>OX596182.1:2500-2402500 GCA_951394245.1 Cyclophora punctaria
CTAACCTAACCTAACCTAACCTAACCTAACCTAACCTAACCTAACCTAACCTAACCTAACCTAACCTAACCTAACCTAACCTAACCTAACCTAACCTAACCTAACCTAACCTAACCTAACCTAACCTAACCTAACCTAACCTAACCTAACCTAACCTAACCTAACCTAACCTAACCTAACCTAACCTAACCTAACCTAACCTAACCTAACCTAACCTAACCTAACCTAACCTAACCTAACCTAACCTAACCTAACCTAACCTAACCTAACCTAACCTAACCTAACCTAACCTAACCTAACCTAACCTAACCTAACCTAACCTAACCTAACCTAACCTAACCTAACCTAACCTAACCTAACCTAACCTAACCTAACCTAACCTAACCTAACCTAACCTAACCTAACCTAACCTAACCTAACCTAACCTAACCTAACCTAACCTAACCTAACCTAACCTAACCTAACCTAACCTAACCTAACCTAACCTAACCTAACCTAACCTAACCTAACCTAACCTAACCTAACCTAACCTAACCTAACCTAACCTAACCTAACCTAACCTAACCTAACCTAACCTAACCTAACCTAACCTAACCTAACCTAACCTAACCTAACCTAACCTAACCTAACCTAACCTAACCTAACCTAACCTAACCTAACCTAACCTAACCTAACCTAACCTAACCTAACCTAACCTAACCTAACCTAACCTAACCTAACCTAACCTAACCTAACCTAACCTAACCTAACCTAACCTAACCTAACCTAACCTAACCTAACCTAACCTAACCTAACCTAACCTAACCTAACCTAACCTAACCTAACCTAACCTAACCTAACCTAACCTAACCTAACCTAACCTAACCTAACCTAACCTAACCTAACCTAACCTAACCTAACCTAACCTAACCTAACCTAACCTAACCTAACCTAACCTAACCTAACCTAACCTAACCTAACCTAACCTAACCTAACCTAACCTAACCTAACCTAACCTAACCTAACCTAACCTAACCTAACCTAACCTAACCTAACCTAACCTAACCTAACCTAACCTAACCTAACCTAACCTAACCTAACCTAACCTAACCTAACCTAACCTAACCTAACCTAACCTAACCTAACCTAACCTAACCTAACCTAACCTAACCTAACCTAACCTAACCTAACCTAACCTAACCTAACCTAACCTAACCTAACCTAACCTAACCTAACCTAACCTAACCTAACCTAACCTAACCTAACCTAACCTAACCTAACCTAACCTAACCTAACCTAACCTAACCTAACCTAACCTAACCTAACCTAACCTAACCTAACCTAACCTAACCTAACCTAACCTAACCTAACCTAACCTAACCTAACCTAACCTAACCTAACCTAACCTAACCTAACCTAACCTAACCTAACCTAACCTAACCTAACCTAACCTAACCTAACCTAACCTAACCTAACCTAACCTAACCTAACCTAACCTAACCTAACCTAACCTAACCTAACCTAACCTAACCTAACCTAACCTAACCTAACCTAACCTAACCTAACCTAACCTAACCTAACCTAACCTAACCTAACCTAACCTAACCTAACCTAACCTAACCTAACCTAACCTAACCTAACCTAACCTAACCTAACCTAACCTAACCTAACCTAACCTAACCTAACCTAACCTAACCTAACCTAACCTAACCTAACCTAACCTAACCTAACCTAACCTAACCTAACCTAACCTAACCTAACCTAACCTAACCTAACCTAACCTAACCTAACCTAACCTAACCTAACCTAACCTAACCTAACCTAACCTAACCTAACCTAACCTAACCTAACCTAACCTAACCTAACCTAACCTAACCTAACCTAACCTAACCTAACCTAACCTAACCTAACCTAACCTAACCTAACCTAACCTAACCTAACCTAACCTAACCTAACCTAACCTAACCTAACCTAACCTAACCTAACCTAACCTAACCTAACCTAACCTAACCTAACCTAACCTAACCTAACCTAACCTAACCTAACCTAACCTAACCTAACCTAACCTAACCTAACCTAACCTAACCTAACCTAACCTAACCTAACCTAACCTAACCTAACCTAACCTAACCTAACCTAACCTAACCTAACCTAACCTAACCTAACCTAACCTAACCTAACCTAACCTAACCTAACCTAACCTAACCTAACCTAACCTAACCTAACCTAACCTAACCTAACCTAACCTAACCTAACCTAACCTAACCTAACCTAACCTAACCTAACCTAACCTAACCTAACCTAACCTAACCTAACCTAACCTAACCTAACCTAACCTAACCTAACCTAACCTAACCTAACCTAACCTAACCTAACCTAACCTAACCTAACCTAACCTAACCTAACCTAACCTAACCTAACCTAACCTAACCTAACCTAACCTAACCTAACCTAACCTAACCTAACCTAACCTAACCTAACCTAACCTAACCTAACCTAACCTAACCTAACCTAACCTAACCTAACCTAACCTAACCTAACCTAACCTAACCTAACCTAACCTAACCTAACCTAACCTAACCTAACCTAACCTAACCTAACCTAACCTAACCTAACCTAACCTAACCTAACCTAACCTAACCTAACCTAACCTAACCTAACCTAACCTAACCTAACCTAACCTAACCTAACCTAACCTAACCTAACCTAACCTAACCTAACCTAACCTAACCTAACCTAGTTCTAGAAGCATCCCCGGCGGTGTACAAGGGTCTCACAGAAGCGAAAGCCATATACATCGGCCTACAGCACAGACCCGCAAAAGACCAGTCACCACTGATGCAATGTGCCAAATGCCTCGAGTTCGGTCATACCCGAGCGGTGTGCAAGGAAACCGAAGAAAGGTGCAGCCACTGCGGAGAAAACCATACTTGGGAAAACTGCAAGGCACGGAAAAGAGGAGAACTACCAAAATGCAGGAATTGCATGATCGCGCATGGTCCAGAAACAGCAGACCACAACGCCCACAGCACGGAGTGCAAAGAAAGAGAAAAGTGGGATGCAATAGCGCGATCCAAAATAGCATACTGCTAAAGGCACCTCCCAGGAAAATAACATCATCCCCCCCCCAACAGACGAAACATCAGGTGTAAAGGTCATCCAGGTGAACCTGCAGCGCTCCAAGCTCGCAACAACTGAGCTCACAAAGGTGGCCCATGACCTCGGTATCTCAGTCGCCATTATCCAAGAGCCCTACGTGGGAAAGGAAGGCGTCATGAAACAACCACCAGGCACCAGGGTCATTCAGTGTACCTTGAACCGGCAAAAGCCAGTGAAGGCGGCGGTAGTAGTATTCGGCAACACCTTGCAGGTCGTACATGACCCACAGATTGTAACCGAGACCGAGGCTGCCGTATTACTGATTGCCGGCGATACAAAAATTGGAGTGATATCGGTTTACTTGGAGGGGGATAAAGAAATGGCACCCTACCTTCGCAGGATCAACAGAGCGTGCACAAAACTCAACACCACGAATCTACTAGTGGCGGGCGACGTAAATGCCTGGAGCCACTGGTGGGGTAGCAACGCGGAGGATCATAGGGGAGCAGAATACAGCGCATTCCTAAATGACATGGACCTGCAGATCCTAAATACCGGACACGTTCCCACATTTGAGACGTACAGGAGAGGCGTCGCTTGCACAAGCATCGTAGACGTGACTGCATGCAGCCTGCCGCTCCTCGACAAAATCGAGGACTGGAGAGTGGCTAGAGACCTAATAACATCTGACCATAACGCGATCACCTTCACAACGCGTGTAAGAGGACGGCTATCGCCCATCAAGCCGATCACAACGCGCGTGTACAACACCAAGAAGGCAAAATGGTCAGAGTTCTCGTTAAAATTTAGGAGCAGTCTCGCCGAAGAAAACATCACGCCGGAAACCGTCTCAGGTGTGACAACGCACGAAGGTCTCGATAACATCATAGAGAGATACACGGGCCAAGTCCACAAGGCCTGTGAGGACACCATCCCAAAGATAGGCTCTCAGAATGTCAGCCCGGTACCTGTGTGGTGGACACGAGAGCTGCAAGAGGCAAAAGACCGTTCAAAAAGGCTGAAACGGAGGATCAGAAATGCGGCGCGAGCCAGAAGGAAAAGAGTCATCCGAGATTACCTGGCCGCTAAAGAAGAATATCAACGCCTGACCTCCGAAGCATCAACATCAAGCTGGAAGGAATTTTGCTCAACACAGACAGGAGAGAGCATGTGGGACGGTGTGTACAGGGTGATCAGGAAGACCGCCAGGCGACAGGAAGACGCACTGCTGAAGGATGCAACCTCAGGGGAAACGCTTACCCCGGAACAGTCAGCGACATTGTTAGCCCAAACTTTCTATCCTGATGATTCTGTAGACACCGACCAAGAATGCCATCGATCGGTGAGGCGACTCACGGAGGGGAAGTCACCCGCAAATATCGACCATCTGTCTGACGACGACCCGCCCTTCACAGCCGCGGAGCTGGAGACGGTCCTTAAGGACTTAAATCCGAAAAAAGCTCCGGGCCCCGACGGGCTGACGTCAGATATATGCGATGCGGCTATCCGCAGCGATGGAGAAGTGTTCATGGCCATTACCAACAAGTGCCTAGAACTCTCTTACTTCCCTAAAATGTGGAAAGTCGCCCATGTCTGCATTCTCAGAAAGCCGGGAAAAGATGACTACACCCACCCTAAGTCGTATCGCCCGATCGGCCTTCTCCCTGTGTTCGGTAAAATTTTAGAAAAAATGATGATGCGAAGAATCCAGTGGAGAATTCTGCCTACACTTCATCCAGCTCAATATGGGTTCATGCCGCAACGCGGAACAGAAGACGCCCTCTACGATCTGCTCAACCACATCCGAGCAGAGAGGAAAAAGAAAAAGATGGTCCTGGTGGTATCCCTGGACATCGAGGGGGCTTTTGACAACGCGTGGTGGCCGGCAATAAAAAAGGCCCTAATACGGAGAAAGTGCCCGCGGAACATCTACGGCATGGGGGATTCGTATTTCAGCCATCGTAAGGTTCGAGTACACTACGCCGGGGCGACCAGCGAAAAGGAAACGACAAAGGGGTGCGTCCAAGGATCGATAGGCGGCCCAACCTTTTGGAACATGTTGCTGGAATCGCTCCTCGAAAAGCTAGGTACCCTCGATGTTTACTTCCAGGCCTTTGCGGACGACGTCGTTTTGGTGTTCTCGGGTGACAATGCCGAGGCCCTGCAACTAAAAGCCAATAACACCCTGGCAGCCGTGCACGATTGGGGAATTCGTAACAAGCTTCACTTTGCCGCACACAAGACCAACGCGATGCTCATTACTAGGAAGCTCAAGTACGACTCCCCAAACGTTCAAATGGCAGGTACCCCCATAAACCTTGTTACCGAAATTAAGTTGCTCGGCCTCATCATAGACCACAAGCTGACTTTCAACGCGCACGTAACCGCCACCGTAAAAAAAGCCGCGGATATCTACAAACAGCTCGCATGCGCGGCGAAGGTCTACTGGGGTCTCAATCGGGAGGTTATTAGAACCATGTACGTGTCAGTGATAGAACCGATCGTGCTTTACGCAGCGAGTGCGTGGTCCCCGGCGGCGGAGAAAATCACCATCCGCAACCAGTTGGAAACTCTGCAAAGGGGATTCGCGCAGAAGATCTGTAAGGCGTATCGCACGGTGTCACTGACGTCGGCGCTGGTGCTGGCAGGCCTGCTGCCGCTTGACCTCAGAGTTCACGAGGCGGCGGCACTCTTTAAGGCCAAGAGAGGATACTCATGCCATTACTTACCACCGGGAAGAGAGTTGGAAGGCAGAGTGGGGTATCTTCAAAACCCCCACCCAGCAGAGCTAAAACCAACCCACTATGAACGCCTACAAGACCTGACGCCCGAAACCATAGAGAAACACCAAATGATTGGCCCACACATATACACAGATGGCAGTAAGATCGAAGGCAAAGTCGGTGCAGCGCTAACATGGTGGAACGAGGGCCGGGAGACAAAGTACTCCACCTTCCGGATGGAGCCACACAACACCGTCTTTCAATCGGAGATGTACGCTCTCTTCAGGGCAGTGAAGATGGTGAGAGACTCCAGGGTAAGTTCAGCAAATATTCTTAGCGACTCTAGATCTTCGCTTGACCTGCTGAGCTGCCCTGTTGCCACCCACCCACTAGCTGTCGAAATAAAGAGCCTCATCCAGCAGATCCGAGAGGAAGACCGTGATGTGAAGCTCTTCTGGTTGAGAGCTCACGTTGGCACACCTGGCAATGAGAGGGCAGACCACCTAGCCAAACAGGCAGCCCTCAAAAAGAAAACGGCACCCGACTACGACCGCGTCCCAATCTCGTTTGTGCGGCGGCAGATAAGGGAGGAAACCGTCGCGAAGTGGCAAGAGCGCTACGAAGCCTCCGGCACAGGATCGGTTACAAAAGCCTTCCTGCCCGACGTGAGGACGGCTAGGAAAGTGCTAAAAGAGACTGCCCTAACACCTGAGCATGTCCAAATACTGACCGGCCACGGAGGAATAGCGGCGTACTTGCACAGGTTCCATCTCAAGGACAGCCCTTTCTGCATCTGCGACCCCACGACCGAGGAGACGATATGGCACATACTGCTCGAATGTCCAAGATTTGCCATGGACAGACTGAATCTGGAGATACAAATACAGACCACTCTGGACATGTCCTCCCTTCCGAACATCATGAAGGAAACGGCAAAAAGATCGCCATTCTTGACATTTGCGAGTAAGTGTATGAAGATCGCTGCCATAGCAAACGGGTCCACCGCCTACACCACCACCACTGCCACCGCCACGACTCTCACAACCACCGCAATCATCTCTCACACAACTACCAACACACTAGATACAACCACAACACCCAACACGAACACGTTGCAAATGGGGTCCGCAATGGACCAACTCCTAGCACACGCCACACCAACAACATCACCAGGATTAAGGATAAGAGGCATCGCACTCTTCATGGACCAGGACGAAGAGACTCTTGGAATCTGTTTCTGTGGCGCTGCCGACTTTGCTCGTATCGAACTATCGCCGGGGTTGTCGACACTACTGGGAAAAAACACCATTAAGCGCACTACCATCGAAGCGCTACCCAGGGCGGAAGTGGCCGGGGAGCCCTATCGAATGTTGAGACTGGGAATCAAAACAGTCGCGGTATTCGAGTGGGAGTCCGGGCCCCCTTTCGCTAGAGTAAATAAGGTGCTATCAACACTGCGAGAGAACGCCCTGTCAACGGGAGCCTCGCCCAGCATCATCAGTGTCGACGCCATGGCGGTGGGACTCGAGAAAGGTAGTGTGGCAGACAGGTATGGTTGCATAACATCAGCAGAAAGCCATTTAATTGTCGTTTATGAGAACCGGGGCGAAAACCTCGAGTTCCTCAAAACACATACCAAAAACGACAAACCTGTCGCCGCCCTACTAGGAAGCGAGCAAAGTGACGCGGAGCGCCTGCAGGGGAGAATTCATGCGTCTCAGCAAAAGGTATCGAAACCGAGGGGAGAAACAGGAGAGTCACTACCACTGCTTGTTAGCGTGCTGGCAAGGCACGCGTTGCCGAGAAGTACAAGCAGCCCACTTGACATCTTGGGCAAAGCAGTGAAAAACCTCCTCCGCACCTCTCCAAGGGAGAAGCCAGCCCCCGCCAAACACCGAACAAAAGCCGACCGAGGGATAGTCGACTCACCGGACCTGGAACAGGCCATAACCGAACAACAACACGCGCAAAACGCCCTCATCGAGTTCATTTCCATCACAAGAGAGACTCTCAAAATCTGCCAAAGAACCTGCAGCAGGATATTAGAGTACTACGCCAGAGCGAAAGCAGGTAGTACCCTCTCAGAGTCTCTCCTTCAGACAGAACTTGAACAGGCAAAGGCAGCCATTTTTGACAACAGTGTCCCCCAAGTCATCGTAGGGAGCATTATGTCAACCACTTACCAAATGGCATACAGCGCAAAATATGGCTTTGTACCACTGGACCGGAAGGAGACAGAACGGATTGGTAGGCCGAAATATCGGGCGCCCCCTGATGATCCGATATTGGTTATCGCCAAGTGCACGAAGGTAATGCTGGAAGAACCGATCTTATCCAGATCGGAGTCTATACTGGCGCCCGAGCACTGGGTGGTACCTAAGTTCACCTGGATCGACGGGGTACCCGGAATGGGTAAGACCACGTGGGTGGCGTCAAATCTGGAACCCGAGAGCGAGGTAGTAATAACATCGACAATCGAAGCGGCTGAGGACTTAAGAGAGAAGCTCGCCCGTCGCATAGGCGCAGACGCCAAGCACAAGGTGCGGACCATGGCGTCGGTCCTCGTCAACGGATTCTGGGGGCAGCCTCGCATAAACCGTTTATTGGTGGATGAGGCCCTCATGAATCACTTCGGCGCCATCATCATGGCCGCTAGATTGTCACAGGCTAGGGAGGTCCTCCTCATAGGGGACACCAATCAACTGCCCTACATCGATAGGAATGACCTGTTCGTCATGTACTACCGTCGTCCAGATTCCATCGCCACCATCAACCGAGTCTTCCACGCTACCCACAGGAGCCCCATGGACGTAGCATTGGCGCTTAAAGAGGTATACCCACATATGTACACGACCAGATCGACCATCAGATCGCTCGCGCTTAAGGGATACCGTGACGCCAACATCCAGAAATCCGCCCCGCGTACCCTCTACTTGGCTTACACCCAGGAGGAGAAGGAATCCCTCATAAAACAGGGATACGGGACAGGCTCTGGATCAAAAGTCCTGACCATCCACGAGGCTCAGGGGAAGCAGGCAGACTCGGTCGTCATCATCCGTGAAAACCCAACTAAGTCCTCCATCCATGACAGAGTGCAACACGCGGTGGTTGCGCTGTCGAGGCACACCGTTAGCTGCGTGTATCACACCGACGTCATCGATGACGCTGTCGCTAGGTTTTTGTTGGGGGCGATGTCAGCGTCAGAAGTGGAAATTGTGGAGCACAACATGAGATCTGCACTTAAGAGCCGAGACCATCAAGTCGTCAAATCCTTGATTGATATTTACAACGGCCTTGTGCCTGTGCGAACACCATCACCACCACAAAGTCCCTTCCATTCCCAATCCACAAACCGGTAGTTTTGTAATACCTCAATAATTGTAACGTCTTTGTAATAGTTTAAAATATAGTTTAAGAAATATTTGTCATCATATTTGTAAAAAAAAAAAAAAAAGAAGTGGTTAAAAAAAAAAAAAAAAAAAAAAAAAAAATGATGTGGTAAAAAAGAGCACAGAAAACAAAGAAAAAAAAAAAAAAAAAAGTATATGTATAATAAATGTAAGCGTAATTTTAAGTATGTATTGAAATTTGTAGAAAATATCTAAATAATAAGTATATAATAATATTATATAGGATGGACTATTGTAAAATGAAGATAATATGAGCGAATGTATGTATAAAAATGAATTGAAAATGAAAAATGTAAATTAACAAAAGTACGGACTCAAGTCTGTAGACACTAACAAAACAAAACAAAAAAAAAAAAAAAAAACCTAACCTAACCTAACCTAACCTAACCTAACCTAACCTAACCTAACCTAACCTAACCTAACCTAACCTAACCTAACCTAACCTAACCTAACCTAACCTAACCTAACCTAACCTAACCTAACCTAACCTAACCTAACCTAACCTAACCTAACCTAACCTAACCTAACCTAACCTAACCTAACCTAACCTAACCTAACCTAACCTAACCTAACCTAACCTAACCTAACCTAACCTAACCTAACCTAACCTAACCTAACCTAACCTAACCTAACCTAACCTAACCTAACCTAACCTAACCTAACCTAACCTAACCTAACCTAACCTAACCTAACCTAACCTAACCTAACCTAACCTAACCTAACCTAACCTAACCTAACCTAACCTAACCTAACCTAACCTAACCTAACCTAACCTAACCTAACCTAACCTAACCTAACCTAACCTAACCTAACCTAACCTAACCTAACCTAACCTAACCTAACCTAACCTAACCTAACCTAACCTAACCTAACCTAACCTAACCTAACCTAACCTAACCTAACCTAACCTAACCTAACCTAAGCCTAGCCTAACCTAAGCCTAGCCTAACCTAAGCCTAGCCTAACCTAAGCCTAGCCTAACCTAAGCCTAGCCTAACCTAAGCCTAGCCTAACCTAAGCCTAGCCTAACCTAAGCCTAGCCTAACCTAAGCCTAGCCTAACCTAAGCCTAGCCTAACCTTAGGTCCGGCTTTAAGGCACACAAAACAGAATACGAAGGATCGGACAAACAAGTTCGATTTTAGTCGGTTGGGTTGGCAAAAGTTAGGTTTTAGTCAGTTGGGTTTGTTAAAGCTAGGTTTGTGTCGGTTAGGTTTGTTTCAGATTTGGTAGCTAGCTACGAAATGAGAAAAGTGTTATCCCATCTTGTAGCTAGCTACTAAATGGGAACGATCTATTCGGTAGGTTAGGGTTTTTTTTTTTTTTATCTTAGGTTTGAGTCGGTAATGTTTGTTAAAGTTATGTTTGTGTCGGTTAGGTTTGAGTCGGTTAGATTTGAGTCGGTTAAGTTTGTTAATGTTAGGTTTGTTTAAGTTAGGTTTGAGTCGGTTAGGTTTGTTAATGTTAGGTTTGAGTCGGTTAGGTTTGTTTCAGATTTGGTAGCTAGCTACGAAATGAGAAAAGTGTTATCCCATCTTGTAGCTAGCTACTAAATGGGAACGATCTATTCGGTAGGTTAGGGTTTTTTTTTTTTTTATCTTAGGTTTGAGTCGGTAATGTTTGTTAAAGTTATGTTTGTGTCGGTTAGGTTTGAGTCGGTTAGATTTGAGTCGGTTAAGTTTGTTAATGTTAGGTTTGAGTCGGTTAGGTTTGTTTAAGTTAGGTTTGAGTCGGTTAGGTTTGTTAATGTTAGGTTTGAGTCGGTAAGTTTGTTAAAGTTAGGTTTGTTAATGTTAGGTTTGAATCGGTTAGGTTTGTTTAAGTTAGGTTTGAGTCAGTTAGGTTTGTTCATGTTAGGTTTGAGTCGGTTAAGTTTGTTAAAGTTAGGTTTGTGTCGGTTAGGTTTGTTAATGTTAGGTTTGAGTCGGTTAGGTTTGTTAAAGTTAGGTTTGTGTCGGTTAGGTTTGAATCGGTTAGGTTTGTTAAAGTTAGGTTTGTGTCGGTTAGGTTTGAGTCGGTTAGGTTTGTTAAAGTTAGGCTTGAATCGGTTAGGTTGATTCTTTGTTAAAGTTAGGTTTGAGTCGGTAAATCTCAATACAATTTTCATATTACTTCATAAAAAGATTTTTTTTTGTCAGGTTTTCCCTATTTTTGACATAATAACATATGAGTGCAGCATGTTTTTAATTTATTTCCATATAGTATTTTCGAAGACGAATCCAACGGTACCTCATTCGACACTGTGGCTTGTCTGCAAGTGCCTTATTCCGTCGAACGAACGCGCCCACGCCACCTCTCCCTACTTCTGTTTACATTGGTAAGCGACGTCTGAGCGATTAATAAATTATTTTATTTTTACGTTCAATATTGATTTTTATTCCATCTATCGATAGATTATACTTCAACATGTCCTGACAATTTTTACTTTTACTCATACGTTTAATTCCCACTCCTTTTTTCCCGTTTTTTCCAGTATTCGTTTAAACTCGATTGTGAAGAACGCCATCTTTGGTCGAATGGATAAAACTCAAAGATACCTACCCTTATATTGTTAAAGGTTGACGACCAACACATTTATAATCGTTTTCCATTATAATGTGTTGCTGATAGAATTCAAACTAAAGATTTAAGTTAGTTAAATAAACCAATAATTGTGGTTTGTTTAACTTAGTTAAATCTTTCGTTTTTTTCTTAGTTTCATGGTTAAAGATTATTATTAACAAACGATATGACGATTTATTTCCTGGAATTCTCAAGGGCAATGGGTAAAAATACGCGGTGTTGTTTACATGTGAGTTAATAATAATGATCTTGGAATGCAACAATGAACTATATCGTTTCATAATTACAGTTACACATGCGTAAACGTTACGACAAGGTGCGCATTGAACCGATATAGATAGCGCCCGTTAAAATAATATTTATTCTGACAAGTGCGAGTCGCTACGCGCTTCGCTGGTTCCGTACATGGCATTTATTTGTAAAATGTCGTACCATATAATAAACATCCAGTATTTAGTTTATTTTGTATACTTACAAAATAAACTATATGTATTATTATTTTTTTTCATTATATTTGTTTCTTCGCTTTATACGCAATTACCCAATTTCTATGACTCATAAGTTATATATGCCAAGTGCGAGTCGCAACGTGCAGTTGGTTCCGTACCAAATAATAAACATCTATTGGTATAAACAATTTTTGATTTTTTTGTTGTATTTGCATTTGCACAAATGTATTGCCCTTTGTACGTTTAAGGGCTTTAAGTAAAGGTTTTTGATTATATCTCTATCTATTAATTATCTATCTATATTCTATATTATATATATATATATATATATATATAAATCTTGGATCCAATGCATATTGGAATAAAGATTGGTAAGTGGCATATATCCCTAAATTAGAATACATACAAAGGTAGTTGATAATTTTATTTTTTAATTTAGTATGAATCGTAACGACATTATGGAATTTAAAATGAATTGCGAGTTACTGCAAAATTCTTTATTAAATAAATATAAACAGACCTAATAAATATTATAAATATTCATAACAAATATTATTGTCATTGTCTGCTTTTCACTAAACCGTTTATATTATTGGGTTGAATTACAATTTGAAACAAAATTTTACGATGGCCATTTTGCTACAAAGTGACGGAACCCTAGACTTAGTAAAAAGTTCCACTACTTACTACTAGATGGCGCTATAATAATACGTAAGTGATTTTAAAATGTAATAAACATTAAGAGCGAATTGCTTCTGTTTTGTCCTGGTTTAATTGTTTTGGGTAATAAATAAATATTATTTATTAATTAAGAGCTATGTAGTATTTTCTACAACAAGTTTACGTCGAAGATATAATAATTAGTGTGTTACAATGTTAAAAGGTGGCGGTAGTAGTGTTTTTGGCTACAAATTATTTTAACCGACTGTAATTTATGGTTTCAGAAAACTTACTACTGATAAGTGACTTTGGCGCTGTCTTGATTTAGGAATAGTGTTTCAGGGTCTGAAAATAGTGTTTAAGAATTTGAAAGTATTGAAGGAAAAAGATAAAACTTGCACGTTCGTTTAAAAGAAACATGTTCAAGACAGTAAATAAGTTTCGCCTATGAATTTAGGTAGGTAGTTATAATTTTTGGAAATTTCGACTTTTATTTTTAGTACCTAGTGACAACAATCGAATGACATGCGTTTCGTCAGTGTTACCCCTGGCCCGGGCTCCCCGCTCGGCAGTGGTCTCGCAGACTCCTCACGGACGAGTGTCCCGCCTCTGCTCCGCTGCCAAGACAACCCACAGGAACCTTCAGACTGGCTGGCCTGTACTCCTTAGACTAACGTTCAAAACCTTCATTTAACTGCAAGCCATAGGGCTAGGAAGTTTTGAATGATGGTTAAGGCTAAGAAAGTTTTGAGTGATGTGACTACAAACATACAAACCGATCGATCGCTATTGCATCGGGCCGCGATGCAGTCTACATCACATTCACGTGATTAATTCCTGTTTTACTTTGATACTCATTTGAGACTAGCAGCGCCCCGCGACTTTGCCCGCGTTGAGCCCGCTTCCGTAGGAATTTTCGAAAATCCTTTCTTAGTGTGCACTTACGTCACTTGAAGAACCTTCCTGCCAAATTTCATGCTTCTAGGTGTAGCGGTTGAGGCTGTCCGTTGATTATCAGTCGGTCAGGACTTTGAATTTTATATATATAGATATCAGTGCAGTGACGAGCAGTCAACGTCGTAATCACCAAGCTTGCCTACTGCGAGTCAAACGTTGAGTCGTTGAGATCACCAATTACAAACTCGAGACATTCCTACATATACCTATATATATAAATATAATATATATATAATATATATAATACCTACGAGTATTTGTTTTTGAATAGTAGTGAATCCATGAAATGTATTAAAAGTATTCGTCCTCGGCGAACGGACTCGGCAGCGCGAGCGGGCGAGCGAGTCAAGTTTCAATTCGTAGACAGGCGTCTACGAATTAAGTTATCTGAAAATAAAGTTGGATTCAAGGAAGGGACCTCAAATTATAAACAAACTCAAAAGTGGTATTGATATTTTTATTTTTACAATTTTACGTACGACCGTAAACGAATTTTGCTACAACTCTCCATTGCCACTTCATTTATTACACGTTAATCAATATTGATACTAGAACATAAATAATTATTTAATATTATTTTAAGATCAAATATATCTTTTTACAATCTACCGTAACGATATCATTCAATTTGACATAATACTATTAACATAAATACAACAACCGAATCGCAGTGGCCGGCGGCGGCGCGGCGGCGCGGCGGCGCGGGCCGGTACAATAACACATCCGTAACGAAACCAAAGGAACTAATGATTAGGACCTACAAACAAATAATAATGACATAATAATAATGATCACAAGGACATCAGCTAGTCGTGCAGCGGGCGGCGGCGGCGGCGGCGGCCCGCTCCACTAACAAACAACTTAACTTAATCTTAAACCTCCGGGAAAACTTTAACAAAATCGATGTAATACTGCTGGCTTTGTACGAATTAGGTAAATAATAATAATACAATAATATCGGACAACAAGAGGCGGAGTGCGGTCGGAGCCGGCGAGGGCGAGCGGCCGGCGACCGCACGGGCGCCCGGAGTCAGGTGCTGACTGGGTGCTAGTGAGCCAGGGACTACGGAAGGGACCGCGGCGCCGCGGATTTCGGCACACGAACGTTTGGCACAGGCGGCACGCACTCGACGGACTGCGCAGGTGTGCCTGACGCCGCCGCTAACGTTACCTACTCTGTACACGGCATGACACATTGTATGAGGAGCGAGGGTGAGCGAGCCGGTGAAGCACCTCTCTACGAGCTGTGCTCTTTATTAAATACGTATGATAACGTGTCACTTGTAACTAATAAGTTTATAGTTAGAAAATCCCTGTAATGATAATAATATAATATTGTAACGTGAAGAGTTGTGATGAGGTTCTGTTACTATACTGATCAGTCTTGTGATGTGGCGCGGGAGGGGGGTTATGTTATATACATACGGCTCGTTTGCTGTCTCGATACTATCTTACAACACTGATACTAATATTATTAAGAAATTGTATACAATTTATCTAAAGCCAGATTTGATTCGACTCATTTAGTCTAATTTAATTAAAGTACTTATTAAATGTTGAAAGCTCTTTGTTATTTGAACATTGAGTACTGATTGTTTATTTGTCTAGAGGTGGTGGTGGACGGGCGGCGCGCGGCGCACGCGCAGCCGCCGCGCGACGGCCGCACGGGCGCCGCGCCGCGCCGCGTCGGCTTCACTTCACTTCACTATTACTTACTACAACAATTACAAATACACTACTGTATATCGATACGACACTTACAAATGTCCGCTTAATACAAAGGTTCATTATATTTTTATTCCTCACATAATATCGATCACTATGTATTTACAAATAAAATTGTTTAAAATCGAATATATTTAATACTTATAAATAGGACATATTTTACAAACTTTGGTGATACACAGATGTGATGTCGCTCGTAAACTAATTATTTATCTACAGCGGCGGACGCGCGGCCGCCGCGCGGCAGCCGCAGCCGACTACCGGCGGCCGCGCGCCCTGCATCTCTCATCATATCTCAATACTTAAGGAATGTCAAACGAAACTTTAACAATAAAACAGAGTCTACTTGTTAACGATAACAATCACAACACCTTTCATACTTATTGCACTCCTTCAATAATAAATTATCGCTATCACTTAACTAATACGCGTTTCAATATACATTACGGTATTAACACATGTTTGAATTAAATAAATTGAACTAATGATTGATGGTCAGTAGTGTGTGCTCGTTGTGTGGGTGTGCGCGGGAGTGTCGGTTAGTCCTGTCCGTTGTGGTGCAGCAGGTGCGGGTGCGGGTGCGGGTGCGCGTGCGGGTGCGGGTGGTGCGCGGGCAGCGGCGGCGCGCGGTACGAGTCGCCCTCCTCGTCGGCCGAGTTCTCCTTGGAGCGGTCGCTCTTGCAGTCCTCGTCCTTGGGCGCGTGCGCGAGCGAGTCGAGCGCCAGCGGCACCGAGTGGTAGAGGTCGCGCGCCTTGTCGCCGCCCGGCAGCAGGTGCAGCATGTTGAGCGGCATCGGGAACCCGCCCGGGAAGTCGGGGTAGAACCCCGCGGGGAACGGGTTGAACAGCGGCGCGCCCAGCTCGGGCTCGGAGGACGCGGGCCGCCCGCCCCCGCCCCCGCCGCCGCCCCCGCCCGCGCCGCCGCCCTCTTCCTTCACGTGCTTGCCGCCGGGCGGGTGGTTGTTGTTGTTGTTCCCGCCGGAGTGCAACGAGAGCACGTCCAGCGGGCCGCCGATGCAGTCCTTGCGCAACTGCTCCAGCTTGAGGCTTTTGCCGTACTTGCCGCGCACGTACATGAGAAGCGAGTTGTAGGGGATACCGAAGATGCGCGACGCCTGGCTGGTGGTCATCTTCTTGTTCCAGACGTGCTGCAGCGCCTCCGTGAGCTCGGCGTTGGTCCAGGAGCGCGGCGGGCCGCCGCGCGGGGCGCTATGCTGCCCCTTGGGTCGCCCTGCGACAAACAACACGCTCGTCAGGCGGCGGTCCCCCCGGGGGAGGCGGCCGCCGCCCCGGCCCGCGGCGCGAGCGGTCGCGGGCCGGGGCGGCGCGCGGTTGCCATACTCACATTTCTTCTTGACGTTGGTGAAGAGCTGCGCGTCGATGGGCGGCGCGCGGTGCTCCACGTCCATCAGCGGGTACATCTTGTGGTCGAGCGCGCCGCCGCCCGGGAACAGGCCCAGCCCCGACTCCAGCCCGAACACTGCAACAATACCAACACTGTTCATACACGGTACACCCTCCCACACCACCCTCGCAACATTCCCTTTCTTAATCATATCGTATAATCATACTTTCAAATAAACAAGTAAAGTACCTAATTATTTTTTTAATATTCTATGAAAAATGCCAAAGGTCTACGGGCTGCAGGCTGTCTAGAGAGCTCTGAGTTCAGGGACGATAAGATAACAATATTCTTGTCAATTACAGTATTTACTAATATTAAAATACGGAACCGAGAACAAGTGCATCTACTCGGTACTAGATGTCGCTACTAGTGTATTTTGCCGGGATATAGGTAAGACGGCGATGATGCTGACCTCGATGTTCCTTACCTCGCTGGGTTTGCCCACGGGTCATTTGCGGAGTATCTAATATTGAAGATAATGATTTAACCTATTACTAATAACAAAGTTGAAGAGTTTGGTTTTTTGTTTGTTTCGATGGCGTTTCTCAGGAACCACCTGTCCGAATTGAATAATTCTTTGTATCGGATAGCCACACTCAAGAGAAGGTTAATAGGCAATTTTTTATCCCCAAATTTCCACGAGAACGATCACAGACGACGGCGGGCGCGGCTTGTCATAAATAAAGACAGAAAATCAAAACGTAATTCATTGATAAGCAACGAGCGGCGGATGCTCGCTCCACGTGTTATCACCACACACACATGAACGTCCTCTTTAATGCCTCAATAAGTTCACTTCTCTACCTTTTCCAATAAATATAAGCAAGAGTGGAATAATTAGTTGGTTTTTCGCTCAATTTGGTTCCCGTACGTTAACGGATGTGTTTAGTGACTGGCATATTTGATTCATATTTAAAGAGTTCAGAGCAGTGTTTTATTAAGCAAATAAAGTGGAAAGGCTGTGGCGGGAGATTGAGATAGGCCGGCCATCATTCACATGCTACCTCGATTATATATAAGTAGAGTGGGTACCGCCCGACCCGCGCGTAGGCAGGAGCTGGTGAGACGAGGAGCGGCCGAGGAGTCGGATGTTGTGATCCGTGTGCGCCGCGCCATGTCGCTCGGGTCGGACTCACTCCGTTTGTCGCTTTCTAATTCCGGAGCTTGGACTCTTACAAAGAACTGCTCAACCATAAACAATGATTTACGAAACAAGAGCCCCCTCCCGGCACACCGCTCCCTCCTCGGTACACGATACACCAACAGTTTTTGTTGTAGGTTTAACGACATTTTCCGATACGAAACAAATTTCGTAACAGGCGAAATCGACCATGTGCTGTGGGATGCTAATAGTCAAGTGGGTATATGAAATGAAATCATGGATCGCTAGCACCTTGATGATGTGTCGGCACGGGACGCGTGGGAACCGCGGGAACAGTCATGCTCCAGTACAATGATACTGAAGACAAGTCAACCTTTACGTATCGATAGTTACATCTTAGTCATCATCGATAGGCAGTACAGCCGGCCGGTGAGAGGAGGACGCAGAGATGCGACAGTGTCGTGCGACGCGGCGCGGCGCGGAGTAACTAGGTTAGTCTATTGTTTCAATGAAATATAATACGTTATAATCGATGTGAGGAACCATTACTATGAAACGGAGTCTAGGTCGCGCCGGGGGCAGCGCTATCCTTGCATTGTTCGAGAGATCGCGTGTCCAATGAGAGTCCCCAATGCATAAATATGGGAGGAGGTACCGAGCCGACAGACACCTTCAGTTATTATCGTTAATGGTCTCCGGAGAACCTTCAAGGTGGTTTTTTATTGAATAATTAAATGATTTGATTACATCGACATACAATTTGTATGTAGCGGCGCGGGAGCTGCTCCCATTTATTAGGTCAGTGCGACCATCGGTTATTGTATGATACGTGTGCATCTATTACATGCCGCAGCTTCTTGGCCAACCGCCAGCTAAGTAGCAGGGCAAGGTAAGAGATCTCCCTCGAAGTTCTGCGAAACCATGTTGGCCGCCACATTGGCAACTACCCGCGCTTCCCTAGCGGAACGTGGACGCCGTGCAGCTGCCCGTCGCGAGCTCCTCCTGCTCTACTCCGAGTTACACTAGTCGATATTTTGCTTCCGCTTGTCGCGGTGAAAGCCGCAGCCCAGTGGCTGCGTGTGACTCGCACCGCTTCTGTTCACTTGTGGTGAAATAAACGTCGCCACAAACTGTACTCATTTGCCGGATTTATTTTTACAAATTGACATATCCGAAGCCCGCTGTGGTGTTGTTAAGAGATCTCCCTCGAAGTTCTGCGAAACCATGTTGGCCGCCACATTGGCAACTACCCGCGCTTCCCTAGCGGAACGTGGACGCCGTGCAGCTGCCCGTCGCGAGCTCCTCCTGCTCTACTCCGAGTTACACTAGTCGATATTTTGCTTCCGCTTGTCGCGGTGAAAGCCGCAGCCCAGTGGCTGCGTGTGACTCGCACCGCTTCTGTTCACTTGTGGTGAAATAAACGTCGCCACAAACTGTACTCATTTGCCGGATTTATTTTTACAAATTGACATATCCGAAGCCCGCTGTGGTGTTGTTCAATCTGATAGTAATACACCAACAAATTGCCGTGAACGTGTTGTGATTGCGTTCGGGGCAGGCGTGTGTGTGTGAGTGCGGTGGCGGTGATGAGGAGGCGACGTGTGTAATCTCTCGTGTGCGGTCGCGATCGATTCCCATTGTAATCAACATGAGAAAAAACCGAGCGCGGAGACTCGGCCACTTTCACTGAACTAATATAAAGTTGATTATTTGAAATTAGTTAGTTACAGCGGGCGCTTGCGATAAATTAATTCGCCGCCGCCCTTTGTTTTGTTTACGTGCTTCGCAGTCGATCTGTCCTCCATATTAGATTATAATTATATTTTAAATTAAATACACAGAGTCTATTATGTTCCATCGCCATGACTTATTGCTTGATTTTAGTTTCTTACGTTTAATTATGAAATAGTAGTAAGATGAGGCGCAACGACGCAATCTCGCCGCCGGACGGGAGCGTGGCCGCGCCACCAGGCTGCGGATGAAGGGGGGCAACCCCGCTTCCAGTTCCGTAAGTAGCGATCACTGAACAACATAATGTCATCACATAACTTGTCTAAATGTCGGTCACAAACTCATGAGTGGCGAGCGTCGCGACCGCAGCTTACAGTCGCCCGCCACAAACTTGATCAACTTTGTAATCACACGGTACACAATCTGATTTCGATATCATCTCGCCAACTTTTTGTGTATTAAAAAGTGTGTATTGAGCCACAAAGAGGCTAGTTCCCTTTGAACTGGTCGAGGCGGGGACGGTAAGCCGACGCGCGGGACTTGTCGGTTGTTTGTCGAGGGGCGGCGGGAGCGCGAGGGCCGCGCCGTGGCCGCGCAGCCCCGGAGCGGCTCCGGCCGCCTCGTGACGTCACCGCAGCCGCCGGTTCTCATGCTCGTGAACAATAGGCGCGCGCGCATCTCACTTGTTATTAAATTCGTATAAAATTAAATGTAATGTGTGATTTAGTTCCGTTTGCGCGCTGGGAACAAGGTAACGGTTCTTTATGAGATCTCCGCGGCGGACGATCAAATCTGTATTTTTGGAATGATTTCCATATAATTGCAAAGCGGTGGCGGTCGCGTCGATGGTATCGCGCGGTGTAATTGTTTATCTCTACACGTGACCTTTTGATTCCGCGCCTCAGTGTCTCTGTGTGTGTGTCGCTCCTCGCTACGCATCACTTCAACTAACATAGGTGTCGTCACTGAACGTTCCTTGGAAACTCAACTCGAGACCCGCTGGTAACGTAATCCGTTGAATTAGAACGGAACTTCATTTGTGAAACATGGCTAACATGGCTGTATTGTCCAAGAAAGGTTTATAAGAATCTGATGCTATTAGCTAAGAACTGATTCTCAATTAATCATGCTTGAGATAGTGAAGATGGATTTGTAACATCTTGTACGTATAAAAGTTGGTCGACTTCCACGGTACCCATGCATCCAGTGAAAACAGAAGCTCATGTTTGTCGAAGTACTTCCGAACGTCACATGGGGTACACATACTTGAGCTATGTGCCTGTTGCAGAGCATGGTTTTCTATTCTATGCTTTTGTATGCTAAGCTAGCAACGTAGCATAGAATACCTCTGGTAGTGTTACGTTTGATATTAATCAATCGCATCAAACGTAATTTATTGTAGCATGACTCCTGTGGGAAGGCATCCATATGCAACCGTTAGCAGGTGTAGTGAGCACTGAGATAATAAGTAATGGAGGTGATCACTGATCACTGATGATCAGTAACGATGGCACGTGATTGCTAATCACGTTTAATTGGTTTCTTTAGAAAGTGTTCGCGAGAAGTCTCGCGAGGGCGAGCGTCGTGTGTGAGCCGCGCGGCGGCGGCGCCGGCGCCGGGCCCGCGCCGCGCGGCCTCGTGTCGGCCCATGTGACCCGCGTCCCGCGCCCGCCCCGCCCGTCGCGGCACACAATGTCTCATTAATTAACCACATTCATTACATCGGTCACTATCGTGTTTTGCGTGACACACACACGCTGGCGGCCTGCACGGCCCTCTGCCCGTCGGACTACATCATGTACCTGCCAGCGGGCTCCGCGCACCTCCAGGCCCTCTGCTCCTCAATATATTCTATAATCCAGACTGTGAATATCTTTGTATTCTGGATTGAAGACAAAAATAACGAGTAATCCTGATTGAAGATGGAGGCCAATCTATTTAAAAATTAGGTAGGTAGGTACATAAACAGTTAAGTTGTTATCATTCCATTGTTCCTCTGTGTTTACCTACTGTGCACTGTGCATCAATATGAAGGTACATGTGCGCCGCGTCATATGTTTACCTGTCCTATGTCGTGGTGTCCCGCGGGGACTCGACGACCGTACTATGACTAAACAAGGAAACAACCGCGCGGTTGGTCCGCGCCGCCGCCGCCGCCGCCCCGCACTCGCACACGCTGGATGTCATAGTCAATACACAAGTTAATGACTCACATTATTGTTCATAATAATTTGACTTTAATCATTACTTCATTACTCTCCAATTAATAGAATTCACACGGAGTTTACAAGAATTCCTAGTTGTGTGTGACTCACTTGTGAATAATTGGTCAAGTTTACTAAGTAGGTAATTGAGGTTAAAAAATAATAGGAACTTACATATTATACCATTTGTAATACACAAGGTTAATCTACTGATAGATTAAAAGAATAGACTTCATGTTATAGCTAGGTATATGTATTTGTAAAAGGAGTGTGAACATTGGGATACCCAAACCTGGCAGTGGAGGTGTGATGAAGTGTGATGAGTTGATGACATAGAGTATACGTACAGTAGGGAGGTACACATAACACGATGGATGAAGCATCAATTTGCAATACAGTCGAGAGCTGGTGCGCTACGTGTGTGTTATCATAAATAACACATATACGATTATATCGCACAGTATCGTCGTCGTAACATCGTACTATGCGCTAATAAATAATAATAAATAACGGTTAATTTATATTATTTAGAAACGCTAAGAGTTAATGTACCTATTAAGATTTGAGGAAATATGTTTTCTTCAGTTTGTACCTATGCATCATTCAGAGAAACTGTTTAGATTTAAACAACAACTCCCTCAAAAACTCATTAAACTGGATTGAGATACACATACAGATCAGAGAGGTTGTAGTGGTGTTCATCCCGACTCTTCTGCAAGTTGTCTGGGAGAAGCCGCGCCGCGGGCCGGCGGTGCTCATGATTGTAATGACTGGCATGTTATCGATTGATACGTTTTTGTCCTTAAACTACGACTCCAGTAGTTAGAGGTGGTGCGGTGTGAGGGGGACGCGGAGTGTGAATATTGATGGCGTACCCCATTGACCCAGCAGGGTTGCGTGCACGCATGAGCGGGAGCGGGCGCGGGCGCGGGCCCGAGCGAGGGTGCGGGCGCGTGTCAATGTCGCCGGATGGGTTCCAGTAGTTTTTGCTCCGGAGGCCGCGGGCCTCGCGCCCGTTGGTCCGAGACCTCGCGTGCTGACAATTAATACCAACTGCCACTTAGGTATACATTGTTTAGCGCCGAGCCATCGGCGACATGAAAACCCAACGCGGTCACCTTCGAATTGTTTAACCGTGATCAGATATTAAGTACACCTCATCAATTATTGGAAGTATTGAATCTTATTATGATGTATTTAGGTTATTCCAATTTAGGTCATCCCAATCTCGGATGATGTACCTATACCTACGAAATAAACAAGAAAATATGATCAGACACTAGTGATTGTTTTGTTGACCGGACAAATAGGAGAGTGCGGGACGTGCGCTGTGCCGGGTACGCATTCACCCGCTCCCGGATTACAAACAAGGGTCGAGCTGAATGGTTTAAATTATTTTTGAATGGCAGAGGACTTCTTCTAATGCCGCTCAATGTACGGGTTAAACAAAAGATTTTGTTGGGGTCATTTGTACTGGCACTAGCTACACTGGAATTAAGATTAATGGTATGGCAAAAAACTTGCTCGTTTAAATTCATCGAACAAGACACTTGCTCCTGCTGAGGACTGCGCGCGCGCTCCGGCCTCAGCCCCTTATTACTTTTACGCGCCTCTATTAACCGCAATCAAGCTCTCATCACACACGGAGATGAGGGAAACAATAAACACGAATGCTCCCTAAAAACCGTCTCTCTACTGCCTCCACATTTGTTTCGTAAATTAGATCCCACGACATTCTGTTCCGACTGTTATATATTTTTATTTTGCTACAAGAAACTATAACTTGAGTATTAAAATAATTGCGTGTTGTAACGTGTGGGAGTGCGGAGTGACTGCCGGCCGCGTGCGAGTGTGTGCAGGGCCCGCTGGCCGGGTACCGGCGCCCCGCGCAGTGCAACCCTTCATTACGCGGCACACATGCAGCCTGACTGAGGAAACAATAAAACAAAATTGACGCGTGTAAAGCCACTTTCCTTGCACTAATTCCGACCCGAGGCTGCGGACTGGACCCGTTGATCTATAAAATATATAGGTAGGTACCTACCTATTGTGCTGTTATTTCTGAATGAAATACTAGGTGGGGTTGGCGGCGAGGTACCTACTTCTATAATTGACCGTCATAATAAACGCCTGCGTATCTTACAAGTAAACAAATTGTAACAATATTGGAAGGATGGCACGTTCCGAGTTTCATTAACGAATTGGTCGTGTGTGATCGCGGGACTTGTATCATAATACCAAGGTATTCATAATCTTCAGTTTGGAACTAGTGATACCTAGGTAGGTATTTGGTTTCTAAACTTATAACAATAAGAGATTAGTGTTTTCGGTGATTTGTTTTCATCTTTTCCTTATAACGTAGACAAGGGATTTGAAATAAGTTTGGATAGGTAGGTATGTACCTACATCATAGTCACGGGACAAAAAGTTTATTCAGTTACATCTGTTACGCTGATCAGAAGAAGCAGAATGAGTATTAATAATGAAATGGATATTAAAATCATAGCTATTGTATTAAAATTCAGTTAAAGGTCCGCATTGGAACCGACAGATCAGCGAGAGTGACAAAAACACTTGACGATGCGCCGCGCCTGCATCAGAATGTGTTAAACTTATTTCTTTGACAAATGCAAAATGCCGTCTCAAATGAGTTTAGAAATCCAAAAGGGCTCGTAAAACATGATGACTGCAGGAATTGCTTCCTCTTTTATAGGCAAGGAGGCCCACAAGCAATAATTATTGAGATGTAAAATTTACGCTGGCTGGCATACATTTACGGTTAACACACACCAGTGTCTGAGCCGGCCGACGACGAAGCTATTTGAAATGATACTTTACGGCGTTTGCGACACACTCACTTAATGGACTTTATAAAGTTGGTGCCTTTCACGCGATCACCGAACACCGATTGCAGATCGTCCAGATAATGCACCGACATGTGAATAGCCGATCTTAATTCATCTGCGTTTCGAGCCCGCACCATTCGGCCCGCCTGACCGGACCGCGAGCACCCACACCACACAACGCACTCCGAGCGCCGTGTGTGGAGTGGTATGCGGCATCTCGCCGCTATGTGTCGATACACGATTCATGTCATTGATAACGGATCCTTTGATCATTCGATCTCATTTCGATATCCCAATCACTAGTGTGCCTTATCTTACGTATTATATCATTGCGTAATGTGCCACCTACATTCACCTACCTAGAGAATAATATAATGAATAATTTGAATCAGCTCGGCTCCGTTATCAACTCCTACGTAAATATTAAGTGACATGGAAATGAATGAAGTCTTCTGTATAACTAGCAGCGCCCCGCGGTTTTACCCGCGTTGTGCCCGTTTCTGTTGGAATATCGGGAATCTTTATACAATATAAACCTTCCTCTTGCATCACTCTATCTATTTAAAAACACTGCGTCAAAATCCGTTGCGTAGTTTTAAACATCTAAGCCTATGCTTAGATGTTCCTATGTACATTGGGACATACAAACAGAGGGCGGAAAGCGACTTTGTTTCTATGTAATGATGTCGGTAATGATACCGAAATAGCGGACTACTGTAATATTATAAATGCTGCTATCTATAAATGATAACGTCCGTGCACTGGGTCTGGCACCATGTCGTCAATACAATCAATACCGCAGTTCGAGGTGGCACCGTCCGTACCGAAGGTGTAACCTTCATTTAAGGAGTTTGCCCAAATGTCCATATCACAAAGGTGACAATGAAAGAAGGTCAGTTTTTATTCATGTTTTACGTTAATAATTCATTGAACATGAACTCATGCAAAACGACATTGATGGACCACAGTTTATGGCCTTTGTTTTTTAACCTTTTTATGCTCAACATTAACAGTCCCGTCCTGGTCCAATTGACCAGGACTTAAAATTATGGACGTAAGGGTTAGGTTAGGTTAGGGCGTCGATTGATTTAGTACCTAGGTACTTGTTGAATAGTTAGGCAGAGGTACTCACTGTGCGGTGGTGTCAACGAGAGTGCCGAGACAGCGGAGGGTGGCACAGGTGGGAACATGTCTTGATGTGAAGGGAACATCCGCGGCGGCGGAGGCACTTCGGCTTCAGGCTCATCGGCGGGATCGGGCTTCTGCGGGGAGCGCGGGCGCGCCAGGCGAACCGCCTTGAGGCCGGCGGGCGGCGAGCGGCGCATGGAGAGGTTCTCGGGGGTGTCTGCCTCGCCGGAGCGGCGGCGCGGGCGCGCCTGCTTGCGGCGTGGCTGCGGGCTGGCGGGACTGGCGGGCGGCGACGGCGCCGGCGGCGAGCCCTGCGCGCTGCGGGCGCCCGGCGACGCGGCCGGCGACCGCGCGCACTCCTCGCGCTCCTGGTCCGCCAGCCCACGCACCTGCAGCGACTCGCCCGCGCGGATCACAGTGCCCAGTTGCTCCTGCGCCACCGACACCTCACCGCGGTACATGAAGTCCACCACCGCCTGCACCTCCCATCCTTGAAAGTCTTTGAGTACGATCACGGGGTGCTTGCACGGGTTCTCGCTGAATATCCTCCTGAAGAGCGGGCTGCAGGCGCCCAGCAGCACCTTGTGGGCACGCACGCGACGCTCGGCGCACACCAGCGTCACGTCCACCAGCGTCTCGGCGTGCAGCAGCGCCTCGAACGAGCGCAGCAGGTGCGCCTGGTGGTTGTTCCAGCGCAGGCTGTAGTGCTCCTCGCCGCCCACGGCGGTCGGCTTGTCGTCCATGGCTCGCGCCGACCACGACGCGTCTCCTGGACTCGCCACTTCTGGACAGGCGCTTACGCGCCTCTTTCCACCCGTTTTTTCTCACCTCGCACTCTCTGTCAACCCTTTTCTGCACTCAATTTTTTTTTTTTGCACTTAATGTCAAAAGTTGCATGACTTCTCGAAACCGTTCACGATCGATATGTTCTAAACGAAAGAATCCACAAATGTCAACAAATCACTGTCACATAAACTAGAGTTGTATAAGAACGCACTTCGCCACAACAAACAGTTCGTATTGTAGTAAACGACAAACGGAGGTTGTGTGGGGTCGGTACGCGCGGTGTAGTGTACGTGTGTCGCGGAGGCGCCGCGGACGTAGAGTGAGCGTGTGCCGCGTGTGACGGGCGGCGGAGACGTGCGCGCGGAGCGGCGAGGCGCGCGAGTGCCGCGCGGGCGCGGGCGCGGGCGAGCGGGCGGGCGCCCCGCCCCCGGCCCCGCCCCGCCGCACACACGCGCGCCCACACCCGCGCCCCCTCCCGCCGCCCCCCGCGTTCTCCATCACACACACGCGACACAACTATACTCACACCACACATGACACGAATACGCCTACTTCGCTCACGTTATGTACAATAGGTATCTCTTTTACTGAGCACATATGTATGTGTTTATATTAACACCTACGTAGTACATACACGTATATGGAATATCCATCCTACATTTGAAGGGACAGAGAACTGAAAATCGTTGAATGAATGAGATGTATCTGGTTGTCCTGTTGGAGATCACAATATTGTACTCCGAGCAGCCGGGTGCAGTACCGTTGGAGTGAATCTCGAGCAGTATCTCAGATATAATTATTGTTGTAGCGGCGGCGCGCGGGGTCAAGGCGAGTCTGCTGAAAACAGGACGTGTCCGGTGCGCCGCCGGCCTACTGCGGACAAATTACGTTGACGTCGGGCGAAGTGTTATACTTTTCGTCCGACGTTTGTCGTAATATTGACCACTCACATATTAGGCGAGGATCCCCTGAGACGAGAGTTACAATATTTTGATAAGGCTCCCACGATTATGCGATAGCTACCTATTAAATCTTAGGATTAAGCACCTGGCAATGACTCATCCGTCGCTACGTGGGTATAATACTTATAATGATATCCTTCTTATATTTAATTGTACCCTTTTTAATTCTAGGGACTTTAATAAAACATCTAATTGCATTTTCCGAATTTCTTTAAAAACTTAATCTACTTACGTCACAATCAAAACCTACAACACACTCACCGGAAAAAAAAACAAAAAACAATTTAAGGTCCTCGGTTTTAAAGAAGCCCGAACTGTCTGTAGATATTCCTGCACACAATCGACACCCGACTGCCGTCACCTCACTGAACCTACTCGACCACGTGCACACGGAGGAGGCACGCGTCGCGACGAGACGACAACCAACGAGTCATTGATAACATTGACATTGATATTTTTCTTAACCTTTGCAATAATATCCCACTCCTGGGCAAAGGTCTCTACATCTTCATGAAATATATGTTTTTACTTGCAGCACCCCGCTTTTACCCTCGTTGTACCCGTTCCCGTTAACCCGTTAACCTAAAACCTTCCCGTTGAATGAGAGATTAGCGCGTTCAAACAAACAAACTCTGCGGTTTTATAATATGATTAGTATAGACAGCCGCGCCCCGCAGTGTTACCCGCGTTGTACCCGGTCCCGCGGGAATTGCGGGGTATATACTATTGAAGACTTATTTGTAGATCTTTTGAAGACCATCATTGTAATACAAACTTTTGGTGTAGGTCTGATCAACGTACGCGAGGATAAGAGCTCTTAATCGCATTTTCATCCGACTGGCTTCAAATGTGTCGTCGCTGCTCGGCTCCAACGTGTCTCAGCGTTATGTTGTATACAAATAACCTGCCCAGGAGTGTGGACTACAATAAACCAAATTCCTTCAAATCCCTTCTATACAGACTCCCTATACAGACAGACAGACAGACAGACTGACAAAAAAATAACTGATTGCATTTTTGGCATCAGTATCGATCACCACTCATCCTCCAATATTAATTTTGAGTATATATTCAATGTACACGATTGACCACTCTGCAGTTTTATTATAAGTACATATACCTAGAAGAAGATTAAAAATCTACATAGATCCCACCTTCGGTTAATTTGACGAACATCGTGTCCGTTCTAATTGTGGGTCACAGAGGCCCGTAGTGCGCTTGTCGGGCTAAATGTTACTGTCAAAGTGATGAAATAGAAGGACTTCCTAAATATTCCATAAAACTAGGATTACGATGAACATTTCAATATATAGGTTTTTTCTCTAGGTAATGTAGTTTTAAAATTGTAGTGTGTGTTGAATAAGTTTGAGCGTTCGCGTGTGTGTCTGCGACGTGCAGCGAGCGACCGGACACGCGACGCGAGCGCGCGCCTTCAGGAGCCACATGGTAACACGTGTCGAGCCGTTCGGCCAGCGAGGGTGCACACTCAGCGATGCTTGATTGCTGTGATTTAATTTATGTCTTGAATTTCACTACATATAGTTCAAGGTTTATAAAATATTCAATAAGTAAGGTAAGTAAGGACTGAGGAGCCTACAATTAAATAGATATAATGTGTATTGATGTATATGTGGGTGGGAGGGACTGCGTGCAGAATGTGTGGGACCGCTGAAGCACGGGCCGGAGCGCGCCACACTCGCGGCCGCGCGGCCTCAACTACTTTACACTTCTCGTTTTGTTCCAAACTTTGATGGGTTATGTTTTCGTGTATTTTTTGTGTGTCGGAAGGGTACGGAGAAGTTTGTAATTGTCTGCTCGTCAGGCACCAGACACACGGCGCGCCGACTCACCGGGTTTGGCTTATTTTTAGCTGTATGAAACCAACGATGTAGCTATTTAACAGCCCTGCACACTACTGTGCTTTTTACAGTATTTTCTATTATTAAAGCTAAGTTACTTCATCACTATACTGTCCGTTTTACCAATAAATCTATACTAATATTATAAAGCTGAAGAGTTTGTTTTGTTTGTTTGTTTGTTTGTTTGTTTGTTTGTTTGTTTGTTTGTTTAAACGCGCTAATCTCAGAAACTACTGAACCGATTTGAATAATTCTTTCACTGTTAGATAGTCTATTTATCGAGGAAGGCTATAGGCTACATTTTATCCCGGATTTCCTACGGGAACGGGCACAACGCGGGTAAAACCGCGGGGCACTGCTAGTATGTAATATGTCTCAGTTTTGTTAATACCAATTTATCTTGCTAATATACAGATAAGAGAGGATAAGTTTTACTTAAAGTGATTTACAAATGAATGTAGGTACTTTGATGTTAATGATGACTGTGAATACCTGCAGCGGGTGTGCGGGGTGCGGGCACGGGGGTAGGGTGGGGGGCTGGTAACTGTCACTGCCATTGTTTTATTGTCGGCGAAGGACGCGAAGGACTCACTCCTCGGATGGCGGCGATGTGTGCGCGCATTGTGTCGCGCTACCTGCGCCCCGACTCGGCCAGTTAACAATTGATCACATATAATACCTACAGTGCGAGCTCGCATTGTTTCTAACATGCAGCCAGATAACATTACTTGTTCCGGATTATGATAATGTATACCTGCGCGAAGGTGGCATGAATAAAAGGTACTTTACCGAATGCCCTTAACGCCTTTTTTCGACATTATAGGTAATACTTTCATACGAACGAAATATTGTGATGGAGGCCCGTGCGTGTCCGCAGCGTGCCATGTCTGCCGCTAATAAACGCGTTGTGGTTTAACAAACACACCAACTGTGAGTGTGAGATAACGCCGTTAATAGATTGTGTGACATAAATGTGACGTCAGTGTTTATGTTTCAGCGTGGCGTGCGGCGGGTCGGGCGCGGGTCGCGCGTCGCGGGTCGCGCGTCGCGGGTCGCGCTGGAGCGATAACATCTCCCGAATTAGCATTTGAGGCAGCGCGTATAGCGTGTGACGACACACGGCCTTCACCTGACCGCTGCATGGACACGCAGGGCGGGTGCTAATGATGCACTAACAACCAGTATTCATAATTAATTATCTTCTTCTTTTGTAGAGATTTTTGTGACATATTGTCCCCACCGGGAATCGAACCCAGAACCTCCGTATCGTGAGCCGAGCGCTCAAACCACAGGACCACGGAGGCTGTTAACTCACTTGGTAATGGCGAACTTAGCGTCGGAGATACTATAGGATCGCCTTATAGATCGGCTTGGCCAATCGACGTAGTCTGCAACTACTGAGTTAGGCAATTTAACCTGCCCTCCACGGCACGGTAGCGCTCAGGTGGAAATACCAGCATCACTCAAGTAATATTCATAGCATCGCATCATCAATGAACTACACCATGAGCGGCACATAGCGAGGAGTGATGGATCACACGCAAGCCTACAATTAATAGATCTGTCGATTATAAAATTGAGGTGAAGTTAATTGTTAGTTTAATTACGAGCACAAGTTGCCTTCTGAAACATGCTTCATTCATAAACATGGCCGTTAATCACGGAACTACATATTTGACACTTTTTAAATTTGTAATCAGATTTACTTCTTGAAACTCATTCCTTCCATGAACACTTTAACAACTGTATTGTTTACTTAGTAAGTATTACGATTTAAAGCTCAACTAATTACCTACTTAGTATGATTTTGGGAATACGTAATATATAGAACAATGGTTTTCTAATGTGCACATAAGTAGTTGCCGAAGAGACATTAGTAATAACTATTTCTAGGAAAAGAGTGGAGGCGCGGCGTACCTGCGCGGCGGCCGCGGTACCTGCACTCATTGTCTCACTACGCAGTACACACACATGCCAACACGTTTATTACCGCATTGTTTAGACATATTTCAACTACCTAAATGTTGTGTATTTCGAGGATAATGCTTTTTAGTTATTGGGAGACTAATAAACAGACAATAGCAATGGCGCATAGTAATGTTCCGCTCCTCAGGTATCGGCAGGGAAAGTTATTAATTTGGATACATGTTCACAAATATGTATTATGACTTTATGAGGTCTTTGTAGCACTTGCGCCGCCTCGGCAGGGTGCAGGTACTGACGGTTCTGCTCATTCGGCGTCGTTCATAGGTGTGTTTACATTTTGCATCCTATATTGCGGGATTTTGTTGTCTTCTGCAGCTAGCTTAAGCAAATGAGCTATCTTTGTACCTATGCTATTTTGTACTCAGTTAGTATACAAAAGCAAAACGTGTCGTAGAAGTAGTATGCGATGTGATATCAGTAATGTATGGCGGAGATATTTGAGTATGAGCGGAGACAGAGGGCGCGGGCGGACGCGGTAATGGCGGCGGTCACGCGAGGCGCGCACACACGCGGGCACGCGCGCAGGCGAATGCGCCGCCACAGCCGACACCGCGCGGGGTGCTGCATGTGCACTATGCACCGACTGATACAGCGGGCTCTCACTCCCCGCGCCACCGACAATATAACATTTCAACTGTCTCCAATAATAACGTGGATCATCATTCATCAGTGATCGTGATGTAGTTTAGGACTCTATCTCAGAGTCAGTTTCGCATTTTGAGCCCCCAGTTCACTGCATGTTTATTATGTCATAGCAATGTGACTCTTGCCAACAACTAGGTATGTCTTCACATATTATTGACTCCAGGCGGGATTCGAACCTGCAACCCCCGACGCAGTAAGCGCTCTCACTGCCACTGTGCCAACGGGCTTGTCAAATTGTTCTATTCATACGAGTAGGTACATATTTTAGTGAGCGTAAAAGCTTGTACCCTGCAATGAGGTGTACAGGGCTAATGGTAAGTATTATTTTTTCATTTAACAAACATGAAACACCCTGTGTGTGGTAGGTATGCCGTGAACTCGCCGTGTTAATGTGAACGCAAATTCGGGTAGTGTTCCTGTGCCAGCCGGCGCCGGCTCTGGCCGGAATAATTGGTGCGCGTCCACGTGTGCCGCCCTCGACACCCGACACATGCGACCAGTGCCGCCTCACACTCGGCGCCGGAGCTTCCTCAGAGCAGAGAGTCAGGGAAACAACAGCTAGCAGCTCGGCCAGGATTAGTTCCGTCGAATCAGTGTCGCAGTGTCGTGGTTCGGGGGCGCATGCGGGGGCGCGGGGCGCGGGGCCGTGGGAGCGCTGCGTACACGCAACCGGAGCCAATCGATACCGGCGACAATCGATTTTTATGAATAACGGGAGCCGTGAGCGATTTACATCCCGACGGTTACATCGCGATTTGAAAACGTGATCGCTGCAGCTTCCCCGCGCCGCCGCCACCACCCGCCGGCGCGCGCGCCGCGACGACCCGCGGCTTTTATTTCTGCCAATGACGAGTGTCAAGGCGTGGTGCAGACGTCGACGACACTGGTAGCCGCTCTCTGATCCGCGACCTTATGCCAACGGGGTAAGGTCCCGTTCGGCGCGCCCCTCCAGTGGGAGTGCTGCGTTTTTTCGCGGCTCCCCCGCCCACTGTCCGGCGCCGCTGACCACTTCGCGCCGTCAATTGATTCATTTGTTCACGCAATGATGACACTTACAGTATTCAATTATGGTTTTGTAACTGTGTTCATGGCTGGGATGATTGTCGAATCAAGAAACTTTGTAATCTTTAATTTACCATTGAACTGTATTATTTGCATTTTTGATTGTAATAGATACATCAACATGTTCCAAAGGTACATAATGTTCGGTCTACCAGTGAGTCAGTCGAGGAGCGAGTGTTATGATCGCAGTGCCGCATGCCGAGCCGCGCACGCGCCTCGCTCGCGTCTCCGATATGGCATAGCTTGTATTATCTGAATCTTATTATGTTAATCTAAATTGACATTTCGGCTTCTACAACAACTAAAACCATATTCATGTCTCTGAGGTGTTGTTGATAATATACTCCAATATGAGGCTGTTTCGGTGTGTTGGCGGTAGTGATGTGCCCGGCGGGGCGCGGCGCGCGCGGCGATGCGCTGGCGCGGGCTTTGTGCCGTTATCGGATACCGATCGAGCCTCGATCGAGAGTCGGCCGCTGCGGCGGGCCCGTCACTCACTACATTCGGAGGTTTTTGTTCGTCATAGATGTATCGATTATGTTACCTTTTACTATCACATTCGGCCATTTTGTGATTTGACCATAAAGATTGTATTTTGTTTAATCTCTAACCTTACCTAACCTTCGAGTACTTTGCAGTTATGTCAACGTTAACAAGTTGAATAGAATAATTATTTGTTCCTACGATGCGTAGCTTGGTTTACTTTATATGAGTTCTTGTATAGTAGAGTTCAGTGAAATAGTACGCTACGTTGATTTTCCAAAGGAAAATATGGAGCTTTGGCAAAACAATTAATTCTACCAACTACTCTCATAAACGAAAACTAAGCCTTTAAGATATTCCTAAGCAAGGTCCCAGTTGTGCTGCGACACGGTGTTACCGATAGTGGTCAGCATTAGGTAAGTTGTGGAGATGCGCGATAGCGCCCGTCTCCGCGAGGCGACGTCCCGGCCTCATCGACATGTATTATTGGGCAATTGTAACACTACGCCCCATCACTGAGCGCTTATCTCGCTTTAGAAACACATCTCTCAATTGTATGGGTTTAATAAAACTGGACCGACATCGATCCACAGCCCTCCGATGAAGTGGTGGACGCGTCAGATAAGACAGCACGCACTCGCGGTGTCCGCCGCGGCGGGACGCGTGCTCCGCGCCTCCCTCGCATACCCCCGAAGCTCAACCTTTTCAAATAGCTTCACTTACATTCGAAACTCAAATACCGGAATCAGGAACACTTAATTTAATAGGACCATTTAGGTCAACGACCCCGGTATTAAAAAGTTACGGACAATGGAAAAAAGTAGGTAAAAATTTGAAAACAGAATGTCAATAGCCGGCGGCCGGCGGACCTGCCCCACGCGCCCTTGACTTGCGCCGCCCCCGCCCCCCGCCCCCGGCTGACCGCGCGCCCCCGCGCTGCCCTCTGACCACGCGCTCCACGCGGTTTATAGCCACTTTTATTTAGACCTCTAACTTTTCTCCGTTTTCGGTACTGGGCCGAACTTTTTGGTGAAACTAAAGAACTGTTAGTAAACAAAAACTTGGATCATGTCACAATAAATTCAATTAACACTCATGTTATCTATTTGGAAATATAACACATCATAAAACTATTTAATACTGTTTACTTTTAACTAAATAGGTTGACACTAACTACGTATTTTTCAATAAATAGAAGTGACCGTTTGAATTCTTGCAACAGACATGAAAAGAAGAATTTCGTAAATATTCGTGAGGGGCAGCAGCTAGTATCAGCTGATCATTTAGTGTTCCCCCGGGGCGGGGGCGCGGGGCGGGGGCGGCCTTGAGCTCGCGACCCCACTATTGAAATTAAAACACGAGGTTACTGGCACTTTGCACTTTTACAACACTGCCCCTCTCCCTCGCCCGCCGCCCCCGCACCCTCGGCTCGGTGCGCTCGGACTCGTCCCGGCCCGCGGCTCCCCGGACACCACACACGTAGGGTGGACGATACGTGGACGCTCGAGACGCTTAGACATTACAATTTTAACAATAGTATCTCTGCACAAAATCTATGTAAGTGAGTTTTTAAGATGGTACCAAGTGTGTCGTCGCGTCTCAGAGGAGGCAGCGAGGCAATGTGTGCGGCACGTCGCGCGCCGGAAGACCATACGTCGCGGCGGAGCAGAGCAGGCCCGAGAGTGACCGACGGGCTCGCGCGGCGGGCCAGCGGGACGGGCTCCGGACTGCGTGGTTCACGTGAACATATTATTATGAACAGAGACTGTCGCGCTAGAAGTCAATGTGAATCAACACGTTCCCGTTTCAACAATTTGCTCGGTTCCACCTAAATAAATACGCTAAAATGTAAATGTCAGAACAGTAAATATAGCAGAGTCGGTGAGGGCAACTTCTGCAACAACTTGCCGGAACATTCAACTTTCATAAGACATTAAGTAATGAAGAACAAATTTAATTTTTACTCGTCAAGGTTTGAACCGACTTCCCTTTGATAGGCCTTCATCCGTAACTTTAAACTACATTACTCTTTGAAATTATTGGTACCTCTTATATTTCTAGTTACACAACTTTAATAATTAGGTGATTGCTCTGTAATATATTATGTTGCTCTAAATGCTATATTCATGTCCTCGTAATAGATAATAATGATGTGTGTTATGTGATGCGTGAATGTCCCGCACTACGTGCCAGTGCATGAATCCTAGATCTACCATTCGTTTGCGAAGTGTACGAATTCATTCAGAGGAAATAATGATTCTATGCGACGCTGAGGTGAAGCAGCGTCAGTTGCTAGGTCCTAAGTGACCATTCGTTGGTATACCAGGCTGTGGTCCCAGGCCAGGTTTACAGTCCGCCCGACATGGGCAAAACGCAGAATACCGTTGCGGGTCAGGTCGACCCCCGGTGTGCAGTTCAAGAAGTATAAACTGAAACAATGTTTACGAGTGCATGAAGATGCTACGACATGTGTTCGTAGCACGGAGACGCGCGTTGAAGTCTTCTACATGTGTGTAGCGCGGCTACGTGTGTAGCGCTACGGCACGCTACGACTACGTGATACCGTTTTAGCCAATTGTAACGTGAATAAGGTCTGTTTACTTTTTGCAACATTCATATTTCAAAAAACCTTTGAGGCAGTGCCGATTGTATTTCTATAAATCCATTTATGTGAGTCTCAAACAAATCTCTTGTTCAATTCGAAGCTCGATACTCAATTAAAACGCAGAACATTCAGAGTCAGAGCTATAAAAAACGATCCAACTATAAAGAAAAACCTTTTAGTCTCCCTCTGCATCCCCCTGCGAGTTGATTACACATCAACGGCGTGCACCAATCGAGCTTTCATTAGGCGGTCGGAGCGAAACAATCAATATTCATATCCCATGCGAATGTTGATAGCGGCCGCGCGCCGAGACGAGCGCGACTGAATTAAAAAGAACAAGTCATATCACTTAGCGCACACAGAAGCGCGGTTTTATTAAAAACCCTACATATCTCTCGCGTCTTCCCAGCTCGCCTTGCGGGGGGGACAGAGACAGCCGCCGTACGCCCGCGCCAGACAAGGACGGACACCAATACGAGAATTATAATTGCCAACTGTACGTAAATTAACACCGGGATTATTCGTATCCTTTTTATGTGTGAGCAGGTCGGAGAGGTGCGAGGGAGAAGTAGCCTGTTTGTGTGTGCGGAGTGAATGATTAACATGCATGTGCTCACAAACACAATACCGGCCGCGTTGCGCCGGAAATCGAACCGATCACCGCTGACCCGCGGTACCTGCCCGCTGCATCGCGACTTGTTACCCGCGACCTGCGACCCGCGATTCGACTCCACACACGACACTTGGGTTCATACAAACTTTACAATCAGTTTTCAAGTACAGTTAATAGGTGCTCATAAACGAGAGCACTCCAACAGGTGGATTAAGATCCAAAAATACGTAATTTGTTTAATTGTATCTGCACTCGAATGACTACATAGCGCCAGGACGCGATCCTATAATGCCATGTGCGAGGTATACATTATATTCATTTACACATATGAGGACAAATGCTGCTACATGGGCCATATGATTGTCCACTATTCGCGATTAAGTCCCGTCTAAACTAGTGTTTACAATATTATACCTATAGCAAAACTATAATTATCGTATTAAATTTATTAGAAATAGCATAAACTATAATTATCGTCGATGGCTAAATATGATTGACTCGTATGGCAGTATGGCGATGTTGGCATGTTGTGGATGATGTAACACTACGTGACTCGTATGTATATCGAGTGATGGATAGATAGGGGTTTGATGGGCGACGGATAACATTAGGAAGGGCCGGTGTCGTTGTAAATAATCGCGAGCACAAAACAATGGCGGTGCGACGGTTGACCTCGGCCTGCGCGCGCCTGCAATTAATATGCCGAGCCGACCGCGTACAGCGCGCCCGCACCCTCTTGATGCTTACAAGAATAACACTCAGTATGGTGATCAATGCTTGAATGTTTATCGGTCGTCACTCCGGGTCCATGCAAAGCACGCTCGTGACTTGTGACTATGTCAAAGCTCCCTTCATAATATTCAGCTATGATGCACATCCCATAGCAGTTGAAATGAGATAAAGTCATGGCTACTTGTAATGAACTGACTCTCGCCATACTATGTTGGTATCATTTTTGCTTGGTGCTTCTGTTTCAAAAGATAGGTTATAAAAACTTAAACTCTGATTCACTGCGCTTTAGTAAACTTTCCATAAAATTACTGTACGAGAAATTGGCAATCCAAATACATAATTACAATTAATGAATGAATGGACATATGAGTGTATCAATCGCATGTACCTAAATGAAACGGGTCTGAATCGCGTTACATAATTTAACATTTTCTACTAAAATACGTACATTTCGAGCGAATTACACTGTTCGTGGTCACGGGATGACTGACGTATTTTAGTATTTTAGAAATACGTTAAATTTTCTAACGCGATACAGACCTGTGCATTCAGTATAATGAGTGCAAATCGTGTGTGTTTAAAAAGTATTCATATAAATTGTTTTTCTCTACAACTCATAACATAGTTTCTAGTAAATCACTCAAATTGTTTAAATAATGATGAAGAAATATTAAAATATCAAACTGCAAGGATCAAACTATTCCGGTTGACACATAACCCGTCCAAGTTTTCTTTTGCGAAAGAAGAGAGAGAATTTTTGATCAATAATTGTCACTGGGCTAGCTCCCCCCTAGGGGTGGGGCGCGGGCGCGCGGGGGAGGGGTAATTACGAGTGCGTTTTGTTACCGAGATGATAGGCGCGAAAAATGGCTTGCGCGTGCCTTTACGTGTCGCCTCTAGTTTTGAATATTCAGAGTCGGCCTCTCGGCTGATGAAATATTGAATAGACTCGGTAATTTATTCCCCGAGGAGAGATTTGGGACGGTCCACGTTCCGAACGGATATTGAAATTAGGCGAAGCTTTGCTTAAGAAAGGCGTTTGTTTGCCGGCGCCCTACATCTCGCCTTTGTACCACCTCTGCTCTTATTTCAATCCTCCGGTAGTAATATTGGGCGCTCCCCCGCCCGCGGCCCTCGCCACCAGCTCGTCCCGCGGTTGCACGGCGGCCCGCACGGCCCGAGCGCCTCAGCGCGCGCCTCGAGCTGAGCGAGCGAGGCGAGCGAGGACCCACGACCTCCTCACTCATCGAGGGTGCTTAATGAATAAAAAATACCCGTTTTTTTCGCCACAGTTCAGTGATTAGTTACCCTTATAATGAGACGTGTGTGTGTGTATGTGTGTGTGCCCCCGCTACGGGGCGCCTTACTGTTTTTATATGACAGTTTGATAAGGGACCGAGATTAGGGTCTTTGTTTTATCGATCCACTTTGTAACCAAATTAAAGTTTGCGATGAAGCCCCGCATTTACTTTTTTAAGTAAGTAACATACAAAACACACATTTTATCCGTGTGAATATCAGAAGTACTTCTGAACAACAACGTCTAAGTTTACGATGTTCCTTAAAAATATTTTCTTTCAAATTGGGTAGTATGAAATGATTACCTGCCGCAAACGACGTGTCAAGGTAAACCAAACGTATTTATATAACACACGGCGGCGCGGAGGCTCAAGACACGGGGAGCGGAGCCGTGTTCGGGGCGGCGGCGGCGGCCAGCGCAGGCGGAGCCGCGTGCGCCAGGCGGCCGCGCGCCGCCGCGGCTCAGCCGCGCCTGGCCGCCTCGAGTGGGGACGTAAGAGTGACTCAAGTTAAATTAAGAATGTGGAGTTCGTAACGTATTTTTTCTTTTTCACTTTGTTTGTTGACGGAGACTTTTTTGACATTGTGGACTTTGTGCGCCCCTCGACAGTTTCCTTTTTTAATTCTTGAGGCGTCCGTGTGCAGCCACCTTTATTACATGTCACGTGGGTGTGTGCGAGGCTTTGGATATTTTCTCGGCATATTAAGGGATTTCGAGGAGTGTGAGCTTTGGCTTATGGTGTCTTTGATGTTGCAGATGAAGGATTGGTGATATATGTTTTGTTTTTGTACGCAACAGGCGCGGTATCACTCGTTGATGAGAAAGATATGACAGTAAACATAATCAGTAGCGGCGTGCTCAGTGGAGGCGAGGCGACGTGTCCGCGTGACGTCCGGCGCGTCCGTCGGGGACGGCCGCCTCCGCGCCCGCTTCCCAGAACACCACGCAGCGCACAAAAACCCAACAATCAATTAGAAATATACCGCCGAGTGTCACCGGCACCCACTCAGGTGAATAAACTGACGCCGAGCCTCACGGAACCTCCCTTTTTTGTGATCAAACTATTCCATGCTTCATACTTCATTCTTGAAACATGCTTCTGCCACTATTTTCATTGACACCTTCCTACTTAGTAAAACATGATCACTTATCGAACGGTTACCGACCCGCCGGCTGCAGCTATTTCATGTTCAGCTTTAATTACAGATATCAGAATACATTAAACAGTTTGAATTTTAACTGAACATTTTGGGGATTTCATGGAACATAGCCAACCATAGCATACGGGGCTTGTTTGTAGAGCACGAACGTCTGTCTGTCCGGTGTAATTTATAGGATTACGTATGGGCTGCCTCAGTCAGGCGATGACGATGAGCGTATAGTAACGAGTGGAGGCCGCGTCGCGGAGCGCGGCGGACGGCGGTGTGCGGCGCTCGGCAGGTGCGGGCGGAGCGTGATTCCTGCAATCAGTGCGGAACAGGAAATTTGCGGTCAGCGACGAGCCGCGAGCCGCGGACGTGGCGGTAATGAGACAGAACCGACGCGCTGACGACCCGCCCGCGACTCGCCGCCGACTCACACGAGCGCATCACTCATTGCTACTGCATTTGTACTTTGATCGTGTATCATCATTGTATCAAGCCATGTCAATGTACCAACATCCCAACCTTCTAATCTGTTTTAATTTGTTGTCAATATTGTACCGGAGTATTTTATCTGAGCAGTATTCAGCAATTTATTGATGACGTCAGAGGAATTTAAAACATATTACAAGCAGGTCATGAGTCTCGGCAGCTCCTAGTACGTCAGGACGTGTAACTTCTCCCTGCTCACGGACCGCTCGGATCCAGACAAGTTAATACAAAGCAGGTTGTATGAGCGTGTCATTATCGCCGCCGTTAATCAGCGCCCAATTTAAAACGTGTGAATGGTGTGTGCGCCCCGCGGCGCCCAGGGCGGGCGGGCGCGGGGGCGGCAAGCGTTACACTCGGCGACGACGGGTATTGCTGGTTTGGTTAATATTATACTACCAACTTCAGTAATAATATTACGGTTTGACGTAGGACTAAGTGTATTTAAATTGCATTTAGCCACGTGACACTAGTTCACAACCATTTTCATATTATTAAAATGCGCAGTTTACTTTCTCTGACAACAGCATAGTTCTATTTATGATGATGATACCATTTTGAATAAAACTAAACCTATAGTAACGTTACGACTAAACGGTCGTAGTAATACGTACTGTGGGTACTGTAGTTGACACTGAAACACGGTGCGTGCGCGTGTGTACGAGCTGCGTGCGTGTCGTAGCTACATAGAAGAATTAACAAAAGATATAATCGTATGATTTGGTTATTAATTACAAGCAAGCTTCGGCAAGGGTTCGCTGTTACGGCGGTAATTTACGGCCGGTGTTCCGTATACACGTGCTCCTCGAATTTGGGTAATGTTCGCGTTTACGAGGCGCGACACGCGACCGCCCCCCGCGCCCGCCCGCCCCGGTGACCGCCGCGCGCTCACATGGGATCACCCGCGACACCGCCCGCGGACCCGCCGCGCGCGCTCTCCGCAATCTGCGCTCCAATCTCACTAACTGCCGATTCAAACAAACATTAACAAACAGTAATTCGTTAACTTTCAACTAAAACGTGACTCCGAAATGATACATTACAAAACCATCTAAACTATGAAAATTGTGGTTTTGTTTCAACACGGTGTTACAGTTCGTTAATTCATCACCTTACAGTTTTAAAACTTATGCGGTTGGGAAAGGGTTGATAACGGAATGCAGCTACAGAGAGGGGTGTTTGTTTAAATTGGAAAATATGTTAAACTGAAGAAGGTGTGAATCGTGAGGGATATCAGCTTGTTATAAGTGTGACCCGCGGCCGAGGTCGAGCGCGGGGCGTGTAGTTGAGGCTATACCTAACACCGACATGTATATCAATCGCCATTTATTATTTCCCGGAGGTGTTGATGTCGTAATGTGATCAGGCGGCCGCCGTCCTCCGCGGCGACAATTCACTTAGAGCCGGACGCCCGCGGAATAACTTACTTGATAACAATTTATTCGATCGCGCCACTTCAAAATAGACAAGAGGACCGGGGACTTCTTTCAAAGAGTACAAGTTATTGTACGGGCAGCTAGGAACAGAAATAGTTTTTATGGAACGATTATGACACGAGCAATTCACGTATGTAGAGAGGTATGAGATACCTGGTGACTGGTAGCTCACACGGAGTTCATGTTGTCGCGTGTGTCTGTCGGCCGCGGGACACCTCCTGACGTCGTCTGCTCGGCATTTACATAGTTAATGAGGCGGACGTTCGCGCGCACTCGCTCTAATGAGATGCACTATCTTCTCGTTAGCGAGCGGCCGATATTACTTTATGGTCACCCCAGACGCTACTTGTACGCTATTCCCTCACTCGCTTCAATCAGGTAAATACGTCTTGATTTATAAATTAATGATCAGCCATTCATTAAAGTTATTAGTTGCGTACGAAGCAGCATCGCAAATATAGATCTGGTAGATCGATATGATACGGTGGGTACATAAAGACACATAGTTGCGAAGCTGCGGTGAGGTGAGGCGGCGGTCGGTGCCGCTCGTAAACATTATAAATTAGGAGAGTTGCGCAAGCGGCTGTCTCCGGATTCTATTCATAACTGATTTCCAAAAGCGCGCGCGCGGCGGCGGCGGCGGCGTCGCGGGCGCGGCGAGCACACATGGCGGTAACGAGGGCAGCCCGATTGTCATTGGTGCTCTATTGTTCACTCTATATGGCGGCGCCAGTGCGCCGCTGCCTTTGCTTCTGTCTAAATAGGCATAGATGTACGAGCGAGCCGCGGTGGTCGCCCAGCGAGCGCGGAGCCCCCGCTGCCGCCACGCGCGGCGCCCGCGAAGGTCGCTCTATAATGGATTATCGCACGCCCGTTACGTATGGGTAACATTGTCAAAGTTACAGCTTTCTTCTCGGTTGTTGACTTAATTAGTAAGTTGGATATGTGAATGGCAGCGCAATGCATCTTGCGCTAAATGTATAAAACATCGTTATATGGAAAATATGGGTGGCGTTGAGTTTACGTCTCCGCAGGATTTGTATGGACACGTCTGCCGCTTTGTGGTTTGTTTACCGCCGGCCCACAGCCCGCCACCTTATTACCGTACTTTGTATTCACTATAATAAAGGAAGCCAGCTGTCTTGATTACTGTCGGACCGATGTCATACCGCCAACCATGTTCTGACACTCATTAGAATAACCCTTTCGGACGGCAAACATCAGCGGAGAGCCTGTGAAATAATTCTTAAGGCTTGGATACCCCAGCCATTTCGACATTTGAGGGGGTGAAGCAGGCGGTGAAGCCGGGGAGGAATAGTACGCGCAGCGGCCGTCGCGGCGGCGCGGCGCTGACGACACTCTATGAGATACGGGGCCTGCGTGCGGTCGTTTTGTAACAGAAGATTGCGAAGCGCTTAATTATCTAATTCACATAATAAAAATCAGTAGTAGATATTGAAATGGGTAGAATAGTCATCACATTGATAAAATAGATTCTAACAATCAACATTTTATCGCATTTTGTATTTATCTAAATTACGTACATATCCTATCCTACTAATATTATAAATGCGAAAGTTTGTGAGGATGGATGTATGTATGGATGGATGTATGGATGTATGTATGTTTGTTGCTCTTTCACGCAAAAACTACTGAACAGGTTATATAAGCTACAATTTATAATGAATTTGTATAATTTTGGTCGTAATAAATAAGTATGTATTTGTAAAGCAAGTCGGAGAAAAATCACCACCGTACTGGTTTGACACATGTGACATGGTCGCCATGCGACGGCCTCCGTATGAGCACGAAGCATCGCCGAGTAGTTCCGATATACGTATGTCTTATATTTTAGTCGTTAATTTCAACGTGTGACGTGTCGTTACGATAGCATAACATTGCAATTAGTGAATGAAATCTAAGTACAGGAAGAATCATTTTGCTTATCTCGAAGGCCGCGGGTTCGAATCCGAACATTACGATTCATTTTTATTTTCTCACATTAGTTTATCAAAACTCTTTTTCATTTGAGGTTGTGTAAAGTACCTTAATATTTTAGAAAAAATCTTAAAAAATATGCTGTATAAAATAAATTATCAAAATCGAAACACCTATTATAGGTATTTTTCGTTTAATTAATTTACCACTTTATCTATTGACTACTTTTGGAAATAAACCGTCTTATAAAATTTTATCCTACTAACCTACTAATCCTACTTCCTACTTCCTACTAATATTATAAATGCGAATGTTTGTGAGGATGGATGTATGGATGGAAAAAAATCTGCCCTCTAAGAGCTATCTTGGCGTGCGCTGCCTAAACTATTGGAGTTACACAAAGATGATGTACTCGTTTGTCTTTCGCATTAAGTCAGTGGTCGGCAACCTTTTGACAGGCAAGGGCCACAAAGTAGCCAAATAAAGTAAGGCGGGCCGCTTTTGTGACATAGGGGTATATGCGGAACCAAGAGAGTGCTACAATACGCAGGTGGGAGTGTGCTACGACGCGGAGGTAGCTACGATGCGGAGGTAGGACTGCGCTACGTTGTGGAGGCGGAAGTGTGAAGAATATTAGACACATAATGTCGTTGACCAAATGATAGTTTGTTGCTAATGGTGGTTCTACCTACTATGTTTACTTCTTTAAGATATTTTTATATTGCCACAAGTGACGGCCACAAGTGACGTGTACGTGCGGGCGAGCAAGTAGTAACTAAAATAGAATAGTAAATTAAAGGAACTTGGGATACTATGGACCCTGGCCCAATGCACAACAGTGGCATGACTTATTTACAAGTCACTCTTTGACGGTCATATCGAAATCGACGGCCAACTCGGTGTTATGGCTACCGAAGAATAGAGTTGGGCTATGTTATGGACCATAACCGTGTTGCTCAACAGTAACATGACCCATGTCATTTGAAAGCAAAAGGCGCCTCTTTTTGCTTCGGTTTAATAAAAAAATGTTTTAAACCATATACATATCACCAAACTTAATGTGGCAGACTAAATTCCATGCGAGCGAAGCCGCGGGCAAAAGCTAGTGTTTTATAATAACCTATTTTGAAAAAAGTTTATTTTTATTATAATGTCACAATAATCACATTTTAGGCGGCCCCTAGACCTACAATAACATTGTACAATATATTTAATTGTGCAATAAGATTGAATTGCGTTTGGATCCAAACGGTCAATTATATTGCACAATAAGAAAATCGTGCAATGTTTTCTTGTTCAGTCGAAGAATAGTTTGATCCCGAGCAACATATCAAATATTGCGCAATAAGTACTGACCCTACACGAAGCAATAAAAAATATGATGCAATAAAAAATAAACTCTCTCAAACTTTCGTTCAATCATTGCGCAGTCTTCAATATTAGCCCAAGACGATCAATTATATTGCACAATATTCAATATAATTGATCGTTTAGGGGCCGCCTTAATAAAATATAGAAAAAAAAGACGTGTGGCACTCGGGGACTGCCGCGGTAAAGCTATTGCATAGTTATTTTTTCTATCACTAGATGGCGTTAGTGGGGAGCGATAGGTTTTTTTTTCTATCATTAGATGGCGTTAGTGGGGAGCCTTAGGTTTTTTGCGCGAGGTTTTTTCGTTACGGAATTTCTGGATTCGGTCCCCGCGCTCAAGGCCCGCGATAGAAGCTATGCAATAACTTAAAATATAGAAAAAAACAATAAGATCTCAATGAGAAAACACTATGAAGTTTCGTAGCACTGGAATGAAAAAAGCGACACACGTCCGACTAGCACGGCGCCTCAGCGCGTACTGTCACTCTGGGTACAAAAGAGCGAGAAACACTACGGCGCGGAAATTGTAATGGCGACTCATTCGCAAGAATCTACCACCTTTCGTTGGAAATTTATTTTAATTACAAATATAATATTGAAACAAAAATTTTACTCCAACAGTCCTGCGTCATAGTTTATTTTACATCACTCAAATTAATTTTAGAAATATGCGTTTGAAATTGTTTAACAAACTAAGTGTTTAAAATTCACAAAGTAAGGTATAAAAGACCCAACTTTGTGATTATTTTCTATCGAGGAAATTAATAGTCAACGTGTTTCGGAAACAGTAGTCTCATTAAACATATGATCAAGATTAAAAACAAACAAAAATTGTTCTTGTAACGTTAAGACTTTTGGCTAAAAAATTGTTTAAAGTAGCCCGTTTTAGGAACTCATAGGCCCTTAATTCCATCACCGTCGCCCTCAATGTGTTAACGTGAGCGCGCGTGGACGTCCGTCGAAGTGCGCTCGCAATATATTAACAAGTTAGTCACGGGCCACAATAAAGCAAACAAAGCGATGCGAGTAACAGATATTAATTAAAGGCGAGAGTTGCGTGCGCACAGACAATACCAATGTATTTACGTAATAAAGAATCAATAAGACTAAAACCATGTTAAATCAACATTGGGCGAAGGCTCCAGCGACAAGGAATCCGACAATTTATGATGGTCGCGCAGAGCTCGCCGCGCGCAGAGGCGGCGCCGCGTCCGCCGCCGGAGGGCCTCCGCCCCGACACCGCTTACCCGCCGATCACATAACGAATACGAGATCCATCTACACCTCAAATATTATCAGATAGTATCATCATCTTCATGTATCCGCTGATGAACATAGGCTTCCAGCAAAATGACGATAATAGGTAATAAATAAATAATACATAATGTATGGTGATTTATGAGTATTAAATTAAATGGTTGATGGCACTTCTGAGCTTGTTTTTAACTCTACGTAGAAGAGCCTAATTTTATTAGGGACGCGCCCGCACCCGAAAAGGCGCGAAACACACGCGATATAAAAAATGGCGGAGTGCGATTTGAATGCGTGAATTATTGTGTTTTAAAGAGAAATAATACACCTTCGGAAAATAATATGGAGCCACGTGACGGCGTGATAAATGGAGGCTCGCTGAGTTACGGGCGGCGGGCTTGCGGAGCGTCCTCCGGCGCCCACTCGTAGTGCAAGGCAGCGCCGCGCCTTGGGATCACCTGGCTACTTAATTATTGTTCCTTTCTATCTTTTGCGATAAAAAATATCCTTGATCCCTGTACACGAATCTCAAATGAAGCATACGATATTCAGGCAGTTACTCGAATTAGAACAACAAGCCCATACAACCATTTTGGTCGCAGTGTGGTAACTGTTACCACACTAAAACTTTACACAAGAAACAAGATCAGTCGCTGTTACCACTTTGTTACCACTTTGTTACCGAAAGTGGGGAATTTACGACACAAAAAAAAAAAAAATAGTGGTCGCAATTTGTACACATGTGTAGTAACATTGTGTACACAATGTTACTGGATTGTGACCACAATTCGAGTGAATGATGACCGAATGATAACGAATGACTGATAGAAATAACGTCAACTTGGGGATTAAATGTCAACTTATTTTACTAAACTAAATAAACTGCGGCCATTATAATTTACTAAACTATATGCGGCCATATTTTTATTGTGATTGAACTTTATTTCATTTCTTTGATGCGGATTATTCGTCGAAAGTGAAGTGTTTGACAAAAACGAAATCAAGTTCATCGACGGAATTTTGATAAAAATCATAATAAATAAGAGCGCCTCAATATAGTAACAGGTAAGCAAAATAAATATTTTAATTGCTAAATTTGTACATATGAAAACCAAATAATAAATTATATGAGTAGATAATAATGACGGTAACTTAGAAAACTTGCAAATTTAAAAATAATTTAATTACGTTTGACGTGTAAATGTCTAATAAATAGTCTATTTGTAGGTTGTAAAACAGACAATATTAATTTTATGATGGTTTTCAGTGTTTAGTCACAAAGTGGTCACAAAGTGTACACAAAGCGCACACTTTGTGACCACTTTCACTATGGCTGCCGTGTAATCCAAAATCAGAGGTTCCCAACGTATAACATTAGATTGGGGTCGATTCGAATTGTAGGTACCTACGTAACTAAAACATATTCATTTGTATTGATTTGCACATTTTTCTACAATTTGCTAGGTGTTGATGGTCACAAGCGATGCCATTATAGATTGAAATAGCATTGACGATATTATTATATTTTGAATTTAAAAAATGTTCCGAATAACACCTGTTTACTGTACCTTTCTATTACAAACCAATAAAAACTTAGCTTGCTCATTTAATCTTTTTTTATTGTTTCTTGCAGATACAATTTAGCCAAATCTTCACCAGAAAGAGAAAAAGTAGTTCTACAAAATGAAGAAGCAACTAATTAAATATGGGTTAATTAAATTAAATAATCAACTAATGTCTACAACTACTAATCAACTAAATAATAAAAACTTTTAATAATTACATATTTTATTATTACATCACCTATTTCTATTACAGAAAATAAAGAGATATCTAAAAATATTATATGAGAGACAAAGTACTAAAAAATAACACGTAATATTATTACTTCTGAGACTGCTGTAGTGTTGATAAATATAGGCAAAAATACTATTTTATTTTTATCCTTGATTGAAATTAATTCACATTTTACGTTGGTTAGTTCATTTAGTTGCAGTTCTTCTTGTTCAAATTTTTTAATAGTTGCATGTATGTTAAGATATCGAGATTTGATAGGTAGTTCAAAGAAATCAAAAGTTATTTTTACTTTTTTTCCAGCTATCATTAAATTTCCTTTAATGATTTCCACGTATTGCATTTCTACTACCCGATTATCGGTAGATAGAAACCATTTATCTTTCACTGTACAGGGAAGACAAAAGTGTTTCCGTAAGTAAATTGTAGTGTATCTTACAGATGGGTAAAATACAATTATTTTATCACGTTTCTACACACAAAAATAATAATTTCTACACCAATAGTTGAGTACCACTGAACATTTTGGGCAGGAGTATAAAATAATGTTTCCACTTAATACTCACTTAAAAAGTGGTAACATAGTGCACACATTGCGACCACTTTGTGACCACTTTGTAAATGTAGTAACATAGTGGTAACATAGTGCACACTGTGTGACCAAAATGTGTGAGAAAAAATTCGGTAACGATGTTTCTACAATGTGTGCACTATGTTACTACATTTACAAAGTGGTCACAAAGTGGTCGCAATGTGTGCACTATGTTACCACTTTTTAAAGTCGACACTAAAGTGTAGTAACTGTTACCACACTTCAACCAGATTTTGTGTTCAAATGAAATTGTTACTACACTGCGACCAAAATGGTTGTATGGGAGCTTAGTTTTTGCATATCCTTGGTCGCAGCCGAGCGCGTGGGTTGATTGCGGGACCATTAGTGATGGCGTTACGAGCGGTAATGAGCGAGACGAGGAACAAACACTGGCTGCTCTCAATGGCACGCCGCAAAAAATGCACGTAATGTGAGTGGACGACGTCGTGACGCTGCAAGAGAACTGGAGACACGGGGCGTGACGTCAGGCCGGGGAGACATCGGACTGATAGCATGAGGAGTCCGAAAATAACAATAGGACTTTCTTACAATATTTTTCAAATTTAATCATTTATTGCTACAACTACAAGAATACGAAAAGACAAAGTACAAAAATACAAAAAAAAATGTAGCAGTAGGAGGCGTCTCAGCTAATGCTGTACCGAGGCCGAAGTCTGTGCAGCGCTGGTGTATTTTGTGTCCCGATCTTGATTTCTAACAAAAGTCATATGAAGAGAGTTCTGTCCGCTACTCTCTGTTATCAACGAACCAGCCGCAGCAGCTTTACCGCTACTGCGGTGGCTACTAATTAGTTGGTCTGATTGATAAGCGGTGTCCGACAATGTAGGCGCGCGGCAATTAATACGGCTCCTGCTATCGAAGGCTTTCCATCAATGCTAATGCAGACTTGTCGCCCCGCACCCCGCGCGGGGAGAACCAAACGCGTGTAACAACATGTTTCCTAGTAAGATATCTCAGCGTGCCACTTGTAAAATTACTTGACTCCGCCAAAGTCACTACAAATGAAATTGAAGCTTGGGAGCCTCTTCTTGGCTACCTCGTGACATGCCTCCCTCCCCCCCCCCTGCTTGCCCACATACTAAATCTTGTGGTAGTTCGTGGTCCGCGGCATGACTCGCCTCTAGTCAGGTGGTGTTATCTAACAGCAGGTGCTGTGCAAGGCACTCGCGCTAAGTAAATAAGATATCGAGATTAGAGCGAGTGCCGCGACGACTATAACCGATACTTTGTTATGGCCCGACAGTGGTCGCGATATGCAAAGCGCTCACTCGGCGGACATGCTTTACTCTACTTCATTGCCGCATATAATAAGTAGAATGGCAATTTCCCAGTGTATTTCTCAATAAAAGCAAAATATCTTATATGCTAATGATATTATATATCCAATAATGCGGCAAAACGATCGATTTGTCCGACAAATATATGAAACTCCCGGCTTATTACGTCAACCGAGTTTATGTGGTTCATATCGTTGTATCGCCGTAATTCCGACATTCTATTAAATTGACTATCGACAATAATATCTGAGCGATAAAATGAAATGGTGCGCTGGATACTAAGTTCCACTTATGTGACCACAATATCGCTTTCGCGTATCTGAATTGCTAATAAAGGGAGAGAATGTGTGCCGCGGCCGCGCGCCCGAGCACTCGCGCCGCGCGCCGAGCCGAGCCGAGCCGAGCCGAGCTTGGATACAATTTGGTGAATGATCGGTCGCGTCTTGTGTGGTAAACAAGTCTCAATACAATCTTTTGGCTTGGTGAATTGTCGTCATGTAACCACTTTGATAACTAAAATCAATAGTTGATAGCGGACTACTTTGAGGGCCGAACAGTAGTCTATCCAGGGCGTCGTGGTTGGGGAAGATACCAGATGACGTGCGGAGTCTCACAAGGGTCTGTCTTAGGCCCCGTGCTTTGGGACATCGGTATCGACGAGGTCCTTCGTGAGCAAATTTTTGAAGACGTAGATATTGTTGGCTACGTAGATGACATTTTTGTCACAGCACGTGGCCGCGATTATCAGGCAGCAGCGGCCCTGGCGACAGCTGCAGTGGCGGAAGTAGTGGCTCGCATCCGACGTTTGGGCCTGGAAGTAGCACTAGGTAAATCAGAAGCAATCTGTTTCCACGGACCTCGGAAAACACCACCCGCGGACGCCCAAATTACCATCAGCGGAACCTCCATCGCTGTCGGACGGACCATCAAATATTTAGGGGTCGTCCTAGATAACAAATGGAAATTTGGGCCACACTTCCAACAATTGGCCCCAAAGTTGCTAGGGACGGCGGCGGCACTTAGCCGAATACTACCGAACATTGGGGGAGGAGATGGTTCTTGTCGTCGTCTCTATCTCGGAGTAGTGCGCTCAATGGCCCTTTATGGAGCGCCTATATGGTCAGGGCTGCCGTCCGACCGTCACCTCGCCCCACTTCGTAAAGCGCAGCGAGTCCTAGCAGCGCGAGTATGCCGCGGATACCGCACTATCTCATACGAGGTCGCATGCATCCTCGCCGGTTCCATTCCATGGGACCTAGAGGCTCAGATATCTTCCGCGGTCTACTGGCGAAGAGCGCAAGAAAAAGCAGCCGGAAACCGCCCAGCTCCGGCGGAAATAGAACACTGGCGAACCGAAGCTCGAGAAGACGCTCTCACTAGCTGGAGCGATCGGCTCAAAGTGACGGTGGAAACTGGCGAAACAGGATCCCGCCACAGATTTGTGGAGGCCGTATGGCCTATTCTGAGGGAATGGGTCAGCCGAAACTACGGGCCGCTTACCTACAGACTCACGCAGGTCCTCTCGGGGCACGGATGCTTCGGGAGGTACCTGCATCGAGTGGCCAGGAGAGAACCCACACCCCGGTGCCATCACTGTGCTTGCACCGAAGACACGGCGCAGCACCTGGTCGAGATGTGCCCGGGGGCTACGGAGGCGCGACAAAACCTTGTCACGATCGTTGGAGGAGACCTCTCCTTGCTGACCCTCTTGTCCATGATGGTCACCGATGAGAGGTCCTGGGAGGCGGTGCTTGCATTTTGTGACACCGCTCTTCTCGCAAGAGAACAGGCAGAGCGGGCTCGAGAGATGAATCCCCTCTCACACCCGCTCCGGCGACGGCGGAGAAGGCGGAGGCGATTCTTCTGAGCAGCCCTGTCCTAACCGCAGGACCTCGTAGATCGGAACTGGGAAATCCAATTCTTTCCTTCAACAAGGGGAGGTTTACTGACCTACCCTTCTAGGAGCGAGGCCCCCAAAGGTGACGGTGGCGCGCTCTCGTGCTCCTGAGCGCGCCACCTCAGGAGGGATAGGGGATGCTACGCCTTCCCTCTCCCTCCCTGAAGACGTGCTTGCCTCCGAGGGCAAGTAAGCGGCATAGGTGAGCTGTGGTACGTGAGTGCGAAAGCCGGATCCACGGCATCACCTGCTTTACCGCCGACGCAAGGAACACAGTGACGGTTTTAGTGGGTATTACCCGCCGCCGATGACTTCTATTTGGGGGAACGGTGGTCGGGTCGAGCCCCACATACCCCGGTGTTTACCCGAACACCGGGGATGCGCAAATGCATTTCCTCACTATAAAAAAAAAAAAAAGTTGTCATAGCCTAGTGTTTTGCGAATGGAGTGCTTGGGCCAAGATCTAGGTGCTGAATGATTGTGACTAGTGAAGAATAAAGCAACAAACACCTGCGGTAGTGGCATTTCAGTCTCAGCGTTATCGTTCTACAAACGAGTACACCTTAAATTTTAAATAATGAATATGTCATAAATAAAATGAATGAAGCGCGGGTGCAAATCTCAAAACTCCAATGGCAGGGTTGGCCGCTAACATGTTAGTCGATAGCTTCTCAATACTTGGTAGTTTCATCACATAGATACTCACGAAACGGTGCGCAAAACATCATAAATGTTTGTAATGTACGAGTATACACCGGTCCGCGTGTCATCGGCGGGAGCCGCGTGTGTCCGCGTGTGTCCTCGTGTGTCGCTGCGTCTCTCTAATGAACGCGGCGCTCGCTCGCTCGTATATCACTCATCGCGACGACACATCTCGCTAAATATTCACCATTCACTCGATGCTAACTACATTCATTTATATATTATCTGAGTATTGTAAGCGGTAGCTGTCTCGGGATCCTATTAGTCATGACATCTTACGTTGCATCCTAACTGTATCCTTAGAATATCCTGATTTTTATGTGATTCTTGAAATGTAACATACATTTCGAGAGTTCCGAGTTGCAATCCTTCCTCGGTTAGGATCCGCTCTCCACGCCAGTCGGCTGGTTACAATACATACATTGCATCGACACTGCACCTGGTTATCTATTCGGTTGTGTTGTGTGAAAGTATCTGTTGTAACAATGGCTGGTCGTGTGTATGTATATTGTATTATGCGCGGAACACACTCGCGGTATGCGGGATTAACGAGGAGCGAGCCTCGCAAACAATGCGGCGCGTGCGCACCTCTCTTACACCGCTCACTATTGATTCTGTTTAACTGCATTAACTCGACGTGGCAGTAAACAAATAATAATTAAGTTTATCTGCAGCATGATCCGTCTACATATATGAACCGTGCACTGTGTACGAGGCGGGCGCGGCGAGCGCTGATGGGTATCGTGCACGACGCCGCGGACGTGGAGCCTCATACGAGGGTAATCGGCGCAGATCAGGCGCGGGCACCGGACACATGTCAACAACAGTTACCTCATAATGTTACCTAAACGAGTGTAATGTGGTAGATAAGGGCGCGCGCACACAATCGACACGTTGCGGTGTCGTGACGCGTTGCGCGACATGTCTGAGTTTCGTTCGCGGCGCGGTATCGCCGCGTCGTGACGAGATAATGGACGCGTTGCGCAACGCCCGCGCCGGACACCGAGCAGGTGGATTGTACCGCATTTAACACCGGTATTTATGAACGTGCTAAATTCCACTACAAATGGGTAATCTAGGTATAAAATGTTCCTGAGCACATAGTCCGTAATGTATAAGGAAGATATTTTGGAATTGCAACATAGTCATTTTCAATATTATGTTATTTTACTGAGTAGTAAAACCTGTGTAATCATTCCCGCTGCGGTTAGCACATTGTTAGCATATATGAGAGCAGCTCATGATACTTGTCATTAGTGTCGGAACACACGAGACCCCGACCGGCGCTGCGGTCCGCGGGCGGCGCGCTGCGTGCGGCGGCCGCTCGGGTGACCTTGTGTCATTGAAGGTTGCGATGAGATAATCATTGATTGCTGTTAAAAACTTCATTCATATTTTTGGGCTATTTATGTGCATGTGGTAGTAATTAATGTACGTTAGTTTTGTTGCCTTGGTAGGTATGTTGGTAAGGTGGTGGGTAATTGCCGAACCATTTTATCTAATGCCTGGCCAGCATATTTTTTCCAACGTTTTTACCATGGCACTAAGATATATATATACATCCGCTTCGTGGGTTTATGAGCAAGTGCAGTCCCGCGAGCGTCGAGTCCCGCGCCGGCCCGCGGGATCAACGCCCGTGCGCGCGGGACACTGCCCCACTAGCCCACTGCGCGCTCCGCCTAGCCGAACGGTGCTAACTACTACACCACCTACATACATACGCACTCCCAGAGAACAATACCTTATTTATTATCTTTTGTAACTTGGCAATAACTTGAGAAATTATATTACACTTTATTTCGTGAATTAAGATAAATGCACACTGATAATTATTGCACTTATGTGGTTGGTCAATCATTTCAATTGCAGGAAGAGTTTCACTCCCATTTCATAGGAAATATTGGATGCAATGGAGATGTGGATGTGTGGTAGATACATATGTACATACATCCGCACATATATCCACGTCATTGTATTTATGGTACATAAGTATAAGTGCATAAATACAATGCGCCCTGGCCGGCGCTCCTGTAAGTAATGTCCTTGTGTTGAGGCGTGCAGTGTGCACCGTGGTTACGTGTTCGTATGCGTGATGCTGACTGGAGGACTCGGTCGCGAGCTAGATGAAATCAGAAGCGAAGATAGTAGTGTGATGCTTTATCTTCTGTTGAGAATTTTTCATATATTAGCACATAAGTTTGGGCCAACTTGTGAATAACCTGACACGAGTAGACCGAGAGACATGACAGAAACCAAGAAGAGACATAACTTTCTATGTTTTCACCTGTGCTATCCGACTGGTGGGCATAGTCATTCAATATATTATTTACTCATAGACTTATTATTCTGTGCTCATAGTGTCTGAGCCCGTGATGTGTAACTAGTGCGCGGCTCACTCACTCGCTTGTCATCGCCCTCACAGGACGCGCGGGATGTGAGTCACATCCCGCGCGTCCCGGCCACTCGTCCCGCCATCTTCTCATGCAAACTGACTTAGATTCCACTACAGATTACACCTCGCTCCGTGTACGAGACATGGAGTGTCCACTACCATCACTCGGGCTAGGCATTGCGTCTCAATATTTCGCCACATTTACAATACGACTATATTTGCACTGTGCTAGATATTAAATTAACATTATCACTCACTCATGTTGAATATTGTGTTAAACTCTTCAACAAAAAGCCAGTGTATTTATAAACGCTCGTAAGTCCTTCAAAGCGCCCAGTTATCTAAATGTCTAAGTTCGATAATTGCATTCAAATGAACAACATGTTATTAGTTGTAATAACTCGATGTAATCAATACAGAACACTTGTATTATTAACACGAATTCACATTGAGCAAGTGCATTCCATAGTTCAGTGTATTATGTGTCGAGCGCAAGTAGCGAGTAGCTGGCCGAGTGTCTCGCGGCGGCGTGGCGCGAGGCTCGTGCGAGTACGTACGCCGGCACAGCGCGAGGACACGCGAGACTACCGAGTTCATAATAACTTAGTTTCATGTTCAATACAAGTTGTTCGATGGTAAGCTGCAGGTCGCCGAGAGCTTAGCCGAGCGAGCGCTCTAAGGAGACACTTTATTGAGTTATCAGGAAAATCAGGATTATCTTGTTGTGACAGCGCGCATGTTGCTCGACTGACCACCACGTTCATTACACTAGTTATCCGTATTTACATAATAATATAACATTTTAATGAAGTGTTTTAAAGGGCCGCAGCATCATGAACAAACAATACAAAGTTTTAAATACGAAATAATCATATCCATGAGTTGTGAGTTAAAATACAGTTGGTACCTACGTATTCAGTAAGCGTCAACAACCGCAGCATTGAAACGCGAACCTAGTAGGTACGAGTAGAACGAACAGATCATAACAATATATTAGTATTGAGATGTACATATGTGCGTGTAGTGAGGCCCGGAGCGGGCTGTATTAACAGCTCGTCGCGCGTGTGAGTGCTGTCACGGGGAGTATGAGTTAGTGAGTGAGCGAATGTCTAAATTATGGAGAGTGTATGCATATGTGTCGGAGGGCTCGTTAGCGGAGACTTGGTGATGGATGGCGGCCGGTCCGGGAGCCAGCGGCGGACAGAGAGCCCGCTCCGGGAGCGCGCTGGGCGGGGGCTGGCGGAGCACAGGGCCGCGGCGCGAGGCCGGCCGGCGCGGGGGGCTGGCGGCCCCACCAGCGGCAGCTCAAGGAGCGTGCCCGGGGAGCTGGTCTGCTCGGGGGCTCCGCTGGCGAGGCGCCGTCTCCGCGTGGCGCCCGAAGCGTCCGCTCTGCGCCGCGCGCTCTGTAATCCAATGAATCAGTATATTCAAATAGACGCGGAACAAGTCCACGTCGACAGACGGACATGTGGTGATTTTTGTGTTTATGTGCGCGATCTGCATACTGGTCGATGTTGGCATGTTTTATGTGAATCGTATGCGAATGAGATCAGAAGCGGCGGCGGCGGGCTCGCCCGACGGCTGTTGATACAAACATGACTTACTGACTTTCCTTTTTAATCTATTCGCTGAGAATGTATGCAATAGTTAATAGTTTGTTTAATTGTTATTTCTATTTATATGGCGGCGGCTTTCGCTAACAAAATATTGATCGTTCCGGAGTGTCGTGGAGCGATCCAATGTAAACACCGGGCGCGCTGGCACAACAATTACTGGCAGAACCGACTCGAGCGCATGTCCCGGCTCATGGTGCAACTGTCAGAATGCGCCAACTTCACGCCGACCTCGCTAACTAACTACTCACACTCGCCCACTCACATTGCTAAACATATCATGCACATATTACATTTTGTATTTATACATCATCCAGAATATGCAAAGTGTTTATCCTGACTTGTCTCACTTATGGTTCTACGTAGAATCTCCAACAATTGCATGACAGCTGCTAAACCAGAGCATTTGTTCATTTCACAAATATGGGCAGGAACTGATTAAACCAAGCAGGTTATGCGTCCACGCTCAGTGTCGATGTTATGATAAGCTGTAGTGTGGCGGCGCGTGTGCGCGGTAATTTATTATGTGCTTTCTATGTTGTTTTGATATGCGGACAGTCGTAGCGTGCACTATAAATAATTGTTATTGGAGGTAACTGTTTGCACACATTGGAAGTCGCGAGTTGTCTCGCTGGTTGTTGACCGCGCGCGACGTACGGGTCCCGCGCGGTATCTCGGCACCGCGCTCCGGCCGTCGAACCCGCTCCGGATCTCGAACTCGCTTTACGATGCCACTTTTAAAATCAATTAGCGTTTTCCGCAATAACCTTTACTAGCAGCCGCACACGGGTTGGGTTGATTTTGCAAAACCATATAAAATTATGTATCCCTTCGCAGGTTTATAACCAAGACGAGACTCTCAGAGTTACATCATAAATTAAAATCATACCTAGTACATATATTTATTTTTTACATGATAATACGTGATTATTATTGCTGACATATTATGCTTTTATTGCATGATAAGTCCAGAGATTGCGGTATGTGCAATAAAGTTGGCGTTGTAAATCCGGTTGATCGTAAAATAGTAAGAGTCAAAGTGACTTGCAGACCGATCCGTTGACCGTGTTGGCCGTCACACTGGTGATGAAGCGTCGTGTTGTATTTCCTAAGGCCCTCTAATTGCTGATGTGTGTTCCGGATGCTCGTAAACTTGTGTCCTCGACCGCCAGTCGCAACTCTTCACATACATTACTCTCGATATGACTTTACGACGGGTGTTGTGATTTAATCTGTCGCTTTGATTTGGTACTAATTGTGGTTTGTGATGTAGCTATATTTATTTCATTCATCATTAAATCTTATATCGAAAACGTTGATATCAGATCTCAATATAGCCAATAAATCTTCTAAGTATTGTCTGGGCCGCCCGTCTGGGCAGGCGATACCCGCGCCCGCGCCCCGCGCTCTTCTCCCCTCTCGAGAAACCATGATAATTAGACGTTTTAGAAACAAAACAAAATATTTATGGAGGATGTTTGTTTATCAGTTGGAAACTTAAATCCTCGGCCGTTAATTACGAGCTAAAGTTTCGTTGATTGCAGACAGAACAATGGGCTATCGAGTTACGCAGCGGGTGTCGCCTTGCGCCGGCTTCATCTCGGATACTACCCGCGACTACCCGCGACTACCCGCGACCCGCGATCCGACACGCGCCCCGCGGCTCGCCACTCACACGCCATATGGAGTGGAGACTTGGCTACCAATATTTTGTGGTTGGCAATCTAATTGTTACGTAATAATTATCTTAAGTCTGTACAAATTATGATATTATTGACGTTAACGACACGTTTATTAACGGCTATTTGAACTCAGACAGAACCTTATAACATAGAGAATTGTTTATTTGCCAAAGATTTAAGTCGGAATAAGAAACATACTTACTACCACTTCAGAATGTTTCTCAATAATAGATAATAATTATTTACTTGCACACAATTACTCACTAGTTGAATAATTAGCGAAACAATACCAATAAATACGCCATCCTGCCGCGGCTCCCCGTGTCGCCGATGTCTCGGATACTCCGCTGGATTCATACGACATTGGACTTTCACGGGCTGATAATAAACGTTAATGAGATGGGGAGATGGTGGCGGATATAAATCGTGTGGAGTGCGCGGCGACATGTGGATACGAAGGTGTCGCTGTCGCAGGACGCGGCGGGGGCCGAGGTGGGTCAGGCGGGGGTCGGGCGGGGGACGGCGCGAGGACGCGGAGAGCGGACACTGTGGACGCATTTGTATGCAAATAGTGATCAGAACGCTGCATGTGGACACGGAGGAGAGCACTAATGAACACAACGAGTCTCAGCACACATAAATCAGGAGCCGTGTGTGCAAACAAACACTTTCACCGCGCCGCGCCGCACGCGACCGGCCGGTCCCGGGTTCGATCCCCGATAACACCGCTCTAATGAGAATATCACTTAATTGATATATTGCACAGTACGGACCTCGAAACGGGTCAGATATATAAATATTACTGCTGGATTGTTTTTAATTTAACTAGAAGTAATAGATGTTATCTCGGAGAAAATATCGAGATACATCGCAGCAGCAATCATCTTGATAAAGTTGTTTTATTGACAAGAAAGACGGTCTGAATCAGATTCCGGAATATTAGCATTCGAATGAAACGAAACGGAGCTCGAACTTGAAGCGAGTGCAGTCGGCGGCGGCGACATGTGAGACGTGGGCCCGCGGTCGGCGAGCGCATTAGACGCGACCACTTAGCGGCGCGCAGCCCGCGCCCGGCACTAAACTGAAACATCGCACGCATAAATACTAATGCAACTGATATCACATCAACATTTATATGCCATACCGCGACCATAATCTATTAAGTGGCCCCAGATAACGCTGGTTACAATGTCGTTAACTCCGTGTCACATGTCTAATGTAAATTTAACTGGAAGTTAATCGAGTAACTGTAAGCTTCCATATAAAAATGTAACCACGTGCGTGTGTGTGTGTGCGCCGCTCTCGGGCCAATAATCATTTAATTATGAGCCTAAGTAATTATTGGCATATAAGCCATTAGGATAAACAGCGAGCGAGATTTTATTCAGTACAATATTATACACGGGGGTTATTCTGACTACCGCCGCTACTCGGTAACATAATAAGAAAAGGCGACGATGTTATAACATTTTCGTATCCGTATAAACTCGCTGCAATTAGTAAAATGATAATTATAAGATTCAATGAATAACGAGAAGATCTGTATTACGACTTTTTATATTAGATCGATAAAAAGCCGCTGGGAACAGTTGACGGGTGTTTACAGAATACCCCCTCGGTTGACTCGAGATTGCATTAATAATGAATCTATCTAGTCGGTGAATGGAGGCTCGTATTTGCATATAGACTGATAACAGTTTTTTAATGGTCTGCGGACAGTTACGCGGGAGTGAGCATGTATGTGCAGCGGGGTAGTGAGGTATTGAATTTTAGAGCTAGTGAGGTGGTGAGGCGCAGCACGGCGGCGGGACATTATTCAAGGAGCACGAGCACGGAGCACGGCTTATTGTAATTGGAAACAAGTATTAACCAATATGCGGTAAGTGGTGGGTGGGTCGTGGTAACAGTGTTGGCCGGTGTGTGCCCGTGTGAGTGCGCGCGCGCGTGTGTGCGGCGTCCCCCGGGGCACTCCCGCACAATGCTCGCGCAGTTTCCTATAGAAAGTGTTCCCGCATCTGATAGTACTCGTATTGCTTGGACTCGGGCCTCAAGCTTAACACAACATAACGATATTACGCAATACGCAATGCTTTGCCTTCTGTTTTCACACTAAACTTGATGATTTTAGAAGTCCCTACTTTGCATCTCCCGTTTACAGCTAGTCCAATGTATTCCACACTTATCAGTGATATCGCATTTATTTATTTATTTATTTATTTATTTGTTTTTTATGGAGTATCAACAGCAAGTTACATAATAGCCTAAGTCTTACCGTTGATATACAGCAGCCAGTTATAGATACCCACGCATAGCTTATTAAAACTAGCAACTTGAGCAGTGTATTAAAGCTGATATTATACTACTTAAGCGATATAAACAAAATCAAAAAAAATCAAAATCAAAATCATTTATTGCTTAAAATAGGTAAGAAAGATGATAAACAATAATTTGGGAGTCACTTCTATTTTACTGAGATAACTCAGCATGCAACATGTACTTATATGTGATATTAAAATTACTTATTTATAAATTCATTTATGCTATAAAAACATGACACTGTCAACCATTTCTTCAGTTTGCGACACATAAGTTTAAAGGGGCCATCTTTAAATTGTTGTGGTATTTTGTTATACACTTTCACGCACATACAGTAGCAGTTTTTTTGACAAAGTGATAGTCTAGGACAAAACCCAATTACTAGTCTGTCAGGGAATCTTTTGTTTCGCGGATATTCCTCTATCGCTTTTTTAAAGATATTAGGATGTTTTTTAACAAATTTAAATACCTCAAATATGTAGATTCCTGGGACGGTCAGGATATTAAGTTTAATAAAGAGCGGTCTACATGACTCATACGGTCCCACTGAGCAGATGGCTCTTACGCATTTTTTTTGGGCTATAAATACTTTATTAGCTTTAACACTATTGCCATATAGGAGAAGTCCATAGCTTAAGATTGAGACCACATACCCATAATATGCATTTAACGTTGTACTCAAATTGGTAATTTTAGAAAGCCGTCTAAGGACGAACACAAATCTGTTAATTTTATTGCATACTTTATTAACATGGTCACTAAATGTCAACCTATTGTCAAGGGTTATCCCCAGAAAACAGGTGCTATTCACCTCCTCAATCTTTATTCCTTCGCGGTGAATGTGGAGATTCATTGGTTTTTGTCCTTGAACATTAAATTGTATATAATTAGTCTTACCTAAATTTACATGCAGATTATTCATGTCAAGCCAGTTTATTACATTATTTACAGTAGTATTTATGTCAGATTCATATTCATTGGTATTACTAGATTTGTCAGATTTAATTATAATTGCAATGTCATCAGCGAATAATGTCGATTGGTGTTTCGTACTCACAGGAAGATCATTGATGTACAGAAGAAATAATAACGGCCCAAGGATGCTACCCTGGGGAACGCCATAGTTATTGATTTTATAGTCCGAATAATAAGATTTATATACATTATGTTTATCTGAATTAACTATTTCAACACATTGTTTTCTATTGTATAGATATGACTTTAACCAAGATAGAGCAGGGCCACGAAAACCATATTTCTCCAATTTGTTCAAAAGTATCTGATGTACCACGTGATCAAATGCTTTAGTCATATCAAAGAACAGAACTAAGGCACGCTGTTTCGCGTTAAGTCCAAGTAAAACGTTGTGGACTAGATTAAACCCCGCAAGCGTCGTTGATTTTCCTGCTTGAAATCCGTTTTGTTCTGTTTTTATAATATTATGTTTCAAACAAAAAGAAATCATTCTTTTTAGCATACATTTTTCAAATAATTTAGATATTACTGGAATGAGTGTTATAGGTCGATAGTTCTCTACACAACTTTTATTTCCTTTTTTATGAATGGGTTTTACTACAGATAACTTAAGTGCCTCTGGAAATGAACCTTGTTCGAAAGACAAGTTAATTAGGTGCGTCAATATCGGAGCTAGTTCAACTCTACAAAATTTTAAAACTTTAGTGCTTATCTCATCATAACCAGTCGCATTCGAGTTTTTCAAAGTTTCTATTTCTTTCATAACTTCGGATATTCCAAAAGGTTGGAGGAATAACGATTCGGCTACAGAATCAACGCCTTTTAGTGTTTCAACAAGAAATATATTGGTACATTTATACAATATATCGTCTACAAATAATAATAATAATAGGCTTCAATGAACAGGAGACACCTATTGTTCGAAAAACTCTAAACTTAATAACCTTTTAGCTGTAGATATTTTCGTGTTAAATATATCTAGATCTAAACGTTCACAAAATTTGTTAACACTATTACTCGCTCTAATAATAAAAGAATTTTGACGGTAGTTGGTACTGGCATGCATTGAATGTAACGGGCTATAACGTCTTGCAGACTTATAAGGGACGCTAAATAATAATTTAGAAAGAAGGGCAGGGCAGTCAATTTTGTTATTGATTTGTGCTAGAACAAGGGATATATCAGCGATGTTTCTGCGCTGGGACAATGGCAAGAAGTGGAATTTTCTACACAAATTTAAATAGTTTTGAGATGAATATGAAATTTTTAATTTAAAACATAGAAATTTAATAAATTTCATTTGGATCCCTTCAATCCTACCCACGTACTTGTCATAAGATGGATTCCAAACCTGCGACGCGTACTCCAAAATACTTCTTACATAAGCACAATATAATATCTTAAACGTCTTGGCACGTTTGAACTCCTGCGAACTTCTCATTAGGAAACCTAGTGATTTGTAAGCCCTACTAACAACAGAATCTACGTGATTATCAAACAGTAGTTTACTGTCGTGAATAACTCCCAGATCCCGCACATAGTTACACTCTTTGATAGCATGATTATTTATATGATAAGTTGATGGAATTACGTGCTTTTTGCGCGTAAATGTGATTTTACAACATTTAGCTGGATTCAGATCAAGTTTGTTCTTGAGACAATAAGATGACAAACGATCCAAATCTGATTGGAGCTCCGCGACATCCGAGAGTGACTTGATAGGATGGAAAATTTTCATATCATCAGCGAAGCAAAGAAGTTGACTATAGAGGAAACACTGTGCTATGTCATTAACGGTGATTAAAAACAGCAAACTTCCAAGAACTGAGCCTTGAGGGATGCCGCTAGGAATCCAAACCCAGCTAGATACATAATTACTCACTACCACGGCTTGAGAACGTTTCGAGATATAAGACGCGAACCACCGAAGAAGATCACCCCGGATACCAAGTTTATATAGCTTATAAAGTAAGATTTTGTGATCTATTCTGTCAAAACATTTAGAGTAGTCCGTGTACATCACATCAACCTGCTGCTTAGAATCCATCGCTTCCGACAAGAAATCATTGAAAAGGACCAAGTTTGTCACTGTAGACCGCCCCCTCACAAAACCATGCTGAGTCGGTTCAATACAAGCTTTGAAAGTTGCATACACTTGTTTATAAACAATTTTTTCAAAGATCTTGGATATAAGACATAATTTCGATATTGGTCGGTAATTAGATATGTCAGTTTTTGACCCTTTTTTAAAAACTGGTGTAACATACGCCTTTTTCCACAATAGAGGGACTTCTTTAGTGCTAATAGACTTTTTAAATAGTTGAAAAATAGGAACGCAAATTGTTTTTGAACAGTTAATAAGAAAAATTGGGCTTATATCATCAGGTCCAGCGGACTTAGAAGGGTCAAGCTGGGACAACATCAGTTCTACATCATTTAAAACTATTTCAATTGTAGAAAGATCAAAAATAGACTCTTCATTCAAAGATTCTAGATACAATAAATAATCGTCATTGACAGAAGAATTAGAAGTGCTACCAGAAAAAGTGGAGTAGAAGTAGTTAGAGAAGGCATTACTGACAGAATCACCGCCGGTGTACTCCTGTCCATCTAAACACATCGTGTTAGGCAATGCATTGGATTTGTTACGCGACTTAAAATAGGACCAGAACGATTTGGGATCTCTTTCTATCGACGCTTCGGTTGTAGAGAGGTACCGCTCATAACATTGTTTCTCGACATTCTTGGCTCTCTCACGAAGCCGCTGAAAACTCTGCAAATCGGATTTGTTTCCATATATCTTATATTTACGAAAATGTTTCATCTTCTCATTTAAAATATTACGCAGAGCGGAAGAATACCAAATAGGAAAATAATTGTCATATACTTTTTTCGATGGTACATACAGATGAATAATATTCGCTACAAAATCGTAAAAATACTGTATTGCTTCACATAGAGACCGAGATGAAACTTCATGCGCCCAATCTACATTTGATATTTCTCGATTTATAGAAACATAATCACCCTTACCATAAAGAAACTTTTGACTCGCCTGTGCCTTCATTGGAACGCTCAGAACAAAGTTAATATTAATTACGAGTGCTTTATGGTACGGGTCAATCGGCACAAGCGGAGACGAACATTCAGAGACAGTTACAACATCGTTAGACAACACTAAGTCTAGGAGTCTACCATACACATTACGAACTCCGTTGTATTGGTACAGGTTAAGAGACAGTAACTCATCGACCAAAAACTGTTCGTCGGCATTGCTAATATTAGTTGGGGAATAAAAGGCTTCAGTAGTGCTAACCCAAACGATATTGCCCAAATTAAAATCACCCAATATGATGAACTTATCGCGAGGGTAGTGTAAAGTTGCATCACACAAACGGTCCATAAAATTATGCAATTGCTGTGAAAACGAATTACCTAATCCCTGTTTACAAAGGTATAATATACAAAAATGTACATTCACAACTTCATTACGCTGTTTTATAGACAACTTTATCCATAAATCCTCCGCAGTAGAATTATACGTATCAAAGGCAGTAACATTCAGATCCCTCCTAGTTGCTATCAGCACGCCTCCCCCGCGCGTCTGTCCAGTCGCGTCATAGTCGCGATCTCTGCGCCATACAACGTAGTCATGCGACCTGAGTCCGGCCCTGTTGTATTCACCAGAATAGCTGACTGAGCGTCTGGCTCGAATACCCGGTAGCGATAAGACGGTCATTGTGGGCGGCCTGCGAGCCCAGTAGAACTTTAAGTTAGATTTTAAATTCATTCCTTTGTACGTTACTCAATAATAAACTTGTCTTGAAATATTAAATTAATTTTTAATTTTTAAAAAGTCGCCCCGAAGCTCCCAAAGTAAAACTGGCGCAGCCGGTAGGATACCGTGTAAACCGTGTTGCTTAGTGAAAAACTCCAAAAATCGGGTTTTGGGCAAACTGTGTTCGGTATCCTCGAACCAAAGAAAATAAGTTTTCCGGGACGGGCAACAAGATATTAGTGAACTGCAGAGGAATCACCACTGGAGGATTATGGCTGGCTTGTGAGTAGTCCAAATTCACTATTCCTTTTCCATTCATATTCTATTCCTATTTAATTAACTAGATTGTAGAGGTTCAAAATCACCTCATAATTATTAGTTAACTTTTCAAGGTAATTGCACAGAAAATAGGCAATTATCTATAGCGTACATCGTGTACAATTTTATTTTAATAAGCTAAATTAAGTTAAATTGTAAAATGACTCAACCACAACTGGTGTCAATTCCACAAGAAATTTCATCTATTATACCTAAGTTCGATGGAGATGAAAGGCTCCTAAATTTATATATTAAGAAGTGTGAATATGTTATAAGGTGTTATAGACGGGAAAACAATCCGGCGCAGGATTTATATGTGTTTCATGTAGTGTCGAGCAAATTAATTGGCAAAGCGGCCCACTTAATTAGTGAGCGCCCAGACATAGAATCCTGGACCGAATTAAAATCTGTATTAACCCAACATTTCGGAGATCCGCGTTCGGAAGAATGTATAGCCATCCAACTAGAGACATTAAAAATTAATACTAACGAATCTTATCTAGATTTCTGTAACAGAATTCAACAGGTTAAGAGCTCTTTATTGGCAAAAGTTAATTTAATCACCGATGATCACATTAGGAGAAGTAAAATCACTATTTACGACAATATGGCACTTAATGTATTTTTATATAATTTACCGGAAGATCTTATTCGTATAGTGAGACTTAAGGGTACTAACACACTGGAAGATGCCCTCAAGATTGTTCTGGAAGAAGTCAATTTTAAATTTCAATACGAGTCGCGCAATAGAATAATGAGACCTTTAATGAATAAAAACCCTTCACAGCCTTCAGCTATTACGAGTAACCCTTATGTAGAGAAGTTTGGTCTTAAACCATTCTTTACCACTAACTCACAACAAAATCAGGGCTTCAGATTTGGTATACCGAATCAAATACGCCCTCATGTTCAGCAACAGCCTAATCAACAATTCAAATTTGGAATGCAACATAATCAGTTTAGACCTCAAGGTTTTACTAATCAGCCTAAATTTGTGAACCCACAAGTTCCTCAAGGTTATAGACCTTCGTTTGGACAATCTTTTAGACCAAATGTCAACCCTCAGACTCAATTTAAATTCGGGATACCCCCAACACATCAGAATAAACCAAAGGTAGACACCGATGTTACTATGCGTACAGCATTACCGAATCGAAATCAGGCTCACCATAACGAGTTACACGTAAACTCACCCTATGAGACAGATCAAGACTATTACGAGCAGGACGTAGTCATAGATGACTACCTGTATGACGGTAACTGTGGAGTACCGGAATACACACATGAGGTAAATAACGAGACAGTGGAAAATTTTTACCAGATAGCCTCGGATACGGATCGACCGAATTGATTAATTTAAATTGCGAAAATGTTGCAAAACTTCCGTACATTTACTTACCAGAAATCAACGCTAAGTTTATGATTGATACAGGCAGCTCTCGTTCCTTTATCAGCCCTAAAAAGGCGAATGAATATTACAACCAATATAAATTCCCAGCTCCATTTGAGGTAATAAGTACACATGCTCGAAGCTTACATAATGAGGCAATTTACGCCCCACTTCCTGAAACATTTAAATCTATAGTTTCACACACATTTTATATTTACGAAGTAGACAAAGACTATGACGGACTTATAGGATCTGATCTATTATCACAACTTAACGCTAACATTGACATGAAAAATTTGATTTTAAAGACTTGCGATGCTGAAATCCCTTTCGTATATAATCCTCAAGTTACAATTAAATTAGAACCACGTACCGAGACTAAAGTTACTTTACCGACAAATCTTGCTAATGGTACTGGAATTATTAATTACCATATATTTGAACCTGGTGTTAGAATGCCTTCTGCACTTGTTAATTGTAAAGATGGTCATGCTGAAACATTTATACAAAACAGTTTAGAAACACCTGTTTGTTTTACAATAAACAAATTAGTTTCAGTTACTCCATACACACCTGATAAATGTGAAGTTAATGCTAATACGGTACCTGATAACGACCTTGACATCGATGACCATTTAATAGAAAACCTAGAGAAATTAAGACTTGAACACATGAACACTGAGGAAAATAAAGCAATCAGTGCCTTGTGTTACGAATTTAGAGACATTTTCTACTGCGATAAAATACCCTTATCTTTTACAAACAGAGTAAAGCACCATATTAGAACCAAAAACGAAGACCCAATCTATATACGACCTTACAGACAACCCCAGAAGATAAATGACGAAATTAATAGACAAGTTGACAAATTACTAAGTGAAAATGTTATCCAAGAGTCTTTTTCTCCTTGGAACTTTCCTGTACATCTTGTGCCAAAGAAGCTGGACGCTTCGGGAGAGAAAAAGTACAGAATGGTGATAGACTACAGACGTTTAAATGACTTGACTACCGATGACAAATACCCATTGCCGAATATATCAGACTTATTTGACCAATTAGGAAACGCTAATTATTTTAGCACAATAGATTTAGCAAGTGGCTACCATCAGATCGAAATTGAAGAAGCCGATAGGGAGAAAACCGCGTTTAGCACTCAAAAAGGGCATTTTGAATTTTTACGCATGCCGTTTGGCCTAAAAACGGCACCTGCCACCTTCCAGAGGGCCATGGATCGCATACTAATAGGGCTACATTGTTTAGTATACCTGGACGACATTATTATATTCTCTAAGAGTCTTCAGGAACACATAGAAAAACTACGTAAAATATTCGAAACACTCAGAAAAGTGAATCTAAAAGTACAGCTAGATAAATCCGAGTTTTTAAGAAAAGAAGTTCTATACTTAGGACACTCAATCACGCGTGATGGGCTAAAACCTAACAATGACAAGATAGATGCAGTCCTGAGATTTCCGCTTCCAAAAACCCAAACTGAGATTAAAAGTTTCCTCGGTTTAGTAGGGTACTATAGGAAATTTATCAAGGATTTCGCTAAACTCACACGACCCTTAACCGTTTGTCTAAAGAAAAACCATAAAGTAGTAATCAATAAAGAGTTTATAGAATCATTCGAAAAATGCAAAGAATTACTAACAAACGCACCCCTTTTACAATACCCAGATTTCGATAAGCCATTTATTCTGACAACCGATGCCTCCAATTATGCAATTGGCGCGGTATTATCACAAGGATCAGTAGGAAGTGATCGTCCTGTGGCATATGCGTCACGAACACTTAACGATGCGGAAAGCAGGTATAGCGTTATTGAAAAAGAAGCACTCGCTATAATTTGGGCTATAAAACATTTCCGCCCGTATCTATATGGTAAAAAGTTCACAATTTACACCGACCATAGACCACTTTCATGGCTTCATTCATTCGAAGAACCCAATAGTAAGATCACGAGATGGCGATTAAGATTAGCGGAGTATAATTATGACGTTATTTATAAAAACGGACGTCAAAACACAAACGCCGATGCGTTGTCGAGGGTTAAGATCAATGCATTAAGAAAGGGAGCTAAAGATAATAGTTCAGTAAAAGTAAACGTAGATGAAAAAGACTTAGAATTACAAAGGCACTGTGAACAAATTACACAAGAAATAACTAAATTAGGTAAAAAGAAAGGAAAAGCAAAGAAAAAGCCAGATAGTCCAATTTCTATTTCATCAGAATCGGAAAAACCCATATCACTTTCATCGGACTCTGAGCGTACCGTTAGCATCCCCAAACGTTTGCGCTCACCCTTTCCAATAACTGAATTTTCAAGCGGAACTGTTACTGCCTCTGAGTCAGAATTACACGTAGGATCAGAAACAGTACACTCTGCACATAATATGGATTCTACAGGAATTCCAATATTAAAGGAATCAATAGATACCAAACCAAACCAAATTTTGGTATATACTTGGTTCAGAGATCAAATAGCAGTTAAAAATATTTCTAATATTAAACAGAAAATATTGGAAGTACACTTACCATTAGAAAGACCTGATTTAATAAAAGACTTTTTGAAAAGATACATTCGTACAAAAATTAAATATTTTATCTATTTCGAAGACCCACAGCATAGGTTAGAATTTACTAATGCTGTTTTAACACTTTTTAAAAAGGGAACCGTTAATATATTAGAATGTACTGAGCGAGTAGTTTACGTAGAAAATGAGGACGAACAGAAAGCAATTGTAGAAAAATATCATGTAGGTAAAAACTGCCACCGGGGTATCAAAGAAACTGTAGCACACATAAAGCGCACGTATTTTTGGCACAATATGGACATAACGGTAGCAGCAATCATTAATGCATGTGAACCGTGCAAAAAGTTAAAATATGACAGAAAACCACTCAAACCTAAGATTCAATTAACACAAACCCAAAACAAACCCTTCCAAGAGATATTTATAGATTTATTCACAATTGAAAGTAAAACATTTTTAACAATTATTGACGCTTTTAGTAAACTTGGTCAAGCTTTCGAGATTCCTAACAAATCTGCCCCAGAAGTAGTCAGAGCACTTATCAAATACTTTTCTTTCTATGGATGCCCAAGTAAACTAAGTTCCGATTCAGGATCAGAATTTAACAACGCACTTATTAAGGAACTTCTAGATTTTTATAAAATAGAGTTACATCTAGGAACCCCAAACAACCCTAATTCAATGGGTTTAATTGAGAAATTTCACTCTACTATAATAGAGACATATAGACTGGCTAAGTACGAGCAAAAGTTAACAGACGCTTCATCAGTTATGACCTTTGCTGTATTAGCCTATAACCATAGTATCCATTCAGTAACAGGTTTTACACCTTTTGAGGTGGTATTCGGCCATACCGAATCAGCAAGCCCCTTTAACGTAAATTTCGACAAAGAATATATGCAAGTACTTATTCGAGATCATAAGAAAAGGACTAAATATCTTTACAAATACTTAACTGATAAAATGTTGCAATTAAAAGAAAATGTTCAAAATAAGCGCGGCGGTGAGACCGATTTTAATATTCAACTAAATGATGACATCTTTTATAGAGGAACGAATGTAAGAAGAGGTCTTGTCAACCCACTGGGTTCGATTATTAAACTTATTTCTGGAAACCTAGATAACGAAGATGCGATTAAATACGATAAGCTTATAGAAAATACTCAGTTAAAACAAGAATTTTTGAGTAAGAAACTGACCCTGGTCTCCGAAGTAGTTAAAAATTTATATAACACCACACACAAAATTAGAGAAAATGTTATACAAATTGATCTTAGAATGAAAGAGTTTCAGAATGGTATAGATAAAGCAAAAGAAACAGAAAAGATTCATTATTTGAATAATATAATAATTAATGTGTATTCTATGATTTTACACAATTTTCAAATTATAATTATAAAGCTAAATGAAGTAGAAACAGCAATGTCATTCAGTAAGCTTGAAACCCTACACCATTCTATAATAAACTCTGATACCTTGTTAATTTTACTAAAAGAAATTGAACTTACTGAAAGATTAATTTTCCCTGCTGAGCCTGAAAATCTTGTGAAAATTGAACAATACATTAATGTAAAATCTTTTATCAAAGAAAACCAGTTAACATTTGTAATGGAAATTCCATTAGTATGTAAAGAAACATATACTTACTATAAATTGTATCCTATCCCTATTATTCATGATCATATGACATACATTATCCTTCCTAAATATCCTTACCTCATAGTGAAAGGACTTATCTCCGAGCCGCTAGCCAAACCGTGCCAGCGAACAGATAACAACAAATTCGTCTGCTTCGAAGATTACCTTGATAAAATAAATGAAGATCCGTGCATCTCCGAATTGATGCAATTCGCCAAAAACATCTCTTCCTGTACGTTGATACCTGTCAAATACAAAGGTGTCCTTGTCCAGCGCTTACAAAATAATAAATGGATTGTATTTTCTGAAGGAAAGACAATAATTCGCAGTTTTTGTCAAAACGAAGTAAACCAAGAGAATATCCAAGGAACATACATCGTTACTACAGAAGATACATGTGAAGTGAAAATAGACAAATACTCACTAAAATCACGCCCTCATCGGACAACAAATTTGAACTACGAAAAACTGCCAACTGTAAACCTACCGCACATCAGCGAGATAAAGGCGGAACAGAGAAAACCAGTAGAACTAGAAGAAATGAATCTGGATAACATACAAGAAATAACGAATTCCGTAAAGTTCGATACCAATAGTGAAAGTGAAATAGTGAGAGTCAATAGTGTCAGTGTTTGGACCATTGGGTTATATTTTATTATAGCAGTTTTTGCAGGAGTTATGTTTTATATTAGATTAATAAAATTAGGTTATAAATGTAACTTTCGAAATTCTCCGAATCAGGTAAATTCGGATAATCTCGAATCTCAGGGGGGAGAAGTCATGCGACCTGAGTCCGGCCCTGTTGTATTCACCAGAATAGCTGACTGAGCGTCTGGCTCGAATACCCGGTAGCGATAAGACGGTCATTGTGGGCGGCCTGCGAGCCCAGTAGAACTTTAAGTTAGATTTTAAATTCATTCCTTTGTACGTTACTCAATAATAAACTTGTCTTGAAATATTAAATTAATTTTTAATTTTTAAAAAGTCGCCCCGAAGCTCCCAAAGTAAAACTACGTATCTACTATCAAAAAGCTCTGAATTATTAATTCCGTCAATTAACCATGCTTCTGATAACATTATGATGTCGTATGAGCTTAAACAAATATTGCGGTAAAAAGTAGTAGTCTTAGACCTCAAGCCCCGAACATTCTGGTAATATATAATTAGATTATGTAATGAGTTGTTGAATTTTAATATTACTCAAAGAAATAATAAATAACAACTTAATACCAGTACCAAATACCCTCAATAAACTATTTATTTGTAAAAGCGTTAAAAATATATTAAAAATACAAATTCGAACATAAATTATGTTGGAGTAGGAAATAGAAACTAACGTTAAGTAAATAAAGCTTAAAATAGTTTGTACGAAGAATCTACAGCATTGTGCGAAACAAAAGCACCTTATCGCTTGCGGACAAAAGAATATGCGTTGGACTTTGGCACATGCATTGGCGGATAACATTTTTTTGATAAGTCTATCTTGCATTACAAAATGTATAAACAAACTAATTTGTAAAGAAGCATAGAAATAAATTAGATTATTTTGTTTAAATCCTTTCTGTTATTAATAATTATAATATGAGATGTATCATTCTTACGGATGTGTATCTTCCCATGCTTAACCCATATGTAGCTGTAATTGTGGTCCCTGGAAGTCTTCTTTGCTTCATTCAGAAGCATTTTCATATCCGCACTCAGATGATCATTGACATAAATCCTATCAGACAATCCAGAGAATCCTAGGTTCATTGCCGTTATGGTTTTATTAGCCCTAGATGCAGCTAGAAACTCCTCCTTGACATACCGATTTGTGAAACATACTATTATGGACTTCTGTTTATTTTTGGACGGGGCTCTAAATATATAATTAATCTGAGCTTTCGGTATAGTATAATCCACTGCCTTTCCAATAGAATCTAGTACATCAAAAAGGTTTTCGCCATTCTTCACGGGGACACCCTTGACTTCAACATTATTCAACCGCATCCGACTGTCAATATTAGATTGCTCATCCTTGAGCCTCGAAAATTCGGCTTGTAGAAAATTCACGGTGCTGTTAAGGCCCTCCAAGCTGGATATCCTGTCCTCCAAGGCATTTACTCTACAGGAAAAGTCTTCGAGTTTACCACCCAAAAACTCACAGCTTGCTTTGATCTCAGTTAACTCGATCTTTATGTCCTTAACGCTGGTGAGCAACGTTGGCAAACCCTCTAATTGGTTCTTCACGCTTCGTAACTCGCTCATTATTGCATCCAAAGATGCAGTCTCCCGGTGTGTAGAGATCGAAGGCGAGATACCCCCAGCTTTACGACAAGCGATACACTTCCAAGAAGCTCTTCTGTCGGCTCCTAGTTTCCTCCACCCGGACTCCGATATCTGCGCACAACCGAAGTCGAAGTGGTTTCGACAAACTCCACATTGAACACCATCGTTAAAATTTTCCCCACAAGCAAACCAAATCATTTTTATTAAGTATGTAGGTTTGAGCCAAATGTTTAGCTTATATGACTCAAGAGTAAGTAAAATACGTGTTTGCTTAGTTACTGCTCGAACTGAACTGTTTGTATGTATATTCAGAAAATGCCATACACATAAAATAACCTTAGCGACGTTGTCATGGGTAGCGTCGTAGCTCGTCATACGCTAGTTCCCCATATGATAGTGGGCAGTACAAAAGACATCAACGAGACGTCCGTAGCAGCCCCGTAGCACGCGGACGAAATAAAAACTACGAAACGGTGCTACGAGCACTGCCAGCGAGCGACGGATTACTCGCAATGTGAGATGAGCAACTTACAAGTGGGGATTATTGGATAGGTCTTTTGATTTGAAAGATACGAAATATTATTATTAGCTATTGCATAGCTTCTATCGCGGGCCTTGAGCGCGGGGACCGAGTCCAGAAATTCCGTAACGAAAAAACCTCACGCTCCTCAAACATTGCCTACGTATATGCCCAGAACACAACGTTAGCGCGATGCAGACATTCAGCACACTAACGCCATCTAGTGATATAAAAAATAACTATGCAATAGCTTTACCGCGGCAGTCCCCGAGTGCCACACGTCTTTTTTTACTTTCTGGTGCTTTATCACGACTGTGGGTAGGTCACTGTGTTAAAACGAATTATTAAACATTTTGACCCGCGTATACCAGTTTCTCCATTATTAATAGTAGTTTATGCAACTGTCATATAAAGAAGGGTATTAAAACACGAGTGTGAGTTTATGAAACGAGCGCAGCGAGTTTCATAATAGAAACGAGTGTTTTAATACCCGTGTTATATGCAGTTGCATACACTACTTTATCTTCACTAATGCAATTAATCAAACAAAATTTTAAAAACAAAACACATTGCGAAACATTAAATTCACGCGTACGTGTATTGTCACAGTGAACTTGCCGCCATTAAAATCTAACCAATGAGAGCGCAGCTGCGCGCGCAGGGCCGCAGGGCGCGCGCCGCGCAGGGCGCGATGTTATAATGAGATTTTACGATATCGATGTGGATATTATAACATCATGTGCAATTGCTTAAATTGAGTGTTTTAGTTGTCTGCGCTATAACAGTAGTAATTATAAGTCAAGTATTGGAAACATAAGTAGAATGTTACTACATTAGTGTAGATAAAAGTTTTTAAGTATTCAAGTGCGAACAAGCATAATGTTGAAATGAAACTACGTCTCTCCGTGTTGTATATCGTGACAACACGCAGGCACAATGATGGAGCCGAAGCAATGAGTCATATAATTGTGTGTCTGAGCGGGGATCTGTTGCTTACAGATGTATTATAGACTATCCCGCCGACGCTTCCTGTCGCGAGGCGGCCGCGCGGGCGCCGCGCCGTTCCCGCGCGACACTGACCGATGCGCACGGCATGCGGCATGCATGCATGCGAGGCCATGCGTGGGCGCCCCCGCAAATAAATTATAGTGTGTTTGATTCCGTTAGTAATTCCTATTGCGAAACCTTTGTGCGCACTTCTATTGGAATTTGATATATTGTTATCATTTACATACCCAAGAGATGGAGCTTACCGGAGAATTATTTTATTCACCAAATTACATACATTACAGCGGTGAGAATCGATTATCAAATATCAGATATATCAAATAGATTGCACAGTGCACACTGTGATAGCACACACATTTGGTAGCATGCATTTTCATGTAAAGTAGAATGCATTCACTTTTATTTGTTTTTGTTTAATAATAATTTAGACTTTACCGTTAAAGGTGATGCATCATTATGATCAAAGCTCGTCGTTCAACGGTTGCTGTTTACTACGAGCAATAAATATAGATATGAGATTTATCTGGAACATAATTACAGGCATTAAATGCTTGTAAAATGAATAACAGGACTTGTTCAAGAGAGAGACGGTGCGGGCGGGTCGGGCGGCGAGCCCGCGAGCGCCGCGCCGCGCTCCGTCTGTCCGCTGTCGCGCTGCAGGACGCGCGGGTATTAAACTATTTTAACATACGATTAAAAACAGTAACTGTACGCGTCGCCTCGAGCTCGCTCTGGGTTACCATAACCAGTCGCGAGGGTGTGGCGCCACTCGCCGCGGGAACCACTCGCCCCCTCGTGCACGATCACAGACCAACAATCGTATTTAAATAATATTTTAAATCGTATAATGATCGTCCATCTAACGAAGCCTTTAACAATCCTCACTTGATTTTCATCAAATTAGAATACACAATCCCCGAACGGCCCCCGTCCGCCGTCCGCCACCGGCGCGGCCCCGCTCGGCGCGGCGGCGATGTCTGCAATTATTCAAATCACCTACACGCATTGTCACTGCTCCCGCTGCAATCACCGCGACTTCACTTTATAGCAGCCAATCATACCACATACATAAACATGTGCCCGCGCCCTCACGGTCCATCGTTTATTCTTTAATGGTCAATAACGTCGTGCAAACATTTTTTACAATCGTCAATTTGTTGAGTATATTCATTAGAAGTTTTGGCTGTGACTGCATCAGAGTGCCGAATTGATAAATCCCCGAGGTAAGTCGGTCGTTATCTAGAACACATTAAAGCCATTACCTCTCCGTTACAGACGGTACGATAGCTTTAATTAGCACTTAAGCTTATAAACTTGAGGTTCATGTGTGTATGTGAACCTGAGCTTAATGTAAAATGCTTGCTAAGAGACCGACTAATAAACCTACTTTGTGTTTATATGATTCACGTTATTGGTCCAGTGTACATTGACGACACTGTCGTGTGAGTTTGATCGGCTTGTTGCACAGAAGGAGAGATTTGACTTGATGTTGTTAAAATGCGACAGAGCGCGCAGTGCGCCCGGCCCCGGAGCGGGCCCGCAGACTCCGCCGCACCGGCACACTCGCTCTCAGTACGCTACTGGTGAACGATCAACTTACATCACAGTTATTGCGTGTTATGTTTACTTACTACCAATAAAATTCACATTGAATTATAAACCAGAAGTCGTAGGAGGACTATTTCCGTCAATTTATGTTCTTATTAATATTTATGTTATCATAAACTTCGAATACGTCCTCAACGTGCATTTTTAAAATGAGTTTTAATGATGAGTTATTGCGGTGGTTCACGTTAACATCGTGAGTGAGGCGGGCCGGCGTGCCGCGGCGCTCCGTCAGGCGCGTGCGCCCGCGCGCTGCAGCCACACGTTTATCTACGTGCGTTACAGTTATAGTTATAAATAAATGGCTCGCGACCACTAAAACATTACTCATGAACCGCGGCGAGAGGGCCGCAACCTCATATATCGCCATGGACTGAATTCCACTTGTTATTATACCGTATAGTTATTTATGCAAGTGATTGTATATTCATTGGAATGTATCGTGATGTAAGGTGGCGAAGGATTTCGTTTGATATCCTGCGAGTGTTCAGAGGCGCCCATGAGTGCCGGCGGGCTAGCGCTGTGTCGCGTTGAGTTCGTGTGAGCGTGTGAGCGTGTGAGCGCTCCGTGCGGTGTCGCGTCGAGCTCTCGAACCTGTTGCGCGCTCCATCCGCAGTGTTTGTACAAGGTGAATGGTAACGTCATATCGAACACTTTACTGTGCAATGACCTAACATTAGTCAATCGACCCCGGGTATCAGATTTCAATTTAAAACCGATTTTCTCGTTAAAGAAAAGCTGCAATATGGTCAATAACTCTGCAGTTTTACGATGTCGCGTCAATGTGGAAGGATTTAATATGATGTTAGTTTAACGTGCGATGGTCAAGTCGGGAGATGGACGGACGCGCCTCTACGAGCAGCGGAGATGAGTTGTTCAGGGTCGCTGAGGGGCTGAGCGAAGGACTCTCACCCGGGGTGACACACACAGCGCGTGTGAGTCTGTACGTGTGTGTGCGGACATCAATCGTGGTCGTGTGTGGGCGGGATCATGGTAAATGGCGAGCGCCCTGAGAAACACGAAGAATGTAACACTCGCAATATATTTTGATTATCGTCGGTAAGCGCAACTCGCGATTGTATTGTGAATACTGGTTCCGCACCTCCGACTCGACGCGCGACCGCGACGCGACACGACACGACACGACACGCGCTCCGACCCGCGCGCACTGCGGCCACTATCTATGACTTATATTATAATTTATAGTTTTCTATTAGCTCGAACTAAATGTAAATCAAAGGAGATCATTATATTCGATATCATAAACATTTGTGATATTAATAATTTCCCAATATTGGTTACAAAACGACTGCACCACCCGTCCAGTAATATTAGTTATATAGTTTAATAGTTTTCAGTTTATTGTTAAGTGAATATACGGTGAAATAGCTTCTCGTTACTGTTTGTTAAAGAGTCCATGAAATGGGAAAGATGAAGAATAAAGAAAGCTTTGGTTCATGCATGTGTGTAGTGTATATAAAACTAGGAGCAAGTCCTCAGCTAAGAGTCGGCGCAGTTAATGAGGAAACGCGCAATCTGCGGCCGCACGGCCCGATAGCGTTATGTGATTTCATAACGAGCGGCGATGTTATCGTTCAGTGTGCGCCGCGCTTTAGCTTCCTTTTAATTAAAATTGTATTGGAATATAATTAAGATCTCCTTACGGGCGATCGGGGAAGGATAGTGGCCGTTACGAGCCAGTGATTTACTTACCTATAAAGCGGTACAGTTAGAGCGAGGAGTGCCTCACCCACACGCGCGCTCGGCGCTGCTACAGCCGGTGGGGACAACCCTCGGTGCTGAGGCCACCTCGCCTATCAATGCTCTACCAAAATGCGAATGTTTAAACTCGGGCTCATTAAGTTAATTGTATTTACGTCAATTCGTGTGTCGTTGTTATTAGGAGTCATATTTATTATTACCTTAACCTCATTTGCGAGCATTTCGTTCGGACCAATCTCACGGCAATTATCTTAGTCATATCCGCTGGTAATATATGATATTGTAATATTTATGTGGAACTATAAATAACTTCCATTATGTCACGCGCTCCACTGGTACCGGCGCGGCCGTGTGTCGGTGTCGGCCGCGTTCCGCTCCACTCCGCTCGCCTCGATATTTTCGTCACCAGCGACAAGTTAATTCAAATGTTCGCTCCGAGTAATGTATGTGCGAGAGTTACTACTTATCCGGCATAAACGGGTGCTTAGCCTAGTTGTGAGCGAGGAGCGCGGTGACAACGATTTGTGGCTCTATCAGCGACGCGCGGGACAGGGCCGGGGCAGGGCCGGGGCAGGGCCGGGGCGGGGCCGGGGCGGGGCTAGCCCTGGGCAGCTAGACCTCGAGCCTGGAGCACAAGAGTGGCAGGCAAGCAGCCGGTGGGGGGCTGCTCGGCCTTATGCAGCAATATAGGCCACTAGCTTTTGCCCGCGGCTTCGCTCGCGTGGAATTTAGTCTGCCGCATTAAGTTTCGTGATAGACCGTTTAAAACATTTTTTATCGTAGCAATCTCCGCATTTCACACTCCCACCTCCGCATCGAAACACACACCCACCTCTGCATCGTAGAGACCTCTGATGCGATTCTTTAGATTGATATAACTTTTTTAATTATGAACCGATTAAAACGAAACAAATGTTAATCCCAGAAAACCACAACGCATTGGTGAAATCCGCATTAAATTCGGTTAAGCCGTTTCTGAGATGAGCGCGCTCATGTATTGATTAGGTACTGATAGGTTCAAACTTATACATTTACATCCTCCATCGTCCCTTATTTTATCCCCATGGGGGTTGAATTTATCAAAATCCTTTCTTAGGGGATGCCTACGTCATAGTAGCTATATGCATGCAAAGTCTCAGCCCGATCGGTTTAAAATTGACAAAGTTTCATACAAACTTTCATCCCCTATTTTATCCCCTTGGGGATAGAATTTTCGAAAATCCTTAGTGTGCACTTACATCACTTGAAGAACCTTCCTGCCAAATTTCATGTTTCTAGGTGTAGCGGTTGAGGCTGTGCGTTGATTACCAGTCAGTCAGTCAGTCAGTCAGGACTTTGAATTTTATATATATAGACTAGCAGCGCCCCGCGGCTTTGCCCGCGTTGAGCCCGTTCCCGTAGGAATTTTCGAAAATCCTTTATTAGTGTGCATTTACGTCTCTTGAAGAACCTTCCTGCCAAATTTTATGTTTCTAGGTGTAGCGGTTGAGGCTGTGCGTTGATTATCAGTTAGTCAGTCAGTCAGTCAGTCAGTCAGTCAGTCAGGACTTTGAATTTTATATATGTATATAGATAACAACAATCATCGCTGTCCCCAGCGAGTGACGTGTGCGAATGTATTGCGAGACGAGGCGGCACTGCGCTCGGCTCCGCGACCACCGCCGCGACACATGCATATCAATCCTTGCGGCCGCGGCGAACAGTGACTAACGGCCCTTACATACATGAATAAGGATTATCACATAAACAGAACGTCTGTAAAATACGATATGTTTTGTTTATAGCCGTCGTGTGGACGGCGGCCGGCTGGTTTACGAGGAGACGGCGCGCCGCCCGTGCGTTGACGAGGCATGTTGCGGACGCGCTGTGAGATGAGGGAATTGAAATACAAATACATACATACTTGATAACTAATGTAATATACATCTTTATGAACGCAGGATCGCAGATAACTATTAATTCAGCTATAGTAGCATAATGTAGTCGAGGCAAACGTAATGAGTTCTTTAATAACGTCAGTACAACGAAATGTTATTACAAAGAAATGAATGAGATGTGTCGACCACAGCCGGCGGCGGCGGCGGCGTGTGAACATGTCCTGGCTCCTGCCGGCTCCGGCGTCGCGTCTCTCCGGAGCTAATTGCTTCACACAAATTAGTTTCACAAATTATAATCGGAGACAAAGTCGTGATGTCGTACATTTTGACAAATTACACCACGCGGGTGGAAATGTGCCTAATTCTAGAGTGTGCACTGCGCAGGAGTTTTCTATTAGGAAATGTGGTTACGGGATGTGGTTACTTGGATAAGAGATAGCGATTTACTTCAAGGCTGTATGACTTAATTTTAATTATTTCTATACAATGACTTTGAGAATATATGTTCTGGCCACCTGACCTACCACCGAGCCTCAGCTGCCGTCCTGCTTCACCCCGCCGTAACCCCGAGCTCGCCCCGCGCCGCTCGTCTCGCGCTCGCGGCTCGCTGGCGGCCACATTCCTGCGCGGACCGCAACACGCTCGCTCGGAATTAATCACAATTATGTGACAGTGAGCGCGCGCACATTCGCACTCGTCCCGCCGCGCGCACTAGCGCATTGTACTCGCACCACCGGTAGATAAGTAGACAAGCTCTACAATTTACATATTTAGCAATCTCATAATCTGCGGCCAATACATCACGGCAATATTTACATTTGCATGTAATTGTGCTCGTTGCTGCCCTACGGTTGTGTCGGTTTGGATTTTTTAATAATTTCGTGAAACCATCTCTTCAGCTTCAATTAATTTGATGCTTGCTTAGTATTCCTTTTTATGGGTAAAAACATACAAACATCATTGCTACATTAAGGTGTTCACGTCACGTGCTGACGGTACACAGTTATTGGTATAATTAATTCGGTAATACCATGAACCGAGTCAGTTCGGTCCAATTAATAACGTCACCCTTTTATTAAGTTTGGTTGGAAGGTAATGAATGAGAAGTATCGCGTCCACACGCTCACCCCGCACCACGGCCGCGCCCCCGTACCACTCGCGCCGGTCGCGTCGCCTGCACAATGTGACGTCTCCTGCTGGAGCGCGATGGCATCTCGACGCGGGATATTGATGGCGCTCGCAGACCGGCCGCAGTCGGCGAGGGCATGCGTCCACTCTTAATTGACCTCATGAGTTGCTTCCGGTTGCATGGTCGATGGCAAACAGCCATTAATATTATCAATACAGTCATATTGGTTAACCATTTCGCTGATTCTAGAACTGCATTTTGTAATTGGTGATAATTTATTTTATAATTTGATATTATTTTACCTGTCATATAAGAATCTATGTTTAATAGAGTAATAGATTTGTACCCCCTCGTACGCCTCTACGCCTCTTTTCTCCTTCTACCTCCTTTGGAGGATGGATTAATTTTATTTCATAATTATAATAAAATAATTTTAAAGGTGAATAATATTTTTTTATTCAACCTGTGACATGTTCTACCGGGTAAAGCTCTCTCGGATTCCTTCCACCTGGACCGCTGCTTCCACTCTTTGTGGAAGTCCTCCAGTTCTCTCCATCCCCACGAGCTGACTCATGGGGGTGGTCCTGGAGGTCTCCGAACATTCTGGAACTCCCACTCTGTGGAGATCCCTGCCCATCGACCCGGATGCATTCAGGAGACATGCCCTTCACACTACCATTTTAGATTGGCAGCTATAATAGCTCTAATCGCTTGGCTCTATGCTATGCTTATCTATACTAATATTATAAAGCTGAAGAGTTTGTTTTGTTTGTTTGTTTGTTTGTTTGTTTGTTTGTTTAAACGCGCTAATCTCAGAAACTACTGAACCGATTTGAATAATTCTTTTTGTAATGGATAACTACATTCAACGGAAAGGTTATAGGCTATTTTTTATCCCGAAATTCCCACGGGAACGGGCACAGCGCGGGTAAAACCGCGGGGCGCCGCTAGTGTTTAATATGAGGGAGTGACCAAAACAAAGTGTTGAGCGGAACATTGCAGCGCTCGCAGATAGCTTTTAGTGCAGCACATTACCGTGGGCCGGCACGAGTCCACGACATTGTTTTGTTTAAGAGTGGCCGTAATAACAATGTATTACACAAGTTATCAGCGGCCCCGGCGCTGGCTATTGGCGATCACGAGTCCCGTGTTCGCTTATTAACGCGCCGAGTGATATATCACGCGCTCATACGGCCGCCCGCGGAACGAGCCGCGCTGGATCCGACCGCCGCACACTACACTACTTCTATGCTTTATATGCCAACAATTATGCTTAAAAAATACTGAACTGCTACTCACTACTACTGAAACTACAGCTATTCCAAATAAACCATAACATGTTTTAAAAATAAGGAACATTTTCTAATATTTGCTCTAAACTTATTAGTTAAGCTCTTCTAGATAGTCGCGAGGTCCCTGGTGAGCGTATTGTATCGCAGGAGGAAGTGATTTATATAGAGCAGCGAGTATCGGGATCGTGCGTCTGCAAGCGGCGCGCTCGCGACTCGCGTCACATCGCGGATCGGATCAGTGTGCAGCAGACTTTATTCGCACACATAACTATGTATTTCAAACTTACATTCATGCATAATTTATTTATTTTTAAAATCTGAACTAATAAAGCAGATTCCCAAACAAAAACGATTATTTCCGGAGAAGAAGGCATGTGGGGATTTAATTTAATTCTAAACTACCAATAAACCGTTTTTCTTTGTACAAAGTTAGGTCCCATAAAATGTTATTGGTGAATAAATGTTCCTCATATTTTGGTATCTCTCTTTTATAAAGAAATAAAGGATAGGTACTGATATCGTGTTAGCCTGCTCTAGTGGCCATAGGATATAATAAATACGAAATACCTACATTAATGCGAACACAGTAACATAGTAAGGCGGCGACACCCTCGCGACATATCGACGGACCTGTTTCCGCGATTATAGGGCCTTTTGATACCTTAACGTGTTAACCAATCTTAATATAAATAAAGTGGATAGTTTATTAGGTCTTAAACCATAAATACTATCAGTTACTAAGATCTCCCGGATCCATAATTATATTACACATCAAATCCCAATCCGAGTTAACGGGACCAAGTACTGTGAGAGAGAACGAGAGCTCAACGAGAACCGACATGTCGCAAGAGACGATTAACAATCAAAGTATATATTTTAATCATTTATTTCACGGTTTCACCCAACATTCTAATAAACAACATTGATTTATTGAAACGACTTATTTAACCGCAATTTTATACGTTTCAATTAAGTCTAGGTTCTGGGCGAGTGTACGAGATATCATTTAATTTTAACTGCTAATACACCAACACCCGAATACTATTCCAAAACGAAGGGTTCCCGATATAACCGCGCCTACAACAGACGCAGGAGACCAGAGAGCGCTAATGTTGGAAAGCTCCAGTTTTCATATAACATAGTTATTGATAGTAGAATCTTGAGGCAGGCGTTTTAATAGGAGCTCGGACTAGTCACGTCGTGCGCCAGGGCTGATCCGCCGAGGCTTGCGATGGATTTAATAACATTTCAGAGTATGTAAAGGCTTGCGCCATATAGTATAGTAGGTACACCAAAAATCTACGGAGTAATCACAGAAATTTTGAAAGTGAAAAAGGACAACAAATAGTCAAGTAATTATTTTTTCTTTAGAATGTCAGATCCGGGAATTATTTAATGTACAAAGAATGCATTGTCGTGGATGATGATGTGTTAGCCCTGTGAGCGCCCCGGCCGGATCCTGATAATTAAACTCGTGCGCCGCTGCGGCCGCACTCGCCGGCATGCACCACTCATATCGCTCGTACATGCACGAATATAGCTTAAGTTAGCCTAGCAGTTTCTGAATGACGATACAGCTTATAGGTGTCATGCAAAATGAATAGCTGGTTGAATGTAATTTTGCCCACTCGTAATTGCTACAATAGGACCGTATAAAGTAATTAATAAAGGCAGAAATCTTGAGTGCAATCTTAAGTAACAATCTGGTTGAAGTAGGAGAAGCGTGTGTGAGGGACGTGTGACGAGGCAGCGTGGGACTGCGGCCCCGACGTTCGCCGCAATGCCAGCGAGCGCCGAGCGCCGAGCGCCGCGCGGCCGCTATGTGTCGCGGCCACACGTCCCACACGCCGTGGGCGTGTCCATTCCGACCAATAATTACGACTACCGCTAACGGTGCGCACTCATAACAAGCTTTGTCGCTATTTAAACTCGACAACTCGCTGCTGACAAGTTTTATCATATCATGATAACTTTGCCAATCATTGCGAACGGTTCGCTACATACGCTTGGACACTTGGCGTTGTGTTTAATTGGCCGTCTGATTGCTTGTGAATAACCGGTGCGTCGTGCCTCGTATGCTCCTGCAGCTGAGAGTCCGCTGTCCATCTCACGAAGGCCGCCTCACACACAATGTGCGCAGCTGAGCCGTGTATCGTTAATAGCTCATTGATTATGTTGATTTACCGAGATAAAAGTATCTGATTGAGGCCGCCGGGAGTTCCAGTGAGTGCGGCGCGCTATCAGCTGATAATAGCCAATAAATAATGGTCTAGGATGTGTTGTGAGCTCACTGAGGGCTGTTCGTATTGTTCGATCGCTATCTTTCTATTGTGGGTAATAGGTATTACGCGCGCCGCCGTACTTTACTAGTTTTCAATTAAACCGATCGCTCGAGTAGAGCTGGGACTCTATTGAACTATATTATTATCTTCGCGCATTAGTATTATTAACAACCATTTGTTCATAGCGTGTACATCACAAGCTATGAACAAATGACTATTTCACTACAATTGATAAATAATTTAGTTTAAGTTTCTTGAGTAATAACTTGATAGTGTTTAAACATCCTATTAAAATTGCTTTCAGCAATATAAGGACAGAGTTATACCTAGAGATACAACTGATCCGTTACAATGGGCAGTTGTCCCGCGGTCGGTGATGTTGATGTGTGTGCATTGTCCGCGGCCTGCGGGCGCCGCGGGCCGCCCCGTGAATGCGACGCGGCCGTTGTTCGCGCGCCGCTCGCCGCCGCCCGTGCCGCACCGCGCCGCGCCACTCGTGTGCGCTATGCTTAATGAGAGAAAATACGTCAAGGGCGGGCCGGCTGCTGCAGCGGTAGTTGTAATTACGCAGCTTCTTGCTTTATGGAATATTATATCGAGCGCGCGATGGCTTCATTCGCTTCACTATTTTAATCTTTGAAGCAATTAATATTTTACATGGATTTCTTGGTCACGGTTTTGTGGGTTTACATTGTTTCCTAACTTCCATTATACTGTATGTAGGACGGTACCGAACGGATCCCGCACTGGACGCTTTCTTCTATACTTTTTGTTGGTCTGTAATTTTTAACGTTCTATTGATTGAGTTTGTTTTTTATGGGAAAATCAGTGGGTGGGTCTCAGTATTAAACGAGTGATCCGGCAGCACATCAGTGTCGTCACTCGCTCAACCTCGGCGTGACAGCCCGTCACGCGTGAAACGAGCGATCCATCACGCACTGGGTTAACAGCTTCAGTGTCGCCACGCACGGGGATCAATACCCTATCACGAGGTGTTAAGGTAGCATTCCGCATAGTACTTTTTTCGCAAAAAAAGTTCCTTGAATATGTTACAAAATACCAAATGCAGATCAATTGAGTCTTGACGGCGTTGTAATAAGATGTGTATTCGTTTGCGCGTGTTCCTGTGAAGTTTGTAAGACGCTGGGATTTTTTGCGTCACACGTCCAGAAGGGAGGCTGGTGAGACGTAAAATTGCGATATAACTTTATTTGGAGGACGAGATTGACGCGTTAAGAGCCGCTCCGCGAGGTGTCGCCGCCGCGGTGTGACACACTCTCGTGTCGTGACGAGGCCTTTGTCTTCGAGCAGTCGCGTCGTTAAGGGAAAGGGATGTTCGCGGTATGTTTCGGTGATGTATTTCATTGTATTAAAACTTGGAACCAATTTAAAAAACAAGGTTTAGCCTTGTCACAGGGAAATTGATTTGTACCTTATCTACGTACGACGAATATTGATCAAATCAAATTAATAAAGTATATTCCTCTGGACGTTTCAGTTCCTTTACAGGAACCTAAGAATCTGTATTCGTAGTTACATACAAAGCAAACAAGCTTACCGTTTTTCCTATATTTTTACAATTTACGCTAGTACCTATCATATCAATTAAAAACGAAAAATAATACTAAAATGATTTCTGTCATTTGAGTTCGATAAAAAATATCTCACGGCTGTACTCCAAAACATAAATCACCCGATTGGCATGACTGTTGTCATACATCACAGGTCAAAAACTATTTTTTCTAATTTATCAAGTTCTGAAGTCTCCGAGTGTGGCGGTCCAAAATAAAATAAAGTTTACTTTCACACGTGTCTGCTCCTTGACCACAACATGTGAAGTGTCTACACATTGTGACGTCATGACACGTGACGAATGACGTGTGACGTGTGACGTCACGAGACCGCGCACAGCCTCAGAGAACCCGTTTAATTAAACACGAAGCAGACCAATGAAATGTCGCTCACGCAACAAAGACCCGATAAAACCTATACAGCGCGGGGTATTGATTAAAAAAGCAACATAAATTAGCGAATTGTAGGGGTGAGAGAGGGTGGCTGTTGTCAAAAAACTTTTATAAGTGTTTATGTGTACGTGCAGCCCCCGCCGCCCGCCCGCTGACACCCTTTCGCGTATACCCACATTCGAACGCGCCGCCCGCTGGACATACTCGAACGAGGCGCAACCCTTACATTTCTTCATATAATATATTACAAGTTGGAACTTATGAGCATAAGTTGTACGCTATGCTTACCTTAAGGAATTATTTATGATAATATATCGCAGTTCATTCTGCCTGTTTGAATAAACAAAATAATAATTAAACAGTTATTTTTAAATAATACTGTAAGTTATTGAAAGGTCTGTGAAAATTAACTTTTGTGTAAATCAAGCATATTCAGAAGTTAAGGGCTTGCGAAACTTTATTGATATCATTCTGTAAAATGGCTGATATACCTATCATTTAAAATAATTGTTGAGTACTAAACGCCGTTACAGCAACACCATACTGCTGCAAATGCCGAAGCCATCCCATCTAGTTCCATTATGATCAGCGGCAGTACGCTGACATACAAGTACATGTAAATTAAACACCACCGCACACAGACACCCACACAAATAAAAACGTAAAGAAACACGTCGAGAGGAAGAATGTATTAAGAAAGCGGGAGCGGGACAACCTTCTAATTAGCACCTCGGGAGCGAGGGAGACGGCGCTACGACACGCTAATTAAGAATACAAGAAGAAAGACGCGTTTTATATACGCCGCGAATATCGCTTTTGTCCGAGTGTGCCTTGAATGTGTGCGCGAGCGTTTTCCTCGCGGGGCGGCGCGGGTGTATGTGTGTTATTAACTCATTATGTGAAGAGTTAGCGAGTACATAGCGCTTTATTTACTGGTTAATTGAAAGCGGTTTCTTGATAACGTCGCCAAAGACTCCATCGGTCCATCGAGGGAAGGCATTCTCTGAGAATCGTTGCTCTCTTAAAACAAAAATAGCTGAGAAGTTTCCACTTTTAAACTTTTCCGGGAAAAGTGCTTCAAAGTTTTTGAAGGTTACTCTCGGAGCGGACATCGCTACTATTAATTTGATGTTTTACAAGTTCAGAGACGGACCTTAGACGCTCACAACGCGGCCGTTCCGCTGGGCGGGTGTGCACCTTACAAGGACCAGCGCTGGCAGCAAATGGGCGGACTCTACTTTCTGGTGATAGTTTTATATATTTAAGGAAAGGCTTTAAGGTGTCGTGGCGATGCACTTGGAGGGGTAGTAATTCTGTAGTTGAATTGAATGTCGAATATTCGATTTGTCATAACTTATTTTATTTATGTGCGTAGTGTTGGCAGCACACATGCAGTCGTCATGTGTAATGTTTCAGGAGTGTCAGTACATCAATACTAATATTATAAAGCTGAAGAGTTTGTTTTGTTTGTTTGTTTGTTTGTTTGTTTGTTTGTTTAAACGCGCTAATCTCAGAAACTACTGAACCGATTTGAATAATTCTTTCACTGTTAGATAGTATATTTATCGAGGAAGGCTATAGGCTACATTTTATCCCGAAATTCCCACGGGAACGGGCACAACGCGGGTAAAACCGCGGGGCGCTGCTAGTTATCAATACGTGGTTTGTTGTTGTGGAGGTGTGATATCAAGTGGCGTGTTATCAGATGGAGTCCATCGGCGGTGTGGTGCGCGCTGTCTGCTCGCTAATGACGACCGATAAGGCCCGATGATCCCCCCGCCCCGCCCCCACCCCGACACAACCTTATCTCCTCAAGCTTTATTTGTTTTAAGCTTTCAATGCGAACGAATGAAACAGCCTCTACCTATCACATTACAATAAATGACTTATTAACACACATTACCCGCTGAAAAATCAACCTTATTTCCGACATATAGAGTTGACATTCACTCGTAGCTTGTAGCGCGGTTACGGAGAGTGTGCTCGGTCCGTGTTGGTCTCGGAAAAAGCTTGCAAGAAAGCAAAGAATGGAGGAAGAAAGGGGAAGGGACACGGAGATATGTCTCAGCGAGCGGCGTGATGAATTAAATTTTTAGGGGGTGTTTAGGGGGAAGTTGCCCCTTTCATTGGCGCGTCTTCATCCACTTGTTCGTTTCTTTAATTTGTACTTTTAATGTGTATCGCGTTTGTTTCCCTGCTACATGTTTCATTCTGTGACGCTGTTATAACGGTTGGAGATGGTTTCTTTACATTTACGTGCTACCAATACGTGTCTATATAGTGTCTATAAATACGTAAGACTTTCGTAAGATTCAACTAGTAAGAATCATAAACAGAACATTCATATATTTATGGACAGATATTTTAAAACCCTTTTTTTCATGTATAAAAATGCTACGCTAAGTGGAACCCTTTCCCACGCAGTATAGAGTAGCACTTGATACAAGGAGTACTTAAACAGTGGTCCATTTCAATATCAATTGTATTTATATTAACGCAAGCATTACGGTTAATCTTATACTGCCGCACTCAGAGACGTCTATTAAATCGACACTTAACTAAGTGGTGTAATTTTGCATACATTAAATTAAGGATGGATTTGGCGTCTCTGAGTACGGGCAAAAGTAACAATTCTGCGGTTTGAAATGTTATAAAGATTGATGGATATTTTTGTTATTTCTGGACAGTCAAAGACGATTTACTCAGACAAATAAAGAATACAAAAGATACGTACTCAATAAAACTAATGGAGATAGTTCCGAAGTCCAACTGGTAGTAGCTGGACAAGTGAAATTACCAACAATTGTACCCGAGGAGCTTCGTTAAGGTAACGTTCATTGTCTGCTCTGTTTTGACCTTTCAAGCGTGATCTGTTTAGTCATACACAACCTATATGTATGTACAGTGTCTAATGTTGCAAACAGTTGTTCAACAAATTAAACCCTGAGGTGCTAAAGGTGCTAATTTTAGAAGTGTTTGAATGCATGGGAGCATTGCGAGTAATTCACGTGAGCGGCCGTCAGGGCGCACCCTCGCATGCACCCCCGACGACACGTCACGTATGCACCGCGAGCCGCGAGCCGCGAGCCGCTTCACTATCACAATAAAAAACTAATCAATACTACAAAACAAAAGAGTAACCCTCGGGAAATGCTAAAATCGATGCGAACAAGTGTCATTAAAGAACCCCCAAAAATTAAGAACCCCTGTTTGTGCACACACGCACACATGCAGCACGCCTCGTGTGTGTGTGAGTTTAATGAACTATCAGACGAGGCACCGCGATTTTTTACTTCATTTAAATTGTGTTGTACCGACTTCAGTTTGGCTACGAACAATATTTGGTAATTTTATTCAATTTGGAAGCTGCAAGCAATCTGACATGCTACGAGTATAGAGCTTCTTTTTCGTCGTTTCTCTTAATTTTACTCAAGAATAATTACTAAGTACTGCATTAAAAATACTTACCTATATTTAGTAATGTGTTTTAAAGATAATAATACCCCAAAGTTGGAATATTGGTGGAGGACAAATCCCATGCTGACATCTTATCCCATTTTCTGACAAATCTAAGCACGATGGAACAGGATGGGCAGTTAGGGTACTTCGATAACTTTTCAACTGGTGCATGTAGTTCAAAACCGTGCGGGAAACTAAGCAAACTGAGACGCAGGATGAGCGCTGGTGAGTCTGTGAACCACTCACTACAGAGCCCAAACGCCACGATGGAAGCTCTATTCGGACGTTATAATTTAGATAACCACACCATACATACTAAATCTGAAAGCTACTCCCTAATTCTCTCTGTTTTATTGGCATTGATATTTCGTCAGACGAACAGACAGGTATCGGCAATCGTCATAACATAACTAGCCACAACCTGCAGCTGTGAGCCCCGGCGCCCGCGGCTGCCACTCAATAGGTAATTCCATCCCAGGGAGGATGTTCGAATGTTTACGAAAGTGGCGAGTGAACCGGCGGACGAATATTGCATTAATAAAGCGAACACATGTACGCAGCCAGGCGGCGATGAGTTTTAAAGTTTTTAAGGGTTCCGAAGATTGCGTGCCTTGATTACCGCCCCACCCGGCGCCCCCACACACGGGCCGAGGGACGCCGAAAACACACCACTGCCCTCCCTTTTTTAAGGAGGCAAAATTAAAAGTGTTGTATGTTACTGCTTTGTTTTGATACTTGCAAGACTTGAATCTATAATTGGTATGCGGTCGCCATCATTCGCTATTGTTCCATTAGTTAGTGTAAAGAGAACTTTAATAAAACATTTCGGGATTTATTTTTATTTGTTTAATTGGAAACTTTCAAACTCTACGTGACGTTACTTCCGGACCAGAGTCCGGTGCTCCTGAGAGAAATCTTCTGGTCATCAGTCCCCAAGAATGGACCTGTCGCGAACACTTTACATTTTTTGTTTTCTAAAAAGTAAGTAAAATAAAATTACCTGTAATGTCTTATTGCTGGGCAAATAAATGCCTCTCATCTCACTTAAGATATGCATATACTACTAGACCACCGAGGCGTTTCCTAATTAAGTATTAATTGGTAAAACACTAAATAGAGCAAATTGTACTCCGGTCGTCCACATGTTTAGCATACGGACGGTTTAATTAAATGTGAAATCCTTAAGGATCAAGACGGTTCAGTTCGATGGTCTCGGAGACATGTGCGGAGGACACACCGCGCTCGTTTGTGCGCGCGATTCTAATGCCGAGCATTTTGTGCGACGATGATAATAAAATATCACTCCACGCTATGAGGAGTCGTGAGACACCAAGAGGGCTGGTGCTGCCAGCAGTGGATGGTGCTGGGCGGCGGAAACAGGTCGGTTAGGTTTCATGGAAACAATATTGCAAACTAAAAGCTTAAATTACCAGCGGAGACTCACTGTATGTACCATTAACCATTACTTAGGTAATAATCGAAAAATCCTTTGTTGGGTGAAAGCCTCTGATCTCTCTCACTGAAGATATCAGTAAAGTGAGCCGATCACAAACCCGAGCCATGTTTGAAAATTGCAAACATGCCTTGATTGACTGATGAATCTGATGATGAACCAAAACCCATACTCAAATTCATATCTAACTTTTCACCCACGTTGTACCCGTTCCCTCGGGAATTTTGGGATAAAATATATCCCATGTGTTATTCTGATGTATAACCTATATTATTGTAAAGTTTCATCTAAATCCGTTCAGTGGTTTTTGCGTGAAAGAGCAACAAACATACATCCATATATGGATACATCCATATCCTCACAAACTTTCGCATTTATAATAGGTATTAGTAGGAAGTAGGACTAGTAGGAAGTAGGATAGGATAGGATAGGATAGGATAGGATTGGATAGGATTGGATAGAATAGGATAGGATAGGATAGGATAGTAGGAAGTAGGATTTGAAAGTCGTTGCCTCATTGACATCAAGAATATTGATAATGAGGAACAAACCGAGTGAAACATAACACACATCACCAGTTAATTGACTTGAACAAAGAATGGTAGTTAAAAACTCAGCCATTCCAAAAATCCAATAATTCAAACTCCAAAACTAAGCCCCGTCGACACATCGCCCCCAAATTAAAAACAAACCGTGTACGAGTGTGTGTAGAAGGCGCGCACACGCACACACGCACAGCCCGCTGCGCGTCTAATTATCGACGCGGAGGGACTTTGCATAAGAAAGTATTGGTGCGTTTTACGACGCGTGTCGCGCCACCCCACGGCCCAGATAAAAAATCTCCCATTTCCTTAATTCGTTTATCGGGGCTGGCGAGGCTTTGTCTCCGATCGATGGAAGACTCCAAATGAGCGCGGAACGTGACGCGAGTGTGTATTAGGCTTAAGGTGACAGTTTTAATGCGGACATTTTTGAAACACCTCCCTATTATGAGTGTTTTGATGCGAACGCGGCTTACGGTCTCACGACGAGTCGCGGCGACCTGTCGCGCCGCGCCGGCGACCTGCCGCGCCGTTCGGCTTTCATGACTTCTATGCATATTCATGGAGTACCACATTCGTACTGGCGGTGTGCTCAAGCCGTATTCGCAGCCGATATTGAAAGTAAACATGCACACATTAGAATTTTATCGGTGAAAATAAATTTTCGGAAAATCATAAAAAACTTCTCTAATCAAACTCCCCTCGAAGGAGCGGCGCAAACCTCAATAAATTAAGGTTTGAACACATGTATCACCCCCGTTACGAACGATAACTTAGTAATTAAGAAAGGCATTAATCACGGATTGGCGACACGCCGCTCTATGCGTTTCGTAGCCGATATGACAAACTGCCACAAGTCAGGCAGCTTGCGTTGCGTCACCCGGCGAGTGGGCGCCGCGCGCCGCTCGTGTGTGCACCACACAAACAATTATTTAATTACCGCAGTGCTTAGAACAACAACAACACTTGGTACTGTAAAACTACCTGAGAAGACAAACAGCATCGACTATTATAATTACTATTTCAGTGTAAGTTATAAAACAATCCATCCGTACATAGACGCAGAATGCAAAACACAAAAACAAGCGGGAAACATCCCCATACATTTAATATCCCATAACATTCGCCAAAAATTAGGGCAACGTTTACACCTCGGAAAAATCGGGGATCTTACAACGATACATGTGCTGGTTGCGTACACCTTATATACGGGGAATAAGGGATGTTTTGGCTTGAGAGGACGTGCGAGGTAGGTGCAGGGAGTATTAGGGTGTGGACGTGACATTTATTGTTTGACAACCATCGATCTGGCCTTTGGCACGATGATATGCAACGCGAGGGCGATCACTAACGCTAGGTTACGACACGCCAATACTCAGAATACTACCAATCTCTATGTCGTCACCACTGTAGACATTAGAATCAAGGAATAGCCATGTCATGAGCAATTTGATATGTCTTTATGCAAATGCAATTGTTAGCGACATTTCCATTTCGCCTGTTCCTGAAAAATCTTGATTAAACCAACACGTGAGCACGTTAAGGGACAGCCTGGGTGAGGTGTCAGCTGTCCGAGTTTTCATACCAAAAATATGTCCAATGTCTGGCGGCCGCAACACCCCGAACCGACAATATAACGTGAGCAATATATCGGTCACTCATCCATATATCAGAGTTCGAGCTGCATGATACCAGCGACAAGCCTAACTACGGCAAGAGTATTACAAAAAAATTGCTCTATATCATAAAGAATTCCCATAAAAAGAAAAGACTGAAAACTGACTTTCAGTCAATAGTACATTCAGGTGCACGCTCGCGGTGGAGTCACTCGCCCCGCACGGTACATCCATATGTATGGCTCTGTAAACCCGCGGTATTATCCAATTTGTATTATCTATGGTTGTCGACACGCGACACAATCCCCATCGATCCCTTCGGCTTTTCGCGAATCCTGATTATACTTCGAACACACTGTGAGATGTGCTATAATATAATTTATTAGACACCGTAAATTTTTCACAAAAAATGTACCTAATCACTTAACGGTCAGCATGAACGTACGTAACACAGGTAACTGTCACCTCCCTGGCAGTATCTGTAAAGGCTTTACTTATTGAACATGCTCTACACTCTTTCTATACCAATCAATTACACACTAAAACAGTATAGGGACATAAGATACCACATACAATTATGTTTTTTAATCTGCAGTATTTAGTCGTTAGAGTAGAGTTGGTCGTCAAAAAAGTAAAAGTATACTGAAATAAAAAGTTTCCTAAACTGAAACATCGCCCGTAAGTGGAAACATTCCGGGTGATGTTGTCGACAATGTCAAATGATGTGATTGAATATCGAGTGTGTGTCGAGTGAGCCCGCGGGCGCCGCCGCCCGGGACGGGTGTGCGCGACTGTACGCCGACTTTTCACTGATTGTCGATGAAGTCGATTCGTTTGACTTTGGTTTGTATGACACATATGTTTTGTAAACATTTTATGAAGCTTTAATTCGTTTGGCTTTACGTAGGGATGAGATAGAGTTTCATGACTCGATACTCACTTCCTGAAATAATTAACCATTAACTAAAACGGACTAAAATTAAGGGGTCATTTGGACCTCGCAATAAATATGTTCACAAGTCCAATTTAGGTAAGCAATTGAATGCTTAAGTACCACATTTTCAAATCTCCGAGTAAGGCAAGCTCTGTAACTTTTTAATATATGTGTCTGGATGTGTTGTAGTAACACAACATAGTCAGTTAAATAGTCATTGTCCTTAAACACCCCAAACGGGTATTGATCAAATGAATAAACAAATAATATTAATGAATAACCAATACAGTGTCAAATTAGCCACCCTCGTAACAGTAGATAGAGTGTAGGAGATGTTGGGCCGAGTGAGGTCGACGCTAGACGCTAGTGGTGGAGGTGGCGTGACGTCACGCCGCCATCGATTGCATCGCGTCGATCATATCGCCGAGTGATCCACTGACAGCTGACAGCCGGCTGTCGATTGAGTCGCGCTATCGCCCGCTCGCCGTGTGAGATATGTTTATCAATCTGACATTTGAACAGAACTTGTTATTGTAATTAACAAAATAATTATGGCTGTTGTTATTTTTTGTTCACTCTTGTTGTTGGGCGTTCTTCTGTCGTGGATACAGGTCATGTAGTCGTAGTATGAAGTTAATTCGTGTCGCTGTCGGTCTGCTCGTGTACGTACGTACATTATTAATTTGGCCATTAATTTTTGTTTCCTGTAAACATGCTCTGGACTGTTTTAAAAGAAAACATGAAAGAAAATATTAATAAATTACACCTGACTTGAGTTAATAATCTCTCGCCGTAATTCAGAGGATAAAGGAAGAGGCACCCTCATGCATGCGCACAGTCACGCTCATACTTAGTCACTTACACCCCAAATTAATAGCATCCTAACAAAAAATCCACCCCCTGTCTTGGGGGTGGGGGTCCATTTGCATATATGTCTCCCCGGCACCCCAAGGAGCGAGGATGTATTTTTAATTTCATTCTTATCCCTGTGCTTAAATCATGAGAGCGGCCATGCGTGCGGGGGTGGCTCCCCGCCCCGCCCCCGCCCCCCGCGGGCCGTTAGCTTGCGTCATACGTCGCTAACCGCGTACACAGTAAAAAGAAAAGAAATCTTAATAAGTTTGTTAGGGTGCGGTACGACTGCATGGACATGCCCTACATTATTTTTCATTACTTATTATAATCTTACTAGATTCAGTTCAATTTAGAACCCTAAGCGAGTCGTTCTACCGTTATAATATTATAATGGTATGTGTTCACTGTAAAGTGAAGCGGGTTGCGTTTATTTGAACATAAAACTGTGAGCGCAAGTAATCGGCGGGCGGTCGGCCGTCGCGCGGTCCTACTGAAACCACTTTCACTCTCACAGCATCGTGTAATTGAACGGGAAACAATTCAAACAATTCTACCTATGAAAATTGTGCACACTGCAATAACTGTTTACGGCTTCTGTGTTTTATGGCTATTATAAATAACTGGTTACTTTAGCAAAACCTATAAAAATATAATTGAAATTCAGCTAAATAAAAAACTACTACTTGGTACAATAAAAGAAAGAAAATGTACCGTAATTAGTGCGTGTCGTGTCCACCGCATTACTTCTTTGCTATAAGCAGCACCTACAAAAAATAAGCGTCGTCATTTGAGTGAGCAAATTTCGTGGAAGTTTTCCGTTCTTCTTCGACTATACATCTTACATACCCTGAGTATACACACCACATACACACCGCACTATACATACACGCGCTGTGTGTGTGCGCTCCTTAATGCGCGCCTCGCTGTGTGCGTGCATTGTGGATGCCAATTTTTTTCTTGTTCAAATTAATTAGGATACAGGGAAAGACATTTTTTTGTGGTTTAATACTTTTGTATTTTAAATCCGGAGCCACGTCATGTACCGGCGGGAGGCGAGCGAGCAGCTCACTTGTGGAATGAGAAGTTGTTTTGATGAGACATGTTCAGAGTGCAGTACCCGCCTGCCCCGGTGAGCCCGAGTGAGCCGAGCCGGGTTCTCTCTCAATCAATAGCCACATAAAAGTCCCAATGACACGACCGCCATCCAACATGGCGGCTCTCTTAATTACTGCGCACAATTTATTCGTATCGCGTTACGAAGACTTTGATTAAAACAAGAAAATATTGTTTTACGAAACCCCCGAACGAATCCTTATTCAAATATCAAAGAAATCATTAATGTACTAAAAGGAGTGAGAAACAATAGGTAAGAACAATCGGGTGAGAACAACCCCCAGGACGCCGCGCGCCGCGCGCCTCTCGCCGGGCGCCGTGTGAGGTATGAGGCACATACCGGCGAGTGCCACATGACCACGCGTGGCTCGACGGTTGTGAACCCGCACCGTGTCGCCTCGGTACATAGCGCCAGTACACAGCTCGCATATTTCCAAACAATACAACTGGTAATCCTCCGACTCGCTAATTTCAACATAAATATTAAGGAGGCCGAACGCCGAATTTTAAAGGCGGCAATTTTAACCTACACTCTTATCCTGATCGCAGGATAATTTATCTTAACGAAAGAAAGGGGTGGGCCCCGTGGGGGGCGGGGGTGAAAGAAAACGGGGTGGCTCGCCCAAAAATTGGGTAAAAATGTTGCCAGCAAGCGATTAAACCTTGGGGAGATGCGTTGTATTAATCACCACCCGCGCGTCTCGCGGCGGCACTGCGCGAGAGGAGAGCACCGCTCCCTTCCTTATTTGTTCTCGCATCATTTTAATTTCTCCTTTTTAAAATGCGTGCTCCGTAATGTCGGGATTTACGTGTACCGTGCTTACGTGTCAATTACAGTACTCTGGGAGATGCTGCCTGTTAGATTCTTCTTCTTCATCGAATGGATGGCCAACCAGACCAATCCTGGTGTCAGAGTTATTGAGCCGCCAAAGGCCTCTGACATGGCTCAAGTAACGACTACTATCCGTAGAAAGTAACTGGGACCGACAGCTTAACGTGTCCTCCGAAGCACGGAATCATCTTACTTTTTGAGCAATCAGGTGATTCAGCCTGCAATGCCCTAACCAAACTGAGATCAGTCTCACAAAGAGATTTTTGTGGAACCGGAACCTCCGGGTCTTGAGCCGGGCGCTCAAACCACAAGACCACGGAGGCTGTTAGATGACGAGTGAATGTGCTGCACACTTCCAGATTGTTTGCTGATATTTACTCATTATATTGGGTTGGCCGGACTAATTTTCAAACAATCTGATTTGGTATTTTTTAAACTTCAAAGAATAATATTGAGGTGGTATTATCCTCTCGGCGAGGCGCGCGGGCGCGGCGAGTCCGCGAGGCGGGGCACCTTGGCTTTGTTTTAATATTTTCGCAGGCATTATGAAGGGTTTCCTTGCTTTCAAATAATTTCGCCTTCTGCTACTGAAGTTTTGATAAAACTTTAATTCTATCAATAATTAACGGGAACAATCCGAGGTCTGCTGATGCGATTATAAAGGTTCTAGGGTTTTTGCTTTATCTTAATATTTTTTCCAAATTCTCAACTCGCTTGGGAAACTTTTCTTTGTTGATAATCGAGTTGATCGAGTTTAGGGAAGGGAAGGAAAGGGGACTGGACACACGGCGGGGCCGCTCGCGGCTGTTGGATACTAATTGAACGGGTTCCGATGACTGTTGTTCTGTCACCCGACACTTTTATAAGTCATGTCGTTTGATGTTTTGCTACTGTAGTCCCCATCGATTAATCAAAACGTCAAGTCATTTAATCAAATGTACATTACACGTTGTTATCGTGCCGGTGAGTCTCGTATCCGTATTCAGCGAGAGATCGGCGAGCAAACAGAGGGCGCGACACATCACGACACCTCGCCACACTAATGAATCGAACTTACTCTCAACACCACGTGTTCTGACTCCTACATGAGGCCGACAATCAATGACGAGCTGTAGGGGAGAAGCTGTTCACAATCTGCAAAGGTTTCTAAAGGAACAACTAATGAGGCAATCGATCGGTTAGGGCTCGCTCGGACGCAAACCAAAACAAAAATACGCTGAAAAACTTATCAAACTTTACCAGAAAAATACACCAATTAAATGAAGTATAAAATGTCATGAAAGTAGTGAAATAAAACTAAAAGCGTCGGTAGCGCTAGTGGAGTGGTACAGCGGTACAGCGAGTGCAATGAAGTTCAACAAGTGCGGGGTCAGCATCGCGGCCGCCAATTAGCGGCAACAATGCGAGGACCCGCGCCCCACGGCCGGCCCCGCTACCCACTGGACCCGCCCGTACCCACTGGACCCACCGCTCCGCTCGCCGGTACTGTTGCTCACTACCGCTTTTTATATTCCGTGTTCACTGGGTCACTGTGTGTTTCGACAAGCACTACCTACTCTTCTATTAAATTAAATAGGAGAAACTTTTATGGAATCGAGCCGCGGTGTACCCAGAGTTGTTTACATTATGTTCTGGCGACAAGTTGCGCTGCTCTATGTTGTGGTTTGATTCTCGAGTAAAATATTTTATTTGGCATCTGTCCCCTCGCGCCCGTTCATCTCTACGCAACATGAAAGGGACGGAATTAATCCGACAGAATTAAATTAAAACTGTAAGTAATCGGGAACGTTTTTCAATGCTTTCAAATAGGTTCCTTTGTACAAAATACAAGTCACAAATATACAAGAAAAACACATTTTATGTTTAGATTTTTTTTGTAAACTCGTATGCAATTCGATGTGTATTGTGCATGTCATAGAGAATTATTTCGTTGAAATTAAAATAAATGTGCATACGGCTACCGACGACAGAGTGGTTCACTAATAAATGAGCGTGTAGTTCCCGGCTCGGGCGGCGCGGCGCGCAGTGCGCGGTGTGCGGCACACACGCGGTCCGCGCCGTATGCTATACCGGAGACCGCTAATGATACCGCGGCATCAGGCTAACCCTAACCTGCGCCCGCCAATTTATAGACATACACCGAACATTTTTCCATCGCCCAATAATTTGAAAGTTAATATTATGCTAAAAGCATCACGTGCGAGGTACGGTATGGCACAACGGTTCGTGCATGGATTTTAATTATTGTCATGTACCAAATACGACTTCTAATAAATGTCATTATGAACCTGTAACTTGGCAATGTTAATCCGTACCCGCAACCGTCTCCCGGCTAGCTCTTATACCGGGGGCCCAGGGTCGATAATGCCGGCGACACGGGCGCGCTGGGGATATTTTTAAATTGGTCCTGATATAGTTCTTTAATGGAACAGCGATGCCATGTGCGTGACAATGACAGTACGTAAATAACAATGGTAAAGCATTATGTGGATGCAAGCGAGCTGGCGTACTGTGCTCGTACGGCGGTACTGCGGTATTCACCGAAGTTTTGCGGTAGTGCTCGCAACATGGCGGCAATACTTTTCAAGGTAGACAGCCTCATTATAACGATTGGAATTACCTGATGCCGGTATTTGTTTTCTTTTCGTGTTGTTTGTAAGGAATCCGCCGGGACATCGACGGGCCCGCTCGCTGCGGCCTCCGTAATGTGACAGTTATCTATGAAACTTGTTGTTTATGGTTCTGTTTGTCGAGCACACAGTCAGTAATGAACGTAGCGGCATAGCTCTTTATTGTGAACCAAACTACAACAATGTACTGAATGCAAATAAATAACAACTTTCCTTCCAAGTTGAGTGACGTCAATACATAAGTACAAAAGAAAGCGATAGAGTGGCGAGTAGTCGAGTTCGTCTACGGCGACCTGCTATCTGTTCTGTGATCGCGCCGGAGCCGGGTTTCGGGAGCGTTATCAGCGCGCGGCAGAACACGGCGCCGAGATAAAGCGATGCAATTTAATAAAACACACATAAAACGAAAATTAATTTCTTAAAATAACACTTAACCTACCTCCGTCACCGTAATATTGAACCAAAACAACGGACAATAAGAGCCAGTAGGCCGTATAAAGCGTTTGCGCGGAACCCTCCCCCGCAGGGGGTCGCCCCCCACTTAAGTCCTACCCTTTTAAAGATTCCTCCGTCCTCTCATTTTTAAGACTTTACAATACCAACACATGCACATCAAGAGGGTTCTTAATTTATATCGGGAGTTGGTAAGAAATGCCCTCGTGTGTGTGTGTGTGTGTGTAGCTCGGGTACGTGTGTGTATGTGTGTGTGGAGATTGGATTTTTCCGTGTTGTCGGTAATTAAAGCGTAATTCATTAGGGATGTGAGATGAGGCTTAATGAGGCCGCGACGGGTCTCCGGCGGAGCGCGCGCTCCTAATGGACTTCTGATTCATGCCCGTACAAACGTGTCTCACAGTTAGAACCTTCTGAGTATACAAATATGTGCAACTTGTCATATTTTATTAAGTATCAATTCTAATACGCCGTTTTTTGTGAGACAGCTTAGCTCCTGCCAGGTAAGGAAAATACGGCGTAAGCATTAAAATGACAGTCCATTAAAGTAGTCTCTTACATAACGCATAGTGTAGATACTATAATTATTTACTTACTTTATAAACTTTTGTTATACCAAATATAGAAAAAGACTATCTCAGAAACTCTTTCAAGTGCAGTACAAGAATTAACATTTGTAATATTTGTTTAATGACAACAAATAAAGCAAAGCGCATTCGTTCGCCGGAAGTAGAAGGGAGTATCAGAAGTACGGAGAGGGAGCCAGTCCCGAGGGAGAGGCAATGAGTCGGAACTCAGTCGCGACTCGCGCGAGCACTCCGGGTGAGTGACGGCGGAGGCGAGCGTTTGGTCAGGAGCATCCTTCACCGTGTGCATTCGGCCTCCTTTGACATACTTTCATTGAGAGTAAAGACTCTAAAAGAGGGACAATTCGAAATTGTTTTCCAAAGGATTCAGTCAAGTACATCAATTACCGCGAACAAACAAGTTAATTACACATCGTGAACAAACCGCTAAGTCCCCCCCTCCCCCCAAGAGGCTATAAACCAAAAGTGACATCGTTAATGCGATCACTTCTCTAATTACATCGGAAATTTCCAAAAATTCCGCGTCATCCTCCTCGCCTCAACCCATTACCGCGCCGCGTGACGCCTCTGGACAATCCAATTACAAAACCTACTTTAGCTTTCTCTACATTTTACTTTGATTGAGGGTGTAATCAGTAACTTTGCATACTTGTCAATCTCCCAAGCACAAAGTTTTAGGTGAAGTGGAAAATACCTGAAAAGTAAAAAAATCGCTAGTTGGAAAAGTCACAAATTCAAACACAAGAAAAAATAATTTTCAACCACGTCGATATAACTATTACTATATGCTTATCCCCATTCCTTACTACCTACACTACTGAGCTTTTCATCTACGAATATTTTATTGGTAACTGCATCTCATATGCCACGGGCCCACCTATTAATAACACGCAGGGACAAACATTGACTGAGTTAATTACAGGTGTACGCCGACCGCGCGTGCGGCGCAGGCACACTACCTACTGAGTGACACGAGACGAGACTAAGATGGATAGTTGGGAGACTGGGAGCACCAGGGAACGGGTGATAAAACGAATTAGGTGGAAACACATTCTGGTGCGAGGCGAGTAGATAAAGAACACTATATGATGGGACAAATGAAGGGTTTCCACCAACTAAGTGAAGTCTGCAACTCTTTTAGAGGACTCTCCAATCAACCGCGAAACTTATTTATTCAAATATCTTTACAAACCGAATCAAGTTACAAAAGTGGTAACAAATATCAAACAACCCAAACCGCCCGTAAAGTGACAAAGTATCTGGAAAAAATATCCAATGACAATTTCAAGTCACTTTTAAGTTTACGGAGGCCGAATTAAAAGTTCCAAGAAATACAAGAAAATCTGTTCAGACAATAATTTTTCGCTCGAAATTCGAGACTTAACGAAATTCAAATCGCTTAGTTAGCGAAGGAATTATAGAAAAAGCCTGCGCATCTTCAAAGGTGGTCCCAACCCTTTGGGCGGCGACGGGCGCGGGCGGCGGGGGCGGGCGGCGCGGTACGCACAGTAATATAGAAAACTTGTGTTAGCCCAGTTCCGCGCCTTTGTAACATCATTTCGGCTGCCGCTCTACCGCACACACGCCTTCTTGATACTTTTACACAAATATTTATTTTAAAAGTGTGTTGAAAGCACAAATTGTTGTTTATTTATTAGCACGAACAAATGTTATTTATTAGAATTATAGATAAATATGATTGTTCTGAAACTTCGCTTCGATTTGGTTAATCAATATTTCATGTGAGATTTTCGGTATAAAACAATGCGTGTACCACAAGTTATGTTGATAGTCATGTTTATCTTCGCAAATAACACAATAAAATTAACTTGTACGCCTCCGACACCGACACCGACAGCGCCATGCAGCAGAGCCCCGCATTTCTCCAAATTTAAATTTACTCTGTACTCTCCTCTAAACTAAATGTCCGATTTCAGTTGTTTAAAGAGGTACGCAAAGTCAACGTTCAAAGTCAAAGTCAAAGTCAAAGTCAAATATTTTTATTCAGTTTTGGCCCCATAGAGGCTCTTTTGAACGTACCACCCGTTAATCTTGATTCTATAGCTATTTATTTCGATAAAGATTAATATGATCATTATGAATATCATCCACTTCAAATTAGACTTCTGGTGATGTTCAATAATAGAATGGAAGGGCACTTTTCCCCAACGGATACTCGTACTAGCACGAGTATCCGTTATCAGTATCAGTAGTATCTCTCATTGAATATTTTGCATTATATTGCATTGGGGTAACCTGTAAAAATAGATGTAGCTATGATAAATAAATAAATAAATAAATAAATAAATAAATAAATTTTAAATAATAAAATAATCCAAGTATCAAAACGAGTGAAGCGGCATACAGTTTTATAATTTAAGAAGAAGAAACAGGCCATAAGAAATAAATGTAAAGAAGGAGAAGAACCGTTTGGACCCCGAAAGGGTTGAAAGGGGTGCGAATCGCCCCCACCTGTACCCTGTGGCACACACTCCGCGCCTCCCGCGCCGAGCGCCGCGGCGCGCCGTCGCGCGTCGGGCCGGCGCGCGCTGTTTGTAACGTTACCCTTCCTTTTTATTACTTTAAGTTTTGATCATTGGAAAATGTTTGGTTATCTTTATGTTACGGTAACATTAACGTTCGTTCGAAGACACTTTAGTTTTAGGAACGATTTTTCATCATTATTATAAAGCTTACCTACTTCTGAATTGTTTCACAATTTGCACATTACCAGTTTTTCAAGATTCTTTTGTTTTACAAATTATCATAAAGTAACGTTTTAAATGTTATCATAGACTGAAAGTTAGGCTCTGCATGAGCTGTATACCTGCGAGTCACGCGAAGACGTTTTCATGGCTTTATTTGAGTTTCGAAATTCTTATAACGTCGTCAAATAATTCTCGTAGTACTTACAACCGAGTGAAACTCCGCTAAACATGAACTAACAGCTAATGATGCCGTAGACTATAGACGATGAACTTCAATAATAGACTAATGGCTATTATGACGTCACAACGTTTGCGTTCGGAGCGCGTCTATAGTTTATAGCAAATTGGGCTGAGAAAGACAAGCGCAGTCGGGGGTAACAGGTAGTCAGGTGGTATAACTACAGTGTTAGTTTGTGTAAGTACGAGTAGCTCTACACTTGTCTATACTGCGGTATAAAGTAGGTTTGTTTGAATAGTTTCAGTTAATTTAATCTAAGTGGATGTCGCATTATAAAAACTCACACAAACATAACATAATTATGAAATAAGAAAGCACGCCCAATAAGTGAAAATTAAGTTATGATGGCCCAATAATCAGTCCACGATATGAAACAATGTTTATTCACGGATACGTATTCACAGTATTCGTAGAGTAGGTTCGCTTTATAATTTATGTATATCAATTTAAAGTAATGTATATTTTGCCTTTGAGCCAGTTCGGTAAGTGTTGTGTGGGTATTTATATGAAAAGGCAATACAAAGAGAAGTGGAGGGAGTGGGCGCGTCGAGGTCGCACTGACCGAGCGCGCGGTGAGTTCATCACTCCAGATCACACACTCATACACACACCGAGTGGGTCAGTGGCCAGCCCTGGTGTCGGGCTATTAGACCGCCTAAACCGCCTAAACCGCCCTCCGACATGGTCTAATTTGAAACAACCGGGGCTGATTATTTAATGTGCCCTCCGAAGCGCGGTAGCGGTCAGACAGAAATGTCATTACATACATTGAAATCGTTACACTACGTATACGCAGTGTAACGATTTCATTGTTTAAGGTGGTATGAAATCGGTAAAAATGTGTATGTATTGACTTGTATAATAATGACTTGTATACATGAAACATTGGTGATAACTTTTTGTGAGAGAATTCACGTCTAAATTAAAGGCGTTGAATATTACGAGCAGAATGAAAGAAAGAATTATTAACTGGCCATGTTATCACGAGAAGTTAAAAGTGTCGTGATGTGAAGGTGTTCAGTGAAGTCGACATGGTCACGACTCCTCCCGCGCCGTCGAAGGGTTGAGGTGTGTCGGGCGCCGCCGCCGAGGTATCGGCGCTGTGTAGGTGTCTCCGAATCGAAATTCAATACCAATTAAAACATCTCCCTCGGCGAGCTACTATTTAAATTAAGGAATATTCCTCATTGAGTCGTCCCAACGGTCTCATTTAAATTAAGCTTTTTGAAAAAGTCTCATATCTTCTTTACTTAGGGGCGTTTGAGGAACGTCTCGGGGAGGTAAAGGGGTAAGGTATTTTCTTTGAGGAGGGGCAGGCGGAGGGAGTAAAAATGCGTAAGGACGCACACATCGGTGCGTGGATATTTACAGACACACACACCGACGCGCTGTATGTAAAACACTTTAAGAAGCAGCGAAGAAATGCGAGAAGCTTAGCGGCTACAGGGTGACCCCGTTCCGGCGCTCGCTACCGCGCAGAGTATAACTCAGTGTATACAGGCTACAGAGAGGTGTACCGTATACGTACACGTGGCGCCGAGGACGCGCGGCTCACACGGCACACGCGGCGGGCGGGCGGGGCGCGACCTTGAGCCCGGCCGCTCCCGAATACATAGGCGGTCCACACGGGAACGGGCAGATACGCGACCCACTGTGTACCACATACGGTTCATATTTGGCCCACCTTTCAGCTGCATCTGGGATGTGAGGAAAATTTCAGTGAGGTTTTTTTAATATTGAAACGTGAAAATGGGTGTTAGTACCGAGCATCGTCCTGTATAGCGGGGTAAAAGCGAAAGGGTTGCGGAGGCGATCGCCGCCCCCCGGGGGCCGCCGCCTTCTTACAACCTTTTTACAGAAGGGGGGCACACAGTAATAGACTACAGCGTCTTGGATGCGTATATTGAAAATTGCTTTCAACATTTTATAATGGTATATTTCAATTTGATGATATTATTACGAGTTAGTTGCTTCGGCTCTTCCAAGAAAAATAAAATTAATATTAAATGAAATCGTTTACATATTTCACGATGGAATTTCAGTGCTAATGGCCCAGTAATGTCAAGTAGGAGCGCCTCGGCAGGTGTGTGTGTGTGTGTACATAATGATACGAGTATGTGACACGCTGCATGTGGTTCTCTTGTTTTTGGTCTGACAGGATGGTCTCATTGTTTGAGGCTTTTCGCAGTTTTCTCACGATCTTTACCCAAATTTTAATTAAAAACTCATAAAGCTCGATAACCGCGCTATTTGTTATCAAAACATGAATATAAACGAGCTTCAAATATTGCCAATAAATTAATTATTTTTTGCGCGAGTTGAGTCGACAGCAGTGGCTGTCGTGTCGCCAAGAATGTTGTATTAGAGGGGGGAGGGGGAGGGGGCGAGGCCCCACTCGGGGGTGTAATTGCAAAATAAAATTAGCCGGAACGGGTACGTGCTCAATTTGCGCCTCCCAGCAGTGATTTGTTTTCGCCGGTCCACACGCCCGCGCTCCTTAGCCTATATATTATTGATCCGCGCGCGCTCCGTATTGTTCGACCGCTCCACCGTCCATGCATCTCGCCTCGCCGCCGATCACGTCCTCAGATATTCGTATTTAATTTCATTTTCGAAAGCCAACTCTAATTAGTTGACAGAAACGAGCGCTGAAAATCCTTCTGGCTATAAAAAATCCCCCCGAGTCGTGATTTCATCCGCGGGAATGTTTAAAAAGGCGTCTAAAACTTTCGGGACCGGACCGCGGAGTCAATGGCTTTTTTATTTTCGCGTTTTCTTTCTTTTCCGGTTGAACTTTTTCAAAGTTTTTATTTTGAGGAAGTTCCGCGAGTGTCAGTTTGGCGTTCGTCTCGATGTTCCGCGGCTCGCGGCGATAATTGCGGCCGCAGGTGGATCGGTGATATTGATGTCTGTCAGTAGGTACTGTGTGGCAGGAGAGTGTGGCGGAGCGCGAGGTGATGTGTTACATATATGAGGCGGTGGGAGTGTGTGGTGCGGAGGCGTGTCGCGGGCACGCCCCGGGCGGCCGGGCGTCGTGTGTGGCGTGTGGGACGTGTGCACGCGTGGGCGTGTGTGCCCACTGCGCCTGCGGGGGGCGTGGCGCACGTTCACGTGACGCGTCACGTTACGGCCGCCCGCCGCCGCTCGCCTCGCTGCGACCTCTCAGACAACGTGACACCTATTTATTGGAGCGCTGCGACGCTCCGTCCCGACGATAAATGAGTTATAATTTATTTTTACTCGAAAAAGGAAGGGTAAGGGGGGCTCGCGCCGGTAATTAATGGCGAAATTGGCTATTCCGAGTATTCGGGAGACGGTAATGAGGTGAGATTGAGATTAAAACTCGGCTAAATGAGCTCCGTAAAGGATTAACGGTGGAAAAATTGTGAGCTGTAAAGCCACATCCCGCGGAGAAGGATGAAACTTTGATAGTTAGAGGCGCTCATTAGACGCGCTCTCTCCCCCGAACACTCGCCGCGGCTCGTCGCTCGCCTCGTCACCCGGCTCGCCGCTCGTCGTGCGCTCGTCTCCACTCCACTCCTACATGAGTTATGCAGATGAGCCACTAACTCAACTGAAACATGCAAATCAGCTACACTGGATAACGCTCCGGATTATTTAGTCATGTGCCGAGTTTGCGTTCCATTGTTTGTTTTGTACACAATCAGGAGGATCCTTGAATTATTTTACTCAGTTTATCGTCGATGTATATCATTAACTTTGAATAATCGCTATTCAACGTATGGAAACGGAGTTTTATTTTATTTGCAATGGTAATGAATCTTACTTTGCTCAAATAAGAGAGCTTCCAGCTTTTATTGACTTTTCATTGTCATTTTCTAAACACGCTTTACTAAACGTAGGTATGCCTTGACTGTTATCTATATCGTGATCGATACAGTTTAAATATAACCGAAGTTGAACTACTATCTTAATGGACCATAAAATGTACAAATTAATAGAGTCATGCGACCGGCGACCATGTACGAGTGTGTCGTGTGACATCAATCTATTGCGAGCCATCGATCACACACCGAGGGCGCGCTGCAGGTGAAACCCACCTCTATATCTATAGCTCCAAGATCTATATTGTTAGTTTATGAATCACGTGTGGTGACAAATGACATCCCAGCGGGTAAGGTGACCATTAACGATCGTCGGGGAGGATCGCGAGCGAGTCCCGGGAATTTTGGAAGTGTGGTTGAGTAATGGGAAGTCTGCGGGAGTTCGCGTGAGCGGCGCGATGGGAGATGGAGGCACAAACAGAGGGTATATTTAGTCAATCGGCACAACATATTAAGAAAACGTTTTGTAAATAAAGCTTTTCAAATTGTAATATTCGAATTATTTTGTATTAGCCTGTGATATCCAAGTCCCTGTCGTGGGTCTAGTTCGGTATATTCAATGTATTTAACGACACATCGACCGTGTTGCATATTATCAAAGGAACTTGATATCGCATCATATACCTACTTGAGGAACTGTCTCTTCTTCTCGCTCCCTCCGGCACACATCATAATATACTGTGATACTACAAATACAACTACAATTCTATTTTCACCTGCATATGACATCAGAAATGTAATTTCATCCATGGCACCATGTCTTTGTGGAATAAGGCTTTGATCTTGATATTATACTTCTCATTATGTGCGTGTATTATAACTTAATCATTAATTGGTTTCGTACAGGGTAGTGGCTATCCCTGTCGACGGGGTTTTTAAAACAAAGGCCTCCGACATGGTCTGACGATTGAAACCAACGGGACCGACCTGCTTAACGTGCCCTCTGAAGCACGGTAGCACTTAGATAGATAAATAACCGAATGATAAATGTTTTGTGAAAGCGAGGCTGCGGCGACCGTGACCGATGAACTACCGAATATTAACATCAGGCGGAATTGATCAAGTATTGTTTATTCAGTTCTACTTGATAGGTCACTTTATATTATACAATGAAGTGACTCCACAATACGTTAAAAACATTTATCTATAAAGTGATTTGTTGGAAACGAGCAATAAACAATTTTTATAGAAGGGTAGCTTAGAATATTTGATGCTGATGCCTAAATATTCCTACATGGACAATAAATACAAGTACAAATGTTAAGTATGGTAGGATGCAATGAAGACTCACGCACAACCACAACCACTCAAATGAAATCCAAAATCATAAGAGTGTATGAAGTAAAGGCGCGCGGCGCGCGGCGCGCGGCCTGCAGTGGCGACCACATCTATTGATCATGTCGATGTTATCTCCAATATTATATCGAGCATCTGAGCTATGATTAGCCAACTACTGCTGCCACCATTACATTACCCACTTATAACGTACTTTGTAGTTAGTTTATTGCCACTACCTCTAGCTCGCGGCTTCGGCTGGAAACCTGAATAATATTTGATGGGATAAAAGGCATCATAACGTTGCATTATCCCCAGCGCAATACGCGTTGTGCAGCGAAGGTTACACCGGCCGGGCCTCGGAACGCATAACTCAGACAAAACTATAAAACGGTAACAACTTCTAGCCTGCAACCAATTAAAATATGGACGCCTTTCATACATTTTACGACAATATTGCGTTTCAATACCACATCTGAACTGATACAGGTCCATAAATACAGATAACTGCTTATAGCATGTAATGCCTAGAGATCGTGTAGATACCTAGGCATATTATATCGTATTGGGTGCCGGTGGGTATTGTAACAACTAACAGCGCTGCGGTCAGTTGGTTTGTGTTATAAAACTGTAGAAGTTTAAAACTAATGATTTTGTACAAAATGTTAATAAGGTGTATCTGTGTTTAAAACATACCCTTTCTTTCAAATAATTACGTTAAAGTTGCATATTTTCTGAGTCTTGAACTTTTTGTTCCAATGAAGCTTATGAAAGTTTATTTATTTATTTATCTTAAAAGCAAAGTCAGGTGAACTAGCCAACACCTGCAGACACCATTTATGTAAAGCAATTGTATACGGTTATAATTCTCAATACATTACTGCGGGAGTGAGAATTGTTGCCTTCGGGACATCGAGCCGAGCTCTTGCGCAACGCGTAGGAAGCAATGGATGTGGCATGCTGCTACAGACAGGTGCAGTGGCCACTGGGCCGTGTTATATGGACGCGTTCATAACTTCGGTTTCTTGATTGATAAACTTCAATCAGGAAATGACTCTGTGAGAGATTCGACGGTCACGCCTGGGTAAATATTTGAGCGCTGCATTGCTTTATTTTTCTTGGATTGGATTTAAACTGGATATTTATTAGTGAAGGTAGACATTGTTCTTACGATAATCGTTTCATAATTGATCGTGTATACAAATTCTTACGCCATTTGGATTGATTGGGAATCGATTCCGACTTACGAACAACGATCAAGGGAGGGTGTGAATTAATATGATTAGATTACAGAAAAACCGGCCAAGTGCGCGTCGGACTCGCGCACGGTGGGTTCCGTCCATTAAAAAAGGGCAAGAAATCACGTTTGTTGTATTGGAGCCCACCTTGAATATTTGTTTTATTTTATTTTTTAGTAATTGTTGTTATAGCAGCAATAGAAATACATCATCTGTGACAATTTCAACTGTCTAGCTATCATCGTTCTTGAGATACAGCCTGGTGACAGGCGGACGGACGGACGGACAGCGAATTCTATGTAATAGGGTCCTATTTTTACTCTTTGGGTACGGAACCCTAAAAACTATGTGTAGGCGAGTGAGTGTGTCCAGCGATACACCAGCGAGCAGCATTGAGCACCGGCGAGTAGCCGGGTCATTAAACAAACTAAACTCCATTTAATAACGTTTAGACGTTATCGCGCGCCGCCAATCTGACACGACATTAAAAAAGTGAACGGATCTAAGTAGGCAAGATTTATTCGTGTCCCATCGCGCATATGAATTATCTATCAACCGTGACTGATCGTCGCGCGGACCTCTTACAACACTTACACGGGAGTCCGAGACGGACGTCTCCGTGCGCCGCACCGCACTGCACCGCGCCGCACTGCGCCGCAGCGCGACGCAACGCACCGCAACGCCCGAGCCCTGCCGCGTAGGAGGCGGATCGAAATTAACCATGAACACAACTACCAGTTCCGATTTTAAATTTCCACGCAAGAGTAATAGTCGAGATTAGGAGCATAGTTGCCCCGGGAGGCGCGTACGGAATAAACGCTTATTAGAATTTATAGGAGCGGCCGCGGTCGCTGTTGGCGAGGGCCGTTTTTTAGAGCACTCCGACTCTATGATCGGTTTTATGGGAAGAGGAAATATAGGACGTGGTCGGAGCTCGGCGCTCGTTAGCGGAGCGATGCGCTCGCGGCGGCGCGGTGGCGGCGGCAGGAGATTGTAATGCGCAGTGCTCGCGCCACTCAAGGTTGTTCGGTAGCCGCTAATCTAATGGGTGGCTCACGCAGGGCGGGACCGACGTGCGGTTGCGAAATTTCGCCTCGGCATTCCGTCGAGGGGGGACAACGCACGGCGACCTCTCGGACCGAACACCGCAATTGGTGCAGCGCTGACACCCGCTGATATATGTAACGCTGCGCCCGCGCCACTATCGATGTTTGCACGTAATTTATTCGAGGTTGCACTTTATGTAATTACGCTTAGAAATGTATAGCCCGTGTCGGCGTATCGCCGTATCATTTAATAATATCGCCGTACTCGCGCGGCCGGCGCCCGCTCGCCCCCGCCCGCGCCCGATGTATTGCATTAGGTAGTTGGGCTCCACATTCAAGTGATTTCACTTCACATAACCAATAGCAATAAAGCGAGCGACAAAACGGCGAATGTGAAAGGCTAATAAAAGCTTAACTTTCTACGTAACATTGCACACGCCAGTTACCGTTAATTTATGCCAATAATAAAACATTATTTGTGTAACAAATTACTAGCAAATTGCTTCATTATATGTTGTGAGCTTGTTTGGGGCTAATGTACAAAAAGAATAATGTATCATTATCGTGTGATACATCCACGGAGCGGTGTTTAGTGCGGCTCGCCCGCTCATTACGAGGCGAGCGCGCGCGCGCGTGTGGCCGCGCCGCGTGTCACGTGTGTGCTTTACAGAACGATACCACTTCGATGAGAGACTAGCGACGGGTCTATTAAGTGATTATTATATAAGATGAGAACAACTTGCAGGAATAATGACTATTGCCGATAGAATGCCATTTAAATGTCTCACGGTACGAGTTAGTATAATCGTATGGACACAAAGGACTGTTTGTTCACTTTCTAATGATTATGGAGTCATGTGAAGCCATGTTTGCATGCTCGGTGCTCACTCCCGCGCTCGCCCGCGGCTCCGACTATGAACTGCACCTACATCAGATTGATCACGAGTTCGGAAACGACTCATTATAAACTAAACGCTTGCACAATGTGTTATACTCCAGCTTTACCACGATAACAACGAAATAACTCACAATATGGTACCTACAATATTTGATAAATACTAAGAGTAAATTGATCTAAGCATATGCTTCGATTGGCACCAAACTATAACGCTTATTTTGTTGGTACCTACATTTAATAGTGCCCTAATCTTATTTCAAAGGACAAAGCATTGAGTTTCAGGTTACTACATACTCGTATAACTCGTAGTAGTGGGGAAAGCTCACACGTCTGTCCCATATTCAATTGTTTCTTTTAAAATCTTACCACAAAATGCTCAAAACAATATTTATTTTATCTGCGTAATGTGAGTGCCGCGACCAACATTGACAATCAAGTGGTCAGTGCAACGTTATGCAAAGCTACAATGTTAATTACCAATTAAAGCTATTGATAAGGTTTCGACTAAGTATTTCCATTTAACTTTTACTTTCGTCGGCGGCGCGTACTCGCGGTAGTTATTAGGCGCTTGTTACTACAACGCAATAATTACTAAGGAACGTAACTCATACGTGTGCTCAAAGTACTACTTATAGTAAATACTCGTAAGTATAGCCTTAGATCTGTGTCATTGGTTGTTTGTCGACACTCACTTTCCGTTTCAATTCAATGTTTAATGTGTTCTGATTTGTATTTCGAAATTTATATTTCATTTATTTGTATGTTAATTTCTGCATTTTTTCATGAACCTGTTATATTACGCTACGCTTAGTAGGCATTTACCCACTAAGTGTACATTACAGGCTAATACTACTTACTACTTCAACTATGAACAGATAATGCCCAAAATCCCACATCTCAAAAACAAACAAATGACGATACCGCTCCGCTACTCTGAATATTAATATCCTTTCGAGATGAGATACTCTATCTTGTACAGATAAGATTACAGAACACCAGATATATTCTATAACCGCTGCGATGCATTAAACTGGGAACGATAATCTATCTAATACCTGTACTCGGAGCGGCCATCAGATTTACAACTGAGGGACGCGCGTAAACACATCTAATCGACTACTGGATCCGATAATCCATTATAATAATCGATATGTACCTACAAGAAACCTACAAGAGGACCTGTGTAGGTTTCAAGCCTATTGTCTGCAAAATAAGTTAGACTTAAATGTAGCTAAATGTTATGTATCCTCTTTTACACGTAAGCCGGTTTCTATCATGCACAATTACACTATAGGCGGTGCACAGTTGGCAAGGGTGAACATGATTAGAGATTTAGGTGTAACATTCGATAGCAAACTTCTATTCGACAAGCATATTGATGACATTGCGACTAAAGCCTCACGAGCACTCGGGTTTATAATGCGAATGTCTACCGACTTCAAAAATGTCAAAACAATTAAAATCTTATATTGCTCATATGTGCGCAGTCTTCTTGAATACGCATCACCAGTCTGGAACCCTCGATATCAAGAGTACGAGCAACGATTGGAGAAAATACAGAAGAGGTTTCTGCGTTACGTGCAGTACCGAGCTAAAGTTTACTTGCCCGACTACAACGCGAGGTGCATTAAGTTCCATTTTCTGCCCTTGTCGGAGCGACGAAAGATAGCAGATATTGGGTTCCTACTTGGTGTGGCGAACGGTTCGGTGGACTGCCCCGAACTTTTGGCCCTGCTGGGTCTGCGCACTTACGCACATACTTTAAGAAACCCTCAATTACTTAACATTCCAGTAGTTAAAACAAATTATAGACAAAACTCCTTCATACTAAGAGCTAGCAACTCACTCAACTCATTAATCAACGAAGGCGTCGATATTGACTTGTTCAATACGTCCACGAAAAGGCTTAAGCAGGTAATGTGTAATAACTTTTTCTCTTTTTAAAGTGTAAAGTGTAATTTTAATGTAGGTATTTTTCTTTTGTTAGTCTTTTGTGTCATTTCAGATTATCTTTTCTTTTATTGTAAAACGTCCACAGTATTGTATTTCTTATAAGTGTTATTTACCTATTAGTGAAAATTTGTAATTGGCCTTCAACATTATTTCATATATATAATCTTGTACCTAGCTGTAAATTTTCCAAATAAAATAAAATAAAATAAAATAAATAAAATAAAATGTCCCCGGGGACGGTCCCTTTACATATTATTATTATATCGATTTTCTCCAGAACTCGATTTGCAAGTCACAATGACATATTGACAGGGTGTAATCGACCGTTAGAGTGAGTTCCTGTTTTGATCGCGTATGTCATCGAGTGCTTTGGCTTTAGGGGGCAATTAGAGAGGCCGTGAGTTATCGAGGCTGATGATACGCTGCGGATGAGGCATGGCTCCTCGGCTCCTCTGCAGTGACGTGCGGTACTGCACGGCTGAACGAATTTAGTTCTATGTTATGGATGGCCTCTTCCAATTTAAGGGTTATATTTGTCCGGCTACGCGCCGCAGTAGGGCGCCAGGATCTCCTTTTTTATCGAGCCCTAACACTGATGTATACTGTATCTGATATATCTTGGATTTGAAAATGACATGATTTCGAAAACATGCCACAGTATTTTTTACCATCATAATTTTAAATATTTTTCGAAGAAGATAATTCTAGTTAGAAAGGTTAGGTAACTTATAGCAAACACTAACCATTCGTTCATATTTTAATGTATGCATATGCGCGTAACACTCGTTTAAACCACATCTTCAATCAATACTCAACATAAAGATGCTCATTAAAGCTACTTGTTTTAATAAGAAGAAGTTATATCTCCGGTGGCGCCATCTCGCGGCGAGCAAACCGAACCGCACCAATATGTGGGGATTATAATTAACACTAACTGCCGCATGTAACGGTCCCCGGGTTTAATTAAGGCTCTACGTATGTAGCAAAGTGTATTTAATTTTATGTTTACCTACTTCGAACTTTATGTTTGCTAATAAAATTTCGATTTTGCATAACGGTATCTGAGTTAAGTAAATCATATAATTATTTGATAATGTTCCACAAATTTTAAGAAATTCGTTTATAAAAAGCTTCAATGCTTCATTCAATATTCAATCAGTCAATTGGTGATAGTATTGATTGTAAGTAGACTGTTTTACATGGAGTTGTATATTGACTTTCATACATTTTGGGCTCCTGTTCGTGAAGGCAGCTGGAGGGCTCGCCGAGAAACAAACATAATTCCTACCCTAGAAACCGCCGCCGTAGAAGGCAGGCCCATGAATCACGTTAATATCCCCCGTCGATATGTATTAACCGCTGGACACACGACCGACATTTGCATATTGTAATGTATCAAGTCCACAATAATTTCCTATATCCCACACGTTCGCCATTGAAACGCGATCTAACTGTAAGACTAGTAAAATCCAGTAGCCATAATTTATTGTCCGTCACACATATCACATGAAATTATATCTAAGGGACCGTTTAATTTGCGGCGGCACTACCGGGATCGATACGATCTATCGATATCGATGTATCGATGCAATTACGGCGGTATCGATGTTGATTTATGCGATAATCGCGGGCCGCGCTGCGTACACGCATGGCGGCTGTAGCTCACGTGCGGAACACGGGAGGCTTGTCATTGTAATTATGAGCGCGTCTCGCCGCTCCGCACTGCGCCGCGCACATCACAAGAACACAACGAATGGACTTCCGCACTTGTACGCACTCAGAACGCACCGTGTAATGTCCAACAATTAATTCATGAACATCACTTTTTGTATTGATACTTAATATTAAAACATTTCTAACTTTACGTTAAGCGTGTTCTAGAGAAATCTAATTTGTCATCAGTCAACCTATATTTGAGACACGATTCATATTGCATTGGTGAGTCATAAGTGTGTGTTTTTTGCGGAAATAGCAACAGTTTTTTGGGCAAGTGTGAGTGACCGCCAGTTCTGAGAAGTAGGCGCCGCGGACACAAAGAGACCTGATTTCAGTTGATCTATTCGCAGTCTGCTGCATTCAAAATAAAACACATTTCAAGAGAACGTGCTCGAAGAAAATAGATTTTGACTGATGTGGCCAATTACCAAACGATTAAAATTCATATTAATATTATATACTCGTATATATTCAACGTTACTTTGTATGAGAGGTGTTAATGAAAGCTTGTGAAACGCCTCAGTCATCGAGAATAGACAGATACTGATTCTATATTATGAGATTGGCAAACAATGAACTTACGTATAGTTAATTATTAAATTCTTTGTAATATTTATCCCGCGGCTTGGCACGCCTCAAGTAACTCTGGACAAGACTCCTACACTAATTGTTGATTAGTGTGTAAGTCGCTGTATTCCACACGACACAGCTCGTATATTTTTTTGCTATTCTATAGTTTTATACACTGTTTGTCTTTTTGTAATTAAAGTTGAATATTATGCTGCATTTGATGTATGTATATACCAATGAGTATAGTGAATAGATGTGTCATGAGCGCGGCGGCGATCGCGATCTCTCTCGCTTTGGGTAAGGGCTGCACGCACCGGACCACTTTCTATTGCGAACGGTACTTTCTAAGTAATCACTACCTAACTGGATCATTGGCGAACATATTGAACAATAACAGATACAGTAGTCCGACCACGACTCGTATACATGGACCTCGACGTATAGAGTTTGGAAGAGGCATCTTGAAAGTTTATTGATATGTTTCATGTTTTTTAACTATACCTACAGCATTAGGTACAATGTAAGCTTTTATTCAGTTTCACCCATCACGTTGTGTCTGCGATTAAAACCAATACCTACGTTATTAGTTCACATTTCACAGTTTTTAAGAAAATGAACTGCTTTATCTATTTATTTCATAAGTCCAAAGACTATAATTTATTCTGGAACACACCTACTGAGCTCTTTTGAAATACGCCAAGACGCCCGACGAAGCCAAAACAGTGCAATGTGGGCAATGTGCATCAAAGTTGATTATATCGAGCTGAAAGCTTGCGATAACTATATAATTTCAGGCATTTTTACATTCAGTTATTCAACTAATTTTGCAATAGAGGCATTGCCCCTAAAGGCGTATTGAGTGCACAGGTGTAACTTTATGTCGGTGTAATATAATAGAATTGATTGTAGACGTGACGCCCGCGGAGGTAGCGATCATTGCGGAACGGTTCGGTGTTCACTCGAAACTTACAAAATGGACGCCTGCAATGGATTACACTATTGTTTGATACGTTACTAAATCAAAGTGAAAACACCCCTCGTGGGGAAGCTACCTTACTAACTTACTAACACCTTAATGACGTACTCAGAGGCGTCAATTAAATTAATAGTTAACTAATTGACGTGGTTCTTCAAAAATTACTCGACAAATTCATTCCTAAAAATAATTCCTTAATTACGACGCGTGCGCCCGCCGCGTGCGCAGGCGACGGGCGCAGGCTTCGCAGTATTGACCCTAAGGCGCTGTTTACGGTGAGCGAGATTATGAGTTGCGAGCTGGCTAGTTTAATAGAACACTGCTGTTATATTACTCGCTCGCTAGCGCTCTATTAAACTCGCTGATGCACAGTTTGTATGATTAATTTAATAACCTGAATCCGACATAAATCTGTAAGTCCATTCGAAAGAAGAATGTACTCGTAATAAATAAGCTGATGGTACTTCCTTCCTGCCTTCTATAGTGATGAAGCCATAACTCTGCTCTGCCCCCCGTATAACGTGGCGTCACACACTCGGTGACGTCTGTCGCCGCGTCTCGACAGCCGCTGACAGCGCGATGACCGCGCGATACGCCGCCGCTTATTTATGAATCTTTTGACGCGAGTTATTGGGCCCGCTCGCCGATACATGTCACTGATCGACTCACTTTATTGATCAATTAGTGATTGTTATTGATTGTTGTGACTTGCTTGATTGCTGTCAGCCGTTCAATGGGTTTATTGAGTGAAGCGATGTAAAGTGATACCTACTGCATTATTTGTAGGAATAATTGTGACTTCACTATCTTTATCAATGGAATAGCACCGCTCCACGGTTTTACTCACGTTATGTCCGTTCCTATGGGAACTTTCGGATGAAAAAATAGCCTATAAACTTTCTGTTAAATATGGCTATCTAGTACAAAAAGAATCATTCAAATTGCATTAGTAGTTGCATTAGTAGTTATGAGATTACCGCGTTCAAACAAACGAAATGACAAACTCCCCTTTTTTCTCCTTTATTATAATTATTAGTATAGATTGCACCAATATAGTCGCGTAGGTGTAAGACCTACGACAGCATTAGCCTCTCGCCCCACTGTACTACATGCACGTGTGTGTGTAGAGTAGTGGTGGCCTGAAGGGACGTTTTGCGAACAGTTAGCGGAACTGGCATAAAATGTATAAAATAGCTGAGAATAGCTCAATAAGTCCGATCGAGGCGTTGTGCAATACAAAACTAACGTCGATATGTTTTGACATGTCCGAGTCTGCGGCGAGGAAATTGCTACAATTATACACAGAAGTGTGTCAAGTGGGGGGAGAGGGGCAAGGCGTCCCCTTGAGCCGGTTACAATGCGACACATTCGACTATTGTCGGCAAGGTGATAACTAGATAAAAAACATTTGTTTGGTTCGACGAGAAAAAACGCAGACATATTGTTCAAGATTTTTGTGAAATTTTGTAGTCTTGCTTGAAGGATTTTTTGTGATAACTGTATTTGTAGGTAAATCAGTAATGAATAAACTGCTTTTCACAGCAACATTTTACATAGACTAAATTTAAAAAAAACAATCATAACATTGGCATTTCAAGCACTTTCAGAGATCTTCAGTTAGCCATATTTTAATTTCATAGCCTATTTTAAACACCATATCTTTTCTAATATAACTCGTGATCCACCGCAGCCCACACTCCCCTCAGCCCGCCGGCAGGTGGCAGCACCGCGCACATGCGTTGTGATTACAAACGTACAAGCGCATTAGTTGATTACATGTTATTGTATGAGTGGATAATGGCGGGTTGCTGCGGTCGCCGCTCTACCAGAGCCAGCGATAATATAACGGATAATATGCTTGGAATAGCCTTCGATCGTAATATTTGATCCAATACACACAACGAACATTTTGAATCCTATTTTATTCCGTAGCTGTTTATTTTTAGGGTTTCGCACTCAAAAGGTATCCCTTATAGACTTAGTTGTCCGTCTGTTTTTATACAAAATAATTAGAAAAGTATGGGTTTAACTCAAATACTAAATTCAGTAATTATGAACCTGACAATATTACATCCTTCCCCCATATCCCCTTACATAATAGATATCAGATATACCCTGAACTAAATCAGTCCAGTGGTGAACAAGACTAAGTCTTCCAATTACCCCCATGACGGAAGGCGTATGTAACCGCGGATGTGGAAAGCTGCGCGCTAACTATGATCCTTACATGTTGGGAAACGTCTGTTTGTGTGGAGAAACGGAGCCGAGCGGCATGATTACGGACCGAGAGACACACAAACATATCATTATTAGCTCACATGCGGCACTGGTTGTGGTCAGGGATAGTCGTCACAATGTGGATGAAACTACTTATGAGGAAACCGAAACTTGTCGAGGTTTTTCCTTCTATTTTTAATGTCTCTTTGCTGGTCAAAGGTCTCTATAAAACGCCACCAAGTTCTAGGACGTGAGCTTCAATAGTATCGGACGAGATACTGAAAGCCCATGCTTACGTTTAACCCATTCGATTCGTACTACTAATTCGGAAATGACTTTTTCAAACGTGGAATGTACTTTTCATGGTAAAGGTTCATTAGGCTGTGTTGGCGACTGTTTCATGGCACCGAGTGTAACCGTTACTCATTGTTCTAGCGGGCAGCAGCTGATGGAAGTTTCTTGAGTCGGAACGAGCGGCACCGAGGAGCGCGCTGTTACCAATCTATTACCTACCAGTGTGAATGGCGGAGTGTGACCAGAACACTGTCCGGTAATTACTGGACGAGAACAAAAAACAACAGCTTTCACAACTCTACCTGTCGCGGTACAGGCGCCCACAAATGGTGCTGATGGCTAGCAAGAAAGCGTTGTACCAAATGCATCAAAAATATTCAAAATATATTTTATAAATGTAAGTATTATTTCTCTATGATTGTGTAGATTATGAACTTCAGGTTTTCCTTATTCATTACTAAGGTATACGGTAAATGTAAGCCTCTGTAATTACACCACCTATGTTGTATGCAAACGTGGAAACTCGTCCCAGATCAAACCGGGCCCCGCGGCGTGCGGCGCGATATCAAATGAACCCTCTACACTAGCTGTTACTCAGGATCTCTGTGTAAGGAATCGGAGCCATTAAAATATAAATATGTATACACTAATTTACACACGGTTTGATCTAAACAAAGATAATTTAGAATATGAAATAAATAACTTTGTATGAATTAAACTTTATGTATAATTTTACTATTAATTGAAACGTACGTTGATGACAACTCAACAGTAACCTCCGCGTACGTAAGTTCCCGTTTCAACAAATAATAATTTATGTATAATTGTTCGTACATTAATATAATTGTGCAATTTTTGGGTCGAAAAATAATAAGTCTTCAATGTTGCAAAGGTATTATTAAGCAATAATGTAATATGGTTTCTAAGGAATAATCATTGAGTATGCCGTTTTCTGAAAGGTGCGTTGCGAGTTGTGTCGCCGACGGTACCAACAATGGCTGCCGCGTTACGCCGCGAGTACGTGGTCAGCGGTCGTGGTTTGTTTTCAATTGTTTGTCAAGATTAACTATTTATTTACCACCGGCCGCCGCCGCCGACTCGAAGAAATTGATGGATGTTACACTTGTTGCTGTTATTTTTAATGGCTTCCCTATTCGGTTCATTTCGCAGCAGTGGTCGTAGTACTTACCGAAAACTCGAACCTCGAAACAACTTGGCATAGCCTCTATCTTCATAAAGTTATTATTACCTCCGCCTAATATAAATTATATTTCAAGCCCAATCAATACTCGTGGACGACATCAACCATTGAACCCTTACAGAAGAGTCCGTTGCCCGCGCGCGAGTGCACCGAAACCTCCCACAATTAATTACTAATACCGTGATCTATCACAGTATAAAACATCCACGAAATTACATAACAGTTTTTTGGATAAGTGTTCGGCTGTCGCAACGCCGGGGGTGTTCCACATGACTGGTGGCAACCCACTTAAAACTGACGATTTATTTATAAATGTAACGTAATCGATTCGCGCGCGTTGTGCAACCGGCCCGATCTCACGGATTTAACGCTAACGTTTGACAAATGTGTTGCAAAAAACTTTTATGCTTCGATTGACGGTAAATTAAACATTTGTCACAATATATTGCGATACCGAGATCTGTGATCTATTACTGGCGGCTCAGACGTCTTATCTAACGTGGAGTCTGCAAAAAGAAGAGAACGCACTCCGAGGGACTGGCCTTGCACAATGTGCTTCAACGATACACCCGTGAATAGGAGAGAGTTCGGTGTGCACCGTACATTACTAATTATCTCATAACATCCATTAAATGGGTTTCCATTATCAATTAAAGCGTGCTGAGTGTGGGGAGTGCGTCACGGGCGAGCGCGCCGCGCGGGTCGGCCCGCGGCGCGGGTTCACTACCCGCCGGACACCATTGTCCCCGGACAGATGTTTGCTCTCAAAGATATTCGTGATTTACTCGTCACGTTCCGATACCGATTCATGATTTGCGGTAAAAGTGGAAAGAAAGTAACTCTTGTGAATCTTTGAAACACAAAAGAACAAACACAATTACTATTTTCATTTGTAGTCGCGTTACGCGCCGTGGACTGGTCCTTCGCTGGCTCCGAATAGAATCCATTTTCTTATCTCCGATATAAATCTTTGATCACATTAAAGCTTTTCACAAATAGAACCTCGTTACTCCGGCTACATCTGCGTTCGAACTCATCAATACAATCTTTAAAGAAACCTATAAAATACGCATACAATATCCCCGGCAATGTAAAGTAAACCTTGGTTCTCAGTATTAAAGCTCGAACTGGGGTGAGAGTATTAGGTGTGATAGACCAAAATGGAAGTAAAAAAGTAAATAGAAAATGAATGCACGTCTAAGGAAAGCACGTATCGGTCTCGGTGCGGTGGAAAAAATGTTATTTCATTCATAAAATGAGTCGCATTCACCGCGGGTTTTTTGACCGTTGATGGACGTGAAATGATGTCAGGTTTTTTGGAGGAGACTCGACACACGGTCACAGTCGAGCGCACGCCCGGATGCGGCGCCCCGCTCCCGCCCGCCACTCTTTTTGTGGGAAGACATCACCGCGCATGCGTGCACACTCGCACACAATGCCGCGATGACGTGTGCGTTTACATTATTGAAATAAATCACTTTTAAATTAATATTTTAATATGTTCAGCATATCATCTGTATCTAAAACGATATAATCGGGAAGCTCCCCGCGAAGCTTTTGACTTTCCGATGGAGCTTTTATTAAGAAATTGATATTTCGAAGAAATTGTTATAGTGAAATACTTTTGAGTATGCTCAGAGTAACTCGCGGTGTGAATCGGTTATGTATAGTAGTATTTTTGTGCGATAAAGGTATGTTGGTAAGGTAGCTGTTGCTACACATTTCGTAGGAGTCGTCAGCATGAACCTGCTCTCAAAATCTTGCGGAAGTAATCCTTATGATTATGTAAAGCCATGTCCATTTGTCCAGTGTAATGTCTGCAACCATTCCTCGGTCAGTTATGCTCCGAGTCGACGGTCGACACCCACACACCGGCCACATAAACCGTAACGACACCACACATCAGCGCAACCATTACTCGGCTAAATTCAATAAATATACCGGGAACTACAAATACGAATCGAATGGCAATCGTAGCGTAATCGATATCACGAGTACAGAGATCGATGTGATCGATAGATCGTTTGCGTCGCTCCGCACGCGTCATGCACATACCGCGCCAGCCAATTATAGAGTTTCTTCTGTTGATTTATCAATGTATTTTATATATTTACCAATTCAGTAGTAGTCTGACTGGAGTTATCCCTACTTTCAATTTATCTCTATAATTATGTTCAACTATTCAAAAAAGACTAATTAATTTCAAGAAATATTCTCAGAATTATGCATATTATATCGAATTGAAAATCTGTTCTGATTTCAAACGCCATGGAACTGACTTAATAAGATCGAACAATAACTTAATAAGATCGTTTCTAGACGCGGAGCATAGACAATAAGCATAGGTAGTTGTATCTCCCGTATTGGCTCGCGGTGAGATAGCATCTAGCATTCGCCTCGTTACCGCATTCATCTGTGTTGGCATTTTGACTTCAATTAACCATTGGGTTGCGCCCATTTGTTTGTGTAATGGTTCGAGTGCTGTGCAGCGGGCATGTGGTCAATATGGGGTCATAAGGAGCGCTGCAGACTACTGACGTGTAGGTAAGGAATACGAATATTGATTGGGTTAGGTAACGTAGCTTTTGTTCGTAGGTTATTGAAATTAATAATATACTAGCAATGCATCGTGGCTAACCCGTGCTGAACCCGTGAATAGTTGAGGGATGAAAAGAAAAATAATAGCATAGCATAACTGTCATGTGGAGGCAAAGCATCCTGAGTGGGGACACGAGCATTTTTTCTAATTAAAAAATCTGTAAGTAAATCTATAATTCTAATCCACATGGTTTCATTGTATATAAAAGTCAAACGTTCCCAGTGTTCCAGTTGAATGGCTCTCGTGTGTTTGTCGTAAATCAAGGTAATGCAGGACACGGCGGTGTTCCCACAGGCGCGCTCACGGCACACGCGTCCCGGCCCGCAGCCCTACGGGCGCGCAGAATAGACGACCGATTAATAGGGTAAATATTGACTAGGAAATTATCAGTGGAATCTATGAAATCTTACTTGCTTCTTAACAAATCGATGGTCTCAATGATTGTCTTGTCTAATTCTTCTGTCTAAATCTTCTCCTTAGTGGCGAATCGATGGTTATACTTGTCTTAAAGATGGTCTTATCTAATAATTTTTAATATTACCTAAATCCTCTGAGTTGCAGTGGGATTTTGCAGAGCAATAACTTTGCCATTCCTCAATCAAAGATGATGATGAAAGATGACATTTACATCGACTAAGTTGTTTCAGTCGTTTGGTATAACATCGCGCGCCATTCAGTTTGTTATAGTTGCGAGGTGAGGGTAAATTTCCCATTGAGACTTCTTGGTGATTCCTAGCAATCAGATTGCTCAGAGATGTCTAAAATGAATTGAATGCGCATGTAATTACAGTAAACCGTCCGTTTCAAGATAATTGTACAAATAAGTGTTGTGTAGTGATTGGCGGCGCATGCGCGCGGCGTCGGGGCGCACGTATCTATCCGTTTGTAAATCAACGTCGATCGACAATAGATCCTCTCTGTCCCGGCGGCATGACCGCGCGCACGATTCAGATTAATCTATCGAAAATCGCTTTACAACATATTATTTATAGTGCGCATGCGCCGGCAATGATCATCAGTCCGCGCCAGTGATGCGCCGCCGCCCGCGCCCGCGCCATCGATACTCGAATACTCGATACACTATCGATTATCGACGATCAACATACTCGTTTGTGAGATATGCCCGCGATTTGTCTACTCATGCTTCGTACGCGGAATTAGTTGATTTATTATTTTTGTTATTGTGCCTCGTCATCATGTTTTTGCATAGTCTCTCTCTATTAGAAGAGTATGTGCGAGCATTGTCCTGTTGAAGTTTGAACGGTTCAAATAACTCGATTAGAGTTTAATATAGAAAGGAGGAGTTTGTAAAGGCAGTAATCGTACAATACTCGACTTCATAACTCGTAAAAGCGGGGTGACGTCGTAAAAATAAAATCCACGGCAATCTAAGTCGAGTCAACAATTAACCCGGTGTAATGAAACTTCCGAACTAGCTGCCTCCCCCGGCGGCGCGCAGCCTATTTTAAAGACATTGAATATTTAAGAGAGCTAATTGAAATGAGCGCGACACTTTGGACTGCCGCCAGTATAATTACCAACCTCCTAAGATGAGATTTAACCTGCTACGGTTAAATGATTCGAGATTTTGATTTTTAATTGTTTTTAGAGTTTAGCGTATCGAGTTAAATCGCAGGTTCCCATCCTTAGTGTGCTGTCGATCGTCTCGGTACCCGTGTGCGAACCGATTCTCTTCCTGTACTCTTGTTTGTACACTCGTAACCCGACCACTCGACCACTCGACCAGTCGGAACAAATCGCTCTGATACATACGACTTTACGTGCCCAACACTATTGATGACGGTGTCAATTACTTTAACATTTTATTGTTTTAAACTATACCTTATTATAAACAGTATAAGGTTTACCATTAGAAGTATATTTGTAGTGGATCTGATTAATGGTTGCTATTATTTTCTAGTTAGGATTTTGAATTCATAATTTAACAAGTGTTTAAATACCATTGTAATTATTTTAAATAATGTAACACAATACAGGGTATTGAATACACTATGAATAGGATTATTGAACCACTTATACTATTCAGTGTGTCTCTAAGGAGGTCGATATAATATGTTACTTTGCTCGTGCGCTACTAAGTTTCCGGTCCTCACGTCTCATAACCTCCATGTTATACAACTCGCTCCACCCCGTCCGCCTCCCAGTGTAAACTATCAATTTTATATCAAAAATTCTCTTTAGTCTTAAGTGGAAACTTTAAGCTCCATAAAACTTTTGAAGCGTGCTTCACATAAGTTTTACGTTCGCTTCAATACTATGACTTGCAAGCTTTGTATTTTCTTGGTTGAGAATATTTTCGACCCTTATGTTGTTCAGTAGAAGGTCCAAAATACGTGATCAAGCTTTAAAATGTTATAAGAGGCGTAAAATGCAGTAGTATAAGTAAATAACCATAAACAGTTGCTCAGTATGCGTTTAACTTTATCTTATTTTGTGTTTTATTAAAATAAGTTTTTAAATAATAAAGTTCTTCAACAGGAGTTTAATATGGAAACTGGGAAGCTTATGGCTCTATGCGCTGCATGTAACGGCGTGTGAAGTCAACGAGCGAGGACATTGTTCGCCACATGAAGTGACAAGAAGTTTCATTTTAGTTTGTCGCGTTCTATTTGGGCAACATTACGACTGTAATTAGATCAGAGTGCGATATCGCATGTCCTACTTGCGATATCTAAATCAAAGTAACCTTTAATAGTCTTGAAAGCTGCTCTCGCATTAACCAGTTAATAATAGAAGCTTAGTTTGAATATTGATAGACATGCAGCGGCGAGTGCGATCGGCCGCATACGATACGCGCGGTTGCAGTAATGCTAATGCGTAACCGTAAAATGACAGCAGATCGCAATTAGAGATACCGCGCGCCAACAGGATAACCGACACAATGTGAATGTGCCATTATGTAAACACTCGACACACGCGCGCGGGGCTTGACCGCTTCACGTGGATTAATATTATTCTGTATGATAGAAATAAGAATTCAGTTCTTTTAAACATATGACAACATATTTTGTCTTACAAACTAAAATGTAAACTTCTGCGATCACACTGGAAACGGAGGCGTCCAATTCTTTTGTACTTTTGAACAATCATTGGTGCATGAGTGTTCCGATGTCCGATAGCCGGCTCGCTAACTGATCCGCTGCGCCGCGGTCGTTGTGCACATCACTACGATACGCCAGCCAGCTGGGAATTCATTTAGATCAAAGTGCAGACAATAAGGGTTAGGACTTTCGAAAGTATCTTAAACTTTATTAAAATAAATTTGGTTTTCAATAATATAAAGTGTACAAAGACTTACTTTACTATTTTCTACTTGCCGTAGTAATACAGGTAGACTTATCGAAGTGTCGTAGCTTTTGGACCCCTTAAAGCCTCTAATAATTTAACGAAGTGAACATAACACTAGTTCGCTCCTCCGACCAAGAGTGTGTATTTCCCCGTCAGTACAAGAGGTATTGATTTAGCAACATGTCTCCAGCCAGTTAATTGCCTCGAGCTCAATTAATATCGCGGGCGTATTGTTTACACGCGGCCCGCGGCTCGCGTGGGCGACAGACAGACAAACTTTGTATTTATTACATATAATTTGTTAATTGCTCAGCTTAGCTTTCATAACGATTGCTGGTGAAAATTATTGGCTATTCAGATCTTAGTTATCAGATCACAGGCAAACCGCCTCTACTTACAGTTTATGTAGAAGATAATTAGTTTATAATTATGAAATCTAACAGAACTAGGATTCTCGATAAAGCTTTGGTCTTTGTGTTTCTCTTCTGTAAAGACAGATCTCTCCATATTTTGTATGAAGAGAAGAATTAAAGGATCAAAGAAATGAGAACGTTTGGCGAGCATGTTAAGCCTTACTGATCTTTGACTTTAAATCATCCTCATCTCAATATATTTAGTGTACCTCTCCCGGCATGTGATCCATACCGGTCCCGACTCCCGCGGCTCGCGCGTCCCCGTGGGCCGCGGTCACATACATCTTGTACCGGTAATTACTGACGCACACTGAATAATGGTGAAGGAGCTCATACATTGTACCGACGACTGTCCTTTTGGTTATATGGTATTGGAGTGGATCTAGTACAGTGAGTTCAAAGTGGGCGTTAGTGACAGTTTTGGGATGATTAGTATCGCATCGCATCTACAATTATCTGTTAATGCCGTGAATACTGCACTGGTACTACTCGTATAATGCTAATAGAACTGTATGTACAACTATACGGATAACGATAAACATGTTTCCACAGGTTCAAAAAATTACTGGTCTTATTAATATTAGGAGTCACTGGAGTCGTCCCGTGACGATTCGGTTAAGAACACAGTGGAGTTCTTGATATGTCGTTTACATTACCGTGGTTGCTTGTCACAATACTCGTCAGCAGCGTACAGAGCCCCTCGGTCCGCCGGAGGCGCGTCTGATTGATTTCCTCCGACTCGGCCCGCGGCCCGTCCCGCGCCACTGACTCCACTAATACGCACTTGTAGCGCGTAAATCAAGCCAACGTGTGAACAGACCCTAATACCCACCATTAACGATATCTTGTCGTAAATAATATCAATCGTTAGTCTTGCGTGATGGATTGGTGTTCGAAAGTTTGGATGATTTAGTTTTGAGTAGAAAAATGTAGTGATTATTTGATTGGTTTGGGTTTAGTGAAATTAACTGTTATGGTAATAAATTTTATTGTGGGATATAGTAAACTTCAAAGTTAGAGGTAGATGTAATAACAAGTTGAAAAGTCGTTCGTCTTTTAACTTTAAATCTCTTACACAAATCGAAAGAACATCTAAGGGAAACGAGAGAACATGTCAATAAACTGTCCGCGAGCGTGTATCAAGTCGTCTTATTATTTGCACTTCCTGTCGAGAGGGATAACACAATAAACGGCACAAATCACTCGCGACCTCAGGACACACGCCGACAAATTGCTTCACAGAATAAGATAAACACAACTTCCCCTTTACCGAATAAACGCCAATAAATCGACATGCCCTTATGTCAACAGCGTATTAGTGATAACAACGCCACCGTACGTGGACCCCCGATCCGCCCCGACCCCGTTCACCCTGGGGTCACCGCAAGCCGGTCGGTCGTACGCACAGATTTGTCGCTGGTAAATCACGCGAAAAATCCGACGATAAACGTCTATATCCGATTTTCCCACACATTTTCGCGTTTCCCTCTCATGTGCTCACTTAATATGAATGTTTGCCCTTTCTCCCCTTTGAGCGGAGTCACCCTCCGAACTCGACTTTAACGTTCAGCGATTAGGTGTATGTTAACTTGAATGGAGTTTCGTATAAAAATGCGTGTTCTTTTTTCCTGAAAGCTGGAGATTTTCCTATTTTCTATGTAGACGTGTTGGCAATAGAGTCGAGTTTGGTTTGTCGGTGGATTGTGTGTGAGGCTGTTTGCACGAGGAGGGTGAGCACATTGTGTCACACTGTATTGAACATTATTGGTGATTGAATGATTGCGGGTTATCTGTGATAAGCCGGAGTGCGTGTCACGTGACTGAACACACAACACTCCGATATCTTTATTTAGGCGGGTCTTACTTATTGATACAGATAGTTGGGGGAATGTATCGGTTTATTTATTTTATTGACTACTTACGTATTTTATTAGATACGATAGCTCATGATTTATTAGAAAAAAAAAACTCAAATCCTTCTATGAAAATACTAGCTTCTATCCGCGGCTTCGCCCGCGAGGCCTACAAAAAATAAACATAATATATTTTCAGAAACAAAGTAAGCGCTCTTGGTTGAATATTCACTCTCAATTTAGGTAGGATATGATATAGGAGTTAGGATTATTAAAATAGGTTTAATATATATATATATATATATATGATTATAAGTATATTCAAATATGTATAATTGTAGCGCTTTATAATCACTAAAAGGTAGAATTTTCAAAAAACCAATGAGCTACTTACTGTTTTTTATCCACCAAAAGCGTAAACAGAAAATGTCAGATGTCTTCCAAACCAGAGACATTATTATTTTACAACTTTGTCTTCTTCTTCTTCGAGTGGATGGTCAACCTGACCAATCCTGGTGTCAGAGTTATTGAGCCGCCAAAGGCCTCTGACGTGGCTCATGTAACGACTACTATCCGTAGAAAGTAACCGGGACCGACAGCTTAACGTGCCCTCCGAAGTACGGAATCATCTTACTTTTCGGGCAATCAGGTGATTCAGCCTGCAACGCCCCAAACAAACTGAGGACAGTCTCACAAAGTGATTTTTGTGAGGTATCCCCACCGGGAATCGAACCCGGAACCTCCGGATCGTGAGCCGGGTGCTCAAACCAAAAGACCACGGAGGCTGTTAACCACAGTACAACTTTGTAAAAACTAACAAATATAGATGTTTGTGAATTTAGCGCGTGTTACTTAAACAATGTTCATGCAAACTATCAGTCCCTAATTCATCCCCTATTATAATATTATACCACATAAAAACCCTCTCACCCATTCCCCTGTTTTCTCTTAAAACCCCCCCTTTTCCAAAATCAATGAAACAAATATAAAATAAAACAAATATTTCAAGGGTCCCGAATATATTTTTTATGGATAATGGTATACGGAACGCTTCGCGCACATTTTTTCTCACATGTCGTCATCTCACATTGTTTCAAATGTTTTATTGCCAAGCTAAAGAAATTTCATATTAAGTTTCAACCCCAATTTTATCACATTAGGTGTAGTTTTTTCAAAATCTACTAAATACGTATTTTTTTTTATAAACCAACAGCCTAAATCTAAAATTGCACGTGTCTAACTATTAGCCGTAGAAGTTTCTTTACACTCAACAAACAAACTTTCGGACCCCTATTTTATCCCTTTAGAGATAGAATTTTCGAAAATCCTTTCTTAGTGTGCACTTACGACACTTGAAGAACCTTCGTGCCAAATTTCATATTTCTTGGTGTAGTGGTTGAGGCTGTGCCTTGATTATCAGCCAGTCAGTCAGTCAGGACTTTGTATTTTAAATATATAGATAAAGTTCTATCTTGATTTGGTTGTGATATAATAATTCTCGAAGAAGACATACAAAGTCGAGCTAACATCAACCTACACCAATTCCAAAGCTTTTAATTGGCACATCACACTAGGTGCAAGCGGTATCCGTCCACTTTCTAAAGACTTTCCAATCGGATTCCTGGCGGATAACATAATGTTGTGTTCCCACATCGTGTGTATTCTGATTGTGGTTGTTCGCTCGTTATTGGACAAGCGGCGAACAGAAACAATTTGTTCGGCGCGGCCCCCGCGACGCGAGCACGCATACAACTGAATTAACACGTCACAATCAATGTTGCTCGTACAGTTTCGTGTTCAACTTTTTTTGAGTATGATTGGGTCGTGTTGGTTCCCACATGATTCGCACTATCGGTCGGCAGTCGGCACCAATAATCTAAAAGCCGTATGTAACAGCATTCAGTAGTAAATAAATAGCGGACACATTACTAATGGCATTGTCATTAATCGATTCTTTGTGTTACAATCCTGTACATTCCCACTATTTTTGTATGCTTACTGCCAAAGCTCCTTTAAATTAACTCAACTCATCTAATACAAAATATGAGTTAGACCAAAATTACGACACAAGCTTTTCTTGTCCTAATGTACCCTTATCAACACAATAGTAACTCTTGGCTCAGCTGTAGTCTCACACTTGCTCCATGCTCATATCTCACCCCTTGTCAACCAAATTCTCAAGTTTTTGGACAGTCCAAAGACCATCCTAACACTACTCAACACTCTTGCAACTTTACATACAGTACACTCAATCCAACCTTCCCATAGGAACATCCCTTCTCATCATCATTCCTCCTTCCTCATTGAAGTACGTCTCGCCGCTATGTGTTCTTGGTACCTCGTTCGTTTGTGGAAGCGCGCAGCGGGGTTCCGACGCGCATTTGTTTCTGCACACAGCGCTTAGTGTAATGTACGGAATATTATTCACGTAATGGTCCCGATATGTTGCCTCTTTGAAGACATGTTTGCCTGGTACTTTCCATTACTTCCTGCTATGTAGATGTGAAAGTTTGGGATGAATGTATGTTTTTTATCAATAAAAGAACTTTAGAGATTTGTATGAATTTTAATATTAGATTACAATCCCAATGTCGGAGGCCTTTGGGCGGTCTAAAAACTCCGACAACGTGGTTGGCAACACTTCTCGACATAAATAAATGAATCCCAATAATTGGTAATTGGGTTTAATCCATACTTGTTCTCCATTGTCTAATCACATCACATTGCTATTACATAATTACTTGGGTGTGATTAAAGATCAAACTACATACTTAAATCCAAAAGATAGGCGATCTTTTATAATAAAATAGCTGTACCATCATAATTGCTTTAAAAATAATAACCCAAAGTTCATCAGTTCATCGTCTCATCCGAGCCATACGAGTAATAGAGCAATAAATATGTTTGCTCCAATAAATGATAAACTACACACTCGCCATTATAACTGTATCACTGATTTGTATTATGAGAACACGATCGGTAAATGCCAATAACGTACTTTATGAGAATAGGCGGCGGCCATATGTGAGGAGAAATCGTACGGAGAAAGGTTAAATAATTTACTACAATTTTAATTCACTTAACAATATCTCTACTTGTAGAGATGATATATTTTATGTAAATAAGGAAAATTGTGCAATACACGTTATAGTGCTTGAAAAATATACCGCATATCCTGTAACCCGTTATTTCAATTTGAATTCTAGAATCAGATATAATTCATGAATCTACATCAGCTCTACTCACCGTAATCGTCAGTCTCCGAAAAAGCGTCTGTAAGAACGCATCGAACATCAAATCTATACTTTACTAAACTTCAATGACAGTAATTTGTTGTTCCAATCTGAACACACCTCAAGCTTTCTTATAATTCGATTGAGGATAAAAAATAGTACGACTCGCCGCAGACTGCACGGCACAGAGGTCACCCGCACAGTTGCTCTATTCTCTATTATAATACCATCCGCGGCTCGTGACCCGCCGCGCCGGCCTTCTCTATTCTTAATTCCAAATTTGAATTCGGCCGACGTAAAGTGACGCGCACGCATTATGTCGTGTGACGTGAATTTAAATTTGGAATTAAAATGTGCACCATTTTCCTTTAGTGTAAGGTTAAATGTTGTAGAGTAAGCAAAGAAAGAGGTCTAATACGAGACGTGTTATCAAAAGTGGTCGAGGTCTACAAATCTCGACCGTGCAATGATTGAGTCCAGGCACAGCTTGTAATATTTCAACCACTACAATAGCAATATTGATCTCTACACGCCCCTACACGCTGGTTCTGTCTGTTTCCCAACGCCGGCGGTTATCAGTTTATCGGCGAACAAACCTCCTAATTAGTAGTACTAGATAACAATTAGCGGCTCATTGTTTCGCCACAGACACACCACACGGGACATACCAAATGTCAACTAGATACACGCCTCAACCACTTAACAGCTAATTAAATTCAGACCACAGCTTAACTGAACTCGGTAACATGGTTCATTAAGTTAATCCTTACGAGTTTGATGGAAATAATTAACAGTTCATTGATTTTAATAATTTGCTACTTAAAATAGCACTGACTTAACGTTTTTACAGTTCTACTAATAAAATAATTAACTATTTTTAGCATAATTTTCAGAAATATATTTGTAATTATTATTTTCTAATAGGTATTATTTTATTCTCTAATATAAATTCCAATGCTAACATCACGTAATTTCTTATTTAAACGAAACGCTACAACACCGAATAAAAAATAAAAAGTATACTTTGCAATTTTATTTTGTGATTAATTTTCCCCAGTCAATATTTCTATGGGTTAGTTATCTATATTACTGGAACTTGCCTACTATACTAATCTCTTCAGGCTGTGTCCAAGTCGTGTCGTAGCGCACATGTGTCGCGCGACTCGCACAAAGGTTACCTCGTGTTGCATTGTACTAGAGTGTACTTGTGGTGTAGTACCTAGGTCTTTACACTTGCAACACCTAGCATTTTATATCGGTTAAGTTCAGAATTATAGCTTGAAGGTGAATTTTCGATCGTTAATCGGTAATGTCATCTAAGATAAACAGCAAAAACTTTAACTTTTCGATGTATCTTCATGACACGGGGACGTATTCTTTCTGCTGTCATCGCTGCATCGTGGCCAGACTGGAAATACTCCCCTATTCAACATATAGGTACCTAATTACAATGTAGTCTACCTATTATAAGCTTTCATCAACTGAGTAAATGTACACCGTAAGATCTTTTCTTAGTTTCCAATATTTTGTTCATCATAAACCACAGAGCGCAGCGCTTTCATACATTAAGTATAAATAACAGAAATCTGTGTATTAAGTAATGATATGTTATTATGCGACACAGACAATCGCCCGTATTGTTTATCCACTGCGCGGGCGCATGACCGTTGCATAGATTATAGAAATGATCATGCATGAACTAGAACAAGCCACAACTATAGACAAATTGCAATTGTAGACTATCAAGGAAAATATATGTATGAATGTGATACAATTTTAACCGATATTCAAAAGATCCGAGGCATTTCGAAACGTATAATTTTAAAGCAAAAATAAACTTTCCAGGCTTAGAAAATTTGTGAGTAGAGCTCATAATTCTGTGAGTATGACACAGACACCTCCAGTGACTGTATAGCATACCAAATATGGAAATGACTTCAGTGAGTGAGAACTGAGAACGGGTACATAGAATATCGCCTTGGTGCACTTCGGTTCAGTCAGGCCTGACGCGAGCTTATCTTGGGGAATTCGCCGACCCGGCCAGTAACAGCTGAAGGCAAACTGTAATGATTGTACGGTCATGTATTATGTTTGTCTCTACATTTCTCTTGCTCTACATTCGCGTACAAGTTTTTCTCCTTACAGTCGTTGTCCTGTAGGTATTCCTACATTTTATTGTTTCCATGGCAACGTGCGGGACAGCCGAGTGCGTCGATAATATCGGATCTAAGACCACCGCCATTGAGCGTGTGCGCAGATATGACTGCGGCCGATTACAAATAACATTACTGAATACAACCTCGACTATTGTGACAAAGAGCATTCCTGGACAAATAGCATTATGTCTATGGAAACATCTATATGGCTTGTCTGTACATACTAGAGACATCTTGTGAGAATCCTAGCATGTAATTGTGATGACCAGTCTTATGATTGTACCACATTCGGAATGAGTACATCCAAATGTCTCCTATATTCCTAAGAGTATGACCGACATTTCCTGCTCCTCAAGTAACCGAAGTAGCTGTAGTAACGGGCGCACACAATATAACACACCTAATTCAGTAGGTGGCGGTGTTTGTTGCTCAAATAAGGGCGCGTTCATTTGGCCCACAAATTCGGGAGCAATTGATGGCTGACACCGGCGGCACACAAAGGTACTACTTAATTAATGGATTCGATTGTTTCGTACTTACTTGTTTGCTTGTGGTACGTTCAAACGACTCCAAATTACGGTGGAAGTATCAACATCGATGCTTCACATGTTTGTTACCAATATTTGAACACTAGCAGCGCGCCGTGGTTTTGCCAAGTTTTAATGATATTTTTGGGATGAAAACTAGTCTTAATCTTTTTCTTGGATATAGCTAGCTATACAACACGATTTTTTTTTATCCCAGAAGTAGTTTAATAAATGATTACCCCACCAAAAAAATCTAACTCTTCGGCTTTATTATATTTGTATAGACAGTATAAATCCATTTCGCAATTCAAATCGAAACAATATGTGCGATCTTAGCGATCTTTGCGGTCCCCTACCGGCCATAAGTCAGGTGTGTCCGGCGCGCGATCTGTCGCACACGGCCGCTGAAACGCGACAATTTGTCGCGAGATATCGCGCGACGGAGCGTATTATTTATTCGTGTTCTCGAATCGGGGTTACGACTGTTCTGATATGTGGTGTTCTATGTGAGCCGATAAAATGGGCTGTTCGTTCCTAGAGGTAAATTTTAGTGGTTTATCAGGAAGATCAAGAAATATTGCATATTTAAATTGGTAGTTAACTTGTACAGTTGGGATCTATGAACAATTTTAAGGCTTGTGTATTGTGTAAAGGAGGCTTTATAAGCGCATACGAAATTTTACAAAATTTTCCGGGCAGTTTCCTCCGCGGTTAGTCCTTCTCCAATACAGACCTTTATAACTACAAAGTAAAGCGGCCATTAAACAAAGTGTTAATCCCACCCTGGTCCAACTCTTAACCACCGCGAATTACCTATAAACACAGCATTTACTACGAAACGCTAACAAACGGTAATAACAAACAAACAAACTGAATTGCATTACAAGATCAAGTGTTCTGTTGCTAATAATTCCATATCTTGGCCAACTCCGCGAGATGTTATCGCGTCTATAGTTCAAACCTTGTGCAACATCGTGATTAATACTGCCCCGGCCCAGAACTCACCTTACAGCCGAACCTTCTATAAGAACCACTCGTGCGGCTCTTAGGAAAGATTGTTTTACTAAATGAAAGGGGACTTTTGGAACAGAATTATTGTTAGGGTAATAGTGCCAATTATAGTCGAAAAATATATAATATAAATTCGAATGTGTCAACGGTAGCTATATTTTATACATGTATTGTTTGATATTTTTTCATAGGAACCGATAGAAATATCTTACTTGATAGGCGCAAGTATGAATCGTTTTCTTGAAAAGGTAACTCGATACACATCTCGATCAATTAAATTCTGAATAAAATCTATAACAAGATAAGGAGCTGGTCGTAGCTCCGTCCATTACTCGCGGCAGGCAATAGTCCGCGTCTCCACAGTACCTAATGTGTATAACGGACGACGCACCTACAGGGTGTCTTTATACGTACTGATTCATGAAATATATATTACTACTTTTTATATGAACTCAAAAAAGATAACAAACAAAGTCATTAAGTTCTAATAATTAATGAGTTTTTGGTGGACAAAAAACCTTATAAGCGAAAAAACCAGAAAAGCTTTAAAAAGTGATCTTGCTTTCGAATCACAGTTTTGTGATAATCCTTTCTATAGCCCTAACAAGTAACAATAAAAAGAACAGCCTGTAATGTCCCACTGCTTGAGTAAAGTCAAAGTCAAAATATTGTTATTCAGTTTGGGTCCCAAAGGGGCTCTTTCGAACGTACCACGTGCTGGACGTGCTGCGCGAAAGCATCATCTCTCTACAACGATAACCAGAATAAGTACCCATTTAAATGGTGAATTAATAACGTTAAGAGCTCATAAAGCTGACTGTATATCAATCTCGTCGATATGATCTCGGGCCGGTAATTGATGCGCCAGTGACATCGGGTTTTTGTGACGGGACGGTGCGCCGTAATGTATCGACCGAATCATTTAATCTATATTAATTGACTACATACACTGGAACTAATGTGGACTGCGGGTGTTGGCTACTTTTTATATGAAGGTATTACGATATGCGAGTAGAATATGATGTGGTTAAGTCTAAGATCTAAACTATGATTGTGTTATTGTAAATTATTTCCTTTATAAAGTAAATATAATTGAAATTGGTCATTAATGATACTTTGTCACATGATATACGACTATCAACCAAAAACAAAAGAAAACAGTTCGACACGTTGAACCCGGAAACGAAAACAAAAGAGTGTTTAATAATATAAAAATAAAACATGTCCACACATAAACAGTTGATAGATAAAGCTTTTAAGAGCAGATAATGTCCGTGTGATCGATTGTGAGAACGCGACGAGCTCTCGGCGACACCCGGGACATCTACTCGGATATAATTCGATCTTTGCTCGGCGTATGCGCGCGCGCATCTGATCATATCGGGCTGATGTGATCGACGTGGCTTGATACTTGCTCGTTAATCAAATGGATGACGATTGTTTTTGGGTATTTACCAAAAAGTGATAAACCTTGAGTCACTTGAAGCCATACATATATTTATTTGATTTGCTAGTCAATTCGATCTCGTATTTAGACCATGAAAAAGAGAAGTAGTAAGTACGTCGGTCTTCCGTGATGACGTATACGCAACATGTAAACAATAATAAGAACAATGCTCGATCAAGTACCAAAGCACGCCGTTCCCCGTACACAATACACCGCGTCTCATACATTATTCTCGGGACATGCATTATTATAATCCACACAAGTGACATTTCATATAATATTGTCATTAGAATTAGTGCGCGTCGTGTGAGGTCCGCGGACGGCGGCCGGCTGACACACGAGGAGACGCGGGACAAGGCACAAGAGACAGGGGGCGGAGGGCAAGCATATTGGCTGTTGATGACTACAAGGTGAGGACAAGCGAGCTTTTTACATAGGACTTACATCAGGGTCCTTCTTTTCCTTGCTTTTTTCTCAGGCTTGTTATTATCCATTATCTGGGGTCAGCTCCCCTTGTCAGTCTAAGACTGCTACAGGGTTGACTCCAGAAATGTAGTGTTGGTTGTCATATTACCTAAGCTAAAAGTCTTAAATCTAACTCTTCATCAGTTTAAGTCGAAAAGACTGCATGGACTTTACCCGACAGTAATAAGACTGTTTTGTTCGACGTACCCAAGTCTGTCATTTGTCGGTACAAATTCCATAGTTTCACTATAACGACAATATAGTTAGTTACATTATTAAACTACTTAATTTTATTGAACACAAAAACCACACCATATTAGATTATGTCGTTCTTTTTCCAAATCTGCGGTTGAACCCGCCCCCTGCCGTGTCTCACATGAGGCCATAAACTACACGTCACGCGACGCGGCGTGTTGAGAGCTTAACGTGCGTTCCGTGCTCCGTGCACGTTACGTGCTCGCAGGCCCGTGCCGCCACTACGAGCAGAATACTGATCAGGTTCCCACGGAGTAAAAACATAGGCTAGCTAGGATTCATGAATAAAGGGGAGAGCTTTCTTACAAAACGTACTTTTACTATGTTGACTAACTTTTATCAACTGTTTATGTTAATATATTTATTGATGCTAAAGTTGGCTCTAATCTTTAACATAAACATTATTAAACACAACATCATACTTAAAAAAGAACAACAAAAAATAAAAAGCTCATAAAAGCTCGAGCTCTTTCCGACCGCAACTAAACCAAAAAAGCTTCCTAAACTAGAGTCACAGTCACCCCTGATACGTAATACACGTAACGACGCCACTCAACCCCAAAACTTGGAAATAAATAAACCCTTCAGCGACATAAATTGAATTTTGTGCGAAAATCTCGGCTCGCGGTGTCCCGGGCCTACGCCCGCGCCCCGTACGGCGTACGTACACGTATACGTGACTATACGAGTCCGTCGCATGGGGTGAAGTGTGCCGTATGGGATGTCGTGTGCACGCAACAGGTGGCGGCCCGTAGGGTTAAACTGTGCTACTGGTATGGGAATGTAGCTCTACCATTCACTTTTTTATTATTTACACTTTTACGACACTAAACTGAATATTACTACCGTACTTTACCGTCAAAACTTTTAGTTTTTTTCTACTCAGTAGTGTTAAGCCTGTTGATCATTTGACTCCTAATCTAATCAGTTGTTTAGATTTTTGTTATGTTAGAGAGGTTTTAGTAGGCCGTGTATATAAAGTATTTAATGTTATCAGTGTAATTTAACGTAGAGTATGCAGCTTTTGAAATATTTCATTTCATACTTCACTAAAATTTGAGCTGTAGGTAACAAATATTTACCTCCGTAGTACTCACAAAATAATTTTAGATCCAAAATAACCTCAGGCTCCGTAGTGTAAGTAGAGCAACATGTATGATACAAAAAGGTAGCGGGCCGGGAACGTATCCGTATATACGTAGTGTAGTACACGTGTAGCCGCGGGCGGCGATGCGTGCTCTCCGCCGCGCCAATTTATACCGCACTTTTGTTTTAGTGCGCTCCATACATTACACAATACCCCGATGTTGTGAACTGGCTTTATAGCCGTTATAACACCAGATTTATGAGCCGCATGTGAGCACACAGCCTTTATGGACTTGCCCTATTTTCTTGTAGTGTTTTGCGGCGATAGTTTTTGGTAGGTGGTTTATTATCTGTGTACATGCTTTGTTAGGCTTTGTTGGGTTCAAGTATCGCTGAGATATACCCACTTCTATATTCTGTATGAGTTATATAGGTCTCAATTTTAAGTTCAAAATGCATCAACACAACATATAAACTCGAAATCTTTAAAACAAAACTTCCCAAACACAAACACACAACACAATTTCTCCAACCCGAGTAAAGCCTTCAAAATATATTGTTTACACTAAGCAGCCAACAGATTGTGAGTCAATTTGATGTGTCGTATTAGGGGTAATATCTTCCCTCGGGAGCGTTCCCTCGGGTTATCACACATTACGGTAACCGTTCCGTTACCCGTTACCCGTTAACGTGGTTACGTGAGCCTCACGTCGAGCCACTCGTTAATGTGTGGCGCGCGGTAAGTGGCCGTTAATTACGTAATCGTTTAATTTTAAACGGTTTATCGTTGTTTTAGTAATGATGTTTGTTTGTTTATTAGATTAGGGGTTTTATATGAATTTGGATCTTATGTAGATCCATTTTATGAGGAATTCTTACTTATTTAATGTGATAAATGTGGAAGTAACTTTGTCAGTTAGTTACGCTATTAACTGCCACACACACTGAACTCTTTATGATGTTCTGAGACAGTCTAGATTTTTAGAAAAGTCTAGATTTTAAGAAAGGACATAGACTGCTTTTTTACCTCGAGAAGAGGATGTTAGAGCACCTTGTATATATATATTTTAAATTATTCTATAAAGATGAACAATAACTGTTAACATCATAATATCTTAGAAGTGTATCGTGAACGAGCGTAGGGTGTTCAGCAACTATTATATTTCGTGGTAAAACGGCTACCTGATACAATACCTTCGGTTAGAAACACTTTGAGCTGAAGCATGGCTCCCTACTCTACATATATTGCAAACATTCAAAGTGAAATAGATTTAAATGGACTGAAAGAGGCTAACCAACAAGAAAACCGCATTAGTATCTAAATCAGAGCCGCAAATTATATAGAAATGTTAATAAGCTATATCGCTCGTATAAGTGCGCTCACTAAGGGGCGTACAAACGAACATACACACTTAAACGGTATACAAATAGTACTAAACTAACACGAATCGTTCATTAAACTAGTTTCGTGTGGAGCCCGCGTTAGTACCGTTTGCATAACAACTACACATTATTATAATTTAATAGGAATTTAACCATTTGAGTTGTTGGAATTAATTGCCAGGAATTGTTGCTTACGTACGAGCGCGGCTATTACAGGAGCTTATTAAAAGGGTTTATGTAACTTGAGATGTGGTGCGCTTTCATCGAGCTCGTCTTTATAATTAAAGTTTATGTTTAAGTAATGTATGATTATGGTAAGTAGGGCAATATGTTAGGTTTATGTGTACCGTATCGGAGGATAAGAATACGATAGTAAATAGGAACAACTGTAAAAAAAAAGATTTACACAATAAAATATAGCTGAAATATATAACATCCATCAACACCCACAGGTATGTTTAGTGTACCCATAGATCTGGAACTAAGCCAAACTACAAAACTTGCAGGCATCATACATTATTCACAAATCAGAAATATTTACACTAGTAATTCACACTTATTAAGACCCAACGTAAGCTCTACAAAAAACATTGTCAATTTACACTTCGACCCACAATCAACAGACAATCCGCCTTTTCTGCGGACCGTCCAGTACCGCTACGCGCCGTCTAATCTCGCGAGTTATTCGCGTGTACTATCTCACGCACCGTCTGCGTTGCTGACGCTACCGCTGTACGCGTCGCGTCGTATCGCGCGCGCTGACCGTACTCTGTGTACACGACATTAACTACTGATATTTCGTTGATGGATCGAACGGTTTACGGTTTATCGAGCCCTTAATGTGTTTCTGATAGAGATAGAGATGGGTAGGGAGAGGTAGAGGTGGAGGTGCTTCTGGGATTATGATTTGGTGTTGTTTTATAAGATAGGGACATATTACTATCTTTTACCGTTTTAAGAATGGTTCTCAAACAGGAAAGTCTCATGTCTAATGAATGAGCTAAAAATGCATCGAAGAGAATAGATCGTTTTATATGTTGAAGGTGTGTTTACACTTTACTAGACTGTGCAGTTTTATATATATTACACTCCGTGTCAACATAAGAAGTACCCCATTGTAACAGTTCATTGCGCCTCAACTTATCTTCGAACCCCCTCGCTCCGTGTCTTAAACTCTCCGTCACATATTTATCAAATCCAAACAACTTTTCATAAATAGTTTAATAACAAAGCTGGGATCAGCTGCTGTAAAATAAAATACATGTTTCACGACACTCGCCAGTGAACGGGATATTCATACTTATCTTCTGTGGCGGAAGGTTTGTTATCGCGTGCATGCAGGTGGCCTAGGGCACCTATTTATTCAAATAATGGATTGTATGAGTTGTGTAAGTGAACTAAGGTACGATCAGATGGACTGGACAATACTCAGGACAAGAACACCGTGGAGTGGACTTTAGAGTTGCAATATTTTTATTTTAAAATATCTTGGGTATTTTTTAGTATCTCTCAAATTATACCATCTGTTAAAAATGTAAAATATTTGTACACATAACACGATTGATTGTACCCCCAACATGAAGCAGTTAAAAAAATCCAAATGGTTGTCTTATGTGTGGGATACCAAACAGATATGAAGTTAGAAATTCAATCTCTAATTCAATCTCTATCAAAGACGTTCAACCAATAATTTAACTTTTAATTACTCTCTGCCAATTACCAACATCAGCATTACCATATATTTAAAAAAGTACACAAACCAGTTCACCCGCTGCAGCCTCCCGACATCTTTTCTGTCCAGGCCAACCTAACAGAGATAAATCTGCGCACAAGTCCGCGCACATTACAATTAGACCAAATCAGGGGACACATAAATAACGCGGACGTTTTATAAGTGATGGCCGCGGACCTGCGATTGTTCTCCGATCGGCGATACGCGCGCAGTCGGGTGAGGCGCTAAACAATGAGGTATGCCGCTGGTTGGCTGACTAACACTTACATTCATTGTTACCTCACCTTTGTAGAAATATTTTTGCATCACTTTCCAGTTATCATAGCAGGAAATAAAAAAAATTGTATTATATTATGGGCTGCAATCAGTTTCACTCATCACTCATAGGAAATTAATGGCTAAACGAAAATCTAAATACCTACTACCGAAATCTTACCAAGTAAGTAAGTAGAGTCGCAATGCAATTCCTAATGGACATTAGGTGGCCGTGATCGTCACGTGATTAGCAGATGATGGATGATAGTGATCAGCAATCACTAAACGATAACAGGAATTATGAGCCATTGTGATCAATGAGGCCAATAACTGATTAACTAACTAATAACCTGATATAGAGCGGTGGCGCTGCAAGGTGGTTTCAATTCATTAAGGCGCTCGTTAAGATTGAGCAAGTTTACCGCGAGGACGAGTGCAATAGAACGCGCCTCACACTTGACATATTACTGGTTCACTTGCTCAATTTCTATCGAATGCCAGCTCGCTGGTAGTGAACTCGCTTAATTTTTATTAAAACGATATTATTAGGTCATGAGACAAAACGTTAGTAGCTAATTGCCGCACTCAGAGTCGTTCAGGAAATCGACACTTATTATATATAAATATTATATTGACAAAACATTCATACATTACAAATGTCGAAATCACTGATGAAAGCTCTAGTAAGAAAGCATTTAACTCCGGAAATCAGTTACCAACTCACACAAACTTACAAGTTACTATCTCCGGTCGTAGTACCATTTTCCACAGCGCAACATTAACAATTTGTTGCAGACATGTCGTGTAAAGTATGATGTTTGCTAAACGGTTGGTATCGGCTGAATGGCGCGTCGTTCAGGCATTCATCAGCGGACTAATGACACGTCCGCTCCTCACACTTACTGCGCCGCAAATGAGACGCTCCCAGCGGGTGGCAGTACACTGAGGCTATCAATGATTACAGTACGAGGCTTTTTGCCTTAGAGCACATTGAAAACCAGGGTATAGTTAGTGTAGATACTACTTATCAAATTATAAAAGAAATGAAAGTACCGGTCTGTAAGAATACATTTTCAGAGTAAAGGCTTCACTTACTGAAGATGATATGGAGGATACACCCACACAATGTTAATATCAATATGTTCAGTTATTAGTCATCAATGTTTTCATAGTAGATACGAGTATTATGTACAAAAAGGCTTCTATTGACAAACAAGGAAAACCAATCTGGCTAGGTAGATAGAGAGTTTTGCTGATCTGTGTAGAATCGTCTTATCTAACAAATGGGAGCTATAGTCACTCAGATGTATTACCATATCTATCATTATCATCAAGCTAACATCTCGTGACTTGTCCCACACTGCGTCAGATAGGAATATTAAAACATTACATATTTTTCTTCACATTTTGCGCTCAGACTCCATTCCGTGAATGGTGCGAGTGTAGCGTCAAATGGATTCATGCGTTTAAATGTGAACGGAACATTATATTGCGCTTTCAGTTTTATTCATAACAGTTATTTATGATTGTACGCGGGTTTCCTTTTCTCTATTCTGGAAAACATTTCGCTATAGGGTGTTTGTAGTTAGTGAAAATTGGACATGGAACAGGCAAAGAATTGAAATGTATGGAATGGAATGTTTTCATCAGTTTCTCGACAATAATGTTTCATGATGAATTACTAAACTTACCAATATCGAACATTTTTTAAGAAATGTTTTTGGGTACTGATCTTCAGTGACCAATGACATTTATAGAGGTATTTGTTATTGATATTATATTTTACTTTAAAATAGAAAATGACGATTGATTAGTACATAAGCTGTTGTCACGATAGTTCTATCTATGACGACTATAATTGATAACGTTATATTATGTTTTGCCTGTACTCGTACTATAAATAAGCTATAACATAAAGACTAACTAAAACAAAACAAAAGCACGAAAAACAAACAAGTTCCATACTCGCAGTTTTCAACTTCATTCAGTATTTTTCTTAAAAACCCGAGGTTCTTTTAAAAGGCGTGCTCACACTATCGCTGCATTGAAAGGGTGCTCCGTACGTGAACAGCGAACACCTGTAGTGGCGCCGAGGGGCTATTACCGGGCCATTACGACGTATTACGACCACGTCTTACATAATAACCCCCTGAATAATGTGTGGAGAGTGAGCTCCGACTGTTACTGCGCTAAAGAGATGCAGCCTGAGTTACAACGGGATGTGGTGAAAAGATGGCGCGAGTAATGAATACTTTCAGCTTAACTCGCGCCTCTTCAATTATAATGCAGTTAACTTTAACGAATATTATTTTAATGTTCCTCACGTAATTGCTGCGCAGTTTGTTCGTATTAGCTGTCCCAATCCCGGCGCCATCAATCCTCCTTTCCAAATCATGAAATACGCCGAGTCTAGTTATCTAGCGCTAATGTTATCATAAATATTTGAGTAGAAGCAATTACAGTTACAATTTCACAAGTATCAATATCAATAAACAGCTGTTAGGAGTACAAATCATAACGAGTAACCACGATAACGGACCGAGACAAATTATCACACACTGTGAACTATAAACTTGATCTGGAATCATTGCGCGACGGGTATTTATCAAATTTGCTGCAGTTGCACTAGCTGTGGCGTCTGGGGTGGATTATCATTTTAACGCTTGTCGGTGGCATTGTGATTTTTATTCATAGATAAGCACTTCGTAGAGCGTGTAAAGTTGTTAAGTGGGTCCCGATTGTTTAACCATTCGTAAACCATATCGGGAACATTTATGTGGCCCAAAAACTTCGACACCTGGGTCACAACCAAGCTACCCAAATCAAGCACACAATCAGCATCTAAAACATAGCAATTTTCTAAGATTTCTGCTATATATTATAATTTCAGTTAACTTTGCCGAGACAATGGAAACCACAATGTAATATGATGTAAATAATATTCAGACATACAAACAAGGTGTTATTATAATGTTGAGCAGTTAAAATGCAGTGAGGCTGAGGTGCCAGATAGAGTATCGGCGTCGCTAATGCACTCCTAACTCACGAGGGCAGTTACCTTGCATGGGAGCGGACTGGGGCGGACCGGGGCGGACTGAGGCGGACTGGGGCAGACTGGGGCCACTTGGACAACTTGGGGCGGACTGGGTAACCTGGGGTGGACAAGGGAAACTGTAGCCTGAGCAGCCTACGGCAGACTAGGAGCTTGATAGGTACTGGTGAGCCTTGGGATGTACTCCAGGCCCTGGGTCTTGGGCACAAAATACCTCGGGGGCGTACAATACTCGAGTCACATAGGGTATTATGGTAACAGAGTAATGATATATGATGTTGTGAATGATTATGTCACATGGTAGAGACAACATATTGTGAGGATTTGAGAACTTCATAAGGGAAAACTGTAAACGGAATTGAACCAAATATATTTTTTAAACATAAAAAAAAACTATTGATAGCAATAATGAAGCTTATCATTTAAAACAAAGCGAATACAATCGACAAAGCAGTCGTTTATTTTCCCAGGACGATGTATTTCTGAAACAAAAGTAGGTTTTCTAAACTTTACATACCCGGTTTAGATAGAAAACCTTTCGGGATATCAATAGCTATATCACATTTGAACAGAAATGAGCAACATTTTTCAACCGCATATATTTAATAAAAGGTTTGGTTCTGGCTGATCATTACAACAGATGGTGTAAGCTAAAAGAGAACTTAATGTTGTAGAATGTCAAGAAGCATGAAAAAAGGAAGTGTATTGTAATAAAATATGCAAGAAATCATTACAGAAAACATTAGACCACTATAATCTGCAAATAGGTAATATAACTTGGTCTGTGAGTAACTATTAAGTCGGTAAACTATTCGTCCTCAGGTACGCCGCATGTTGCGCGCCGCTGTCTCAGCTAGAAAGCGCACTAGCTGAGCCAGTAGAGTCCGAAAGTGGGCAATAAAGTCGTATGTTGTCTGCGCAGATAAGATTATCTGACGCATAAATTTGTCAGAAATCTGTCGGAATAACACGCGGAGGTCGCGATACGTGCCGACCGATTGTCGACTGTATGTGCTCACTTGACGCGATTGATGGCTTTCTAGATACATGACCACGAATATGGGTTTGGGAAATCAGAAGACAATTCCTGTGTAGGTTTCTTATGCAATGTGTTCAGATAAACTGTGTGATTGAAACATTGAACTGTATTTACGTTCGTGTCAAGTGATGTCTTTAGATTATGGTTAAATAATAAAAATGGAGGAATCCCGGCGATTAATAATGTCATTGTTCATTTATAAGACTTGTTAGGTAAAATTAGGAAAGTTACTCTTAATACAGAGTTACTAATACCATCAGGGCTATACAAAATCTTTTAAACTAAACTAAACCGCTTCTAACACGAACTTTTAAACTAAACCCACTCCGCTAAACAGTTCACATACTATTTCCACTGCCTCTCACGTAACATCGAAACAGCAAAGCGAGTAAACTCCACATTATAACCGCGGCGTATTCTCCGCGATTTGCATACGTGATGCGATACAACCGGCGCAGCGGATAACACATACAACGTTTAGCCTTGTTTCCTGCAAGACTGGCGTGTTAGGTAGAGGACACCGGATGGGCGGAAGAGGGTGTGTGGGTATTAAATTATCAAATTGATAGAGAAATAATTGAGTACGATACTGCCTTTATCGCTAAAATTAAGGTCTAGATATTAAATAGGTATCCAAAAGAAATAAAATAATTATTTCTATGGTGATGTGATAAATTAGAAAAGTTTTTTGTTTAAATGAAACAGTCTCTGGAACTACGGATCAGATTCAGATGACACTTTTTGTATTTGATAGCCGCGTCTTCGAAAAGGGTTTCTTTGTATTCCAAAACTCCCACGGAAACGGGCACGACACCGGTGACCGCGGAGCACTAGTAGTGCTCCGTTTTTATTATATTTTTTACATAATCACTACAATATTATATTTACCATTGATTAATTTCAATGTGCTTTCTATCTATGTACCCTATTGAGATCAAGCAATCCTTATCAACCGTGTAAACAAGTGATTAAACATCGTGGCCAGTATTTAGGGTGTCGCTTATCTCGTGGCGCGGCGGAAATCTCGCGGACACATTGTGGCGACACGGGCCTGTAAATCAGTAACCCGATACGGTAGTGTCCGCGTGTCGCGGCGAGTCGCCGGCGCAGGACGCGGGCGGACTCAAGGGGGGGGGGGGGGATACTTAGTAGGGTTTAAGAGAAAATATTATGCGAAGAAGAAGAGAAGTCTTACGGCGATAATAATAATCGGCCTGGCCAATTCTGTTAATAATGATTGTTTAATTGGCTGAAGAGGAAGGACTGACATTCAGCCTGGCGGTAAGCGTTAACAAGGCTGATAGTTGAGGTACCAAAATACCAATTTTGATGCAAAGTATAAAGTAGCAATTTTTTGTGCCCCCATTCCGTCCGTCCCGAGTCCGCGCTCTCGGGTAGAGATCGTGTCCACCGGCGACGTATTTACTAACACGTTGATTATGTCTCGACACAACGTACGACCCGCGGTAACACGGTCGATGCAGAACACAGCCCAAGTCAAATGTCGCTAAACTCTCGCCAAAGGTTTGCGGTACAAGCGTACCTTTTGAACCGGCGACCTCCTTTTGTGTCATAGTACCCTGGTAACTGTATGAGCGAGTTGTAAAAATGTAAGCATATTTGCCTTCTATCTGTTTTTATTCGTTTCGCTAGTTGTTTTAAAAATCCGGTTAATACGAACTATGTTTAATGCTCTGCAGTTTTGCAACGTTTTATTTTTGCGATGGTACACTGTAGGTGACCTACTTCCTCGTTCTACATTTAAGCAAATATTGTCAATAAACATAGGATTTTTAATGCTTGAGTGAATTTTAAACATTCATGAATTCCCTTGATTTGCTGTATTTATAGAAGTTTGTAGATAAAAACGCAAACATTGCAAACATCGTTTACCGCTTCGCCCAAAACAGCCCAAACACTAGTAACAAAGTTAGCAAATGGACCATTACCTAAACTGTTGCCTAACATACAGCGGCGGGGCCCCATAAAGCCGGCGGCCCCGACGAGCGAGTGTGACCCGCCGTGTCGACAGCTTTACGGTAATCACTGCCTGTAACGTGTGCTTGAAAAACTTAGACTGGATTACGTATGGTCATAGTAATAGATGGCTGTGATTTCTTGAAATAAAAGTTTGTAGACCAAATTTTTCACAAGTAAGTAACTGAAATTCTGTTTAAAATTTGTTATACAAAACAAGGCTGAAGGTTTTAGAAACCAATTAAAATGAAACCTACTATTTTATTCAACATCACTACTTCTATTTTAATTGTTAAGAATATTAAAATGATCAATTCACCAGTTTGTATCTCAACTTGTCAATAGTCTCTATTTCCCCTGATACGTAATAGGCGCATGTGAAATTAAATGAGACACCTCGTACATTACTGAACCGCTCGCCTGCGCCGACTGAATGTCGCTTTCAGTTGTCGCCGAAACTGTTCCGGGGCTGAGCTGACGTATTAAAGTACCGGGTGAGGTATACACGATATAAAGACAATAAGTCAACATAGATAACAGAATAACGTAGGTATTTAATTGTTATATTATTGCCAAAAAATTATCTTGCTTTGATTAAACTCGCGTTTTTACTACTAGTACGAGTATTTTTGATCATATCAAGTGTATTCCCTTTTTCTTTGTGTTTTTGTTGCAACACAAATTATTGTAAGTATTTGTTCATTCATGTTCAAAATATGAAACCCTGGCCAATATCCTGCCAGCTCGGAGCACACATCGCGCCGGTATATCTCATTGTACATACTCCCCGAGTGATCCGACCACACTCGCCCACACCGCATCGATAAGGATTACTCATATTTATCGATTATTGCAACACCTGTCAATTAATGTTGCTATTTCTGTTTCAAGTTTATGTTCCCTGTAATTGTACGAGTTCTAATGCGAGTGTAACCGTTCGCTTTCACGCCTAAACGGCGCTGTGATCTTGATTGGATTCATATAAGGGTTACGTTAGTTAGATGACAATGCTGGTAACTGCATTGTACGGTTAGCGATGGCAGCATTAAGGATATTTAGCTAGCAAATAGCTTAAGGTACTGGATGGAGAGTACTTGAGTTTACTCAACTGTGTGTTTTTTGTTAAAACAACCACGTTAAGATATAAGTACTCGCTAATATCGCCGCTTAAGATCACTCAGAACGTTGTAATAAAGGCAGATAACAATCGAATCTCGGGTGAGTTTAATAACCTGCACCGAGGCTCAAATAACAAACGCTCTAAGAGTCGCTCTCAAATTAGCGAGCCATCACATATCAGCGAGTCGTGCGCCGCACTAATTGCGCCACCCGACCCCGCTCGCTCACGAGCGCGCATCGCACACATTAATCATAGACATATTGATAAACAATTGCCCTACCTTAAATGAGGGGTCAACTTTGATATACTAACCAGGGCTCTCCTCGCGACGCCCGGCCAAAAACGATCTTCCAGTCAAACATTAAGGTCGGCATTAGCTTAGAGCTTTGTCATTGCTTAGGCTGGATGGAGCTTGGAAATAACAGTCAATTTTTCCTGAATTAATATTAGAGAAATGTAAGCTTTGTTATTAAATGGGTAGGATTGTTTATCGCGTGTGTGCGCGGCGGCATGTCGTCGGCGTCTCTTTGTCGTTTGCCGACAAAGGCACGTGGGAACGTGCGGGCTCGGGACGTAATGTATGAGTCGAGATCGATTCTCTATGATAGATTGATTTTTTAGACATGTATGGAGAGGTCAGCGTTTTTGCCCGAGTAATTGAATGTACAATAACAATGAAATGGATTAGATTGGGCCGCACTGGTAAAGGTTATTTTGGATTATGGGTAGATTGGTTTTGGGAGTACCGTTCCTAAATTATATAATTAGATAGCAACGTAAATATTGATTGGGTTAAAGCGAGTAAGTAAATGAGGTGCAGGAGTTGATGTGTAACCAGTGTTATGAGTGTTTGTTTAACTGTGTTTTATACATTGAATTAAACTCTAATATTACCTCTGAAGCTACGTAAAAACCAAACAAAAATCACATGAAATTGCCTCCAAAGTATTACATGCCAAATTAAAAATCAAAATAAAAACTAGTGATGTCAAAAATATCAAAAATCATATCAAATGAGAACCGCAGCGGACCCCACATGAGGCATCCCGCGAGTCACGATCGATCTCCGAATATCATCGATATACAATAGTCTCGGGTCTCGCGGCTCGGGTCTTGGGTCTCGAACCGATATGTGATTTCATTACCACATCCCACTGAGACACGATTTCATTAAGATCGGGATCTTAAAGAAAAATATTTTATTAAAAAGTAGTCCGCAATTTGATTAGGTTATTGTAATAAACATTTGCAATATTAATCTATTGAGGCCAATTCTAAAATGTGAACACGCTGCAGCCGAGTAAGGTAATATAATTAATCTAATAATGTTCCAATATTACTTCAAACAAAATTGGATATATTACAAGCTTTTTCTTTGATGGTTTTAACAGCTTAAAAAATGGTATTTAAAAACCAGGCATCACGTGAACCGTCAATATAAAACGCAGAGCTAAATTCACGGTACTGTCAAAAGATTAATAGAGGTTGATGATGGGATAATGAGTGATTTTGACAATATGAACAATAACGTCAATTGGTAAATAGTCCATTTGACGACTCTGGGTGCTATAGTAAGTGTATTTGTGGCGGTAGACTGTCTCTATCTCTACTAAACGCCCGTACTTGTGTCCGTCTGTCATTGGTCCGCTCGTCTCCTATTGACACATAGGTAGAATTACCTCGAGCACAATGTCCGCCGGCGTATCATTGTCCGCGCTAATGTCCATATTTTGTAACGTATCATTCGATTCGGCTCACGTGCCTATTACGATTAGGGAAGGGACATGTCGATGGAAAGTTATCGATATTTTGTATAGAGTCAGTGTCGTTTCCTATTGTTGCGAGAACATTAAAATATAGAATAAAATGTCACAGATATGTAGCATAAACGCATGTTATACTTTGTTAAATAACATGCGGCGAGATATAATATGTGATAAAAGTTACTAGAACTTGCATACTAGATAATTATAATACGACTAAAGTACGGTAAAGTAAAACGTAAAGTTCTCATAGAGTAAAATATCTCAATAATATTATAAATTCGAAATTTTGTGAGGATGTATGTATGTTTGTTACTCTTTCACGTAAAAACTACTGCACGGATTTGAATGAAACTTTACAGTAATATACATCAGAATAACACAGGGCATACATTTTATCCCGAATTTCCCGCGGGAACGGGTACAACGCAGGTGAAACCGTGGAGTACGGCTAGATAATTTGAACTCTTTTGCATAACAAAATAATGTATCGATATGTTATCCATCTAGGGAGCGGTTCCACCCGTTGCGCGGACCACAGCCGGCCTCAGATCGAATCCGACGCGTGTTACCTCGATATGTATAATTAAGTTACCACCAACTCTCCAGTGTAATTTAGGAATAGCGCACGAGTCTCAAACAATGCTTCGGTAAGTGACCATTAGAGAAGGGTATCATTTCATCGATACGTCTACTATTCGATTATAAGAATCAATCCTAATCGCGGCTACGATTTAAGTTAATGATGCTCAGCTTTCTTATTAAATGACCCCTGCAGGTTACCGTTTTTAAAGCCCACTTGGAAATTAGCATTGTCCTTGTCCAATTTGGAGAGCCGAAAACTGCAGGCTCCTAATAAAAACTTTGTTTAATGGAAAAAAGTTGGGGAAGCTCTCACCCGTTCGTAATTCAACCCGTACGAGCTCTCCAACAAGCCAAGTGTCTATTAATTCGACATTCGAGTGGCGAAAATTCGAAGCAGTCACCTGACGACCGAAACTTTCCATCGAATTAAAATTTAAAAATCGAACAACGATTATACTGTCGAATGTTCGCGAATTTAGTCGTTGGCAATTAAAAAGTTTGAGAAACATGAGTTTTGTGTTTTGTTTTTGAATTCACTATATTTTAAAATTATTATTTTTTCTGTTATAGAAAGTTGATGAATTTGCCTTTGATGAAATAACGGTTATCGTGATTTAACATTATCTAATAATCATTTCAAATTGAAAATCCATTCTTAATTGTATTCCCATATATATTTCACTCTCATGTCTGCTTGAAAATATCACTCAACTAATTGAATACCCGTAAGCATCCGTCAGCGCTGCATATTCCCCCACACATAACCAATTACACACGAAGGGGTAATTGCTCAAAACAAATAAAGCACTGATTCAGCTTTTTCGTGTATTGTGTAAACAAAATGTATGCTTACTTTCGGTGAGTGATCTGTTAGGGATGGGAAAGAGGTGGAACATTTTAACAACCATTTTTTTCTCATCATATATCTTCGTACGCAGAATACCGATAATTTTCTCTTTGATAAATCAAGGATTTAAGCGTTAGGATTCGTTTATCTATTGAAGTACTTTGCGATACTATTTATTGACCCATATAAAAGAAGATATAAATCATGTGGAGCCATTTGTTCAACATTGGCTCAAAAATCTCTGACACTAAGGTTCAATGCAACCCTAACTTGATGTTGACTGATAAACAAAACTATATTTCAACATTAACGTCATTATTTTTTATCTAAGTAGTGCAGAAGTCTCGTCCAAGTTGGTTGATTCCGCCCGCCCACACGTCGCCGCCCGCCCCAGCACTACGCTCGTATAAAAATTGCTGACGGATTGACGTTTGTACGTCCGCCATTTTTGATTCAATATCGAGCCACATTGACTGCAATTCACTTCATGGACTCAGCGGTTTTTATCGTATTTGTTTAGCGAATTCGGCTTCGGTCCACAGTTTTATAAGTCTATTTTAAAATATTTTGCATCATATTGCCCGTTAAATTGATTTGTAATTCGTATGGTTGATTAATCTGGGAGTTTTAATTATTTACTTTGCAAACTATTGATGAATACCAAATATCTACTTATGCCAACCTCAAAAATAAAATGTGATTAATAATAAAATGCATTTCAAATCTTAACTGACCATCAAACAACGTTAAACAGATAGATAGATACATCAGCGAAGATCGGAACTGAATACAAAGTAACATTAAGATTTCGGGAGGGTCTCGGAAGGAGAATCACTTCGCAATTACAGACTGACAAATGGGGGATATTAGGAACACATGTGCCCGGCGCCCCCGCCCCCGCCCCCCACTTATGGACATAAACTTGGGTTTTACGAGTCCGTTTTGTTACTGGACTCGGATTAAATTCAAGATGTTATGATTTCACTTTGATTTGAAAATCCGGCTACAATTTATACGTAGCATTAGTTTCCTTTACTTATTCCATCTTACATTTACATAACCACATCTAACTGCGAATGCTGCGCGTAAACTATGCGTCGTTTCTCTTCCGCACAAGTGACACGACACAAACATAACACATAATTATCGCCAACAATAAATACCATTCACGCTAACAATCTCATTCGGAATAGTCGAATTTATTTCAATAATAAATTCAACTGAATTTATCAACCATTTCAAAAGCAGCTGTATAATACTGAATGACACTCCATGTCTCACATATTCGTAAATCATCATTAATATGGTCTTAACGAAGCCGTGGCCAAAGGAGGGAACTGTTGACCAGCTATGGAGACATCTGGACGCCTGAGACGATGAAGGCGAGGTGGATCTTGTTGTGGTGGTTGTGAACTGTTTCGCTGGTGCCTAGTGCCTCATCTATACTAATATTATAAAGAGGAAAGGTTTGATTTTTTGTTTGTTTGTTTGTTTCGAATAGGCTCTGAAACTACTGCACCGAATTAAAACATTCTTTCACCATTCGAAAGCTACACTATCCCTGAGTGACATAGGCTATATTTATTCCCGAAATTCCCACGGGAACGGGCACAACGCGGGTATATGTAACCCAAGGTATGAAAAACATGCCTAAAAAAATTGGTTATTGGCGTGCGCTACTAAATCTATTGATGATACACAAAAACAATGTTCTACACAATCAAAGTACATATCATTGCGAACAAATAAGTTCGCGAGGGCATATGTCTAACTATTATAGTTAAGACACAATAACCGTTTTAAGTTAAAATTAATTAGTTAAAAAAGGAGTGTAATTTTAAGTTGATGATATTCATATGATGATATGAATCTACATCAAAATAAATGGCTCTACAATCAAGGTTAATTATGTTTCTTTGTGTACCTCTTTAAATTATTAAAATCGGACAGTTAGTTTCAGAGTTATGATGAGAAATATCACTACATAGTATAAAATAAAGTCGTCTCTGTTTCGTGTCTGTTTGTCTGTATGCTTAAATCTTTAAAATTACGCAACGGATTTTGATGCGGTTTTTTTGTAATAGGTAGAGTGATTCAAGAGGAAGGTTGTTATGTAAAAAAATTCCCGAAATTCCCACGGGAACGGCCACAACGCGGGTAAAACCGCGGGGCGCTGCTTACAAAATAGTAATGCTCGATGGCGGGTCTCTTATGGCTACTTACTGTTTCGTGCGGTCAAAGCGCGCGGGGATATAGGTACCTACCTACGAACTACGAACGACGAAGACGTGCTATGTAGGTATTATCCCGAATTCTTCCTCACATGAAATCTTGATTGTGTATACATATATACTCGCGCGAGACATGTAATATTTTATCCCCAATTTCCCACTTGAAATTTTGATTGTGTATATTCCTGCGGGAGACACGCAATGTTTTATCCCGATTTCATGTTTCTTTGTGTACCTCTTTAAATTATTAAAATCGGACAGTTAGTTTCAGAGTTATGATGAGAAATATCACTACATAGTATAAAATAAAGTCGTCTCTGTTTCGTGTCTGTTTGTCTGTATGCTTAAATCTTTAAAATTACGCAACGGATTCTGATGCGGTTTTTTTGTAATAGGTAGAGTGATTCAAGAGGAAGGTTTTTATGTAAAAAAATTCCCGAAATTCCCACGGGAACGGCCACAACGCGGGTAAAACCGTGGGGCGCTGCTTACAAAATAGTAATGCTCGATGGCGGGTCTCTTATGGCTACTTACTGTTTCGTACGGTCAAAGCGCGCGGGGATATAGGTACCTACCTACGAACTACGAACGACGAAGACGTGCTATGTAGGTATTATCCCGAATTCTTCCTCACATGAAACCTTGATTGTGTATACATATATAGTTACTCGCGGGAGACATGTAATATTTTATCCCCAATTTCCCACTTGAAATTTTGATTGTGCATATTCCTGCGGGAGACACGCAATGTTTTATCCCGATTTTCCTACATGAAATCTTGATTACCCGAAGCGAAGCGAGGGCGGGTCGCTAGTAGGTAATAAGTGTGAAGCTTTCTAGCACCCACGCGGACGCCTACGGCTGTGTCCTAGCTGTGGTTTAGGGTGCGACTAGAGTGCATGGGATAACGACCACACACGCTATGCAAAAATAATTCCTTTTCATTCTACAAGGAAATGTAAATATATTAAGTACTTCGTCGTACTATACTAGTCGGATTTGTCAAGGCATCTTTACATAAGCCAGTAATTCAGTCAATAGATTCGAAAATAAAACATGTCTCAATCGAAGTCTGAAAAGTTAGCAGTTGAAATGTTTGTTGCTCAATCACTCGGTCTATGTTCGGGTTACGCCACGGATTTCCAACTTGCTTCAGCCTAGTTACAGAATTAGATGTCCTTCGGAAGGTGAGGTCGGCTCCCAACTCGACATTACAAATAAAGTTCTAAAAATGTTTACAGTTGTGTTGTGATTATTGATTTGAGTCTCTGATGGTAGTCCTTTTACAATTATTGAGTCTACTTTTAGTAATATAAAGTAATTTACAGCGTTATTTACCGCTAAACGTTAAATTTCGAAACTTTAAGAGTAGTTTAATAAATAAATAGATTTCGAGTTTCGATTACATATTGAGTTTTCATTCCAAATTATGTTGTCCTAAACCATAAACCATAAACACAAGGTATGAATATTATAAGTATAGCTATTTAATTATAAGTAAAGTATTTCTGTCTATTAAATCCGGAATTCTATGATTAAAGTATTAAACAAAAAATAAGTAAATTTCACACCGGAGTGACCATGAGCGACCGCTCCGATGGCCACTGCGCCCTTTCCCTTACCTCCGTAACCCGTGTCCATAGTTACAGTACAAAGGGAGGAGAATGATGGCGCTACATGTGACCAACACTTCCGCGTTCTCATTACAACTCCATATGGAAACCACGGCAACCGGCGGTTGCGAAACGGTTACGTAACTAGATAACTAACCGTGACTAACGTGCTGATGATTTAGATGGCCATTTTGATAGTGTTCGAGACATTCGAGTGGCTGTCAAGTGTGGAGAAGATGGAGCAAGTGAACTGAAGAGTAAAATCTGATATTAAGACATGCTATTGTAACGTTATTGTTACACGAAGGGTTACAAAGGAAAGCGATGGCGACGGGCGACGGCGACGGCGACGGCAGCTATTCATTTTTTAAAGATCATTGATTAATATCTTTTTTTAAACTTTACTAGTGGTCGTCACTCCTCAGCAGCACCTTCTTTACTTTTATAATAAGTAGTATAAACTCTGTTAGATGCGTGTCGCATAACATTGTAAGAAAATGGGAACAAACACAATGCATACTGTTGTATTTGTCGACATTTCTGTGTATATCTGTATATGTATGAGCGTTGCAAGTTCAATTATTTGGATGTATTATATGCCTTCACTAACACCATGTGAATACATTCAATTCTCTACCATAACGTATAACCTCTATTATTTCGGCCATACCGGCAATACAACAGTAATATATAGCAATAACATTAACGTGAAGTTTCAATAAGGACCGGCACACATTGTCGCCCCGCCATTACAATTTGATACGGGTCCGGGTCCGGGTACGGGTACGGAGGTACGAATTAACTTATCACGACCGTACCGCATCTGCATACCTTAAACATTTATGTCCGGGTACGGACTGGGGCGATAGTTTCAACTAGTTTCGTTTCGAATAATTATCTTTATCATTTAAGACAGGACTTTTTCCTATAAGATACTATATTTAGCGAACTGAAGAACTTCGCTGATGCAGTAAAAGATGGAGAAGCTAGTTTAAATATAAAAAAATAAAAACATGTTTTTATCAATTATCAAGTTTTATAGGAAATAAAGTACTACTTCAACATAATATACTTATTAAATGCATATGATCTAAACATCAAAGTCACTAAATAATTCCCATTAATTAACAATATTTGGCTCATTTTCGGGGGTGCTCAGTCCGCCCCTGGGCCACCCCGCTCGGACGCGCTAAGACACATATCTCAGTAGGGGCTGCAAGAAATGCCCACACCCCAATATGTAGATTCCTACTTCGCCGACTGACTGTGGTCATTATTGTAGTAGGGATAACTGGGGTTGGTACTTGTAAGTTATTATTAGTAGTTCATCGCTTAAAATAATTAAATACACATATCTATATTGCTATGGCAATAAAACTAAATGTAGGTTAGGTTATCTTTAGTTTGTCTAGCAGTTACGCTTGTTTTGAAATCTACTGAGCTATAAAAACCTGGTGTTTATAGTTTGACATAACAAAGTGAACGAGGCTCGTATGTTAAGCGACATGTAGCTTACTGCCGCACTCAGAGACGTACATTAAATCGAAACTTGACTATAATTGACATAACTTTTCATACATTACATGTCAAAATTACTCTTTTAATCTCTACTAAAGAAGCATTTGACGTCTCTAAGTACGGGTGTTAGACAAACATTGCGTTTTAAGAGGAATTTCTTATCGAGGGCCATAACGTGTTTGTTCCTAATTTTGCCATATTTAGACGAAGAAAAACTCTGCCACCGGGATTAAAGAAAATAACCAGCAGAGTTTCTTTCCCCATAAGTCATTTAAATTATCTCATAATAATGAAGTGCAAAGTATCAAATTGTGCCACTTAGTGGAAGAGCCCGTGTAACATAGCTCGCTGGGCCGGCGCGGGCTGCAGCCGATGTTTTGTCTGCGGCCGCGCTCCCCATATGTTCGATATCGCACCGCTAGCCGACATGCCTCGATTAACGCAACCCTTTGGATGCCGAGTTTATACCTGTATTAAGCAGAGGCTAACTTAACTTGCCTTAGAATATCGTTCAACTGACTGTATGCTTCTAGGTATATACTAATTAAGACTAATTTTATTATAGTAATATTAGCAAAACCTGAAAAAGATAGCTAATGTCACGTCATATGCACAACTGAAGACAGAAAGGAAACTAGAGACATGGGGAACAGTGGAAGGAACTCCATCGACTAGAGTCTATACCTGTTAAGTTTTAAGAAAAGGACTCGTCTAAATTATCAATAATCACCTATAACTAAAATAGTACCTACATATACGATTTTTTTTCTTCTGTCAATGCTTTTCCGTCAATCAATCTGACAACTATCACAAAACTATAAATACCCCTCACAAAACTGCACAACTCGGTGATATATACGAAACGACATGTCTCTTATAAGTTGTCTAATCCAAGTGGTCTCAAGACGGCTGTCGGCCGCAGACGTCGATATAATAACGTTGTTCTGCGACTGTCGTATGTGTGTCTGAGGGAATTATTAATGCTCTCCCGCACCCGAGGTGCAGCCCGCACTGATAGGGTTATAAACTTATCGGCGTGACATAATACTTACTTGCGGTTCTTGGATCTTAGACTAGTTTCGTGCATAATATTAGGATGAATAATTATAATTCCTATCTCTGTGTTATTTTTAACAGTTGAGTTTTTAAACGAGTTTAAATAATATGAACTAGACACCGAGGAATTAAGGCGGTAAATACACTACGAAACAAGGGGTGGCCACCATCTTACTCAAGCACCACTATCACTCATCAGAATGTTAAAATGAATTTCAAGACCACTCTTTTTTAATCTTCAGTCACGAACAACAAATCTACACACATATTTCACCACACGGTAAACAAATCTCCCGAAGCTCGTGAAAGCTCTACACGTGTTTTGGCTTCGAGATGTAGAGCTCAGGAGAAGGTGGACATTTGGCAACCCTCGCGCTATCGCGGGACTCGACGAGTCCGACAATGAAATATTCTCTCATTACGCCGTCAACTGATTAATTGGCTTTCTTAGAGATGGGGCGTGCTCGTACTGAGAGATATCGTTTTTAATTACTTTTAAGCGTATTTATAAGTTAAAACACCGTACTCAGAGACGTCAAACGGTTTATTTGGAGCGGTTACTGAGTAGTTGTTGACAGGACTGTATTGACGAAATTTCGTCAATTAGTTAAATATCGATTGAATTGACGTATCTGAGTACGGCCGTAACTGACGTTGCATGACATTATCGTTTAATGTTGCCTAAATTAGACTATCCCAATAATATAATTTCCCTTTTTGTCGAGTTGTACACACTTAGTTTTATTTGAGACAGTGGCAAAGATGCAAATTTTGTATTATTTTTCAAAAACTAACCGTTATAAACTTCAGTGTCAAAACTCATAGAGCCATAAAAGTAATGCCCAAATCCTTCCCGTCGCTACAAGTACGACCCCGCCCTTACCGTCGGCTCTTAAGTTGGCCATTCCATTGTTAGTAAAGGAGATATAATGTGTTTTGTCGGTAGCCACCGGCTCGATACGCGTTCTTTATGAGCCTGATAAATAGCCATGTGCCACTAGTATCAACAGCGCTTCTAAATTGCTCAACGATTAGGAAGACAGCCTCTGTTGGGTTCTGTGATACAATTGTTTGTTAATCGCTGAGGTAGAGATACTTCGTCAAAAGCTCTCTGTACTGACTTAGCTCATAGCTATGATAAAGAGTGTTAACATAGCGTAACAGTAAAATTAGGCACTAAAGAAAATATACATAGTTTTTATTAGCAAATCGTTTTTATAACGTTAACCTAAATAAACTTTTAAGACAGGATATAGCGTTAAGCGTAGCCAATTTACAATTTGCTGCAAACAAAGCAACGTGAGATAGCAATCAATATTATACACGTAATTTATGCCACACAATCGACATTCGCAAATATTATAATTAGAATTAAACCGAGCCCGAGCGCCGCCGTATCGCGGACGCATTGTTTATCACAAAACACCGAAACGTGCTCCAAAACAAATCTCATTAATCCTCACCTAACATACCTCGTACATCATTAACATATCGCCCTCTCGCTCCATTTCCACCGGACAGAAAGGGTGAGAACATATTGGTCTCACATGAACATAATTGTCGAATACAGATGTCGCAAACCCAACCGAGATTAATTCGAAAGGGACCCACTATAATTATACGGGTAATTCCGCGATGCAAGTTGTGGGAGGATGGCGAATACAAACATATTTTCTGATTACTTTTAAAGTGTTTGTGAGTCTGAAACCGATCAATTACTTTTATTTTACTAATATGAAAGAGAGACCAGATAAGAGATTATCTAGGCCAGAGTCTAGATAATCTAAGTGACCATGATTTTCTATTGTTTATAAACTTTAGCTTAAATCCATTCTAAGATTCAATATAAGAATATTAAAGCCTCTACTGAATGAGAGTTAAGAAAATTCATGAGTAAAAAAAAAACTGGAATCTCCCACAGCAGATAGCCACTAACCTACGCAAACTTACGTACGATTACAAACTAGGCACACGACAATAAAACTGACGAGGGTCTGCAGAGAATGTTTAAAATATGACTTAGCCACTACTCTCGTCTCATCGCTTGTCCCCCACGGCCGGGCCGTGTCCCAGCACGTAGGCGCGCGGTCCCGACACACGCCCTAATCTAGGATAACCTAACTCAACACGCACTATTTGCATTACCACTCTCTGATCCTGCCCTGTTTCCTTTTGTTTGGTTAAGTGGCTGTTTTGTACGTCTGGACTGCTGAGTATTGTGAACAATTTGTGCAGAATTTTGTTAGACAAGGACGAAAGTCAATGATGGAGCGCACTAGAGACTGGACGTTGAACATTTAGGTTTTGCTTATAGACTAAAGATATTTTGACACTAACAATAGACTTGAATGCGTCGAACAAGTCAGTCATATAGACAGATAGTCTATGGTCCGCGATGGTCGTATATCATTAAGAAGGAAAAGATCATAGTGTCATCAAGTGTTAATCTCTATTAATGATGAAGCCAGAGAATTTCCAATTGTACTAGACCGCCATATGAGTACTTAGGGTTCTAAGCGTACTAATCGAACGTTACCTTTTCAGCCTAACGTAAAGATGTAACAAACTTTTAATCCCAACTGTATGTATAATTAAGTGGTAACCTTCACTTGTCCACCCTTTCCATAGAACTATTTCACGTGTACCGTCCGCGCAGTGCGCACTACAGAACGGAGGCACCGCTCGAGACGTCAGGTAGGGACAGTAAAACCAAGCTGTCATTTTCGTGTGATATGTTAATATTATGCAAATACGACCCGACTACAAGTTAGTAGTACCCAATAACGTAGATGTGGGCTTACAATTAATATGTTTGGCTCGGGATCCAAATTCAAATTAACCTGAATATTACATGTGTTGGATGGGTGTGTATGACGGGAGCGGACCTACTACGGTCTGGTGGATTCATGGTTGGTTTGTAATAGTTGAGAGATTCTCTATAGAGTAAATTGAAATCTTGCGACTTTCCACTTCCCCTTGTGGGATAGATATAAAAAGTTGGTAAGCTTTCTTTCCCTTGTCTCATAATCTTTTATGGAAGTAAAATCTATTCATTTTCTGTTAGCTCCAATTGGATTATAGTGAATAATGAAAAATATAATATATATCCTGACAGTGGGCGTACAAAAACCTCTCATATAACACGAATATATACATAACATAAAAAGTAAACTCGTACGTACAAAACACAAAACCATCAAGAACCTCAATCTCAGCGACACGTACGTCCACAAAACGTGTCCGGTAGCAATTTAGTCCACACAAAACATAATCATACGAAAAAACGTAATCTCTTTAAAGTCCTGCCCGAAACCACAACACACGGCGACCGCAGATCACGTGATCGTTTTTCAATCAAAGTGTCCCGGAGGCGCGAATCGGATCGCGGCTCGATCGATATAGGATATGTCGTCGGATCCGATTCGTATCCGCCGGCTATCGGATCCCATCCGAATTAATATACACTTCATATTGCTTCGTAACTCGTTACCTTCGAGTATTGTTGACATGTGAGGGGTGGGGTGGATGTGGTATACTTTGTTATAAATTTTGTAAGAAGTTAAGTACGATTAGGTAAAAGGCAAAACCTGGTTTTATCAAAATTACTGTTGCAACTTTTGACAAAAAGTTTGAAATAATTTTTAATCGTTTTTAATTTTTTTCAAATAATTGTTTTATTTTCGATTTCATCGCACATTATTTTTATTTTAATACTGAAGGTATTCAGTACATTTTTTGCAACGTATTTCCATTTTAGGTCATATTATACAAACTCAGCATACCCAATAAAGATAGCATATCCATTTGTTCGTAGCTGCGCGTGTTAAGAATATTAGAGGGATTCAATTTCCTCGGCAGCGCGTTATGATGTGTGATAACTGTTCTAATACGCAAATGGTTGTTGTTTTGTTTACGTCACGTCTTGTACGGACGCGTAGCTACGTGTGTAGTCACTACGTATCTACGTAGAGTCGAGTAGTTTTGAAATACAAGAGGAAAATTTGTGCATGAGTTTGGTATTTGTGTAGCCTATGGTATATTTATAGATTGTAAATTTGTAAGAATTACTTTAGTTGGATATTTTCCTTTACAACTATATAATACTAACTTTGCCCTGCGGTATTACATACGTTGTGCCCATTTTAATGAGAATTTCAGGATAAAAAAGCCTGGTCTATAGACCTATCTCTTGAATGGAGCTATCCAACAAATACATATAATTCAAATTAGATTATGCTCCTCACTGTACTGATATCTTCGGTGAGATGAGAGGCCTTTGGACATGCAGTGGGACATTACAAGCTAATACTTTTACTTTATACTATTAGACTGGTCGTTTCTGAGATTAACCCGTTCAAACAAACAAAAAAAAATAACTTAATAATGTAAAAAAAATGAAATACTCTAATTATGACTTTAATTCAGTATTATGTTATCATTTCCTTAAATGCAAAGCTCTGTGATACAAAGTGCATAGTGAATCTCGTCTCGTATAACATTACTAGGAGTATTGATATTGATTGGGGCGTCACAATCGAGGACACGATATTTGGTGGTCGCAGTCGTAACTAACTGCCAACTTCACAGACCGAGTTGGACTTGGACATCAGGGGGACTACCGGTGTGAGTGTGTGTGTGTGTGTGTGTGTGTGTGTGAAGGTGTCTCTATCATCCCTATGAATCCTACTAATATCATAAATGCGAAAGTTTGTGAGGATTTATGTGTGTTACTCTTTCACGAAAAAACTACTAGACGGACTTGGATGAAACTTTGCAGTCATATAGGTTATACATCAGAATAGGACATGGGATATATTTTATCCTGAAGTTCCCGCGGGAACGGGTATGACGCGGGCAAGCCCGCCATGCTTTTAGTCTTTAAAAGAGGTAATGCCTTGTCGCACCGCTCTACCCGCTCCCGCCCCCGCTCCCGCCGCCCGCACCAGGCATCCGGAACACTCGGCTGGTCCGAGAACATCGCAAATCTCACGTATTTCATCCTCGTTATTCGATACACCCCCTATTATTACCTACCTGTGTTATTGGTATGGGAACTGTATAGAGATGGTATTACCTCTTTAGGTAATGTGTTCCGACCATGGCATTGTATGTAAGTAGATTGTTATTTAAAATATCGGACATTGTGATTTGACATACGCGTGTAACATTGCAGTTACTAAACGCCTTATTTCCAAATAAAAGCTGTAGTTTGTACTCAGTATATCGCTTAATGGTAACCTACCCAAGTAACAAAATCTGGTACTATAAAAGACCTGAGAACGCTTTAGAGCGTGCTAATTAATGTCATGATTAGCACTATAATAGTACTATACATGTTTATACACCCCGGTTTAGGCCCTAGTATTATGACTGATTTATTCTATAAACATTAAATAAAAGCTGTCACGGTGATAAATCAGCTATGTAATTGAAATGTAAAAGTGATAAGAACCGCGTTTTAGTACTAAAATAGCGCTATCTGCAACGTTTTTGACATAAATTTGCTCTATAAAAGTGACCAAAACATGTTTATAGTGTTATTTTGCCCCGTAAAAGTTTCCAATGATCTTTTTTCGTGCGGTACCTATATTGTGAGTGTCTTCAAGAAAACAAATATCGGTAAGTTTATGTTTTATATCACCATATAGAATCGTTGATAACCGTAACATGTAATTAAAATGACATGCTCGACTACAATAAATTCATGGATGGACCGTAAATCTGCAGTAACTTGCACTTGCGAAAATAATTGTGTCGTTAAAGTCATTATACTGATTTCAAATTTGACAATGCGCCCTCATAACTTTCATGTTTTATTTAATTTTTAATTAATAAAATAAGAACTTCTCCCGACAATGGCTGCTATAGTACATATTGGCTCCAACTATGCTGCTAATGTGCTACCATGACAAAAAACAGCAGCCATTTTTTCACCTAACACGGATTAGGGTTCCGTTGTCCAAAAATCAAAATTATTTGTTTGTTTCAGTGATGCCCTACCTGCAATTAATAAATATATATCTTTTGGACGTGGGTTGTTTCCTGAGGAGATTTCATTTTATACTTTTAAGTAATAATATACTTGAATGGCCGTGGCAAGAAACACATTTTAAACTTGCACGCAATTGTATTGTGTGTGGCTATCATACCGAGTCACACCTACCAAATCATTTTGTGATGAATAAGACTACCTAATATTAATATAATTATATTATGTGCAGAACCATGTGTCATATTTTCTGCAACCACTTGGCCAGTATTTACATTTTGTAAATGAGCCTGTTGTATTGATATTAATGCTTGTGTGTATCGCTCCTTTATCTTATTTTTATAACTACCGCTCCCTTTATACCGACGCAGAGATATTAAATCCATTATTAAACCCTTACTACTGTAGTTTTTTAAGAGATTTCTGTAAACATTTGACACTCTGCCGCCATTTATAAAGTACTTATCATATAAATGATACTTAAAAGCTAGTATAGATCTAATTAGTCCATTAATTATAAATTTTAGAGCTTTTATATTATGTAATAGTCTTGTAAAAGTAACCTAAACTCACTTATAAAGCTATTTAAAATATAAGTTGTGTAGAAAATGCACCAAAAGTCATTTTGGTACTATTTAGTACTATAGAAGAATTTTCATGGCTTTAACAGAACTAGCGCCATAGCCATGTTTAGGGAGCCTTTAAAACGCTAAAACGTTTCGAAATGGTTGTGCAAGGTACTTTTATAGTGCAAATTTGTCTTGTAATAGTGTTTTCGATACTGCTACAGTACTAGTACTATAAAGGCAATTTTGACGTTTTATTAGTGCCAAATAGATATATAAAAGTGTCAATAAGGTTGTCTAAAGTATTAAATAGTACTATAATCGTATATTTTGTACCCATTATAGTGCAGCACTTTAAATATTCTTTTGTAAGGTCCTGTAAGCATTTAAAGAGCTAATTTATGGACTTAAACGCTCTATTATCTTATAGAACCAAACCACTCTGTTGAAAACCGTTATAGTACAAGCAGTCATAATGGTTACCATTATAGGCCTACTATATTACTGTTTGGTGATAAAAGCCTTAGTTATACAACTTTATGTTACTCGGGTATCGCCTGAATATACTTACTAGTCTATTGCGAGTTAAACTGGCAACAATTTTGGTATGAAAAATGAGTTTTTGATTTGGAACAAAATAATTATGTTATTGCCATTTTATAGCATGGCTCCTTACTGGTGTTGTTGTGTAAAAATAATGGTAAGGGTATTCTCAGATTTCCGACTTGGTTATTCATTAAAATTAGATTGATTTCCACCAACATACCAGGTGCTATCATCTCTACACCAATCCAGACATACACGTGACGTGTACAAATCAAACAGGCAGTGTCTAGGAATCACCGATTGAAGATGTTTGCTTCAAGATGTTTGCCCCCCCCCCCCCCCTCGTGCCCCCCGGCCCCCCTCCCGCATAGAGACAATCATACGATGTTTGCATTTACAATTATCAGATGGATTTGATATCGAGTGTGGAATATTGTGTGTTTGTTATTAGTTTGGATATCTAGTAGTAGTCTGTTTGAGTTGGATATTGTCTGACTAGATATAAGTATTTGAGTGGTGTTGCTGCACTATTGTAAACAGTTTTGGATATTTGAGAGGTTTTGTGACGAGAATTCTGTAGGATTATTTCTGTACTGTTCAACAAATGTTTTGTATTTTACTGAGCTCATAGTACTTTACATGGCTATAGCTTTGTCAGGGTGACTGTTCCATTTAGTTCGGGGGCTTGGTATTCTATCAGTAGCCAAAAACCTGAGAATACTCATAGATAATTTGACAATTCTAGTAGGTTTTGGTTTTGGTTTTCCTATACTCTCCTAAAATATTCGTCCATGCTTCATACATCGCGCACTGGACATATGCGTCTTCTACTTATAAATGATATTGTTTTAGTTTGAGCAGAATATTTTCGTGGCTCGCAAATATCCGTATGTTTAGTTATCGCCTGACACAACGCAATCTAACTCTCTCGCAGCATCAAATAAATCGTAATAGTATTTGAATGAGGGCCACACCTATTAAAAATGTTTATTGGCGCAAAGTATCCGCGTTGAGATATAGTGCGGCGCGACTCGAGTGCGCGTTAATGCAATTTAATCTGCGCGCGCGCATCACGAGCCGCGCCCACGCGTCTGACTCGCGTACAGCTGGCGGGCTGTGGCAGACTGAGGGAGATACTATGCGGAGATGTAGGGAACATAAAATAGTAACGTTTTCAATAGAAGTAATGTTTCAATGGTTACGCACTTTTAAAAAAGACTTTGACTCTGCTGGCCGTATTCTGTCTGTCTGTCATCAGTCATAGTTAAAGGTTTGTGGACAACTGATAAATGGCAAGGTTGATGACATCAAAACAGCTTAACCTAGTTTAAAATCTAGAAATATTCATCACAGAGACAACTACGAGTAAGACAATGTTTGTCTCAGAGAACAGTCAAAAATATATTTTAGAGTGCTAATCTCTTTGGCTGTGGACACCCGGCCTTATCTAAGCATGCACATGCAAATGTAATTTAAACAAATGCGCATGAGAATGTGTGAGAAGCGCGCGATAATCGCGCCGCGTGGTTTATAGGCGAGATTTGTTGCGTCGCGTGAACGCGCCATTAGTCGGCCCAATGTCGCCGACTATTTAATGTTTGTTTTGTTTACGTTTAGTACGAGAGGCTCGTTGGGTGATGTTCCAATACATTTTCTGTGGGTAAAATGAATTTCCGAATTGCTACTTCTGTTGGTTTGGTGCAAATAGGTTATCATATGCATAATACTATAATATGTACTCGTATATCTATAAGATTAGCCGCAGTTATAGTAGCGGTCGTGACGGAGCTTCATAACTAATCGCGATTGTTAAGCAACGTGCTGTCCGGCTAATTTTTGGATGGTTACGTTAAATTGTTGATCTGAGAGGGCTACCCGCGTTAAATCGTCAGTCCCGGTGATTTCATCGTTAAACCCATCCAGAGGCACAAAAATGTTCGACACCAGGCTGGCCTCTAACTTACTCAAAATTACCTCATTTATAATGGAGGCTATAAGTAAGAGCCGATTTTCCAGAAGACAAATTAATTATCTAACGTTAATCCAGAGGTTAATCTAAGAGGTCTGCTGTACAGTTAAGGTAGTTGCACACGGCGGCGATTCGGCACGCTCCGAGTTAAGCCCCGTACACACTGGTTAATTAAGACGAGATTGCGACCAACTTGCTTTGACATGTTTGTACAGTTGTGCTCGAAATAAATGTGAAAATAACGAAATAATAAATTCAAAATATTTCAGTGCTAGTTTCTCAATGTTAGTTCTTCTTTTCAAGTGTCAAACTGTCCGTAGATGTTAAACTGGTTCTGGAAAAATTGCACTCTTTAACAGCAGTTTGATTAGCTTTAAGACTCGTAACCTAACTGTTATTTTTACACAACTTCAGAATAGGTAAGTACAATGACGGTTTCCGTGGGTCGATTTGTGCACCGACCAGTCTGTCTTTTATAACTTCACATATCTAGTACAAATTCTTTATAGATGGAAAAATATCCTAATACCCAAACCATCGGATCGCACTTGTGCGCCAACCAGTACCGCCGTCAGTACACTCCTGCGCAGCGGTGCGTGACAGATGTTCTCATTACTGCGCCTGTATCGACGCCCACGCCTCCTCCCATACATACTCTAACATACAGGTATCAGATTACCTCAGGTTTTCATACATACCCATGCAAATATGTGTATGGAAGTGTTAAGGTATTTAGGTATCTACATAGGACGTACTCATACAACCAGGTATCGGATTACCTTAGGATTTCATTTCAAGAGATGCTTTAACGATGTTTCATTTATCCGACGCAATGATTCGGCGAAGAAATAAATGGCAGAAGTAACAATTCGGTCCCAACAGTAGGCAACTATTTGGCTATGCCCATGTTTCGGATATAAGGGCAGAGGTCTTGGCTTTCATTGGGGACCTGTTTTAATCGCCGGACTCGCCTTGTACCTTCCGTTTATTCTGAAATCGTCTCTCGCTTTTTCAAAATTTTTGAGAGTTGGAATAGATTGCCAGGAGGGAAAGCATTCTAAAGATGACTTTCAGATACTGGGTCTCATTAATTATTGCAGTAAGTGTTGGGGAGAGTTTACACGCAATTAATTCTTATGGGTACCTTATACTTAACATTTTTATACAATATTTTGATATAATTACTTCACTGAAGTGATAACTATTGCTAAATGATAATGTAAGGCTTCCTTTTCATTTTAAATCACCTCTAGGGTCCGTTATTTGACTATTATAGTTATGAGAGGAATTATTTCAATTACTTTCCGATATTATGTGAAACTTAGTGTTAATAAAAGTTAATGTATTGGGTAATACAAGGTAATGACTCGATCGAACTGGATCAAACTGGATCAGACAGGATCGCTTTATAAATGTGGAGGTGGTAAGAGTATTGTTCACATAGACTGGGTGGGATTGTACAGAGGAATCTTGGAATGATTTTATATTGATGTTAGGACTCAATTTTTACGATTCTAGTTACTATAATTATAATAATATGAAATATGTGTCAATGCATGGTGATTATGCTGATCCTCCTCAGTTTACTGATATCTTCGATGACACAAGAGCTCTTTGCCCATTCCCGAAGTGCGGAATACCGTAAGTACTAACTTATAGTGTCAGCCTTGTCCATGTCTGAGTCCGTGATAAAAACGTGGCATGAGACCAGGAAAATTCAAAAGATGAGTAACCTTCTGCGGTAATTACCAATCGACGAAACGTACTGTCGAGATGTGCCTCCATATAATCAGTAGAACTAGCGTTTAAGACTCATTTTGAGACTTTCCTTCTTTCATTTAGTCATTTGACGTCCGGTACTGCCCTTGCGTTTCGTCTGCCTTATCCGCGTATCCTAGAATCGTCTCATTATTATATTAACACGGTCGTCCACATAGTTTCCTAGTTTCGCAACACGCTGTAGAATGTTGTATAAATCCCGTTTATTGATTGTTAGGCTAGGTCCACACCGCGTTTATGTGTGTTTATTAAGCACCGTACACATTTTGATTAGTGTTAGTGAATGTTCTGTTGATTTTAACTGCGCTCGAGAGTTTAGTTATGAGAGCGGTGCCTGGGGTTCGAGTCGGTGATACGACTGTCGGGCGGAATGTGGAGGATGTTGTTTATGATGATTTGTGAAAGTTTTAAATGGTCTTTAATTTAGTTATACTTCGGGAAGCGTAAATTGCTGAACGGTTGTTGGAGAGACCGTTATGAAGAAGAATATCTTATTTTTATTTTATTAATTATGGTAAATAGTAAATATTCAATGATAATAATATAATGTACGATGTCTTCTATGTCTTCTATGTAAAACCAGCAGAACTTAAGGCCGCCGGCCGCGTCGCTTGTTCAGTGAGCGAGCTTCATGACGTGTGCTCATTTTTCACGTCTATCGCTTTGTGAACATCAGAATGTTGAGCCTATATTATATATAAATTACTAAAGAAACACGTAGGTACATGTTTTGATAGACTTATGAAAAATTGAAATATTAAATGCAATATTCTTCACAACCTTTAACCGCTGAAAGCAACGTCCGTTTTTTGGACTTTAAAGACCCATTCCAATGTCAAAACTTACAGAATAAAGTTAAAAATGGTGAATAAAATATAATACGAACAAATAGAAAGTAAAGGGAGCGGCGCTCAAACAGGGCCGGTCTAGAGCCATACGCAGACCTAATGGCAATTTATGTTTTTATTGCATTTTTAAATTATGAATTTTAATGAGATACCTACAGAGAGATTATGAGTCAGAAAGTCATTTTCCGGTAAAGGAGGATGCGAAAAAAAGGATTGCTACAGTCATAGCGTTTGTTGGATTGGAGCCACGGGCGGGGCGGGCGGCCGACAAACGTAGGTACAGTTTTTAAGTTCTAAAGCTTCAACAACGCACAAATAATTAGCCACTAAATATACAAGGAGCAATTGTGTTGTCTACTGCCAAATGTACGGGAATGTGTCAAAACTAATTGATTACATTTACCATTCCTGTACATTTTGAAGGCAGGGAAATACATCATAGAATGCGACACGATTGCCACTAGGATTCAAGTATAACCATTCATTTATAAATAAGAGGCGCTCAATTATTTATGTATCAGTACTTGGAAAATGCGACAAACAAAAAACAAATTCGTAAATGGATCTCATCGACAAAACGTTGTTTACTTACTTATTAACAAGATGTTGTATTAATTGTGTGAAAATAAGGGTAGTTTATTTAAATGAAGTTACTATTAATAGTAAAAGTTAAAGTAAAGTAACTAAGTCTGTTGGGCAAAGGCTTGTCATCTCACTGAAGATATCAGTACAGTGAGGAGGATGTCGCAAGCGCCACGTTTGCCTAATCCGGTTGAACTAGTGATCTCAAACAGGGGCCACGTTCGAAACAGTATTAATACTTGTAGTAGAGCGTATTTTCCCAACCCCGCTAGTAGCAGCGCCGGTGGCCCCCGCGGTCGGTGCTCCTCTCGAGAGCTATCCAAACGCTCGCCGCGGCGCACGCGGCCGCGGCTCAGCCGATTTCCTTGTTTTGCCCCCATCATGTTATTTTGTTGTTATTTTAGTTCCACGAGAGCTGCGCAGTTGCCCAAATGTTCACAAATTGTCGAGGACTTTAGGTTCATGAAAATATTATTACATTTATAAAATACCGCGTATTTTTTTTTAGTTTTGCTTCTTTTGAAATTCACAGACAGCAGTCTCCATCAAATATAGTTTTTATTATTAAAACCTATTCCAGCAGTTTCCCACTATTTTTCCTCTGTATCAATCGTGTTTTGTTGATGGTTTCAGTCTGTCTGTAATCATGCAAACACGGCTACACAATATATACGAGTATGTTTTAGATATCAAGGCACTCCATCAGTCTGTATGAAATAAATTCAAAAAATATTTCATAGTCTTAAGCAACATTTTTTCATGTCGGGGAGCCGTCGAAATATGTATTGAATAGGTACCTACAATGTACGTATCATAACTATTAAAGGCAACTAAACGATTACTTTACTAGTATTTGAAAATTTACCATCCGCCATTACAGAAAGATTCATGAGAAAGGCTTTGGGATAATTTCATCCCAAAATCCCGGTAACGGGTAGAACATGAGCAAAACCTCAATACACCGTCGCATATAATTATAACCATCACATGGTTGAAATTCCCTCGAACCTAGTTATTAGCCAGTGAATATCGAATCAGTTGGTACAGCCCCGGTGATACGCGTGATGTATGGTGTCGTGTGCAGTCGCGCGGTCCGAGGGTGACGGATGACCTGTCCGCGACTCTTTGTGCACTCATACGACGGACTATTGTGGATAGGATGCACTTTGCAAACAATACGAAATGTTATGCTTAATGGAATAATTAATATGTTTATTGGTAGGTAATTCTTTTGACACTAATAACTTACGAAGAAGTATTAGTCTGTCATGTCCCATTGCCGGGTAGGCCTCTCATATCAAAGTGATACTAATACTTCATCATTATTGACACATCAGCAGAGCTAACGATGTGACGAACAGCGGCTAGCGATTTGATAAAAGAATTTAATGTTCTTTTTACTCGACTGCGGCGCAGCCCAAAAAATGTATTTGACCCAATGTGACTTATATTTCATTAGATCTTACTCCACACGAGTAGCTCACACAATATATGTGTTTTTATAATTCGCTAGTCACCGTCACTCGCCTGGACCGTGGCACTCCTACTTTGGGAGCCCACTTGTAAGCACACTACCTTCTATATCTTTATGTACTTAGGTAATAGCTTAGGTACATCAGCCATCGCCATTTAAACAATAAAACCGCAGTGCCATAACTGGTTAAATACCAATAAAGGCAAATTAAGGTCATATCCACCGCAGCCGAGCTACACATTAATATTACAACCGTTCGTTTGGCACGCAACCTTATGCATCGGAACATCGGAGCCGTGACGTATTGCTTCTGGTAACAATTATACGAGTGTTATTATCATACATTTACCTACTTGACATACCTGTTAACTGAAATAATTAAATAGGCGATGTTTAGAGAGAGCTAGTAAGCGACCGGCGAGTTAGCGAGTATGTTAGAAAACGAGCGTCACATGTGAAGTAACAAATTGAAAAGAAAACTATAAGGGGCATAAATGGTTTGTCACTTTCTGACATGTGCTATTTCCCAAAGAGCAATAGAGACAAAACATTATAATTATATTAGTGTCTTAGTTATAGAGAGGTTATTAATAAGGCTATAAAGCAAAAGCACTTACCACAGTTTATTCTTCAATTTAAACGAGTTCCATGTTAAATCTGGTTATGTTGTAGCTCTCGAAGAACACTTCAACACACACAAACACACATATATAATTCAGAGATTTATTGTTGAGAAAAACAAAATGTTTAATATATGAAATCTATTTAAATAAATGAAATTAGTGTTATTTATACCATTTATAACTCGACAACGGCTGAATCAATTTTAATGGTTCTTTTTTATTTTATTTTTCTTGTTCCGGAATAGGTTTAAAATCCCGAAATTCCCACGGAAACTATGGGTGAAACCGTGGGGCACAGCTAGTATTATTTAAAAACACTGCAACACACACGTAGATAAAACGAACTTATTTACTATTTAGAAAAGACAAAATGTATAATAACATTTTGTAATATTAAGGTTACGTTAAAGTAAGTAAATAAATTAAGTGAGGGTTCAATTTCAAAGCTCTTTTCAGACACGCCGCGCACACACTAATTAATTGCCACAGAGCTATTAAAGTAACGTTAAAATATTACGATTACACATGAAAGGGTCGCCATTCGCCACAGATAATAACACGCTTCACCCCATTACAATTACTGGCTGAATAACTAAACAATAAATTGTAGCCTTTGCCAATAACCCATTGAAAAAACAAAACCGTATAACACGTTGTCTATGGCTGTACGGAGGTATTCTCAAGGAGGTTTTATTTATTTTTTTCAAGTTTCAAGGCTTTTCTTTTGCGTTTTCAAAGCTAGTAAGGTAGGTCATGTTTTTTAATGCTGGGATAATAATGGTTAGTGAATGTAACTGCATCGGCTTAAGAAAATAGACTACAAGGAATTAAACTACTAACATAAATAGCTAAGTAACAAATCTATTTAAATTGCCAAATAACAATAGATGGTATTTCAGATGCGTGATATACCTGCTGTTTTGAATTAAGAACACCACACTAATGCAACCTCTTTATCTAAATCTACGTGGCCACGCCTGCAATGGCCGTGCGGGTCAATAGTTCGATTTTTAAATAACTTCTCATAATGCCACTGGAGTAATAAATTAGGTGAATTGAAATGGAGGTGTTATTACTAATGCGTGAGGATTTATAATAAAGTATTAACTGTACTTATTGGCAACTTTCTAAATTAAACTTTTACTTTATTTCAAATATTATTTATTTAAAACGGGAACTTACGTACGACGGAGACTACTGTCGAGAGTTCCTCGACACGTTTCAAATAGATTTTTGATTACAATACGTTACAAAAAGGCTTTCAAATTAATAATTTTCAAAAGCAAAACTAAAATTGGAACTAAAAATATAATTGAATAGATGTCGAAAGGGAACGGGACACGTTCTGAATTCAAACGACACTTCACACATCATCGCGTCGACACCTTCATTAATCGAGGTTCTCCAATTAACACATTCGTGGCTTTCACGGTAATGAGCACGCGTTGGATGCCACGTCTTTTAAATTATTCATAACTTGATGTGATGTAATGTTTGAATGGTTAATAATCTACGTACGTATGTATGTAATGAGTGTCATTATGTCGTTATAGTAGTTTATGCAACTGTCATATAAGGAAGGGTATTAAAACACGAGTGTGAGTTTATGAAACGAGCGCAGCGAGTTTCATAATAGTAACGAGTGTTTTAATACCCGTGTTATATGCAGCTGCATACACTACTTTATCTTCACTAATGCAATTAATCAAATAACAAGAGTAAAAGCTGACAATAGTTTTTCACGCGTACGTGTATTGTCACAGTGAACTTGCCGCCATTAAAATCTAACCAATGAGAGCGCAGCTGCGCGTAGGGCCAATCAGGAGCGAGCGAGATCTTACCAAAGAGTTTTGTGTATGTAGTTTCGACGAAGTTTTCACGTATAACCCAACTGTTTTCAAAAGCCAGCCTAATATCAAAATTTGATACAACTTGTATGAGGATTTTGACATAAGGCTCGCCAGGTTAATTGGTCGCGTTTTATTGATGTTATAATGAGATTTTACGATATCGATATCGATGTTTTAGGATATTATACCATCATGTGAAATTGCTTAAATTGATTGTTTTGTTGTCTGCGCTATAACAGTAGTAATTATAAGTCAAGTATTGGAAACATAAGTAGAATGTTACAACATTAGTGTAGATAAAATTATTAATTAGCGTTGAACATGAAATTGAAAATGTTGGTTGTAATTTTTATTTATTTGTAGAAATATTACATTATGATGTTTATGATTTGTGCATCATTAAATGGTTTTATTTATGCATCTACCTTATCGGAACCCTATTAAGTAAATATAAAATGTAATTTTTACTTTATCTTACGTAGAAATCTTTTCACTTATGCCACTTTTTTACAAAATTTTAGGACTGCATTTAAACGGGGCTCAGGTAAAGAAGGCAAAACAAGACTGTAATAAAAAAGTATAAGCCTGTCATGTCCCACTGCTGGGCTAAGGCAGTAGGTAGTAAAATAGGTGCGATGAAAGACATCATCTACTGTACTTCTTACTAGCTTCAGAAAATATAAGTGCATTTCCAACAGGCAATCAGTCAATAAGTACAATAAATTAAGTTAAAAAAATCATCCATTTAAACAACGTCTAATCTCTTAACCAGAATGCGAGTGGCCACAGTAACCACAAGCCAGTAGCCCGCTTTCAGAAGACTGACACAGTGCTCATTAGAGCCCATATCCACTCGGCTCATAATGACATGTGCCACTGCAGCGATTCCTTACCCTGTGGCTGTTAACTACCGATACGATACGCGGGTATTACTACAACTAATTTTTTCTACAATTTTTTTTTTCAGTTTTCAAGCCAATGTTGGCCTTTACCGTAAAATCGTTTCTAAAGTACACTAAGCGATGTATAAGTAAGTAATTAAGTATAATTATTCGTAAGATGAGAGGCCTATGCCCAGCACTGGGACATTACAGGTTACTTTACTTTAATTATATGTAAAGAGGACTATAGTATGTACTTATGTTTACTTTTGCATCATAGTCCGTTTATTTGTTTAGCGTGAAAACATTGGTATGAGTTGTTTAAAAGGAGGTTGTGTATTACAGGAGTATTACGACGATGTAATATTTGCTAGTTTTGCTACCAGCTCACAGCTGAACGAAGGCTCCAACTTTTCTCCAGATCACATATTATGAAGTACTTGTATTACCCCATTGGTTACAGTATTCAGTTAAATATCCCTCACCGCCGTGTGAGCCGCGCCTTGTTTTATCGATGGTCGACTAGCGCGCCCCCTTCTCCCCTCGTTTCTGCTCCGTTCATTTCCTAAACACTATTGAGTATACTTTGTTTTCATAATGTGTTAAAGCATCGTTTGAGTCATGCCACCCTTTATATCATACCTCGGAAATGGCAGCGTTGACTTACCTTCCATTACGCTATGATATAAACTCGATCCTAACTACGGCGCAACAAAAACTAAATCCATAAACAAGTTTCAATGTCGAATAAAAACTAACCTCAAATAACAAAGACACAATACCACATCCAACCCTCATATTTCACACAGATTATTAAAAATAGGAAATGTAACTTTAAAACAAGAATGTACATTTTAAAAGTGTGCCAGGGAAACATGCAATGGTGAAACGGAACGCAGTGTATAACAATTTGCAAATAGAATGTCTCAAGATAGAGGGGACACTTGGGACGTGAAACGGAACGTAACCTAACAATTCAGTGAGTGCACCCATACGGGTCGCATTGTACACACGCGGGGCGTGCAGCGGGGACCACCATGAACACCAGACATTTTCAGGGATTTTCTTTTTATAAGTTACACATGAAGACCACTGCGAAATAATAAACATTGTTTTATTCAATTCAAATGATTACACCATTTTATTTATTAAGCTGTAATAGGTTTCATAAAGAAAAGTTAATTTCCAGATTTTAGTTAGATAAGAAACAGAGATCTGTCGGAGCCGAAAAAAAAAAGACGTGTGGCACTCGGGGACTGCCGCGGTTAAAGCTATTGCATAGTTATTTTTTGTATCACTAGATGGCGTTAGTGGGGAGCGTGAGGTTTTTTCGTTACGGAATTTCTGGATTCGGTCCCCGCGCTCAAGGCCCGCGATAGAAGCTATGCAATAGCTTAAAAATTTCTATTATAAAATATTTGACATTTCCACTAATATTGAACACTAGCTGCGCCCCGCGGTGTTACCCGCGTTGTACACGTTCCCGCGGGAATTTCGGGATAAAATGTATCCCATGTGTTATTCTGATGTATAACCTATATTACTGTAAAGTTTCATCCAAATCCGTTCAGTAGTTTTTGCGTGAAAGAGCAACAAACATCCATACATCCATACATACAAACTTTCGCATTTATAATATTAGTAGGATATTCACCTTAGTTCCATCCGCCTGAAAATCGTCCTCGTACGTTGTTTTACGGGTAGCCCCCATTCGAGTCCATTGTGCGATGAATGGCCGCGCTACACATTGTGTGCGGAAACGAATTTTTTAAGAACGCGTTCCTTTTTCATATTCTGAAATATTCTTTGGGTTTCATTCAGTATTGTTTTGTTTCAGTGTTGCCCGTACGTCTGAATGGTGTTTTTTTGTTAAAATCTTGTGTTTTTGTTACCTCATGAATACCATTTAGGTGATGTTGTTTTAAAATGGATTCTTTTTGTCTGTTTGTGTACTGTTTTTGGTTTTAAAATAGGGTATAAGAAGTATTAATAGGTAACTATTTATAAACTCTTTTCTTCTAATCAATCCTGGACAAATAGATAAACTGTTATCAGGAAATATTAGCTAGAAATAATTAGAATGTCTCTACAGGGTTATTCTACCTTCCTACATTATCTTTGAATGCATACACATACACATAAACAATATAACGCCTTTTATTTCTATTCACATATTTATATCCCAGCTACGCTCTGTCACGATTTCTCTTTGAAGATGTGGAGGTAGCTACAGAAAAAATGCTTATAAGAAGACATTGTAGTTATTTTTTTTTTGCTCATGCTAAATATTCTACAATAATTGTACGGAACCCCCCAATGAGACCAGATACCCGCCTACCCCCCGCGTCCGCCCCCGCCCCCGTCCTAAGTGTATTGCCGCATGTGTTTCAAATCAAGCCACAACTCACTCTCATTCGTATTGTACTCTCTATTGATACAATATTCTAAATGTATTGCAGATATGGAAAAAAATATGGAAATTGTATCTGCTATAAAAAATTGAAAGAACTTGAAATAGGTATGTTTATCGATTATCGTTAAACCAAAAAAAGTTCTAGGTTTGAATTAAAATGTAAATAAGTGAATGGTCAACCCTAGTGTCAGAGCTTTTAGAGCGCCTAAACACCTCCGAAACGGTTGTAACGTTGAAACAGCTGGGCTGGGGTAGTCCATTTATCGTGCCGGCAGAAGCATGGTAGCGCTCAGACAGAAATGCACTATCGGCCCCCCATGCAATTACTGAACTATTTGACCAGATTACACTTTAAGAGCCACCTCTTATTGCCAGCAACACAATCTATTACTTAAATATAGATTTGGTCGACTTAACATAGTTCAACTCCCAACTACTATTTCTTCGAAAAACTTGGTGAAATAAAACCGCCCCTAACTAGGTGAGCGATGGGGATGCACCGATAAATAAATGTTCGACTGTGTAACTGTCAGCGTGATGTAGGTAATGTGCGTATTAGTTCTGTTTTGATATGTAGCCGGATAGACGGAGACACGCGAACTGTAGTGGTGGTTTTGGTTCGGGTAGGTTTCGTTTGGTACACTTTGTAAGGATATAGTCAGCCGGTAGTAACAATATAACTGAAAGATGTAGTTACTTAATGGTGAGTTATAATAAAATGTATTCTGTATGTGAAATTGTGTTATGATGTTAAAGACAATAATGTATATTATGTTATGTTTTCAGTAACAATTGAATCCATATCCAAGCATTTTCTGCTAAGTTTTTGTCAGTGTTTGCTATTAATAAATCATTTCTGTCCCTCCTTATTATCTTCATATAAAGAGGCGAAGTATTTGACAATTGTAAATAAACATATTAGGATCACAAACGATCATACAGGTACCAAATGAAACTAAGCCGAGCCAGCACCGACTCCTAAGGTGGAGTACAAGGCGCGGCGTCCATTACGCGTTAACTAATATCGACAGGTCAGCCCACGGACACATCCCGGCGATACGTAACGCGGGCTTTGTTTTCACACCTACTTCCAATAAGTATAATCGTAGTGCTTGGTACATCTCTGAAAATGATTATGGCCACGTTACGGGTTGGTCCCGGATGTTTGATCGTTTGAACATGAACATCTTTAGGCGTTTTAAAACACCCGTCACCAGAGTAGACCACTAACCAATTGGAACATACTTACATGCCGACTTGACTCCAAATCCATCAAATATATTCAGTTTTTTCAGGCCTCATTATTAGCGACCATCAAATATCACATCGAAAGACTAATTATGTAGGTAAGGAAACGTGTTTTAGACTATTTCATTAAAATCAACCAACTTTTTCACTTTCAAATTGTACGTAACTTCTCATCCCTATAATTCTTGATTCACATTAGGGGTTGAGCAGAAATAAAAGGTCGAATCCACTTCAGACCGTAGACAAGAGAAATAACGTCTCAAGAACCTCCGACTTCATTTTATGCTTATTATTATACTTTACATTCTCGAATATATAGACATAACGATATTATTAGCTGTGTTTTAATTCAGGCATTCGGCGGTTTAAATTTGAAAGAGTTCGACTTCACCATTGGATCCAATTTACTTAACTATTAGGCAATAATAAAGAACCTTCAACTTTTTCTGAAATCTTTCCGAAAGTTCTCGATTCTTTATGACTTTATCCCTTTGTTCTCAATTTTGCACAGTAACAGGCATTTGTTGCGAAATAACTGAGCAATCATACAAGTGATACAAGGATCAGCTCCTAATTATGAAAAAATAGTCGTTTGTCGTAGTTGGGTGATTCCCACAAATGTGTGTTCAAATACTAACAGCAAACAAAGATTTTATTAATTTGAAAAAAGTCACCACCACTCCAACATTCACAATTCCAGAAACATATAAATAATTAGAGGAGAGTAAACCGTTTCATTTTGTAAAAGTAGCAAGACTCCCCCTCCGCGCCCCCTCCGGAAGAAGGGGGTAAACATTACCGCGGAAAAACAATAAAATGTTCCTGTTTTGTTCTTATTTCGCCGCGGTATGTCTTAGCGGACTCTCCTGACTTCATTTTACCTGAGACGAGATTTTTGCATGAGTAGTCGCGCGCCCCCTCCCCCCTAGGGATGGGGCGCTCTATCGGTTCTAATTAATCGGGAATTTTGTATTTTTCTAATGAAGATGGGGAACTATAACGGTGTGTGAATGGATGTCTGTAGTTAGAGGGATAGTGTCGTGTTGGGGTGTAGTTTGAGTAGCCCATCATTATTACTGATAAATAATTAGATTTATACTACACTTATTAGTTATAATGGAAGGTCTACAACGTGAGTAGTTTGATTTATTTGCTTTCGACTTGAAATGAAGGGTTGAGACTAAACAATTACCGGAAATCTTCACACGGTAATTGTCCAGCATTTAACATGTACACCCTCATAACAAACAAAAAATCAGAAGAAGAATTTTCGCTAATCATGTCAATTATTACTTTTGATGATTATATAATCTGATTAAAAATATTTTAGCAATGTCTTACTGGAGAGATTTTCCTCTCACCTCAGATATCAGTACAATGAGGAAAATTTACCACGATTGAACATGGAACCAGAAATTGAACATGGGACCTTTCGGTCCTTTCGGTCGGCGGGTGCACATACTGATAAAATCATAACGAATTAAATAATAATAAGAATATCGATAACTGTGTCCCATCACTAACCGTCTTGGAAGTAGGAGCATTACTCGTCGAGTTGAGACCTGCGTTGAAACCAAACCTATTTAAGTTCACTTGACGTAGGTACAGCAATCTCGGCTCTAGATTAACTCCCGGGGTATTTCTCATAACGTATTACCAATGTGCATCTCTAATATTATGTAGAGCGCTTGAATTATGAGTTTGTCAGTTATTTCTTTAAAAGATATGGAATTTAGGGAGAATTATGATGTTAAAGAAAAACTCATAATGATTTGTAAGAAATAATCAAAGGTTTCGGTATTATTGGAATTATAATATGAGTAGTCCGTTTGGGTAATAAAGTTTCCTAAACAGCCAAACGTCCAGTATGTTTGGATGCTTATGGAAACTTTCTTTTCAGTATGTAAAAGTAACTTGTAAGCACAGTATACAGATTTTACAGTAAAGAGGATTAGAATAAAGCACCACGCTTGCCTACTGCGGGTCGACGACATAACATAAAACCTCATTTAACCTATAGTTACCTCTTGTTATCTATCTGTTCCCACTCCCAAAAATCAGTAGGAAAAAACAATAAAGCAAAGGAAATTGTTAGCGCGCGTCACTAATAGGTATTTCGTCTGATTCGGCGCTTTGCCCTTTGCCCTTTGTCTTGGCGTGTGTGACGGACTCATTAATTTTTAACCTCTTCTCGTGGAGGAAATGAGAGCTCGCTTATATTTCGGTAACGGATTACCGTCGAGAAAGGGGTAAGCACCCCCTTAAAAATTTGGCTCTTCCTTTTGATGGGTTGGTAAGTATGGTGATGTTTGGAGAACAATTGGGTGATTCAGAATTGGATGACATAAGTGCAATTCTAATTATATTTTTTTAGCCATTAGCATGATATAAATGTTTCATTTGTTTACACAGAACAAGTTACAACTTATTCTAAGAAAGAAACAATATGAATATAAACTAAGTAACATACATCTCAGAGTATGTATTCATACAAAAGATTAGCGACCATGTTTCATTGATAGATTGTCATACCTGGGTATGAAAAATGTGTTCAAGTGTTTACTAATGCACATAATATCAAGTTAACATTGATTAATATCTTTAGGTAACGCTGTGTCATTGAAACAAGACAGAATATTATTTCCTATTTTTTTACACTAATTAAGTCACACAAATGTGGAATGCTAATCAAACACTACAGCTGCACGTGCAGATTTATTCTCTCATCCGAGTCTCAATCACAACTGTCTGTTACATATTTATTTGTGCGCAGGGGAGGCTGGGCCACGGGGTCCGCAATTAAAATTATAATTTTTGGCAAACTCTTCCGCCCTCAACGTGTATCTGTATCTTTGAAAACTCCCGCCGGCGAAAAATACTTGGACACACTGAGGTGCAGTGACGATTTATACGATGATTTATTGTCAGAATTGGTATAAATAATATACATGTTATAAATATCAAATTCAAAAAACAATAACATTATTATTATTTGGATTTACCAATATTATGTATCTACCAAGGATTGTGCATACAGATGGTTAAAGTAATCTCTCACATCTGTTATTTGCTCGCTCTATAGTAGATAGAAAGAGTTATAGATCTGGAGCTATTAGATGTCACTAATTACAGACAATACATTTAACTTTATTTAAACTGGCATATGAGAAATCTATTTATTAGTAAATATTGTTAGATAAACCGATCTCCCAGTGTGCCAGCAGCTTACACTTCCAAAAATACGTGTATCTTTCTAGATTCGGTGGCCCCGAGTCATTGTGCGCCGCGAGTGAGCTCTACGAATGTTTAAATATTCATTTAAGCCTCTTTAATGATACTCTATGCATGTGAGCCAGACATTGTTTTTATACTTTTTGTACTGAATTAAATTATGGGACTTTCATATTTATGTTTGTTGCGACCGTTGTCTCTCGGCTTGTAGTTAAGTGTACATTTTGATATCATTTTCACGTTTCGTACAATTTTAAGTTTATTTTACGTGTACAACATCGTGAGTATACTGAAGACAAGACTGTAGTTAGACTGCTTTCTGGTTTATGAAACTATATGGAGGATACTAAAGGCATGACGTCAAATAGTGTATCGACTAAATTTGAACTTTTGTTAGAATACCTTCTGTCCGTCGTCACAATCCAAGAAGTCTAAGGCACTCATAGTTAATTAGACCCAAACTAAGCTCAAAGCTTGGATATGGAATCTAACTACATGTAATACAAAAATGCTTTATAAGAATATATAATTGATACCCAGTCGTCGCGTCGTCGCCAACCACTATTGTCTTCAAATATTGTTGATTCGGGGTGGAAATCGAACCCGCATCCCCCGACACAGTAAGCGCTCTCACTGCCACTGTGCCAACGAGCTCGTCGATCGAATTCTAAAACTGCATCACCAGATTCTCTAAACATTTGAATAATCTTCAAATAAGTTAACTGCGTCTCCACACTCGCGTCGCTCGCCGCAGTTCATTTCCCGGCTCACTCAATTTCCCACCTCCGACGTGGGCAAATTGAATCGCATTAGCGGCTCCGAGGCGCATATAAGTAGTAAGCGCCCATCGGCTAACAATTTTACACGTAATCAATTTATCCCGCGCGCCGACTTGCCCCAGCCTCCCCCCAGCTTCCTTCAGCGAGACTTGTTTTTTAATTGTTTTTTAATTTAGCTTTGAATATATTAAGATGATTTGTGGGTTTCTTGAGGCTGTTTCTTTTATAGTGTGTATTTGCTTTTTAAACGGGCAAGACAAGTAAGTGAATCTGAAGTATCGTTTTAAAGATATACATGCCGACATAGGCTAGCCGAGATAAAGCATTTCATATAAATTATTAGTTTTTATTACGACACCACTATTTACACTTTCTGGAAAGGCAATGTTTATTATCCTGTAAATAAATAAATTCTTATATTTCTGTAACTCCCATAAAATCAGAAGTTAAAAACAAATTGTATAAAAAAATTAGTTCGCAGTGAAGTATTCGGTAGTTATGCCCGTTCCGGGAGTTTTATCGGAACTATCGGGCATTCCGCCGAGAACAAAGTTGCGTACTCGTGATCACTTCCCTGTAGTCCTGTAGCGCTCCGCTCCACTCCTCTCCGCTCGTGTTTATTGCTTCCACTCCAGTGGGCGCACTCTTTATTTACCTGAACACAATGATGGCTAATGAAATAGCTGGAAAAATAAGGATTTAATATATTACAGTCAGTACCGAGGAAATCAAATAGAAATGTTATTGGACGTGAGTACAGTCAACCTTGCATCTTCGGGCGGGATGCTTCAGCTAACGCTCATGCACCTCAAAATGTCACACCAAATGTCAGTCGCGACGGACGTAGAAAATTAAAAATCGTTGCTTCCCACTGGCAGGCCACATAAGCTCAACAGTCTGTCTTTTTACTTATGACCAACGCTTTGTATTTAACAAACATTAACAGCGCACGTAGTGAACCTTTTAACAAACGTAATATGTTCCTAGAGCCAACTATTTGAAACAACCCTCTCTTAGTCCAATATTTATGTCCATTTAGTCCAATTATTATGTGTGTGTGTAATGCTACCAACCGTCTAGGACACAGGTTAAGATTTAGACGAAAAACATTGATTTAATTAGTTGACGATTTCCATATTACATTGTGCCGCCCATCCCCCCAGCACACTAACCTGCCATAACAACATCCGCGGCCATAAAGGCGAAACGGCTCATAAAGGCGGGTCCACACGTAAACAAAAATCCATTATTATTCATCTAAAGACTGACGTGGCGAAGTCAATGTCTATCTTATTTCTTTTATAATTATTCACGGCGCGGGGCGGCCACCCCCTCCCCCCAGGGGGGTGCGATAGAGAGAACGTCTTCGGTTTTTGCGGCGTTTGTTTCAAGTTTTTTAGGGGGTTAAACCCTTTCCTGAACATGACAGGAATTGGATCATTAAGCAGGGCTTGCTAAGCCCGTATTGCACCCCAATGAGTTCTCGGCCTTATAAATAAATGTGTATTATGTAATGAATTTTATATAAAACATTTTCCAAGACAATAGACGTTAATTGAACAAGAGTTTCGTTTTAGGTTACAAAACGAAATAATTAGGGAATAGAGCCTCTACGTGCAGGCTGTCTCCTGGATAAACAATAAATCTTAGCAATAAATAATTGGGAGACAAAGTACTTTATAGAAAAAGCTCAGATCTTCAAATTGGCACAGCTTAAAACAAAACGAAGGCAAGTGGTTCTAAACAAATTCGCTCTATTCATACGATACGACGGCGCGGACCGACTAACTTAGCTTATTAGTGGCCAATCCAATCGAACCTCACATAGTTGAAAACCCATAAAAAACCAAATGAAAACCATCGGAACTCCATTCATAGCGATACGAATCGAGGTAATCAATTCAAATGGGGAACACGGGGTAAAACGACCACGCGTACAACAGACTGCTTATGAAATTATATCGCGGAATCTATGAGAAACTTCAAACATATTTTTAGAGATCAGTAGGCGGGTTAATTGAACCGAACATAAAAAAAATGGTGGTTTATGTGTGTAGGAATTAATTTAACATAAGCACTGATTCTGACATGATATAAGCACTGAAGTCCTTTCTTAGTTAATTCAAAGATTTTAATTAACCATCATTTAATCTTGTACTTAGTGTCTCACATTACGCTCAAAACTTCCTTTTACTATTCAGAGAATTACCTGACACAAACAAATTCAACAGATACGGAACCCTCAATTTGTGGAAAAGTCTCTCTTTGCCGAAGTTTTTATATTTTTTCGTCGATGCAACCAGGTCGTCTGAAAAGTAAATGGCTTAGAAAATTGGATGAGCGTGTGCCTCGAACAGGTTGTGTTTGAATAAGTGTGAGAGTGTATACGGAGAATGAAAACATCTGCGTTTTATTGGATTTGTTGGTTTGCTCCCCGCCGATACTGGTTTACATCAATTACCCGCTTTCTTCGTGAATTGTTACTCTCATGTTGACTTACGAGCCGGGACGTGCGCGCCTTTCAATATTGTTTTCAGAATTGGATTCAAATACGTTGGCACACTTGACGGGCTGTCACCACGAGTGGTGTCTGGAGCGGTCAGAGCGAAATGAACAACGTCTATTTAAATCATTTAACTATAAATTATTCATTATTTCGTAATACAAATTCATTCGTATTCATTGCTTTCAAGTTCAGAAAACCTTTCCAATACATCGTTAACAAGCTCAATGCATTAGGCAAAGAGTACAGAAAAATAATGAGGTAGCATAACACTATCTCACAGAGTAATGCTCTCGGAGCGCGCTCTAACGAGGCTCAAAGAGCCACCACACATGCCGGGACTAATGAAAAGACTCCGATCTGTCAATGCTCCCAAACGTAAAGATAGGAAAATTAAAATGTCTAGACGACATCGACATTTTGTTTTGCCAAGACTCTGCCGTATATCGCAACTTACGATATTACTTATGCGCCGCGAATTATGGAAATTGAAAAAGGATTTTCATGCGGAATAAATTTGAATCCGTACAACGTTTTACGTCGAGATTCGAAGGAGTTCTGCTATAGATAAAGAAATGTCGGCTAATTAAATGAATTAGCGGGGGCTAGCAGTGCGTGGTCCGACTGAAAGCCTTTAGCGAGTAAAAAGGCATCCGAGACGTTCTCTTCATTAGCGACAAGAAAAGTGATGTCATTCGTTTGTAGCGCGCCCCCGCGGCCCGCTCCCGGGGGCGGGGGCGAGGGGGGGGACGGCTTTCTCTTTCATTTTTCCTTCGCTCCTCGGCTCATCCAGTTACATCGTTCTTATGTTTTATTTTTAATTAAAGCGTACGCAAGTCGGCGGCGTAGATCTTCCCCCCGGTGGGGGCGGGCGCGGTACATACGGCGCGGGTGTTGATGATTTTTCAATGGGGAGAAAGAGTTCCCTCATTTTCTTAAGAGAAAATTGCGTTTTGTTTTCGAGTAGTCGAAGTCTGTTGTAATCGCTTTTGTTTCGTAAAGTTTCCGTCGCACTCGCCGCATGTGAACGTAAATTGTGTGCTTTGGAAGTTTCGGCGAACTGCGAGCCGTCGCGGTGGAGGTGTTATGTGCATTAAACTTTGTGCTCGCTCTGCGCTGCACTTTTAAACTGTTTTACATTTATTTCTTACATACTTGAGCACTTGAGCAGTGTTAAGGCTCATTTCCATCGAATTGAGTGCCTCATACCTTACGAGATAGTTAGCTGTTGTTTTATTTTTTCTTTCAATTTATTCAGATACTCGTTAAGCCCGAGTACATAACAGCATAATAACATAAAAACATTTCATCCCCTAAAAATGTACACTCACATACCAAACACATTATCCGGGTCTCAGAAGTTAATGTAATGAAAAACAAAAAGGGCCAAGAAAGGGTGCGTTAAGTTCCACCGAAAAACGGGAATTTGTAAGAAGGCCACCCCCACCCCGGGGGGAACTGCCCCCTCGTGTGCGAAAATAAATTGCCAAGAATAATAATTATAATGAAAGCGAAAGAACGTATAAATTAGTGGGGACGCTTCGAGACTCAAAACTCATTTGCGAGTGTGTGTGCGTCGCACGGAGCGGCATGCGTGTGTGTGTGCTGTGCCGACAAGAAAATGGAGAATAGTTCTAATTGTACACAACAGCAAAAATAATAAGTATCATTTCCCTTTTCAAACGATATGTAACATACACAATATATGGTGAGTTGCATAATAAACAGTCTTTTTCTCACACATTCAATCTTCAAAGTCATTCAATTCCTCTACTCATATAATCTGTAAGTAATTGAAACATGAAGTGAGCATTTTGCATTTTTTATATTTCCCACTTTAAAAATTAAGTCCTCACACAGTTATGGTCTGACTTTTAATTCGGCAGCCGTACGTGTCGGTGCGTGGCCGTGCTCCTGATTTGCCCATTCTCCCTTCATTACCGCGTTACGGACGTCTTATAACCTCTAATGGACATTCCTGGACGCGCTGCGTTGTCCATGGACGCAATTCAAAAAGGATTTAACTTTATGATATTGTCACGTACTTATACTCTGTGAAGGAGTAATTTAATGATTACTGAAATAAAAAATGAAGTGGTATGTTTTTTTTTTCTTTAGTGGTATGTTTTTTTTTATAGGTAACCCTGGGGAGTTGATGATCTCAAACTGACTAGAGAACCTACTGCTATTTTAAGTAGTTTAAAGATGTACCCAAAAGCAAGTTTCAACCTTTAATCTTTAAGCACTTAGATACAACCATCAAAATACACCCCATTTGTGTGGTCATCATTTAAGTCATAAATTAACAATCAATATTAAACACAAAGTAGAAACGCTATAATAACTACCCACGACCGAACCCCGCCCCCGAAGACATCTTACATTCCGTATAAATCAATAAACATCACATAAACACGGTATACATATTTCGCGATATCGGTGGGATGCGAAAAAGGGGGAACGAAAAAAAAACTAATTAAAAAAGCAATCAAGGTTTTCTTGAACGCGCACGTTCGCCCATATCGTCTTACCCCCGCTTCCTGCCACCCCGACACCCTTTGGGGGGCGGCGAGGGTGGCCGGTACTAGATTTACGTAACACGTTTAAAGTGTGTTTTGATGAAGTAATCATCCTATTTCCAAGGACTGCGTTTAATTTTTTGCGGTTTGGACGCCACATCGGACTTTTTGTACGTTTTCTCGTTTTCCGCATCGGAACTCTTTTATCGGGATTAGTTAATTAGTGGCTTGTTTACATATTAATCAACATCTTAACGTCATTCTAATTAACTTCAAAATCAATGCCTGACTATTGATGATGGAGTATACACGTACTAACTTGCCTGATACGCCTATCTTTGTACACATACGGGGAGTATGAGTACAACATAATCTAAACATAATCTTAATACAAGTAGCCTGTTACTAAATCTATAAATTCGCAGACCCATCCGTGAATCATTGCTAGTATCTTCTGAATATAATACGTGCAGGTGTAGCGCAATAAAAATGGAAACGGTTACTTTTATGAGAGCGAGAATAAGATGTTTATAAGAAGAATGGACTAAAGGAGAGGGCACACTGTACTTTAAATAGCGGCCATGATTTAATTGATTATTTGTGATGCTTAAAGTAGAGTAAGTTACATTTTGTGTGTGATTTTGTGTAGTCTAGATCATTAGACTAGACGTAACTACATAATGTAATAAAAGCAATAAGAATCATATATGTTTTATCACACATTAGATAATTCAATGACAAGTTTAAGTAGTTTAACTTATTGACATATTTTTTTATTTTCTTCTTAATTATCAACATAAAAAGCTTACATTCACTCTAAATACTCACATTTACAACAGACAGCAACTGCGATATTCAGAATGCAGACCCAACTTTACTTTCAACTTAAAAAAGGTCCTCAAAACGGTAAGACCGTGATAATATACGTTCTCCTTAACAATATAATAAAACGTTTCGCAGTAACAAGCGGTGCTGGAACAAAGCGTGGCGCGCTCAAATAATTTGTATCAATTTGTAAAAATGCACCTCCCACTCGTACTGTCCCCTTAACGAGGGGGGGAGGTACGTAATAATTATGTCTTGTTGCATACGGTTGTCTTTTTGATGTAATTTGAGGATTAGTAGCGAAGAGATTTACCGGTATGACGATAGGTGTGTAGTTAGATGTTGTGGTGTATTTATCATGGCACTGGGTTGGAACTTGTGTATTTGTTCTTCTTGATTATTAGTCCATATTAAGTCCTGTCATGATATTTATGTCACGAGTGACTTAGACTGAGTTTAGAACCTGCGACTCCCGAGTTCAATGGCACGCGAGCACCATGGCAATTACAATTATTCTCAATGTCTAGCTGAATGTCAACAATACTTTAATAACTCTTTATTTAACGTAAGTGCTACTTTCGTCCGGAATCACTGCTCTATTCAATCAAACAACACCCTATTCATTCTTCGATTTTGGTGCAATCCCCGTATGTAGTACATTCAAAACTAAATCGATAGTACCGCAACATGAAGTACCACACAACACTATATCTTAGCGAATTAATCTACACCGTACAATCCGAAACTACCTCCAAAATATAAAATTAGGCCGTATTCACACGCAAGTCACACACGCTAGCCCACAATCACTCACTTTATCGCGATAATATCGCGCTCATACGCAGTTATATGTAAATGAATGACTGATAGGTAACTCATTATGTACGTAGCCTGCTCGAGCTGTGGCCAGTTTGTTTGTGTTCCAACAGCCTTGCGTTTTTATTACGACCTTTCTTTATCCGTCGGTGAAATCTCTGAGTTTAATTGGTGATATGTGTGCTTGTTGTGTGTTGGTTTTAATGACACGTATAAGTGTAACTGGGTGTAATTATAAGGGTAACTCGCTGATTGAAACAGAGTCGAGAGTACGAAGACGGTCATTTGCAGTAAAAACAATTAACTGTGGAAAATATTATCTAGACTGGACTTAATATCGAAACAAGTCCCGTGTCATGTATTGTATTTATATCGTGATGGTTTAATGAAATAGTCTTTACTATTATAAAGAGTTATTAAGTTTGTTTGTTTGTCTGTATGTTCGAACTAATCTCGAGAATTACCAGTCCGAATTAATTAATTGTTTTGTACTAGATAGCCACATTCAACGGGAAGGCTGTGTAACGCGAGGCGCTATTAGTATAACACAATAATATTACTATCTTAAGACAAGACAAAATTTAAGTAGTTAAAGGCGTTGCGTTCGTTATAACTGAGCGAATTGGCGAGTTCGATAGACCGCGAGCACCCCACATGTCAAATGGCGAGCTAGCATGCAAACGAACGTATTAGTAAGTAAATGACTAGATACAAATGTCTAAACCGGAACCGATTACCACCTAACCTCCGCGACACTCATCATTACCTCCACAAACCGTTTCCCAATTTGGCAACATCACATCACATCATACACAAAAAGTAAATGATATGATGGAACTGATATGAATATCGCTGATACAATGGTTCCCATATCAACCGCCTGATTATGATTGCATTTTAATGGTAATAAAATACTTCTGAATCGCTAAACGTCACAAAACAATAGAATATTATGACCACTCTATACTGACCTTAGGGGTAGGATAGTAGAAATGTGTAGATGGTGACATCAAACTATTGCTATAAGGACTATTGCATGAAAATGTACGATGTGTATCGAACAAAATCATTTAAACATACACTAAAGTAGTCTCAAGTAGTATTTAAAAATACTTTGTTCGCTTGGACTTCGTTTAACACCTATCCTCCTCATTGATGGGAGACCTTTGCCCAGCGAAAATTACAGACTTACTTTAATATGAATGGTCACCGAAAATTTCCAAATTCGAAATCAATTTCAATAGTCTTGTGAAATCCAGTGAAAATATTTTAATAAGGATACCAAAGGATGTATTTTATAATATGGAGCCTTATGGAGCATTGTTCTATCAGCTATATTATTTAATATAATTTTCTGTCTATCTCTTGTGCCATATCTACACTTGACCTGTACTCCCCAAGAAAACCTTCCCAGCAGGTCATGTTAACCTGGTGATGTATCGACACGAAAACAAACCTTTACGACCACTTTATGTGAGGGAAACTCGAGTTCGGACAGAACTTGCCTCAACTAATACGATGATATTACATTTACATGTTCTTACGTAATTATACGCTTTGGTGAGCTTAATTTAATTTGATTTACGAATAATTGGAGAGCGGAGATCATTTCTAATTGAACGGACCTGGACGTTGATACATAGTAGCGAGGTTACAATGTACGACTCTAGGACTTGTTTAATTACTTGTTTCTAGTATGTAGTGTAATTAAAAATACAACTAATCTAGTATTTAATGTGGTTTAACTTAAAACCAATTTAATACATGTATCGTTATTCAAATATCAAAGCGCATTAAACCGAAATCCAAACAAAACGCTTGCACACGAGTAACCGTATTATTGCACAAAAAAAGGTAAGTTTCCCAGAATTGTGAATGTAAAATGGTTAATCAGTAATGGTAGTGTGATTAGGGTAAATTGGTCTGGGGCCATTGCTGTGTCACGTTCGAATACCAAGCAGGCGCAGGGTTGCCCAACGAGCGCTGGCCAATGCGTGATGTACTCGACGCGAGACCACCACAACTGATCAAGTCAGGTTTAGAGAAAAAATATATTCGTAAGGTTAAAATATAAGTAAAACTATGTGGTACTAGACTCTTTAGCACTAAACTTGACAATACAGTTTAATATAATTACCAGTATTTTCCTTTCAATCTGCTACTACTATAGGTTATTAAGCCTAATCCTCGTCACTGTACTGATATCTTCGGTGATAGTTAGAGGCCTTTGTCCGGCGGTGTGAAATCACAGGCTAACACTTTTTATTTACTACATCAGGAGGTTGTCTGTTAAATGAGTGAATTAAAAAAAATCTGTTTCTGTGATATGTTAATTACATTAAAACTGTTATATAAAGTGTTATGAATTAATAATTGATTTTATAATGATAATTCTAGTAGTATTTTATTATTCTAATTTACATGTCCTTGCCACTGAGTCAATTGAGCCAATGATTTCAAAAATATATATTCTCAAAAATGTGAATTGCAGAGTTACTTGCATGTGGCATCCGAGGTTCGATTAGTTTGTTCCGGCCGGTTCTGTCGTATTACTTGTGCCTAGTTTACATTCAGTCGCTATTAGCATAATTCACCAATAATACTAGATCCATGCATCGCGTAATGTAATTTCACTGCAATATTTGTATCAACTTCATAGCGTTTAGGGATTGTTGACTTTATACTGTTTGGTATTATTTGTGTTTAGACTTTATTGGTGAGTTATGGGTTGTTAACATTAGTATTATTTATTAGTTATTATTATTGATGAATCATGTGGATATTATGTCAAGTCGGTTACAATAGAAATTACTTTAATGTTAATTACCTACGACGTTCGTTTAGATAGACTGCCAAGCCCCGAGCAGCAAGTAATGTGACGTGTAAAGTTCGCGTTCTATAAAACTCGTCAGCTAGCAGCTAGTAAACACGCTCTATCCAAACGCCATAAATCAACCATGTTTGTAAAGTAACCTACACCTACCCATCAATTACAGTCAATGCTAAAATATCTTACTCGAGTCCGAACGATGGATAGTCTATTGAGAGTCGCTCCGGTATGTAAAGCACGATTTATCAGATCCCGGCTCACACACATTCCCATAAACCAGACTCCGATATTTGTTTTACCTTTTACTATGAAGATGTTACTTCCACGTAGTTGTCCATGTCAAAGGTTGATAAATATGCAATAACCACGAATAGATCCTGGATCGATGGAGCGTGTACTATCCCACCATTTAACATAGAGCTCTGCAACTCGAAGAAACTTGCGAATTTTGGTTTGTTTTTCAACTGATTGGGTGTCAGGTTAAAGTGGTGATATTTGAGTGCATTGTTAGAAAATTGTAGATGGCGCCTTAGGAAATATGGTGTGTTTACATTGGCTGTGATGTGGAGCGGTGGTTACAGGTCACAGGTGACGCGGTGATTACGCGCGCTCGCCCATTTGGATGTAATCGAGCCTCAACGAACCATTGTTGGTTTGCTTAATGATAACTCACAGGACGAGCTTGATCTGATGATGGAGTGCCTAATGGGGGTCAATGTGGAGTCTGGACCGATTGATTGGGAAATATTCACTGTTTCACAATCGATCTGTTTTGAAGTTACAAAACGTCTCTTTAAATGCTTGTGAAGAATTAGACATTTAAACAGGATTATTGATAACAGAGTATAGGTAGTCTCAATATAACGTTGAAATTGATCGTGTCTTATCTACCCCATCAGTACATATTTTGTGGACACAGTGCTTAAATTAAATTAAAGTAAAATTCAAAGTGTGTTTTTAGTTACTAATAGTTTATCTTCAAAATAAAACCTAGTCGACACCGATCTAGTCGATAAAATTGCAAATATTATAGGTACTCAGGTTGTTTATAAAGTTAAACTGTGACACACAGCTTTATATAAAGTGGAGCATTAAATAGCAGCCAATGTGGAACAATGTCCACGTAATGAAGGGCCATCGGTGCAAGATGCGCTCGACTCGCTCTCGGCGTCTAATGGGGGTGCCCGTGGGTATCACATGCCCGAGAGACATTACTATAAATAACAGGGATTTGGGACTTAGGAATGGCAATTCAGAAATTCAACACAAATGACACGGTTGACATTAGTGACACCCTGAATGTTCATGCCATCATATAGATTACTAGCTGTACTAACCGCATTAAATATGTTTCTCTTTAAGAGATTTGAGGTATATAAGCCTATGTGTTATTTCGACTTATACAATATATCATAATCTCCCTCTTGAAATCTTGTTTTCAACAAAGTCCGTTCAGTAGTTCTCGCAAATGTTTGCATCAATAATATTAGAAGTATTAGTGGGAAGCGATACTTTCTTTAGCGAGCATCACTTACAGGGCGAGCCACCAACCTACTCGAACTTACCTCCAGTTAGTTCAGTAATACGTCAAGAGTAAAGTTTATGAGAGGCCGGTATCAAGCGGCGGCGAGAGGTCGCACCTGAATGCTCATTAGTTCAGGACCACTCGAGGCCTTCCTATCTGTCTTGCTGAAACCTACCCTGAATAGAGGGAAGAAGCGGCAGAGCTGGCCACGACAGTCAAATTATAGAGTTTGGTACTTGATTATAAATTGTTGGGTAAAATCAAGCAAGTTCAAGCTAAAAATAAACATTACTTTTGAAACTTAATTACTTAATTAACCATTGAAGTGAGTTGGAAATTGTCTTGAAAAGGATTTTTAAATAATCGTCATTTAGAGACCGGCCAAGCGTTTGATCAGCGGGTATCTTTGTCCGGCAGTGGAAAAATATAGGTTATACAAATCTTAAGTAGAAATTGAATATCATCATCATTAATTTAAGAGCAAGGCTCTTGTCGGTGAGTCCGATTCAGACTTCTCCATCTATTCAGTGCAAGTTCCTTCACATCTCTATATGACATGACGAACACTTTTTCTTTAATCTGACTCATGTAACTGATTCTCGGCCTTCCCCTACCTCGCTTTCTTTCTACTTTACCGTCAATGATATTATTTATGTGTCTGTCATGTCGTATGAGATGTCCTATCATCTTCCCTCTCCTATTTTCTATTATTTCAAGTAATGTTCTACTCTCTCTCTCTCTTACCAATTCTAATACTTCTTCATTTGTCATCGTTTCAGTCCAACTAATCCTTTCCATCCTACGCCAACACCACATCTCAAACGCTTCCAACCTCTCCTTATCCCGTTGAGTCATCGTCCACGTCTTTAAATACACAAATTGTTTCCTTATTTATATTTATAAATCTCGCTAAACATAATTATTGTAATAAATGTTTTATTGTTTATTTTCTTATTCATAATATTTAACAAACAAAGTATTTAAATAAACCACATAACCTATTACATAACGGATCACATAAGGAAGTTACGTCAGTCATATTGTCACTAGCATCTAGTCACATTTCATACCAATTCTATTTCTCCTTAACTCTACCACAACTTAAACGGCTCAGTAAGAATCTCCGAACTGTAGTTAAGTATACAAATTACTTAATTTAAGGTTAAGTTGGCGTCGATCAGTCAAGTGCCCTAAATGCCCAGTTAACTTGGAAACGGAGCCGGCCCTTAAGACTGCTTCGATTAAACTACCCAACTATGTGGGAGAGGGGCCTCTAATCGATTCAGACACGTATTCATTGTATTAAAGATGTTGTACCTATGTTTTATAGATATTTACTCATGAAGGGAAGTTTTCGCCCTGCAATGGTAATAGCTGAGAATAATAATAAATCCTGAAGAAGTACTTTCAGCAAGCATAAAGGGCATACAGAGAGTTAGCTGGTATCATGTGTCGTCACCAGTGCCGATAAGCGTTGGTAGATTAATGATTCGGGTTCTAGTAGAGACTTTAGGCGCTTGGCGGTGTTAACTTGACACATTGAAAAATTATATCAACTAACAATGCAATGCAATTTGATGGAAAAATGCAACGGCGTAGTATCAACATCTGACCATTTGCGAAGCGGTGTTGTAATACAGATGCATCAAAACTAGTCTTCGAATCCGACTGATTTACACAAGCATTCCGGGCAGCCGTAAAGCTATGGTCGCCTTTTGAAAATGTAAAATGATAGTCCAAATGGATTGACTATAGTGCGGCCGAGTTATCAAGTGGCCTTCATATTTCATTATTTGCACTTGACAACTTCTTGACATTCAACCCACCACTAAATTTGTGCACTCTCCTACAATTATTTTGTTATTTGATGTACTCCTCACATTCCAGTAAGTCTCAATGACGCTCGACTGACACTAGTAAAACTCCTCCTTATTGTATTGACATCTTCAGTGTCTTTTTGGCCTCTACTCATCAGTGGGACATTGCAGATTCTACACTTTTTATTACTAAATCTTTAACATCAATTCTTACTTTAACTTCAAAATAAGAACAGCGAAATACATTCAACATATTTATACAATTAATTATCCTAACACCTTCATCACAGATGCCCGTACATTCGCCTTGTGTCCAGCATGTCACACGCCACCCTCGCGGTCGTCGTTCACTACTAGTCAAATTCGAACGTCACCCCTCCGTTGTGGACGCCCTCCTCTTCCGTCACCACGAGGTACTTCTTCAGGAGGAAGTCGAGGAACTGGATGTCGAGGCAGGTGCCGGGCGACACGCGCGACTCGTCGAGGCAGGTGCCTCTGGAATGGATAGTAAGGCGAGTCCACATTTTAATAGTTAACTCATTCGTATATCTAGTATTGTTATGCGCTTTTATTGACATTGTTGCCTGCTATAGCCTGCACAGGCTAGGATCAGAATGGTTAATTTAGTGTACCAAACCGGACTAACTTTTAAGAACAGTTTTAAGACTACCTTCTGATCTATGTAAACCCATTCATTCATTCACTTCGAGGAGGTCAGTGGCCAACCCTGAAATTGGAGTTTAGCCTGAACATCACAGACAACAGTCCAAACAGTTTGAGACTTACTTGTTCGACGCAGATCTCTTGTCAGTCAGTCTAGCTTAATGTAAGAATCATTTAATCTAACACGCAAAAGTCTTTCTCCTTATGGGTTCAGTCAAGTCTAAAACATCCTGAACTGGGGTCATGGCAGATAACGATAATTAAGTTTCTTCTAGTAATTGAACTCACAAACACTCCGACCAGAAGAGCTGTTTATCCCTGCAGTACGGAGAAGTGAGGATTTGGCGGGTGCTGCAGATGAAGTTGATGCAGCGGTTCACGTCCAGCAGGTCGAAGCTGGAGCAGCTCACCAGCAGGGAGGAGATCACTGGAACACAGGAAGGACTGTATACAGCACATACAGATATTTTAAAAAATACAAAATTAACACTAAAATATTGCGGGTATAGGAGGCGTCTCAGCTGACGCTGTACAGAGGCCGAGGTCTCGGTACAGCGCTGGTTTTCTGACGCTCCTCGCTCTGGTAGACTTTAACATTCTTTCAACTTTGAGCTGATCATCGTTATCGTTAAACGATGCAGGTCTTTAGGCGGTTTAAAACCTCTAACCACTAACCTCGACGAACTTACTTATCTTAACAGTTACTCGCATAGAACTCGCACACTTATTATTTGCTAACGCACTCAATTAAAACATCGCATGTTACTCATCAAACTTAAAGTATTGCCTGTAATATCCCACTGCTCGGGAAACCTCTTATCTCGCCGTAGTTCAGTACAGTCAGGAGGATTTGGCGTAATCACTAAATTGTCTACTGCAGCTGCGAGTCGGTCATGTTACAGATAACTAAAGGCTAATATAATATTCTATAAAATCAAAATTTAGGCTGTGTTTAAACATTATTAATAATGTTACATGTGAATACTTGTGAACAATTAAAACTTAACTTACCCAACAAACACTTCATTTTGTAACCACTTAGTAGAAAGAACATACTTTAAATCACTATTCTTTATTGATTAGGTTGACCTTCCACTTGATAAAGAAGAAGAATACTTAAAAAAAAGAAGTAGTCACCCGCACGTAATTATGTTTAATAATTTTATTTAATAATTATTTTTAATTGCATTTAATGGAGAACACAACTGATTTTCACCTGAGGGGAAATCTAATTGATAATATTACAACTTACGAAAACAAATGGAAAATGTTTGTTATGGTGAACCTAATCTAAACATTTATAATTGCATCTTCAATGCAAAATAATGTAATTACTCCGTGTGCTTTATGCAAACTTGTTATGGCAATGTTTACTTGATCATAACTGAAAATAAACATAAATGTTACTATAACAGAGACTACGGTAGTCGGCCGCATTGACTACAGCTGCCAAATATTAGATATTACCCGCGTTGTACCCGTTTCCATGGGAATTTCGGGATGTAAAATAGGCTATAACCTTCCCGTTGAATGTGGCTGTCTATTACAAAAATAATTATTCAAATCGGACTGATATGATGATGATTCCTGAGATTACCTCGAACATACAAACAAACAAACAAACTTATAAATTTTACCTCTTTATAATATTATACATATTATCAGTTTAGATTGGCACTCGGCATACAACCCAGTGTGAAGATGGCGATTGGCGTCCGAAACAAGATCGGCAACTGTATCGGGCGAATGTAGTAGTATAGGTATTTGGGCCAATCCTTTTAGTCTTACAACACGTTAGGACTAACTAATAAACAAGATAAACAATACTTTTAATAATGTAATACAAATTTTTCAATGCATAGTTTACTAAACATCCAGGACCGACGACCATTTAATGCTCGAATTATCCAACTAGTACTCGTAGTGGTAGTGGTCCAGCTAGTTCGGGGTTCAAATTCATTTAATAACTTAGGCAATAATACGTCATAACTTTAATTATAAAAACAGAGTCAGAGAGTCCGTATCGAACGACCCATCACACATCATTTCTATTGACATGCCTCTCCAGAAAATGGTCAAAGTCTTCCATTGCAATACATTGCCCGGGAGTCACGCGAGACTCGTTCAGACACTCGCTTCTGAAACAATACACTTCATATATATTAGCTGGTTTTTATGTTCCACTGTAGACCAAACCTCACACATAAGAAATCCTAGTGTATTGAATAATTATTTATCTTCTATTAACAGCGCTCCGCGGTTTTACTCGCATTGTGCCCGTTGCCCTGGGAATTTTGGAATGAAAAATAGGCTTTAACTTTGCCGTTGAATGTAGCTATCCGTTACAAAAATAATTGTTCAAATCGGTTTGGCAGTTTCTGAGATTATAGCGTTCAAGTAATCTAAAAACAAACTCTTCGGCTTTATTATATCAGTATCGATAAACAATTGAGCAAGAGCTATAATCTATATATATAAAAATGAAACCCGTTTTTTGTTGTCGTCGCATCCCGCGTGAATGGCTGGACCGATTTCCACGGTTTTGCATTCGTTGGAAAGGTCTCGGGCTCCGTGAGGTTTATAGGGAATAAAAATCTCAAAATTCCCACGGGAACGGGGACGCTGCGGGTGAAACCGCAGGGCAATGTTTCGTTTCGCCCAACAGCTTGTTAACACGCTAATACACATTACAAGTGGTTACTTACAAGCATTGTGTCCAATGGAACTGATTCTTTTGACACTCCGGTGACGTCATTATCTCTCTCGGATCACAGACATCGCTGATGCAACGATTAATGTCAAACAGATCGAAACAATCTGATGTTAAAGTTATCGATAATAGTAATACTGAAAAAGAAATCCGATTAATGTTACATACTCATTAATTATGAAAAGAATAAGGACTAACATTCAATAGTTAACAACAAAAAAAGTATTTTGAAAATAGGAATAATTAAAAAACATACAAAGATCCAAGTCCTACTTTTTATAAATCGAAATAAAAAAAACACAAAATATTACGTACGTAGCGCCAACTTCATTTTGAAAGACTGTTTGACTCCGTTTTGTTTATATTTTAACATTTTATCTTGAACTCTACTTTCTTTCTGCTATTTACCTACTATTTTTAACTATGTGTGTCAATGTTAGTTAAATTCGTAGTAAATACTAAATAATTTTATCAGTTTCTTTAACTATCCTTAAGTAGGTAATTCACCATCGTTAGTCGACAATTAATGTTAATTGTTCCATTATATTTCTGTACAGCGTCGGCGTAATTGTCACAATTGATAATAGGTAATATTTTTAGGTAAGTAATCATTATACAAATGAAGACACAGGTCAACCGACTTATTTTATACTAGTAGCGCCCCGCGATTTTACTCACACTGTGCCCGGGATGAAAAATAGACTTTAATCTTCCTGTTGAATGTGGCTATCCTTTACAAAAGTATACATTCAAATGTAGTTGGCGGTGTAATTCGTAACAAAAAAACATCAAACTCTACAGCTTTGTATTAGTAAAGATTAGACCCCAAAAGTACTCATTCAATTCAATTATATCATTACGAGAGCTCCCTTACGTAACCGAGTCCAAACAAAGCCGAGAGCAAACTGTAGGGCCGTAATGGGCCGAAAATTAGCTTTGACCGCACTTATATTTAAACATCGAGATAGCCCTGTCGTTGGGGCAAGTTGCGAGAAACACAGGGATCTTGCAAGGCCAAACTTAGGCATAGTATGGTACCATGCTTAAACAAACACTTTTATAATATTTCAACTTATATCTTACTAGCAGCGCCCCGCGGTTTTACCCGCGTTGTGTCCGTTCCTGTGGGAATTTCGGGATGAAAAATAGCCTATGTTACTCGTGGATAATGTAGCTTTCGAATGGTGAAAGAATTTTTAAAAACGGTCCAGTAGTTTTTGAGCCTATTCATTACAATCAAACAAACAAAGTTTTCCTCTTTATAATATTAGTGTAGATTACGTAGTTTCCAAAAAATCCTTTGTCAAAGTTGGGATATACGAGTATCTGCCGCTCCAGTTCGAAAAACATTAGCAGTGTAATAATCTCACCAGCTTGCGCTTACATTCACAATTTCTTAGTTTTTCCAAAAGGTTTGAAGAATAACGTGAAAGAAAGTTAATGCCACGAAAAGCATTAGTAGTGTTAATAGAAATGAAATCTCTACGGTTCATGCCTTGAGCTGTGTGCAGCAAGGGGCGAGTCAAGTCAAACAGTAACGTTATCAAAGGATGGCTCCGGAGTGAATCTTACTGTAACTTACTATTTTCTTTGCGAGTTAAACCACCTTCAACGACCAAGAAGTCGTATACTGTCAGTAATGATAATCAGATGATTAAATCATGATTAAATGTATCACTGCCCGTCAATCTCAACGAGTGTGACAGTAAGGTGACAGTTGACGACAAGACATGATAATGATAAATGCTGTGAATTGATTGGTGAAACATTTATATATTTCAACAAACTATTATTTTAAATAATCTACCAATCACAGTGTTTATTACATTTTGTGATGTTCGTTGTGTTAGGCTAGTTGACTATAAAATGGCATATTTTGTCTATTAAGACAACCTTCATTGTCTAAAATTCTTCATTGGTCGTAAGACTGGTAGCCTGCACTAGATTCATTGTGAGTTGGGACGTGTCAGTGTTGTTCGGTGCTTATATCGGTGCTGATTTAGAGTATTATATAGGAACTCAGCACTGTTGCCACCGCTGGTAAAACTATGCTGTGCTATCAAGATTTCAAACTGAATGGTACAGAATAATAAAACTGATATTTTTTTACCAAACCACATTTTCCAAAACCTTCACAAATTATCCGATCAATAATTAATATCCAATGTATTATCCTTAGAGGCTTATTAATGAATGATCGTCATGAATAAATCTAAATAATGTTTAAGAAAGGTAGTATAATATAATAACCCAAATCTTGGCGCCCACCTCGGATTAGAAGGGGTTACCGGACCTCACCCGGCGGCGCGGCGCGCGGATACCGGCGTAGCTGCGAAGCGGGGAAATACGTTTGCGTTATTTAAACGTACAAATACGTTATAATATTCATTATTTTCGTACAAGGGACAGTTTTTTTATTGAAATCAAAAATTGTTCATTATTTCGGCCACACACGACACGGTCTGCGAGAGATAACTTATGTGAAGATGACAGTAGCACAAAAGACAGATTAAAAATAGTAGTTAACCAATACAGCATCGTAGTTCTGTTACCTCTACCTACTACAATATGACAAAAATATCATCTAAATCGAACTGCGCTGACTTACTCTAACTTTGACAATCAAATTACAACAAAATTCTCAAAAACCAACAACCAAACTTCACAGCTACCACCTTTTGGCTCCCCGGCGAGTGACCACCACGGGTCAAAGGGTGTCTTAGCCGGAGGGGGGAGGGTGGTCAAGGAGTTACCAGCTCATCCCGAGTTCCAATACATTTCATATTCCGTTGACAGAGGCACAATAATAACGCGGCGCCGCCCGTGGAAAAGCAAAGCGTAGTTGATGTACGGAGATGTAGAGGCGCTGGATGCGGCAGGTGCAAGGGAAACTGAACAAGAAGCTTCATGTTTTGATCATAAAGTGGATACCAAAATAGACCCTTTTGACGGAGCCACAGGAATTTTATTGAATAAGTTTTTACGTTCCTATATTGTTGACCCCCAAGGTGTACTGCTGAAACGTATGATTGAGTACATTGGTGAAGCTTGTCTTTATTGGGCTTTTGTTATTATGAGTACCTAAGATCCAAACTTGCAGAAATGAGAAGCTTATTCCATATATTCGATAAAACTAAGTAAGTAAGTAACCCTTTTTTGAATTGGTAGTTTCAATTCAAGATGGGGTTTACGGAAAACTTTGCTTTTATTTAACATTTTTATCTGACGTTTCGGCCTTTTACAGGAACCGTAGTCACAGAAGACTCTCCTTCTTCTTCTTCTATCTCTAGTGAGTATTGTTCGCTTACATTTAAGAATCCAGTAAGTACCCCTAATTATTCATTACAAACTTACATGTCCTCTCTATAATCTCTACATCTATGATTGACCAATAGTTGAACATAGTTGAATTTGAAGACGTTTGGAATTTACGAGTCCCTTCCCATAGGCGGCGCCACCTCCTGCTCGGAGGCTATTTGCCCAGCAACCGATACAGAGCGCTCACAGTTACAGTGCTGTACAGCCACCAGCGCCTAATGATAACATTCATTTACTTTGGGATGGACATTCCGTACATTGCTTGGTATGAAGGTTGAGTTCTCACTGCAAAAGGAAGGTGTAAAAAGAATTGAGTTCTTTCATTCGTTTCCGGTATGTAAGTGGTCAACCCTGGTGTACGAGTTTTTAGACCGCTTAAATGCCTCCGATATAGTCTAGCGATTGCAAGAACCGGGACCGACAATTTTACGTGCAGTCCGAAGCACGGTAGCGCTCAAATAAAATGCCACTATCGTCTACCCATACAATAAAGGTCCGAGCTGCATGTAAGATTTGCTAAAACATTCTTCTACTGTAAATGTTATAACACACCAATTAAATCATAACTAGGGAAAAGCAAAGGCGCTTACCTCACATAAGACGCACCATACAAACTATGTACATCAAAGCCTTTTCGTAAAGTGTATTGTTAAAGTATTAAGTCCTTTGACTATAACTTTCATAAGTTATAACTCATGAAGTTACGTAAAAAGCTCGCTGCCCAATCGAGTGGGCTTAAGTCAGACCACATGTAAAGAGGGTAAGTCCACCCTCAAAGAAGCATCCCTCGTGTGGCATATTAAGTTTGTATGTGTGTGTGTGTGATTGTGTCTACTAATTAAATTATTTGATAACTTGTTTCTGGGGCCCTCAATGTTGGCTAGTTGAAGGTATACTTGATGGGTGAAGATGGTATTGTAGCGCTCACGGCGTAGTTTGACAAAGCGCTGTTAGCTCATTGCGTTTCTTAAGAAACGTTGTTTGGCTTGGCTGAGTGGCCGGTAGTGGTATTTCTATCTGAGCGCTACCGTGCTTTGGAGGGTACGTAAAATTGTCGGTCCCGGTTTGTACAAACAATCGATAGACCACGTCGAGGGCCTTTAGACGGTCTTACAACTCCAACACCAGGGTTGGCCACTACACTACACGAACTTATTTATAAGCTTAATAGACGATAAAAGCGCAATCTACAATCCCAGTCTACAAAACAACTTTTAAATGACAAAACATATAATCAGGATGCTAAAACTATAGACAGAGCAGGCGATAGTCACTGAAATTCGCAACTCAGTGCACAGATCGCACCAAACACCTCTGTACAAAGAGTAGTTCGGTAGCGATAGAGCGAAATCTATCGCCAAATATTGGCGACTGAAATAGGCGCGCAGTCGGAAGTGTGTGTTGTGGAACTCCTAAACTATATTATCGGGCGGCGCGCCATCAACGTATCACGATTGTCCGATATCTCAGACTCGCTAAAATCCATTTCAATAGCCACTGTCTTTACAATATGCACAGAAAGATTTATTAATAAAGGGGTGAGTGGGGTGGCGGGGCGGAATGCCTCAGGGTACAGGGGGCAAACTTGGCTCTCTTGCGTCCGACAGGAGTGGTCATAACTAAGATATTTTGACCGTCAAGCAATTTCTTGGACATCCCAATGTGAGGTGTTACAGGGTGTTCCGGTTGTTTGCTTTGATTCAATTAATTCATGGATATGATAAGTTGCGGTTGTTTTCCCTCAGTTTCGTATTGTTTGTTGGTGTTGGCTCCTATCGCTCTCGAGCCGGAGATGTGCTCCAGTTTACTTAGGTCCTGCCTGCTTACAATTAATTATGTAGGTATTATCTTAATTATGTATCAAACAAAAAACCTTAATGGAACCTTGCTATCGTACTAGGTATACATTCAAAACATTAAAAAAATTTAAATGTCAAATCACAGAAATGGTTGAAAGGAAAACAAAATTAATAAAAAGGGAAACACAGCTTTTCCATTTAACATATTGATAGGGTGTCATAATATTGCCGTAAAGTGTTCCTCTTGGACCACCCTGTAGCTCCGGCGGCCACCAAAGAGCGTTGAATACGTTTGTAGCCAAGACGTCTGTGTATGGGTGATATTAAATTCCAACTGACCGACACTCCACGTTAATATAATATGCTAATTCCACTTACAACCCTCATCTTGTGAGCCAATTTCATCCTTAACGACTAGGGAATTAGAGCGTTTGTGCTAAATTAAAGGAAGAGGATTTGATTGCATGGTATTCCAAGTTTTGATTTAAAAAATGCGTTAGATATTTTTATTAGAGTGCAGAAAATTAACACGAGAGTAAATGAAATTGTTTTTACCTATTCAAGAAGTGTTCTAGGAAAGAGAAATAGTTAAAAACGGCAGACAATTCTTTTACATTTGATAGAAGCGAAGCGATTGTCTTGTCTGCACTTATCAATTGGTGCTGTGGAAAATAACACATTTAAGAATTGCTGTTATTTTATAAGCATCAAACTAAACCTAATTAAAAGCATAACTTTTCCTTCGCATTCTATTAAAAACCCATCACAAAATGTCTTAATGAACCACCATATATAAATTACGGCATTCATTTCCACGATACGCCCAAATAAAACTATCTGCGAATTCATACAGTAAGTAAAACAGTCGGAGAGTTCCAATATTTGTCCGAGTTGGAGTAGTACCTGAAGGACTCTGCTAAGAGGGTCGGACCCTTATCAAAGCAAACTAAATTAACTGGCCGAAACATCTTGGCCAAGTTATTGTTGGTCGCTGGGAGGTCAGTCGGAGCAAATCCGAAAAATAAACGTTACCAAATTATAGTGGACGTATGCAAATAATGGAAGCCAATTATGAACTATCCCTTTGTGCTTGAATCAGATCTGTGTCAGCGATGTGGGGGCTGTACGACAGTGTCTATGGGTTTCTTATCATACGAGCATGTTTATAATAGTAAGATCCCTCAAACCTTACCTATATTTTGATGAACGTAATATCTACAAGTAATAAGTATAAGTCTACAGACAATTTTCAGGTTCAAGATGCCAAAATTTATCAAAACATGGCTCATTTTTCTTTAAGATGAGCTTTGATTGCGCATTTTTATGCATAACAATCATCATCAAAATTATTAAGTTTAATCCTTTTAAGTTAAACTAGCAATAGTTAATACATTGACCATTACTCTGACGACTCACAGACTCGCAGACCTCATGTGTCGCAATAAAAAATGTAAAACAATTGAAAATCAAAACAAACAAAATGTAAGACAACTAACCCGAATTCCTCGCCAGTCGGGTGTATTCGTTGACTCGTGAAAACGCATTGTCACTGCACATCTACAGTCGAGTGGTCCCAATTTCCTCCAGAAAGTCCCGTGTCATTCCCAAACCACACATGTCACGGGAAAGCCGACTTAAACACCTTAAGAATAGGGATGGCCGGCCGAATGTTTGTGGTTTTGAATACACGGGAACGAATTGCGACGAGTTTACGAAATAATAGATACTGTGAGAAGATTTTGATTTGATTTTCTTAAAAAGTTAAGTTTAGTGATGGGGCTACACAAAAAAAGTAAACATGTGACACGTATAGCAGAGAACTATAATTACTCATATATTAACAGCCACGCTACTGCATTTTAATTCAAATTCACATTAAGAAATACAAGAAGCTCGCTTGGAGTGTATATATCTATTACCCGCTTCTTTGACATATCATATGAGACCACCTTCAAAACAGTACGCCAACAACTCTCAAACCACGTCACCATTTTCTTAGCTCGTCGCAACGCCAGCCCGTGCGTCACTCGTAAAGGGTAGGGGTGTGCCGTGGCATAAATGATCACCGGCCAACACTGACGAAGACAAATGGCGGGAGATGTCGAACTTACACAGAGATAACGTAGGCTCCTCAAATTAGCTGCGTTTTACTCCAACACTCGTGTATTTTTCACTATCGGCGCCCAGAAGGGTTAATGTTTCAGGGGTGGCAGGTTGATAGTGGGGCTGCTCACATTCATTATGGAACTTCTTTTTCTATTGTTACTTCGAAGAGGATTTTTGTGATTGTACGTTATTGAATAAAGTTTGAGTTACAAAACAATTCCTAATTTATTTTTTACCCTATGTCGGGAGCTCAAAACATCTCAATCTAGTTTTACCAATAGAAGACCACAAAGTACATGAGAATATGACAGTAAGTAAGTAAGTTCAAGCAGGTTAGAGCCATGACCACTTACTTATAACACCAAATGAACTCGAATATCATTCTCAGTTTGTTGGTCAGTAAGCTAGCTACACTCCACAATGGGGGTAGAACAAAGAATGTAAGTTTACTGTCGTTATAATTATACATGGTGGGCGAGGAACAATTAATCCATAGTTAATCCATCAGTCGGCGGGAGGAGATAACAGACGTCCCGCACCACCCTGAGCCTTCTTATACTTGGTTGTGAGTAGGAAGTGTTTCAGAAGGGACGGTCTTAGTAATCATCAAATATATGCCTACATATATGGCATTTGTAGCAATTGGAAAAAACTTTGATTTAACTAAACTGGATTCCGGCTGAAAACAGTTTATAAAAACAAGCCGATAGTTCAATAAATAATCACTGTCTTATCAAATATGATATCACTATTTATGCGCAATACAGTACTGATTAATAATAATTATCGCTATCACCACTCGTACACCCAGAGATGACAGTAGGTAATTGGGGATGAGACCTCATTGGTGTCACTCGTGGCGTATTTTTACTACACAATGAAAACGCATACGCATTATGAAGCAGTTTGATCAGTTAGATAGGTTGACCGATGATATTTCTACTTCCAAAATCAGTCAATAGGAAGACCTAAAACATCACCAAGACATAACCACTGAGCACCCTCCCCGCTAGGCACCGACACCGTCCCCTCTGCACCCTTCCTCTGTGTCCAGTGACCATTCGTAATTCCACCCTTTTCAACGGTGACGTCCACCTGAGGCCGCCGTATGAATATTAATTCGACTACATCTTGCTTGACCCTTCTCTAAGAAACACTAACTTTACATGAATATCTTCCAGCATAATTGATAACTCGGCTTCGGCCTTTCATGTTTGCAGCCGGTTTGATTCTGAAGGTATCATCTGTTTAAATATAACTTAGATAATGTGTTCTTGTAGGCGACGTGATAAGAGGGAGATTATGAAAGAAAGGGATGCTTGGCGATGTTTAAGGAAGATCTTGGCGCAACAGGGGTATGGTGTTTATAAAATTAATCTATTGTTTCTCAATACAGGGCAAAGATCTTCCCAACCAACTAGTTATGGACAGCACAAAAAAGTCATATCATGTAATGTTCCACCGCTGGACCTCTCATCTCACTAAAGATATCCTAATCATCCCCACTGTACTAGGACAACATAGATTAAGCAAAGAAATTACGCCGCAACCTTCTGACTACTTTCATAAACGTAGCCTCTAACGTAGGACGTAGACTTTTTCCAACTTATAGTGTCCCACTGGACTCAGAGACTTCAAATGCTTTCTTTGTAGAGTATAATGAGTGATTTCGACATGTAATGCATTAAGAATTACGTCAATTAGTTAAGTGTATGGACGTCTCTGGATGCAGCAGTAAACCTTCTAATGAATATGATAAATTAATGTCATCTCAAACATTAAAAAAATAACACCATTGTTATACAAATATGATACCTATAGAACGAGTACTCAGTTGTTCAGAGGTGACTAATTTAAAACCAGATTTTTCACCATTTTATCTTTTACGAATATCACAAATAAATGAAAAGAGATATACAAAGTTTAAACACACGAATAAACTTAGAGTCAAGTCGGGCCAAATTAACATAAATCCTAAATCAATGTTATACAAACGATCTCCAACGGGAGGCCTCGCACGAGCGCGCTCCTTGTCATAACACGAGTCGTGGCTTAGACAATAAATCTATTAGAGACCTAAATTATATAGATACTATGTATAAGCAAAAAAGTATTAGCCTGTTGCTGAGCAGAGGCCCTTCATCTCACTGAACATCAATACATTGAGGAGTATTAGATCTATCGATCTAGATTGCGTACGAATATTTTGTTTAATGATTCGTTTAAGTGTTATACCGTTTATTACAGTAAAAAAAAGTACAAGTTAATAATATCTAATGTTAAATTTATTCATTTCACCGAACAAGAAACCGACAATCGGAAATAACTACAAAGTTCCCAACAATAAATAACGAAATAAAATAGTATTAACATAACAAGCAGTGGTCAAGTGAGACTAATTAGAGTTTAAGCATAATTGGAGAGTGGGCGGGCGCCCAGGGCGGCGGCGGGCAGGGCGGGCGGATTTGTTTGTGTACCGGATTATTAATATTCCGGATATATCTCGGAATAGTTGGTTCTAGGAATGTTATAGCATTATTTTTATTTGTTCGAATGTCTGTATTTCAAATAATCTTTGTGTTCTAATCTCGTTTTCTGTTTGAGAAATATTTTCTCTCTGTACTATTATGTATGTATGAAGAAGTTTACTCTACATATAAAGGGCATACATGATATGCTGAGATAAATACTCGTACTTTAGTACTACTAATGAATAAATCTTTTTTTTTATATTATATAGATAGGTACTGCTATTTAAGAACTTATAAAGAAACATTTTCTAATAAAAGCTTAAAACAAAATAGGCAAAGAATTTCATTACAGCATAGTCAATAGTCATATCCACTGTCACGTAAATACTACTGAAAATATCCAGTACTATACGACTAATACAACACACCCTCTACCCAGATATAGCACAAACACTTCTGATAATCAAACCTCTTCATCAAAGACATCCAAAGCCCAATCTAAGGAACAATAGCAATTCCAAATTCGAAATGTATGTCGCCACTCGACGTACTTCCGGTCAAGTTTGAATATCCGTCCGAGTCCGAGTTCCGGCGGAAGTGGGCCGAGCCAACATGGCGGCGTTTATCTAAAGAATTAACACAGTGATAGTTATTCAAATGAAGGCATTTGGCTCGCATTCGGTGACGATAACGTGTTACCTTAAAGTGTGAGGGACAGTTAATGGTCGTGCTTGGTTAACTTTGGTGTGTACAAAACAAACATAGCCTTGTACTAATAAAACTTACTACAGGTAAATAAGGAACCTTCTTTTTGAAAGGTGGTCTACGCTTTTCAAACCCTTGAGTTTCCTTTGAGTATTTTATAAATTTAATACTCGTAATACTGTACACGGTGTGTTAAAGAATTTATAACTAATTCACTTGTATAGATTGGGATGCATCAAAGTATAACTCTGACAGCTACAAACATATTGATTTTATTCAAATCATTTTTACTAGCTGCGCTTAGCGACTTCATCCGTACCTTTATTGTGGCACATACATACCTTCCTAGGACTCCCCCAAGTATTCGAATACTAAAATGAACATAATCGGTTCTCAAGTTTAGGCGATACCAACGTACAAAAAATAATAATGATTTTGATATTAAAGTTGATATTTTTATATCATATGATTTTTACTATTTATAGTCCATGAATCAAAACACAATGACTTCAATTAATCCCTCAATCCCAACAAAGACATTCTTTCTAACAATAATTAAAACATTTCTTAACAAATTCAAACGCAATTAAAGGCCGTTCTAATCCGTCCATATTTCAAAACGAAACCCAAAGGTGAGTCGGAAGGGTTATATAACTCGGGGGGTGGGGGTGGCGGGGGGAGGGTGGTCAGTGTTTGTGATTTGTAAATGGGCTCAGACCTTAGCCCTTCCTCAAGATGGGGATATATCACGTAGCCTTGAGATAACTTTGTTTTGGGAACTGTATCGAGATGATACTACTGGCTTTAGAAAATATCATTAATTACCCTTTCATTAATCGTCCAGCAATATCCAACTATTAAATGTAATTAAATAACAAATGACAAAACTGCCTTTCTGAATAATCGAATCGCATAAAAAAAAATTGCAATTAAATCTATATAAAGTATTTACAAACACATACATAGATACGATCTAAAATAATACCACCTTTAGGTGTCTGGCGCAGCTGAGTATACGCTTAAGAATTATTGCTATAGAGCTACAAGCTGTCTAATAAACTGACAAACAGTCATCGGAATAATCAAACGTTTATAATAATTTTCAATGACAATGAGAAAAAAATGCTGATATAATTTGCTATAGGATCCGTTGCATCATCTCCACGCCGATCCAAGAGAAGGAACGATTGTCTGAGGATATCTTGGGGTACAAAGGTTCCCGCAAATTACAGAAGTGAATGTAACGTCCGAACTGAAATACATTATCTGTTACTGAAGTCGTACCAACCAGATTTATAGTTTCGGACCTCGGAGGGCCATTTCCGTACCTATTGTGTTGTCCGTACAAACTTATTGCTCGATCAATTAATTGTCTTGTGATATAGGTAGCGTCGTGGAAGAAAACCAAAATGATGTAAGTGTTACGCTGATCCTCTTCACTATACTGATATCTTCGGTGAGATGAGAGGCCTTGCCCAGCCGTGGGACAGGCTTATACTTGTTTTACCTTTTTGATTAGGCTTGTATATTAGTAGTAACGAATATCCCGACATATACTAAAGTGTAACGCGATAGTTCAAATACAATTTAATTTAAATTTCAGTTCAATTAGGCTAAATTTTTTCTTCCAAAAGTTTTAATGTGGACTACTGTGATTAATTTTCCAGCCGAAGACAATTCTTTGTGAAGAAAAAAGAGGTTTGATGATTTCATTCCATTGTTAGCCCATCACTGAACCCTTTGCGTCGATGGAAGAAGTTTCCTTTTATTGAGAAATCAGTCGCGATGCGATGGTTTGAATTTGGTTTAGTAAGAAGAAATAGACTATATTTCTACTCATTCGTTACAACGAATGCATATTTTTGTTGCTATTTGTCATATAAATGAATGTAACCATTTAGTTCAAAGGTACTCACAAGATAAGGCGAGAGACTTATACCCACCATTGGGACAATACAGGTTGATACTTTTTTACTTCTACGCTAAAGCTATTAAGGTCTTAGATGCTTATATGTCAAAATTAAATAAGGTTTTAGATGCTTATGGGACAAATTCAAATTGAATTCAAATTCAAACCTAAGGTCACGACACTCAATAACTACACTACAGTACAGTATGTTACGTACACAGTATGGTAAATAACTAAAAACAGCTACATAGTAAACGCCACGACATAAGGGCAGGCTCACACGGATCAGGCTCACTTCTCCCAGGCGAGTCGGTCGCCGGTCGTGTCGGGCGTTTAGCATTAAATATATGTTTTACCACCTTATAGAGATCGCGTCGGCGATGAGCTCGCGGCCGCACGAACCATTTGCTATACGACAGTTCTTCAGCTCGTGTAGTACGAGAGACCGCAGCCACAATTTTATTGTGAACTGTTTAAAAATATTTTGATGGTGGACGTTAGGTTAAAACTGTATAAAAGTGTAGAGGTCGAGAATATTTTAATTTTATTTTGATTTTTAAATTTAATTTTTGTTTTCTTTTCAAACACATTGAATTATTCACGTCAGTATCGGGGTTGCAATGCAATGCTCTTTTAAAAATATATAGTGTAATTACTATGCCTGCATGTTATTTTTAAAAAAATATTTATTTAATTGTACTAAATATAGACACGTCTTGTTGCAGGGCTGAAAATGCAACCGTGTCAGTGGCATTGATAAATATTTTTCGATCCACTTAAGATCGCCAGTCTCCCTGACTATAAGGGCAAGTCCACACATGTGTGAGTGCTGGCCCGCGGCCGCATGTGTGTCCGAGCGCCGCCCGTGACTCACGGGACGGTTCGCTATCCAGGGCTGACATGCACAATAGGAGAACTAGTTTTAACTGGTTACTTTAAGTATTGCCTATTTAAGAAGTTTTTAGTGTATCGCTCGTGGCGTAGTTTGACAGAACGATGTTATTTTGAATTGAAACTACGTTTATGGATACACTTCGCTTTTATTTTTATTACTTAAGAAACCAGTATGAACGATGTTAGTTCATTGCGATTGTTACAACGTGCAGCTCGGCCTCTACTTAGATAGATACTATAATAAGGCAGAGTTGTTGGCAACGACGTTTTTGGTGTCAATTATACATATACTAGCTGCGCCCCGCGGTTTCACCCGCGTTGTACCCGTTCCCGCGGGAATTTCGGGATGAAAAATAGATGTTGGCCGATTCTCAGACCTACTCAATATGCTCACAAAATTTCATGAGAATCGGTCAAGCCGTTTCGGAGGAGTACGCGAACGAACACTGTGACACGAGAATTTTATATATAAGATTAATATCAAGTATTTGTGTGTGAATGTATGTATATGGTTATAGTATCAGTTCGTTAGATTTCATAATTTAAGCTAAGCTCCTAGTTTGGGTCTAATTAACTGTGTGTGTATTTGGTATTATTTATTTATTTAAGTATTTAGATTAGACAATATTTGGTACCGAAACAAACCCCAACACACCCCTACGCTGCGTTTAACACTTTAATGCCGAGTACACACAATCAGATATTTGTTTTAAATTATGGTAATAAAATGTCTGGCGCAGTCACGAGCGGGCCGGCGCGGGCGCATCCACGCCGCGAATTGGATCGGGATCAACTTACACGAGATTGCGTTATGCCTTCGTGCAGCGAGTACCTGTACACTGTACATGTTTATGTGGTATCGCACTGTTTACCGTGCACCTTATAAACGGGTTGCCTTTTAAATTGACGAAGTTTATGGACTTTATAATTGTTCTACTTTGTATATTTAACACATTGTATCTATTAGATGGTAGATACATTTAACTGACACTCTATTACGTTTCCACTACCCACTCAACGAAAGAACTCAATTCTTCAGTAGAATCAAAAAAAGTTCTATACTGTCGTAAAGCTTTCAAACAACAGTCGACTCGTATGTATGTGTTAAACAACTTGTATGTGTCTTCAACTGTATTTTAACAATCAATTTTATACTCATCTGCAAATATGATTAGTAAATTATTAACATTTAATGTACCATTGTACTTTATGCTCACAAAAGATACATTTCAATAAGAAGCATAAAAATATTAAGCTTACATCTTGACTTTGGCATATACGTTCATATCAACGAGAACTTTCAAATGTTAATCTGACAGAATATTAAAGTGTATGGGTTGACTGTACATTAAAAGGATTAGCCATAATCACCAATACAAGCTTGCCAACTCGACTACCTTTCCAAATCAAATTATCAATTCCAAAGTATTAAATCCAATACAAAGTGAATTACGTTCTATCCAATACGCGACTCTCAAACTTTCACATACTAATACCAATTGAAACTGTACGGCGAACAATCGAGTTCCATAATCGGTCATTAATCGATACATCGTCTAGCGAATTAGAATCGAATGGATTCGAATATATATTATAATACGTGGGAACTGTTGGAGTTAGTTTGGAGATGTCTGTCCGACTGAGTCAGTGCAACAATGCGATCGTGCGGTGCTCCGGTTAGCTGAGGGCGACGCTGGCTTGAGGTGGACATGGCCGTTCGTGTTACACCTCTGTCAGTGTATTGTTAAAGGGTTACCTTTGCTGAACCGAATTATGAATTGGTACATATAATTATGAAGACAACAAGAGAAGAGAAACACTCTCTGAGCTCTTTATTTGACAGTAATTTTTAAATAGAGAGAAAATGAAAGGAGAATTTAGTCTCAAAAAATAAAATAAAATGATATTTACTTACCTTCTATTAATTTTTAAGTGTACCAGTCTGATTATTATCAAGCATAAGTAAAGCTACTAACTTTGAATAATCAAATTCAATACAAAGTAAATTGTACACAGGTTAGTGACAGGTAAACTGTAAAAACAGATACACAACACAAAAAATGAATCGGTAATCATAAAGGCAGGTCCACAATGTCCGTCCATCGCATACGACGCGCGGACAGACATCACAAAGTCCGTCCGGATCGGCTTATCTCAGCTCCGCCAAGTATGCGTCACTCCGCTCCACTCCGCGCAACGCGATGTATCTCCGCTTCGTATCTCCTATGTGTACGAACCTTTATAATTAAATGGTTGATAAGCAACTTGTGTTCTAATTAATGTATGACTTATGCGATGGGAGCTTTAATTTTAGAGTTGGCTACTAACTGATAGTTATAGATAATGATTGGGTGGTTACAGTTTTAAAACAGATTCGTCTAGCGATATAGATAAATAGATAGAAATTGTAGCGCTCGTGGCTTAGTTTGACTAGGCGATGTTCATTGCGATTGTTAAGTACCGTGCAGCTCAACCCCTACTTTTGTGCCCCCTAATTTTAGCAGATATTAGCTAGGCCCGAATTTTGATCCGTAGCTGATCAAGCTTCGTGACGTCACAGGCAGAACGAAGCTCTCATTACCACTTCACAGATTCCGAGAGCTGTAATCTTAATAGTTAATACTCACTGGTATTCGTGCAATGTGCTTGGTGTGTGGGGGATGGACTGCGTTATAGGATCAAGTAGATAAGAAAAGCGCAGGAAGCAAATATTCTTATTGTTAACTAGCAGTGCTCGCGTTTTGCCCGATAGACATTTTGAAAAAAATACTGAAAAAACAGTGATTGTTTGACGAGAAAAACTACTCAGTTTTAAATATCGAACGGCTTAAATCAATGAGGCTTGATAAAAACTGTTTGGCGTTAAAAGCCGTTATAACAAAACAAACGTTTCTTTAACATGGAACTAGAAAAAACTGTTTACGCAAAACTAATTGGCACTCGCAGTGTTTTGTTGTTTCAGCCCGTTCCCGTGGTAATCTGGGGAAGGAAAGGAATGTTATCGAAGGCTGTCTGTAAACAAATTTGTTTTATAATCCAGCTGGAAACTAAAAAGATACGTACGTTAAAATACTAGTTGAGAAAATTCCTTGAAAAGTAAAAAGTATTAGCCTATAATACCCACAGCTAGGCAAAGGCCTCTCGTTTCACCGAAGACATCAGTACGGTGAGAAGGATTGAGCATAATCACCACGCTTGTTTAATGCGGGTTGGTGATCTCACCGAGCCATGAAGGAGAAGGAAATAAGAAAGAGGAGTATTTGGGGGTAAAACAAGCAACAACTGTAATCATATTCATAATTGGAACCACAATTCGGTATGGATCGGTTATTGGTATCGGGTCGCGTCCAATCAGTGGGCAGCTCATTAACCCATTTAGACCTACCGTACCACATAGGGTACAGTAAGTTTAAAAAAATATAATTCGTTCCTAATAATTTTTTTTAAAAGTTTAACTTGTTTATTAGTTAACTTGATTTGTTAGCTTTATGTAAAAAAATATAAAACATAGTTTTTACTAGTAATTTTGAAAATACCTGTGAATATATGGAGCTGGGTCGAGAAAAAATAATTGCAATGTTTTCGAGAAGGTAAGTACAGTATTATTTCTGGTAAATAATATTATTTATTAGTTATATCCTAAAGTTTATAATATAGTCAATACTATAACAACTAAACATGATCGGTAAATACAGTTTTGTAAGAATTATACAGTTTGAAAGTAGGTGTACCATATACGGTACAGTAGGCCTATACGACACCGAAAATCACTAGTATTTCATACATTTGAAAAATACTTGGTTAGTGACATATTTTGTATAATTTGGAGTTATTTAAATGGAATTTGGTATGTATAAGGTTCTTACTTTTTTACATTATATTTGCTGTTAATTATCCTGCAATTCCCACGGGAAACTAATATCTTAGGTACTATTTTGCTAAAATTTTTATAACATTCATATATTTGTATTCTAGGTCTTTGACTCTGCACGATATTGCAACAAACTTTGAAGATGAAGACGAGTACCAGTAGTCATTAGCAAGAATATGATATTTTTGTACAGCCTCCTGCAACTGCTAATGCCGATCAGACCGATGAAGATTTATAGGTGGACCAGGCAAGATTAGAGGCATGTACCACTTTTTGCCCTGAATGCATATTCGTAATGAATACTTTGGTGGTAAGTCTTGCCTATTTCACCCATAAATCTTGGATTCTTTTTGTAAGGACTCTTCAGATCCACGAGCTACGTCCTGATCAACCTCTGGATCTCCTGAACCTCTAGCCACTTCAGCTGGTGCTCGAAGCAAACTAGGAGGCAAATTATGGATTTCCACGCAATTTCCATCGTTTGCATTGACATGTCTGAGCAAATTGCGTGGCTGCTGTGCGGAGATACTGGTGGGAAGATGGATTTGCAAATTGTTCCATGTCTTATTATACATATATCCGAAATAAAATAAACTATGCCAAAAATCAGGTCCTATTCGTCCACCATCAATAGCATCTGATCATCTGATGACGAAGAACACCACGTTACTGAGCAAGGAAAACGGATGAGATGTGGACAATGTCATAAACTATGCCTGACAAAATGTGCCAAGTGCGAAATATGTATCCAAATAAAATGTTTTATTATGTATTATACAAAAACTGAATAAAATTAGTTGCTAAAAATATCGGACTTTTTGTATGCGTATAGTCCTACCGTACCACATAGGGTACGGCCCCCCTACGACCCCCCTTTTGTTACAGATTTTTTTAAATGTGATTTTCCTGATCATGAGACTCCCTTTGATAGATATCAGCAATAAAAACACAAAATTATAACAAAAATAATTATCGGTCTAAATGGGTTAAGAGGGTCACGGATCAGTCACGGCGCGGCCCCGGGCCGGCAGCCGTGCGGCCCGCTACCGAGATACGCAACACTCGGATCACAGGGGTGCTCAACAGTTGTATACCAACATGTCACACTTGCATTGATATGTAAACAACTTTCTCAAGCGAAAAACCGAATTCAAACCGGGTTTTTTTGTGAGAAAACTTTTTACAATCGTTTATTTCAAATCGGTTAATAAACGATGGAGCTAGAATTGAGAACCTCCTCCTTTGGGTTTTGAAGTCGGTTGAAAATACTGAATGAAAGTAGTCTTTATCGTTCAAAGGCCATGGCCTCGTAGCTCACTAATTATTTATAAGTATTGAACTGAGGGTTAGACAAAATTCGTTCCTTCGTGTAGAAGCCTGTGCAGGTCTTCAGACTGCCTTCTGATGTATGAAAAGCATTGAAGGAGCGCTCCCTAGAGACGACAACATACCTTACCGATTTTTTAATTTGTCAAAAATAAGATTGCCCTGATTCTGAATCATTTCTACATTCAATTAATTTCCTCCTTCCTCGGTACCAATTCCTACTGTTGGTCATTTTCCATTTGTTCTAGAAAAAATGTTACTAACATCTGAAAAATAAACGGAGCACTTAAAAACGTAATTATACACACCGATGCGCATGATTCACGAAATATTTGAATACCGTACTGCATACATTCGCCACGGCTAAACGACATAACTGACTGCACCCGTGCACACAAAAAACAACCTTAACTGTGCCACAAAAAGTTGAATCGACAAAAAAAGTAAATAAGAATGAAATTTTAAATCGAATTCTGGATTCGCTAGACGATTTCTAGGACGTTTTGTTGTAGGCGAATATGGTGTGTATGGTGTTTGTGATAAGGGTTACTTTGGCGTATTGTTTGTGGCGGATGGGTTGACGAAGAGTGATGTGCCTTCGCGTGGGAACAGCGGATGGTGCGCGAATGAGCGGCGATCAAGCGCTCGATACGGCGAGCGTGCGCGAATATTTCGATACTTGTAACATTTTGTAATATTAATAGAATCTCCTATAAGTCATAGTTCGCCGTGACGTCTCTCGTCTCATGATCTTAGAACAAAGTAATACCTTACGAGTACTTCTACCTCCCCAACGAAACTACTATGATAGGCGTAAAACTGTTTGTTTGTACCTTGAAGTAGACTGTAGTCATGTTAAAGAATAGCAAAATTACTTTGGCTCCTTTTGTCTGTGAACTCATTGTTACATGGACACAGATTGGATGTTAGTTACTGGGTATTGTTCCTGATCATAATACATTTAAAGACAGTTCAGTTTATTATCAAAGTGTCGTTTGTGTGTGCGAGTTTACAAGCTGCGAGCCGGCGAGCGTCACTCAATCATGTGAAATGACTCGCTCGCTTGTGTTCTATTGAGCTTTTTATTAAAGCTCTGCTACGGGTCGGGCGGTTTCAGTGGCATATCCCTAAATTACCATATGTGTACTTAACAATAATGCTATTATGAAGCCACCTTATTATGACAGTGTACATGCATCTGTACAAGTGTGTAAACTAGGATTTAACTCGGAAATACTTCTAAATTAAAGTCATTTGATAGCATCAGATCAAAGTCACGTAAAAACTACACAGTACAGCTATATTTACCACCGCTCTTCACTGGAACGGTTAACCGATATTAAGATATCTGTTTACACTTTACATGAACTGACAAAAAGGCGTAGTTTACCGTTCCATATCTATGTTTCCTCTAGCTCATAACTGAAACGGTTACCCGTCGATATTAAGACTCGTGGAGTGTATCGATGCCAGATAACGCCGTCAGCGGTTATCCTGCATCTTCTATTAGCGACACGTCAGATGTCTGTGTGCTCATTGTTACGTGGACACAGATTAGATGCTAGTTACTAGGTACTGTTGTCTGCATAAACGGTTTAAGGAAAAAAGAATATTTAAAAAATGTTAAGCAGAGTAATTAAACTATAAAAATAACTATTTAAACTCTTTCATCCTTTTAATCTTGTAACTGTTAGCAAAAGAAGTTAACTTATACGATTGGAATTGATAAAAACTTTATAACAGTTGTCAAATAATTTTACCGCGTATTTTTATAATTAAATTATCTTTGAACACAAAATATAGCTTTTACTGTCCGAAGTAACTTTGTGTACTTACCTATTTTATTTTTCAATACATTTGAAATAAATTAATAAATGCTTGTTGAACTTTGTAACGTAAAGAGTGCTAAATACACTTTAATCTACTTACAAAGTTGAATAAAACATTTGATAAAGTCCACTTGTTTCGCCGAGTGTACTTGTTACAAACAGACAGACACACCGATCAGATATCGGCGGATGTTAATTGGTTATGTTTTTATTCCGTGATTAGATAATTATTATATTGTTAAATGGTTTGGTTTGGCTGTCTGGAGATTTGATCGGCGATGCTTTAGAAGTATGATCGGAATGTGGAGGAAGTCGGTACCGGCACGACGAGTAGTTTGGTTGGCCAAAGTTTCATCCAGTGTTACATATATCATGTAACTAGCCGCGCCCCGCGTTGTACCCGTTCCCGCGGGAATTTCGGGATAAAATGTATCCCATGTGTTATTCTGATTTATAACCTATATTACTGTCAAGATTCATCCAAATCCGTTCAGTAGTTTTTTTGTGAAAGAGTAAGAAACATACATCCATGCTCACAATTTCATCCATCCTTTCGCATTTATGATATATAGGCTTATGTGGAAATATGCGTTTTGAATGAGCAGAAATACATACTTGTATCTATATGTATACTTTATATCTATATACGTATACTGATGTAGGTACGAGTACATATAAAGCTGAAGAGACTATTTGTTGTTGGTTTGAACGCACTTATCTCAGAAACGATCAATCCGATTCAAATAATAATTTTGTAATGGATAACCGCATTCAACAGGAAAGTTATAGTCTATTTTTCATCCCGAAATTCCCTAGGGAACTGACACAACACGGATAAGACCGCAGGCGCAGCAAGTTTAAGTAGATAATATTTTATATTTTGCCGAATTGCTCAAAAGGTTTTTTATGAAACTTCATAATATCTACCTAACTTTAATAACTGACTAAAATTATTTTTACTGGTACAGTTGTTATATAATCAAATATAATCCCTACTTTTACTTTGTACTTTTATTCAACCTTTCGCACATTATTTTCCATGTAAACCAAAAGTACTAAAGTTAATGTACTACTAGCGCCATCTAGCGATGAGTAGCAGAGGCGTATTTAGATATGAACCTCGCGTGAAATTCATTCTGTAAATTATAATAATGATGATAAGATACATTCAAATAACTATTAACACGTAGTTATACATTGTTGCATGTTAATTATGTGTTTTGTGTTTCATTAACACGTTCACTGCGTTACGGGGACTTTTCAACCCCGTGCGTTACTTTCATTCAGTGCGGGGCAAAAAAGTGCTGTCTATCCGCTGGTGCGGGAGCTCTATCTCAGGCATTTATGACTGCATGACTGAGATAACTATATATTTGTGTGTTTTGTCGAATATAGAATTCATATTTGTTAAAAAAATATACGGGGTTTTATGAACCCCGTTCCGACCAGATAGTAAAAAATCTATTTAAGTGCGATACGGGGTTCAAAAAACCCCGTAGAAATAATTACTTGCCCGTACGGGGTTTTGACCTCATTTACATTAGAGATGTCAGTAACAAACGACGTATCGATATTTTATTGAAAATGAAGCTATCGCGACGTATTTTGGCCTTATCTTTCAAAAACGAAGTGAAACTTTGTTTAATTTTTTAAATTTACTTAATAATAGGACATAGAGTTTCATTTTTTTTTTAGTTTTTATGTGGCAATTTTAAATAGTTTCTTTATCATAAGTGGATTTGTCAAAGATTGTTTTTTATCCTTTTATATGCTTATATTTAATTAAAATACTTTTCATTCAATTATAAGTGTGTGTAACACCTATGTGAACCAAAGGCTTCTTGTTTTTATCGAATTAAAATTATCGTTTTGTTTCATTCCCATCACTATCATTTCATCGACAAAAAGTAATTGTGGGCGCTACGGGGAACTTAAAACCCCGTATTTCATCATTTGTAGTGCGTTACGGGGACAAGAACACCCCGAAAATTTAATTTCTTTATAATTTCTTGAGTTTTTGCTCAATCTACAGGCTAAAAGAGTGCTGGATAGTAAATTTTGTAATCTTTCGATTGATAAAAAAAAATAATTGAAAAAGTTAAATTTCAGTAAGTTATAGAGGTTTAAAGCAACATAGGTCTACGGGGCACTTTTATATCCGTAACGCACAATGGAGTAGATCATTACGGGGCACATTATTTCCCGTAACGCACTTGAATTAAGAACAAGTTTTTAGCCCCCGCAGCAACCGTGTTAAGATGTAAGTGTGCTTTCACAGCATAATAAAAATATAAAAAGTGGTTGGACTTATGAAATAAGATCAAATACAAATAGTAATTCAACATATTCATTAATTTAGATACCTAGTTCATAAACGGTAATACGGCTTAAACTATACATTAACCTGTATAAAACTGTCATCCAAACCTGAAAATACCTAATGATGACAAAAATGTTCCTCCTAAAGTAAGTTGTGTTGATTTGTCATAAACACCTATAAATGTGTTACATCTTATTAATTGCTTATTCACCCGCGTCGCGCGCCTCGCCGGGCCTGTGGTTCACTCGCTCACATACAGGGTGTTCATAATTAGTGATGAGTACATTAATTGGTTTGTAATAATTGGTTAACCTTCTGATAATAATATTAGGTAATTTTCTTGAACCGATTTTAAGTAATGGTCCACATGCAATTTTCATCTCGGTCGGGCTTCCCTAAATGTCGGTATTGGCATTTCTATACTTCAATTTCAAGAGCCATTTAGGTGTTCTAGAAACTTCCTTAACAACGTTGCCCACTAACCTGTTCCAGCGTTGTCTTTCAATATTTCACGTACATTGTACAAGAACCGGAACAGCAAAAACTCTTAACCCACAAAACAAATAAACAATCGCAACACGTATAAATACAATTTAAACCCAACCCGTAATTCCCACACTCCCGACATTAGCGCAGAACATTGCGAACACAAATCAAGAATAAACATCAACAAAGAATGTAAAGAAAGATCGGGAACAAATTTATTTATTTGTGTTGTGAAATAAATTTAGAGCACCCTGTAGGTGGGTGTTTTCTTAGAGTTAGCGAGGTAGGCGCGCGCCGCGGATTTACGTGCGCTAGGGGTGGCAATACACGGGGTAGTAATATATCCTAGTGCATATTGAAATGTTTTATCTAAATATCAGTGTACTTAATCAAAATATCTTCAGTGAGATGAGATGTTTTTGCCCAGTCGTGGCACATTACAAGATCATACTTTGTTACTATACTACTAACTAGCAGTGCCTCGCGGTTTTACCTCTTTGTACACGTTCCCATTGGAATTTAGATATTAAAAATATGATCGTGTTGAATGTACCTATCGATTTCGCACTACTAGGGCCTTCTTAATTTTTCAATTATGCTCTTTTCGATACTACTATCCACTCTTTCTCAAAGCCTAACCAGACAATAACTAATAAGGACCATTCATAGACTACATACATAAACAAAGACCTCTGGACTTATTTAAATTCTTTTCCCAACCATTTACATAATGTCCGCCCTGTTTACTGCTCAGTGGCAGCCCTGAATAAAAGTATTTGGGCACTTATTCCGCGTCGACAGCCGCACAATGCCACAGTATGTTATAATTTTTGCGTCATCCCCCACCCCCCACTCTCTCACACAATACACCCTTAATGAACGTATTGCTAAATTCGCAAAACCATTATTAAGGCATTGTTACTTTCTTACCGAGGAAGGGTGAAAATTAAGACTTTTGTTTTTTGGAAATTATTTCACTTTTTTGAGATTAAAAGTTGTGTTAGTTTTTCGTGGAATTTGGGGAAAAATGAAAATGTTGAGAGTGGCGAGAATGCCTGGAGGGTTTTTAGCAAGATTCTCTGAAAGACCGGCGGAACTTGACAACATATACTTATGAATAGATGCGAATACACAACACAACTAAGGTTGCAAACTAAATGGAAAAATGATAGTGAGTATACTTAATTACTTATTTATACTCTTAATACCTTTTATTAATATGACTAGATGTACTTCAATAAACTTACGAGCAAAGTTAGAAGTTGACCTTTGTTAACTACAGATGGACTGACTGAATCCTTCTGACGCGGTCAACAACCCCACGTTGTGACCACTGTGCCCACTGTGGTCAATATGACAAGCCAGGTCACGTCTTTCAGAAAGAGCAAGCTACTCGTAAACTCGCTTAATAACAAGTCAAATTACTCGCTCGCTTGCGTTACGCTTATGTCCCTAGAGCAGCTTGTAAGCTCGCTTAACCCAAACGACACTTTAAACAGTCGTTTAGAAAACCGCAAATATTCCAAAATACTCAAGTTACTCCAAGTGAAATAAAGCTCGCGTTATCTCCACCAACATATCTCACCAAAATACAGAATAAACAATAAACTTTAAACGAATTACGTCTCAGACGGTGGCTGGTAGTTGAAACAAAAGAAATACTGTGTGTGTTATCATTAGTACCCGTCCCGCCCCCGCCCCCGCCCCGGGGGCTAACACCCCCGGCTCACACAAGTACCCCCTTCACCAAGATTTCTATACAAAAGTTTGAATAAGAGTAATACACGTCTTGTCTTGATATTGTAGTGACGGTGATTTTGAAGCTTTTGGGATATTTTGTCTCTTAATATATAATTACACAAAAGAAGACAATTGGTTAAATGAAACAAATAGGTAATACTTTATAAAAACAGAGCAAAAAGGAAAGGCATAGAAAAGGATTGCAAATTATTTCACTTATTGCTTTGTGTATTAAAAACGTATTAAAAATTTCCAAGGTTCAATAAGACAAAAATCTAGTCACTTGACTTAACCGAATTAATCAACTACAAGCGCTTGGAAGAAAGTAAATTGACGAATCAATTTATTTTAGAAACAAATCAATGCCATAATATCCCCCAAGCCACTCAAGCGATACTCACCGCGCCGAACCAGTGTGAAGCCAATTGTTCTGAAGATTGGTTTAAGCATTCGCATGTGAGCCTAATTAATGAATACCCACCGATGAGTCAGCCGATTCCTTTCATTCGAGAGCGTTACCTTACAATCACATTTACCGTACATTTTAATTATGTTGCCGAAATACTGAGTTTGAGGAAATTACCTATTACGGTTTTATGGAGCACCACTTGATGCAATTTACTTTTAAATATGGATCGGCCTAAGATCGCCGCCGCAAGCGTGGTGATTTCGCTTTCCCATTTTTTCGTATTGTAATAATAAAGTTAGTAAGCTACTAACGCCTGTACTCAGAGACGACAAATGCTTTCTTAGTAGATATTCAACTGACTGATTTTATCAGATATTACGTCAATTAGGTAGTTACGTGTCGATTTAATGGACGTATCTGAAGACGACAGTTACGTAGTTATTATACTGAGCTGAACCTCCTGTACTAATAATTATTACTTCTTGTACTGAGTTCTCAGTGAACTGATAGTCTTTTCCCTTCAGTGGGACGTTGCAGGTATTACTTTACTCTTTATGAAAAGGTATGACTTGGTTTCTTTTTTCTTGATTTAATTTAAAATTTAAAATTGCCTAACAATCGCGATGAGTTAACATCGCTCACTCCTCACTACAAGTGATACAATTTCAGCTGACTCCAGTAAATAAAGGAGCCTGCATACAGATCGCAACAAAGACCGTAAGCAGCCGATGTACGACTATAATGGTAGTCATAGTCATAGTCAGCGCCGCGGCTGAACGGTTTCTATTGAACTAATGCAATTCGATCGTATGAATATTTCAAACGGCCCGATGTACCGATAATAATATGACTGAATATTTGCTGACGGTACTCGCTGCAAAACAGTTAACGTAAAGTGAAGAGTTTTTATTGTACTGAAAATATTTTCGTATATCATTGCTTAACTAATTGACGTAATTGTTCAAACATTACATGTCAAAATAACTCTATAAGTCTCTACTAAGGAAGCATTTTATGTCTCTGATTAGATGCGTTAGATTAGTTCATTCTCGGTGAATACACCTTTTAAAGCGATATCTAATAAGACTGCAAAAAAACTTTCACAATCGTAAAATAACTTTGTATGAATGTAATTGGTCTGATAACTTGAGCAACTTCCGACAGAGCGAGAAAAAGGGTGTTATATAACAAGTTTAGACAGAGCTGTCTCAGTGGCATAGTCGTAGCATAGAGGTTCCTTAGGTTTATTTTGTTAATTAAATTATCACCCCGGTCAACGATGTCATTGACCCTTGCATAAACTCCTAAGAAGCTGATTTGCATAAACGCAGGGGACACTATGAGTATGAAACTCTTCATCGACTCTGTATGAGCTAAAATAATACCACTATTTTTCAGACTTTATTGACTGGAGTAAGCAAATACAACCAATTTTCATAAGCATCTTTTGATTCATGAGTAATTAAGTAAATATATATACAAAAGTTGAACACCTTTTCGTCAGTCAGTACGTGCGGAGGGCGCATGTCTCCTTGCGATAAGAAGTGCACACATTACACAATGTTAGACGAGCGAAGTCGGGGCGAGACTGGTGTACTTTTATTACACAAGACACACTCCACCGGCGATTTTAACACAATTTGCGAAGAAAGTTAGAGCAGAATACCTATGTTCTTTTGCGACGAGTTGGCGTTCCGTTTCGTTAAGTTCTTTTTCTATTTTGTATGAGATGTTTGGAACTATTTGATGGAGTGTATGTATTGTTTTATAATTATGAGTTTTTTTTATGTAATCATGTGGTGAGTTTAATACAACGGGAGCTTCGCATTTCACTCAAACTTAGCTTTTAGATTTGTAAGCCTGTTAACTAGTTGGTTTAACGACGATTTAAGACAATGTTTCTATGAAAAATAAGATGTAAATCTTAATTAATCTAGTACGGTCCCACTCACTGTACATCATTATTGAGATGAGAGACTTTTGCCCAGCAGTGGGATATTACAGGCTAATACTTACTTACAGTCATGACTTTATTAAATGGAACCGATAAGATAGTGCTCTACTGAAACATGTCGACTATCTCCCAAAGACCGATGAGCAATCATGTCACTTTAAATGTAATTGACATAATCGTGGTCGTACATCCCTGCATCTACCTTAATCTAATCCTGTGATATAACACAATCACACCACACTCGCGGTTCAACCGTTCACCCTCATTCAACAGAGTGAAGTAAACGCGTCATTTCTTTCCATTAGGTTAAGCCCGCAGTCCGTATGTCTCGGGTGAATTTTTATCAGCTCTTTATTAGATTTTATTCAGTCTGTGGGACTCAGACTGCGCGTCCCGATGAATTCCGCGCTCTTTGAGCATCAGATGTGAATGTTATGCCATTTTTAATACTGAGCGAAGATTTATTGATTTTGAATGAAGAGTTAATGTATGGCTTAGCTTCGATATTAAAGAAATGCTTAGTGTAGCTTTAGTTTTCATACATTTCGAATAAGTGAATAGCCAAAAGTCAGAGTTATTAGACCGACAAAAAATCCCTGGCATGGTCTAACGATTGAAACAACCGGGATCGAATACTTAACATGCTTCCAGAAACACGGCTGCCCTCAGATAGAAATGCCACAATCGGCCGACAATCCTAAATGAGGCCGAGCTGCTCGTTGCTTAACATTCGCGACGAGTTAACTATGCCATGAGTGCTACATGAGCATGTAGCGGTGGTATATGGGTGAATAACAAATGAAAGACGGAAAGGAAAGGCACACTAATACTAATACTTCAATCAATTTTCGTCTCAACTGAGCGCGTTTATTTCACAATATGTCCCTAGAACTTCCAATTCACTACTCAGTTATAATTTAGTAAGTTTCTTGTTTCCCTCTGAAACCTAAGCGTCTAGAGTCTAGACTAACCTCCCGCACCACTCATTAGCCGAACAAAAATTACAAAACTAAATGACTACAAAATAATACGAACACATCCAGGACTCACATTATAACGCATATCACGTTTTCAATTAACACCTGGGCTAATCAAAAGTGCTTTATCACAACCGGCTAGGGCTGAGAATCGTGTAGCATAATTAAAGAGACGAGATGTGTTGTTACTCCATTCGAGTGAATTATAGTCGGGATCTGTGGTTTTATTTCGACGTCGTCTTACTCAATGTTTGTTTCTTAATTTAGAATTAATTTTGACGCCATGTTTTAAATTATTAGGTACTCACCGTACGACCGGAGATGAGTAACGTTCATTTTATACTCGTAGCTAGCCTTTCAATGGAATACGAAGCATTCATAAAATGTACACTTATTCTCAAATCAATGTCGGGTATCCCTACTTCTGTATGTGTCTTGTCTGTCTTTATCTATCCTAAGTGCCCCACGGTTTTATCTGTGTTGTGCCCGTTCCTGTGGGAATTTCGGTTTGGAAAATCTTCTAATATATAAAATTCTCGTGTCACAGTGTTCGTTCCCGTACTCCTCCGAAACGGCTCGACCGATTCTCATGAAATTTTGTGAGCATATCGAGTAGGTCTGAGAATCGGCCAACATCTATTTTTCATCCCGAAATTCCCGCGTGAACGGGTACAACGCGGGTGAAACCGCGGGGCGTAGCTAGTATTCTATAAACTTTTCGTCGAATGTAGCTATTCATTTCTTATCTAGCTCTCAATGAAAAACAGACGAAGATAACAATACAACTAAATCATTAGACTTTACGTTCGTCTGTTGAAGCAATGTTTTTCGGATGAGCAACAGGGTCAAACACGTACCTATATACATAAAGAAAAGTAGTTTATGCAAATCCATTAACCTCACATTACACGATGCCTATTATTTTATAGTAATATTCACATCATTTACAATATTGTTAGCCTCGTAATACATGTGAACGCGAGAACAATGGCTGTAATTTGTTTTATGATGTCTTGTTACATTCACGCTTACATTCTGTTTGTATTCGGCGAGATGAAAGTGAACGATATTTTAATTTATTTTTAAATCTAAGGTGAAGGTGTTGCAGTGTGTTGAATGTCGTCTAGAAGAAGGTACCTACTTATGTATCGAAAGCACCACTGTAGGTGTGCATCTATGAAATTATCTAAAGCTTATTACCGATACTTGCATAATGTTGATTTTTGTATACTTACTTGGTGTTAGTATACTATCGATTTCTTACTAAGTACCTATCTAAGAATTTTTATTCTTACATACTCATATGCTACTTAAATGCGAGCTTAAAACTGAATTCCTTATGAACATCCTTCAAGTAAAGAAACTTAAAAAATGTTATAAAAGAAAATCTTATTTAATTGTATTGGGTTTTGTTTTGGTAAAGAAGCGACATCTATACAAATTCTATGAAACTACTTCTCGCTTGGCTGCTATGGACAATGTTTAAGTTAGTTCCGTTAAAAACAAATAGATGGCGCTGATATTAATCGTGTTCAGAATAAAATGAAATTAAAATTACCTCTGAAAATAAATGGTGATCAAAGAGAAACTTTGAAGATAAAAGAAAGATATAATAAAAGCTGGTATTCTTAGTTTAAGCTTAAATAGTGTCCTAATGCTAAAAGAAATAAACGAATTACTTTCCTTGCTTGCAGCGCTGCAGCGATTTAAAAATTTATCTAAAAGTATGACCCTACTGCTGGGAAAAGGCCTCTTACCTGACCGGAGATATCAGTGCGGTGAGGTGGATTCAAAGCTGTTTAAAAAACAAACAAAAAAGTGTTCACAATGAACTCTAAGTTTTGATTTAATGTGCAATAATTTTGTAAGGAAAAATATCAACTCCACGGAAGAGCGAAGTACTTACTGCATACCTACCTTCTGTATATTTTCATAAGATTGAAACGAATACCTATTATAATCCAGTGTTTTCTCCGCACATTATGTTAAAATAAAAATTATAAACTTATTTGAGTACTACACGTTCAAATTATTATCTCAAATTAATTATTATCATGTTTTCCTGTTTGTGCTAAATTATTATTAGTCATGGATTAGTTTAAATGGAGCAAAGCATTGTTAATCTAGTAAAATAAGGCTAGAAATGTTAATTATGATAAAATTACACTCCTAAGGTTTTTATAAGACGCTGAATTGAATTTTTATAGCTGCCCCGGCAAACTTTGTTTTGCTATTTAAAGATTATGGGGTGGACTACCAATAACATTTAAGGGGATGAAAAAAAGATATTGTCCGATTCTCAGACCTACCCGATATGCACACAAAATTTCATGAGCGGACAAGCCGCTTCGGAGGAGTTTAACTACAAACACCGCGACACGAGAATTTTATTATATTCGATCCCACCAAAAACATAAATGTAAAAAAGGAGAGCCAAGTTCAATACAAAAATTATGCTTGGCTATGGGCTTCGCCGCAAAAAGAATGGAGATCTAAATGAGTGCCAAGTTTAAGGCAAAATCCCAATATGTATTTATAGGAACAAAATAACATTATGAAAAAATATTAAACTCTAGTTCTTCTCTTAATTGGATACCTATAACAAGCTGTTTTTTAAAAATGTGAGATCTTAAAGTGGGTTAGATTTGACTAGTATTAGGATCAGCAGCAGCTGTAATGTCCCTTATGTCTTTTATTTTTACTTTTCGAATTTCTGAACATTTTCACTTATAACTTTTTTATTTATAGTTCTACGACAAAAAGTTACTGGACCAAAGTTGTAGAGAATTTAATTTGCAACAAAAATGTTAACAATTTTTTTTTATCAAATTAATATGTAGTTTAAGAGATATATCGTAAAAACCATTTCAACCCCTATTTTCAAGATGGCGGCCGTGGGGCAAGGGTGGCGACCCCACAAACTTAGTTTTAGCTTTACACTGACCCCCCCTACACAATAAAAAAAAAAATTGCGTCCTCTAAAAATCAACCCCAAATGTAACTTTTCAATGGACTAATAACTCAATGGACAAAAACACATTTTTGACATTTTATTACAATACATATTATAATAATATAAAAAAACATTTGTTATTGTGTTAATACTATAAAACAATGTAAAGTCCTGGAACCCTATTTCTACTGGACTATCGCTGCATAATTATAAGTCACTTTTAGTGTAAAAAAAATAATGAATGTTTGGGTTCAGTCGGTTTAGGGAAATAGCTCAGTATTACTGCAGCGTCAGAACAGGACTGATCAGTGTTCTCAGTGGTTATTGTTAGCGGAGATATCGCGTCATCTCACAAACCTTCTCTCAGAATGTGTGGATAATGTCACAGGCTGAACTTTTCGACCTAAATAACAATAACTGTGAAAAATGATAATTATGAGATCACTCCACTAAACAAGACATCAGGCGACATCAATATGGATAGCAGCAATGACTCCAGCAGTGAGGAACATACATATTCATATGAAAGCAAGGAGAAAGACTCGGATTTGGAGATTCAGATCCACCACTTAGCCACCCCCTATTGGACCTCGGAGGATGCGGCCATATGCTCCACGACGGTCTCAACATTTGCAATGGCTTTGAGATCATTGCAGCGCCCAGCCGAAACGTCGGATGCCCCCTCCACGCTAGACGTAGCTTCCTCGTTGGATTCCGACTCCTCACCAGCTATGACCTCTACGATGGACGTGGCCTGTACGTTCAACTCCGACTCCTCACCAGCTATGACCTCTACGATGGACGTGGCCTCTACGTTGAACTCCGACTCCTCACCAGCTATGACCTCTACGATGGACGTGGCCTCTACGTTGAACTCCGACTCCTCACCAGCTATGACCTCTACGATGGACGTGGCCTCTACATTGAACTTCGACTCCTCATCAGCTATGACCTCTACGATGGACGTGGCCTCTACGTTGAACTCTGACTCCTCATCAGCCGCGACCTCTACGATGGTTGTGGCCTCTAAGTTGAACTCTGACTCCACTCCAGCCGCGACCTCTACGATGGCTGTTGCCTCTACGTTGAACTCTGACTCCACTCCAGCCGCGACCTCTACGATGGCTGTGGCCTCTACGTTGAACTCTGACTCCACTCCAGCCGCGACCTCTACGATGGCTGTGGCTTCCACGTTGAACTCCAATTCCTCACCAGCTATGACCTCTACGATGGACGAGGCCTCTACGTTGAACTCTGACTCCTCATCAGCCGCAACCTCTACGATGGCTGTGGCCTCTACGTTGAACTCTGACTCCACTCCAGCCGCGACCTCTACGATGACTGTGGCCTCTACGTTGAACTCTGACTCCACTCCAGCCGCCACCTTTACGATGGAAGTGGCATCTACGTTGAACTCTGACTCCACACCAGCCGCGACCTCTACGATGGACGTGGCCTCTACGTTGAACTCTGACTCTTCACCAGCCGCAAAGTCTACGATGGCTGTGGCCTCTACGTTGAACTTTGACTCTACACCAGCCGCGACCTCTACGATGGAATTGTTCTCTACGTTGAACTCTGACTCCTCACCAGCTATGACTCCTACGATGGGAGTAGTCCCTAAGTTGAACCTTGCCTCCACACCAGCCACGAACTCTTCGATGGGAGTGGTCTCTAAGTCGAACTCTGACTCCACACCAGCCACGAGCTCTACGATAGACGTGGCCTCTAAGTCGAATTCTGACTCTACACCAACTATGGCCTCTACGTTGAACGTGACCTTCACATCTGACTCCAACTACACACCAGCCACGGCGTCTACGGTGGGGACGGTTTTCACATCGGACGCGGCCTCCACGTCGACAGTGACCTCTGAAGTCAACACATCGGAGCTTCGATCTGCCATCCCTAAGAGATTTCTTACACCGCGCGCCGCTGCGCATAAGGAGACAGCAGCTGCTGACAGCACAAAATCCGCTCCGAAAGGTTCAGTTCTCACGGTGCTCCGAGTGACGGCCCCACGATCGGCACCGGCCTCGACGACCTCTAGGCCATCCCCGAATGCCTCGGTGAGATACAACCCGATCCCGAAGCCTGTCCCAGTCTCGCCTGAGCCGGCCCCACGCTCGTCTCAGGCATTGCGCACTACCATCCCGCGTAAGACTAATGTCGTTTCAAGGATAGCGATAGCACGACCGTCCCCACACCCCACTAATAAGACTTGCCCCGCATCGCGAGCCAACGTGCCTAAGCAGCCTGCCACTAAGCCACCCGCCATCGCCGTCACCAAGAAAGCAGCGAGCCCCGCAGTGACTAAGCCCACGGCCCTGAGGCCTGGGCCTTCTTCCGGGAGAACCGCTCCAGAGCCTACGTCTGTCCACACTGCCTCGAAGGCTTCCAAACCGCCTACAAAGTCTTCGTCGGCTCCGAAGTAACCGACGATGTAAGCCTCGAACTCAACTTTTCTTCAACCCCTCTTTCAACCCCTTTCCTATGTCCTTTTTCAGGCTCTAGAGTCCAGACTAACTGTGTACAAAATTTCATTCAAATCGGTGCAATAGTTTTGGCGTGAAAGCGTGACAGACAGACAGACAGACAGAGTTACTTTGGCATTTATAATATTTGTTAGGATTAATATATAAGATAGGCGATAGGACAAGATCGATAGGGCGGGTTCTAAGCAGTATCCCAAGATTGGGAATTTTTGTGATGTAGACTTCAATGTAAAGGAGCCGAAAAGTGTATCCGTAAACGTTGTTTCAATTTTAAATTGAATGTAGTATATATACATATATCTAATATCTCTGCATTATATATATATATATAGTATATGAGATTTTACTTAAAAAATTAAAGAATGTTTTCACTTAGCAAGATAGTTATTTAATTGCTTTTACCTGTAATATTCTGTATGTAGTTCCTGTTGTAGTTGTTCGCATAGTTTTACTAGAAGAGAATGGTCTAGACCAGGCCGTTTATCACATTTGCTAATCCAATGACCTTCCGCAAAAGTGAATACTATTACCTATTCTGCGGCTTTAGGTATAATGACACTATCAATCAAATGAGATAAAAAAGCTTTCAGTATTAATGGACTACCGTGAGTTTTTATCTCGAGTGGCTCAAATATCAAATACTTGGCGATATTTTTGTGGAAAGTACGATACTTTGCACGTATTCACAAATTAGACATTTTGAAAAATAACAGAAAATGAGTGCTGAAGACTTTGATGATTATGAAGGCATTGTGAAGTTCATGGGTAACTGGACCCCTGAGTATTTGGATAATGTAAGTTTCGTGACCATTCTTACGTAGCGTTAAATTATCGTTAACTCAAATTTAGTAACTTTGTTTATTGTTCACTTAAAAAATTACCAAAAAAACTACATAGAAACATAAAGATGACTAACAATACACTATTTTTCTTGTAGCTGGATACCTCAGAATACCCTTTCCCTAATACGTTGTGGCACGTAAAGGGTTCCCGAGAAATAGCTTTGAAGACTACTCTCATGCTACTCGTTGGAGTTCTGGGCCTTTTCAGCAACTTCGTGATCCTCATCATCATCATCAGGAACAAATGGCTCTGGACTGCAAGCAACTACCTGATCGGAAACATGGCTCTTGTTGACTTCATGACGCTACTGCTTTGTCCTTGGTTCATGTTGGTCCGAGATTTCTATCAGAACTTCGTTTTAAAGAATTTTGGATGCAAGTTTGAAGGGTTTTTGCAAGGTAAGGAAAAGCTTGCGTTTGAAACTGGTCGATTAAAACTTTACAACCTTGTCATAGTAAACTGGTTTTTTTGTTACAGCTTCATTACTTCTCGCTGGTGTAGGAGCGGTGATTCTAGTCTGCTATGACAGACTAGCTGCTGCAGCGCTTACGGCTGAAGCGAGGATCACAAAGAGTGCCGCCCCAAAGCTGATAATTGGATCCTGGTTGGTTGCCATGGGACTGTCGCTGCCTTGGGTTATTAAGAGAACCTATGTGGTATGATAATACTTCATCGCCACTCAACTTACGCAGTACTTAGTTCCAAACTACTTTGGAGAAATATAAGTTCCAGTTAAATTTGATAGCTTTCGTGTTTTGTGTTTCCTTCTCATCTCCTTCTGTATAATTTGCATTCGATGAATAAATGGTGCTATAACATGTTTTCTCTTTAGGAGCGTCAATGGCTTGATTACCTCGAAACCTATTGCCATGAAGACGTGAAGGTGATGGGAGTCTACTGGCACTTCACTCTGACTATACTTGTTTGGATACCTCTCAGCATTATGGTGATAACAGTAAGTAACAAGAAGTCATGCTAAAATTCAACTAACACCCCAGAACCAACATAATGCCAACCATAGTTTAAATAATTTTATTGTTTTGTCTACTAGTCCCAATCTAAAACCAATAACATAAAATTAAAAGTAACAATGACTCAACCCATTATTTCTTATCATCGGTTATCAGAGGGTTGATACCCTCTGTGCATGAGTAATCATGACAATAACATATTTTTGGATACCTTCTGCACTAAATTAAAAGGTTTTCTATCATTGTTCCTGGGATTACGCCTAATCCTCCTCACTGTACTGATATTTCGGGTTAGATGAGAGGTTTTTACACAGCAGTGGGATATTACAGGCTTATACTACTACTACTGTTATATTTAACTCATCGCATTTGGATGGGTGGCTGATAGTGGCTATTTGATCTGAGCGCTACCATGCATTGAGGGCACGTAAAATTGTCGATCCCAATTGTTTTAACCATGTCGGATACCTTTGGGAGATCTAAAAACTTCGACGTGTGGGTAGGCTACTCTTCAACTACTTCAACTAAAAAGTTAGTTCGAGTAGGTTAGTGACCAACCTTGGTGACTGAGTTTTAGACCGCCCAAAGGCCTTCCACTCAGAAACTATTATATTTTCCCAGTACGGAGCAATAATGTGGCGTATAGAGTGCAGTGCTCGCCACCTGTCCTCCAGGGGTGGCGGGCGGTCCCTCGCGCGGGTGCGGGGGCGCGCGGTGAGGATCACGGCCTGCGTGCTGGCGGCCGGCGTGCTCTGCAGGGTGCCCTACACCGCCATCATCTACTGGAGGAACACCATGGAATTCCAGATTAATGCCGTGAGTGGGAAAGTTCATTTGGGTTCATGTGTAATGGTAGATACTTACATAGATTTAAATACGAAAAGAGATACGCAGTACTTCGCTCTTCCGTACATTTGAATGTCCTCGTAACAACAACAGCTGCTAAAGGGCGAACCACAAAAACTGTGACGACCTTTACTGGTACTAAGCTTAAGAGTACTGTAAAAACCTTGTCCTAATAATAAGGAATACACAAAAAAATTATCATTCAATATGGTGCAGTCGTTCTCAAGTTGTGCGCATACATACATTTCGGCGATTTATTTTTATTTATATAGATTTGTTTATTGATTGTTCCCTGTTCTCCAGGTAGACGGAAGCTTCAGCGTCCTCTGGTTCGCGGCCAACCTGCTGATGTACGCCACGTGCGCCATCAACCCGCTCATCTACGGGTTCACCAACACGCGGCTCAAGAAGGCCATGGACCGCACGCCGCCCGTCGCCTTCTGCAAGTTCGGCTCTTGGTGCTGCATATGCCAGGCCAGTAGACTACTACAAAAACCAAACTGTTGATAGCTACTACGCTATCAACAGTTTGGTTTTTGATACTCTAAGACACAGAAAATCACATAGACTATTACAATAATCTATATACTCGTATAAAAGAGAGTCGTGTTAGTTACATCATTTATAACTCGATAAGGGATGGGTTTTAATGATTCGTTTCTAATTTTATTTACCTTGGTCAATAATAGGATAATAAGTAATATATCCTGAAATTACCACAGTAACGGATGCGCGAGTGAAACCCCGGGGCACAGCTAGTATAAATTATTGCAGCAGATATCATATATGCTAATATAATATAATTGTTTTATTTGTATTGGATAGCATATACTAGAAAGCATATAGTTGTACATATAAAGGCTAGTTATGATTATAAAAGGCTTTGTTACTTAAAGTTTGCGAATTATTATTAATATGACTGCGAGAGTACTCTTTCTGTACTATTAGTGTGCTTTGTGTCTGATGACATTTGGAAAATTAGATAGCCACATCAATTTTAAAATCCTAAGGAAATTATAAGTAGTAAATAATATATTGTGTCTGAGTTAAGAATTAAATAAAATTGATAAATGATTTTATATTGACATAGTTTTACGTATGCCAAAGCTACGGCTCACTTGTGATACAAGTGAGCCGTAGCTTTGGCATAAAATATGTCATTGTTGATCAAAGAACTAATCACATACATTACAGTGCCAGAAGAAGTTACCGACAGAAATTGAAGACAAAAACACGGAGAAAATATTCGTAATAGAGAACACACCGCGGCCGAACAAGAAGCTGAAACAAGTGTTCAAGAACATACTGCACATCAACAAGGACAGCATCGAAGTGAGCAACAGACACGATGAGCTCACCAAACACACCAAGAACACTCCCCTGAAAACTGAAAATGCTTAGAAAAGGATAAATACTAAAATAAGATAAACTATAGATCATAAAAAAATCATAAAACGGAATGAAGAAAAGAATTTATGATTATATAAATAACTTTATTTATGTTTTAAAGAAATCTTTATAATAACTAAATAGTAACAGCAGTTATTGACTTTTAACATTCCTGTATTGTAAATAAATGTTTATTTTACACGTACATTGTGCATTATTGTTAACGTAAGAGCCGGAGCACACAACAGTCAAGACTAGACTTTATAAATATTATATTAGACTTTATTTACTATATGAAAACTTATGGCGAAGCGCACACTGAAGGCACGACGTTTCATACACTATTTTGTCTCTAGACTTAGTATTCACAACTGTTGGGAGGATTGCTTCATCATACGATCACGCACCAATAATCGGTAACAGACGTAGTCGAAAACTTTTTTACAAACAATTGTTATGATAACCAATCGTTTAAAACAATCCACCCTTAGTCTTATACGTGGGATACGCTAGGGGATACAATATCCTCAACATGACCTGTAATGCAGTCAACCTGATGCAACGTGGCTCTGTATCCCGCAACGAGGCCGTCGACATTTTGCCAGACGTGACGTGACACGGGACATGTCACTAGTTGTCTCAAGATACTTCACGTACTTGTCCTGGGACATGGTCCGCAACATATTGTTTCATTTGCTTCCTAGTTTATCCCAGGCTTAAATGCTGTTGTGACTGTAGTGTTCTCATATAAAGTTTTGATTTAACAATTTCTTCCTTACATTATAGATTTAACATTATAAATAAATCCAAATAAATGAAACCTACATGACCAAGATGTCTGAATCGTTCTGCGTCATATCCAATTGTTCGGATAGTTCCTGGATCTTCCTTTCTAATATTTCTCTCATGTGAGCCTCCACTCGAAGGATGTTTGTGGCTTCTTGTAGCAATGTCATGCTGTCCATCAGTTGGTCCTGAAAACAAAAGTTTAAACATATACTTCGAATTTGTTTTCAAAGTTTTACTAAAAGTTTGTATTAAAAGATCTGCTAGGAATCCTTTTTCTATCGTCATGTTACACATCTACTACGAATTCGTTTTATACTATTTTGCTACATTTTTTCTACCGGTGCGGACCTTTTTCTACCAAGAGATCTGGTACGAATCTGCCACATAACTTTTTAAATCACCTTATTTCGAACCTTGTTTAACCATTTAGCTACGAAGCTTTTTTTCTATCAAGACCCAGTTCTATGTACTCGTATGTACCTGTGCCAAAGCCTTAGTGATCCTGCCAGTTTCAAACTCCCGCTTGGTCATGACCGACATGGCGGCTTGCAGGTCCAGCAGCAGCGTGCCGCGGAACCGCGACCAGCCCGGCTCCAGGTGTTCAGCTACTTCCAGAAGATCGTAGCACAGCTCTATCTTACGACGGAGATCACGGTTTGATAGCTCTGGAAAGTATAAGGAAACTATTATTTATGTAAAGTACTTACCACTATCATTGAGCGAACATACTGTTATTGGGCATCAAATTACTGAATTCACTAACTCGCAGTTTAGGAATTCGCTTAATGAACAGTCTTGTCACTGTACTTCATTATAAACCAATAGTTTAACCATTACTACGCTCAGAAATGTTGATATAGAGTAAAGACGTAATTAATAGTTACAAAAATAAAGTAAAAATAATACAGCTAAACATATTCTCTAAATAAATTCGATCTGAGTTTCGATCTCGTAACCTTCAATTCGTGCCACGGTATCGACAAACAAATCATTGACATGAATGAATCTATATTTAGACTTAACCCAATTACCTGATAACATGTATCCCTTGGTGTTGCCATAGATTTGCACTAATGCCAATTTGGCTTGAACGACTAAATGATTCTTGGGATGAAGGGATTGGTTATACTTTTCTATAAACTCTTCAAAGTCTTTCGGGCTATTTTTGTTCAAATTCTTCAAGTCTTCTCTCAAAGCATTATTTCCCCAAAGCATCTGCCGGCTCAATACGTAATGATCGCATTTCTCGCATTTCCAAGACGCGGTCTCGTCTAAAGGATTTGCTGATACCAACATAGCTCCTTTCGTCCCTCTGTCTTCACTGCCTGATCCGTTGCAAACTGAACAGTAAATACTACCTAAATAAGTTCCAATTTCCGTTGCATCTTTGCACCTTTCACATTCACAGTCAAAGTGCTTGACTGTTTTTAGTTGCCTTCGCCTGTCTAGAGTACCCCACAGAGATTGAGTGTAAGTAGCAGTTATGAGTTCACCTTTCCCAATAGGCATTGTCGCTATGACTGCTAAATGGTACTCGTCTCCCACAAATATGTGTCTCGTGTTTGGTTTACAACTATGGTTCATCATAGACGACGTCACATAAATACCTCGCAGTTTCATACTATTATCTGGAGATCGCACTTCAAAGGAATTTGTGTCAAATATCGATGCCACCTTCAGAATAGTTTCTTCATCAAAGTTGAGGCCAAGCACTTGAACTATGAAAGTGACGAGATTGGCTCGTAAGATCTTGTAGAGAGGCGTATTTATTTTCTCCTCTAAATGTGATTGAAGATTCATCACGTTTTCAAATTGTTTCGGGTTTGATTCCCTCATGAGTAGCACTCTCAACGGAGAGATAACACAGTATGCCGCCTCTAATTTATCAGGTTTCTCGTACTTTATGTTACACTTGTACTTCCTATCACTCATGATCTTACACTCTGCTTTATGAGCTTCAACCTTCTCGCACTTCGGTCCACACATCGGCCAGTTACAAGTAGTACATTTGTAGAAGTCAAACTTGTCTCCGATTCTCGCAGGATCCAGTCTCTTCCCGCATCCTAAACACGAAGCAGGACAAGATATCTTAGGTCCAAGAACTGCTGGTTTTTCCTTGAGTATCATTTCACCTTGTTGGATGTCTCTGGTGGCTACCATGTGGCGGCCCAGGGTGTCGGAATACTGAACTTTGAAGGCGCAGCACTTGAGTTTGTGGCCTTCCCTCCATCCCAGTTTCTGGTGGGCCCTGGAGCAGTAGTAGACGAGCTTGCAGCCGCCGCACGTTTGGTTGGCCGGCTGTTGACACACTTCACAGGTTGGCATTTCGCGCTTCTGATATTCCATTTTAGAATACGAGTCCTCGCGCGCACGTCTCGCCTCAACACAATACGCGTTTCAAATAGATACGTATAATTAGTGCGAGTACAGTTCTGGGAACGTTGCCAACGAGAGTTCTCTTATTGTTTTAAAGTTAGATAGTGAAGTGTTGCTTTCTTCATGGAGCGTCAGCTTTGATTTAGAGATGTTAATAAATAACTCATTTCGACGTTTGCAAAAAACAACATGATGATGTCTTAAATTTCCAGTCAGCGTAGTGGTTCCGAGATCAATGCCGAAAATACTCCAACAATGTTATCCTTAATTTTCACCAAAAGCGGCTAATAATAATTATAATTCAAAATTTATTGTGAAAATAATATTCTCTATAATCGTTTGGCAGTCCGTCGTATAATCTCGGCGGGATGCGGTGTGAACTATTAAATTTAATTATATAAACATGAAGATGTCAAGAGAACGACATAGTTACGACATTATTTAATTCATGTGCTTTTACACACGTCAGATTGAGTTTCATCTCCACTTACTAAAATAATACTCGTAAAGCTGAAGAGTTTGCTTTTTTTGTTTGAACGCGCTCATCCCAGAAACTACCAATCCGATTTTAATAATTATTTTTGTAATAGATAGCCACATTCAACGGGAAGGTTATAGAATATATTTCATCCCAAAATTCCCACAGAAATACAACGCAGGGTGCTACTAGTTTTGTTATAAAAAAAATATGAATTATTTTAAAACAATACCTGCAGAGAATTAAACAAAAAATAAATAATTTATAAAGTTGCTGACTGCCTTCCTATTTATTTTAGATTATTTAATACTAATAAATTATTAATACTATTAATTAACGAATTCTAACTAAGAGATAAGGGCCAGAAGTTTAGACTGAAATCACATCAAAAACTCTCACACTACTTGTTAAAGCATGTAAAATCACCACAATTATCATTACAACTGCCGCCACATCACAAGCAATCAATTACGAACATCTTAAACAATGCGACTTCTAACACACCAACGAGAAAATAAAATGTGTTTTTTCCCTCCAGTGGCGGCGTGTTTCAGGCGTTCCTTCACTTTAGAACTTTCAGTTGCGTAACGATTCTATTTCTTCAGTAGTGTTAGTACTTCATCGTGGTTGAAACGTGTCGGTGGTTCAGGTTCAGGTATTAATATTGGTTGTGATTGGAGAGCTTCTAGTAAGTACTCACTTACCTACTTATTGTGTCTATTACGTTTTGGTAGGTGTTTTGTTGGGAAAGTTTCGGTGTAATCTGATAGTTATCGAATTCGGAAAATATTCAAATGACTCGTTTTATTATAAGTACATATAGGTTTTATCTATTTTTTTTATATACCTATCATAACCTATTAACACTTTATATCTTATACCTAATTTTATTACCTAAAGCAACCCTCCTATGGTTTTAGCCAACTAAATTATCCGCAGTAAATTCGGGATAAAAATCAGCCATTAATTATCTTGAGCACGATTGTGAAAACCACATGAAAATGTATGCTTTTAAAGTTAGCACGAACACCATTCTAGACAGACCGGCCGCCGCGGAAAACTTTATACTTTAAATGCACCCAATTATTGATTTATTTGATAATATACAAAAGGTTCATGTCTCGTTTATTTCTTTTTTTGATAACTTCGCTAATATTGAGTTTTACCCTGACTTAGATCTAATACGAGTAGAAAAGTGTTTATTTACTTAGAGACTTTTGCACAAGCTAGGCATGTAGTATCAAGCCCTGAACCTTCAAAACAATCAAAACTGTCACCGGACCACAAGAAGGATAGGTCACCAAATAAAATAAACTATTCACAGGCTTAGGTAATAGTTATTATTTAGGTAGTGCATTGTTAATAAAGAAGTACAGTTAGTTAGTACCTAGTTACTAGAATGCCCAACAAGCCGAACATTCCTGCGAGTCGATCGTAAACAGGTTACTGGGTGGAATCTATTTCCAGCTCCTCACCGATACATATCACATTTTATAGCCGTTCTCCCATGAACTGTGTCAAAGTCAACATTCAACGTTGGTATTTGATAGACTCTTTTATTACCTAACTTTATATGACTTTTGTTTGATATATATGAAAAATCGGTACCGACTAAAATAATAACGCTTATAAATAATTATCCAAACAGAACAGCTAAGAACAGATGTAAACATTAAACATCTCGCATGCCTCTCAAAAGACTGGGCCTGTCCCGTACTACTCGTACTACTTACGAGGAGGAACCCTTTAGTAATATTCTATTTCTATACTATATTAATAAATAAACTCAATTAAATAAACTCGTAATTACAAACGTTACTATCGAATAAACTACGTACACATATAATATATACTACGGGTGCACTTTGATCGTCTATTTTATGGGACGTTTTGCCACCTTTACGACCGACACGATAGATAAACATGGATACCTATATAGATAATTTTCATGAATATATTTAGCCGGGTCATTTTAGACATAAAAATAGTGATCAAATAAAGAAAATTCCGACAGAGCCAAATCTTCGTATAGACCTTAGGTTTACCACAAGGAATAAAGTGTCAAAAGTCCCCATCAGTCCCATGTGAGCTTCGGGACTTATTCGGGGCCGAATGTCAAAATTTTAGGTTTTTTGGATTTTTCTCAAAAACGATAAGTTTTATCGAAAAAGTACCTGTAGAAAGTAAAGAAGCTTATAATATTTTCTATAACTTTAATTCTATTCACTTTTTCCATATTCCCAACCGTTATTGAACTACACGCTCCAGAAATGTAAAAATTAAGGACCTCGGGCAGGTAACTATGGAGCCTGCCCCAATGCTCAACAGTGACATGACCTATGTCATTTGAAAGGTCTTGAAGAGTTGTACAAGTTACTCCTAGACAGTTATATCGAATTCGACGGCCAACTCGGTGTTTTCGACCACCGAAGAATTACCACTGGAGGTGCTGTGGAGCCTGGACGGAATGCTCAACAGTGACATGACTTACGCATTTGAAAGCTCTTACAAGTCACTTTTTGATAGTTATGTCGAAATCGACGCCAAACTCGGTGTTTTCGACCTCCGAAGAAAAAACACTAGGTGTATGTGCAGTTGACCCTGATCGTATTGCTCAACAGTGACATGACTGATATCATTTGAAAGCTCTTACAAGTCACTCCTTGACTGTTATATCGAAATCGACGGCCAACTCGGTGTTCGTTTCTACAGGTACTTTTTCGATAAAACTTATCGTTTTCGAGAAAAATCCAAAAAATCAAAAATTTTGACATTCGGCCCCGAATAAGTCCCGAAGCTCACATGGGACTGATGGGGACTTTTGACACTTTATTCCTTGTGGTAAACCTAAGGTCTCTACGAAAATTTGGCTCTGTCGGAATTTTCTTTATTTCAATTGTTTAAAATGACCCGGCTAATTTTCTAACCTAACCGAACCAGAGGTAGCATATAGCATCATGATTTATCTACTTATGCTTCTTTGCTAAACGACTTACTTATGATATGAATTATGATTGTTGTATATCATTCAATGATACGTCGAAGCTAGCATATTTGACTAGCAGAGCCCCGCGGTTTTATCTGCATTATACCCGTACTCGTGGGAATTAAGGGATGAAAAATACCACATATAAAATAATTATTATTATATTACGTATAAGTAAATAAGTATAGCACAAATCTCGTGGAAAAACACCTTTAGAAAATATACATTAATTAAATTAGTTCTTCGTTAACTAATTAGGTTCTTAATAGTTGTAATCTAGAACATTCCTACACCTTCACCCATAACATTGATCAGTCGTATCAATAATATCGATTTCTTGGCATCGCTCACGACATCTCACTTGGTGCATCATGTCAAGGTGTACAGTCCCACCATCTTATCTGTTCAGTTGACAGCGTCGCTAGTGGAGAATTTGGTATACATAATATAAGAAATTCACCAAGAAACAAAGGTAATTAAAACATATCTTGCAAGTCAGTCTATAGATATCATTAAAATTTAAGAAACTAAAATATCAATCATATAAAGCCTAACTAACATAGTATAGATTCAATATGACGCGGCTGTAGTTCCCATTTTGCCCACCTGAACAGTTAAGTTGGTGGCACTGTACAGGTAAATATTAGTTCATCGGTCTTTATGTACCTACCAACTAAGGGTTCAAGGAGAATGTTTAATGGATATTTACGATTATTTATTTTCCTAGATTTTTATTTTCTAAATCATGGGAACTCGTCTCCTTCGCTACAAAAGTTAGATCAATAAAGTATTGCAATTTCAAAGTTCGAATGACGATGAAATGTGTTCAGTAGGTACCTAGGTAATGTAAGCTTCGGCCTATTAATATTTTGACAAAATAAGGATAACCTTTTATTATTTTAAAAGTTAATATTTTCGTTTCAGAAAACATGGGGAAAGATAACAAGGAAAATGATGTGTACGGGGTATATATTCAGTTTTGATTTATAACAACGCCATCTTTGAACAAGTAGCGGAACTAAATACAATAACATTCTTATTGCTTTGTGGAATTTCTGACACGCTTTGGTTTAGTTTTACAATACTATACTAGAAAGCGCTGGCTGTTTCAAATGAAAGTATTCCCCAAATTAAAAAAATGCTTTGTTTTAGATTTTTGTACATTTTCAGACTTAAAAATTTGATTTAACTAAGTTTATTATGAAATTACCCCATTAAACATTGAAGTCGGGAAAAAAGTAAATCCCACGGGAACAGGTACCACGTGGGTAAAACCGTCAAGCACAGCTAGTTAAGACTATATATATGTCTCTCAGGTCCACACATCAGAAGACCTTGGGCGGCATCTCATAGCGTCCCGGGACCTGGCGCCCGGGGAGGTGGTCCTCAGCGAACGAGCGCTGGTCTTCGGGCCCAAGAGTACTCCGGACCCTGAGGCCGTGATGCCATGCGTGGGGTGCTATGCCCCTGTAGCGACTGATGTGGGCGAGCGGTGTCCTAGGTGCGTTGAAACAGTTGTAATTTATGTTATTGACTAGCAGCGCCCAGTGTGTGCCTGCCGTTGTACGTTCCTATGGGAATTTCAGCATGAAAAATAGCCTATAACCTTCCCGTTGAATATGACTATTCACTACAAAAATAATTATTTAAATCTGATTGGTAGTTTCTGAGATTAGCGCGAACATGCAAAATTATAAATTGTACCTGTTTATAAAATATTAGTATCGATTATTTTTTACAATAATCCATAATCCATTTACACTGCCATTCCTTGGCGTGGACATACCTATTTAAATCTTCTGATCTCCATTTTTTTATTTACACCTTTGCCCACCGCATAATACTTTGTAAAAAAAATCATCAACATTCGTCCCACAAATGTCTGCCACTGGTCCCCAGTTGCGGGTGGCCGGTCTGCTCCGGCAACTGCCCCGGCCTGAAGGACCCCCGGCACCACGCCGCCGAGTGCCCCGTGCTTAGCGCCCGCCCCGACTGCGCGCTCGACAACATGGCCGACTACTACAGGTGAGGTGGCTATTCTTTCTGTCAAAGCTACCCTATGCTATATTTGGTATCTACTTATCATAACTCAAGAAGCATAGTTCTGTCGGAAAAGTAAAATACTAAAGAAATATATAAAATACCAGGAAAGAGCCGTGTTATTACACTTCCCTATTTCGTGTATACGAATATCTAATCAGATTTAAATTGCACTTAAGTATTGTAAAAGTAGGTAAGTACCCAAAAGAAAGTTTAAGTAAAAGTAAGTACAAAAATAAGTAAAAGTAGCTAAACAAAAGCGTTATAAACTATATTCAAGGTTCAGGCAGCTATTTACCATCTACATATACTGAAAGAAATCCTCGATCTTCCAGACACGACGCGCTGCTGCCGTTGCGATGTGTCCTGCTGCAGCAGTCCGACCCCGAAGGCTGGAGCCGGCTGCTCGAGATGCAGTCGCACATGGAGTCCAGGACGCCCGGCACTGAGGCTTATGAGTGCGTCGCTTATGAGTATTCATCGATACTTATACTAATACTAGCCGACCCGGTAAACGTTGTTATGCAATATTAAAATTAAGGGGTGGACCACTAATCACTATAAAATGAGCTATCTTTCAAGTTCGATCAAATTTCACACGGTGTGCAAATCAAATTCAAATCCGTTCAGTAGTTTAGGCGTCCATCGTGGACAAACAAGGTGACGAGTATTTTTTAGACATCTATATTCTATATTATGTATATAAAATTCAAAGTCCTGACTGACTGATAATCAACGCACAGCCTCAACCGCTACACCTAGAAACATGAAATTTGGCAGGAAGGTTCTTCAAGTGACGTGAATGCACACTAAGAAAGGATTTTCGAAAATTCCCACAGGAGCGGGCTCAACGCGGGCAAAGCCGCGGAGCGCTGCTAGTAGATAATAAAGCTGAAGAGTTTATTGGTTAAATGCTCAAATATTTGACACTGCCAATCCGATTTGCATAATTCTTTTTGAACCGAATAGTCACGTTCAACGAAAGGCTAACTTTTCATCCCAATTTTTTTACGGTCACAGGCACAACGTGGGTAAAACCGCAGGCAGGGTGCTGGTATACTAAGATAATAAAGTGCAAAACTAGGTTTTTGTATGTTTAAACGTGCCAATTTTCACTATATATTTTATTATATGTTTATTAAAATATTCAAATGAGAACAGCCACAATGCAGGTAGAACCGGGAGGCAGTGCTAGTTTATTATAATAAAATTATGTCCTTTGTCCAGCTATGGAGGTTTTTGTTTTCGTTATCGCAGTCCAAATTCACATATTTTCATAATTGAATTGCTGTGCTTAATTTTCTGCCCTACCTTATTAAGGTTCGAAGGCTGCTGGAATACTTCGGTTTGTTTCCATAAAGTTTCCAAGTATTAAGTTTACTCTTTCCTAACTTCGCCATTTTGATCGAAAAATGTAATTGGAATTTTTGTTCGAGGATGAAAGTTTTTACACGGCTTTAATGAAGAAAGCTACTTAATTAGCTGAAAACTTCTGAATCATTAATCAGTTTTTTAAGGATTAAGATAATACTTTTGTTTCAAAGAGGTTTTGCTCTGTAGTTTGTAATAACTAGCAGTAGCATTGATTAACATAATTATTGTAAGTACTAACTTGAAGTTTGTTTTTTAATTCCAGCGAAGCCAACGAATTCGTGGTCGAATACCTAATGAATAATTTCATATTAAACTTAGACCCAACTATCAAAAACAAACATCTACCTGAAATATCAAGCGAGCTCCTTCACAGAATGTGTGGAATTATCGACACAAATGCCTTAGAAATTCGTCTCTCTGAGGGGACCGAATTGTTTGCCCTTTACCCTGAAACCTGCCTCATGGAACACAACTGCGTGCCGAACACGAAACATACTTTCAACATCAATGCTAAAGATAAAACAGATTTGTATAAGATTACTATGAAAATAGTCACTCCTGTTGCTAAAGGGGAACATATCAGTACGATGTACAGTCACGCTTTATGGGGCACGCAGGCTCGGAGACAGCATTTACAAGACACCAAATACTTCTCTTGCCAATGTCTAAGATGCAGTGACCCTACTGAACTGGGAACTTACGTGAGCGCTTTAAAATGTCTGGGAGATGACAACGCTCCTTGCGATGGAATCCACTTAGCTGAAGATCCTTTGGACGAAGAAACCGATTGGTCTTGTAACAAGTGTACGATGAAGGTCAGTAACTCGGAAGTCAGTATGGTGATATCACAGATGGGAGAGGAAGTTGACAATATACAGATGCTGGGAGGGTCCCCAGCCATGTTAGAACACCTTCTTTACAGATTATCAACGTTCTTACACCCAAATCATTACCACTTGTACTCAGTCAAACATTCCTTAGTACAACTTTATGGACGGCAACCTGGGTACACCTCTTTAGAAATTTTGGATAAGAAAATTAAAATGTGTAGAGATTTGATCGCAGTGACAAAAACATTAGACCCTGGAAACGCCAGGTTAAATCTGTATAGCAGTGTTCTGCATCATGAATTGCATTCGGCGTTAATTATGAAATCACAAAGAGCTAAAGAAGATGGTACGCCTAAAAGTGCTGAAGATATGAAGCCACTTCTAGTTGAAGCTAAATCTGCGATAGAAAATGCATTAATCGCACTAAAAGATGATACTAATGAAACTTCAGGAAAGAAACTGTATGATGTTATAGAAGGGACGAAAAAGGAATTCGAGAGGTTTTGTAAAGAGAAACAAGTGACGATCTAATTAGAGTACAATTTAATTTAAAGTTTATCAATAAAATATCACAGATTGTAGTGCTTAGATCTAGAGTAAGTTAATAGCAATCCATTGTTTTAAAAAGTAATTAAATAACCACACAATTTAATACTTCTAGTTATTTTCATATTCTTTAGTAAATCATCACATGACTTTCATCCTGCAATCATCACACTTTAATTAGTTTTAAATTAACCATTTTAATTTAAAGCTTGCGTAAACATGCCTTAACTTTTAAGTTAATACAGAATCTTAATAACCAACGAAATATCACTTATGATTTGTAAATATACTTAGCAACAAGAATTTTTGTATTTAATTTTTGTTTTGAAATATATAAATTCATACAGAAATTTAACCTACGGATATCTTTCCCCCGGAGGTATGCTATGTCGCGTTCCGATACTCCATAATAGGTCTAGGTAAGTATGACTTATCAAATATCACCGTAACAAAGTACTGTAATATAGATAGTATCTTTTAAAGCTTTGGTAGAAAGGCACAGGTAAGTCTTCTATAACGATCCCACCTCACATGACTCCAGTAGAACTCACTACACCTTCAAGCTCCCATCACCCAAACCTCGGGAACCAGTTGAATGCCGCCCTCGCCTTATCTCCATTAACACTGTCAGCGATCCAGTCGGTGTACTGAGAGACCCGGGTGTAGATGCCGGGCATCTTAGGCCGGGCGCATCCGCTGCCAGTGGACACCACTCCGACGACCATGGTGTGGCGCTTGTCTCGCACCATCAGGGGACCACCGCTATCGGCCTGAAAAGGTGATTATACAATGATCTACTTCTGATATAATTTTTAGATTAAGTGCTACTCGTACCCTTGTATGTTATGTTGATTGCCACGTTTGATATCATTGGTGGATATCGAATATAGCATAGCATGGTAGTATTTAACATAGCTAGTTTCGCCCGGCAATGCCCACCCAATTACAGTTTCATAATCTTTAGTTTTCGCGCCCGGCAATGCCGAATATATCCCACTCACCCAGCAAGAGTCCCTGCCGCCGTCCTCAAACCCGGCGCACATCTGCGAGCCCACCACCTTCACCTTGCTGCCCTGCGAGCGGTACCACTGGTTGCACTGATCGTTGGTCACCACGGTCACGTCAGTCTTCTGCAGGATTTTGGGTCGTATTCCTGTTGAATAAGGTACTAAATTAAGTAATAGTGTGTAAGGTTTACCCTGTACAGAAATGGTCTTGATGAAAACGAAGTGATTTTTTTTCATTTTCATTGCATCAACGGTCGGGTGTTGAGCGTATTTCTAAATAACTTTTCAATATAAATAAAACTATAAATAAAAAGACACTGTTTCTTAGTAATTAAACGTCAAAAATGGTGATTTTTAGTCGCTACCACAGACGTAATGAACGCCTTTTGTGAGATAGTTGATCTCATCATCAAATAACATGCTAAAAAGTTCAAAATTACTCATCAAAATTGAGAATTAACCTAACAGTGTGCAGTTTGGTGAAACCTGTTCACGAACATAGTATCTTATAATACTTAAATACTGCACCCTACTCTTCTTATACTATACTTACCTATCTCTCTATCCTCGTTAGTGAACCCCCACCCGGCGACCACCGCTGAAGTACCGCTGAAATCTTCAGACAGCGCCTGAGGCAGACAGGCCGGTCGTAACGTCTGCGACCAACGGAGCTGTCTGACCGTTTTCAAGAGAGCTACGTCATTGAATTTCTTACTGCATCTGTAACAAAGAAATATTTTTTAAGAATGATGATGATGGCTGTCTGGGCATTGAATAGGTGCCTTTCTACAAGAGTCACGTTGCTAAGCTACGGCAGTGTTCCTGAGTCTAAGGCTGCTAATCCGTCACTGTTATGCTATGCTTACATTGCCTTGCTACATTTAAGATTTATAAATACCAAACGTAGAAAATAACGTATTATACTATGATGTATATATAACTATGATACCTAATGGTATTATAAACGCGGGTTTACGCATTTGCGACTATACGCCCTAAGAAAACGGTAAGGGTTTTAACCTATCACAAAAGATGGGTAATGTTTTGGTAAATACTTACTAGTCTAAGTATAATAAACGATCGCAAGGTTACTTCGCGATGAGGGAAGCCATTAGACCGACTACTTGTTGAACAAACACGGCTGTCGCGCGTAAAATAAACAAGAAAGTCAATTTTCCATCTAATTTCCGTCAAAGTTCACAAAGTGGAACAACTTTGAGCATCAATTGAAAATATTTACAATTCAATGGAATCTTTATTGAGTTCTAAAATTATTAGCCAATTAACTGAAACATTGGAACATTACTGGGAATTGTGATATCGATGAAAGGGTGAATTCAGTTGAGGGGGTACGTGAGTAACGAGACAAATTAATTAAATTCAAACTATGTTTCTGAATATAATGAGCACTTAAAAACATGAATCAATAGAATAGGAATTTCGGAATATATTTTTATCTAGTAGAAAAGGTGTTTGTAATTCCGCCCATTGAGAGTTATGTTCCTAGTTGCCTAAATATAAGATACCTTGTACTTACCATATAAGAGTCATGTATACTATGTCCTTTCTCAGGTTCTGGACTAACTGTGTACCAAATTTCATTTAAATCGGTTATAGTTTGACGTGAAAGCGTGACAGACAGACAGATAGAGTTACTTTCGCATTTAGGATTTATTTACTTACCTGTACTCAGGGTGTGGTAGGATCCTCATGATGGGCTCGACGTCCTCCCGCAGCGAAAGGTCTGCGTTCCCGACGACTGCGGTCAGCTGCTTCGACTGGTAGAACTCGTCAAAGACGCTGGAAGAAGACCATGCTGAGGCTACCGAGTTATTAGTGGGGGGGAGAGGGAGGGAGAAGTGATCATATTAACGACTTGCCCTGGCCTCGCTTGAGATACAAGGAAGCTTTCTGTGTAAAGTCTAAAATCTTGAGTGACCGAACACACAGTCAGACGCGGTGAGGGACTTTGTTTTACACTGGTCAAAGAACGCGTACACTGAATCTTACACTTACACTAAACGTCTTTTAAAATTACTATTTTGAATATTTACTTAGGTGAAGTATACATTATTTTTTTATAATAATTTCGGGTACAAAAAAATGGTTTTAAGAGACTATAATCAAACACGGCCCAGACCTGCAGACGCAGTGGCCCGCCGTCATCAGCCAGCGGTCACTGAGCACCGTGGCTCCGCACTGGTGCGCGCCCTGCCGCCACACGCTGGCCGCCCAGGGCAGCTCGCCCGGGGCTGACTCCTCGCCGCCCACGATGCGCGCGCTGCGACGGGACGAGATGCCGCATTCTATGTCCGCCACTGGTGGGTTTACATATTGTTTTCACTAATAAGGTGATAAAGTAATAAGGTGTTTATGGTATCAGGGACTATTTATTGTTGGATAACCATTACTCTTAATATCTTAGTTCAGATTTGGCCTCTAAGAAATAGGCTCTATTTAACGTACTACCCGGATGAACTATAATATGAAAACCACGGTCGTCGACCGTAGTAGATATTGCAACAATTCGGCGCCCGCATAAGTCGAACCTATAACAACGACTATGACAAATAATTGTCAGAAAACAAAACATAAATTAAGGCGTTGTTGACATTGATAGCAGCCGCTCGCACGCGGCACGCAGCTATCGATAATCAAGTCTTCTTCAGGGATAAGTGTAGCAATTATATAACCAACAAAGCCACTACTTAATTCGCACCTTGATTCTACAAAGATATTTCAAATTGATTATTTTATTTACTTAATAACAATGGTCGTATCAAGGATTTTTCAAGTTTCCGCGATAACAACAATTATTAACAGTACTATGAATAACTGCATTTATAAAACATTCCACTGAGTGCTCTGCGGATTTGGAATATTTCACAGCAAATGTCTGTTCCGTGCAGCGTTTGAAGACTCGTTATGTCAAACCCCAAAATAATTTGATTACATAATATACTAATCAAGTGAAAAGAGTGAATGTTAGATTTTTTCAGAAAACGGTTCATTCATAAAATGTAACATTTCAAAATGTGACTGCTACATCTGATTTTAAATTTATGTGATGTTAAATTTATTTCGTTTAATTTATTTTCGCATAAAGCAAATGCTCAATCAAACATGAGTCTCACGTAAACCTTCTTGAGTAGTGAGCTGACTGCGTGTCGCAGGTTCAGTTCCTAGGTCGCGGCATTATTTGTATTCACGCGGTTCAAGGGTAGCGACGGAAAGGAAGTGAATTTTTTTAATTAAGTTTTGTTTTGTTTTTTAACTGATATGTATAAGGTGTGATGTTGTGGAGTTATGCTTCGAATGTACTTAGCCATTTTTTTGGGAATAAATTGACGTAAAAGTATTAGCCTGTATTATGAATATATATTTAAATTTTCATTAACTGTGTCGGAAGATTGATTTTTGGATGAAAATTTCAACTGTAACCCAATAAAGACAATTATTTAAATACGAACAATGCGTTCCGATATTGCGGTTAGTTTTTATTGGGGGTTGGGGTTTTGGTATTGGGGTTGGACTGCAATTTAAGGGTTCTTTATTAAAATATGATTTCATTTATTCTGTACAAAACCACCTTCACTCATAATTCAGTTTTATAATGAATGTTCTTGGTGAGATATCATTACAGTAGCGTGCAATATTTACTTAATACTATTTATAGAATATTCAAATTTAGTTTTATCAATTATATTTTTTTGGCGACCCGCATGTCTAGTTTTTAAGAATGGCACATTATTTATCGTTCGTGGTTTGTTTACTGTTATATGCAAAATCGTTTAAATTACTTACAATTAACGTAGCACCATCCGAAATCCAAAACGAAGAGAAGCAGTAAATACACCAGAGCACACATCTTTCTTAAGTAATCACTCATTTACACTTGTATGACTATTAATATGAATATTTCATGTAAATAAATAGTTTTTCTTATTTCAATAAATGTATTTAAATATAGTATGTATTGAATTCAATATAATGATTGATATTTGATTATTTTATCTTTTTATTTTTGAAATAAATGTCTGTTGTATTTACGACAGTATTATTAGATATAAATAATTATTTTATATTTTTGTATTTCTTTATAGGACACGAGTTTGTCTGTGTGTCCGTGTTTTCGGACTGACACATTTTGTATGTTCTTAAGGATATATATGTATAATATGATTTGTTGTTACCTCCCTCGCGCCGTTGAAGGCCTAACCCCTATAAGTTAGCCGCGTGATGCGAAACTCATGTTTATCGACATCCGTTTTTTTATCGATTTGGATTCATAAGTCGATGGAGTTAGACAGGCTTAGAGAAGAAAGTGAACTATGATTATATTGATATGTTTTGTAATTTAAATAAAAGTGAGTGGAAAATGTCAAATGACAGGACAGGACAAACAGTTCTTAAAACGCGAACTAAACATAACTAACAGCTGATCTTAATACAAACTATTAAGGGTCTACACCCTTAAACAGGCTAAAAACTTCGACAACAGTAGGGTTTAGACGTTTGTTAGGACAAAAGTTTCACTGTACTGATATCTATAGTGACACGAGAAGCCTTTGCCCTGAAGTGGGACTATCTTTCTATATCCCTCTATGTAGATATGTGTCAAGAAAAGAGTTAAAAGATAGAAGACACATTGTCTCTGACGTGTAACTTAGATCTACCAACAAAGTTAACATAGTTCTACTTACTCACCTGAATATAAATATCTTCTGAAATGTTCATCATCCTAAAACAGAAGACGATATTCCATCGATATCGACATTAGTTTTTCCCATCACTATTCACAATTCATTGTCAGGTTCGCATCGCAACCTCGGCCGATAACGGACCGATTAGTCTCGCGGAAACGGCTGTCATTACGACGAACATTAACATTAACCAAATATTTCCATATACAATGTCAACTTTTACTAATGACACCAGAATTTCGGAAAATTGGGGATAGATGGAAGTTTTTGTTAACTTTGAAGTACTTTACGTTTACACTAGTAACGGATGCGATTATTTTATTCTTCTTTTTATGGTTTTTTGACTTCAAGATAGGTACCAATGCCACATGTGAGCCAAATATGAGTTTATGTCATGCGTTAAGATGAGCGAATTTACAAGCTGCTAACTTGAGAGTTCAAGGCTTGATATCATAACGGCTATATAGGGTGTACTTACCGCTTAAGTTCTTATGTCAAATACAAGCTGATTTATTTGTTTAACTACTTAGTCTTGTAAAATCACTCAATTTAAACGAGATGCCTGAATTTTTTAAATTAGTACATTTTGAAGTTCATTCTGAAAGTTCAAATATCTGCTAAATTACGATTTTAAATACCTGATTATTATAATTAGGAGTTCACAGACATCACAGACTAATTAATTTTGTAAGAGGTTTAAATTCATTACTATGGCATAGACTATGTATCAAGGAGGTTCTAAGTACGTTCCAAGGTTCAAACAAACTTACGAAGTATTTCGGTATTGATGGTTAAGTGGTTCTTGTTTAGATAAGCTTTTGAATTAAAAAAAGGTGAGATATTTACTTATTAAAACTATAATCTATTGAAAGCAAAAGTTCATCATTTAAGTTAATTAAGTTTTATTAAGTTGTTCTTGGGTTCTTTTATTTAATTTCCATTTCATTCAAAAATAACAAAAACAATCTTGGACTTCAACCCTGGGCACGATGTGGTCTCACATCATACTGGTCATACTGACAAATAAAAAAAAACATTCATTCATAATTTTTATCCGAAGCAAAAAAATACAGATACATCATAATATACTGTAACCGACGACACACATCGATTAACAATTACAATATAGTATATATTCCGCCACTCATCTAATTCTCTATATATGTATCACCTCCAATCTAATCGAACAAGACTTAGTATACTGATAGTTAGCCGACCTTACATTAGCATAGAAAATGCATAGTCCTTTGCCTTTGTCCCACATTAGGTCCGGATCATGGTCGCCCTACAGAGTAATACATCACTTGGTCAAGTGCATGTAAGTGGGACGAGAACATCTTACGAGTAGATTGTAGCCACTTCAGTACCTTGTCACATTATAAAATATGAAAATTCACTTTGATGTGTTAGTAGGTATGAATGGAGTGTGAATTTGATAAGGTTCTGAGTAAGTTAAACATTTCATGGGCGGGTTGTGAGTACATATTGATTACTCTTATCTTAGCAGTGGTATTGTAATGAGTGATGACTTATTATACGCCATGCCGTGTTATTAGTGTAGTGAAACACATGACACGTGTTGACGGCTTTCAGCTAACTAGTCTGAAATGTCTTTTTAATTGATGCAGTTGTTATGTATGATAAAAGTGCTCCGTTCTTTAGTATGCAAGTCGGTGGTAGAAATATTGACGCGAATAATGTTTGAAACATCTTCGACTGATCAACGAATGAGTTAAAAATGGTTCACATTTAAATCTATCAGATAAGTATTTAGACAAATGACCATTGTATTTGAATAATTAAAGCGATAAACAATGATTGCATAATATTTTAAAAACTGTTCATTATACCTAAATTATGCAAGTCCTCTTTTTTCAAAAATATGGCTTTGCTCTTACATAAATTACGACAAAAGAAATGCTTAAGTAAAAATAAAGAATGTTTAGTACACGAGCAGCTGAAATGCAAAGCGAAAACTCGGGGTCATATTTTCATAACTCAAGTGGACATTTCATTCAATTGTTTCAAGGTTGGACAATTTGTGAAGCATTTAGGTCAAATTGCATTAAGTAGAGCACATTGTGTAAGTTATCTTTGTAAGTATTATGTGAGAGGTAGTAATTGTACCACAAAGATTTTTAGGTATATTGTATCGGTCTACTTTTGTTAAGACTAGAACTGAGAAATAGGTATTCATACGCTCGTACACAGAGACGTCAAATGCTTCCTTAGTAGAGATTTCACACATTCATATTTACATTCTAAAGTATTCCAAGTTTCTTTTAAATTAAGCGAATTTACAAATGGCGAGTCAGCGAGTTTAGGGAGAGTGTCGACAAATATTCCTTATCATAGGAATTCGGCAAGTTGGCAAGTAGCGGCAAGTAGTTCGCTCAAAGTCAAGTGTATGACACTAAACAATCCAAACAAAACACAATCATCAAAATTATCACATCACACCCAAACTCACGCATAAATCAAACAAGTTGTAAACCGTTATCTAAAGGTCGCGTCACACTAGGCGTATAGGAAATGCATGCGGAAAGTTTACCTGATGCGATAGCTAGAGGCCGCCACAAGGTCTGCCGTCTATTCGCAGTCTCGCCACGTGCTACGAGCCCGCATCTCGGCCATCGAGAGCCGCGCCAGGTGGATTTTATTGATTGATTTGAACTGATAGTAGAGTCCAGCCTATGGGAGCTGATTTTTAATTTGAATTAGATAATAGTAGACTCTATTGCTGCTATAGCTTTAGCTGGCATATTACTGCGGCTTGTATTAGCTAGTTATTAGCTAATAGCCAATGAATTGGGCAGATTTGTTCAGCTAGGATATGACTAATAGGTGAAATTGATAGTGAAAGTATATAGTTAGTTATATAGTTAGTTACACGACACACTCGGTCATTCATTATAGATTGCAGTGGATGCGCTGGTTGAATAATCGTTCAATTTAAACGGCTGTTTCATTCCAGTAACGAATTTGTGTATTTAGTTTTGTTTTTTTATTATTTGGTGAGGTTTTTCACAATATTTAGGTATCTGACAAGTCTACAATATCCACACTTTTTTATTCCTAACCAATGTCGCGTGCACTTTACAAATACATTAATAATACAAATATGCACAACAATACAAGCAAGTTAAGTGAGTCAAGTGCACTCCCAAACCGAGAGCTCCAACGAGATCAAGGAAGCAGCCTTCACCCACAGACACACTGACGAATATGAATATTATATAAACAAATATGAACTTGGGAATATCGTAAAGTGAGCCGACATTCAGACGACGCCGCTCATAAAACTCCTTTCACGGACCGACATTGGAAATATTTGCATTTTTGTAATTACATCCGAATTGATGCTTCCTCCTTGGATGTCAAATACATAATTGTGTACTGTTGAGTCTTTTAATTTTGCTTGTGGAGCTTTAGCCTCAGATCAATTTATTTCAATATTAATTTTATTTGGTCTGATACTCTCAGTGAGATGAGATTTGCCAAACAGTGAGAAATTATAGGATAATACTTTTCTTCTAATTTCTTCTTTTTTTATTTGTATTATTTATGGAAATATCATTTTGAATTTTGAATGTCAACCAACAAGCAAAAATATCTAAAAAAATATCTTTAAAATCTGCAATGTTTTGCGAGGAGCAAAAGATACAGTATTATAGAAATTCCACGCAGTATTTCAATTGTCAATATGTTACCTTTATAAAATGTACAATATAAAATATTTAACCGTCTTAAATATGTGGCTTAGAAAAAACCTTGCTATTCTAAGGGCTGGGTTCACATTAGCGGGAATGACAGCTCAATTGAAATGTCAGAAGTGACTGGTTGTAGATGTATTACAATAGTTCCTGTTGGGCTAAAATCAGGTCTCCAAATAGAGTGAGGTCCGATCTTTGATTTAAACATAAAGAGATAATGATGCACAATGTTGCCGTCTTATTTACTTATTTACTAACTGATATGAAACAATTGACAACAACAAACATCCTTCACAATCTTTTATTTCGAGAACTAAATAGGTTACTTTAAAGGAAAACTCTTTTATTAGTTACTTTACGGAATCGCTTTCATCGGAAAAACATCTTACCAAAAACCTACGCATGAGACATACATGTTAATATTCTATTATTATGATGTGCATCTTATTTTCGAGACGCTTAACCTCATTTTCTTTTTAAATGGAGAAATGAAAAATGAAATAAAATAATTAATCATTCAATTATTTTAGTTCATTTTTCATTTCTCCATTCTCCATCTGTAATCATTCAATTATTTTAGTTCATATGGTTCTCGTATTATTTAAAGTTGTATAATCTGAATCCGTCAAAAATCCCCGTGAACCAGTGTAAACCGGATCTTATTATTCTTTGTATTTATTTACCTGTAGGTTTTGTTTCAGTCTAGGTTCTCGTAACCACTCGATACTTGCAAATATATATTTCACAGATCGTAGGATTAGACTTTGAGCTACGAATCTGTAATTCATAGTCGAGAGATATTTAAATTTCGTCCTTAGAATAAGGTCGGGTTTGTTAGCGATCAAACACATTTTGTGACACAGAAAACTTTTATATTGTCTATACAATCGGCATTTATTATGTAAATCCTTGTTTAAAACATTTGTAAACATGTTATTGTAGAGAAATAATAAAAAGAAAAATAGTAAATATTATAGGTACTTAGATAATACTTTAAAGAGTTTTGTTACCAAAAGGTTTTTCAAATCTTTTGTTTAATTTACAGAAGAATTTACAAAAAATTTACGCTTATAATAATAAACATCGTGACCTGTAAACTACTAACTGCCCGCTCAGAGTCTCTAATGATTCCTCAAGAGACGGTAATGACTGAATTTTGACATATAATGTTTGGAACGAAGTTCTTATCCTATACTCATATAATAAAGCTGAAGAGTTTGATATTTTGTTTATTTGAACGCGCTGGACGCACTCAGAAACTACTAATCGGATTTAAACATCTACTTCTGTGATGAATAGCTACATTCAACGGAAAGGTATTTTTCATCTCGAGGAATTTCGAGATGAAAAATATACTAAAACTACTTTTCATCTCGAGATTCCACTCCTAGTTTCGGCCTTAAATTGGTGTCACCGACAGTACATTAAATCACATAAAATGACAGTAGAGGCATGGAATCAAATAAAAACATAAAACAATCGCGAATCGTGGTGCATTCAACATTTATATATTCCCGCGTTAATCTGATCGAGCGGGCTCGTGTTTAAAATAACATTTTGTTCAACATTCGCTTCCCGCATAGAGCCCGCCGTATAAAGAGGTAGGCTACGGTTTTTGCTTCGAGCGGTTGACAACAAAGTACCCGAGTTATTTGAAATTTTAATTCATTGTATGTCAGTTTCGGTTGTTCCTAAAACGGTTGGAGATTCATCAATGTTCCTTTCTTACAAAATTGGAGAAAAACTCAGCAAATTCAATACAACCCTTATTGTCTTCCCAATAAGTCTCGGATTTGAGCGTCTCGAGTAATGTTTACCGCATCAACTTGATTTGTTATTCGCATGTTCCGAATACGATAAATCAATGTAAATGTTCATTTTCTTTTGGTGCGACGCTACTGGACAAAGAAGTTTTATCGACAGGTGAATCCTGTATTTTATATTAGGTCCGTGACGTCACGCGGTCACAGTTGGGTTCATTTATAAGAGCCATCATCTTTGGCCCATTTGGCTTGATATCAGATATGTTGAATCGATTTATAATTGCTGTGTAACAAGACTAGCTCATAAGAACTCATTCCTACTTTTCGGTGGTCGGGCACGGATTTTAATCGGGTCTCGACGCCTCTGTTAAGTCATACGGACGAACGTAAAAAAATCAAAGTCCAACTAGTGTGTTCATCAAACAACTTCACGCGAATTCTTCCGCCACGGAATCGTTCGATTAAAATGCCGGGCCCGACAACCGACAAGTGGGAGCGGGCTCGCATTCACGTTTAATTACGGTCGTAGCGACGCGACTAATTACTCAATAAATTAACACTTTGCTAATATTTAGTTTCATTTATAATGTTTCGGTTCGTGTGCAAATTACTTAGAACGCCTGCTGATACAAATGAGATATTAGTTTTGGAACCAAACGCTGCTAAAGTTATTAAAGAGCAGAAGTTATTACTGTTACTGTGTAATGAGTTTCATTACGAGACTTCACATGTAAATATATTATGTACAACAATAAACCGAAGGGTGTACAGCGACGAGTTTGAAAAGATTCATAGATCATTCATAGATCTTCCTATAATTAGTTCGTATATTATTTCGTGTTCTCATTAAATAATTTGTCGCTGTGTGTTCGCCGGGCTCGGTTAGTGGTAATTAGTTGTCATTTTCAGTATTTTATAAGCTTTACTACAGATGAGAGTCCGGGCCTTACAGAGTTTAATAGTGTATAAATAGTGTATGTTTAAAGAGGATAACCAACCAAAAATTAAAATTAAAGTATCGATCTTTCTCTTTTTCTATGAATAATAGAGTTATTTCCTCATTGAAGGGAAGTTGGTTGAAGTGTTTTATTATCTTTTTGTTTATAACAACTTGTATTATAATATCTCGATATTGACACAGTTGACATAACAGTTACTGCGTTCATATTTTCCGTACAGTTCACAGCCCCTCATTTGAAATTCTTCCTAATAGCATCATAATAATATGAGATGCGCTGTATTCCGCTGAATCTAAAGTGAGTTTTTCAAACAGCGTGCGTCAGTGTTCGAGATCAACGGTTTTTCAAGGATTTTCAGGTTTTGGAAAGTGTATTCTAGTAAAAACAACATCTATCAAACTTTATTACATACAATAATATGTACCTATTGTATTATTATATAGTGTTATGTGTGTACAGTAATCTATATTAATATATAAAGCTGTTTTGTTTTCGTTTGAACGGAGTTACGAGTATCTCAAGAACTGTTTTTCTGATTAGAATAATTATTTTTGGGAAAAATAGGTACATTCAATAGGAAGGTCAATTACGTATCATAGCAATTATGGTATCCACCAGACCATGTTATCAAACGTAGCTGAGTAAGATAAGTATAGCATAGCTCTGATAGAAAGGTAAAAAACAAGGAAGGCTGACACCGCCACCATGTGGGACACATAGCCAGGAAGAGAGAGAGAATCCTAAATGCGATGTCTGTTCAGTACTATCGACTATTGGTGAACAAATATAAACTCTTAAAACCACCCTTAAATATTTAAAGCATAATGTGCGAAAGATATATTTATCAAGGCTACAAAATAATTTGATTAAGTCCAAAATTTTCAAACTTTTACTTTTTTGCGAGGAATATTTTAGTAACACTTACTATTCTTTTACATTTCACTATCCTTTATGGCTGACGAGTGATGCTACACTTCCCAGCAACGGTGGCGCGGCACGATACCAACATCTTTGTTGCCACGCTTACCTAACAGATCGAACTCATTCTAAGGTTGACAATTTTGACTAAAAATAAACGTCAAAACTTGAAAGTTAAATCATTGATCTTATACTATAATATACATAATTCTACACCCATGGTAAAACATTGGGCTCAGCCTGCCGGCAACGTCGCTTCGTGCCTTCGTGCCGGGCCGGGTCGGCGAGTGTGGCATCTCCCTATCCATGTGTGCAGTGCACTCTATGCGCCAAGTCTGCATATTACTGATGTTATTATATAAAAGTGCTTTTAAGAAAGAGCTCATTTCACCCAGGGAAGAAGTATTTTAATATAAAAAGGACGGGTACAACGGGTACAACGTGGGTAAACCCGCAGGGTGCTGCTTGTAATTTATACTGACTACTTCTCGTTGTGATAGACAACTCGTCTTTAGACAGACGAAAGAAAGTTTTATTCGCGTCTGTCTAAAGACTATTAGGGCTCTAATGGGCGCAAGCACCTGCTAACATCTAAACAGAATGCAAGCAATTTATTTGACAATTGTACCGTTGCCTGCTTACAAGCTGCAAGTGGTAGATGTACTCGCTGGTTCGCAGCTAGTAAACTTGCTCATTCTAATCGAACGCCAGAAACAATGATCTCACTCCGAATTAGGGCTTTGAACCGAACCTTTGGCCGCCTGCCTTGACCCTAATTGGTGTAATTTAACGCGACGGTTAGCATTACCAATGATTAATGGCGATATTTGCATATGAATGAAATTGTAAATTATGTCCGTCTGTCTAGAGGGATTACTTTGTAAATAACTAATGTACGAATGTGAATGTGTGTTCGGGATGTTTAGTAAACTTAACTATTTAATAATATGTTGAATTATTGTATAAGTAATATTTATCTAACATGTTATTTTATTGTGCTCATTAATTTTGAGATTTAATTTAGGAGTTCCTTTACACCATTTTATTCCAAGTATTACGTTTAATTTATCAATCGTATCATTATTAGCAAATCATTTGAACGTAACAACAGTGATAGCGGTATCCATCCACCAATGACGGCATAAAATAGGTGGAACAATACACTAATTTCAATACCCTATCTACATATTTTATTTCAACTGATACTTGCAGAAGTTACCAAGCGAGGTACATTAATAAACATACGAGCCAAGTCGAATGCTTCACTAGTAAAACTTGTAATATTCTGATTGCATTTTAAGTATAATGTTAGCTTACGAGTTGTCACTGTAAACTAATTGACGACATTTAAAAATAATAACCGGATGATTCAACGTTAACGTTGAGGATGTTATTAATATAATTAATTACAAAGTCTTTCTTCCATCTTTTTTCTATTTCACTATTGAATTGAACGATAACTACGAGTATTATTCGTTTGATGCCTCTCGATACCTTCCTTCTTGAAAAAGATACCTTACTGAACTGTGAACTCAATATCGTGAAAGATGCAATTTTGGAGTACCGTTTAATCGATGCCTTATAATAACTAAGTTGTATAACATTTAAAGCTTGGTATCTTTGTAGAGAACTGTACTAAACTAAGGGGTTATACATAAGCTTATAAATACTTGGTTGTTGTTTTTATATGTGGGATTGCTGTAATTGTGAAGAATACTTAGCAGTAACTATGTTAATATTGTATTAGAGCAAGCATACATTCTTCAATACCCAAAATGTTTAACATCCGACACAAAATTAAGTGTAGTTTAGTAATATATATGTAGTTTGAGAGTCTTGTTTTCAGTATTTTGTAATGAATCGAATACCTTTATCGTTAAACTAAATCGCTGCAAAGGAACCGTCCCTTATCTAAATTGTCGTGTAATTATTTTAAACGGTTTGACTTAATATTGAAGGTGAAAAGAGAACACATACTTTAAAATCCATTTTAAATATGATTTACGGTACACCCGGTACGGCGTACGTTTTAGTTTCATTTTATTGAAAGTTTTCACAGAAGAAGTTGTTAGGATATTTTTATTACTACATTTGATGTTTCGTTTATATACAGACCAAGTCAGGTGCAAAATCAGTTAATTTTATTCAGTGTCTATTTGAATGTTAAATTCTTAATTAACTTTATCTATTGTTGATCTCGTCTCCTTCGCTCACGAGAATAATGTTTGATGGTGTATTTGCTTGCGTGTATTTTGTATAAGATTTAAAGATATTCGATATATTCACTGTGATTTGACACCGCACGCTTACATTAGCACGACCATTAGGACATACGACCCTGCCCGTGACGTCGTGCCGTACCGTGCCAGGAAAGAGAGTGTGGTATCTCTTTTTCTCACGTTGTACCGGTTCTCGTAGGAATTCTGGGCTAAAATATATTTTTGGTGTTATTCTGATATGTATAACCTATTATAGTTAAGTTTCATCTAAACCCATTGAGTAGTTTTTGCGTAAAAGTACAAACATACCAAACATACATCCTCACAAACTTTCGCATACATAATATCAGTACGATTTAACACCTTTATTTCTAGGTCTCAATTCCAGCACTATATTATCTTATCACTAAGAGATATAAAACTATTTTAAATTCTCAAGGAAGTTACAATCGATTTGCCTTCACACATTGATGTCATGTCATTTGAATACACGTGGAGTTTCTGTGATATATCTAGGACTTTAGGCATTCACATTTTATCTAGGCCTTTTAAACAGGTTGACTTTAAGTTGATTTATTTACCGAATTCAAAAACTGAAGGGGGAGATTCTCAATTCAAGAATATGTTTTTGTAACATGATATATCCGGCGATCCGTCATGAATCGATTTTGAAAATTCTTTCGGTATATACCCTTTTATATAGTTACCGAAAACTAATGCTAGTTAAAGAGGTTTCAATATAAAAAAGAGTTCTCAATATACTCAAAATATGTGACCTTATTTAATACACCATTACCATAATAACGATAGATTATCGTTATTATGTAAAGATAGTTTTAATACCTTTAATTTTCATTGTGCCCGAGGCGTTTTAGCACGTTTTTATAAAAAACAATGTCGATATTTTGAATAATCGCTGTCCCGCGTTAAAGCTTGGTCTTTATCCAATTATATTATAATATTGTAATAAATATACAAATTATTTTGTAAATTGCACTGTAACGTCTTTACTTGCAAGGTTTGGGTGGATTTAGAAATGTAAATGCTTTTTCATTCACCATTTTACAGGCCAAGCATTGATAAGTGCTCTCGCTCTAAATATTTTTTTTTAAATATCACATGGGGTACATTTTATCTTAAAATGCCAGCGGGGACGGGTACAATGCGGGGCGCGGCTAGTAATTTATAATATACTAGCTGCGCCCCGCGGTTTCACCCGCGTTGTACCCGTTCCCGCGGGAATTTCGGGGTGAAAAATAGATGTTGGCCGATTCTCAGACCTACTCAATATGCTCACAAAATTTCATGAGAATCGGTCAAGCCGTTTCGGAGGAGTACGCGAACGAACACTGTGACACGAGAATTTTATATATAAGATAATAGTTTCAATAGGAATGTGACGATAGGAGATATTAAATATCTTTTTTCCTAATTCCTATCGCACCAATTATTAAGTGAACATTACAGAAAAACAATTTGTTTGATATAAAGACGCTCTTCGAAGTCTACCCGCCGCCGCGTCGCGTCGCCACATTGTCCTCTCATTTTCGACACCAATCAAATTGCTATCACGATCGTTCAATAACTTTAATAAGCCACTTAAATTACTTAACAATCGAAACTTTAAAATATCGTGCAGGTTTAAGAATCATGTATGAAAATAATGAAAAGATTTCGTGTGAACATTAGAAAACTTTATAAGTCTTGAAAATATTTATGGACTAGGAAATCAACGCGAAACGATAATTAATAAGCAAAGTGAGTTAAACACTCTATTACTAAAATTTCGTACAAACTGGGGATACCTAAAGTTGGTCTTTTTTTTGGTTATACAAACTTATGTATTTCAAAATGTTTTTTCAGTAGTTTGTTTCATTAATACGCTATAGAATTTGATACGTACGATTGCGGATGTTTATTGCACTGTCTCGTAGGTTCAAAAGCTTATGGGCTGGAACGATGGAGTCGCAAATAACGCTGTTTAAACGATTACAATACCGCTCTATACGTTTGACTGCTTGTAACCTTAATATTACTTCCCTTTGTCCCAGTACCCGGTAGGTAGGATTCGGTTCCGAGTCTCCGCGGTATATACAACCAGCTAACTTGGCTATAGTTAGTACAAAAGACTAAACAGAAAGTAAAGCATTAATGGCAACTTATTGTCACGAAATCGAACAATACAAATGCTACCACATAATACCAAATAGTAGCAGTATATACACAAGACAACCACAGAATACGTACCAGTCTGTAGCAGTGTACTACAAGCAAATTCAATTTGAGTAAATCATTAAGAGAGGACAAAAGAAAGGTAGGAGAACTAATAAAAATAGAAGATTGGAATTCCTATCGATTTATCTTTGAGAAAACAAACAAACAAAAGCAGGGTCTTGTTCAGTATTAAACTATCAATTTGAACAACCGACCGCTCGCTCGGCCGTGTTACGTGCGTGCCGTGCTTTATTATGACTGCAGGGGTACCTGGGTTCTGTAGGAAATCATTTTAATGTGTATTGGTAAAGCGTAGTTCATTAGCGAATTACAGGTAAAGAGGGTTTCATAGACAATGAAATAATGCCCGTACTCAGAGACGTCGAATCATATGCTTCCTTGGTACAGATTTAATGAGTTTTATTTTGACATGTAATTTATAAAAAAACAACGTCCATTACGTCTCTGAGTGAGGCAGTAAGAGACGTAAATGAAATTAGTATCAATGTATTTTACAAGTTTTTTTTTTAAAGTGTAAGTGTTTCTAGTGATCAAGAATACCCAATAACAGTCAATCAATCACCGTTTTGCCATTCATATATTTATATATTATGTAAAGTTCCCCTTGGAATAACTAAAAATTAGCCATAATATGAATTGGTTCAAGAGACACATGATTTTTACGCGATTATTCCAATACGATATGATGCTGGGCGGGCAGCCAATTAAAAGAGTCTTTTTAGGCAGCCTGTATACCTAACTAGTATTAAATTTCTAAATTTATTTCATAATATTTAAATATTCCGTTTTCAAATCAGCTATTGGGATCACTAAACGTAATCTGCGCGGGAGTAGTTATTTAAACTTTACAATCGACTATTACACTTCGGCCATTATGAATTAGTTTCGTATGACCCTTATTAATGGGACATAGGGTTGGTTTTGGCATTTCTAAGGGCCAGATAACAGTGGTTTAAGGATAAGTGTCGGCGTTCGGTCAAAGCGCAAATTGGACGGCGCTTAAGAGGTTATGTTATAGGGCAGGAGTGCGCAACGGTTTTGGTATACGAGCTTGTCCTAATTATTGATTTTTCAGGATCGATGGAATTGGAATGAAAATACGTCGGTTACATTGAAACAAATGGATTACTAATACACTACACTAGTGTCTAGCAGAGTAGTATTCTTGCGTGTTACTATTACACTGCTGAACACAAACTGCCGTCCGAGTATCAAATAATTCCATAAGACATTAATGATTTTTTTTGACATAAAATGTATGGAAACGTCAATTAGTTGCAATTTAATTGACGTCTCGGGTGCGTTGGAAACATTGACATCTGTAATCATCACCCAAAAAAACATAGATTAGCTGACTATCTTCATCATGCTGTCAGCGTGCTCTGGGCACGTCAGTCGCACGTTTAGTATTTATTGGAGGGAAAACCTATAACAACGGAAATCAAATATTGCCCGAAAACCACTACTGACTGAACAGTCAAAACCACTACTGACCTAGCCCTTGGTTCTGAAAACGTATCCTGAACGCGCCGAAGGTTTCGCTCCCCTGTCAAGGGGCATTCGTCAAGAAAGTATAAATGTTCATTCAAAATGTTTATATACTTCGTGTATGTTTTCGTAAGTATATTGTTAGGCTCTAGTCAGGTGTTGTCTATTTATAGAACTAACTCTCCCTTATTAATGGTTTGGAATTTTAAGTTGCGGCTACCATCTGTACACGATCCGTTTCTGATTTACGGAACAAAATGATCCTAATTCGATCGTACTGAACCACGATCTTAATTACATCGTACGAATCTGCGGTGCTTATTAATGTTTTTATTCAATATCAAATTACCTGTTACACTTCCATATTCAATTATTTAAAAAAGTTCGCTAGGCGCACTTGCTTGCCTTCCCAGTGGCACCGCTAACTTTATCAATTGTAGTAGCAAAGTCGATTTCTGAATTCTTAGGGCCCTCGTCAACGGCGACTTTTTGTAGCGCATTTACAAACTTACAGTGTTAGCGACTGCAACGCGACTGTATTGATGCAAACGCGCGACAGCATCACTACAAAAGTCGCCGTGGGTGCGGGCCCTTACTACTACGTCATTCAATATACCTTCTTACAAACATGCATGTTCCGTTGAGTAACCATATTACCACAAGTTTGCGGCTAATTTTAGATCGCCTAAATTAATGATTGACGGCTCATTCAAACGAAAGTGTATCAACTGCCGCACTCAGAGACGGTCACTTAATCGACACTTAACTTATTGACGTTATTTTTATACAGTGCTTGTCAATATCACTCAATAAATTAATTCTAAGGAAGCATTAGACGTCTCTGTAAAACTTTAATAATTAATATTTGTAACATTTCATTGGAACAGTTGAATTGTTTCAGAACTGACGGAAAATGGAAACATTTTCCTAAAAATAAATTATAATTAATTTAAATTAATTAACAAAATGAGAATTGCAAGATTTCCTAAAACAGGATCAAAAATAATTTCGCATAAGTAAGTAACCCTATATTTTATTTACTTTGTATTTTGAGTGTTTGATGACACCACTACATATTATAAAACAAAGTCCCGGCCGCGTCTGTCTGTTTGTTCGCGATAAACTCAAGTACTACTGCACGGATTTTGACGTGGTTTTATTCGATAGATTCAAAGCGCATGTTTATATGTATAAAAATTCCCGAAATTCCCACGGGAACGGGCACGACGCGGGTAAACCGCGGAGCACTGCTAGTTTTTAGTATAAACAATTAACATACTTTACATTGCTTCGCGCTATAAGGGTACCTTCCACCAATGTTATGCAATGCCAATGCAGGTAATCATATTCTCATATTCCTTTTATTTGATTTCCACGTATTATTCGTGCAGTGCACATCTAGAAAAGAAATCATAAAGACATCTCATCTATCAGAGACATACATCTCATTAAAACGATCGTTAAATAACTAATGATTGTCGCGTGCAAATATTTCAATACGAGATCGAAATCAATCTAAATTAATGATCAATTATTTGCTCAAGCGCACTAATTATGCGATTATTGAGCTAATGAAATTACAATTTCTTAATAATTGTATGTACTTATGAGATGTTTGTTTTCTATGTATCATCACTACATAGTATAAAACAAAGTCGTTTCGCTGTCTGTCTGTCGTACGTACAGATTTCTAATTATTTGGCTTTGGCGCTTAACAATATTTTTGGAAGAATGTTTACCTTGATAGTACACCTTACGCGCTATAGACTCAGGGCGGGAATCGAACCCGCAGCCCCAGGCTCAGAACCACTTTCACTAACCACTACGACACAGACTTCAACGTACAGTCATGTCATGAAAACGTTAAGCACTCGTACTTTATTACTTTGCCGCTTTATAACACTTGAAAATTCTCATTGACATTATAAAAGTTAATAGATAGTTTCACGACTGTACGAATTTATAGAAGACTAGCCGCGCCCCGCGGTTTCACCCACGTTCTACCAGTTCCCGCTGGAATTTTGGGATAAAATGTATTATTGTGTGTTATTCTGATGTATATTACTGTAAAGCTCCATCCAAATCCGTTCAGTAGTTTTTGCGTGAAAGAGCAACAAACATACATCCATACGTCCATACATACATCCATCCTCACAAACTTTCGCATTTATAATATTAGTAGGATTGAATATGATAAGGTTAAATGTATGATTTTTATAGGGTGACTGTACATGTACGAGGCGGATGAGTCTTTTGATGACATGTGTGTAAAATAGGCGTTAACTTAAACGTATAAAACATAATAACGAGCGATCTTGTCGCTTCCTCACCTACGAACAATTTGAACACAATTATAAATAAATAAAAGTATCTCGTTAAATGAAATATTTAAGCGCCGGTAGTTATGTGCTAACAAAATGAATATACCGACTTATAAAGTTGAACCAAAATAACTGCAACTCTCTTTACCAACTATGCTACCTTATTCTTTAATCAATATGGTTGAAATTCGATTGGCCATTTGTATGTTACGTGTAATATATATTTGTCGCGATTATCAGAATGGGCCAATATCGGATGTTCCTATTAACGTGAAAGAGGTAAGGGCGTGTCCACACGTGACGTGTTGATTGCATATTTTTATGCCGAAAACTTTGTGTTTGTTGTTGTCAATTACGTGGATATTTGACTTTTTGGAATGGTACTAGAGTTTTTGTTAATAAAAAATGTAACTTTATGACTCATGAGATTATATCCAGTTAGTATTATTATTAAACAAAACAATACAAGTTCAAAATTTAGATATATATTTTTTCATAACGGTTCAAGGTTAATCAATTTTAATATATCTTATGCCATTCCAAGAGCTATTTTAATAGAGTGATACTCTCCACATTCACTTTTACAAAATCAATAAATACTTTTGTACAACCATAGTGATATCTAACTGTACATCATTTCGAAACAGAAAGTTTCCCATTCGTCCATTTCCCGAGTTGCACTACAACGCAACAATTACGCGGCCTCCACGCCGCTCTGTCGGCGCTAATGAAATAATTTTATGTGTAATTTAACACTGTTTAAGATGTCAAATTTTAAATTGGATGTGCGAAAAGGGACGATTTAAAATAATAAATTGATCGCTTCTCTGAACACCCAGAGAGGACCCTAAATGAATTCCTGACTGGGAATGGGCTGCGGTATTGATGGATTGACCGACTGTGCAGAGAGTGTGTTGTGTGTTAAGGCTAGGTAATGTTAACAGCCTCCGTGGTCTAGTGGTTTGAGCGCTCAGATCACGATCCGGAGGTTCCGGGTTCGATTCCCGGTGGGTATACCTCACAAAAATCACTTTGTGAGACTGTCCTCAGTTTGGTTAGGGCATTGCAGGCTGAATCACCTGATTGCCCGAAAAGTAAGATGATTCCGTGCTTCGGAGGGCACGTAAAGCCGTCGGTCCCGGTTACTTCCTAAGGACAGTAGTCGTTACATGAGCCATGTCAGAGGCCTTTGGCGGCTCAATAACTCTGACACCAGGATTGGTCAGGTTGACCATCCACTCGATAAGAAGAAGAATGTTGATAGTGAGTTAAGACAAAAGTGAGTACTAAAAGTTAACTGGAATGTTGTTCTCCCTTCTCGTCTGTTTATAGTAATTCATTTTGTAGAGGGAAATAATTAATGAAATAAATAAAAAATAATAAAAGAGACATGAGAGGCCTTTGCCTTTGCCTTTGTGGGACCTTATTATATAAGCTAATACTTTACTTAACTTTAAATAAAAATTTAATAAAATCGATTAACCATTTTCTTATACAAAAAGGAATGGCTTTGGTTGTTTAATTTTTATAAGCAATAGTTTGTAGCATCACAATATCCCCAACCGAAAACGTATTAAATATTTTTTGTACGTGTTAGTAAAACGTGTGCGGTGCCGGTTCGGGTGTTAAACCTGCGCCACATGCTGCACTAATAACCAATTGGTCACAGAAGATTTATTCTCACAAATGTCCCCAATTCTTTTTAGAATTTAATTAGTTCGTGTTAACGGTTTAATGTTTTATCTACAAAAAGTGTAACTAAAACAAACATTATGAAGAATTTTAATTAATGAAGATTTTAAAGTAAGTTATTATATGTATATGTCACTGTAATATAAACGATTTGCTAGGAACAGATCTATCGAAAGCACTATCAGACTAGTGAAAAATAATGCGTTAAATTGTAAGAGGTTGGTACAGTTCACAATCTGTCGACAGTTTACAATCTCATGAGTTAGATTACAAAATAGCGGCGTTTGTAATTTTTCGGTGACAAACATGCCGTTTTCAAAAATTTTCAAGGAATCAAGGACAATTAGTAAATAATTTAGTTTTTGTGACGCCACCTGAGTTTATTTCATGTTTATTTTTCCTCAATTTAGTGACAGATGAGAAGAGTGTTCATCAGTGAGACATTACCTTTACCCTTACCTTACCTTTTTTATTGACCTTATGTGAGCGAGACAATTTTGCCTAGCCGTGGATCTGACTATCTTACTTATAAAGTAAGCCCTTGTCCCTTGACTAACGGTCTTAGGTACAAAGTGAGACGATATAAAATTGTTATATTAATCTACATTCATTAAATTTATTTGACATTGTAATTCAATAATAACCGTAACTTACTCGCATATCATACTTACAAGGCACATACGAGTACATAGCGCCGGTCAATATAAATCAATCATAGTGGTTGTCATTAGGCACAGCTCAGCGGCCGCCATTGTCACCGGCGGTTTATATTTAAATCGCGGCGGATCGTGCGCCCGTGGTGCGCCTGCGCATCGCACTGTTGTTGTTTGTTTTGCTCCATTTGCTAGCGCCCGATTAATTAAATGGCACATGACTAGCCACTGCGCAGATATCGATGATTTAGGGCTGTTGAGACACTTGAAATGTTATGTTAAGGATTCTTGCCGCAGCTTTTTTAGCCAATTTTTATTGAATATGGTGGTTATGTAAGGCCACTCCGGTTTTAAAGTATATTTAATATGTGTTCATGATACTATAATTATAGCATTTTATTACAATCGTTGCTAAAAAATGTCAAGTAAAATCCAAAAAACAGCTAGTTTCATAAAATGTTTTTCTCAAATTTTTCATGTCCTATTCCATTCAGATTCACAATTTAGTATGAATGCAAAATTAGTGAATAACAAATGAAGGATGTGACAGGTTGATATATAATTTGAATAGACGAGAAAAGATGCTTCCTCTTCTAAAAATATATAAAAAATCAATAAAAAACAAAAGAAAACATACAAGTTTCTAAACATATTCATAAATCACAAGAAAAACGAATACACTCTTCATAAAAACGTTTAATGCGGAGAATAAATTAACCCGCTCTTAGTAAAAGTATGTCAAATATGTTTAAATGTATTATTAGTGATAGAATCTTGTCGTAATGTAATGTGAGTGCGTATTTTTTTGTGTTATTTGACAGCGATGCACGATGCAACGCTAGTCGGTCGTATACGCGGGCGCTGCATTCGCGGCTCGAACGTGCCACACGCACAATGCACTCGCGAGGCCAATATTGATCTCGAGTGTACGCGCCTTTACAAAATATATTTCGATTATTTTCCTTGTTTTTGTTAAGTTTAAGTCTGTGAGTAAGTGTACCTAATATCTGTGAACTAAAAAAATATGAAGTTTTTAAAAAAAATAAGCGTTAGAAATCGTACTTTACGTCGATTTATTTAAAATAGTTTTTAAATCAAAATGCAGCCATCCACTTGCTTGACGGAGTGCATAATTTATATTTGAGTGTTTGATTTCATTTTTAAATTCGCGGCCATTTTTCACAATCGCATTGAATTACAAAACGAGTGTTTATATACTTATGAGGCTTGGATTCGGGATCTATTTCCCGAGATCTGTGCTCGAGTGACGACTGTCCTGAGTGTTGGATCTCGACGCCAGCTATGGGGTGAGGACACAATTTTTTATTTTTTTCAAAAAATATCCAATTTTATCTTGAGTTTTACAAAAAGTCGGTATTTTAGTTGCGATGAATAAATACACTTACAAATAAATAAAATCCTGTTTTAATAGAAACCGTTTTGTATTTTGGTTTTAAATATTATCATTACATTAAAAATATTTGTTTATAAAATTAACAATATGAGTTAGTTAAAAACCCTCAATTTTCGTTAAGAAATTGTAAAAATTAGTGTCACCTTGCCGTTTAATTTACTTTCTAATGACAAATGATTTAAGAACCAAATACTATATTTAAACAAACTAACAAATAATGACAATAATGGCATACCGTTAAGTCATAAAATTATTTCAATCTTACTGACTAGTCACCAGTCAGCCATCCAAGAATTTCAGATTTAAATTACGGCCAAACCATAGATTAGAAATTACTCACTAGACGCTTGAAGCATTGTTGACATTAAGCGAGTTTAAAAGCTGCAAGCCGGCGAGTTTAATAGTCAGCAAGTGTCGCTAATTTCATTGTAACCCTGAACTAGTCACAAACCTTAATTTACTGGTTCTGGTTAAAGATTAAGTGAACACTCATTTTGAATTGAAACTACGTTTACGGATACACTTCGGTTTTATTTTACAAGCAAAGTGAATCCGTAATCGTAGTTTAAATTCAAAATAAGCCGTAAATTCTCAAGACACTTGTTTCCGAACTCAATGCAGCTCAAAGTCAAGCAGTCCTCAATCAATTTTGTCAATGAGTTGTCAAAAACGTCATTCTTAAATTGAGTAACGTTTGAGTATTCGTTCATAAGGGACTTGAGCATTTGGCTCCGACTGGTGAGTTTTCGGGGTTTGAAGAGAAATAATGACAATCGCCTGCTAATGAACTTGTCGATTTACTGACAGTTAACTCGCTCAAATACAAACGAGTGTTAACTTTCCTTTTTTTTCGTTTACTTTTTTTCTTGTTTGGACTAAACTAGTTTTTAAAAACTCAGCTTTGTAATGTGCCTATCATTATATGACTATAATAAAGCTAGTTTGAGCAGTCTAGTGACTATAATAATTCGATAGATATGCAACCATGAAAATCTTACCTACTTAAAAAAACTATTGATTGTATACCTCCAAAACTATCTATAAATAGTTTTTAACTAAATTCAAATCCTACACTTCCTCTGACGTCAAACTTGATTCAAAATGATTTAATCATGCATTCAATATATTCAAAAATAATGGACTAACCTCCATTCTATATATCACAAATATAGTCTATGACATGTTATTACCATTCTATAGAATATTTTATCAATGTTATGAAACAGCAATATAAATAGGCTACTCTAATGACTATAATTGGTACCAACCTAAATATTAAAAAGACAATTATAGTCTGCGCAGGCGCAAATGAATTTAATCTGTCCAACAGATAATTAGTGCTAAAAATAATAATTAGTACTAAAATTAAAACCGCAATTACTCTACTGAATGCTTAAAAGTCTTTCAAAACTGTGACTTTTTCCACAGTTTAAAGAAGTATTTTTAAAGCAGAACTCAACCTTAATTTAGACGTTTATTTATACAAATAAAATTACAGATTATGTATTTTACTACAAGTTTTTCATGATAGTATTTATCATAAAAACACTTTAAATATTGGACCGTCTCAGAATTTATCACCTTAAATATTGGACCATCTCAGAATCTCATTCATATATTGAGATTATTTATTATTTATCGATTCTAAACGACTGAGAGATGGGATTGAATTTATTGTTTAAATACACTCTCAAATTTTAACTTCGCAATGTTTGAAGTTGGTTAAAATTGAACCATTTTACAACATAAATTGATTGACAACTTTTTTGTCTGCACACCACGAACTCTTAGCCTCCCAACTTTAGAAGTATTTTTTAAAGTGACCTAAAAATTAGTGTTATCAACTCCGTAACCTGATGCAGTAAGTATCCGGCATTACACCCTAACATAACATCCCTCATTAACCCCAGATCAATAGCCACCCCTAGTAATACGACATGGGAAGCCCGGTTATCATGACACACGATAGCGCTACACCTCCTTTTATTGTTGGCTTAGTCGATACGCTCACAACACTAAGGCGAGGATTATCAACTACACAGTGCAAAAATTGGGATGAAAAATCCCGAATTTAATATGTAGAAAGGTTTAGTTAGATTAGTGGCCAACTCTCGTATCGGAGTCTTAAGACCGCTTAAAGACCACGGTCTAAACTCAAAAGCTTGAAACAAGTGGGACTGACAATGGAATCAGTATGTGAGTGAGGACTCTATGTATTGTTTTAACGTACTCACACGGGTTTTTTCATGTTAGAAACTTAATAAAGCAAGTAATAACTTACTTTTTATTTCCCGACGTTTCGAGGGGATTGCACCTCTCGTGGTCGCGGGTGAACTGTAAAAGTAAGTTATTACTTGCTTTATTAAGTTTCTAACACGAAAAAACCCGTGTGAGTACGTTAAAACTATGTGTTCAAATCGTGTAAGTTTAAAAAAGTCTATGTATTGTATTTTATTTACATCTTTTTAAGTATGTATATACTAATACATTTTAAATACAAGTACTAAAATCACATAGAGTTTGGTACCTTTAAACTTAAGAAATATTTGTGTATTCGACCATTAGTTTCGTTAATTTACACGCGTTGATGTCTTTTCTATGAAAAACAGAATTTGTGGTTCACCGATCTTAACTTCACACATGGGAGGGAAAAAACGTTTAAAATTTACAAGTGCGATTTAGAATCAATAAAATGATGTCTCAATTAATATAATATAAACGACGCCTAACTTCAATTACCAAAATGTATTGGTATTACAATTAATGGAGTTGTGTCATTGTAAGTGGTTCAACTGAGGGCTAGTTTTCGTATAAGCGGAGCGGGGCGGTGCAGAATCCGATTCACCAATCACAGCCTTGGGATTGTCAAACAACGTATTGTTATAGTCAAAATCTTTTCGTAACGCATTGTGTTTGGACAAATGAGCTGCGCTTCGCTTCAATGGAGACGCACCCTAATGCGGTTACCATAACTTGTTCGATTTACTAACTAACAGACTAACAGCTGACTGCGGAGAATCTGTCAATGAGGTCGATTTCCGTATTATTTAAACGTATACGATCACCGAATACGGCGAAGGACTTCACATGATTGCGCAATAATATTCCAAGCTTTGCGCTTTAGTAAACTTTCAAACAAAATCTTATTAAAAGTTCAACAAGCTTTTGAAACAACAACTAATAAAGAACCAGGCCTATTGTTAACTCGAGACTCGAACAATAAACTGAGTAATGTTCTCATTTTGAGTAATTGATCGTAATTTACTCAATATTGAGTTACCGCACTAACATTTGAAATGAGCTTTTCGATATATTTCCTATAGTTTTATGTGCAACTTTTACTAAACGTTTTCCTTTCTATGCTCTGAAGTAATATTAAAGTCGATTTTATGTGTGTTTGTTGCTTAACTTTTTTTTTCGTAATCAAAAGTAATTTTTCATATAACAATGTTATTTAACAACTAATAGTTTCATTAGTCTTACGTTAGTTAATTATGAATTCTTCTCAAGCATTTTTAACAATGAACTAGTTTACAAGCTACTCGCTAGCATTATATTAAACTCGCAAACTGTACACTCGTCCAATATCAATGGACCCATTGAACAGTGTTAAAGTTAATTTAGATAATATATTTTTGATTGCGTTATTGTTTTTTTTATTAAACGTGGCTGGGGTATGCGATCACTAGCCCATAGTAAGCAAGTGTAGTAATCCTCCTCACTGTACTGATATCATCAGTAAAATGAGAGATCGTTGCCCAGCAGTGAGACAAGAAATTATTGCATCATCCCACCCGGTCCCTCAGTAGTAATTCCAATTCTCGTTCGCTATACCCATAAACAAACACAAGGCCTCCAACTAGAATTAATAGAGTAAATGAAACTTACTTCTGTAATAAAATGGAAAAGGTTTTATTCCCACAATAAATCTTTTATTTAATTAGCGAGTTCCTTCGAGTTACGGTACTCTAACCTCACGAACACAATATAAGCTCTGAAGAAGTCAGAGTCCTCATAAAACCCTCTAAGTGGTGATTAAAACTACTATAAGACGTGAAATCCTAGTTTAAAGCCTTTAAAATGATCAATAATAATAAATTGCACGCACATTATTTACAATTAAATATTTTATAGTCGTTAAGGGCTTGGAATTCTAGGAATTCCTCTTGTTAACTTTTGCCCGTGATTTCGTTTGCTTGGGAATGGAAGCAAAACAACAAAAAATTCAATTCGAATTATTATAATAATTATTAATGTGTATATTGTGACGTTTCTTGAAGAGTTATTACCAAAACAACTACAGAACTTAATATATCAATAAACTTCATCACTGAAATTCAATGAAAACGGTACTAAATCGCTCGCACCATTTTCGAGATAATTTGAAATATTGGGAAGTGTTCACTCTCTACTAACACCTCTCCGTTCTGTTGTCGGGTCAAAATGAGAGCTTCTTAACCATTTGACGAAGAGTTTAGTTGTCACTTGCAGTGGCACTATAAATATCGGAAGATTTCATGGTATTTGTCTGTCTGTCACCTCACTAACATATATGTACCCGCCTTAACTAGCGCATGCACGGTGTCATTATTAAACACAATTGTACTTATTTTGTTTTTGTTTTCTTTTGAAATACTTTGAAAGTTATTTCTAAGAATAAGGATGTATGCTTAGGAAATCGGATGGAGCGAGTTCCATAGAACATGAGCAAACACGTAACGTAGTGATGCTCGTTGGTATTCTAATAAATTCGCCAAGTCACAGCTTGCCAACTTGCATGTAGCGAATTAAAATCTCGCCAACACACTCAAAGTGAGTACATTACTAAATAATGTTTGAAAAATGTATGTGCTTTAAAAAGTGATCTTTTTTCCCCAATAAATCAGATTGAATTCACGAAACAGTTGAAAGTCGCAAATCACGGCACTATATCAAAATGTTTAGAGAGAAACGCGTCAAAATCTATATATAAATCGCGGTCTGCCGCTCTGTCTGTCCGTCCGTTCGTTTTGTCTTTGAATTTTACTTAAACACCGTCTGTTAGCGATGTCTGCGAAATCTAAATTTAGGTCCAAGGTTCACATTTATTCATTGAGCATTTTGCACAAAGGACAATTCGGTAAGTAGGTACATAAATTATTTGTCTTTCTGTTACACATTTCTGTTAACAAAAACAGTAAATTACAGGAAAGCATTAAATTAAACAGTGAAAATAAAGTTTTAAGGCGTGTCACGGTGTAGTACTGACAAAAAGCAATTATTTGAAGAACATTAGCTCAAATGAGTAGTTTTAAATTGGCGCGTAGGCGATAGGGGGCGTTAGAGAAATTAATAGAACGCGATCAAACGAGCGAATAACTCGACATATACGACGCTCTTCTATTGAACTTGTCAGCTCGCTCAATCTAAAATGAAGTTACACTATAGCTTTGTGTTCTTAAGGGAGATAACACAAGCATTCTTCATATAAATATGTTTGTTTACTAAACGTTTTAACTAAACGTTTTAATAGTGTTCTATTTCGTGCAATATAAAATTAAATTTTGAGCGAACGGTTTTTGTTTCTTGGCATTATATCGATCTAAGAGTTCTTAAGCCACCCTTATTATTCTTGAATATTATTAGAATATAATCATCCCAATTAAATGTTTTCTAAAAGGATAAGAAAAGAACTTGCTAAAGCCACGATCTCGAGTTGTAGTTTAATAATTTTGAAAAAAAGAACACAGTAGCAGCCATCTTTTACAAAATACGAACCGAAGTTATTATATAAACAAATGAATTGCGGAACTCGCATACGTGCTAACTAGCCGCTTAATGCACGTCTATTTGAGAACCTTTCGGTTGGTATTTACAAGTTTATTTACTTTAGTATTAATATTTTGTTATTGGCAATTAGTTGCTCTCTCTAAAATTGAATTTATATGGTTGTTTACGTTTCACAGTTGGAAGCTTACAATGTTAGAAGTTGCACAATGAATGTGTACCCTTAGAAATCCTTGTGGTTAGACGTAAGTTTGCGCAGTTCCCGGAAAATTTAGGATATTAGTGACTGAAATGTAATTCAGAACTTGATCAATGACACGAGTAAAACGTTAATGTTAGAATCGATACTGATATAAAGGTGAAGAGGTTGATTTTTGACGTGTGCAAATTCTAACCTCGGACTACCAATTAGGTTCAAATATTTTATTTTATTTTTAGAGGAAAGTTGTCGTCATGTTTATTTTGTATGGGTTGTCATGTCATGTTTGAAATCACCAACCCGCATTTGTAAGCGTGGTGATTATGCCTAATCCTCCTCACTGTACTGATATCTTCAGTGAGTTAAGAGCCCTTTGCCCGGAAGTGCGACATTAATAATTTTCTTATACTTTACGTAACTGGTAATGTATTGTCCCGCAGTAGACTGAACGTCGCGGCCACCCGGCTGGCCACGCTGCTGGTGCTGCACGCGGCCGGCGCCGGCATGGCGTCCCCCACGGTCCTCATCTCGAAGCCGGTAGCCCGCATGGCGGCCGAGTGGCTGCCCACTGACAACCAGACGGTGTACAGACTGGCAGCCGGGGAGAGGAGGAGGTGGGTCAGCGACTATACACTTCAATACTAATACTCGTACAATATAGCTGATGAGATCGATTTTTTGTTTGTTTGAATGCAATAATCTCATAGACTACCAATCCGATTTGAATAGTTATTTTAGTAATGGATAGACATTTAACGGAAAGGCTGTAGGTACTTTTCATCCCGAAATTCTCGGGCACAACGTGGGCTAAACCGCAGGACACTGTTAGTATTAAATAACGAAGCTATTGACATATCGCGGCGACAACAAAAAACAAAAGCTACTCGGTCCCTGGTAATATTCCCCCTATCTCTCCACGGTGTTTTTCTAGCTTGGAGCTGAACACGTCCAGCATCAAGCAGGCCACGGTGTTCATCACCGTGAGCCCGTGCACCCGGGACTTCCACTGGGCACTCTACGGGAAGGCGGGAAATTCGAATGGTAACTACTAGTTCTACTATTGGGTTATGGCTGATGTCAATGTGGACTTTAGCTTAAAAACAAAGACACTTTAAGACATTTTGTACGGAAAATGTGGTAGTAGGCAAGCTCCTGACTGCTCTGATATCTTCGGTGAGGGGAGAGGCTTTTGCCCAGGCGTGGGACATTACAGGCTGTACTGTATAACCTTATTTTTTTATGCAATTTTTTTTGGTGAAATCGCACTTAGACATCACATAATCTATTTTTTGATATAACAATCTGTAGATTACCAAGATTTATATGACAATTAATTTTTCAGGACACTTGACCCTGAAGAAAGAAGACAACAGCGGAGAGATGAGCGTTTTCTCACTAGTTATATCACAAAATGATAAATACGTGCTACAGGTAAGTAAAATAGTTAGATTGAGTTGACATGATCCGGTGAGACTTCCATCATGTTTGACAGAGTAATATGTTAATGATATCGTTTGTTCCAGCTACGATCCGTAAACGGCGGCGCGGGCGCAGTGAGCGTGCGCGCGGAAAAAACGCGCGGCACCCGCCTGCGCCTGCGCACCCGCTCGCGGAGGAGACTGGCAGCCAGCTGGGACCAGAGGTAACTGTGCTTACTAGATAAGCTGTCATAGCTGACAAGCCTGTTAGCTGAGTGTAATGTGAGAGCGTGTGTCGGGGGTTGCGAGTTCGATTCCCATCCGGAGTCAATAATATGTGCAGACATAGTTGTTGGCAACGACGTCTGGGTGTCAATTATTATATTCATTCTTTGTCGACCATCTCTATGGTTGATTATACGTAATATTGTTAGTGGTAATTGTCGGTGGTTACTGCGTGAACCTGCGCCGATATTCAGATTAATCGTACATATACAATGAACAGGTAACGTGTGCGTTACTCTTACGCCCAGAGACTTCAAATTCTTCTTTAGTAGATATTTAATTGGCGATTTTGTTTTGACGTCTAATGTATGAAAAATAACGTCAATACATGTGTGAAAACCGCACCCTGCGTGCATCCGCATGTTTGGACAGTCTATAACAAATCGCAAATTATTGGAATCCAATCCATACTAAATTAAAAGGATATTCCAATTCTATAAGCCATTCGGCTATAATACGTTATAATACATTGTATCGGTTGTTTGCAACATATTAAACTTGTTTACTTTTAAACCAATAACCACTGTAAATGTTTTGAGTGTAAAGAAGGCAATAAACGTGAGCAAACAAACAATTTTATATTATAATAACAGGCTGTACTACATTGCAAGGCAAAACCTTATACTAGTACTGTTGCCTATTTCAAATAGCAGATATGAAGTTTTGATATGGTTTCTAATATAAAGTTGTACCGGTTCCCGCGGGAATTTCGGGATAAAATGTATCCCATGTGTTATTCTGATGTATAACCTACTAGCTGTGCCCTGCGGTTTCACCCGCAGCGCCCCCGTTCCCGTGGGAATTTTGACATTTTTATTCCCTATAAACCTCACGGAGCCCGAGACCTTTCCAACGAATGCAAAACCGTGGAAATCGGTCCAGCCATTCACGCGTGATGCCGCGACCAAGGAAAACGGGTTTCATTTTTATATATATAGATATTACTTTAAAGTTTTATCCAAATCCGTCCAGAAGTTTTTTGTGACAGAGTAACAAACATACATAATCCATCCCCACAAACGATTAGTAGGATGAACTATCTACGAAATAATGAAACTTTGCTCAATATAGATGACTATAAGAACGTTATTCTCTAACTTACCTATTAGCAGGTAGTGCCGAGTAATTGGCCAATAATCACAACATAATAAGCAGCCCTGATTTCACCACAATTATAACTTTCAGCTCAGAAGGACATCTCAATAAAAAGCTGTCAATAAACAGGGCTGTCACGCGACTTAAATAATAATGGTAACGATAAATAAAATAAAAGTCATCGCGTTTGTAAGATTACAAGAAAAATACATAAAAGTACTATCTATTTCACATTGCGTCATTAGAATTTATATTAAACACATGTTCCAACTACTTCCAATCTTCAAATTATATTCCTCTATTGAAGGAATTTTTGGAGATAGTGAAATAATCTAGCACTCGTATCTAACCAGTATTGAATAGTACTAGGTACAATTTGGTTAACCAGTAATTATATGTAACCGCATTATTCCTAATTCCTTCTTTCCTCTTTACCTAATTACTCGCATAAATTGTCTGCCACGTGATCTAGTTACCAAACTGACAGCCCTAGTTAGTGTACCGTTACTATAACTTCGGTGAAACATAAATCGGAGTGGTCACAGCACGTCAAACAAGTGCGTATGGATAAATTTATGATATACGACCATGTAGGGACATGCTGTAATGTATAGGGTACGACTTGACTGGCGGTTCGGTTTCGGTTATTACATTTGTTGTTTTAGTTTTTAGCGGTTTCAACCGCGCTGTATCCGTGCCCGCGTTCATTTTGGGATAATAATGTATCCCATGTGTAATGTGTAACCTGTATTACTTTAAAGTTTCATCCACTAGTTTTTTCGTGAAAGAGTAAAAAACATACTATACATACATCCTCACGAACTTTCACATTTATAATATTAGTAGGATTACCCACATCTATTCTTGTTTGTACTTTTGGCTTCGCAAAAAACATTAATACTCTCGTTTCTCAATAAATGTTGAATAACGCTTAATTTTACAAATAAAATCCGTTGCGACTTGCAATTGATCTAGATTCTGATAAGGGGTCTATATTTCCGAAGGGATTCTATGATAAAAGTAACTAAAATCTAACTTTTGCCTGTCTCGGTGAAAATTGCATAAACTGCTTTATACTACTGTGATGACAAAACAACATACGAACATCGCTGAAGTTTTCTGTGATTAACTACGACTGACGTCCCTATAGTCCAGTCTTGTCTAATTCATTAAAAATCACTACATTATCATACGCCATTCGTTGTGGCCGCGTCCTAACGTTGTAAAATCTAATACACGCACGGAACAACTTTCTGTGATACTTATCAATATAAAACTATCCGGTCCGGTCCGGCACGCATCCGTGTAAGGCGGGGCCGCTCGTGTGAACGACGCACTATTCGACCCAAACATATTATGGCGAATTATTTTAATATAATTTAATTTAGTGTTGTTGAATAAAATCAAGTGTGGACTTGTAATGTCTTTGGTTGGCTACTTTATCATGAATAATAGTCATAGTCTTTTCAAACATGGTTCGGGTTTGAAGTCAGCAACGTGCATTAGGCAAGCGTGGTTATTACGACGTGCTCCTCACTGTACTGATATCTTCGGGGAGATGAGAGGCCTTTGCCCGGCAATGGGATATAATAGGCTTATTATACTTTACTTTTTACTTTACGTAGTTATAATGATGGATCCGGTTGTTTTGCAGATCAATGAAACGGGTAACTAAATTAATATAATTTCAAATAATAAAATTGTCTGATTATTTTTGTACAATTGTATACCAAGTATAGAAGAAATCATTCCAAATGAAACCTAGAGAAGTAAATTTCGTTTAAAAAAATAAATTACATACTTATAAATATTTTCTGAGGTATATGCCTGTTTTTAAAATCTATTCAATAATTTTTTATAAGTTCAATTCTAAAATTCCTATGGATTATGTACATTCCAATATTTAAAGTACATTATTTCACAAATCCAATATCCTTTCTTCAAATCAAACATAAAAGCTCTAAAACCCCACAAAGGACACATAAAATCTTTTTCAATAGCACAGTCTGTAGACAAAGCGAATGATCCCAAAACCGACACCGCAACATTGTATAACATTACTCCTCTTTTTAATTGTATCAATGTGTGTAAACTGTGAGCCAGTGAACTTACATTGCGATATGAAGACGCGGCCGGCCGGATTGGCTGCAGATAATAAACCTACTCGTTTAAATATTTGGGATTAGGGTTAAAGTTATTGAAGACTAAGTTTACTAGCACTAATTTTCTCATTTTCATAGTAAGTACTTATGAAGTTAGGAAACCTAGCCCTTCCGGTACTGGAAAATCTGAATACCGTGTTTATTGAAGCGAAGTGAGGCTGCGGAGAAACGGATAAATATTAACCAATAGGATTGCATAAAATATCCGCTCAAGAGATTACCTTTATATATTTCCACCAGAGCTTTACTATCATACGTGTATCATACATATGATTAGTGATACCAACATCGTTTTGTAATATTGCTATGCTACTTTTAATATTATTGGTGGATAACTTAAGCAAAAGCACCAAAACGTGTGAAAGCTTTTATGCGGTCTAAAAGCTCCCACACCAGTGGCACTAACGTATACGTAATATTGTCAACCCAACTTAATAATGTTAATTTAATTTCAGTACTCTTTTAATTTAAATAACGTATTCATGCCAATACTCCCTGCTTGAGCTACACTAATACGGTAATGGTTTGTGTCTACAGAACAAAGACCTCTGGAGGCAAACCTCATTCCTACTAGTTCTTACCTCGTCACTTCTGATACATACTAATTATTATTGTATCAGGTTTTAGAGGGGTCTCCTTATAGTGGTCGGTGTTTACTTTAGTGGAAAGTTTATTGAGTGATGTGGATGTTAAGCTACGGTCGGTTAGTGAGCGGATGGGTGGTCGTAGTGAATTATATTTAAGTGCTAATGAGGTGTAGGAAACCGTTTTTGTTTGTTGTTTTTATGAGTGAGAAACAATCCATTTCATTGACATAATTTTTCATACATTAAATGTCAAAATCACGTAACTATTTAGTAATCTGTGTCGCTACTAAGAAAGCATTCGATGTCTCTTAGGGGGTTAGTCTCTATTAAATTACCCCATAAGTCTACTGGCGGTCATAAAAATCAGATAATAGTTCTCAAGTGTAAAATAAAAATTAATAACGCGAGTTTATGATATCAAACCCAAGTTATCAAAATAATTACCCACAAGCTCGACTACTATCAATATAATGAAAAAGTCCCCTATAAACGATTATGCTAAGTGAACTCACCTCACTAACTATGCATTCGATAACTTCTCAATAAATTCAGTTAATAAAATCATTTAAATCAAGTCCCTATAATTTATATCTCCCGATAGCCGAACGTCGCATAGAGTGTTATTGTAAAGGATTGCAAGGAGATAGCGTGTGACATAACATTAGGCAATAATTGCATCCAGAAGGCCAACTACGAAATATTAAAACATTATACGAAAAACGTAAAATTCTGTGCAGTATTATGATATCTCCTAATGTCATAACTTAAAATAATGTAAAAAAATTAAGCGTATACAATTTTGCGTTATTATAACAATTGTAATTAATCTAAAAATAAGCTATTCTTAAAACTTTAAATCTCTACATGGAACTTTGTGTTCTGATATACTTGTAGATGCGCCACACAAGTCTCGAAAGGTGTCAGGCTAATATCAGTTGTAAATTGTTACGAAACCCGTGAAAGCACGTATCTATATGTGCGTCTGTTTTCGTAGCTGTTGTTGTCCTTCTGGGTGTATTTACCAGCTATGCTAGTTGCATCCTACTCGCAGTATTGAATACAAGTGATAACATAACCATTTGGTTAAGTGGTGGTGCGTGGGGGGGTATTCTGGGAGGTTTGTGCCAATTCTATTCGGGTTAGAAGTTGGTATGTCTATATTGTTTATAATGAAATATCTTTCCTTTATTTTTAAGTCAGGATATGTGTTTAAGAAACAACATTGATTTAATATTAAATTTGATAAGTGATACGTAATTCCAAGAACCCCTAAACAAATGGGAATAGGAAATGTCACGTTTTTTATTATTTTATGCACATTTTAACAGTAGAAAATCAAATAGAGTTCGTAGCTTTAATACTTTAATAAGGCCACTCACACTTAAGGGAACTTTATTTTCGATAGAAATGTTGGAAGCACACGCCCGTATTATTTTAATTGCCAACATTACAAGGTTGAAACGGTGATAACTGTCTACACCACTGATTAGACCGCATACCTCCGCGAGGTATTCCATCATCGACCACACTCCAGAATAGGACCCCTTTTCAATACAAACAACTTTTTTACCCTCCAGCCGTTAGCGGTCTCTCCATTAAAGTAAATCAATAGAAATTTTTCAAAAATGTACCCTCGCGGTCCAAATATAGAACTCAATTCAATTCTTCTAATTGATACCTTTTAGAGTGCTAGGATTCGCAATTATAGCAGTTTGGAATCAAAGTTCGCCGCGTAGGTTTGTGTCGCTTTTTGTTTATTTATCTGCTGCAACCGTATCCCCATATAGAAGGCCATCTTTATGATTTATGTTGATGTGTTTACAGTTACACTGCTTTTTACTCGACTGCGGTGAAGCCCAAACGAATGGTTATGTTTTTTATCTATGTATGGAGAGTTACTAACTTATTTTGAGTGGAAAAACGGTCTATATTTTTTATTTGCGGAATAAATGGCGCATTAAAAAATATTTGCATAAATAATAGTGTGGTATTCTCGTATAGTGTGGTATATGGTGATATTAAGTACAAAAATCACTTAGGTATATCAGTGAGGTTAAGTACTTTAATTCTTCAATCGAAAATTCTAGACTTTTCTATAAAGCTCGACTAGTCGTTATAGTTCGTTACACCGAATCAGAAACGATGTTACATTTAAATAAACTTGAAATTTCTACTCACTGATGGTTATTCATTACCTCACTTACTATAAACATCACGATTTACACATTTTTATTTTAAACACTATGTTTTGCTTTAATTTTAGTTTACACGTCACATTTACCTAATTAGCATTTTAAAAGAACTGTAAGTAACTAGTCGTTGGAAAGTTTCCACCGCACTATACATTTAGTTAGTCAGACTAAATTTAAGATGTATAAGAAGACAGACTGAGACAGGTGTTGTTATACCTATACTTAACTAAAATTAAAAGTTAAATACTTAATGACTCATTTACAATGTTCGATAAGACACCGTAGATATAAAAAAAACGGCTGGGTGGAATAATGGATGAATGTGAAGTACAAAACGGTCACAGTAACCGAAATCGGCGTACGTACCAACATCATCGCCGTAGATATAAACTGCTGCATCACATACTCGGTCACTGACTAGTGTGAACGGCGTATCAGTTGGCCGCATTCGGTTGCAGCCCGTTTTCGGTCAACGACAAAGTGTAAGCAGATATTGGGTTAAGCGTAATAATTGGTCTGCATCAACCGCTTACTTCGGTTGGCTCGAGAGTGGTGGCTGAATTTGGTGAGCTAGGTATCCGAAAAAACTGTTGTGTATAAATCATATACATAAAGTGGCATATTTATCACAGCAGATCAAATCGTTGTCAGTTATTATCGCATCAATATATGTATATGCATATGAGTTTAATGATACATAAATTAAGTGAGGATCTGTAAGACGCTAGGAGGGCAAAGCATCGCACAGTGCATTGAAATTAAAACTCATACTTTACTCTCGTGTTAAAAACTCGGTATCTCAAATTAGCATTGTAATGATACATTATTAAGCATATTTAATACATAGCTTTAAGAGCTTTTTACCATCTCCACTTTTAAACTTTAAAATAATTTCAACTTTAAGTATTCTGAACTTAATAAGTACATTTAGTTTAAATATTAAAATTGTCTTTTAAAATATGTAGAAGGGTTTAAGTAAGAACTTAAACTAAATTCAATTTAAAATTTAAATGTATCTCACAAATTTGTGAAAAATCATCAAAAAGCATTTTTAAAAAAAAAATACTAATGAATGTTATAGATTAATTGAAACGTACGTTGATGTCATTATTATTTGTTGAAACGGGAACTTACGTACGCGGAGGTTACTGTTGAGTTGTCCCTCAACACGTTTCGGCCACATACGGTGGCCTTCATCAGGAGGTGGGTGAAGCGCTCGCGACAGCGTCTCTCGCGACTGCGTCAGTCCCTCAGTGCGGGGAGAGACGCTGTCGCGAGCGCTTCACCCACCTCCTGATGAAGGCCACCGTATGTGGCCGAAACGTGTTGAGGGACAACTCTACAGTAACCTCCGCGTACGTAAGTTCCCGTTTCAACAAATAATAATGTTATAGATAATAGATATCATACTTTGTTTTTTTTAAATATAATGTATGCCTACTACATACTACTATATACCTCTCTACTAGGAACATAAGTGTGGAATAATTTTTAAAATACATCTTTTTTCCTTTTCATGCTAGTAATGCGGTTAATTTAGATTGGGTTTGGTTTTGGTTCGTCTTATAGAAAAAATGGTATTCAATCAAAACTATATTATTTCTTTTCAACACCTTCTAATCTCACCATAGACACGCTCGTGGTTACGGTCTCCCTAAACAAAGGTCCTGGATCTCTCACATTACAAGTACTAAGGTATGTTCTCTTTGTTTCAGCCCCATTGACCCTCAAGAGACCACCTACTGTGTGGTGGCCTCTCACAAACGGAACTACACCTCACTCTGCGCGGCCCAACACGATTTAAATTTAAATCGATTCCAGAAATTCAACAAAATGATCGACTCGGATCGCTCTCGGTACGATATATCGAGTTCTACGGAAGTCGATAACCAGATCAATCTGGATTCGAATAGTTTCAGCTTGTATGAAGGGAATTTGAGGAGCATTTTCAAGAGGAAGAAGATTGGTACGTGTTTTGAAATATTCTTAACTTTTTGTACAATCAAGCACAAACTTAATTAAAACATCTTTTAATCGATTTTTGAACACATGTTGTTTTTGTTTATCTTCAGGACGCAGCACAAAAGTGACGGACGAGGACCCTGTGATCGCTTGCGTTGGAGATAGAACTCATCATATCATAGAAAACTTGGATCCTACCAAGGTAAAGTATCTTCAATAGTATACTCAGTATATTGTTAGACTGATATCATTCCGTATAGCAACTGCTATCTTTTCATTCCATATAACTTCTTCTACTCGTATATTGAATTTTCTACTGTTTGTAACATAAAACGTTCTCCTCAGACATATTTCGTCAGTGTATTCGGCATAGCCCACGACCGGCGCTCCGGTTCTCTCCTGGCGACAGGGAACGTTCGTGCGCGGACTTCCACAGCGAAGAGACTCCGGGAGAACGTGCCTTTGAGGACGGATGTTAAGGGGAAGACTGTTTATTATTATAAGGTGAGGTTTGACTACATTTCGATAGAAGTGGAGAGGAGTGGTGCGAGGCTCAGTTGACCAATCAGAACGCATTGCAGAGAGATTTAGACTATTTCAATGCGTTGTGACTGGTCTAGGTATAGGGCTCCGCATCCTACTGCTTTTGTGGAAACACACCCAGTGTGAGTAAGGTTGGTAAGGAGGTAGGAATCTTGGAGATATTTAGGCTTTCTAAAAGGTTGTAGGGATATTTCCATGTCAGACAATCTTTAGACTGTATTCTGATTTTTTAAAAGCTTGAGACAATTTGTTTAAGCAGGCGTTTTAGACTGTTTGCTTGTAGATTTAAAAAAATACTGGCAACTGTTGTTAGACTGACTAAACGCAACTTTCAGGACTATAACCTATTTAAATGGTCTACGATAGTTTTTTCTGAATGTTTAGTTATTCTGAATACTGTGTGTTCCAGGCGAGTGTGTCGTCATCAGGCGGCGCGTGGTTCACGGTGACGACCTGCGGGGGAGCCGTGGACGTGGAGGTGCTGGTCAAAGGAAAGAGACTGTACGCCGCTAAGAATGTTGGTAAGAGACGCAGTTTATGTATGGAAAATATTGTACTAGGAATAATTAGTGGCGTCAGAGTTTGTAGTTCGATAGAAATAAAAAGAAGCTGAACTGTTCTTTTCTGTTCATTTTTAAAACGAATTTTACGAATTTAGCTTTCTCTTTTTATTCAGACCCCCACCTTAAGTTCTTCGTGCCCGCGCCGCGAGTCTCCTCATCCATGCAAGAGATGAGTGACGAAGGTTCCACTCAGTTCGACTCCAGCTCCGAGGAGGCTAAGGTCCGCTTCGTACTCAAGATCGTGCCGACGCGATGGAACAGACCGGCTGGAGTGAATGTAGAGGTGAGAATTAAGAAGAGAAGGGTATGCCTAATAATAAATAATAATATAATCTAATCATACACCCGGACAAATTCACACACGGTTAATTAGACCCAAACTAAGCTCTAAGCTTGTAATATGAAATCTAACTAACTAATACTACTACACTACGTCTGGGTAGACGTCGTGGCCAACAACTATGTCTTCGCATATTGTTGACTCCGGGCGGGAATCGAACCCGCAACCCCCGACACAGTAAGCGCTAGCTCACGCCACTGTGCCAACGAGCTTTTCAAATGTACATATTTCCCATGTCTTGTTTACGGCGAATATGGTTCTAAATGCAGTATTTTAATGAGGAGACGAAGGTTATTAACGAGACTCATTCGGCTGTTAATTTTTCCAATTTCATTTAATAGCGCTGCCGCCTCATAATGGACTCTTATTCACATTACAGTTAACATTGTAAAGTAACAGCCTCCGTGGTCTAGTGGTTTGAGCGCTCGGCTCACGATCCGGAGGTTCCGGGTTCGATTCCCGGTGAGGACAACAATATCTCACAAAAATCTCTTTGTGAGACTGTCCTCAGTTTGGTTAGGGCATTGCAGGCTGAATCACCTGATTGCCCGAAAAGTAAGATGATTCCGTGCTTCGGAGGGCACGTTAAGCCGTCGGTCCCGGTTACTTTCTACGGATAGTAGTCGTTACTTGAGCCATGTCAGAGGCCTTTGGCGGCTCAATAACTCTGACACCAGGATTGGTCAGGTTGACCATCTACTCGATAAGAAGAAGATTGTAAAGTAAGTTCTAGAGCCGCTTCGTATGTCCTTTCCACTCTTGATGGGGTCACTAAACCAATTTTATAGTTATGAGAACAAGGAACAGCGATAAAAATACCAGTAGACGGACCAATAATATAATTAATCTGGTAGCGATCTGATACGTTGTTATTTCGAACGAATGTGAACCGGTTTAAACAATATTAACGATTTTATTGTTTATTGCATTAACATTGTTGCGAGTATGCACAGCAGATCGCAGACGTGAATGTTTGTAAACAAATCCCCGTCCATGTGTGTGCCAGGTGGTTGCGTCAGCCGCGCGCTGGGGCGCGGGCAGCCCCGAGCTGTGCGCGGAGGGCGCGCTGCCCCGCGAGCTGCGCGCGCGCCGCGCCTGCAAGGAAGTGCATCTCGCGTTCCTGCCCGCGCACCATCTGCATTCCAGATATATCAGGTATCGACACAGAAATACTACAAAACAGGATTATTGATATTACTCAATTTTGCAATAAGGCAATTTTGTGGTGGTTTGGTATGGTTGGTGGCGGAAACTCTTGACAGAGCTGAATGAATGAAGAAATTGGGCGAAGGCATGTATGTACATACGATAGTGGGACTCTTGAGGTTCATATAGGTAATAATTCCTAATAATATAATTTTGTGGCAACTAGTTACCACTCGTGCTCCTGCTTCTAAGAGTGATAAGATTTCACTTACCACTAACAATTGTTTTCATTAATCTTATCTTAAGCCAAATAGGCCGCCAGAATACTCACCCTGGTGGCTGTTAGCACCAGCTGGCGAGGACCCTTGACTAAAGCAGACAAAATAAGATCCAACATTATGTTGGAACTTGAAGCAAATCGAGATGGAGGGATGGATGAAAATTCAACATTTTCATAACTTGTTCGGTTTTGTTTCAGATACTGTGTGGTGGCGAGGGAGATGAACGAGGACCACAACACCTGCACCAGGCCCACGGCCCGGAGTCAATGCGTGGACCACGTACAGACACAGCCGTAAGTATTAAAATACTGTTTGTCAACCTTTTGGTACCTACTGACGCATTTAAATATTTACATAATTAAAACAAAATTAAAAATACTACCTACTGTCCCTCATTATTTAAAAGTACAGTTCCATATAAAAGTGTTTAGTATACATATACAAGAAGACTGCATTGGTTGGTACTGTCAATAAAACATGTTAATTTTAAATGTTTGTTTGTTCCAGACCAAAAGTAATAATACAAAAAATAGTCGGCTTAAAAGCTGGGAGAAAGTACGCAATTCAAGTGTTCGCCTCAAATAATGGGAGCAGTGTTCCGTACAATATTTTATACGTTGACACGAATGTGTCGTGTCGGGACGATTGATATTTATTGTCAAATATAATAAAGGGACGAGCGCGCCGCGTGTGACGTGACGAAGAGAAATGCAAGATTTTCACCATACTTTATTAGATTTGACAGATTTATTTCTTTTTATAGCCGTGCCTTGTATTTGAACTTATGTGATTCGTAAAAAGATTACACCCACGGCGCTTTTCATGTCAGAATATTATCTCTCTTTCATACATTTTTCATTTATGTGAACGCAATAATCTATGTGACAGTATTCGTAGAAATAATACAACTCTAGTTTATAATTTCAATTAAATTGATTAATGGTTGGGAAAATTACGCTAATTAATAGAATAGCCTATATTTGTATTTAATCTGATGGAAAGCGAAATGAGACTATCACTATTTTATAATTTGGTAGTTACCTACCATGTTTTCAACCTAATTCTTGCCATAAATATTTGCATCATATTTTTAATAATTGTAATCAAATTCTACACTTCGTTGGTGTTGTGTCTTCATAGTTATCATAATATTTATTTAAATAGACTGTAACTGTAAATTCATACCCTAATATTTTAAAAATGAAAATCGTACCTGCTGAAACAATAGTTGAGGTTTCGTAGTGATAATTTGTTAAGACGTTTGTAATTAATTAATAATAGGTACAATTTCTTTAAAATGTCTAAGTTTTGTGTAGCTGTAAGTAAATAGGTAGCTGTAAGTAAATAGCTTAGACGTTTAGCTTAAAATTAAGTCTCCCTAACATTATTTAGGTATATGTATATCATCTGCGTTTACAATAATTTACTTATTTAGATTAAATAAAGTACCTACCTACTTATTATAGTGGCAAAGGCGATATCTACGCAATACTATGAGTGATTGTGAGTCCATAAAGTTAAGCTCACTAAAATGTAAAATATTCACCAATATAACTACTTACTTTTGTTTTAAGCACACTATAACAGAGATATATAAGTATAATTGTAAATATAATAATAACATAACTATGTACTTAAGTAGATATTCTTTCACTTAGATAAACTTTCATTATCGAGACTTATTTTGCATTTAATATTTTACTAATCCTGAGTGATCAACAACCAAATAATTTTGAACATTATTTTACAGCAAAGTTATTTCGTTGGTGACTGTACTCATAATGTAACGCCAGTTCCTATGTTTAAAGTTGTAAATAGAACATTATTACTTAGATTCATAATAATTTTTTAAGCTTATTCTAAAGTAATAAATAAAAATATTAAAAATATACGGTACCTATTTAATTTTACCTTCGTTACTATCAAATTATTTTATTTTTTATCCAATTGGACAATTGAAAAGAAATGTTTTGGTCGCGTGACACTTTAATAGCTGTCAGCTGTCAAATTCATTCATGAGTCATTGTCAAATTATCAATGTCTTTGAGTGGTGGTCTGTCTGTGCTGTGGTCTGTATTGAAAAAAGAAAACAACGTACACACGGACTCGAATTAAATATTCAATTTATATTAAATTCTCACTCAACTACAAAATATTAGTTAAATAATAATGTCGTCAAGTGAAAAAGAGTTCTTCGGGCCTCTAACCCTTCACCAAAAGGTGGAAAAACCGACTATTTTCAAGAGTGATGAACCGCAAGAATGTTCTTGTGTTTTGTGTGATGAAAAATATATTTTACCAGAACAGGAGAAGCAGTTACTGACACATTTATTCATGGAACATCGGCTGGTAATCGCTGACGTTAACCAGATCGCCGATTTAACCGCGTATCTTCGATATTGGAGGCTCAGATTTAAAGGTTAGATACGTACCTACAGTTCGGTTCCTTTATTTTCCTCTTCTGTTCTACCAAAGCGAATTAGCATTTCGAAGTATCCTAACAGTCTTTATTGTTCCCTAATCCCTTGTTTAATTCAAAGTAGTTCCCAGATCACAAAGGAATAGATATTATGCTGAATGTGACACATTAACAATCAATTTACATATTTCGTTATTAAAATGTCAAAAAACTTTCATTGCCAGCTTATACAATAAACCTACACTAACACACTACACTATTTTCTTATAAATCTACATTGTTCTCAGATCAAAACCTCCCGTACTTCTGCACCACAATGTTACTGGACAACAAACCAGATGGAACCAAGTCTAAAGACGAGGAATACTTTCTCCTCAGTGACGTTCTACCCGAAGACAAAGAGTTGAGGACAAATCTACAGCAAACCAAGCTGGAGAATCTTCTAGAAAGACACCAGTTTGAACGGGAAGACAAGAACTACATCAGAGAGTGTTTATTCTGTCGATATGTCTCTACTACAACAAGAGCCAGTTATCTTAACCACTTGTATGAAAAACACAACTTCCATATAGCCAAACCGGACAACCTCATCTTCATAGATGACCTCGTAGACCTAGTATCACAAAAACTGGACAAACTACATTGTATTTACTGCGAAGGATTATTCAAAGACAGAACTATATTAAAAGAACACATGAGAAAAAAAGGGCACAAGAGAATCAACCCAGATAACAAAGAATATGATAAGTATTTCCTAGTTAATTATATTGGTGATAAGCAGAAGAAACACAACTCTAAATCTCATAGTAATAAGGGCAGAATTCATACGACAGACCATGAAGTTGATTCAAATGTGGACAGCGATCCTGATTGGTCAGAATGGACTGAAGAAAACGGACCACAGATAACATGCCTCATCTGTGAACACACAGAAACAGAATACGAAAACATACTGGATCATATGGAGAAAAAACACGACTTTTCATTCACTAACACCACAAATGGGTTCACATTCTATCATAAAGTGAAAATAGTCAACTACATTCGAAGACAAATCCATCTCAAACAATGTCTCTGTTGTGAGTTGAAGTTTGATGATGCTAAGAACTTAGAAAAACATATCAAAGAGATGAAGCATTATGTGTTAAAGAAGGAGGATTGGGATCAGCCGGAGTACTACTTCCCGACGTATGAAGATGACTTGTTTCTCTGCTTCATTCATGATGACGACGAGAGCTGGTGGTCGGGCGACGAACCGGATGCCGACAAACGGAACAGCATGTCCGATAATATATCTAAAGAGATGGCAATGGCAGTGCTAGATGATTGATGACGTAATATGAAAGGTTTTGAATTTTACTGTACTTATATCAAATGAAAACATAGCTTTCTATCTCAGACCAATTGAACACCCAAGACAGTGCTATTATTCTGTTACCATCCTAGTGAAGCAGGTTTTGTAAATACCTGTGCCATAAAAATAGTATTAATGTTTACATATGTATACTTAGTGCACAGGGAGTGACGATGTATGCACTGAGAACCATGGTGTAATTTTGCTTGCTTCATTATATTCGTTGTTATGCTTGTTCTTGAGTTTATTGGTCTGAGCTTTTAATAGAGAAAGGTGGAATGATTGACCTTGGGTGCTTAAGTGAGATTCTGAGAGAAAAGTTATTTAGATAGATGAATGGATGGTATTTAATATAACTTTAATGTCTCAGTAGTTTTTTATATAATCATGTTAAATCAATTATGTTGAGTTTAAAAGCAAATGTACTTCTATAATGTTAACTTATAACTGAAATATACAACATTATAACTCAATCATTATTTACTATATCTGTTTAACCCCTGTTTATTTAATTTATATTCAGGTACTTATTACAATAATATTATTAAGCTATTGCATAGCTTCTATCGCGGGCCTTGAGCGCGGGGACCGAATTCAGAAACTCCGTAACGAAAAAACCTCACGCTCCAAAACCTCACGCTCCTCAAACATTGCCTACGTATAAGCCCAGAACACAACATTAGCGCGATGCAGACATTCAGCACACTAACGCCATCTAGTGATACAAAAATAACTATGCAACAGCTTTACCGCGGCAGTCCCCGAGAGCCACACGTCTTTTTTATTTCATAATATCATCAATCATCAATAATATCATGGCATTTTAACGGTAAATAATCAATGAGATGATCAAAATATAATATGTATAGCGCTCGTGGGTGATGTAAGTACATATTACGAACATCCATTAGGTAATCGACCAATCACATCAAAATCAGTCTAATTTTATCACACATCTGATTTAAATGTTCTGCTGTCTAGATACTCTACATCACATAAAATATATGAGAAAAGCTACTTACTTATTTTATCCCGAAATTGTCTCAGGTTAGGTATAGGCAGGCATAGCAGTGGGACTGTGGGACTATGCTTGTGAGGTATAACGAATGTTTCTGAGAATGCACTTCTAATAAGTTCAATAGGTAATTGTGTTACTTCAAAACTTCATTTTTGGAGGGTTTGGCTCCAGAGATTATGTTTATTACTTCGTACAAAATTGATTTTACACAGACAAACACACTGGCTGATTCTTACCTATTAAAAAAGCACCTCCTCTAGTCCATAAAGTGTCGTGGCGTCATCAGTTTACTAAACCGTATATCCGCGAAAGGCATTTTAATAAAATTCAAACGCCTGTCACATTTAGTAACGCAAGTAACAGCTAAACGTTGGTACCTTCTTTTTATCGCCCGCTCGTAGAAACGATATTAAAAAAGTTATTGTATGCTCCGCCGGGTTTACAAGTTTTCCTTAGAATAGATCATAGCGATATAATTTTTAGCTTCCTAGATGGGAAGTCGGTATTTAGTATCCAAAGATGAAGTCACGTTTCCTAGGTACTTATTGATGTAACATTATTTTCATGGTGTGGTGGTGCTAATAATGTATTTTATCTACACTAATGCTGTAACATTCTACTTATGTTTCCAATACTTGACTTATAATTACTACTGTTATAGCGCAGACAACTAAAACACTCAATTTAAGCAATTGCACATGATGTTATAATATCCACATCGATATCGTAAAATCTCATTATATTATAACATCGCGCCCTGCGCGGCGCGCGCCCTGCGGCCCTGCGCCGCGCAGCTGCGCTCTCATTGGTTAGATATTAATGGCGGCAAGTTCACTGTGACAATACACGTACGCGTGAATTAAATGTTTCGCAATGTGTTTTGTTTTTAAAATTTTGTTTGATTAATTGCATTAGTGAAGATAAAGTAGTGTATGCAACTGCATATAACACGGGTATTAAAACACTCGTTACTATTATGAAACTCGCTGCGCTCGTTTCATAAACTCACACTCGTGTTTTAATACCCTTCTTTTTTTTTTTTTCATTTAAATTCATTTATTTTGCGAATAAAGGTACAAAGTTGTTACAATTGTGAGTGAGGTTTCTCTTTATCCTGCCTCATATGTGAGGCGTGCAAATATTAAGGTACATATACATTAAAACAAAACTCTAAACTTGTGAAAATTACAACAAATAATTAAATAACAGTCAATCCTTATATAACAAATACTGTATTTTCATTCAAAATTACAATTATTATAATGTCTTACATAAGTATCATGTCATTAAAAGAAATTAATTAATTAGAATCACAAAAATTACATAATATCAGTCATAAATTCATTTAAATTATAATATGCCTTATTTATTAAAAAATCTTTCAATTTGCGTCGAAATATTTTTATGTTTTCCACTTGCTTTATAGCTATGGGTATTTTATTATACACTTTCGGTGCCATACAAAGTACACTATTACCCATGAGACATGTGTAGTGACTGGGAATACATAGTCTATTACAATGTCTTGCACTGGTCATTGTTTTGTAAAGGTGCATATTTGTCCTTACAAATATTCCCATCTCATAGATATACAGTCCAGTAAATGTAAGAATCTTAAGTGATATAAAATATGGTTTACAGCTTTCCATTGGTTGCAACTTACAAATAGCCCTTACACATTTTTTTTGAGCTTTGAATGCATAATCTTTGTGTACAGAGTTTCCCCAGAATATTATTCCATACCGGAGGGTCGCGGCTACATATGCTTGATAAGCAGTCACAACTGTAGATGTATTAACCACCTTCGCAAGCATGTATAGCACATAAGAGTACTTGCTTACTTTGGTGCAAACACTCTCTGTGTGAGCTTTCCAGTTCAAATTACAATCTACATTTAACCCATTTTATATGACAGTTGCATAAACTACTATAAAGTGACACTTATAATACATCGTGCATCGTCTCAAACTTTTTCATCTGTGTGTTACATGTTCCATTCCTCAATATCAGAGGCCTAAAATCTCGGAAGGATCTCGAATCTCGGAGGGTCGGCCACTAACCTACTCGAGGTAGGTACCTATTTGCAGTCCTGATCATGCAAACAATTATTTTTAGTCAAAGGCCTGTCTTCATAAGCCTTAGGAGAATTAACCTTAAATTAAACATTCATATAGATATTAATTGGCTATAAAGGAATGTTACCTCAATCCGAAAGATAAATTCCTATCTTGAAAACTGCAATAACTGGGTCAAAGAGGGTAACATAATAAATGACTTATGAGAACAAAACCAGTGGTCTCATTTATTAAATGTTATTTTTGGCAACAAAAAGATAGGTAAGTAACCGAACCCACCCACGTAGGAACAGTGGCCGAGAAAAGATTGGGAGGACCGCGGGGAGAGACCCAGATTCCAGAATAGTTAATTCTTTGGACCTTGGAATAATAGATGGACTAAGTAGTCAGTTACTTTCCAATTTAGCCGTCCCTTGAAATACCGTTACTTATTACAAAGTAAAATCAGATTATAGGTTAATAAAATCATTTCATTTATATTATAACCTTACTTTATATTTAATCATCCACTTACTTTAATGAAAGACTGCAAAAGCGAGCGGAGAATAACATTTACTTAATAACTATTTATTAATCTGTGTCCTGGTAGTGCAGTGGCGTTCTTAATTGAATTTATTTAAAACGATTCAATTAACAGAACTACGGCTCGGAGTTGCGCCAGCGGTATTATGGAGCCAATCATAATACTTGGCACTTAAGTAACCAATATTAATGCAACTGGCATTGGCTTTGGGAATTTCTTTATAAATAACGTTAATCGTATCGTATATATTCCGAACGTTATTGGTCATGGCGTCTGTATTCTACGTTACGCTAAACGTTATTAATGAGTAGGCACTTAACAACTCCCTGCGGGGTTCCTCAGGGGTCCGTCCTAGGACCCTTGCTATGGAACCTTGGGTATAACTGGGTGCTCAGAATAGTGGAGATTCTTCTGGGCATAATCATCATATGCTATGCCGATGACACGCTAGTGCTAGTCAAGGGGCGGGACTACAGAAGCGCCGCCTTGCTAGCTACAGCGGCGGTGGCAGCAGTCATCGAAAGAATACGGAGGCTAGGACTCAAGGTAGCTCTCCACAAATCTGAGGCCATTTGCTTTTACGGACCTCGTCAAGCACCGCCCGCTAGAGCACAGATTGTGGTGAGTGGAACACCAATTGCTGTTGGTCGTAAACTCAAGTACCTTGGGCTAGTGATCGACAGCAAATGGTCTTTCGGAGACCACCTTCGTGGGCTAACTCCGAAACTAGTGGGTACGGCGGCTTCTCTTAGCCGCTTACTGCCGAACCTCGGAGGTGGAGACGACACTTGCCGTAAACTATACACGGGGATAGTGAAGGCTATGGCCCTGTACGGTGCACCGATATGGGCTGAGACCGCGCCAGTCCGCCACCTCGCACTGCTGCGGAAACCTCAGCGAATGATGGCGATTCGTATCAGCCGAGGCTACCGCACCATATCATTCGAGGTTGCTAGCGTCCTCGCCAGGTCCCTCCCGTGGGACTTAGAAGCCGAGATTCTACGCTCAGTGTACTGGCGTCGAGCAGACGAAAAGGCCCAGGGCAACCGCCCAGCCCTCCTCGAAATCGCGCATTGGCGAACGGAGGCCCGCGAAGCCGCACTCCTAACTTGGAGCACACGACTGGAGACAAGCGTAGCCGGAGGCGAGCCGGGATCCCGCTTGCGCTTCCTAGAAGCAGTCCAGCCCATTCTGAAAGAATGGGTAGAACGGAGACATGGGCTCCTATCGTATAGGCTGACGCAGGTCCTCTCAGGACACGGTTGTTTCGGGAGGTACCTGCATCGAGTAGCCAGAAGGGAGCCCACCCCTCAGTGCCACCACTGTGACTGCGCCGAGGACACGGCGCAGCACCTACTCCAGGTGTGCTCTGGGGCAGCTGGGCTGCGAGCCGAGCTGGTCGCGGTGGTAGGAGAGGACCTCTCCTTGCCGGCCGTCTTAGCCAAGATGGTTGGCGACGAGCAGTCCTGGGAGGCGGTCTCTTCCTTTGCGGAACAGGCCATCCTTGAAAGAGAAGTCGCAGAACGGGCTAGGGAGACAAATCCTCTTGCTCTCCCGCTCCGCCAAGCACGAAGAAGGCACCGGGGTCGCCTCTCGACCCCGATGTATTCAACGCCAGGGCCTCGGGAGTAAGATGTGGGAAGTCTGACTCCTTCCTCGCAGTAAGAGATGGATGTCACTTACTGTGAGCGAGGCCCTACGAAGGTAGACGGCGTGCTAAGTGTTCCAAGCACGCCCGCCTGCGAGAGATGGGGGTAGGTGCTGTTGCACTCCCTTTCCTCCGAGGCGTGCTCGTCAACGCGAGCTGTCGGCGCGACTGGAGAAGCGGAGGAATGCCGCAAGGTAGCCCCGCGACTCTTGTCAGTGAGCCGCTGACGACGGAACACAGTAGGAGTTTTAGTGGGTATTTCCCGGCCCGTCGATCGCGTCGGGACGAGTCCCACATACCCCGGTCGTTTCCCCGAACTGCCGGGGATGCATAAATGCATTTCTCCTACTAAAAAAAAAAAAAAAAAAAAAAAAAAAAGGCACTTAACAACTATGATTTTAATCATCAGTAAGTCGTCACTTTTTTTCAGTTTGTCACTGTCACTGTCAATGGGGACGAAGTCGGTGGTAACGACCGGGAATAACTCCATCTCAGAATACAGAAAGTTGTATTCTGAGAACTCCATATTCTTTTTCAGAAGTAAAATTACTACTCAACTCACCGTGGTTTTTTCTACCAGGAACACTGACACTGGCGGAATTGCGACGAAATGTCAGCAGAAGCCAATAACAAAAAATTGAATTGAATTGAACTCCATATTCACGCCCTGATTACCTACACACTTGACACCAAGGTCGAAATAAATTAATAAGTTTGACTTTTATCCTAATAACTTCTCCACAGGATCAACGGCCCTTTCTTGCCGAATCATTATAAATAATTAATCCTCCCCCGCCGCCTACATATTTCACTTACCATAATCTATTGTGGTGTTAAATTCATGACTACAGCATATACTCATGTGTAGATAGGTACAGTCACGCACTGTACTTTGGAACCCATAATAAGGTTGAATATCGTATATCAAACTTAAAATATTTAGCTTACAGTATTAATTGTAATGAAATTTAATGTTATTAAAACAAAGTTACGTTTTCGATCTCATTGAATTGTGAATGTTTTAGAACTTTTTAGGAAAGTGTGTCCCATATAGTTTGTGACTGTACCTTACCTCTCTATATTATAAATATGATAGTTAAGATGGATGGATGTCTGTCACTCAATCACGTTAAAATGATCTCAACGAATTTGTATTATGTTCTATGGGTAACTTTCCACCAGAAGTAGGTTTGATGGTATGCTATTGTATGGATAACATGATTGGAGGCTATCCCATAGCTAAAATCTATAGTGAAGTGCGTGTTATTAGTCTAGATTATAGGCTTTACCTGCTATATATCGTTTGCACTGCTGGGCAAAGGCCTGTCACCTCACTAAAGATATCAGTACAGTGAGGAGGATATCGTAATCACCACGCTTGCCTAATGCGGGGTGGTGATCTCAAACGCGAGCCATGTTTGGAAAATAGGAAACATGTTTTCGTTCGAAATGGGAATTGAACCTGAGACCTCAGTCTTGGCAGGCGAGTGCACATGCCACTAGACTACCGAGGCGATACTCGAATTAATAATTTTAAATGACTTTCCGCACCTTTTAGGTATAGACCTAGAGCCCGTGAACCCCAGACCTTCGTTATTTTATAAAAGCTGAAAGTTTGTCAGCGCATGCTCCCAACACAGGTAAGAACGATGGACTATTATGAAGTTTGGGTTACAGTGGCTTTGGCAGGTAAACGGTATTAAAGGTGTGTAAAATACCGATCTAAATTCATCAAATAAAAAGTGTGATTTGTGTGACATGACATAATATGTCATTTGAGAGCTCTTGAAGAGTTGTACAAGTCACCCTTTGACGGTGATATCGAAATATACGGCCAACTTGGTGTTTTCGACCATTGAAGATTGGAGTTGACCTATGCTATGGACGCTGATACTAATGCTCAACAGTGACATGACCTATGTCATTTAAAAGCTCTTGACAAGTTGTACAAGTCACCCTTTGACGGTGATATCGAAATCGACGGCCAACTTGGTGTTTTCGACCATTGAAGATTGGAGTTGACCTATGCTATGAACGCTGATCCTAATGCTCAACAGTGACATGACCTATGTCATTTGAAAGCTCTTGACAAGTTGTACAAGTCACCCTTTGATGGTGACATCGAAATCGACGGCCAACTTGGTGTTTTCGACCACCGAAGATTGGAGTTGGCCTATGCCATGGACGCTGATCCTACTGCTCAACAGTGACATGACCTATGTCATTTGAAAGCTCTTGAGGAGTTGTACAAGTCACCCTTTGACGGTGATATCGAAATCGATGGCCAACTTGGTGTTTTCGACCATTGACCTTTAGTACCGTTTACCTGCCAAAGTCACGATAACCCAAACTTCATAATGGTCCATCGTTCTTACCTGTGTTGGGAGCATGCGCTGACAAACTTTCAGCTTTTATAAAATGACGAAGGTCTGGGGTTCACGGGCTCTTGGTCCAGTAGTGAAGAGTTGACTAGTAATGGTTGGGTTAGGTTATGTTAACTATGACCCCAAAACGCACAAGTTTATTAAAGTATAGAGTATTATATCACGGTTAAAACCGCAGGTCTTTGCCATGCTAGTACCCGTAATATACGTGTCTTATCTTTGTATACGGGTGTCTGTAATCTGTCACCCTCGCGTTATTAGCGTGACGATGATACCTTGTTTCGTAAAAGATGCTTCGGTTAAATTACTTTCAAAATGTGTGTGGAGGCTCTTAAGCTACATATAGGCTACGGATTTGAGATCAACAGTTTTATGAAAGGAAAGTTTTTTCCCTTTTTAAACGAATTGAATAAAGGAGGAAGATTCAGATGTTTGTATTTTTATTATCTGTTATGTTAGGTATATTCGAGTAAATTCATCAATTGTGTGTTACATATTTATTTTTGGTTATTTCTGAGCTTACCCCTTACAAAGAGGATTATCAATGTAATAAATATTGGATAATCCAAATCCATAATTTTTTTACCTTCATTTGAATATCGTGAATGTCTCATTGAAACCATGACAACAATAATTAAACCCCGTCATTACGTAAACCATAAAATTGAATAGACGAGATTAAACAAAACAATAATTGAATGGAAATCCCAAAGCATTGTTGTTTTGGTTGTATGTATGTTATAGTCAAAGTGGTAAATGCGACGGTTATGCATAACGACCGGTCATTATGTATAATGACCCACTTGCTTAGTCAAAGTGTAAAATTAATCACTTTTACCATAAATTACGCATTCCTGTTATATTTCGCCTGTTATATATAAGTGACAAATATGACCGCCTCCCTTGATTTAATTTACTTTATGACTGGTTATTATGTATAATGACAAAGTAATCACTTAGACTGTAACATGTATATTTGTTTAGGTCAATTCTGAAACTCTAATCTAGTGATTTCCTACATGAATAGGGTCATATACAATGCCTAGGGTTGACAATGTCGACCTCAAATGATGGAGGAAAAAGGGAGGATATTTATTAAGGATTTCGTAAGGTTTCGCGGTAGAGTTCATGACTGTGACTATGATTATATTTATGAATTAGGCGGAATGCTCTGTCTATGCTATTATAATAAAGCCGAAGACTTTTGTTTGTTTGCTTCAACGCACTAATCTCTATAATCTACTAATAATTCTTTTTGTAATGAATAGCCACATTCAACGGGAAGGTTATAAGCTATTTTGTGCCGCAAAATTCCCACAGAATCGGGCACAACGCGGGTAACACCACGGGGCACTGCTAGTGAACTTATAAAGGTGCGTATGATATATTAGATACGTCAGATACAGATGTCGCATCAATAATTTCACAGGTTTTCATAAATCAGTCTTGAAAGTTACTTGACCACAGTCTGTATATAATATTATTAAAGTATAAGTTAATTTAAATACTATCGTGACTACAGCTAAGTTTTTAGGACTAGCTACTTACAGCTATCGGTAAGTAAGTGATAAACCTACATTCATGTAAATATGTGTGTAAGGCGACGATTACACGTAAAGTATTTACTGTGATCCAACAGTAAATATCACGTATCGTGGTATTTACTGAACGTGTAACCTAATGTATTGATGGATGACAGTATTTATTGATGGATTTCTAGATTTCTTGATTCTGTAATGATGATCCGTCAGATTATGATTTAAAAAGGTGTTACTATTGTCAGAAGTGTTATATTGTTCTATTAATAAATACTGTACGTGTAGGCTGGTGTATTAATCCATGAGTAAATACTGTATTACGTGTAATCGTCGCCTAAAGCCGTTACGTACTCGGAGACTTTTTAGTTGATAATTAATTTGTGACTTTGTACTGTAATGTATGAAAAATTACGTCATTTAATTAAGCGTCGTGTTGAGCTGAGTGCGGCAATAAGTATACTGTGATTCTCCATGATCATTTATTTTCCTACACAATATATTCCACTATAATGCTCAGAATATAAATCCAACGCAACACTACTATTGCCACATTATTGGTTCGTGGCTGTCGCGTTCGAAGAGGTACAGAGTAAAGTGCAGTGAAGGTCTCTCCACAACTGGCAAGAGTCCAGTGCCTCGACTTGTCAAGTGCGAACTAATGGATGTATTTCATTGATTGACTATCCTCGTCTAAACGACCCTTAATGGATGTAACTGTATAAGGAACTTTAATAAAAAAAGTAAATAAAGAGCTATTTTATTTGAAAATGGAATTGAATGTTCAATACATATTTATAAAAATGTTCCATAGCGCGATTTAAAATTTCGAATACTTTCTTTCAAATTGTATTTGCAAAAGCGAACCATTCAAACAATTTACACGAATGTGCGATAAATAAAACACGAATTCAAATATTAGGCACTCGATGCCGAAAGCGTTTTGAAAGAGACTATAGTAAACACTTCGATCAACAATACACAAAACAAGTCAAAACACTTACTATTAATTCAGATTTCGAGTGATTGCATCTCTCCTCTCGTAGGGTCACACACACAGACCGCGAGGCGCTACTAGTTATGTCCCTGGGCAAAGGCCTCTCATTTCACTGAAGATATCAGTACAATGAGGAATATTAGGCGTTTACACCACACTTGCCTAATGCGGGTTGGTGATCTCAAACTTCGAGTCATGTTTGAAAAGTAGGACACATGTTTCGCTTGACTCGGGATTTGAACCCGAGACCTCAGTCTTGACAGGCGTGTGCACCACTCGACCACCGAGGCGTATAATGTGGTTATTGGTACGTGGGGGTTACGAATGGTTCCGTCCTTGATTGTTTGTGACTCGCGTGATTTGTGGAGCACGCCCTCAGTAAAGGGGTTGGGTATTCCAGATTTATATAAATGCACATTTAAATTGTTTCTGTTTTACGTAAATTAAATAGAAAATGGTTACAAAAATAGTAATTTCTTCCTCCTCACTGTACTGATAGCTTTTGTGAGACGAGAGGCCTTTACTCAGTAGTGGGACATTACAGGCTAATACTCCTGGATCATTGCTTAGGAGACACTTAGGAGACACACTCATTGATATTTATTGGATTGAACAGAAACCTGATTCTTTTCAGTTTGGTCATGGCATAGGGGGTGCCATGGTATAGCGACTGCGACTTATAAGTTATTAAAATTGGTAGTCACCGTTGAGGACGCTTGTACTGTGGCACCTACATCGAGGCATTGATGCAAACTTTGTACACCCTCTTTTTTGGCGACAGAAAAAAAATTACGATTTCTCCTCATAAACGCCATAAAAATAAATAATTCAAAGAGCCGTCTGTTTTAGAAGCTTTAGAACTATAATGTGATTATTAAGTGAAAAGATCCTCTATAGAAGCTTTCTTCTCTACTAAGTGCTTATTAAGTCCAAAGTTTAATGAAAATTAGACTTCAATCATAATTAATTCTTAATTAGACTTTAAAAAATAAAGTTTCAAAAGCTCTTGTTCTAGGTTTTCCTTTAGTACTAGACTTTTATCTGTACCTATAAAGTTCATTCACGGTGCTTAACTACTTTTATCAATTAGATATTTGACTACCTAAAGTTCTGTTCTACAGAGGATTTCGTTTAGGATTCTAGAGTTAAAAATGGTGTTCCTATAATTTTCTAAAAATCTTAGCCAAATAGTTAGTTAATATATATTTTTCTTTAATCTATCTATATAACTATATATACTAGATTTTTTAGTCTCATTTGGACGGCTGGACCGATTTAGTTGATTCTGGTTTTGAAATGTTTTTTGTAATCCAGGGAAGGTTTAAACGGTAAGCTGTGAAGGAATAAATGCGGGTGAAACCGCAGGGCACAGCTAGTAATTAATGAAAAGGCAATTTAAAGTATTTGTTAATATTTTGATACCACACGGCGGCAGTTATTCCAATATAATTTGATAGAGATGAGCGTATTCAAAGAATAAAAATACCTCTTCCAGCTTCACTATCTTATACACACAACTCTGGTGTCACAATGTTAGTTACCACACTCCTCCGACACGGCGGAATCGATTTTTATGGCATTTTATAAGCATATTCAGTAGGTCTGAGAATCGGCTACTATCTATTTTTCATGTCCCTAAATGTTAAGGGTGTTCCATTCCTTAATTTTTATATGGCAATATAACGTTTGCCGGGTCAGCTGGCTCTGTCGCGTTTTAAAAATGACGTTAGCGTGTTGTAACGTGCACCCTAGTGCCATCTATTAGCCGCGGGGGCTAGTCAGTGATAAAGGCCCCCATACATCAGCGCTAGGTGGTCCGAGACGGCTTCATTTCGCACTCATTAGTTAACTTAATAGAACTGCTATGTTGATATAGTGTTACAAAGATACTGGGTTACTTTTAAATATTGTAAAATTGTTTCTTGTAACATATTATGCTTATCTCAGGAACTACCAGGCCGATTCGAATAATTATTTTTGTATTGGATGCTTTTAAGAGGAAGGATTATATTAAGATTTTGAATTTAGCAGTCAACTAACAATTAATTAAGCTAAGAGCTAATTAAATAATAAACTTATTTTTTGCGCAATATTAGCTTTGTCGTCGTTGATAATGAGCGACTTTATAAGCTGCAAGCTGGCGAGTTAGAAAGCGAACGTCACTCATATCTTTCAAAAGCCGACTCGCAGTTTCTATACACCACTTTTCGGGAGCTCTTCAATATAACCTTTTCTAGTCGTCCATTTACGAGCCGCAGTAGCGCGCAGTCGACAGCGCGCACAGAGTATTCTTTTGTTTTTCATACGCACGCAGCAGGACGACTGAGACCGCACAATTTGAAAGAGCCCTAAAAATTAACAAAGGTTATAGGTTTATAATTTTGTCTTAAAATAACGAAATATGATACTTGGTTCTATTATAATTATTCAAGAACATAATCCTGATATTTGGTTAATTAGGTTTTCAGTATCAGAAACATTAATAATAATATCGTTTCCATACGTTTTCAGGAAATATTGTAAATAATTATTATTCAAAGTCAGCATCTTCAGCTCAGGTTAATTAACGCCGTAGCGGTTTTCATGAAATTTCAACAATAATACAACTTTGTCAAAATAACTTCGTTTAGTACATTTGGCCGCAAGTACTCGAATTCTCTTCGGCTTTCAAACGAGTAATTCCACCTACATTAATTTGACATAGTTCTCTGGATGATGAATGATGTGGCATTTTGAGAAGACGGGTTATTAAAATTATTTTGTTGGATAAAGGAAGACTTGTTTGATATTAGACGAGAGGGATCATGTCTATCAGCTTTCAGACAATAACATTCGCATCATAATGAGTTTTTGTTTAGCAAGTACTATGTCACAGACATACACTTTCTTGACAAGCCCGTTGGCACAGTGGCAGTGAGAGCGCTTACTGTGTTGGTTGGGTTGCGGGTGCAATTCCCGCACGGGGTCAACAATATGTGAAGACATAATTGTTGGCGACGACGTCTGGATGTAAAATATATATTCTTATTAAATATTTGTGTATGAATATGTAGTATATCAGTGAGTTTCCACAATACAAGCTTAGAGCTTAGTTTGGGTCTTATTAACCGTGTGTGAATTCGCCCGAGTATATTTATTTTATTAACTTATATACCTTCGTCAAGATAGCATTATACTAAATACTCCTGCGATTTCTCTTAATGCGGTTTTGAACTAAAAAAGCAATGTAATGAAATTCCATAATATGATGCCAACATTACAAAGAACGCTTAAAAAACACTATTGTTAGTGTGACGGAGTGCCAACTCATTCATAAATCAAAAAGGTTTAAGGAGTTCGTTCACTGGCCGTCGGACATTGGCAGCTCGGAATTGATGTCCTTTCATATAATACTCTATTTCTTCTAAACATGACTTCTTACAATTTAGGCCATTTTTATAATAGATTTTCTTACTAGTTTGTAACAAAAAACGGGAAAACAGTGTGTATGGTGGTCAGCCTTGTCATATTTTGCGTATACCAACGCCCTCCTCCAGTAGTAGGTAACAATGTTGTGCATACTAAGTAGGATAGGTGAAATAGTGTGTGTGTGTGTGTGTGTGTTTGTGTTTTAACGGAATTTGTTCATATTCAGAGATGTCAAATGCTCCTATAATAGAGATTTTATGAGTGATTTTGACATGTAACGTATGAAAAATTACACCAATAAGTTAAGTGGTGCTTTAATGATCATCTCTAAGTGTGACAGTGTTATTTACAAGTAAGGAATGTGGGTTGATGTCATTTTAGTCGTGTTCAAAAGAAATGGACTTTACTGAACTGAACTGAAGACTGATATTTGTACGCATAGATAGTTTGCAAATATTATTCAACTATTTTTCATTTTTGATGTTTGATCCGGTGGGAAATCTAGGATTGAGTTAGTAGGTTTACTTCTGTAATGATAAAGGTATCCTGAAAGTTGTGCCTAATAGTTGGAAATAATTTAGAAATTGTATCGCAGGTAAGTCAGACTGAGTTTTGACATCTAAAGTGTGATTTTGTTTATTGGTATGGGCGAGGGTCTTGTAACATTTTATATGATTAGACTTTAACAATACGAATAAAGGATGACTCACGCTACACCGTGTCGGGTCCGAGCCGAGTGTCGGCCGTAGCTCGGTCACCGAGCCGGTTCCGTGTCTGAAATAGGATGACTCACGCTAGACCGTGTCGGGTCCGAGCCGAGTGTCGGCCGTAGCACGTTCACCGAGCCGGTTCCGTGTCTGAAATTACTAAACTGTATAGCATCACTACAGACTGCTCGGTCGCAGCTCGGCGGCGCTGTATTCATGCAACGGGCCGTGGCCGAGCCGACGCGGGACCGAGTTGTTTCCGAGCGTTGTCCGTTGCTCGGGCGTCACTCGGTTGCCGCTCGGTATAACGTGAGTGTGTTCATACAAAATATATGTAATATTAGTTGACCGTGCTACGGCCGACACTCGGCTCGGACCCAACACGGTCTAGCGTGAGTCATCCTTAAGGCTCGCGTTTATGTAAGTGCTCAGTCTATAAAATAAGGTGTTTCGTAGAGATTCTTAGGGCGCGTTTCGATAGCGAAGCTGTGCTCAGCTCACCAATCACAACTAAAAAAGTTCTTACGCTTAAAGTGTGTTGAGTTCTCTAAGAAGCGAGTACAATACGTGTTTTTTTCTTTAATATTATTTAACGAGCGCTCTAAACTTGCACTTAAGTGACACTTCCGACGCGCAATGGCTCCTCGGAATGGTGTCATGTAGCCGCTTGTTACCTAACCTCAGTCTGAATGAGATCCATTTACTCGTAGGGTTCCGCACGTTGCCTTCATTAACACTACCTTAATCCTATCTTATGTAGCGCTCGTATAGTTAAGCAACGTGCAGCTCGGCCCCTACTTGGATGGGTGATCGATATAGTTTGGCAGGACTAAACTTACTTGAAAACTAAACTCAACAGCGTGTCGCCGAATTTCGTTAACAACCAAATATACACACACAAATACCTGTGTAAAATAATACAAATAAAAAAATACACTTGAAAAAAATCACACACGGTTAATAAAACCCAAACGAAGGTTTTAACTTGTATTATAGACTAAATAACTAACTGATACTAATACTTATACATACAGAAATACTTTATATGAATACATGATTATATGAACCAGATTAACATGTTCTCCTTGTATATTATACAGAACCCAGCACCAACAGTGCTCACCTCTTGCTCAACCTGAAGTTTCCTTCGTGACAGTATAATTTGCATTGTTTTGAAGAGAACGCCTGAGAATGAGCTTTTACGTAACCGTGTTGCGGAAAACGTTCAGGAGAATTATTATACGACTTGGTTTTACAAAGTTCTTTGGTTAAAGGCACAGTACAGTCAGAAAGTCTATTTGTAATGCTTTTAGTACTTTGTCAAATTGATTTTTTTAAATTAAAATGTACCTAAGTAGTTGTTCATCACCTAAGTAGTTCGAATGCATTTGAATAATGACAAGTTTTTAAGTCAGCAAGTCGACTTATGAAAACGCCGTGTGTGCCAAGAACCATTTCACATTTAAACTAACTACTTACAAATCAAAAGGTTACACGAATTTATAATTTGACAAAACGCTAAACGGTACCAATTAGATTTGCCAACTGTACAAAGTTTAATTCGTTAGAAATGATAGGATCGAGCTAATTTCTCCGAAATACACCAAATTAATATCGCTTTGGCGTAGTTTGACTGATAGTTAAGCAAATATGCAGCTCCCAATATTTGCATTGATATTGACATGTCTGTTTGAGCGTAACTCTTGTCAGATAAGGGCTATTTACACTTCCTAGAAGATATGTTGCGTCTATTGGCCCCGTTACGGTATCGCGCGTTCTCAGGAACGTCCAGGATTGCACTCCGGCATTCTTGTATGAGCAATCACAATTACACGCGTACTATTTGCGAGCGAAAGCCCAGGAATACTATTTCACGCGCGGTATAGAGATAATGTATAAAGGGCTGAAATATTCATTGAGATACACCCTTCCTTTCCCAGCAGTGGGACACTACAGGCTAATACTACTACTACAATAAAGGGCTATTATTATTACCATTACAAAAAACCGCTAAAATCCGGAAAAATCGGTTAACGGATTCAATAGCCGATCCCAGATAACCGATTAAATTGGAATTGAGCGTAATTTTATATATTTATGACCCGCACTGCCTTAAGATTAGGGTTGGATGCCTAACCGAGTGGAAACTCGACCCCAAATGTTATAGCTAATTTGGAGACCGTAACCCAATGAAATGTACGAAGTTTCTTTTCTTTAAGATTATTGCTTACTATGTAGAATGTAGATGGACAAAACTAGCGGTGCCAGCGGATTTACCCACGTTGTATCCGTTCCCTCGGAAAAATCTCGATAAAAAGTAACATATCAGTTGGTCCAAACTGTCATATATCTCTGTGCCAATTTCCATTTAGATCCGATCGGTAGTTATTTCGTTGGACACACGAGTATGACCAAACATCCTTACGTTCGAGCCTCCTCACAAACTTTCAAATTTGTAATACCTTTTAGTAGTTTTTAGAAAGTAGCGCCGTCGAAGGCAATTTTTTAATGAAGACTATAAAAGTTTTATTTACAAATTGCATTATTAACTACTGTGAATATTATTATTTTTCAATGGAAAAACATTTACATCATTAAAATATTACACCCCCTGCATTGCCTTTCAACGAAGAAGCGAAATTAATATTGGTTTACAGATTGAATCCCACAATCAAATATAATGACCCCAACGCCGGCCTCTCTGTGTCGAGGCTTGAACACTTATAACAACAGTTGAAATCATAACAGTTCCCATTTCATTCACGTGAAATTAAATCCGCAGTTGAATACGTAAAATAATAGTTAAAAAATAATTCCCGACAAAAGCTTTCTTACAATGAGAATACCATTTAAATATGACTTTTCCTCAACGACCAAACTTTACCACTTGGAACTGACAGCGGAGGTTTCAGGATGTAAAACACATTAACCTCTATTGCGGCGTCGAGTTAAACTGTCATTGATAAGTTCAAAGTTCATGTTATACTTAGTTGAGTATTCTGTTTGCATTCGTGCGTAGAAACTGGTATGAATTCTGGTATTTGCTAGTCTCACTGTGACCTGCCCCGTGGGTACCTAATTTAGGAAAAGTAATAAATATTATAACGCCCCAATGTTTTATTGGTATCTACACTCGCCTGCCAAGACCGCCAAGCCGACTAGCTCCTTGTAAAGTCTCCCATCATACAAATATTATGTAGCTTTCGTACGTACCTGTATGACGCCACAATTTTCCGCATATTTACACGTCACATACATTTGTAAAATGTTTTCTTCTGCGCTCTTAACTGAGACTTTGTAATCTAAATTGTTTTCCTTGTATTTATTTTGCTGATCACCTTCATTTCTTTCGAGATACGTATTTTTTTAATAAATTGTTCTTTCTCGATCATGTTCAATGTGGATTTTATTTTGTTTGTTGGAATTGATTGGGTTTAAAATTAAGAGGGGTTTCGGAGATAAACAGCAGGGTTTATTCGTAATTTCTCTGCCGTTTTTTTCTTATTATAAAGGACAGGGCTTTTAATAATATTTATATAAGTTGCTATATTTAACCGTAGTTATGATAAGTAATGGTTTTGTTCCCTATCGAGGAAGTTTTTAAAGTAGTGCCATCTGTGTTTTTTAATCTGAGTTGTACCTCACAGCTGGTCTCACGATTACGTTGCAAACTGGGCCATATATGTATAAAAAATATGCTAAGAGGTTATATTGGAAGAGTGCTATCAAAGTTAAAACTCAAACAATTTCTTTATAATTGTAACTTTATAATATGTCAATCTAAACGACACGTAACAATAATAGATCACAGGAACAGCCAAATAATACGAAATACATAATTATTATCTATTTATTCTCTATCTATTATTATCAGATATCCGAGCCGATGATCCGGAAATTAGTCAGATTGTGTTATTGTTACAAAGATAGGTGTGTTAGCGCACGGCCGGCCAGTTTCCTTATTTACCAGTTTCACTGATTCACCAGGTTGGCAATTTTGAAAATCATATTTTTTTTTGTTCCATCGCTCTCATAATCACTCTATTTTGGCTGAGCTGCCAGATTCGTACAGTAACGTTACCAATTAGCTAGTTTGGTGATTTGCCGGCTTCACTAAAAAACGGTTTTACTATTCGACAGTTAGCTAGGTAAATAAGTTTGCTGCGGTATAAAAAACTGATAAGTGAAAACTGAACAACTAAAGTAATGGATTATAAATATGATAATGTAGGGAAACTGACAAGTTAAACGATTAAACAAAGTGTACCAGAAAATGGAATTGTTATAAGAACTGACAAATTAAAAGCTGACTAAAAATTAAACTGGTGAATAAACGGAACTGAGGAATAAGGAATCTGACCCCATTGATAACTAATTCATTGAACCGAATACACAATATTATTTTGGTCTACTAAGGTTGACATCAAATGGTGACGTTTGTTCCGATGAATTAAGTCTCTATATATATTTGAAATATTGAAATGGTAAAACTCCAGTTTATTATTCAAATAATGGTTATTTGTTTTGTAAAGTATTAGCCTGTAATATCCCACTGTTGGGCAAAGGCCTCTCATCTCACTGAAGATATCAGTACAAGGAGGAGGATTATGCATAATCACCACGCTTGCAAAATACGGGTTGGTGATCTCAAACCCGAGCCATGTTTGAAAAGTAGGAAACATGTTTTCGGTCGACCTGGGAATTGAACCCAGGACCTCAGTCTTGGCAGGCTTATTTATTTAATTATAGTTAATTCCGTGAAAAAGTATTTTCTTTAAAACCGGCTATTGAAGCCCAAGACACACATAGTGGGTGACTTTGTATTCATTGAATTTGCATGAGAGGTAGCACACTTACCCATTGGGGACCGTTACCTATCTCAATTGGTTATTTCATATCTCAGATTTTTTTGTCATTATTTCTTTTGTAAAATAATTACTACGCTGGCCCCAAAAATTTGCCTATTTCGAATATTTCATTGTTTAAGACCTTTTAGTACAACAGAAAACAAGTCTAATAAATAAAGATACTTATAAAACCTTTTAAAAAGTAACCGAACTTTGATTCTGATTTAAAAAGACCAAAGAGAATATAAACACCAACAAAACTTGTTACCAAGTAATATAATTAAGTTTTATTACAGTTTTCAATCGGTCCGTTTTTGTGAGTAATTTACAGGAATTTTCATTAGACTAATCTTAAAGACCATTTTAAATGGAAAGACTTTGATTTTAGTTGATTTAATAAACTGGAACTTGGACCAAAGAAAATTACCGGAGCACTGCAAACAGTACAGTGAAGCAGTGAGAAATTACACCTGTAACTGTGCGTGCAACTTAATTACCTTATAATTATAAACCAACTTAAAAACCATAGGGTAGGTTCATAATTAGTTGTTATTTTTATATTATAACTTCTTTGCCTTCCTATTATTTCGGTACATTAAGATTCGATTTAGAAAATTCATTCGGTTTTCATCCACTTGTAAACAAAAGGTATGTTTACGGAGTCGTCTCATTAAAAAGGTTGGGATTTTCTTTCTTTTCATAATACAGATCAGTTTTTTGTTTTGAAAAGTTATATAATGACAAGTTTCACACGACAATAAAGTAAGGCGCATCTTGCACGTAGCTCACTTTCATAAAACCGGCTTCATTTTGTTGTTGACATCGCTTAGGTTTTTATTTGGTCTGCGTTTGAAAAGTGTACTAATCTAAAAACAATAATTTACCAGTTTCGAGACATTCTTATCTTCGGTTGTTTCCAACTGTTAAAAATTCGTAACAACTTAAACAATCTTTTGGTTCTTGTTTTAACTAAATTGAATCTTCAAAAAGGGTCGTTTTAACTAATTGATAATTGTGTGAGACATTCTGTTGTTTTGTTATTGTTAATTAAGAATGTATTCACTGTCTAAATTACTATGGGATAAACGTAAAGATATACAAATATCTCGACTGTCTTTCCTGCAGGATAATTAAAGCTTTGAATTCTGAAGTCAAAGTTTAAAACACACGATCGCACAGGACGCTCACAATCAATTGAATTCACCGGCTCTTTTTTACCTATTCTTAAGCTCGTTAAATCTCAATTCTGCTTTAATTTGGTCTAACTAAATAATAAATTATGAAATCTTAATGTTTTATCGACTCAAGTCTTGTTAGTATTAAAAATGTAGGAGTTGATTACCCTAGGGATGGGATGGAATCACTTCGCTCGGCGCTCGGGGATCGATGTTTGTTAGGAATAACAGGAATACACTTGTATAACGTTAACGCGATGAATTTCGGAACGTCACATAGTAGCAGATGCTTGGCTGCGACCGCTTTTAACCTTTTCCTGGGACATAATTGACGTTCGGATTTTCATTACGATTTTCAACCACTTTTACTGTGACATTTTTCATGCTTCGATTTTCGGATATTGTTTGAATTATTAATTTAGCCCAATTTCACGATATTTTCCTGAACAGTGTCAGGGGAATTAAGTGTGAAATGAGAAGTGGGATTGATTCATTCATTCATTCATTCATTTCGAGTAGGTTAATAGCCAACCCTGGTGTCGGAATTTTTACACCGCCTAAAGGCCTCCAAAATAGTCGGACGATTGAAACAACCGGGATCGACTGCTTAAAGCCCTCCGAAGCACAATAGCGCTCAGATAGAAATGCCAATATCGGCCACCCATCCAATTAGGGGCCGAGCTGCGCGTTGCTTGACAATCGCAATGAACTATCATCGCTAAGACAAACTATGCCACGGGCGTTACTAGAACTAGTTTGATAAGTCTGACACATGTTTTCGCTTCCCAAGACTTCAGACTTGGCAGGCGAGTGCGTACCCCTGGAACACCTAAGCGCCGTAAGAATATACTCTACGAAAACTGCCAAATAAAGTCAGTGAAAAGCCTCGCCATGTGCGTGTAACTAACTAGCCAAAGCACTTGTAATAATCTTCCGATTAGTATTCTTCAGGGATCTTTACGGGGATTGGTTCACCCACCGAGTGTGGGGAGATTAATAGAATTACACCGATCGTACTCGGGCTAATCGACAAGAGTAATTAATAAAGTGGCTTCACACTACCTTACTGGGTACACACCGTAATATAATCGAACATTGCTAATTTAAGATGGATGTACAAGTGGCGACGCGACAAGTGAAGTTGCCAATAAAGATAATTCAAAATACATAATATAACTTTTACAATTGATTTCTTAGGCGAGCACTACTTGTACATTTTATCTGACTCTCCAGAAACCGTGGTCACAGACGAATATAAAATAAATTTACAATAAAGCGAAGTATATCCTTAAACGTAGTTTCAATTCAAAATGTGCTTAAAAGTGGTTTATTTGAAAACACAATGACTTCTGCCTATCTCTATTATTGACAGATTGACAAACACAGTTGACCCTGAGTCAGTTGTTTTTTGGCATCACGTTCCTTTTCACCCATCACAGGTATTATAATTGTTTTTTACAAACCTATGCTGTCCCGCTGTGAGGCAAAGGTTCCCTCAGGCATCGCCATATCCTATCATTCCTATATACTTAAAGGTCAAAGGTCGCTCGTGTGTAATAATAGTATTTTCAAATATAGAATGCATTTCATTGCTTCCAATTTAGTTTTGGTGCGATATACGAGATACGCATGAATCTGCCCCACAAATCGTTAATTAATGTTCTACATTTCCACTATTTGATTACCGATAGGTCATGTTTAAATCGATTTATATTCGGCCGAGTAAATTTGTGTTCTAAACCTGGATGTGTATCGATTGTACTTACCTACGGCGGACTACCATGAGAAGCTTCAGTGGTCTTACTTTATAATAATGTTGGTTGTAAGCTTAGCCGTATGAGTAGGGAAAAATACAGAGAAAACGTAAGAATGAAGTTTTCTAGAAAAATCTAAGTACCTATAAGTAACGTTCCGAAGAAATTGAGCGGACTTTTTCTAGACCAATCTTGAGATTTACATTAGTGATTGAAAAACTAACGACATTCTGTTAGATTATTTTTCAAAACTTTATATAAGTGTAGACTTTTCAAATTAATTTTCAATATAAATCGTATTAACTTAAACCAACATCCACTCACAAAATAAATTTTAACTTTAAATCCGTGATCCCGAGTGTAATATTTATTATTTCATTTCGCGAACCGATTTTATTGGGCAATTTTACTACGCAGTTAACAGCCTCCGTGGTCTTGTGGTTTGAGCGCCCGGCTCACGATCCGGAGGTTCCGGGTTCGATCTATTCTACATTTTACAACATATCTACATTTAAAAGGGCTTTAAGCTACTTTGAATACTTAATAATATAATAAATTTCTTTAAAAATAGGGTATGTAGCGGGTAACCTTCTATCATTTTTGTCTACGTCTCAGCTGTTCTACTGGGTAGTTTCGATCCACCACAGTAGACACATGTTCCGATTGGATATTACCGCTTCAATAACGAGACGATTTCCGAGAACTGTTCAAAATACATAATGTCATACTATACGTACACAAACAGAATACTTCTTGACCGTATTTGTGGACGTTATTTCTATATGAATAATATGCTCTGTTTTAACCCAAACTCACATGAAACCTTCATTACCGGAAGTGAAGTGAGGGGGAGTCTCTTGTAACCTACTTGGATGGGTGGCCAATAGTGGCATTTCTATTTGAGTGCTACCGTGCTTCAGGGCATGTTAAGCGGTCGGTTTCGGTTGTTTCAACCGTAAGACCATGTCGGAGGCCTTTAGGCGATCTAAAAAGCCTCTTACAGCAGGGTTGGACTATTCTACTCGAACTTACTAACCTAACCAGTACAACTAAGTAAGCAAATTGAATTGAAACTACTTTTACGGATACACTTCGCTTTTATTTTACATTATTATCTGACGTTTCGGACCCTTTAAAGGAACCGTGGTCGCAGAATAGTCACTAAAGAAACCAGCAAGTAAGCGTTATCATAGATTTCTCTAAAAGTCACATGAAAATCGTTTTTCCAGGATGTACTCGTAGCTCGGAAGTGCCTCGCGTTCCACCAGTGCTTCCTGCCCACGCCTACGGCTAGGAAATGGAACCGCTGACAAACAGACAGAATTAGTGCAACAAAATGTTTCTGTCACAAAACTAATTAAGTAACGTTGGAACGTAGCTCTTGTACGTATTCTGTTGCATTGTGCACTTGGCTTTTCTATTTCCTTTTTCGAAATGGTTTTGATACTGCTTCCTGTAAGTCCAGTTAGCTGTCTCAAGAGAAAGCCCTGGTTATTATAAGGTTTCTGCCCACTAGCCCGTAACACATCGTCACTGTAGGAGTGCGTGGCGTACATAAAGCCAGTGGGCATGTTCTGAATATGATAGATCGCGCGCGTCTCAAATTAATCACTCGGTCAGTCACATTCCATTGACCCCGCTGACTCACATCTCGCACCTCACACAGTCTACTGCATTTATTAATTTAGTTAGGTTTTCATGATGACTATCGCATACCTACTAGGTAGGATGTTCATAATATAAAAATTCCGATGAAGCATTTTGACAACACTTTATTAGGGCATTTAAAAGCTTCATTTTCAGCTTCAGACCTAAAAAAATAGCTGTTTTGATACACTTCGATTAATCATATTGATGCTTTTAATTACAATAGAAAAACAGATATTAACACACAGTAAAGAGTAACATTAAACCAAAATCTTCAAATTCGAATGTCTATAGGTAAATTGGCACGACGCCAACCAAAATGTGTTATTTATTTGTTTTTTATCTAGAAAATTTAACAAGAATAGGTGTTCATACAAATCCTATTTTTACGAAACAAAAGTTTACATCTCTATAAAATGATCGTAAATCTCGAGAGGATACTGTTTGGACATAAGGAATTATTTGGGCTAGATATACTTAGTACGGGAGGCCATAGTGGTAATTGTGGGTTAACCTGACCGTCCTGGGTACCTATAGGAATTTTAAGATTGAATAAAAATCGTTCGCTATCGGTTAAATTTCGACAAATTGGCAAAAAAGATAGAAAAACGTATTTCTAAATTGTAGGACAAAAGGCCCACTGTGCGATAAATATATGAGTATGAGCCATATTCACGTTGTAAAAGTAGGGTATATTCATTAGGAGGGTTGTGTATTTAGGTCCGCTGTAACTTGTTATTGTTCGTGCTCCATGAAAAATGTTTCCATTATTTTAATGTTCAATGAAATGCCTAAATCCTCTGTCGGGATCTCGAACTACTACGAAATTTCAGATAAATAGTGTACGGAATATCTTTTTTATAGCTTTTTAGTATTGTATTCATAGTTTTAGTAAATGTCAGATAGTTTCGGTTATGCTCGGTTTGTGCTCATAAAAAATTAAATTTTTATATAAAGCGCACTAACTGGTAAAAATATATTTTCATAAATAACACATTAAATAGTTTATACCTATTAGTATTGAATATCAAAACATATAAAAACTAACGTCCGAATTTCGGTTTTAGTTATAAAAAAGATAATATCTTTTATCTACACTAATGTTGTAACATTCTACTTATGTTTCCAATACTTGACTTATAATTACTACTGTTATAGCGCAGACAACTAAAACACTCAATTTAAGCAATTGCACATGATGTTATAATATCCACATCGATATCGTAAAATCTCATTATAACATCGCGCCCTGCGCGGCGCGCGCAGCTGCGCTCTCATTGGTTAGATTTTAATGGCGGCAAGTTCACTGTGACAATACACGTACGCGTGAATTTAATGTTTCGCAATGTGTTTTGTTTTTAAAATTTTGTTTGATTAATTGCATTAGTGAAGATAAAGTAGTGTATGCAACTGCATATAACACGGGTATTAAAACACTCGTTACTATTATGAAACTCGCTGCGCTCGTTTCATAAACTCACACTCGTGTTTTAATACCCTTCCTTATATGACAGTTGCATAAACTACTATTACAATGCTTCAAAATGGCTGCCTGAAACGGACTGTGATTGGTTAGGAGGTATAATTTTAATTAGTTTAATAGTTACTAGCAGCGCCCTGCGGGGCTATCGCGGGTCAGGCGCGGGTCGCACAATACTGTATCACCCACCGCGCTGACACTGTCTACGTGAAATGGGCTGTACCCCTAAAAGAAACAACGTGTCCTTAATAGAACCTTCACGCCATAAAACTAATGAAAACATCAAATGAACTAGTATTAATAACCGCGCTACATTCTAATAAAGATCCCACACGCTGTTAACTAATAAAAATTAAAACCGCCACGAGACCACTGACGCAGTTATTTTCAATTACAGTTTACAACTCCGTTTTATAGTTTGCGTAACTTAATAAACACGGGTAGTGCTGTGCTTGGCGTTGCATAACTATGTTATTTTATTCATTAACTTGTTGCGTCTGTGGTTTTAACTGCGTTCAATTTTAATTTTTTACCAGATGACCCGGCGAATTTTGTACCGCCAATAAGAGAGGCTATTTTATCATTGAAGATAAAAGCCTATTAAAAAAAATAGTTTGTAAAAGTCGTTTTTAGTCCTTTTATTTCATACAGTTAACAAGGTTCTTATTAAAAAACAAACTCTAATGTCATCCGATTGGAAATTCTTTAGTCGCGACGCGACTAAATCTGAAAATAACGTAAGCAAGATCTAAAAAATGTTCACACTAGCGTATCTACTGGATTGCAGGACCACCGCACGGGACAGCTAGTAATACAGACAGCTGAAGAATTTGATTTCTTTGTTTTGTTTGTTTGATCGTGCTAATTTCAGGTACTTACTAATATTCCGATTCGAATCACTATTTTTGTATTGGATAGCTACATTAAAAAAGAAGATAGGCTATATTTATCCCGAAATTTACATGAAAAAGAGCGAATAAAACCGCGGGCGCTGCTCGTAATCTAATAATTACATCCTTATTCCAAGTTTAATTTAACTTCATATTTGTGTTACTTCACTTGTGTAACTTAACGCGGCGGATGACAAAGGTCTCTTAACTTGGAGGCTTTTAAGTACAAAGTTATGTGACTTACGAGTGCTTATTAAGCTTGGTTTCCTTATTGTGAGTCGAGTTAGCCGGGGAAGACTACCGTCATATGAATTTATATGGTAGAGATACTCGTACATCCCTTCATTGTAAGACGATAAAGTTTACAACATTCAGTTAACATAGTACATAACATAGTTTGTTGTTATTTAACCTAGCAATAAATTCTATTTTCGACTCCTGAAACACTATTTGAAGACACTTGAATATTATTTGTAACTCTATAAACACAATCCCCAATTTTTGAAACTGTTTTCAGACTAAAAAGCACTATTTTCAGACTCCTGCAACATTTTGTAAACACTAATCGAGACAGGATTTAATCGCGCCTGAAACACTGGCCTCAGGCACCAGTAAAAAAAATTCAGGTTCCTGAAAAACTATTTTAAACTCTCGAAACGCATTAGTTCGACGCCATTCCAAACTCGCGTAGCGTATGTATGTGAGGTCCAACTATGCTGCAAAATGGCGCACTGTTTTGTAGCAAAGTTCGCAGTTGACCTTTTGGTGTATTAATTTAAGGCTGTACTGTATTTTGTGAACCGATGAAGTTGTACAATATATTATCAGTAAATTTATATTATTAATTTTATTAAATGTTTGTTAAAAATGGAAATAGCAATGTTTGTCAAAATTATCAAAGACACGTTTATAAAAAGAAAGTGTTTACACGACAAAAATGATCTTGTGGTTTTAAGTGTTTCCCTGGTTTTATTCGTTCAAAATATAAGTTTACCATTGAACGTCGCTCTAACAACTTTAGCTTTATTTAATCACCAACATACTTAGTACAGATCAAATCGAGTATCAAGTCTCCAGTTCAAACGCTACTGCATACAATCTGTGAATAATAAAACAGTGATGTAATCGGCGTCGTTCAAAGCACTTCAGATACAGCAACGTAAATATTTATACGAGAGACTATCGTTCGATTGAACCTGCGTACACTACGGGTTCTAAGAATAGAAAGGCGATACATTAGATATCAGTCATATCAGAGTCACAGTCAAATAAAGAATGAGGGTGAAAAAAGGTGAAACAGTTGCAATGTTAGATAATCATCAAAGACTAAGGCGCAGTAAGCTGCATGCAACATGCAGTGGCTGTTATAGTGTAACGAATATGGTTGTCGAGAACTGGTCCTCGCGCTACTAGAGGGCGCGGGCGGAGGCCGCGAGACATCGCCGGGGTCTGTGAGGGACTCTCACTCATCACTCACTGCGTACTGACTACTCCATAACTTCCAAATTTTTGTTAGAGTTGAAAGAGCCTAATATATATACAATTAATCGGTTAATATGTACCCAGACTACTAGTCTATGTAAATGAGCTATTATTTAGTATAATAAGTTTATTATATGTTATTAGTTTTCAGTTCAGTAATCATTAATTTGTACACCCAAAACCTTCAAACATTCTGGGAAAGCTGCCGGTTTACCCTAATTTGAAGTACCTGTAACAAGACCCTAACATAATACACTATTACTCACATTATACCATTATGAAAAATCACTCCTTTCCAAATAAATTGACAAGAAAATGGAATTAATGTGTAATGAATTTCTGTAAGAAAGATAGTGTTGCCAAACTCTAACATAATCCAGAGATCGTAATGTTATTATTATGGATGAAAGCTCGCAAAACTATGATAAATTAATGAGATATGTTGACACTTAAAGTAGTGGAAATAATGAACTCAAAAGTTACAAGAAATGGTCATATGGGTCTCGCATTTCACATAATTATTCTATTCCTACTTCGATTTTCTATTTCCGTTTTCTTTTGTTCTAAGGACTCATAGTTAAAGTACAATATATCCAGAGCAAACAACAGCTGCTAGTTTTAAATAAAACAATGTGAATATGCTTTTTTCATCCTTCGTCGAAGTTCCTTATTAGCGGAGCTTATGTGTTCTACAAACAACGTTCCGACAGTTCAATATTGCTAAAGGTATTAAAAAGCGTTGCAGCTGATGTTAGTAATAAATAATACTTTACTAGTAGTAAGTATGTCGAACGGCATACATCATTAAAAGATTATAAGCGAATAAAATCGGTTATGATTGTTATGCTGCTGGTAATGACACAATTATTTGACAGCTCAAGTAATCCGCTTGCCCCATAAGGCGGGTTGAGCCAAATCGTGAGTTATCGTAACATACATTGTTTAAAAAGTTCCCGAGTACGCTGTAAATTGTTTGTTACGAGCAGCATTGTTTCATAACATAACCGAAATCACATTCTGTTAAAGTATTCGGGCTCCCAGCAGAAAACCATATTTTTTCCCAGGGTTAAGTTACGAAATAACGTTCTATATTTAAAAGGCATTTAACAGTGTAAAAAATCAGGAACTTTTAAACTGATATCACAATAACCAACAAATCCTTTTGTGTGAATGTTTGGATGTTCCTTTTTTCACAAAAAACTACTGATTGAATCTAAAAAATAGCACAGGCATAGGACAGAGTCTGGCATAATACATAGCCGAGTTTTTATTCAGAAATTTCTACAGAAACGGGTACAATGCAGCTGAAAGGCATTGCCAGAATAAAAGTAAAATCAAAACTGAAATAAATAAAATGAAAAAAGAAAAAAAATGTACTGCATAGGATTTGCGATATCAATTGATATGTGATCGCGTGTAGGACTTAGATTTCTACAAAAGCTTTTATATATTTCGGTTTCCAGAAATCTAATATTAAAATGTTAACGAAACATGCATAATGCTTTAACGGTCGTGAAAAATAATCATAATAAAAAACTTTTCAACCAATCACGAGTCCCATTAAATAATGCTTTACACATTTTGGTTAGTTTTTTTCATTTGGGAGTATTCTTATTGAAGGACCTTAATATTAAGAGAATTTTAGTACAAGTTTATGCATAAGTGTATTATTTTAGGTTACTGTCTGAATAAACAAATGCTAAGAGTCACCGCATACGGGCCACACGGGACAGCCACAAACGTTGCCATGAGAAGTTAGAATCGGCTAAAAAGTATCTAAACCACGCGACAGCATTGGCGTCAACTATGGGCAAAACCACAAGAAGTATACGATGGTGACGTTTGTAATTGTGGCCGGCAGCCCGTGTGTGGTGACCTTAAGCATTTGTTTATTCAAATAGTAACCTAAAACAATAAAATTAGACATAAACTTGTACTAAAATTCTCGTAATATTAAGTCCTTCAATGAAAGCACTAAACGAGGTTCAGGACATTTTGACTAACGTCGCGATGTTTTAATACCTGAGTTTATGACCTGAGCGACCTTACCGAGGATTTGACGGCTTATAACCTAAAGGAAAGTGTTTTGTAAGATCGTCTAAAGGGCGAAGGTGGGCGAAGAAACCGAGATTATCAGCAAAATATGGCACTTTGATTATAAGTATTACGAGTAGCAGAGCGTTATGGCTTTATTCTTATGTACAGTTACAGAGAAAAGGGCCTAGTAGTACTAAGATGTTAGCAACTGTACTACTAACTTGTTATAGTACAGAGACGGTGCCAGTGGCTAGGGATTTATGAACAAAAGAATGTTTTAGAAACAGTGAAAAAAATTATTAAATTAAATTTATTGCCATAAAAAATAAGAAAAAGACATTTACATCATGAACAGACGACGTATAATAGTAACAAAAATAAAATAAAATAGTACCTAATAAAAAAATAACCGAACCGTGAGTGTGATAGCAGTGTTCGGTTAATCAAATTCGGTAGGCACTGTCCCCGTCGCAACACTGTGGCAGTGGCATATTCGCCCACTAAAGATCTGCACTAAAAATAAAAAGGTTCATTTGTCGTAGCAAACCAACCCCAATAAAGTAAGTCCAGTAAAACGGTAACTATATATCAAACTAAGTAACTCTGTACAAATAAAAGTCACCCAATTTATTTTAAAACGGATTCAGCAATAAACTGGTTGGAATCGTAAACGTTTTATAGTCGCGCCTCGATCGCGGGCCGTTCTCCAAATTGATAGGTTAATGTGAAAACAATACGTATGAACAAATAAAAGGGATTTCTTAATAGATTATGTTGTTTCCAATTACGTTTTATTGTAATTTTACGACGCGTGCAGAGGTTCCTTTTCGGTTTCCACGTTTCAGTGGCGACGACCTCCACTAATGAGCTTTTTTAAGAGCGTGGAATAATGGGTCCGACATTTTAATTTTGTTTTATTGAAAAACGGAATTCTGCCCTATGACATTGGGCGTTAGCTCAAGGGACAGAGTTGCGTCTCGTGCGCCGAAACGCGCAAGCAGAGACACGGGCGTATAAAGATTCTTTAGACGTTTTATTCAACATATCGTCATCGCTCTTCATAAAATTACAAAATGGCAGTGGGGTCTAGCCGGGGTGCTAATGCGTTGCGTCGCCCTTTTCGCCTCTGCCTTGACACTCCGCGCATCTTCGCCGACCGCAACATGACCCTGCCACGTCTTTTCAGAAAGCGCATTGCTTGTTACTCGAAATCTAAATTCGACTCAGCTGCCGTGACTCTATAGTGCATGGGGGCGATACGCCTGTATACATATGCTTTTAATCTTCGTTGGTATTGCGTGAGGTTACAAACTTCGCCCTCATTCAAGCGTTTACATTGTCTGGCTGCGCGCTGCAGTAGTGCGCTGTCATCCGCGCGCACGGATGTTCGTTTGTTTTTCACATAAAACACACGTAGCTGGACGACTGAAAAAGCTTAATTTGAAAAGCTCTACGAGTCGACAATTAGTTATTAAAATACCGCATTTAAAAAATAAACAAAACATATGAAACAATCAGTCGGAGCTTAGTATTTTATCCAATAAATTATTACTGAGAATTGAAATTATATACCTATTTATTCATCTGTTTTTTTCCCACATTGTGATTCCCCGATTCTTTCAAAACAAATAGAAAGGACTCTTAAACCGTTCAGAAATGTAGTGGTTCACATGAAAAGACAATATTTGTTGCGGGATCCGTAGAATTTTGTAAAAATATACCAATGTTAGTTTACGATACTCATTACATTCGATACACTGGTTGATGAAAGTAAATATAAGTCCATCTTACAAGGGCATTTTACTTGGTCTTGTAACATCTGTTCTCACAAAAAGACAATATTGAAAATTCGTTCTTAATGCACTATAGTGTAATTTTTTAAAATAAATGCTATTAAAAAAATCTATCACCGTTGCTGCACTATGGCAATACCACGAAAGAGTTTTATATCAAAGTAGTTACTGGTCTGTAAAATCGGTTTTTACAAAGCTTTCGAATAGTCAATTGTTCAAATATTCCCAGAATTTTGTTTATTTCATCTCTATCAATGGACTCACACACTTTGATCACGTGAAATTGTTTTGAATCGTAGTTCAATGACTGAGGTCAAAGGTAATGGCCATTTTAATTTATTGGCTTCGAATCAGTGCACTGTATTTGATTAAATTGATTTGATTCTTGTAAAGATTCTAATTTTCGATTGAAATCGAACTGTATTTGCTGCTTTTTACGCATTACTGCATTAGAGACGAAGCTTGTGTTTGGGTTCATAATGAAATTTAGTTTACCCATAGAAGTAGGTTTTGTCGTTCCCTAATTGCACTTTCCTAAGTTCACTCGTCTACATGATTTGAAGCAATTCATTCTCTATTTGGAATACTAATTGGGGTCCTAGCTGCAATCTGAATTTAATTACCGAACCATTTAGTATAACCGTTTCAGAACTATCATTGTTATTTTACTATTTGTTATAAGTAATTTAGTGTTAAATTGATATATTCAGTTTAAGAATAATTTTTAGGCAGGTGTAGCTAGTAGATATACCAGCGGCCTAAAATGGGTGGCAAGCTATAAAAGTAAGAAAGTTCGTATTGCCAACCCTTGTGTCCTCAATCTCAGACCGCCGAAAGGCCTCAGACATAGTCAAGCGATCGACATCTTCCCTCTGTGCACCGATCTTCAGTCTGCGGAAGATCGTATCGAAGATCGGAAGATCGCCGTAGCATTCCAAGCATTTGTATGTATCGTGCCACATTCGGCGCATTACCTAAAGCAACATTGTACAAACGTTTGTAGTCGCCGAATAATCGGCCATCCAATGTGGCGTCGGAATTTCCGTCAAGTGTAGCGGTGGCTTTGTTCAAACTACGCTACGAGCGCTACGCCGTAGTAAAAACACACACTTCCTTTTTCCAAACTGAAACAATAGAGCATCACTAAGTGATCGGTATTCAAAAGCATTCAACACTGGCTTGTGAATTGGCCGTGAAATAGGCTTTTGGCTTACCCGACCATGGAATGATGTAGCGCCCGCTCGGATGGAATTCCGGAGAAATATATCAGTGAAATAAGTTACCACATACTGGGTGACAACCTTTGTACCAGTACTTTGTAGAGGTTAGGCTCGGAATCTATAGAAATGTTATTGTTGAAATGTTTAGTCAACGTACAGTTTTTATAAGTTACGTAATTTCCACACTCATATAAACGCTATGTAGTAAATGTACAATGTATTCACGTAGTATTCGTTTCAGAGTATTTTTAATTAGTTTACATTGATGACACCGCTTAAACAATCCACTCCCGTTTTATTACAATAAAATTGATAAAAGCTTTTTCACAATATTTACCTACAGTATTAAATCAACTTCAAATAGACCTGCAAATGGCCGAAGAGACCCTTTCACATACATTTTAGATAGTAACAGGTGTGATTACTCTCACACCCTCATAGGAAAATATGAGCCTGAAGTAGCTTTTTTATCGTCATTGCCTACACAACGTATGAGATGTACTTATTTATGTCTGTGAGGCAAATAAAACGAGCAAGGAGCCCGCAATACGCTGCTACTGATCCTAGCAACGCTCCGCGGTTCTAACCCGTTCGAATAAAAAGAAATACAGTTTAATTTAACCCATAACCTTTCTTTTGAATATAGCTATCATATGCAAAATATTAATTCGAACCCCACTCGTACATTTACAGATAACACGAAATAGAGAAGTGCTTCGCTATTCCGTATAAAAAAAAAACTATTCATGATAATATAATCTTCTTCATCGAGTGGATGGCCAACCTGACCAATCCTGGTGTCAGAGTTATTGAGCCGCCAAAGGCCTCTGACATGGCTCATGTAACGATTACTATAAATAATATAATACTAGATACTTGATCAAACTCTTCAGCTTTATATTAGTATCGATAGGCAAGCATAGGTTGCGAATGAGTCGAGTCAGAGTAATAATATGTGAAGACATAGTTGTTGGCGACGACGTCTGGGTGTCAATAATATATTCTTATAAAGTATTTGTGTATGTATATGTAGTAGTATTAGTTAGTTTTCCATAATACAAGCTTAGAGCTTAGCTTGGGTCTAATTAACCGTGGGTGAATTTGTTCAGGTGTATTTATTTAACATCTATCGATGTTAAGTAAGTATTATCCAAAAGAGACATTACTTTTGTAATTCGCCCAATCTCCATTTTAACCGTACACAAAATGTTTGTTCCTCATCAACGGACAGATTTACGATCGGATCGAGTCATTGAGAAAACAAAGACTTTGTTAAAGGATCTCGTGCCGTTAATTCAAGATGGGATGGATGATTCAAGATGCGCCAACAATAAATTAACGTGATTTAATTTTAACAATAGATAAGATTAAGCTTCTTGTTACGTTACTTACGTTAAAGTTTGTTTTGAGTTATAACTGACTTCCTATAGGAGATTCTCGATCTCGGTTGGTACATCTATACTAATATATAAAGCTGAATAGTTTAATTTTTGTTTGTTTGAACGCGCAGAAACGACTAGTTCGGTTCGAATAATTATGTTTGCTTCGGGTCTATCTAGTCAAATCAATCTTAAAACAATTATTTTTTGCTCTAAGCATCCTTATGAAGGTACATGCGGCATGTACCACTGACAGGTTTGTATCGAACAAAAGTAGGTCTTATGCTGAGTAACCTAAATATGATTTGCGCTCAGAGTACTATATACAAAGTTCCGTAACGTCTATAACTTGATCAAAATTTCATACAATGAGTTCAGCAATCTTAAACAAAGCAAGTGAAAAATGGTAAAACAAAACCATTAAAATAGAAAAAGTGGAAACGATTTACAAACGACAACTTATCGCTCAAAAGGATCCAATTTTGTATAAAAACACGAAATAAAATGAGATATATTTTACAGCGGCGAATCAATCAGCATTCTTTGGGAGGGCTGCTCCGATTTGATACCCTCGTTTCCTCTCCAACGTCATTTGTATTAAGGAGACCGGATTACGGACAGACTATTAGTGCCCGCGGCTTTACCCGCGTTATGTCTATTTCCGTTCGATTTAAAAGTAGCCTAATATATAGCAAGTTTGACTAAGCAAACTTAGTTCATCGCGATTGTTAAGCAACGTGCAGCTCGACCTCTACTTGGATGGGTAGCCGAGAGCACTACCGTGCTTCGGAGGGCACGATAAAATGTCATAGACTATCGTTCACACTTGTACGATAGCGACCGGACCGGCAGTTTCGAAAGACCTGTTTGTCACTGCGTAACAGATATAATAGAGTTTTAAATTTATCTTTACGGACACATTTAAGGAAAGAGTTTTCATTAAACATTTTTCAATCGGATGGGAATACCAAAGTTTTTCCCAATGTAGAACAGAAAAATCGATTTAACTTGATTCTAGCTGATGAATTACAATCGCAAGTAAACTACCATTCTGTAGGCACCCCTGAAGTTCCCAAACAATACCCCAACTTGGAGTGTTAAGCAATGTAACTTTTTCGTTGAAGAACGGTTACCAACTCGTCAAATGCTACATTACATGCACATGGTGTAAACGCGCGTCGCTTAAACCGCTTCCCTAATACCGTGTTTTATGAGCGACATGAATATAACATGCGATAGGATTAACGTCAATCGTTTGGTGTGGAGGGTCTCTCCACTTATTTTTACAACATTGATAATACGACATCTTACACAACTATGCTTCAATACAAAATTGCGTGCAATTCTGGCGTCTCATAATGGCATAACGATTTATGCGACTAGGGACTACAAGGTAAAATGACGAGGTATAAAAGTCTCTTTTGCTCTTTTCGAAAAAAGGGTATGTCTGAAAAGAACAAATCATTCGATAGATAAAATGATGTTAATAAACGTTAATGAATCCGCTCTTAGTTCCAAGCAAAGTAACCTTGAGTAGATTACTGGCCAACTCTAGTGTTAGGCGCAGTCTTTAGACATAGAATCATATAATCCTTCATTTATTTTCCGCGTCATTATTTAATTAATCTCAAAGTGGCAACACCAAAGACTTCAAGCTCGATTTACGAAGAAAGTTCACGTAAACAGAAGCATTTTTATTGTTAAATATATTTTTATAAAGTCTGTCCGTCTGTTCTAGGTGATTGATTAATGCGTACAAGACGTTATTATAGCAATGATTTATTACGCACGTGACTCGCCATTCAAAGCAGAGTTAGTTCAGTGTTATATACAGAAATGCTTTTCGGAGTCATCGAGAATAAATGTTAATTATTTAACACCAACGCTAAAAAATGTTTTGGTCTGCGTCTGTGCCTGCGACCGTTCGAGAATTCGGATGTGAATTGATTTGGTTGATTTTCTTTAGAAAGATCATCGATTATTTATACTATTATTATATAGGATAGTTTCTTTTTGCTACTTACAAAAAATGTATGCGCACGCCCACTAAATCTGAGAGAATAACGTAAGCGCGATCTACAAAATGTTCACAATAGCGTCATCTATCGAATCACCGCGCGGAACACTAAATGACAAGCTATGATTTTTAGAGCGAAAATCAAACTCTAACTTTCATCGGAAGTTCAAACTTCATCAGTAACATCGGTTGTTATGAAAATGCGCTAAACCATACAGAATTAGACGCGAAGAGGTTTCTATGCCTATGAAACCACCAGACTTCCAGTCGGAATTTTGAAATTATTTTTATATTCATAGTCAAGATGTGGCTTGACAAGTCAATTGGCAGAGTGGCATGTGAGAGCGGTTACTGTTTCGGTGGTTGCAGGTTCGATACCCCCTCGGAGTCAACAATATGTATGTGCAGATATCATTGTGAGCAACGACGTCTGGGCACAGAATAATAAGTACTACATGGTCTGGGTTTCAATTATACATATATTAATATCAAGTATTTGTGTAAGTATAAGTAATAGTATCAGTTAGCTAGAATCCATAATACAAGCTTAAAGCTTAGTTTTGCTCGCTAATAATTCTAGATATTAACAAAGGCTATATCTTGTCATCCCTTGTCCCTACTATTAGTCATACCGATTATCCCACAGTAACACAAGGCAAATAAACCCGCAGGATACCAGTACAATATTCAGCCCCAATAAATCTGAATCACGAGTTAGACACCAACTAAATCTACTCCGTATTTCCCTGGAGGGACACAGTTTCAAACATCGTCAATATTTGCACGGGACAATGCATAATTTTGTTACGATCGAAGTATTTTGTTGGAGATACGTGTTAGTTAGTGTTGTATGTGTTTATTTACAGATTTATATATTTTAATTGATACAATATGTTAGGACTTATAACGATAATAAAATCTTATCTTTATCGATAAAGTTATACTCCGTCAAATAATATGAACAATTACAAAAGGTGCGATCAAATGTACAGTCCCACCATCTTATCTGTTCAGTTGACAGCGTCGCTAGTGGAGAATTTGGTATACATAATATAAGAAATTCACCAAGAAACAAAGGTAATTAAAACATATCTTGCAAGTCAGTCTATAATATCATTAAAATTTAAGAAACTACAATATCAATCATATAAAGCCTAACTAACATAGTATAGATTCAATATGACGCGGCTGTAGTTCCCATTTTGCCCACCTGAACAGTTAAGTTGGTGGCACTGTATGTATGCAGGGAAATGTCAAATTTGTATACAGCAAGTTTGACTCAGCGATTGTTAAGCAACGTTAAGCTCGCCCTCTACTTAGATGGGTTGCCGATAGTGGCATTTCTATCTCAGCGGATGTTTCGGGGGGTACGTAAAATTGTCAGCTCCGATTGTTTTAATCGATAGACCACGTCGGAGGTCTTTAGGCGGTCTAAAAACTCCGACATCTGGGTTGATCACTAAGCTACACCGACTTACTTATTCTACACGTTTTACAGACAAAACAGTACGTACTTACTGCCATACATACTCACAGATGTCCTAAGTAAAAAGACAATTAACTTATTGATATATTTTTATAGATATCACTAGCAGTTTTACCCGCGTTGTGCCCGTTCCCGTAGGAATTTCGGGAAATTTTACACATATAAACCTTCCTCTTGAATTCCTCTATCTATTTAAAAAAAACTGCGTCAAAATCCGAGCAGTAGTATTTGAGTTTATCGCGAACAAATAGACGCGGCCGGGGACTTTAGTTTATACTATGTAGTGATGTCAAAAATCATTCATATTACCAACTAATTATTTGATATTTCAGAGAACGACGTTAAGTGTATGTGAAATATATTTCACTAAAATATATTATTAACATAAACACAGGACCGCGCGACGTTATTATTAATAAATAATTAACCCTAATGTAGTTGCCTTTGTAATAAAATAAACTTTGGATTTTAGACTGTACCTTTACCTTTGTTAGCCATTCTGTGAGATGTGGTACGGCTGGCACAGAAATCGTCTAGTTTTTTTTTAGAATAATTAGTAGAAAAGACTAACCGCCGTGCAAACGTCAAATGCTTCCTTAGTAGATATTTATTGGGTAATCTTGACATTATGTCAATATTTTGAAAAAAAAATCGTATAGAATAAAAAAACAATACGAGTGTCAGAAAAAAAATTATAAACTTTTTGAAGTTTAAAAAAAAATCCAAGTCAGATGCAATAGAAATGTAGTGGTAGTAGTTTGTAATGTCCCACTGCTGGGCAAAGGTCTTTCATCTCACTGAAGATGGCAGTACAGTGAGAAGGATTCGGCGTAATCACCACGCATTATACATATAATACTAGCAGCGCCCCGCGGTTTTACCCGCGTTGTGCCCTTTCTCGTGGGAATTTCGGGAATTTTTTTACATAAAAACCTTCCTCTTGAATCACTCTACCTATTACAAAAAACCGCATCAAAATCCGTTGCGTAATTTTAAAGATTTAAGCATACAGACAGACAAACAGACAGATACGAAACAGAGACGACTTTATTTTATACTATGTAGTGATGTGAATCTCCTTTTTTTCCATCGGTACCCGTACGAAACTTTCCAATCACCGATCTTGTTTAAAGACTCTTTTGTTTAAATTAGCAAGTTACGTTATGATTTAACTTTGCATTAAATATTATTTGAACTGTTGATGAATTAAATTGAGTTCTGTAGGTATACTAAAAATACTAGAACTGTTAGTTCTACCTGCGTCCTTGTGCTGAGAATTGTAGCCTGTAACTTTAATCTTAGTACTATTATATACGAAAATAATGTATGTAAATCGGACGTATATCCCGAGAATTAAAGGCCACTCACTATATCCTTTATCCTGTTATATATAAAATAGGCAATGTAAACGTTTCGCAAGCCTGAACTCCACGACACCTGCCCATATACTCCGCGCCACCTCCGCGACTCTAACTCGACCCCATGCCGCCTACGACGCGACGCTGCCTTGACCTTGCCTTGCCTTAATGATCATACTCCACTAGCCATAGTGTATGTGAGCTCCCAAGAACCCCATAACAAAGAAAACAATAACGTCTTCAATTAAGACAGTGGCTTTAAGCGAGGTTCATTACTATTTCTTGGTAAACACCGTTCTCTGGTAACTGAACCAATATTTGCACAAGCGTAGTTATTTAGCAACAGAAACTTATCTATAATGGAAGCGCGTGGCAGAAAGACTTACCCTTTGTACGATTTGGTTAGACGCCGAGATTCAGGTTTGCAGACAGCTACCTATGTTACAATAATTCAGTGTAGTTTGTAGTAATTTTTCCAGTCGTTATAATAATATGATTAAAAAAACAGGACTAGTCTTTTACAGAAAAATATATCTTAAATTATTAAGAACTATTATATCAGAACGATACGCGAAACAATAAGCTTTACAATGCTGCAGCGCTGAGCAAAATGAAACTATATAGCTATAAATTATCTTCCCAAGAAATTTAGCTTTGTTTAGCTATGTTTCTCGGGAGAATAGCTAGGGAAGAAGGCGAATGTCCTAACATTATATTTCTGCTTTACCAAAACTTTCAATTGAGATTACACTTTTTTTAAATAATGTTTTTACCCATTGATAGGTCGATGAGAACAGGTTAGTACCGAGTACTGTACAGTGATTTTGTTTTGTTATCTTAATTAATGTTTTGTTTGTAAGTAGAGAGTAATTGGCGGAGGAATTAATTATAGTGCGTTCTAATTTATGTGTCTGTCTATATATATACAATACTAATATTTTTGTTATAGTAGTTTGTTTGTTTGAACGCGCTAATCTCAGAAACTATCGGTCCAATTCTAATAATTCTTTTTGTAATGGATAGCTACATTAAACGGAAAGGTATAAGCTATTTTTCATCCCAAAATTCCCACAGGAACGGGTACAATATGGGCAAAACCGTGGGGCACTGCTAATAGTGAATATGATGGTCAATATGATTCAGTAGAAAGTGATAGAGTGAGTTATTTGACATTTGGTCGCTGCGTATAAAAATTGAGGCTAAAGCAGTCGCTTTAGTGCTTATTTATAAGCAAAAACACTAAATTAAACAACTAAGTTGAACCATCGGCTCAGTTATTCAAAGCAAATTCTTTTTATTTTTTTTCAACTTTAAAAACTTTTGTTAAAAGTTAAAGCTTTCACACAAAGAAAAAGCTTGATTTTGATTCCACAATATCCAGTTAGTAACAGAGCAACTTGATAAACCCAAAGTATGACTGACAAGGAGTATTATATTGTATGAAAGGAAGGGCGCCCGAGCTGGACGTGGCGAGGGTGATAAATGGCGAAACATTTTCTTTTAACTCGGAAAAAATGGCTTCGTTTCAAAAGCACATTTCACTGTCCGACGCTCATGTACTCGTATTACTAATATTACTATTTAAGCTGAAAAGTTCGCCGGTTTATGTTTGCCGTTAATTGAAGTGTACATAGAAAACTCGATGGAACGAAAAAAATGATAGGAGAGCGTTTATTTATCCCGAAATCGACCGCGACGTGTGTGTTTCATATTCGCGGAACTCTCAAATTTAATCTATATGATCAGTTGTTATTTAACTGTATGTCCACTTCCATAATCTACTCTACCAGGAATCTGAGAAATCAAAATAACGTTTAACTTTGCAGACAAATAGTTTTTCTATTTTGATATTCCATTGAACTTATGTTTTAGTCCAAAACGTTTCAAAGAACAGTCAACATAAAAATAAAAATATTTTTCTAACATATAAAATTGTCGTGTCACGGTGTTTGTAGTTAAACTCCTCCGAAACGGCTCGACCGATTCTTATGAAATTTTGTGTACATATCGGGTAGCTCTGAGAATCGAACAACATGTATCATCCCTCTAAATGTTAAGGGTAGTCCACCCCTAATTTTTTAAGGCAAAACAACGTTTACTGTGTCAGCTAGTGATACAAATAAAATTGTATACCTATGGTGGGCATAAATGATAAAAAACATTTTTGTGGGGTATCCAACTTTTTATTTGGGACAAACTACAAAAAACAGTCAGGGCACGAAAAAAGTAAAGTGAAGTATTAGCCTGTAGTGTCCCACTGCTGGGCAAAGGCCTCTCATCACACTTCAGGTATCAGTACAGTAAGGAAGATAAGGCATAATCCCCACGCTTGCCTAATGCGGGTTGGTGATCTCAAATCCGAGCTATGTTTGAAAAGTACGAAACATGTTTTGGCCACCAATCGAAGGTTAATTCATTTCGAGTACGTTATAACTAGTCAACCCTGGTCTCCAAGTTTGTAGACCGCCTAAAGGCCACCGATGGTTCCGACAATCGAAGGTTAAATAAAACAGTGTTTCCATCAAATAACCAAAAATTATGTAAATCAATATAATTTCGTATGGTTTTATAGTCGTGCGTACCAAATTGTTATTTCAGGCGGGTACAGAATTTATTTCCTTATTTTCATATCGGTTTTGCGGAGGAATTTCAATGATTATTATGTTAAATTTATTTGGTAATTTGAATAAGACGTGTATATCGTGTAAACAGTATTACGGTAGTTAGGAGTTTCAAAACGCGTTTGTTTATTGAATTTAAATATCTATCACAAATATTACCAAATCTATCACTTTGGTAGAGAAAACGAGAGCGTATCTTAATTTTGATTGACTGGAAACTTGATTAAATAGCAATGTGGTTGAGCAGCAAAAGGGCGCATCCACGGGTTTGCTTAATTTAAAAAAGAAATACTTCATAAAAAGTTGAACATCGATCAATGTTCCACAATCAAACCACATCAATCCAATCGTAAGTCAATGAGTGATGTTTTGTGTCCATCTAATCGTAAACAACTTCAATCGTCTAAGTCACAGTTGAATTCAATTTCCTTCCGACGATAAAGTTCAGTGAGTAAGTGGAGTGTTCTAGGAAATTCATGAAGCCCTGGCAGCTCATCATAAGCTCCTAGTAAGTCCCCGCGCTTTACACTTTATATTTTATCTTCCTTTCCGCAACGTTAGCAACGCTTTCTTTAGAAGCTTTAATTGTCTGCATTTAATATTATATAAAAGTTTATTTTGTAATTTTTCTTAAAACTTAGTTTTGTTCAATGAGAAAATTTACCATGTAAATGATTGGCTAACTGATTTCAAATTAAGCAACAAATGCATGGATAAAACTCCATTTTATAAGATGACATAGAACTTCATTTGAACCTGAAATTATTATCCATTGTAATAGTCCACGCAAGTTCGACAAATTGTCGGGTCAAATAATTCTTCATAGAAATAGCAACCAGTTGGCATCTCTGTCAAGCGACGAACCGCAACCGACGTTCACGCTACAATTAATAGCGATCACAAGAACTCTGTTATTGATACATACAAAATGGCGGAACTTTGACCAGCAGGACAGAGAAATGTTAAGATCAGGTGCGTGGGAATTTAAATGGTCAACATTTTACAATGATAAAATGGTGGGAACAATGGTTTGAAATAAGAACACTACAAAATATTATTTATAATGGTAGAAGGAAAGGAACAGCTAGTTGTATAATTTACAAACAAACGGCAGAAAGAGCACGAAACATTGGATATTATATAATACTAGCAGTGCCCCGTGGTTTTACCCGCGTTGTGCCCGTTCCCATGGGAATTTCGGGAATTTTCACCTACGTGCAGTAGTATTTGAGTTAATCGCAAACAGATAGACAGACAGACAGACGCGGCCGGGGACTTTGTTTTATACTATTTAGTTGTTGTAGATTGGTTATGGAATCCAGCTCATTATAAAGTTAAAAGCATTGAAACACTTCGATTAATAAAACATTTTTCTCCATTACGGCTCACGTATCGAAAAGAAAACTCTCATTTAAATCCAAATTGCTCTTCGGAACGGATGCCAAGTCCTCCGACATACATATATATTGAAAATGCTTTCCTCGCCGCAGTCTTCCATTCAAATGTATCCATCAATGGAATTGTTAACGATGTATTGACTATATTGGCTTACTTTACGTTTTCAGACAAACAGATTTGAAAAGAGGTACCTGATACTGAGAGAACGTTGGCTGAGCCAAACGATTTCGTCTTGATGTGAAAATTGTGACGTGAAAATTGCACGTCACCGTTCTCAGCCTGTAGCGAGGCCCTCTTCTTGATTTACATACATGATTTCACTAGTCATGGTTATTCCATTTTTTTACCCTAAATAGGAATATATGGATAACATCATACCGTAAAACCCTATTCTATACTTCTAAAAACAATTTGTTTTTCATTCTGCTGCGCCTTTCAAATCTGATCCGGCAACCGGTCAAGTGTCCGCCCGGTGCAGTGTAGGCCTCTACAGCTTCAGTCAAAATACTCGCTCGCTCGCTTTTCCCTTTATTTTGGTGGTCATATTCCAAAGTGATAAACTTTCACTAAAAAGTATACTTTTTTCACCCAGTGATTAAAGATTAAATAAAACCTGGTTTGTACAGGCAAGGTTTATGCAAAATATTTGAAAATACACAATTATTCACTTTATCAGGCACTGATTACATGTTAATATATACTAAGGCCGGCAAAATCAATGTATGAAACCTTATCAGATTCACATCTAATTAAATAAAACGGAACCGGCAACATAAACACGTTTCAAAGGGACTAAAGACCTTTTTAACTTGCCCGGCGCCGGATCCCGGATTATCCCGAATTATCCCACTTCCCCGTAACAATTATAACCGGATCTCCACCGTAATTATGTTCCTGTTTTTTACGCAAATACATCATGTTATGTTACGGTGTTAGGTGCGACCCGGTTTAATTAAAAATGTAGTAATATAATATAATATCTTAACGCAAACGAGTAACATAATGATACGAAGTTATGACGTCATCATATTATCATTAATTGTTTGTAACGCGGAGGGATTTTTAACGTTTAAATTCGTGTACAAATACACTTTTTTTTCTTACGAAAGTCAAAATGTGAACTAATGCGGCTCATTTTCCAGCAGCTGACGATTCCTTCTAAAGAGGAAAAAGGTTTAGTGATTTTATTTCTCATTGACAAAAGTTGTCTTCGGTTGAAAACTCAGTCACGAAGGTTTAAATTTCAACTCTCGTACGAAAAATAGAATTCTAGTACTTATTTGGTTGTAAATCAGAGTTCGTTTTCCGTATATCTGATGTTCAAAACGCAGTATCCGAACTCGTATATTTAAAAGGTAAAAGAATGAAAACATAAAAAGTAAAATATTTTTAAAATAGAGAGTACCTAACCTACTTAAAGATTGTAAAGATTGCAATTTACACTTAAAGTGCCAACAACAATGATCAAACATTATATAACACGAGTTTTCTCTCGATTGTATGTACTAAGCGATTGTTTTATTATATTACTCAATCATAATTTCAAACAACAATGAATATTTTGAATTTGGACTAAGGAAAATACTAATGTTCACAGCAATCATGAAATCAATAAAATTCTACTTTTGAATCTCATATTATGTTTTATTAAAATAATTATAGTAAGTAAAATAATAATAAGTAATTCATAAACTTTTATTAACAGCATTTTAGTTATCAAATATCCTCAGTTTGGTTAAGGCATTACAAGCTGAATCACCTGATTGCCCGAAAAGTAAGATGATTCCGTGCTTCGGATGACACGGTCCCGGTTACTTTCTACGGATAGTAGTCGTTACATGAGCCATGTCAGAAGCCTTTGGCGGCTCAATAACTCTGACACCAGGATTGGTCAGGTTGACCATCCACGCGATGAAGAAAAAGTTATCAAATGGTTTGTCCCTTTCCAGCATACACAATTTTCCAAAGAGCAAAAGAGACAAAACATTTTAAAACAGTGATTTAGTTAAAGTTCATAAATGGTATGAATAAGGCAGTAACACCCTGTGTACCCGTCAAATATAAACACCGCCGGAAGGTTGTTCCAGAGATAATCAAGATTCTAAATTCGAAATCGGGACTTTGAATTAAAGCTCTATTGACATAACAAAATTAATTATATTTAATCTTTTGATTAAAATTAGTATCGGGGTTAGTAGACGCCAAGCATTGTGTTCAATATTAAGTCAGGATTCTTATTAAGTAGTTTTTCATTACAGAGACCTACAGCTCAAGAGATTATCCGTGACACTAGACGCTTGGCATTTATAAATACAAAAGCCTGTAATGTCTCGCTGCTGGATAAGGAGCCTCTCATGTAACCCAAGATATCCGTTAATTGAGGTGGAATTATTTACTATACTTAGGTGTTATTCGTATTACATTTATAGCACAGTTCATTACAAACAGAAACAGATCTTAGTAATTTCCTCAGATAATACACGTTCCAACTGTTTACTTGGCAAAGGTCTTCCTAATCTTCGCGATGTCCAAAGTATCTCCAAGATTGTTTCTTAATATCTACAATATTGTTCACAATATCTTCCTAACATTATAATTATCTGTATAAAAACACAAGAAGCTTTGTTATAAATCCGTTAAAATTTCAAACCTTTGTTTTCTTAATTAATAACTATGTATATCCAGGTTATGTTACTCGTTTTATTGCGTAAATGAGAGATAAATTAAAGGGATCTCTATTGTAATGTTAATTAGAAATAACATCCTTTTTACCGACTTCGAATACCATATATGAGGTTCTCAATTCGATATTAATTAATATTGTTAAATTTTATGTGACTATAATCATAATATGAGTGCTACTCAAGTAATTATATATCCATTAGTATTATAGGTGGTGAAAATAACATGTTACCGTTCATGCATTTTCATTTATTTCGAGTATCAACATGTTACCGTTCATTCATTTTCATTTATTTCGAGTATCAACATGTTACCGTTCATTCATTTTCATTTATTTCGAGTAGACAATTAAGTGGCCAACTCTGGTGTTGGAGTTTTAAGAACGCCATAGGCCTCCAACATGGACTTAGGATTGAAACAATCGTTACCGTCTAAATAACGTGCTCTCCGAAGCACGGTAGTGCGTTTTTTTGCAGCACATTAAAGACAAGACGACTTAGGGCCGACACTGCGTTAAGCGTGAGCACGCCGCGGCTTCATACTAAAGTGACGCGTGCGCCCGCGACGGGCGCACGCTTAACGCAGTGTTGACCCTTAGAACGCCAAAGGTATTTAGTCTTTAATCTAGAGTAAATAATTGTTCCAACCACTGCTGTTAGACAGTCTATAGACAGTCCTGAATACGCCGAACAAGTCTCTAACGTAAACAGTTTGTGAGGAAACATTTTCATAACGCAATATACACATTTCTAATACGCGAATGTCTGGTTGTATTAAGTCGATCACACTCAGATCGCGCATTCATGCGTTAGACATAATTATGTTTGCCTATTTTCACTTCTATTCACTTTCTGTACAACGGTTTCAAGGTAAGGGCTGTCAATAACACAGGTTCTGGCGTCATTAGAGTTTCGGTTAAAAGCTTGAATAATTAATAACAAATTTCCGGGCGAAGCATTTTAAATTTTGTAAACACGCAGAAGGTAAGTGAATATTAAGCATCATGTTAAATCGTGTGAGTCTAAAAGTATATTATTTATATCATCCACATTTGCTCTGCAGTGCGATAATACCGGGTGATACACCGTTTCTGTTAATTTCGTTCAACAAATTTCAATATACTTAAGTGTTAAACTAGGCCTACAGATACACTTCGGTTTAATGTAAAACTCAACATTTTTTTATTTTGGGTGTGCCTTGCCTTGAAAAATATTTAATGCAGTTTTATTTAGGAAATATTTAACTTGGGAATGTGTACTTTCCCTACTAAAGGCATTGAAAATGTTCACCCCTGTAAGCAAGCTCCGATTTACCCTTGTTTGTCTATGGGTGACGCAACGCAACGTGATAATGTAAATGGTAAATCATACAAAATACCTTTAATCGTTAATTTATTATACAGGACTTTATGAAGTACTCCAACCGACTTACGCCCCACAGTGAACAAACCGTGACATCCCTATGATTTACAGCACTCAATGTATACTCGTAGATGGCGATAAGTACTATTTTCTGGCATTATAAATGGCATTATAAATGGCATTATATCTGGCTTTGCCGTAACCGTTTGATTTTCTATTTTAAGCGGAAAAAATAAAAGTTAATCGTGAATAGAGAAACTGAAAATATAAAGTAGCCATGGGATGAAAAAACTACACATAGAGTGTACATTTGAAGTGAGTGGAACCTATAAAACATTACCAGATTTCCCAGAGCAGCAACAAATTCTAAAGTAAAACGAGCAAATTTTATAAACTTTTAAGTTCCGATGTTTGAAGCTGAAATTTTGCATGCGCGTTCTGGTCTGGACGATGCAAAATATTGGCAAAAAAGGTCGTTGAAAAATATTTTTTACAGTTTAATATTGTTGTATTTTATTTTATGTTTTTTGATAGTTGTTTTCGATGTCACTGGCGTGTTTGTCATAATTCAAATATATACATTGTAACAATAACACTGAAAAATCTATCCAGTAACTATAAAGCGTTACCAACGCATATTGGTTCATATTGGACAATAAACTGGTGAATCAGTGAAACTGAGGAATAAGAAAACTGACCGATCTTTTCACGCCCTAGAAATAACCCAACTTTGTAAAAACTTGACCTAATTCCCCATCAATGTTGAACGCTTAAAAATGTGTCGAAATCTATAAACAAAAATAATTTTGAGTGAATTTTGACTAATGAGGTGTGGAGTGAAATTCTGTTACATTTAGTTAGTTAAGTGTGCTTGTAAACAAAAACACGTCAATCTAATCTGGCGGCGCGGTGAGGCGCGGCGCGGCGACGTTATATTTAGACCGAAACTGGAAAATGAGCGCCGACTTCCGCGCCAGTTTAACAACGGATCAAAAGGCTCTTTGAATAATCTATTTCTGCTCTAGAAAATTTAACTTAATTTTTCTTTTTCTCACATTTTTTATATTCTTTCTTATCCTTACTTATATTAAAAATGCAAACGTTTGTCTGTCTCCAACATGAAACCCAGATACATAGATTACTTTATACTTATACTAAAATTCCTACGATAACAAGTGACACTGCGGTAAACAGCTAGTAGTAAGTACTAATGTATTGACGTCTGTGCCGATAAGCACAATCACTATCTTCACGTAATAATTAAGAATCACATCTCCCTTAGATATAATAAGTAGATAAAGAAGATAAGATAATAGTGTAATTAGTGTACATAAGGCGTTGTCACTGTATTCTTTAGTGATTAACACAAATAAATGATACTCTGTTGAGTAAGTGTTTCACCCTCACCCGTGACCTCCGCAACATCCCCCGGTGCGCCTGGCTCTTGGCGATAAACTGAACAACTACAGAACCGAACACAAGTGGCCACCGCTTCGTTGTCTACTATAATAGTATTTTCTGTACATTTTGATACTTGTGGAAGACAAGTAGATTTAGCACTTGAGACTGAATGGATTTTCATTTTCACCTAAAGGGCAAGATACACAAGACAGTGCGGTTGGCCACATTGGCGGGTGCACAGAGTGACATTCATACACACTGACAAGCCCGTTTGCATAGTGGCAGTGAGAGCGCTTACTGTGTTCCGGGTTCGATTCCCGCCTGGAGTCAACAATTTGTGAAGACATAGTTGTTGGCGACGACGTCTGAGTGTCAATTATATATATATAATAAAGTATCTGTGTATTTGTGTATGTATATGTAGTAGTATCCGTGAGCTAGATTCCATAATATAAGCTTAGAGCTTACTTTGGGTCTTATTAACCGTGTGTTTGTCCGGGTAAATATATAAATAAAAACTAGAAATAGAACTTCACGCACCCGCAGCCGGTCAGCTTCTACACTATGTGTGTCTTAAGCTTAAATACGTGCAGTCAGCGAAACAGGATGTGAAGTTGTAGGGTTTAATTATTATTTTAGTTTGTTTAATTAAATACGTAAACAAACCTTAAATCAATGGAGTCAGCTTAGGAAGCAAGCGTTTGTATATCGCATCTTTGATAAGTGACAGACATATTCACAAACAGATTGTATTAATAATTAATTAGTGCAAATCTTCCGGGTGTTGTGTTTGAAGGACTCGTATTGGTTTAATGAACGGCGGAGGATAATACGCTATAATGTTTGATGATGAGATGAATGTCTTTGTGTGCGTCACAATCCGTACGGTTGGTATGATCATTGTATACGTGCGTTTGACATAACTCACTACGATTAACTTTTCTCCGTTTACATACTCGTATATGCCTTCCGCGCGAACCAAGATGCACACAAAGACATTGTGCATGTACTTATCAAGTATTTCAAAAGATTCGCTCGTGAGTTAAAACCTCTGGATAGTAGTTGAATTGTTAACTTTTTATTAGACAATTCGCATTCTATCGAACTCGCCTAAAAATATGTAAAAAGTATTTTAAATTAAAACATATTATCAAGCTTGTTGCGAACTGAAATAGATTTTCTAAATCCCTTTCCAAATCCCTTTTACAACGTGTCAAATATCCATCAATTTAAACCCGATGCCGAGGTGAACCGGGATTACAATATGGGTTGGAAATTCGTTTTAAATGATGACACCCACACTCATGTTTTTAATTTATATTTTTATGAAATTAGTCGGTTCTGTAGTAGTGTACTTTATTAGCATACCTTTTTGTATTATGTTAGGGTCAGCTCACACTGAGACGTAAAGCGATGCTCAATATTAAAGACAAAACTTTTTATGGTATAAAAACCTTCCGTAAGTATACCCTTTCATATACTAAAATAATTTTCGAAATCGATTCATAAATGACGGAGATATATGATAACAAATAAATGCAAAAAATAGATTTTTAACAATATATAAAATAAACGCATCTTTGGACATTCAGTTTATTCGTTTTGAGTCTTCGTGTGGACGAACCCTAACTTCGTTAGTGCACCGTTCTGTTTTAACCACTGGAACCAACTCACATTTCAATTAAATCAACCTTGTTGAATTGTGTGTTGAACATCAAAAGTTTACCGAGTAGAGTGTAAGGACTCCTTCCTGCTGGTATTTTATAGTCACGCTGTTGACTGCTAGAATTATTAAAAGGGTTAAAAATTTATAGAATAGCATTTGGATCATAGGGAGAGATTAGAAGCGCTTAAGATGTAGTGTTGGCGTAGAATGCAACGCTAATGTTGTTCATCTCCTGTTTTGAGGTTTACAATACGAGAACATGGATTCCGACAAGGAAAATCTTGACTTTGCTACTTTGAAGAGAATTGAAGGAAAAGAGAAAGAAAAAAGAAGAGAAAAATATAGTTAGTCAAACGATCGGAAAACGTACACAAAACGTAGCAAATAACAGCCTCACGATGTTTGTCACAAGCTTTATGTTTAAACAGTTTTCATGTAACACTGATCTCACTGACCCCACATTTAATACGAAAAGGTCACACAAAGCGATTTCTCATAAAAGCGAAACTTTTTGGACTAATGTTTAGTTTCTGGGTCATAAAACTAGATAAATATACGATTTAGGAACCGAGAATTTCGGTCAGCGAGTCTATTCGTTTTCAAACCTTTTTTCTGCGTCGTCTATGACCCTTAACACGTTTATGTTCAAGGACAATCTATGTATTGTTATATTGTTCCACTTGTGTTTCACTCGTGTACATCTATTTTCTTTATCTCTATGGACCTATTGATATTTTGATGACGAAAAGAAAACTTCATTGGGACTTTAAATTATATGACCGAGTTTTGTTAGTCAAGTGAACGAGTCTCTAGTGTACGCTTCGATAAACTATGTTTTCATAGACAAACATTGTAACCATAACCGTGCCTAGTATATTCAGCTCACGCCTTTACTAGAGGGTTCTGGGAAGGGTGTCAGTTGTGCCTAAATTGAGCTTCGTTTATTTTCTAAATGTGTATTAATACCTTTTTACAACTTGTCCCTACCTAAATCTACCCACCATAAACAAGAAAGGAACCTTTTCGGTGAATCACTAAAAGTAAACCATAAGGTTGTCCGTACCACTGTGCAAACAATATTAAACAAAAGCTTTCAAAAGCCTAATGGCGTTTTCACAACACTTAAAATAAGGCGAATACATTAAAAATTCAAAATCACATTGTGTCATGTAGTACGTAAGCTACATTTCAGTGCATTTAATGTGGCTGCTAAGTGAGCGATGAGCGGAGCTGGTAGCGGGTAGCGGTAGAACAATCTGTACGTATTCATTGATTCACATCGAATAGGCTAGTGGCTAATCCAGGTGTTGGAGTTTTTAGACCGCCTAAAGGCCATACTTATCATAACAGAGGCGTGACTCATTTGTTTACGTCATTATTGGAATAGCTTCTTTATATAAGAACTAGCAGCGCCCCGCGGTTTTACCCGCGTTGTGCCCGTTCCCGTGGGAATTTCGGGAAATATTTTACATAAAAACCTTCCTCTTGAATCACTCTACCTATTACAAAAAACCGCATCAAAATCCGTTGCGTAATTTTAAAGATTTAAGCATACAGACAAACAAACAGACAAAAATAGCGACTTTGTTTTATACTATGTAGTGAAGAACATAGGAGTAGTAGGCACTAGTAGGTAGATAGATAGGTATTTCCTTGAACATCATATAAATTAAACCATTTATGTATAAGCATTGTAGATGTTGATCCGGTTAACAAGTCAACCAGCTTAACCGGCTACATTCGTCTTCCGGATTTGGCGACCCAGCTTAGAGACTCGTTCAACTGAAAATACTAATTTCAAGCACTATTTCACTTTCAGTACTCACCATCAATATCAAATATCTTTACTAACATTATAAAGAGGCAAAAATTTTAAGTTTGTTTGTTTGTATGTTCGAGTTAATCTCGGGATTTATCAGTTCAATTTGAATAATTATTTTTGTAATAGATATCCACATTCAACGGAAAGATTATATTTTTAACTGTCTCCAAAAAATTAAGAGTTATTCGTCGGATAAAAAAAACAGGTTTTAAAAGTCAGTTAGTTACATTTTACTAGCATGCGTAACTTTTACGCCGTAAAACTACGTATTGAAATAACACTTTCTGCCGCCGTGGTTTAGTGGCCACAGATCGTAGTTAATAAACACAATTACGTGTTCTTTATAGTGCCCGCCTCGTCACAGACGTCGTTACAGGTGTAAGTGGCTGTAACACGATATACTTGTACTGTTTACTCGTTTTATACTAGCCTCTTGGAAAACGTAATTCTTGGAAGCGAATAACTTTTTAAAACAAAAGACAGATGCTAATGCCCGTACTCGCTTTGTAGACGTCAAAAGCTTGCTTTGTAGAGATTTAATGACTGATTTTGACATGTGATATATGAAAATGAAAATTACGTCAGTTAGTTTATTGACGGTTTAATGGACGTCTCTGAGTGCAGCAGTTTCGTCTCCGTTTCGTCTCTAGTGGCGTTGTTTTTCATAGTCCAAACAGTATGACGACTGTCTAGATCTGGTGTAAGGTTTGCGCAGACATTTAAAAATACTTAGATTTGTTTGCTCTAGAAAATAAATAAATTTCTATTGAAACCGATTGCACGTGGCTGACGTCAGGGGTAATCAATTTCCATCGAACAAAGCTTTTAAGGTAAACCAATGCAAAGTTTCATAGCAAGCATACTTTGTGATCTCTCCTCCGAGCTGTTTTTGAGAATCTATATTAATACAATAAAGCTGGGGAGTTTGATTTTGTTTTTTTGTTTGTTTGAACGCGCTAATCTCAGAAACTACCCATCCGATTTGAATAGTTCGTTTTGTAATGGATAGCCACATTCAAAGAAAAGGTTAAATGCTATTTCTAATGCTGATTTTTTACGGGAATGGGCACAACGTGGGTAAAACTGTGGGCTAGTATCGTATAGTTTCGATACAAACATAATTGAAACGTATATCTTGGTGCAAACTAACGTAAACAATATTGGCGAGTTATTTCAACACCAGTTCAAAAGTCTATAAAACCTCGGTTTCCTCAATAAACAGGGCCCGTTAACATCAGAGCCGCAACAACATCATAAACGGTTCATCGTAAATTTGAATATCATTCCGCTGACCTTTCAAGGCTAATATTTATGAAACACTTTTATTTTTCGGTTTCAATCATATTTATCGTAGTTACAGAGTACATTTCATTAAATGAATAACTTCAGTAATAAAACTTATTATTTTCTTCCTAGATACAAAATATACTTCATATATATAAAACAAAGTCCTCAAAGCTGTCTGTATTTAATTTATTTTCTTAATACGATTTTCACCAACACAGTAAGAGTCATTCAGGAGAAAGGCGACTACTTTCATGCTAAAATTCCTACAGAAACGGCTACAACGCGGGTAAATCCGCGGGGTACTGCTAGTATAAAACAAAGAACATCATGTGTCAAATTTAATACGAAATAAATCTAAATTGTACTATGGACTAAGAGCCCGTGAACCCCAGACTTTCGTCATTTTATAAAAGCTGAAAGTTTGTCAGCGCATGCTCCCACACACAGGTAAGAACGATGGACTATTATGAAGTTTGGGTAACCGTGGCTTTGGCAGGTAAACGGTACTAAAGGTGTGTAAAATACCGATCTAATTTCGTCAAATAATAAAGTGTGATTTTTTGGTATTACCTTCAGAATATTATTAAAAATCACGTTATTGATTGACAGACACTTAAAATCGTGGCAACCCCTTGCCAGACACCCCTAATGTTCATGAAATTATAACTCTACTTATGTTATAGTATAAAAGCTGATTTTTATATATAATACTTAGGTAATAATTAGATGATGTTTCCTCATCAGCTAGACATTTTTGATAGTTCCAACCCCTTGCCAGACAATGATGTAGGGTCGCTGTAGGAGCGAGCGCGAGACAGTATATGTATGGTGGGTGCGAGTGAGATGGCGAGATAGGTCTATCGATCCCTCAATAACAGATTAAGTATATAAAAAAAAACAAATAAATAATACTTAGTGTAGACACCGTGAGTTCGTTTTGCGTTCGGCCTCAGCATATAACGGACTCCGGGAGCACGGACAATTCACGTGAAGGCTCTCTCTCGCCGATACAACGCGAGCCCACGCGTGCACAAACCCCACCTCAACAGCCACAACAACAGCTCTCTGCGCGCGCGCTCCGCGCGGCGGCGCGCGAGGCGCGAGCCGCGGCGGCCGGCAGTGCGGGGAGAGACGCTGTCGCGAGCGCTTCACCCACCTCCTGATGATGGTCACCGTACGTGACCGAAACGTGATGAGGGACAACTCAACAGTAACCTCCGCGTACGTAAGTTCCCGTTGAAATAAATAATAAATAAATAATACTCAAAAATTTAATTGAAAATATATTAATGACATTACAAGTTATTATAATGCAAAAAAAATAGATTGATGACATTACAGATTATTATTATAATGTAAAAAAAAAAAGTATGAGCCTGTAATGTCCCACTGTTGGTCAAAGGCCTCTCACCTCACTGAAGATATCAGTACAGTGAGGAGGATTAGGCGTAATCACCACGCTTGCCTAATGCGGGTTGGTGATCTCAAACTCGAGCCATGTTTGAAAAGTAGGAAACATGTTATTGCTCGACCCGAGAATTGAACCCGGGACCTCAGTCTTGGCAGGCAACAAATATTATAGTGTATTAAAGAAAATATTATTTTATTCATTATCATCAGGTAACCTCACTAATAGTCGGTGGTGTCGTATGGACTAGAGATTCCACACGACACCACCGGAGGTGTCGTTTCGGTGGTGTCGATTGGAAGGAACGGCGCGAGACAGTATATGTACACGGCTTCAACTATTCATTAATACATATCAGGTCTCAGATATTAATGAATCGTTTAGCCGTAAAAAACTACGAAATTTTGATGCTAGCAGTCTGCCACCATGTAAATCCGAGCTGCTACAACAATTTCTGCGAGCCAACTATGTGTCTAGCATTTGGAATAATGCAAATCAGCAAATTCCAACAATTTATCAACCCGAGAATAATAGTTGGGTTCTTAAAGATAATCAATATCAGTTTAAATGGTTCGAAGGTGATCAGTTGCCAAATTTCGTCAGAGAATCACTGAAAACTGTCTCAGGTATAATACTACTTCAAACCATTTTACCTTATTTTTTCATATTTTCAATCCCATTAACTTTTTCATATTTCTACAGAAACTGACGAAGAAGAAGAAGACGACGATATGGAATGGAGTAACAGTGACGAAGAAAATGATAACATTGATTATAATGATGATAATGAATAAAATAATATTTTCTTTAATACACTATAATATTTGTTGCCTGCCAAGACTGAGGTCCCGGGTTCAATTCCCGGGTCGAGCAATAACATGTTTCCTACTTTTCAAACATGGCTCGAGTTTGAGATCACCAACCCGCATTAGGCAAGCGTGGTGATTACGCCTAATCCTCCTCACTGTACTGATATCTTCAGTGAGGTGAGAGGCCTTTGCCCAACAGTGGGACATTACAGGCTCATACTTTTTTTGTTACATTATAATAATAATCTGTAATGTCATCAATCTATTTTTTTTGCATTATAATAACTTGTAATGTCATTAATATATTTTCAATTAAATTTTTGAGTATTATTTATTTGTTTTTTTTTTATATACTTAATCTGTTATTAAGGGATCGCTATAGACCTATCTCGCCATCTCACTCGCACCCACCATACATATACTGTCTCGCGCTCGCTCCTACAGCGACCCTACATCATTGTCTGGCAAGGGGTTGGAACTATCAAAAATGTCTAGCTGATGAGGAAACATCATCTAATTATTACCTAAGTATTATATATAAAAATCAGCTTTTATACTATAACATAAGTAGAGTTATAATTTCATGAACATTAGGGGTGTCTGGCAAAGGGTTGCCACGATGTTAAGTGTCTGTCAATCAATAACGTGATTTTTAATAATATTCTGAAGGTAATACCAGAAAATCACACTTTATTATTTGACGAAATTAGATCGGTATTTTACACACCTTTAGTACCGTTTACCTGCCAAAGCCACGGTTACCCAAACTTCATAATAGTCCATCGTTCTTACCTGTGTGTGGGAGCATGCGCTGACAAACTTTCAGCTTTTATAAAATAACGAAAGTCTGGGGTTCACGGGCTCTAGGTCTACTACAGATAGTAATACTCTGGATAACTTCTATATTTAAGGCTGTTAGTCTTTAAAAGCTTCGGTATAAAGTTGTCGGTGTATCAACTATCGCACTAAAGTGTTTCACAGTAACGAATCCTTTCTACGCTGTAAGTACCTATAGGTCCCAACCACAAGTCTACATTACATGTAGGTAGAGACTGTACCAAAATGTGTAGACACGCTATACCATCATTACAGAACAATCACGGAAATAATAGATCTACTGGTTTCATAAGTTTAAGTGAAAAAAGCAAAGTGTATCCGTAAACGTAGGTTCAATTCAAAATAACAGATATGATGATCCCAATACAATTTAAATCAATGTCAAACTAGTACTTGCCTGATATGATAGGTGTCAATTTCGTGATGAAATTCAATCTACGATAATCTTTATTAGGCCGGTTACACACAGTCGGACTGAATGCTCTCTGATTCTATTCGGACTACTGCGATTGATAGCCATCCATATCACGTAAATAAGGATCTAATCTCATTAACCAGACCTGTCCTAATAACGTATCTATCACTTTATCTCTCGGGTTGTGATTTTGTCTCCATCAATAAATGTCTTTTGGAGACTTTAAAAGTAGATATAAAGTACTCGTATGTAAATCCGTTTAGGTTTGTGGCCAACTCTAGTTTCGGAGTTTTGAAACTGTCTTAGCTTTCGAGATAGTCCAAAAATGAGGGCTTTCTGAAATGTCACCCATTAGGCGCCAGCACTGAGGCGTGAGGTCCAAAAATATGTCAAAGGTGTCATTTTCTAAAAAACCCTCATTGAAACAATAGCGACCGGCAATTTAACGTACCTTCCAATATATTAGTAGGGCCCATATAGAAATACCATTACTGACCAACCATCCACATGGTGGTCGAGCACATTAAGATTTGACATTTATTAACCAAGAAAAAATTACATAATGGAGTCTCCACCTCGCGGCATCAACAGAATGTATGTAACAGTTCTAGTTCTTCGGGGTTAGCTTGGTTGTTCATTCAATTTGTGGCCGCCAAATTAAACGGCGCCGGTGCCACCGTGGTTTCCTTATGAAACTAGACACTAATACGAGTGCATTTGGTCCGAGCAGACTCGACTGTGTACAGTTGACATGTTAAAATGCGACGCATTTTAGTACTTTGTCAAAATAAAAAATTCAAATTGATAAAGTTCTTTCATTTGAATGTTCTTGCTTCTGAAATAGCAAATCGGCCCTTGGTATAAGAATGAAATTAAGCAAAAACTACTTCACTTGCTCGATACTTCTCATTACTTGTAGTTAGTTATTAAAGAAGTTTAAATATGACAAAGACCTATCAAACACCTGGACAGGTCGACTAGCTGCACCTCTAACACCTTGTCACATTAAAACTTTACCAAAAACTTCTCAATAAAAATGTTTTGTAAGTTGCATTTTGATATGCCGACTGTACCCCCCTTTACACCGACTCGTTGACATTAAAATCAGATGAGTAGTTTCGGACGAATGAGTGACGTGGTCGTTTTGACTCAATCAACATCAATTTAGGAACAAATTGGGCCGCTATAATGACGGGACGGGGTTGGAGCAAATTGGCAAAAGTGATTAAAAACGTAGAATTGAATGAGAATCCTGACCTATCTCTATCTACGAGTATCTGAGTTAGCAGATAAAGTTTCAACATCAAGTTATCTGAATAGGATATGGCATAGGTTTATTTTTATCCCATTTGAACGAGTACAAGGCGGGTAAGACCGCGAGGCGCTACTATTAGTTAATATTACAAATTTGAATTAAAAATAGACGCCAATAAAATCCCACAGCCGAGCAATAGCAGCCCGCTATTAACCATAATATGAAATATATACATCCGGCCTTACTCGCACACAATATTAGACCCAAACTAAGCTCTAAGCTTACTACAAAAGAGAAGGCTTACGGAAATATCTAATAATGGTACACATGTTGGTTGAAAAAACGAAGCTTTCTGTGAGCAAACCTCGAAATAAAAAGATTAACTTAACGTTCTTTGGTAGAGTTGAAAATAAGAGAAATCTATGAAACCAACTTCGACTTAGCATTTGTCTTTTTTAGTTCCGGTACAAAAAAAAGTTGCAATCGTATAACGGTTTCATCTATTATGTTATTATTCTACGCTCAATTTTGTTTGTCTATTTCATTCACTTACTGAATTTACATAGAATTCTCAATTCAGAAAGCTAGGATCCCAATTAGCATCCTGAATTAGCACAGAAGCCTATATCATTCACTATAGGCGGAATATGAATAAAATATGGCTTCTGTGAGTTTAAAAAATAGTAATATTATTAATAATAGAAACCAAAACAGTTTTTACATTGTCTATGCCTTTGTAAATGTAGGCAGCTTATGTAGGCCTCTTTGAAGATAGATATTAGTGAGGAGGAGATCCTAATCGAGAAAAAAAGTAGGGATCATCACCACGCTTGGCTATAGGGATGTGATCTCAAGCCCTAGGCATTATAAGAGTACACAATAATGTAAACATGTTGTGTGGAATGAGCTGGTCGTGTGATGTCGGCGTCCGCGTCATTTCTATCCGCTGCGCTGCTATGGGCGGTCGTGACGCGACGTGAACTAGCTCCAACTTCGCGCTACGAAAGCTTTACGAAGTTCTTCAGAAATAATACGATACTCCAGTTTAAAACTCTTGAAAATAAGTTTAATAATACTGTTAGTTCAGTGTAAAGTATAATGTAGAAACAGAAACTTTAGTTGCGTTAAAAGTTACTGCAAAAAAAATTGTTTAAATCCGATAGAGATTTTAGGAGTTACTTTTGTTCTTCAATTCTGTGGTAAAAACTTGTGAATAAGTGTGATAAAATATGACGCGTATCAAATAAACACAAAAGTTAGCGGTGTTTTATTATAAAGTTTCCAGACAAAAACAACTATGTGTTTATCATAAATATATGGAAAATAGTGTGTGATTGTTTGTTCAAATAACTGATACTTCTGAAGTGAGTGTATTGACACATTTTGGGATATATGTAAGTATCTAGCAATAAGGTTTTCGTAAATTTTCAAATATTGTCTTAGTATTGAATAAGTTATTGCATAGATGATTTTAAGTAAAAACGAATTTATGTTTGTAAGTGTAAAAAAAACTTGGGAACCTGTAGAAGTTCATGGAAGGTCAAAAATGTGAGAAAAGATACATTGAGATAAGTTTCGCAGGTTCAGCTGGTAACCTACCTAAATACTGGCTGATATCTAAATACTCAAACTCTTCATAACATAATAATTAATTTAAAATACTCATTATTAAAATCTATACTAATTAATAAAGGTGAACAGTTTGACTTTTTGTTTGTAAACGCGCTAATCAAAAACTTCCAATTCGATTTGAATAATTTTTATGAGATACTTTCATCTCGAAATTCCCACGGGAACGGGAACAAAGTGGATAAAACCGCGGGGCGCTGTTAGTCTGAATATAATTAGGACCGATAACAATTGATAACAATCGGGATTTTCCTGTTTCAGTAATTTGCAAAAATACGCTGAAATTAATGAGGTTAATCTCAAAGTTTAATTTCAATAATTCGTAATCAATACATGTAAAGTGCTTTGTCCTGGATGACTAATGGATCAACGCTCGGCCAAACCGCAACCGCAGAGCGTAGAGTTTTAAACCTAGGAGGTCGCGCTCTTTATATGACGAAGGCGACGAAGGCATCTGATAAAAAAGGATTTTCCGAAATTGTACTCCCAAAGCTTGTGAAAAGGCGGGGAAACGTTTGTATCTGACAATTTTATTTCAGGCCAAATCTACTTGCATAAACATTCTTTAACAAAATCTATAGAAAATGTGTTTTGTTGGTAATTGAAATTAATCCCGTACCAGGGTTACATAATAACAAAATTAATGACGTAAAAATTCAATTACAAATTATTTCGACTTTTACGCAGAGATATTATGTCGTTGACAAAAGGCCTTCCCAATGAGCGGATATTAGGAAACTCTAAAGGATCGTTTTAATATCATTAACGCTAATACAACTCAATAAATTATACACCCATAGTTCAATTAAAAAGCAATTTGTAAATAAAACCCCGGGTTTAATCTAATTCCTGTTTATTCATCTATACAATCATATTGTACAAACATTCTTTAGACTCTCAAATAATGGGGAATAGCGAAATTAATTACTTTACAAATTCATTTAGTTGTTGGAGTCGGCTTTTTGACTTTAATCATTTAAATTGGACTTTAAATATTAAACGATCGATTTTTGAGTGAACGTAAGTGAATGATTAAACCCACGCAGCTCACTCAGCGCGCGGCAGTTTGAATAGAACGAATCACTTGTTATTCTGTAAACATAATTAGGTACTAAATGCAGCACTCAGATCATTCATTAAACTCTCGACTCTCGCCTCTTTACTAATTGACGTAATATTTCATAAAGTGAAAATCACTCATTAAATCTCTACTAAGAAAGCATTCGATGTCTCTGAAGGTGTAAATAACTTTAATTTTGCCATCGAATCCGCCCTGCACTATGTTAACATAACATAACTTCTCTCAACTCGTATGCATTTCTCTGAAATATTCTCTTGCTCAGTAGTGGAACTAGATATTACTTACAAGTTTATATGCTTATGGGAACTTAATAGTTTGATGCTTCGAGCTTGATAGAGCGTTATGCAGATAAGTTCGGGATACCTTTCCGTTGAATGTGGCTATCCATCAAAAAATAAATATTCATAGTGGATAGGTAGTTACTGAGATTAGTGTGTTCGAACAAAAAACGAAAAATCAAACTCTTCAACTTTACTATATTCGTATAGATGGGGAGGTAAACTATCGACGTCCTGAGTGAGTGATTGACTTGAAGGTAACTCAAAGCCTACCCACTGATCGTAGAGACTAGACATGTGGAAAAATGTACACTCTATTTTGATTCTTACGAGAGTTCAAATATCGTTTTTTTCCTAGAACGCAGGTAAAACCACGGAACAAATTAGTATTGAACTGTCTGTTCGTACCCGTGCCAGTTTCCGCGAAAATATTCATGAATAAGACAAATCAAACAAATTAATAATATAATTAAAAGAGGAACATTATATAAGTTAATGGTATTAATAAGACACGACTTTTATTTCTAAATGTAAAATATAAAATACATCTCTGATCAAATTATATTAATGTCTACAGAAAAAACCTTTCCGGGAAATGTGTACCAAAGAGATTAAAAAGAAAATATTTCTATACATAATAAAGAAACTAAGATGAAAGCGATATTGAATGTGATTTAATTGTAAAAAACCGTGGCAAGTATTCCACTAAAATGTTCTTATTTCGAGGTTTTATTTTTGTTATAAAGATGATTTGTTATGCAAAACGAAACGTGTATGCAAAACAGCTCAATCGCGAAGTAGGTCAACATTAACTTGAAATATTTAATTACGGCCTCGGGACAGGTGACACTTCAAATAAGAGCTTACATAAATAAACACTTTTCAAATAAAACACAAAGAAAAGATTCATAACTCGTTTATTTCGTTCAGGAACTTTGGTTCGGCGGTCAAATACTTTAAACTTACAATATTTTTGCGTTGGTATTCAAAATTATAAACGTTATTAAGGGGAATGTTAAGAAGGGAGAAGCGACAACATATAATATAATACTGTGAGATAATTGGATGAATTATTGAATTTCGAGTTTTCCGTCAATCCACCAATCAACGGACAGTATTTGTCATATCAGTTGTATTCCTTGTATTTGTATGAAAGCTCGCACCGCACTATGTGTGTCTTTCACTTAAACTCATAAATCTATCGTGTTCACTTAACAAGACGATACGAAACCGTAGAGGAGATGAAATAGCAAGTGAAAAATATTTAGTAAACGAGAATTTGACAACTTGCCAAAGGTTTTTCGGCTGTGCCGGAACCGTTTTCAATTAAAATTGTACGTTTATCGTCAAAGATTTTTCGTAACTTTTCGTACGAAAACGTGACATTTTATTTTTGAACCTAGTAATTGATTTAGTTCGTTAGACCAGCTTATATGGCAATCATTTTACATTGGTATTTGTTTGTGTTGAAGCTGTAGTTACAGCAAATATTGAGTTTTATTTAATTTTCTTAATTATAATAACACCCAAGATTCCAATCTATATATATAAAAGAAAGTCGTGTTACACCATTTATAACTCGAGAACGGCTGAACCGATTTGGCTGAAAATAGGTGGGGATGTAGCTTAGAACCAGGAGACGGATATAGGATACTATTTATCCCGTATTTCCTACGGGAACGGGTGCGCTGTGGGTGAAACCGCGGGGCACAGCTAGTAAAATATAAAATCAAGGCATACATTACTTCAAAACTGCTCCTGTTAAAAAATATCGTTAATTTCGTAAATAATGTAAATCCAGAACCTCTTCTTAGCAAAATAGGAAAGATGCGAGTAGCTCCTGAGATAAGCCCGTTCAAACAACATCACAACTCCTCATTTAGTACATTACTAGCAGCGCCCGTGCTGTGCTTGTTCTCTTGAGAAATTTGGTATGAAAAATAACCTATAACATATCCATTCCAAAAAAATTTAAGTACCTATTCAAATCAAATTGGTAGTTTCTTAGATTAGCCCGTTCAAACAAAACCACAAACTCTTCAGCTTTGTTATACTCGTATTAATAGTATATAGTAATACGAGTGGAGTACTATGAATGGATCACGCTCCAATGCTTTGCGTTTGCAAATAACGAGAAAAAGATCTCTTGATAAGGCTTGAATTCATGTCAACGGCACCACTCGGTGCAGTCCAGCTTAAAATAGTGCCGGCCGAGCGGCCAGCTGCCTTTATTTTAATGCAAATCGATACCGTATTTAAAAAGGTCTGTATATCCTATGTTTATCTAAAAAAATGCAAAGGTATTTAGGCCTTCTCCTCATTTAATTTTATAACCGCCGTACTTAAGACATAAACGGTATTAGGAGAAGTTGATAAGCGATTTTTGGACATGCTATGTATGAAAAATTACGTCAATTCGGTTGTTTCAAACGGTTAGTTATCGTAACATACTTTCGTTAATTTTTTTACGATTTTTTACACTATTGTCTGTTAAATACGACGCCTTATTCATAACTTAAATGCCAAAGTCTGTTAGTTATTGGGGCTGCCAGTAGAAAGGCCCGATTTTTTATTTTATTTCGTTTCAATGACTGACATTTTGTTTACGTTGACTGGTGCGTGAGCGTAAGCTGAAGCCAGTCGTTCTTACTGGTTGATTAAATTTACGTTTCACATTAATTCCGTAGCCATTGAAATTGTTACAATGGATATAAAACTATTGTAAATGCATTAATTACTACACACATACAAATACATCATTAACACTATTTGTTTAAATAGCTTCATTTAGATGCTGTAGTGAATAACGGTTTTCCCACATCTATACACGATCCGGAAAACAAAATACTGGACCGGAAAAATCTAAAGGCCATTGACACCATAGAAGAAGAAGAAGCTGTAGCTGTTCACCTAACGTACTGCCGATCGTATTCTTTACACTACAGCTGCCAACGCAAGTTGTATGGTGGCGACCAACTTACTGTAACCACTCCTTAAACCTGTTAAACTATGTATACGTAATATATTATTACACTAATTAGGAACTTCCAAAAACAAAAAAGTGATAAAACATACGTTTATGATTTCACACGTTTGAGAGGATGTTTGTTTTATATATTTACGGTTGGAATTGATCCTTGAGCGACCTTTTAGTTTGTGGATGGATTGGTTTAGAATTACTTGATAATAAATAGAAACTATTTTAAACATGACAATATTACTCCACGGCCTACGTTGCGAAAGCCACAAAACCACCTTTCTCTCCCACATTTTAGGCTGTTAATCAAAGTTACTATACACTTTGAAAAGCTTTTCCTAGTTAATAGTTTTGCACTTTGTAACTAATTTTGACATAAATAAAGTTTATACGAGAGTTGAATTTTAGCTGTCAAATGCACTTTGGTAATTTAACGTCAAACTATGCAGTTATTTTTTAAAGGTTAACAATTTTAGCTTGTTCTTGTTTGATATGTTTGACTACCAACTGATAAAAAAGTAATAAACGTGTTAGAAGGTACGTAGTAGAAGGGTGTAGAAGCAATCGTCTGTACTTGGAAAATCTATATCGACGTTATTAGTTGATATTTGAAATCTTAAAAGTAAACAGATCAAAGTTTCCTCTATAAAATACTTGTTTACACGAACGTTGTAAATATTCCAACATACGTAGCAACATAGGAGTGATCATTTAAAACCTGGAAAATGGCAGACAGTTTGAAATTGTTATGAACAACTTATATTTATATATCATCAGTAAAATATTGGGTGTCCGTTGCGTTCAAAACTTACGTGCTATATGATATTGTATTAAATTGCAACTATTATCGATTATTCGATAAAACACTTACTGTAGGCCCCTAGAATTTTAATTCAGAATTCCAGGTCATTTGATTCTCGTTCAATTTCTCCCGGATCACGATTACACAGAGACATTTATTTATTTATTTATTTATTGAGAACTATGTATACAACTTTATTTCCTATTTTGGTCTTCTAAGACCTCCTTCAACCTCATTTAAGAACTTTCAAAAATAATTAGTAAGGCTCGCAAACAAAATCAATAGACGTATTACCATTTTCATGAACCACTTTGTCACCATAAATTTGAATAATACGAGACGACAGCGTGTGACCTGAACAAGACTGTGTGATGGATTAGCCTGTCTCCGAAGTTTACTAATAAAATATCAATTTGGTGAAATTGGGATTGTCTAAATGTCACATTGTTGAAGCTCTTTTGCAAACAGATGTTTTTCTAATAGCCTATTTAGAACAAAATAATTATAAAAGTATGGAAGTATGTCGGGTTTTCGAGGGTTTACTTTTCAATGTTCTTTTTGTATAAGTATACTGCGTTCGTTGAGGGATATCCTACGATTTAATTTTATATTATTATAGCAGCGCCCCGCGGTTCCTGTTATCGTGGGAATTTTGGGTAAAATGATAATATAGAGATGATAAATAGCATATAACTTACTCTTTGAATGTGGCTATTTATTACAAAAAGAATTATTCTAATCGCATTAGTAGTTTCTAAGACTAGCACGTTCAAACAACAAACGCTTCAGCTTTATTACATAACTTTATTGTGTGCTATATTGTGTGTGTCTGGAACAGATTTTGTTTTAAAGAAACCGAAACGTCAGATAAAACTGTAAAATTAATAATTTATAGGATTTAAATAGCATATACAAATAATGTAATCAATTTAAAACATTAAACTAAACACGATACCAGCCTATTTTATTTTCAATATTTTTTAACGAAAAGTGAAAAGGAATGTAATCAATAGCGATACATATACAAATAATGTAATCAATTTAAAACATTAAACTAAACACGATACCAGCCTATTTTATTTTCAATATTTTTTAACGAAAAGTGAAAAGGAATGTAATCAATTGCGAAATAATTTGTTAAACGAGTTGTAGAGAGATGAATAATAAATAGGGAGGAATAATTAACATTTTTCAGAGTTCGAGGCGATATCAAGGAGTTTGCATGGAATTTTTGGACCTCAATTTCTTTTGTGAATGTGGTTTGTCTAAAACTTTAAATCTTTCTAAGTAGATAAGAGTGTTAAGGGATCGCAAGGTTCCGGTCCCTACGACCCATGATGCTGTTCTATGTAAATTAAAAAGAATGGTTGTGATTTTGGGATGTATTTGTTAGAGTAAGTTTATATCGGGGAGATGATATCTCGATCGATCAGCCGATCGAAATTCGACCGGACCAGGTCAAACGCGTCGTTCGAGATATGAAACGCGGTAAGTCGCCCGGCTTCGACGGCCTTAGCATCGAGCACATACAGAACGCAGGTAAATACATTTATCAATTATTAGCTCGACTGTTTACCTTATGTTACAACTCCAGTTATCTCCCGAAAAATATGATGAGGACCGTGGTAGTTCCAATACCCAAAAATAAAACTGGAGATCTGTCCGATCTTAAAAACTATAGACCAATTTCCTTAGGAACTGCTGTCGGTAAGGTCATGGAAAGAATGTTGTTATATCCTGACTTGAAACACTGCGTTGATGTCAATGATGCGCAGTTTGGTTTTCGTTCTAATCTCTCAACAGATGCGGCAATCTTTAGTATGAAATCTACTATCAAATACTACACGGACAGAAACACTACGGTGTACGGATGTTTTTTGGATTTAAGCAGGGCCTTTGACCAGGTAATTTATTGGTTACTGTGGCGAAAGCTCTCTAAGTCTAAGAGGGTCCCGACAAGAACCGTCAATCTGTTGAGATATTGGTACGAACACCAAACAAACTTTGTTAGGTGGGGTGACGCGACATCTAACGATTATATGTTAGAATGCGGAGTGCGCCAAGGCGGGCTGACCTCTCCGGACCTCTTCAACCTCTACGTGGATGGCTTGATTGAGGAACTGAGAAGCACAAGGGTAGGGTGCAATGTTGCGGGTTCCTGTGTGAACAATCTCAGTTATGCAGATGATATGGTGCTTCTCAGTCCCTCAATTAACGGACTAAGGAAGCTACTGTCTATTTGTGAGCGTTATGCTAAAGAGCATGGCCTGAAGTATAACGTTAGCAAAACTAAAATGATGGTATTCAGAGCTGGTAAAGGTCCGGAGAATGTCCCCGATGTGTATTTAGATGGCTCAATAATCGAGAGGGTGGAACAGTTCAGATACCTGGGTCACGTTGTTGGTTGTACGTTGAATGACGATGCCGACATTGAACGGGAACGCAGAGCTATGGCGGTGAGAAGCAACATGCTTGCGCGTAGGTTTGCCAAGTGTACTAGAGGGGTGAAGTTGGCGTTGTTTAGGGCATATTGTTTATGCTTTTACACATGTCAGCTTTGGACAGCGTACACAAGGAAAGCGATTAGTACTATTAGGGTTCAGTACAATGACGCGTACCGAATCCTAATGAAACTGCCCCGCTACGGTAGTGCGTCAGGCATGTTTGCGGAGAGCGGAACTCCTGACTTCTACGCGATATTACGGTCACGAATAGCCGGCTTCTGGGACAAACTTCGTTCAACCAACAACGAGATTCTTATGACGTTGACTGAGCGGATGGACTGCTCCACCTTCAAACACTGGACAGCAGTGCATCGCTCTGCCAATACAAAATGACATTGTGTCCTCACAATAAGAACTACTTATATATTTATTTTTATTATTTTTGTATTTTTCATGTATAATGATATTGTATTGTATGATATGGGTCCTATTGCCTGAAATAAAGACATATTTAATTTAATTTAATTTATAGTGAAAAGTCATTACATTTTTTCAAACCCAAAAAACTGTTTTTATAAAAAAAAATGTTGATGATTGAATTTTGAGTGTTCAAGCCACGAAGCTAAGAGTTCCACTCCTCGCAGCAAGTTAACTAGCTCAATGCACTAAACATCAATCTGAACACTTTAACCGACATCCAAAATTGGAGAAGTTCTCTATTTTGAATTTTTAATGTTTTTAGGAGCTCTAAATCCTTTGAACTAATCAAAATGTGTATTTTAAACGTAATGATCAAAAGCCTATCGCCCTTATCAACTTGACACCCCAAAATATTTGCAAACGGGTCAAACGTGTCAAATGCGGTGGCACTATTCAAATATAAATTATCGAATTTTGCCGCCCACTACTAACAATGAATTGCGTGGGTGTGAAATGAAACGATTTTAGTCATGAAATTACTTGCATGATATTAAACATACATGATAGTACACATAACAAACATACATAGTAACAAACAATAACAAACATAGGTACATAGTAAACATACGTGATAGTACAATACCTTATAACCTTTAAATATTAAAAGAAAGGTTTTGTTCAACACCAGTGTATAAAGAAGGGTTTTTAATATTGATATTTTAAAATATTTTTTCAGCGAATTTTCTTTCCTCAAAGATTATTTCTTTGAGGAAAGAAAATTCGCTGAAAAAATCGAACGTGATTGACGGAAAATGGACTAAAAATAAATTGGTTTATTATTACCATTCGTTTAGAATAAGAACAAGCGAGTAGACGAGAGGCGAATTGGCAAGTTCAATAGAAAGCAATCGTCCAAGAATCATTCACATGCATAAAGACCACGGATTTATAACTATTTAATTGTATTTTGTTGTCACTATTGGATCAGTGGGTAAAAATATTTGATTGTCATATTATTGGAAACGGATCCGGTATCGGTGGGTACAAGTTGACGGGATTAGTGGCCAGATACAACTGATCCCGGGATCCGTGGATACAAACCCAAGATGGCTATTTTGTTCTATCAACGTTCTATTGAACTAACCAACTCACAACTCTCAAGCCCGCCAACTCTAAACGAATGCCTATAAAGTCCATCTACAACCTTACGGAACTCCAATACTAAAATAAACGAATGAATACAATATAAACAAGATGATTTAAAAAAAAATATACATAAACATTGGTAGCAATGCAAACACAATAAAGTAGTGTAATGTAAACCAGCTAGCTTGCAGCGAAGACTGTTAATGGGGCTCTGCATCCATCAGGCGGGTCATTTGAGAGCAGGAATTTTAATTTTGTTTAAAGTAGCGCTGGTAAAGAAATTGTGAATTATGCTTCAGTTATTTGTTTATTTCAATCATTTCCGTTGGCGAGAAGTCATTCGTTTATTTTTAGGTGATATGTGTAGTCAAATATTTAACCAATTCCTTTAAGCAGCCCGCAATTTTAAAATACGCCAACTGTCTCAATGGTCCGGACCGGACGACCGGACCGGACCGGACGACAAATAACTATAAATATTTTTTAGCTCTAACAAGTCTTTTCTATGGTGTGCGTTTATGAATTGTTGGAGTTCATTTATAGGGGTTCATTTTGAGGGAAAAGTTCCCAGTCTGAATTAAGATTAACGGATGCGTTATCTTACGAAACTAAAACAAATAACAATAATCATAAAGACTCAACCATGTCAATATCTCATAGAGACAGCATTTTATTCGACAACAATTTTATTACAATATTTCCAAACTTTACGTCTCAAGTAGTATTTGTTTCGTCAATTCCAATTTCGGTTGGAAAGGGAACAATCACAGAGCCACAGAGAAAATAATTTTCAATCAGACATTTTTCAATCTTCAAAAGCCGAAGCGAGAGTATCGAGTATTCATTCCTTAATAAGCTGGTCCCTGTCGTGAGCGCGTCTGAGATACTTCCGGCCGTTTGTCATAACAAATGCAAATATTCCTGAGATATTTTTCTTCTTCTTGAGGAAATGATTTTTTAAACTAAGTTTGACATTTATGTATCGTGCTCATTTAATATGGATTGTCTTAAATATAAGCGTAGAGCAAAAGGCTATTGTTTTATTTATTTTCATGTGTCCCATTCTTCTATATATGTATAAAGCAAACCTGACTGACTGCTGAACTGACTAACTGAATTATGACATGACCCCTTTCACGCGAAGTGAAGCGAGGGCGACATTGTTTTATTTGGACAACAATGCATAAAATGTGCCATAAAATTAAAAAACATTAAGGAAAATGTTATACCTCAACGTATAACATTTATAACATTGTTTTTACGAATTCTGAACGCACCCTTAAAAACTTTTTCAGTGGGCCAAATTGCCGCTATTGTACAAACCAGATCGATAGCGGGTCTATTAAGATTGAAGTGGGTCGTATGCAGGCGTCGATGTAAATCAGAGAACAATATGTCTTTATCGGCATAATTTTTAACCCCCGACACAAAGAGAGGGGATTATTAGTTTAACTTATCTGTGAGTGTATTTCAGTGGCGCGGTAGTGACGAAGCGAAACCATCGGTATTTATTTATTTTATGTTTATGAATAAATGAAAAAATGGTAGTATCATTTTTAAATTGTGTTTTAGGATAGAAGTAGCTTACAAAATATATGAACTCTTTACTACTTTTAAAATATTTTATTAAGTTAGACGCCTCGGTGGTCTAGTGATATGTGCACTCGCCTGCCAAGACTGAGGTCCAGGGTTCGATTCTCGGGTCGGGCAAAAACATGTTTCCTTCTTTTCAAACAAATGACTCGGGTTTGTGATCACCAACCCGCATTAGGCAAGCGTGATTAGGTGATCATGTCTAATCCTTCCTCACTGTATTGATATCTTCAGTGAGATGAGAGGCCTTTTACCAGCAGTGGGACATGACAGGCTTACACACTTTTACTAATTTTTTTAAGTTAGAGAGTTCGAGAGATTAGACGTACACACACACACACATCCAAACGCGTATAAACACAACGAAGCACACAAACAACAAAAATAATATATTACATTTAGATTTATTATATTCGACTTTCATAAAAACTGGTAAACCCCAAGGCGCATTCAGTAAAGTAATATGCGATAAACCATTGTATGCGTGGGTGGAGTCTTCTCAAATAGAAACAGGTTGAATTTAAAAGTTGAGACATAAGTTGATTACATTACACAATGGAACAGTACACCCTCGCGCCAAGAGAGTGCTGCATAAAACATGTGATTATGTTCCATTTCTATTCAAAACTCAAAAGTCGCCTAAAAATACATAAAGGCCTTTCCACGGTGGCGCGTCTTTTTAAAACGAGATAGGCTTTTGATTGAGCATGTTTTACAAGCGGAAACTACAAACGTGCGTAGAAGGCGAGAGTACACTACGCCAAATGACTCGGTCTCTCGCTCGCATTAGTTTTAATCTCTCTAAACCGCTACTTGTGAACTTGTTGAAACTAAACGATGCAATAATAATAACGAGAGTACAAGTATCATCGCTCGCGATTATTGCTTTAAGTATTGTTCTTTTGAAATGTTAACCGCCGTAGTTCGGCGTGGGCGGATTGGACTCACGCCCACGGACTTGTATTTTAGTACCCACCAGGGATACCTCGAACTACTAAAATGCGATATTGCCCACATCCATATTAGGCGATTATTACACCGCACCGCGCATCACTTGGCAAACGGTGAACCAGATTTCATTTTGCATTAGCCTCTTAGAGCCTGCGCTAACTGTAGTCACAGCTGTCTTTAGTCTGACTTGTGATTTCTGTGAAGTTCTGTTCGCATCTTGCGGTATCTATAGTCAATTTAACTTTAGCTATCAGTTCAAATTCTTGGACAAACATAAAAGTATGAATAAAATTTGTTAAACGTATTTTTCTAGTAAGCGCAGCAGTATATGTTTTCATTGACCACAAACCTGAATCACTACAGTCATGACTATAGTTTAGGCTTTAGTGATCTGTTGGCGCTGAACACACACCGTTACAAAACCTGGTTATAAAGCCTGTGGTCTCGTGCGCGGCGCCATCAGCTAATAGTCTTAGTGCACGCTTCGTCAGTGACTCATAATAAATAAAAAATAAGTATATAAATAAGTATAAATAAGTCGTCACATTAAATTCAAGGTTCCAAATTCAAAACTAACATACCTTAACTATCGTAGTCTGACTACTAAACCTTTTTGCTTATAAAACTCCTAGTTAATGGTTTGGTTGCACACAAAGTCTTGTTATTTTGAAACCCTCTGTGAACTCGCTTCGCTCGCTTCTATACGGGCGTTCAACAGATGAGATTATGTCGAGATAAAATGCGATGTATCATTACTCGCGAAATATTTTAATATATTAAATCCCACATTTTCCAAGACCAATATTGAATAAGTACTTTATTAATCCTTTTTATGATATCGAAGTTTTTCATCTGATATTGAATTTAGGTATTATTACTTTCAGATTGAGCGGATTTTATAGGTTTTTAACCATCTTTAAAACTAAAAGGTTCTTATCTCATACTAGCAGCACCCGGCGGTTTCACACCCCGTTCCTGTGGGAATTTCGTGAATTATACATTTGAATCCTTATTTCTATTAAAAAAACCGCATCAAAATCCGTGGCGTAGTTTTAAAGACCTAAGCATACGTAGGGACAGACAGACAGACGGGAAGCGACTTTGCTTTATACTATGTAGTTATATCCGTCATTTATAAAAAATCATTTTGCATGTGAAATGGTACGCAGAAATGTTTTATTGCAACAAAAAAAATTATTCGCTTTTTCTAAAAAAAAATATTCCCAAGCATATGTGTACTATTTGTGGCTGTTCAACTTTTGAATTCCTGGTATCTTTTTCGCTTAATTAATGTGAAGTATCCAATTAGGGTGTGATGAAAGCTCCACTGAAAGGAGCTTACACTCCGCGCGAGTGAGAGTGGTTAGGACATAATGAGAGCTTTCATATTCGCACTTTTAATCAGCTTTTGATACAGCTTTTGGTTCACTTATTACGACCAAAGTAAGTAGATATCAGTGTTCACACTCGGCAAATCAAATACTAAGCGCTTTCAACATTGATCACAGAATAATTCACAGTATAAGAAAAATGTCAATGACATGTTAGTAGATATGGCAAGATTCCATAATACCTAATTGCATATTATCAATGATTTTATAATTATAATTTAATAAAGTTAAGTTGAGTGAAGTGTACGTAAATAACGTTTATGTGTATAACGTTTAAAAAAATTACTTTAGTAAAAAACTTGAAAGGTGTGACTTTTATCACTACATATTATAAAACAAATTCCCCGTCTGCGTCGTATACTGTTTTAATTGATGTGACTACTGGTTTCTGAAGTTTAATCGAACGCTACTCATTTTGAATTGAAACTACGTTCATGAACAACGGTTCCTGTAAAGGAGCCGAAACGTCAGATGAACATTTAAAACAAAAGCGAAGTGTATCCTTAATCGCAGTTTCAATTTAAAATTTATGTGACTAATTAATATATACAGATTGCCGAACGAACGTCACCTGGAGGAAATATCTCTTAAAACTAAAAAATTTAAAACTGTAACTGTCAAATCAAATCATTGGCAAAGAATCTTTTAAGTACCGTTATCAGTTTGAAGCGTAAAGTGAGACTATAATCACATTGTGCTAAGTATCTACTTCATTACGTGTCGGCTCCAGTTCACCCCGAGTCTAAATATAAACGTTCTTTTACTATTTCCTATCGGATGTTCCTCTCTTAATTACGGACTCTGTCTTGCGATCAATTGGAAAGAAAAGAAAGAGTCAATATCATTATTAGATCCTGTCTAATATTGAATGCTGGAGGCGTGTCGTGTTCCTGTGGTTGACATGAAAGCTTGGAGTCCGCTGTATTCATTTGAACCACTAAAGGTTGGTAGACTAGTTTGACTCGAAACTACTGTTGTATGCTCTCATATACTCCTTCATATTATATTCATAATAAAGTGTGCTCTTATCAAAGCAGAAACCGAACACTGAAAAAGAAAATCAGTTTTGAAAAATATGAAAAAAACGTTTATGTAGTATTAATTACTTTGAAAGGTCTTTCAGTCTTTCAGTCTTTCTGTTGATAATGTACTTGCGAGTTCTAAGCTCTTTTTCGCATAAGGATTGGTTTTTACTTGACCACGATTTAATAATTACAATTTAATTTTTGAATTAGGTTTAGCACCGTTAGAGATATTGTTGCCGCCGATTGGAATATTTTCTAATTTGACCCTCATTATTTGACATCACTGGCCTCAAACAAAACTCTTATTAATTCTTTAATTAAAGAAACGAAAACATCCATTCGTATTTCCTCTGAATGAACGTTAACGAACACAATAAAAAGCTTTCTTTGAATCAATACAGTAACAATTATGTGTCATTACAAAAATACATTCAATTTCGTGGAACTATTACGGTTTCGTCTAGACCGAAAGTCTGTATTTAGTGACTAAAATACCTAGATTTCTAGAACACTCTTTGCAAACCTTTGTATTCACTTTATGAATGGGAGCGGAAAACCACTCGTGGTTTCCAATTATTACGCTATTTTCATATAAACAACTTGCTTGTTGTTCATCTAGAACTACTGCACTTATTTCGACTTGTAAATACACTGCATTCAATGAAATAGACCGGAAATCTTTGGTAACATTTATGGATGTTTCGCGAACATGTTACGTACGTAAAAACTTTTAGCTCAGTGATCTGTTAAATTAAAAGCTACTTTTAGAGTGCAATGGATGTGACCGGATTTATCGGCGAACGAACACATCAAATAGTGTCCTATGAGCTCCGTAGTTCCTTTTTGAAGTACGAAACCTTAAAAATTTGAATTCCGAATTAAAACTACGTTTACGGATACACTTCGCTTAAATTTTACATTTTTATCTGACGTTTCAGCCCCTTTACAGAAACCGTGGCCACAAGACTCCGAAAAAGAAACCAGCTATGTGAATTTCATTATAAAAGTTTGCGTGGGTTGCGTCAGGCTTGAAGACACAACAATAGCAAAAACAAACGCAGTGAACCAACAAAGACGTTCGACAAAAAACTAAATACAAAGACTTAATGGACATCATCATCTCATTAACATTTTATTTAAAAACGGGACGAAAGAACTGAAGTAAATGCAGGCTAATTTTCCCTACATTTTTCTGCATTTACAAAAGTAATTTGGCAGTAGCTACCTCTGCCAACCGTTTTACACTTGGTCACCTTTATTGCGATTCCAGAGATGTCCAGAGGCTGTAAAATAGTTACAGATAATAATACGATATACAAACGACTTAATTTAAAATAAACTGCAGAAACGGCAATTAAATGGACATTTTATGTCAAAAATCTCTCATAAACTTCCTTTAAGATATCATTAGCGACTCTCAGTACGGAAATAAGTATTTAAAAAGTACTTAATAAAACATATTTATATAATTGACTGAAAAAAACGTTATCATTCGGTTAAATCAAAGTTTCGTCTAGCTCAACGTCTGACTCACATGTTCAAGACAAGGCCTTCATTCATGAATCGTTAGAAAAACATTCGAAAAGTAGAAGAAAAACGTCTTATTTAAAAGACGTGTTTTATTACAAACATTCTCAAAAGTTATGCATCATTTGTGAAGGCATGTTCGTTCTAATGGCTTCTCTTTGTGGTCTGAAGATCACAAGTTAATATCCAGCGTAAGAGCTACAAACACTCTATGATCTCGACTCGGAACTCACTGCGTGTAACATTTCGCGAGACTTCAAATGTGCGCAGAAGAATTAAAAGTGTTTAGTGGATTATCTTGTTTGGTTTTTATGGTATAAATACAGATGTTCTTTAACTGTTCAATATCTATTTTTGATTTGAATGGTATCTATCTGATTTAACCGACCTTAGAACAGAGAGTTATGTATTTAAGTCGATATGTAATCATATGTTAGTTAGAATTGTGTACATTGCATGATTGAACGATAATGGGGCTTTTTTAACATTTTTCGCAGCACAAAATATATTTGAAGAAGGTTTTGTTTTGTTCGTGATATAAGTGCAAGACACACTTAGTTCGGAAGCAGGCCGCCACGGGCTAGTAGCCACATCATTCATACAAATACGAGGAATACAACGTCACGTGACTCGCACCCGTGGCTTGCGCTTTAATGTTATCTTAAATGTAGTTATGTTTTATGTTTGAAACAAAAGTACTTAAGAAGTACATTTGTGATGATCACTAATTAGTAGTTTTTATAGCAAAGAGAGTAAAAAAAATTACTTCCCGCTAATTACGTACACCGACTGTACGTAAACCGCTGATATGCATTTGCCGCCACGAGGCAAGGGGGCTGCATCAGCGTAATTCTAGAATAACATGTTTTTTCCATTTTTATAATTGTATTAGTAATTTTATTCATTCTAATTCCTACTTCGAATTAAATCACTTGTAAATTAGTTATAGTCCTTTTTAATAAATTAAGTTAAAGTAATTTTGGTTTTTTTTAACTCCGCTATCTGCCGCTAACGTAATTGGCGCAGTCGGTAGGATACTCGCGGGATAGATCGCGTATCTGTCTATAATATCGACCTCGATATCGCGGCGCGAGCTACCCGGGTGGCTTCCTAGCACCAGCACCGAGTATCCAGAATCTACGGACCGGCGGTAGACCAGGAGGATCCAGCAATCGATCACGGAGGAAACCAGAATGAAGTACATGTGAGTACACTTGAATAGTTCTCGTGTTGCTCCTTCCTATCTTTAAGCCCCGAATCCTTCACGATTCATCCTAGAGCCTATAGGACACGGGAGCCTGAATTACCCCAGGCTCGCCGACATTCAGTTTTAGATATTAATAGAGATTTAAGTTTAGAAAGTACTTGTAACATTATCGAAATGGCACACGACCCAGATACTATCTTTAAGGCCCTTCGGCTCGTTCCCGAGTTCGACGGCAACCCTAATATATTAACTAGATTTATAAGAATTTGCGACCAGTTAGTTACTCAATACCTTAGTACAACTCAAGGTAGCGATTTCTCAAATTTGTGTCTTTTGAATGGGATCTTAAACAAGATCACTGGCACAGCGGCTAGTACGATCAACTCCAATGGCATTCCAGAGAGTTGGTTGGGCATTCGAACTGCCCTCATTAATAACTTCTCAGACCAGCGAGATGAGACCGCCCTTTACAGTGACCTCTCATTAGCTTCGCAAGGGAATAAGACCCCGCAAGAATTTTATGATCATTGCCAAACCTTATTTAGTACTATGATGACGTACGTTAGTTTACATGAGACCTTACCTTCGACTATTGAAGCTAAACGTGAACTTTATAAGAAAGTGACTATGCAAGCGTATGTCCGAGGTTTGAAAGAACCCTTAGGGTCCCGCATCCGTTGTATGCGCCCCGAAACTATTGAGAAAGCGCTCGAATATGTGCAGGAGGAACTTAATATAACATACTTACAACAACGAATAGGTACAGACACCCCTAAGGTCCAACAGACCCCTAAGGTCCACGTTACTACCCCGCAATTACCACCAATTGCATATGCCCCTCAACGGCCTAACGTTTTTACAGGACCAGTACCTAATTGGCCCGTCCCTGTGGGACAACATCCCTCTAGGATTCCCCCACAACCATTTAAGTTCCCTGGACCAAACCATCATCAAAATCGGTTCCCAAGTAACACCCAAAGGATGTTTGGAGCTTTACCCCCTAACTATAACCCCCGTAGTGCAATATTTAAACTACCCCCACGTAATCAACCCCAAGGCTCTCAGCCTATGAGCGGTATTCAACGCTTTACCCCGAAACCTTTACCTCATTCTAAAATGATAACTGGACATGATTGGAATAAATTCGGTAATCCACCACCTAGTAACTATTTTAAAACCCGAGAAATGAATGTAAATGAATGCATGCAACCATATGATTCATATTACAATTATTACGACGAACCCGATTACACACACTATGACAATAGTACTTATGCAGACTATAATTGCGATTATGTCTATTCACCTGACTTTGCTTGTGAAAATTTAGACTATAATTATTGTTCACCCGATAATAATGATATGCAATCGCACCCGAATTCTACTGACAATGAGCAGGATTTTCAGGAGAGTTCTTTGGAACAAAAACCAAGATAGAATTGAACCTCCAGACTCAGAGACAGTTACCCTATATACAGATTTCTAACCCTCCATTAAAATTTCTCATAGACACCGGTGCAAACCAATCTTTTATTAGTCCCGAAGCCGTACAGAAATTCTATAGTAATATTCCACTTAATTATGATCCTTTTGAAGTGACAAACATACATGCGACCACTAGAAACCATTATTCATTAACAATACCGTGTTTTGCTGAGTTGAACGATTCCGACTTTATTAAGTTATTCGTGTATAAATTCCACAATTACTTTGACGGACTTATAGGTTTAGATTTATTAAATAACTGGGAAGCGCGAATTGATTTAAAACAAAGTCAGTTATTAACCCGATTTGCTTCCAACCCCATCAGGATGTATAATTCCCGTAATGTCAACTTATACGAGGATATTATCCCGGCAGGTACTTCTAAAATTATAAAGTCCCCGATTAACACGCCAAACGGTGACGTAGTAATTTACGAACAAGTCCTTTGTAACTGCATTATTCATGAATGTGTTACTTCTGTCAATAACAACCGTGGTTATCTTGAAGTCGAAAATCCAACTCCAAACGACATTATCTTTTCTCTCGACCAACCTGTACAAGCTGAGCTGTTTAACGAGTGCACGCGCACTAAACAAACATCGACACGCTCGCGTGACGTAATATCTAGACTACGTACAGACCATCTTAATGCGGAAGAGAAAGCTAACCTTACAACCCTTTGTTCGCGGTACGCAGATGTCTTTTTCATAGAAGGTGAGCCTTTAACCTTCACCAACATGGTTAAGCACAGGATAAATACCACCGATGAGATACCAGTACATAGCAAGACTTACCGTTATCCTTACGTACATCGCGAAGAAGTTAGAAGTCAGATCACCAAGATGTTAGAGCAAGGTATTATTAGACCATCCGATTCCGCATGGTGTTCACCTATTTGGGTCGTACCAAAGAAAGTAGACGCCTCAGGTAAGCAAAAATGGCGTATAGTAGTTGACTTTCGTAAACTCAATGAGAAGACGATAGATGACCAATACCCTATTCCCCATATTAGTGATGCATTTGATAAGTTAGGTAAAAGCCAGTACTTTAGTGTGTTAGATCTAGCAAGCGGCTTTTATCAGTTAGAAATGGACCCCCGCGATATAAGTAAAACTGCCTTCAATGTAGAGAATGGGCACTTCGAATTCCTTCGTATGCCCATGGGATTAAAGAACAGTCCTAGAACTTTCCAACGAGTAATTGAGAATGTGCTCAAAGGTCTCTTAAATAAGATATGTATCGCGTATGTAGATGACGTCATAATATTCTCCACGTCACTACAAGAGCACATGGTTAATCTAGAGAAAGTTCTGCAAAGATTTCGAGAATCTAATTTTAAGATCCAATTAGACAAGTCTGAGTTTCTTAAGTTAGAGACACCTTATTTAGGCCATATTATCAGTAGAGATGGCATTAAGCCAAATCCCGATAAGATATCCGCTATTACTAAATACCCCATCCCTAAGTCTGCAAAGGAGATTAAACAGTTTTTAGGTTTACTCGGTTACTACCGAAAATTCATCCCAGATTTCGCTCGCATTACTAAGCCTCTCACTCAATGTTTAAAGAAAGGTAAAAAGATAGTCCTTGATAATGAATATACTAATTGTTTTGAACAATGTAAATCTCTCTTAACTAATGACCCCATATTGCAATATCCCGATTTCAGTAAAGAATTTAACTTAACTACCGATGCTTCTAATGTAGCTATTGGAGCCATTCTATCTCAAGGCCCCATAGGTTCAGATAAACCAGTGTGTTACTCATCTCGAACTTTAAACGAGAGCGAGAAAAACTATAGCACCATCGAGAAAGAACTTCTAGCTATAGTATGGGCAACCAAGTATTTTAGACCCTACTTGTTCGGTCGTAAGTTTAAAATACTTACCGATCATAAACCCCTTCAGTGGATGATGAACTTAAAAGAACCCGGTTCACGTCTCACGAGATGGAGACTCAAACTTAGCGAGTATGACTTCACAGTTATCTATAAAAAAGGGAAAGCTAATACAAACGCAGACGCCCTTTCACGTGTTGAAATTCATACTAAGGAAGCCCTATCCCTTATTGAGGAGATTGACGAACTTAATTCGTTAATGGGTAACCCATCTGAAACTTTAACAGCTAAAGTTAACTCCACCACTGAAACCGTCCACACTAGTAACGAAAACCCCATTCTAGAAATACCAATTGTAGATGAACCCCTTAATAGATTTAATAGACAAATTTATTTAACGATAGTTAATGATGTTAAACGGAAACCCATAGTAACTAAGCCCTTTGAAACCCACACGCGTATTAGTGTTCAATTGTCAGAGTCCAATTTAGAATCAGATTTAATTAATGCAGTAAAAGAATTTGTTAGCCCTAAAGTAAAAACAGCCCTTCTTATCCATCCCCCATTAGACATGTATAGAATTATTCCCATATTACAAGATAAGTTTAGGAGTTCAGCAATGAACTTAGTTCTCACCAAAACCGAATTGGAAAATGTTAAGGATTATCTACGTCAACAAGAGATTATCCGACACTACCATGATGGTAAAACTAATCACCGCGGAATTAATGAATCTTATTTAGCCTTGTCACGAAAATATTACTGGCCTAAGATGAAGGACCAAATTACTAAATTCATAAATGAATGTACCATCTGTGGTCAGGCTAAGTACGATAGGAATCCAATTAGACCCCAATTTAACATTGTACCCCCAGCTACAAAGCCTTTTGAAATAATTCACATCGATCTATTCACTATTCAGTCGGAAAAATATATTACATTTATGGATGTCTTTACTAAATACGGTCAAGCTTATCACCTCAGAGATGGAACAGCTGTTAGTATAGTACAAGCCCTTCTTCAGTATTGCACACACCATGGTGTTCCGATAACTATAGTTACTGATAATGGAACTGAGTTTACTAATCAGATATTCATGGAGTTCACTCGAACTCACAAAATTATTCACCATAGAGTTCTCCCTCACTCTCCCAATTCTAATGGTATTGTGGAACGTTTCCACTCAACCCTTTTAGAACATTTAAGAATATTAAAATTAACCCGTAAAAATGAAGCAATAGTTAATCTAATTCCATATGCCCTAATTGCTTATAATAGTTCAATCCATAGTTTCACTAAGTGTAGACCCTTTGACCTACTGACAGGACATTTCGACCCGAGAGATTGCCTGGACATTGACTTTACACAAAAACTATTACAACAGTACACGCAAAACCACAAGGAACAAATGAAACAAGTTTATGACATGATTAATTCTGTATCTCTAGCCAATCGTACATCCCTTATTGAAAATAGGAACAAGACTCGCGAACCCGAGATTGAATACGAACCCCAGCAACAAGTGTTCATTAAGAACCCTCAGGCAAGCAGACAAAAGATAGCTTCTCGCTATACTCAAGACAAAGTTTTAGCAGACTTACCCATTCACATCTACACGTCTAAGAAACGTGGCCCAGTAGCCAAATCCAGACTAAAACGTACCCCTAAAATCCCCAATTTGTTACAGGACTCTTTTCATGGTCCTTCGGATGACCCGTCCTCAAGAGATAAGACTTGAAAGCCTCGATGACGGACCTGGACTACTACCCTACAGACTAGGACCTATGAGACTTACCACTAATTATCATACTTTCCTTCAATATGTTCAATTAGACGACATCAAAGATAAAGTACTATCCTTACAGACTCAAATACTAAATTATCAGAATCACATGACTAATGACACTTACGCACTTTACGAATTTCAGTTATCCCATCTTAGCACTAAACTTGGCAAAATCCTAAATCAGTTAAAATCATTTGAACCTAACAGAGTCAAAAGAGGTCTTGTAGACGGCTTAGGCTCAGTTATTAAAAGTATAAGTGGTAATTTAGACTATACAGACGCAATTAAATATAACGCAGCTATTAAACTTTTACAGAATAATCAGGATAAAGTAGTTACTGAGTTAAATAATCAGGTTAGTTTAAATAAAGAATGGATGTCTAAGCATAACAGTGTTTTAGAACAATTAATAGTTAATCAAATGAAAATCAATTCAACCATAGAACTTATTTTGAATAATGACGCACATAGGGATACAACCCTTATTAAGTACGCTAAGTTGGCGCAACTTTTAGTAATAATTAGTGATAATGTTGAAGATCTAGAAGAAGAATTAGTTAGAATAGAGAATAATTTAGCGTTTAGTCGCTCTTCAAGCACTCATCATTCTATGATCGACATAGACGTGTTGAATTCTATGATAGTTAAACTTAAGGGTAGTTACGGTAAAGATAGAATATTAGATATAGAACTAAGGGAATATTATGATGCCTTAAAATCAGGATCATATTTCATAGATAGTAAAGTAGTGTTCGTTTTTAAGATTCCCATAGTTTCAAAAGATATTTACGATTTATATAAATTGGCAATAGTTCCTAATAGAAAGTCACAGGCTCTGATTCCCCCCTCTCCTTTCATTGCAACCAACGAGATATCATTCGTGTACATAGAGACAGAATGTCCGAAGTTAAATAACTGGTTCCTCTGTGAGAAGGAGTTAAATCACCAGATTCGCAGCAAACCTGACTGTATCCAAGGACTCATCACCAAGCAGGTCCTTCAAGAATCCTGCCAGTTCTCAGCTGTCAACCTGATGAAAGAAGCCATGGAAAAACTGGACGATCAACACTACGTTCTCTCGTTCCCGCATCCAACTAAAGTACAACTCATCTGCCTGCGACAAGACTACACTTCACTTCAAGGAAATTACCTCACTACTATTCCCGTGGGATGTCGCCTGAAAACTGAAGAATTTACAATCATTAATGAAAACGACAAGATAAAAGGTCAGCCTCTGAAACTCATGCAAATACCCTACGAGGACATCCGCTCAGTCACAGCAGCCGCACGCATTAACCTGAACTCCATTGATCTTCAAGGACTGCACAGCATCCAGGATAAAATCTCCATGCAAACGCCACTTCAGATTGAGAAAACGCAATCTAACATGTTCTACCACACAACGGTACCCCTGTACTTACTCCTATCTGGTACGGGTGTACTCAGCATTATCTACGCATGTCGCCGCTACCTGCAAACACGTCACAGGACTCCCAAGGATGGACAACCCCCGTTAGACGACGCTGGAGAGATCCCGGCAACATTCTCGCTCAACGTGCTCAAATAGTTGCCTGTCTAAGGGTGGAGGAATTACGTACACCGACTGTACGTAAACCGCTGATATGCATTTGCCGCCACGAGGCAAGGGGGCTGCATCAGCGTAATTCTAGAATAACATGTTTTTTCCATTTTTATAATTGTATTAGTAATTTTATTCATTCTAATTCCTACTTCGAATTAAATCACTTGTAAATTAGTTATAGTCCTTTTTAATAAATTAAGTTAAAGTAATTTTGGTTTTTTTTAACTCCGCTATCTGCCGCTAACGTAATTCGCTATAGCTTCTGAACAACAAACCGAAGTGTTCTAATTAAACTCCGAATGAAAACTGTCAAGAGCTCGTTAGCAAAACCTGACTTTTGTGCCAAAAGAAAACTTTTAATGAACAATCCAGAGTTAAATCTATTGAAAATTCAAATTAATTACATACAATTTGTACTATAATTAACACGAAGTACTTTGCGACTTCAGTTTTGTTAACAAGTTCAGTTGGTCTGACATCTTGGAGCTTTTATTATAATTCTTTTATGACAATTGTTTGTAAAGTACCTTCTGTTATATTTTAATTTATTCTTTGTAATTTATTTCATACTAGTATCGTCCCGCGGTCTTACCCGCATTGTATTCCTTTCCGTGGGTATTTCGGGATAAGACGCTACGGGATATTCCATGTGATATTCTGATGTATAATATAATTGTAAAGTATCATCCAAATCCGTTTAGTAGTTTTTGTGTGAAAGAATAACAAACATACATCCATCCATCCTCACAAAATTTCGCATTTATAATATTACGAGAATATGATTTATATGTAATTGTGGTTTCCTACGTAGTTCTTTAGGACAAGTAGATTGATTGATGATGAAATGATGAAAAGTTTGATTTTATATTAAAAAGTGTCCTTGAAATTAAATTAAGCTTAAAAGCTCCGAGTCAGCAAACTCAAAATTTAAAAAAAGAAGTTTTTTATGACCTGTAAAAATTGTATTACTTTAGTGTTCCCATTAATTTCAACGTAATTTGAACTTTATAACAAATAACTTAATATCAATATACATTAATTTTGTATATCTCAAACACGTACGTGTCGTAGACAAGGGAAGTGTTCTCCACATGGAAGTCGTATCAAGTTAACTGTTACATAACACTCGCATTTTAAGTTCGAGTCATAACAAGTGCTTGATTTGAATAATAATCGAGTTTGGAGTTTGTTTCTCATTGTTACTTAGAGTTACGTTATTAATAACATACTCGGAAATTTCATTATACATGAATAATTATGATTTAATTAGTTACTTATTAAATTATCGCTTTGTGTTGCTTTGTCGCTTGCCAGATGCAAAAAGAAGAAAAGAAAAGGGGTATAAACAATTTGACAGCTATGTATGTACGAGTATGCCTGTGGCATCGGAAGTTTTATACAATTATATAATAATGTGGGTTACCCTTAATTTACTGAACAAGATTCACCGAAGTATCAAATGACCGACACCGTGTTTCATCGATGTTTCAAATAAAGGAAATACACGACCAACAAGTTAATAACATTGATTAATATTGATTGTAAGGTGTAATGTATATCATAATAATGTGGGTAGAATAGTTACTCTGAATAAATGACAGTCAGTCTCCCAACTCGGTGTTTCATTGACGTTCCACTGGCGACGAGGTCCGAATTAACGCGAAATTATCAGTGATATAAGACTTTTTAGTGTTAAAATATGCCCATCGGAAAGCTAGAACCATTTGATCTGAATTCCAGACAGTGGCCAGCGTATATACGTCGAGTGAAACAATATATTTTGTTGAACGAAATCAAAAAGGAATTATGCGTGCCACTGCTGATAACGGTGGTGGGCGAAGCGACTTATGCACTTATGTGTGACTTGTGTTCACCAGCACATCCAGAAAGCAAATCGTTCGAGGAACTTAACAAACTAGTATCCGAACATTTGGAACCGCAACGTTCCGAGATCGCGGAGCGACACGTGTTTCGGTTACGAAGGCAAAATGGCGGTGAACCGCTGACCGAATATTTGCAAAGTTTAAAACATCTCGCAGCTACTTGCAATTTTGGGGTGAATTTAGAGGAGAACCTGCGCGATCAATTCGTGTCAGGGTTAGTCAATGAGGCAATGAGGTCGAGAATTTTCGCCGAGAGAAATATACAGTACAAGGAGGCGGTGGAGCTGGCTCTGGCGCTGGAGGCAGCCGAGCGACACGCGGAGGTGAGCGCGGCCACGGCGGCTGGCGCAGCCTCGGGCGCGGCGGTCGCGGGCTCGGGCGGCGGCGCGGCAGGCGAGGGCCTGCACCAGGCGAACGTGCGGCGCGCAAGGCCCAGGGGCGGCAGCGGCAGCAGCGGCGGCGGCGGGGGCAGCGGCAGCCCGCAACGTTGCTGGCGTTGCGGTAAACCCCATCGGGCGGATCGGTGCCGGTTTGCAAATTACAATTGTGATGAGTGTGGTGTGCGAGGCCACTTAAAAGTGATGTGTAAAGAAGCTCGTTCAAATCGGCGAGCTTTGTCGAGGCATAATTACGTGAGTGAGGAGGAGTGCGAGGACTTCTACAACGTGCAGGTGGACGGGTCAGGTGACGTACCTTACGTGATTACGGTGGAGGTTGATGGGAAACCAATCGACTTCGAAGTCGATACGGGAAGCCGAATTTCGACTATCAGTGAAGATTTCTTTAGACAGTATTTTAAAGGAAAATATCTCATGGCCGATCAGTTAAACATACGTAGTTATGTCGGCTCAAAAATCGAATCCATGGGTTATATTTCAGTTGATGTTAAACTCAATGGTGTGTCTGTCTCGTCTTGTAAATTATATGTAATTAAAAAGGGGGCTCGACCATTACTAGGCCGAGAATGGATCCGTGTTCTTGGAATATATAATATTAATATAAAAAATCAAGAAATGTTAATGAACTTAAGCAGCGATCCATTCATAAGTCAGCTGATTGTCGAATTCCCAGAAGTGTTTACTGATAAGCTCGGAACTTGTAAAAATTCAATAACATTGCATGTGTGTGACAGTACGCCGGTGTACGTGCGTGCGCGACCGGTTCCGCTAGCATTGAAGGCGCGCGTAGAACGGGAGCTCGAACGGTTAGAGCGAGAAGGCACAATTTATCAAGTGGAGACGTCCGAATATGGTACGCCAATTGTTCCCGTAATAAAAGAGAATGGTGACATACGGATATGCGGTGATTACAAAATAACTATTAATCCGAAACTGAAACGCGAGCCGCACCCTCTTCCCAGGATCGAGGAATTGTTCGCTACGCTCAGTGGGGGAGAGGAGTACTCGAAACTAGATTTAAAAAATAGTTATCAACAACTTCTTTTAACTAAAGAATCACAACCGTACACCGCCATCACGACACATTTAGGGACATACGTATATCGGCGTACCCCGTTTGGGTTATCGAGTATACCCGAAAAGTTTCAAAAAATAATGGAAGAGACTATTCGCGGTATACCAGGGACAGTAGCTTTCATTGATGACGTGTGCGTAACCGGGGCTAATCGGCGGGAACACTTGAACAATTTACGGTCAGTACTTGAACGGTTTAGGAATATGGGTTTTACGGTGAAACTTGAGAAATGTAATTTCTTACAGCCTTGTGTTAAGTATGTAGGGTTTATTATAGATAAAACCGGTTTGCGGCCCGACCCAAAAAAACTACAGGCTATTCGCGAAGCTCCCACACCTAATAATATTACTCAATTGAAAAGTTTTTTAGGTATGTTAAACTATTACGGGAAGTTTATCCCAAACTTGAGTATTTTATTGCATCCTTTACACGAATTATTAAAGAAAGAATCGGTGTGGTGTTGGAGTGTTAAGTGTGAAGAGGCGTTCGCGGCGGCGAAGCGCGTCCTGACGAGCGATAAAGTGTTAGCGCATTACGAGGAGGGGCGGCCGCTGGTACTCGCGGTGGACAGCAGCGCGTACGGGCTGGGCGCCGTGCTGGCGCACGTGTACCCGGACGGCAGCGAGCGCCCGGTCAGCTGCGTGTCGCGCACGCTCAACTCTGCAGAACGGAACTATAGCCAGTTGGATAAAGAGGCACTCGCTATTTTTTTTGGTATTACTAAACACCATCAATATTTGTTCGGGCGTGCGTTTATTTTACGCACCGATCATCAACCGTTAAGTTTTATATTTGGGAAAAAGAGCGGAATTCCTCAAACGGCGGCGAGTCGGTTACAGCGGTGGGCTGCTCGCTTATCGGGTTATAATTTCTCGGTACAGTTTGTGAGATCGGCCGCGAACGGCCCTGCGGACGCGTTGTCGCGCCTCCCGCTGCCGAGCGAGCGGCGACCACACCCGGACACCGTTCAGTACGTAGATTTAGTCAGAGATACTATGCCGGTGAGTTATACAGAAATTAAGACTGAAACCGATAAAGATAAATTATTAAGTAAATTGAAAGGATATATCATGTTCGGGTGGCCTTCGGTGGCGAGTTCTGTGGAGGAAAAGCCGTATTTTTCGCGTAAGGATGAACTGGTACTCGATTTAGGGTGTTTACTATATAAATATAGGTTAGTAGTCCCCCCAACTTTAAGGGCCCGGGTTTTAAAGGAAATTCATGAAGGACATTTAGGCATGAATAAAATGAAAAATTTGGCTCGAAATTACGTATACTGGCCCGAGCTCGACCGGGAGATCGAGAACTTGTGCAGGTGTTGTGAGGCGTGCGGCACCGTGCGCGACGCGCCCCCGCGGGCTGCCATGCATCCTTGGGAATTCCCTTTGAAACCCTGGCAACGTATTCATGCGGATTTTGCCGAATACAGCGGGAAAAAGTATATCATTGTGGTAGATGCACATTCCAAATGGATTGAAGCGATCATAATGAATCGTACTGACGCGGAATCTACGATAGCGGTTTTAAGATCTTTATTTGCCCGTTTTGGGCTACCTACTCAGCTTGTAACGGATAACGGCCCGCCTTTTCTATCTTTGGAATTTAAGAATTATTGTGAGAAAAATTTTATTCGACATATAACTTCGGCACCTTACAGGCCGCAATGTAATGGAGCAGCGGAAAACGCGGTTAAAACAATTAAAAAAGTTATCAAGAGGGCCATTTATGAAGGTGAAAATGTGTCGAAAGCATTATCAACCTTTTTATTCCAATATCGAAACGTGGAACACGCTACGACGGGCGTCAGCCCCGCGGTCGCGTTGTTAGGGCATCGGTTGCGCGGGCGCCTGGACGCCGTGCGGCCCGATGTGGCGCGCGCGGTCGGCGCTGCGCAACACAGGCAGGCGCGGAATAAGGGCGGCGCCGACAGGGCCTTGGAGGTGGGCGAGCCCGTCCTGGTGCGAGGGTATTCGGAAAACTTACCAAAATGGGTAGAAGGGAATATCACAAAAAAAACGGGTCCGGTATCGTATAAAGTTAAGTTAGGAAACGACTTGCAATGGCGGAGACATCAGGATCAAATAATTCCTTTGAAACCTAAGAAAAACAGGTTTTCTTTGTTTAAACCTAATGTTACAGAACAAAAAGATCTCTGTAGTGAGGACGAAGTTACGTTCGAAGACGCCGTGGAGGAGGAATCGGATCAGGGAGGAAAAGTAAGCGGGGTATCAAATGAGCCCTCAGCTCCAATAGGCAACCCGGGCAGTCCCGGCACCCACTCGCCGAGTCCTCCGCCACCCGGCGCCTCCGCGCGTGCTTTAAGAGCTTACAATAGAACTAAGAATGTTAGTTAAATGCTAGTATGTAAGTTCATCAATGTATAGTAGTATCTTATAGAATAGTATATAGAATATAGAATAGTATATAAGGTAAAGTCACCCAATTCCGTGGGGTTCTAAAATTGGCACTTAATTCCGCGGTATTTAGAAAATCCCAATTTCCTAATTATGTCTTTGTTGTATCTTAATGCAACTATTTTTATTGAATCCAGTGTATATTTTTACGTATTAAAAATATAGAAAAATAACACAAATGTATTAAAAAGACACAATAAAAGGTCAGTATTGCGTCAACGGGTGGTCGAAGCGCACGCTTCATACAATAGTGACCCTTTGCAAGTAAATGTTTAGGTTTTTTAAATAGTGTTTTTAATACTGTTTTTCTATGTAGTGACTAGTTATTTGTGGTCCACTTGCTCGAGACTTTATTTTTTATGGGTAAGTACTAACCTTTTCTATTATTTTCTTAATAAATTAAGCTTAAAATTTGATTTTAAAATAACGTGGCATTAGGTTCCAAAATTTTTAGTCGGTTCCCAATTCCGTTGTGTTACCACGGAATAGCAAACTCATAAGCTTGGTTTTGTTTCTTGTTTTTTTGTGTTGGTTATAAAAGAGTAGTTTTTACTTTTATAAGTACTTAAAGCAAAAAAGTCAGTTGGTACTTGAAACTAATTCCGTGGTATACTTTTAGTTTAATTTGAACAATAAAAAATGTTAAATCGTAATTCTTTTTACGAGTTTTGTTAATTTGTTGTATGGAGAACTGATGCAGGTAATATTAATTTAATTACAAATTGCCTGTGTAAATGAATGCAATTTTGTAGATGATTAAAAATATATTATAAATAAAAATTTATCTGTATGAAACATATTTAAAAAAATATATTTATTTAACACTCGGAAATAGGAATAGTGTTTTCAAAGTTTGAAATCCAATTCCGTTGCACTATGTAACTGACTGCAACGGGATTGGGTTGTATGAGCACCTAATTCCGCGGTATAATATAAGAAAATCAAAGGGTGTTCTTTTACAGGTACAATATTTTATTGATCAATATTATAATGTTTATAAGCGTGATGTGGTCACAAAAAGCAATTTTGTAATATTACCTACTAAAATAATATACAGTTCCTATATTTTTTTTAAGAATTCCTTTTTTTGTTCATACAATAAAAATGATTATGCCGAAGATAATATACCTTTATTTTTTCATACACCCTGTATTTCATTTCACTAAAATATTCCCTTTACATTTTTTATACTCGGATTTAGGAACCACGTGCCGCGGAATTAAGATTTTTAACGCGGAATTAGGTGTTTCGGACTTACTTCATTATTATTTTTTTTTAAACTATAAATCAATTTAAAATAGATTTAACTTTAATTTAGTTTGGTAGTCAAAAGAATACCGTTTTTAATGACACCAGATAAAGCACTGTTAAGTTACAGTCAATACTTCATATATTATGTCTTTCCTTGTTATGTTGAAAATACCACGGAATTAGGTGACTTTACCTTAGTATGTAGAATATAGAATCGTAGTATGTATTTTGAAAGTTAAATTTGTAATAATGTAGAAACAACAACTGTATAGATATTACTTAGATTTTACATAAACTTAGAGGGGGAAAGATGTAATGTATATCATAATAATGTGGGTAGAATAGTTACTCTGAATAAATGACAGTCAGTCTCCCAACTCGGTGTTTCATTGACGTTCCATAAGGAACTAATAAATACGACCACAACTAACTCACAATTCCATAATTAAATAGGCACATTCTCAATTTACTCCGAAATCCGTAATGTAATTACATTGACCAATAACGGCCGTTACTGTCGTTACGGGAGTAACGACTCGCAATATACTCTCGCATTCAATATTACTCAGAAACATTAATTATATTATACGCCAACAAAAACTTTATTAAGTTAAGAATTACTTACTACTTACATACAGTAATGGTATAGAAATAAGATTTTCCTCAAGTAAGGACACAATAATATAATACAATTAACACACAAAAGCTAACTTTATTTCCTTACGCCGAAGGTCTATTTTGTAACATACTGTAATAAGCAGCTTTACATGTACAATCAGACGATAAAAATAATCAGCATCTTTAGAACTTAATCAAATTACAAATTCCACAAGTCAATGAGTATTTTCATATTTTATAATGTGACAATGTACTAAGGTGCTGGACAATATCATGGATTATTTTCAACAGCCCTTAACATTTTTAGTTTAACAGTTATTTGTTTTAGTAATTCTTGATTGAATAGAGACGACTGGAGGTGAATGTGGGAGGTATTTCCAGGAGTGGGATACGATAGGTCAGTAAAAACAATAAATATGGTCATGGAAAAAGTTAAGTTATCTTCGTAACCATACCGCGGTATAGATGAATTAAATTACATTACATTATATGAAATGAGCAAAGTGAACTTTCAAACCCCATTACTTTAACAATAAAATGTCGGTTTATTGTTAAATCTTATTACAATCTTCGAAGACGGGTCAGTCCTACCCATCTCTAAACCTGGGAACCCACTTCAAGAGGAATTGAATCTGTATGTATGGATTTCATTTCATACTACTATTATTAAATGCGAAAGTTTGTGAACATGTGTATGGATGTTTGGATGTATGTTCCTCGTTCAGACAAATACGACGCTTCGAATCTGAATAAAACTTGACTAATAGATATATTAAAGTATGTAGTAACATATAGGCTAACGGATATTATCCTGAAATTCCCACTAGAACGAGTCCAACACTGATAAAACCGCGGTGCATGTGGAGTAACATGTTTCTATTCACAGATGCACACTATCGTTGCACTATCGTTGATCAAAGTGCAGCTTGGCCCCTTTTTGGATGGGTGGCCGTAGTTTTAGAATTTAGGATTAGGAGGACAATTTAAGTGGTCGTTCCCGGTTGTTACAATCGTCGGACTATGTCGGACGCGTTTGGGCGGTCTAAACTCTAATACCAAGGTTGACCACTAACGTACTCGAATTTACTTATAGTGGACATCAACCTTAATAGATTCAAAAAGGATCAACATCTTTTAACAACTTGTTTCTCATCAACTTGTACGATCCGACCCAAAGGAGATCCCAAAATTCTTCCTCTAATTTTGTGCGGATCATAAGGGTCTGTGTTCAATAAACGTGACCACAATCGAGAGGTCAAATTGGACCTTCTGTGTATTAGGGCTAGCGGACATTGCTGTGGATAATATCTAGCTACTTTTCTCTATTGCGTTATATGCCTTTATTCATGCTTATATGTTAATTTTATAGTTAGACGTATGAAAGTACTAAGCAATTGCTAGAGTAAGCTTGTTACTGCCTTTCACATATATTTATTGCGCGTCACACCACTCTGCTATGACAGCTCTTACAGATATCAATGAATATCGAAAATATATGATAATATAAAATATAATACAAAATAATTTTAAAAAATATAGCAATAATATAGGTAGTATATCTAATGGGTGTTTTGGCAAAACTGTGTTAGGTTTTTAACTTTCTGTCCTTTTCGAATCTCTTCCAGTCAATTTGAGAGTTGTTTATTAGAGCGGCGAACTATAGCGAAAGGGATTTGCATAGTTTTAGTTTGGGTCCGCAGATTGCTTCAGATATCTTTGAATTTTTCCAATATCAAGACAATTTTGCAGATAAAATAGGTTAGGAGACCGGTATTATATTACTAAACTTTATTTATTTTATTTAACAAAAATGTTACTTATGCTGTTTCAAAATATTTAAGTATTCTGCAAGCTAAAGTAAAGTACTTTTTATAACAAAATATACCCGGCGAACTGATATATTCATGAATTATGAAATCATTTCATTGGGTTCATTAGAGGCAAAACCGCAGACCGCAGTTAGTAAAGTAATACATATTAATTAGCAAACCACGACGGTTTCAAGTTTGAGTGCACTACAGTCAAAACACAACAGTCTTGTTCGACGCGTACGAAACTGTCAATGTAATAATGTTTAGTTAAGTATAAATCTGTAAGACATCAAATCTATAGTGTTAGTTTTTTAATTTATTTTCATAGACTAGTCTTCCTAACTACCGACTTGTGGCCCTGCCCGACAATTTTGACATGACCGCAGACCGCAGAATGCTTCCAGTGTGATAACTCCTTTAATTGTGCTCAGCCTCTTACTTCAAGTAACCTCTTTAGATGTTGATTCACCATTGTTGGTTATTGGCGTTTATGGGTTGTGTGCGTATCTGCGATTCAATTCAAATGTAAACACAAATTGGTTTGTTGGTAAGGGTCTTTGGTATTTGCGGAGGTTAATTTAAACTATCATAGAAAGGTTTAGGTACGGTAACGGTGAATGTAAGCTCTTAAAATAATGGACAGAAAATTAGGGTCACCGAACGTGTGATTAGTTTATAAACAACTGACCATCGAGTACTGACACCTAACTTGTGTTGAAATCTATCGCATTTTGACACCGCTTGCGATTACAACGAGTCGTTCTCCGCTTGCCATATGAGATGACAAATGCGTTTTAGTTGATTTTTTTTTACTAACTACATATTTAATACATAATGCGTGTGGTTAACGACTTACTGGAATCGCAACTTACATATCCAAATATAGGAACCACTCGGGCCTATCTATAGAGCTTTCAGAATTATCTAATCGAAACATTGAAATAACATATTTCAAGTATTGGCGTTAATAGCACCTGATTGAATCAGAAGATAAAAGTTGGAAGAAATATTTTATGAGTAGGCATGATTATGTTATTTAATCAATAACTTTATTTATCAAAAAATTGTCTTGGAGTTAGTTTTTTGATAATCTAACCGGCTTCAGAATCTATACTTTATGTACCAGATTTTGCTCTGTTAAGGTCTCATTAGTGACTCTCAGCGGGGCAGTTAGCATGCCACTTCTCTTTCTACGTGTTTGGTCATTCATTTCGAAAAGGTTTAGTGGGTTAGCCATTACTATAGAAATATTTTCTGTTTCCAATTGAACGAAATGCAGTCCAGTAGATTTAGTATAAGACTAATATAATAAAGCTGAAGAATTTGTTTGTTTATACGCGATAATCTCTCAGGAACTACCGATTCCATTCGAATAATTATTTTTGTAATGGACAGCCACATTCAACAGAAAGGTTATACACTATTTTTTATGCTAAAGAGAGCTGCTAGTAACTTATACATAAGTACTGTTAATACATAACATTCATATACTTCAATACTATAGTTATTGCCTACCCAATTTACATTTCTGTGACCAAATATGTCTGTAATTTATATTTCTCTCTTTCCAAAGAGAGTCAAATATTTTCAATAACATTCGTCCGCCTTCTTGTCCCGAAATGATTAATTTAACTTCATATTGATATTACGTCTGATTTGTTACTACAACATATTTTTGGAGATCCGCCGGTTTCCACAACGGAAAAGTAGTTCTATAATACTGAAATATAGTTTTGCGTATGTAGGGAAAAGGGAAATGCAAACATAAACGTACTTAACGAAAAAAGTACGTAAATAACTTGTCTCAGTTTTCAAGTGGAGATTTTACGGTAGAAAACTGAAATTGTTGCGCCAAAGAATGATCGTTAAAGCGACAGCAAAGCCGCGTTTTTTCTTAAGCGCAAAACACACATAGCGCGGGTTGGGGTCTCGCTCGGGACGTTTTATTCCGTGTATTTTTATGAATTATGTTACACTGGTCCGTTATGGGTCAGTGGGAATGTTTTAGCTTTGAAACATAAATACTGTATTACTAGTTGTATTATAATTGGCCCGAATTTTAGGGAAAGACTTTATTAAACATTCATGTCATGTGTCTTAAATATAGGGTGTCCCGTGCAAATGCAACATAATTGGAAATAACACCTTAAACACACCCTAAAAGAATATCAAACGGAACCCATAAGTGAAACGCTTCATAGCTTCTTTACATTTAATGATGAGACCGTCTGAAAAGCGTATTGAAACCGGAATACTTAATGGCAAACTGTGTTTTATGAAAGTCATATTGGAAAGAAGTATTTTCCCTTAATAAAAGCTTGAAAGCGAGTTTGTAAGTAATATTGAATATATATTTTCGTACCAAAACTAATGTAGAACTAATGTGTAATAGACATTATACTAAATGATACGGGTCTATATCGCGTTAGAATTATTAAAATAGATATTAATTTAAATACGTTTCGAGCGGATTACACCGATCGTGGTCACGGGATGGCTCAATGAAAGCTATATAAACCCGTTTCATTTGATGTGTGTATTTAGTATAATTACTGCAAATTGTTTGTATCTATATCATGTAACAATAAAAGGTTGATTAGAATAACCCCTAATAACTATTCTACAAATAAACTCATTTTGCTCAAATCTACTGTTCCTGACCGAGTCTGCGAAAATAACGTAAGCGCAATCTACTAAATATTCACACTAGCGCCATCTATTGGATTACGAGTGGAACTATCACAACTATTGTTCTTTAAAGTGGTCGACCGTCAAACGTGCTAATTATACCCAAACTTCGATTGTTAAGGTTGGTTTCCATTAAGCCACCACAAACCCGTTAATTACGAGCACGTTATATTATTACAGAACCTTTGTATGCCGTAAACGTAATTTTATGAGAGTATTTCCTCATTCACAAGGGGCGGAATTTCAGGAATGCGCCTTTTAACATGAAATATTTACAAACGTACAAAATATACGGCAGAATGCGATATGTCTTGTTGACCTTTGGAGGGAGATGAATAAATAAATTTAACAGTTTGTTCTTCAAATTATATCCTAGGGGACGAGCCGGCTAACTCATATTTTTTTTCTTCGCCAATACGTTTATCGATTTCGACCAGTTATTATGAAAGTTCATATTTGGACAAGTAAACAGATGAAGTAAAAGTCGGCATTTTACAAACCTCATTAGACGCAGCTGCCGGATACTCTTCAGCAACATTTGGAGGAGAACCCAAACGGTACCTGATAGGCATGCTCTCCAGGGTTCATACTATGGATCTATGTTACTTTTATAACTATTGGTCTATATTAGATGAATATTATGAATAAACATATGGGTGAAATCTTTAGTACTTGTCGCCCGTAATAGTACGTTTTTATGTACTCTGTGAGCTTGTTTCGGTTCTGTAAAGACTGCCACAAGCTACGAGCAAAGCTTTGTGACGATACTACGTACGTGTGGGTGGGTAGATTTTCTTATAGGTAATAACAATATTTTTTCCTTCAGCTATAAAACAAAAAACGTTTAACGTTTTTTTACGTTACGTACAAACAATTATAATATGAAGACATTCAAAGATTTTTCCGTGGCGGCTTTTCTAAAACCTTTATGAAATACAAAGGCCTAACATAGAGCCGTGACGTGAATTCTCTTGCATCAAGGATTGTTTATGGTTCACATACTGGCGTAGTCACGGGACGTATATTTGTGGCGAAAAAATACAGATCCCTCGGGATACGGCTAGTAACGTGCTCCGCAACTAATGTCCATTTATTAGGTACTCTACCACGCATTAGTTTGAAGTTGGAATTTGCTCTGTATCAGCTTTAAGTATCAAAGGAGTTCAGAATGAGCCAGGTTGCAAGTCACAATTTATCAATAGCAAGTCTACTATCGCCAATTACACTGAGTGAATTGGGTTTTCGAAAAACAAATTGATCGTGACCAACTGTTATTTTTTTTAATTTGCTGGTTATAGTAGCTTACCTGCACAGACACCCGCTTAAAATCTCCTTCTTTGCAATCTCGTTTCGATAAGATAAAAGTATCCATCTTATTGAAATTCCATTAAAAATCCTATCAAATCGTTATTTATGAAGCCACTTAAGATACTCAGAACCTCAATTAAATACCACTCGATAAGGGGATACCATTATCTCAAATCCTTGGATTGCACGAATTGATTCAATCATGGAGCATTCTTTGTGATCCAGCTGAATGAGAATTGAACCGGATAACTCCAGTTTATACAACTATGCAGTAATTTAGGTAATGGACGAGTCCATTGTCGTGACCGTTAGATGAATGTTGTGATTGGCCGAGGGCATTGTTGAGAAATGAGGCGGATTAGTTATAGAGGTTGAAATGTAGTGAGCAGACTTTAATGGAGAATGATGGTAGCACAAGAATAGTAAGGCGTCATTTAGGTTGAGCGAATTCAGAAGTTGTGAGCTGACAAGTTCGATGGATCGCAAGCAGCGTCAATCATGCATGCTCACTCCCATACCACTCACCGTCAAGTTGCGACTTGATGCGGCGTCCAGTAAACTTGGTGTATGGCTATGGGTGCATGACAAGTCTATTTAAAGCAAAAATAGAATTTCGTTCTGCCGGCTTGGTCAAGTTTGCGGCGTTATGTAATCTTGAAGATGTGTGTGAGCGTTTAAATATGCATGACATTAGTTGTTATCGTGCCGTCGTCCTGCGTCCATCACTGGTGACGCCATGGCTACAACTGACCCATCAAGCACACTTACCTAACTTGATCGTGTATGGACTATATGGACAAACTGCAAACTGAACGCGGCTTCAAGTCCGCTGCAAACTTGACGGTGAACTTAATCATGAATGGCCTTTATAAGAGATAATACATGTGTCGGGGAAACAGCGATATTTATCCCATATCGGGGACATGTCACATCAGGATAAGCACGAGCATTATACCGCCAATACAACATCAGATATCTTAGGATTCCTAGGTCTTGATCTTGAAATAATAACTCACAGGGCTTCATTACAATGACATTGCTTGTATTTTACACACGATCATCATGGATTACAGATTACAGTTAGGATACGTCTAGATTCAATTAATTGATGGAACCTAAACGACCTCCCTTCACCCCATTAGTCGTCCTGTCCACGCCATAGAATATCTTTTCCCTATTCTATACTCGATTCGCAATACGATCGTGATGTCGTCAACACCTCATCCTTCCAATCTACGTTTCCCATCTGATCACAATCCAACCATCTCCATTTCCCTCCAAAACTCTAATGTCTCATCTTTTCATATCATAGACTCACTCACTCACTGCCACAGACTACCAAACAAGCTCACATCCCTCTATCGAACAACTGTCATCTGTCATAGTGCGTAACACCACAGACTTAACATAGTCTATTCTCATACCACAGACTACACCACGAAGATAGAACTCACGTCACGGAATAACAACACTACCGATTCCATCAGTCAACTGAATTTACAAACTACTCTTAAACTTCTACAGACTAAAAATAATGTAGTGACGTTATAAGCCGCTATCTGGTGTGGCGCCACTGATGCCACGCTCCGACACGGCCATCCTGCTAGCACACGTCCTCGTGTGTTGGCTAACCTGCACAGAAATAACCAACGAGAGTATTTGTTCGCCTCGGCCACTTCTGACCAATCATATTTCTACACACAACTCAAATAAAGAAACTTCGTAACTGTATAGTTTTTTTCTTTTAAATTACTCGAATAAAAACCAAAGCCATAAAAAAAAACATCAACCAGAGCCATGTACCACTGTCGCTTGTAACAACAAATTAACACAATTTAATTAACCACACAAATCTAAACTTCACAAGAGTAAGCCCCTCTATCGCCACGGCTCTCCAGCCGACCAGCAATCGCAATTGCTCTCACACTATGCATATCCATCAAGTGGATCGCACACGTGCATCACCCTGTGACTGCACACTATGGTCTCTGCAGACCCCGACCTCCGCCAGAGCTAAACGCGCACCGCGCACCCACGGACTACTTGAGTTACCCCAAGAGACACCGATTTCTACCGGGCTACGACTACGTAATAGCTACTGGTACGGTCGAACACAATACGGCCGATAGAGTACTTACTCGAGTTTTCACCAAAACAAGTTTACTCATCCTCATCAGAATCACTATTAACATCAACTTCGACTGGTACATGACCTACTGGCATCTTGCGTAAGAAATCACAAAGTAAATTATGATAACGTTTCATCTACCAAAACCCTGAGGCCAGTAACAGTGACAGACTCTGGTTCATTATTCACACACAATTAACAATTTAATCACAATTGATTTACTACTGAGTCTTTGTTCGTGGTCACAACACAAGATTTAGCAAACGCATTTGCCCTTTATGCACTTCCATTTCGGAATGCCGAGTCGTCCCATGACTCTACGGTCTTCGCTACCAGGCAAGACCCGACCACACTACCCAGGGCTACCGCCTACTGCCTACCCACGGACTACTACAAGTAGTAGACACCGATTTCTAACGGGCTACAGCTACGGCACCCTGGTGCGGTCTCAGACTGACCCACCGACATAAAAACCCAGTAACAATCAATAACTTAATCAACCTCACTGTCTCCACCTTCGTCTGAGTCAGCTGTTACCCGCCCCACAGGCATCTTCCTAACGCGATCATGTGCATACTTGTAAGTACGTTTAGAGTTCAAAGCTTTTCAACGTGTAACGATCACCATCGTTCGCTCACTCCTGACCTAAATAACTCTACTTCAACAAAAGACTTTCACATTGCTTATCTCAACATAATACTAGAACATCGTCAGGCACAAGTACCCATTAAAAATCAAATTAATCTCAAATCAAAGTAAAGGTCAAGTGTGTGTGTCTCTATTGTCCGGCTATCCCCGTAGCCCTAATACGCAGTCATCCCTGTGACTGGCTGTGATCATCCCAGTGATCACCCATAACCCTGATCATCCCTGTGATCAGCCACTCTCGTGATCATCCCAGTGACCACCCGTGATCATCCCCGTGACCACCCAGACTCAAGAGGACACGCACAACTAGTTACCACACAGTCAAAAGTGACTACAGTTCATCATCACAAGGCTCAGAATTACTACCAATGGGTACTTGCCCTTCAGGCATTTTCCTATACCAGTCAATGACACTATATTGTGTACTCGTTCTCCTCTAAACCTCGCGGCCACAGTAATTTGCACTCGCTCGGTCAACCTGACTATTAAGAAGCTAGTTCTTCCTTAAATTCTTGATTTCAATCAAAAGTTAATTACAATTATTATCAATCGGGAATCTTCAATGCTATGTAACACATGAATACTAGGTACCACGTCATTTTCAACTTTAACTTCAATAGACTATTAATCTCAAATGCACCTTACAATATGAGCCATGAGTAAGTAACAGTAAGCTGGTCTAGTCACGTCTAGTCACGGCAACTAGCCGACGAGCAATCACATTGCTCAACAACACACGGTCTCAGCAGACCACTCCACAGTACGGTCAATCCAGACCACGACCATCGCCGAGTTCGAACATTGAACTCAATAAGTCACATAGTCACATGAAACCCTTACTCATACTCTCATATTTTACAACGGAATAAACATCCAAAATAATTTCAATAAGCTTTCTACTTTATCAAGTGGTACGAAGATTCACTACAAAACTCTCAATGTTAACTGACTCAAATATCACAAAATAGCTCACCGGCTCACCCAACAAACCAATCATTACCGCAATACATCACCAATTTAACATCCAATGTGAATTTGTCGTGATAGATTCTTGAACAATTTGGAATGCCGCAACCCCTCATATTCCTCAGGTAACAGGACCGAGAAGAGAACCACGCTCCTCCCTAGACGAGGTTCATCAACGCTCGCAATAATTACCAGCATTGAACCAACATGAAAATAAGAAAACATATTAGAACATATCACATTACGTACAAGATTAAACTTGACTCTTTCGGAAGCTCATAATTACCTTCTTAACTCCACAATAGAGTAGAAAACTAACTAACTATACTCACAGAACATTCCAAGTTTTATAACCAATTGCAAAATAAACATTACGTAAAGCACCATAGTCGTTGGGATGATGATTCAGACATATCTCTGAATACCACGAGCTTCATAATCCAGTGGAAGGTACATGAATTTCAATCCCGTCGTCGTCGTCGCCGTCGTCGATTCCAGTAACAAATAACAAATCTTAAATTTCTTTCTCAAATCATAAGAAGCCATTTTTCCATCAACGCCGTAGTTATGTGGACTACATCGTTTATGTTTCGTCCACCCGTGGGAATATAGCATCCAAATTCAAATACCACACCATGGCGATATGATATTCAGCACCTGAGAGATTGGTGCTATGGTGAAATTTATCATTCTCTGCTGGAAGCCCAGTGGGCAACAGCGATCCTTATCCCACTGCTGGATGCTCGGTGGGCAATAGCGATCTTTATCATTCTCTACTGAACGCTCGGTGGGCAATAGCGATCTTAATCCCACTTCTGATGTCGGGGAAACAGCGATATTTATCCCATATCGGGGACATGTCACATCAGGATAAGCACGAGCATTATACCGCCAATACAACATCAGATATCTTAGGATTCCTAGGTCTTGATCTTGAAATAATAACTCACAGGGCTTCATTACAATGACATTGCTTGTATTTTACACACGATCATCATGGATTACAGATTACAGTTAGGATACGTCTAGATTCAATTAATTGATGGAACCTAAACGACCTCCCTTCACCCCATTAGTCGTCCTGTCCACGCCATAGAATATCTTTTCCCTATTCTATACTCGATTCGCAATACGATCGTGATGTCGTCAACACCTCATCCTTCCAATCTACGTTTCCCATCTGATCACAATCCAACCATCTCCATTTCCCTCCAAAACTCTAATGTCTCATCTTTTCATATCATAGACTCACTCACTCACTGCCACAGACTACCAAACAAGCTCACATCCCTCTATCGAACAACTGTCATCTGTCATAGTGCGTAACACCACAGACTTAACATAGTCTATTCTCATACCACAGACTACACCACGAAGATAGAACTCACGTCACGGAATAACAACACTACCGATTCCATCAGTCAACTGAATTTACAAACTACTCTTAAACTTCTACAGACTAAAAATAATGTAGTGACGTTATAAGCCGCTATCTGGTGTGGCGCCACTGATGCCACGCTCCGACACATGAATAGAACTTAGTTTCAAAAGCAAAGTCAAATGGCATTGCTCAGGTATTATTTGATACCGGTACAGTATTAATACCTCTATCCTATAATAACCGAACGCAACACCCGTCTATCAAATGATAACTTCGGAATAGTTACCTAAGAGAACAACTATGATCTCAAATCGTACTCGTATTATACGATATGGACGGTATCCGGTATTTTATTACTTCAAACGAACAACGTGTCGTATTATAATAATAATTACTTCCTGTACTTAAGTAGTTTCGGAAATACTTTAACGATTTTATGGAATTGTGAACATCGTAGCGTAGCGTAGCGTTTGCGTAAGAGGCTACGTTTGGTATCCACCAATCTTATCATCGTTTCTTATTGTTATTTTGCCACATGTTTTATGTTCCTAATAAACTATTTTATTTTTATCAAATGTAGCATAGCAACGTAACATTACGACGGTGATATCTACCAATGGTGACTCACAGGTTCGCCCGCCTGTAAGAATTTCAAGATAACATGAAGCGTATCCTTCCCTCTATTTATATTGCCAATTTTCGTCCAGACCCGTTTGTGTTTAGCGACAAACATCCATGAAGGTGTGAAAAACCTCAGCCATCCAAACATCCATTTTGACCGACTGTCGCATTTATTAATTTAAGTACGAATAAAATTAATAAGACAGAAATCCTTGATATACTTTATGTAAAATCTATGTCCTTTCTAAATTACGGACACAAACAAAACAGATCTTAATAAAAAAATAAAATCAAGACATCTTCTTGAAATATCGTGTGTGTGACGTCTGACGGGTATTGAGTGGACCACTTCGTCAGTGAACACATGAAGGCTGGCTCTTTGATTACTTTGATCCTCAGTATTTCATACATTTCCCTTCGGTCCTTTCAATAACAAATAGGTTTTGTTCTACCGGTATCAAATAGGAACGGAATGGAAAGGGTGTAACGGTATATTTGATTGAAGTGGTGGAAGGTTGTTTAACTTGCAAAGTCTTTGTTAGAATTGATTTGGTCTGATTTCTTTTATATAGATATAGAATATATATAGAGACATATAGAGTTAATATAAGGAAAACCTTAAAAGACGTTTATTATTATTTATCGATTGCTCTATATTTAAAAGTCAGTCCAGACACTTTTCCGATAATAAATAAAACGTCCAAAACCGTTCAGCCGTTTTACTATGGCAAGGAACAAACATAGAGGGTACGGCGACTTCTAGAGGAAGATAGTTGACTAGATAGTTGGTATAAGAGCGATGATTCAATCACGCAACTACGAGTATACTAGCCCAGCTAGCACAACAAATGTCACAGGTATAATAAATACTGAGAGTTGATTGGTAGAACTTTTAAAATTTGATGTTCTGTCAAAATGTCACCAATTAAAACACAGTATTAGTCTTATCATGTTTTGTCGCCTTCTGTCACGTTCGTTGTGTTAGTCGGATAGGTGGAGTTTGCTATAATTACCACTGGTTCTGTCAGTATGTCAAACTTTATGCGTGCGACAGAGATAACGCTCTACAAAACAGAAACAAGCCGACTATCTCTTCAATAATAAGATGATACACGAAAACACATACACAGAGAGAGCTATTCATAGACAAGGTGGGAAGCTGTAACATCGTAATGATACATTTAGTTTACAAATAATGGCATTTCCCGCACTTGACATTCTTGACATTAGAGTCTGATCGAATGCCGACAAATGGATTCGTTGGCGAGATTCCAACTGAAATTGACCACCACCACGGAGGACTGCGGTAATTTATGAAGGAGCCGTGGAGATCCCAGCGTCACTCATTGATGAGAAATTAGCTAACTTTTAATGGGATTATAAGACAATGTAAATAATGTGTTCTAGAAATAGTTACTTTTAGACTTACTCATAAGTCCTACTCGGAGTTGGTCACATTGGAGAAGAAAAAATCGCTCTTGACTTAGACTCGATTTGGTTGCGTTTCCACACAAGCGGGGAGCTAGACCAATCACAGCGCAGCGAGCCATGTTAGTTCACATTTTAGAACACATCATTTTTAAAACTATCGATTTGCTCAAACGAGAACATATCATATATATTGAAGAAAAATTCAATCCTAATAAGCAGTTATCGATCTATATGATATTGTCGCCTACCATTGTACCTCCAAACACTTTTCTATTGTTTCTATTTTACTCAGACGGGACAGAGGCGCAAATATGATTTGAGTTCAAATCAAAAGAACGATCAAGCACCCATTTTCTTTCAAATTGCTTTGCTATTTGCCAATATTTTAGAAAAAGTCGTATAATAAAACCAATGAAACGTAGTGATGTATCTCAATTTAAAACCCTTTCTATGTAGCTTAAGAAATAACGTCGGATTCAGTCCACACATCAAAGTGTCGGCGTGATGAGACCCCATTAGAAGTAAATGACATCAAAATGAGTTGACTGGTCCGACGAGTATTATCGCAGCCTCCTCAATTATTCGAGTGTCATTCGAGTATCATTCGAGTGACAATCACTGTGAAGATACTGGTCAAGTTGATCGATCAGCCGGCAACCAATTTAATTAGATATTGTAGTTTTGTTTGTGCAGCTAGGATTGATTGATTGTGAATACTCGCATATGAAAAAGTGTACTCTAGAAACAAGACGTCTAACGGACTTTTTAAGGGACAGATTTTTTTTGCTGTCGGACCACAGACTTGGTTCCGACAAGTGTTAGGCTGGGTTGTTTCAAACGGCTGGTTACGTAATATACGTTCGTTAGAAAGTTCACGATGTTTTTCACTGTGAAATGTCAAACAAACACAAAGTGTTGTTCCAAAATTTAAATGACTGTTTAAGTTATTCGGGCTGCCCGTATAAAGCCACGATTTTTCATTTCCTTACGTCTGTTGAGACTGACATTTTGTGTGACTGTTCACTGGTGCGTGAGCGTAAGCGTAGCAACCTGCCAAATCTATGTGTTTTCTTCCTTAGACTTACAAAGGTTTAAAGACAGTTGTCACTACAGTGGGTGTAGGCTCTTAAGTGAAACCCGAATCGCTTCCATTAGAGAGGGTTTAAGGTTCAATTTAAAATGCACAGTGTAATCCTTCCCCGAGCCCACACCCGAGGCACTCACGGACAGACAACTGTCGCCAGTTTATCTTATAAGAGGTTTAGGATTCCTTTCTACTAGAACTGCGTTACGCAGATATGCTACGATGATATACAAGGTCCAGTAGCTTTGTTATAGTGCAAATGCTGTTCATCCGCCACCGAAAGCTGGCTGTGTGATACAATGCGTAACTCGGGAATTATACATAGGATGGCTTTTTATATGGGCAATTGTGAAACTCCAAAATATAAAAAGATTTTTAAAAGAGATAAAAAGAACAAATAGACACAGATACAATAATTATAGACAGTAGGAATATGTCCCGGTTATGATGAGTACGAAACGTAGTATATGTAGCCCACATTTTGGTGGAAAGGTACCCTGAGTTAATGAGGGTCATCATCATTCATTTATTGAGTGCATTTAAGCTATTTGTTCTATGAACTATATTATTTCACCCATAGAGATATAGACAGATGCCAATCTACGCGCTGAGTACGGAACCTAGTGTCCCATTAGAAATTTACACATACAACGTAATCAAAATAAAAACAATACTTTGCATTGAGTGCGTGTCACGCACACACTGCATTCAGTGCGAGTATTGCATTTAGGCTTGTGATAACCTGACATAACAATGTTAACTCACAGTAGATTACATTCCGGTCATCAACAATAAGCAATTATACAGTCTAGTGCACGGTCGATACAGTGAGATCTAGTTAGAGATGTTATTCGTATTAATTAAATTATACTACAAATTGTCAGTGATTAGCAACGCCCCGCGTTCCCCGCGCACGTTTCCGAATAAAAAGAGCTTTTAACTTTCCCGTTAAATTTCGCTATTCATTACAATAACAATTATTCATATTGGATTGATAGTTTTTGAGATTAGCGCGTTCCAACAAGCTCTTCAGCTTTAGTATATATATACACCCAAACATAATTTCAACCTTTCGTATTGGTAATATTAATTAATTCATTCAATTTGAGTAGATTTGTGGTCAACCCTGGTTTCGGAGTTTTATAAACCGCCTAAAGGTCTCTGCCAGGGTCTGACATTTGAAACAACTTGGACTGACTTCTTAACGTACCCTCCGAAGCACAGTAAAATGTCATTATCGGCTGAGCTGCTTGATGCTTACTATTGCGATTATGTAACATCCGTTAGTCAAACGCCAAATACTCTTTGTTTGAAAGCGTCACATCTCTCTCATCATAAAATAAATCCTCTCAACCTTTGGTATTCATAATATTAATAAGATAAGACTCAAGTACAAAGTGTCGTGGAACTGTTTGGGCCGGGTACCGTGCGTACTCATTCACACTCGGTTTGATTAATCGAGTCATTTGTATGAGGGTATGCTTCCGAGGGTGAGTCCTTACGGATTTGTTCAAGGGTCTATTGTGCCTCATCAATAGGATGAAGGTCATTGTAATTGATATAAAGCACTGGCTGTTTCCTGCAGCTTTATCCGTTCTTGTGTAATTTTTCGGGGTGACAAGTAGACTGAGTTCGTGTTCTGTGTGTGTTATCGATACAAACATTGATATTTCTTCACATTTATGTCAATTTATATGTAATTCAGAAATGTGCTTATTTAATGATGACAAAGACGACATGAAGAAGAACCGAATTCAATCTAAATGATTAGAACTACGACTTGCTTTTGTTCTTTCTTTTAAGTGAAAATGAAAGAGATGTTCGCATTAAACATAATATAAAGGTACGGATTCGATTACTAAGAAAACCTCTTCACCTAAAAATCCCTTGAAAGATTGTCTACAAGTTGATAGAAATAATTTCTATTCAATATTCAAGTACGCAACTAATACGGACAATTTCAATCTGCGGTAAATCTATAAGAACTTTGAAATAGGAAGGAACTTCCTAGTGCTCAAATATAAAAACTTCTCCTGGAAGAGAAAGGAAATCAAGGAAATTCTCGGGCTAAATTAAAAACAAAGAACCTGGATTTTGTATGAACAGAATCGTATTATAGACATACCTACAAGGTAAAGTAAAGCTATATAGGTATTCAGGTGTCACTTAACATTAAAAGAGAGATAATCCTATCCTACTAATTATTATAAATGCGAAACTTTGTGAGGATGTATTGATGTATACATTTTACGAGCAAGACATTTCGCCTACACGTATAAAGAACAATTTAAAATTTATTAAAACATTTCATTGCATACCTTGAATTTAATTTTCTTTCTTTTATAATACAAAACAAAGTTCACTTTTACAGTAGTCTGTACCCTGCTTGTTAAGTAATAAAAGTAAAATCTTGATAATAAAGTTATATAGCCTCCAAACGGAAGGTTTGTTTAAAGCAGTGCAAGGAACGGACTGGTAGAATAGTTAGAACGTACGAAACGTGTCAGCTGAAAGTAAAGCACAAGACAGCGGGCCCGCATCGGGTGAGAGTGACCTTACATACCAATACAAGGAATACAACGTCACGCGACCCGCAACCGGCCGACAGTTGCACTACGTGTGTCTTGCGCAGTGCGCTTTAACTAGAAATTAAAATCCGTACTAGATATACTTTTTAACTGATTTCTGGTACTTATAAACTAAATAAACACCTTTCTGTTATGACTTTTTAACATTGGAAATTTTTAGATAGACATTTCTTGCTGTGCTGTGCAAGTTCTAACAGGGAGAGTAGTATACTTAATGTTTATCAACATGTTATGACTTGTTTCAGTTATGACGTAAGTTAAAAAAGAAATGATAATATTAACCGCTCATTATTTTGAATTTGAAAAAAATTCACCAAAAATCTCGGCCTCTTTATATTCATAGAGCATAAATTCAATAGAAAAATATGAATATTGATAGAGGAACGAACAACATTTTATTGCATCATTGAATGTTGTCGTTCAATTATGTTATTGTTTTCATTTTCGGTGTATTCGAACAACAAAATTAAAAACAAAATCAAAATGCTTACGTAAGTGAAACCCAGTCTCAGGCAGCTATGCAACGTGAATTAATACGGCTGCATGGCTACGTAACACGTTTAACATTTTAACGTTATCCAGGTAAGCCTGCCTTAAGACTTCAGTTTATACGCCGAAGATTCTAGAACAATTTCTAAAATTGAACGTTATACTCCAGGTTATACGCAACGTTGCAGTAAAAGTTTTGAGATTAATCAAGACCTACGGCGTATTCAGAGGCGTATTAAGTCTACACTAATATTATAAAGAGGAAAACTTTGTTTGTTTGTATTGATATAGGCTAAAAAACTACTGGACCGTTTTAAAAAATTCTTTTACCATTTGAAAGCTACATTATCCACGAACAACATAGGCTATTTTTCATCCCGAAATTCCCACAGGAATGGACACAACGCGGGTAAAACCGCGGGGCGCTGCTAGTATGTAATAATTTAATGAAGTTGAAGACTTTGATTTTTGTTTGAACGCACTGATCTTTGAAACTTCAAGTCAGATTAGAAAATAACTTTTTTGCATATGACAGCCACAATCAAGGGAACCAACCAGTCCTGATTCCTTCAATCGGTTCCTTCAGACAGATGCCTTAAGGCAGTCTAAACACAGAGTTGGCCACTGAACTACACAAATTAACTTACTAACTAATTCCAGAGAAAGGTTATTTTGTCGCGACATTCTCAACAGTAAAGGCACAACGGGGTGAAACCGTGGGGGCACTGATAGTGCAGTAACAATATCAATGACTGGTGCCGGAGTTTTAATAATGTATATCAGAGTCCATCAAAAACATTTACATAACAAACATCGACAACATAAAGTTTGAATCATGTAAACGATCGATTGAAAATGTAACCAACGGCCTCCCATCACTACCGCACGTTGCCTACATGTACTATAATTATACCAATAGTTACGCTCCACAAGCGCGTCACATCACTTAGTTTAAGGTTACTCAACCAACTTAACTAAGAAAAGGAAACATCACTTTGGACAAAGCTTAACCTTTACAGTCAACATCCTTCTATAACGGAGTTTTAAGCTTTAAGCTCACTGAAAGTTGAATTAAAAGCTTGAGCTTTATCGGCACTAGGACGTGTCCCGAAAGGATTCCAAGATCAGACGCACGAGATGTGAATCGAATTTTAAATTATTTTAGTTTTAGACGGAATTCTATTAATGTGTCATCCCTCCTTCATGGCCACACGCAAGTCACGCTCTTTGTAACCAACTTAAAGGAGAAAGGTTCTCAATTTTGATGTTAATTTTTTTAATCGGATCTTCTAAGGGAACAGTCTATAGCAAGCTTACATTAAGGGAAGATAGCCTGAAGATAGTAGTTAGTGGAAAGGCATTCCCTGTATAATTGTTCGAACACTATAGTAAACACCTATAAAGACGGGACTTCACCTTATATTTAATAAATACCTCGACTATACTTTTCACTCCCATTACATCAGCTCTTAACATGATTTACTTAGAAGCTAGCCAGTGTTACCTTGCGACGGCTTTCAACGTGCATTGCACAAGCACGGTAATACAAGCCTGATATATTACCGTGCACCGCGCAACATGTTCATTAGAGCTCCGCGATGCAAGATAGCTTCAACCCTCATTAGCATAACAATTTATTAACCTAGCCTTGGGCACCAGCTTAGGTGCTTAACATAGATAATGCACCAATTAGATTAGATGGTAAGTATGTAATTATATTTTTAAAGGAAAATCATGAAGCTTTTTTTCCCAGCCTATATTAGTATTTTTACTACAATTTTATGAATGATCTGTTCCAATTACAAACATATCCGTTTAGCCCATTTCGTGGATTCTATGTGAAATTAATCTTGCTCTGATAACGTATGTATCCAATCTTTATATTTTTAATAAAGATAGTAATAGAAAATAACTGACCACAAACAAAAAAAACATTCGATGGAACATCCTGTTTGCAATGACTTGCAAAAACAAATATTATTCTCGTGAACAAAACCACAGTAATGTTATACCGTATTTACATTTTAGACAAACATTGACAAATATTCCTTCCAAAAATACAGCAAAATAAATTGATAGATTAATCACACTGTCCAAACCTAATTGAATTCACTTCCCGTTTATTACATTACGTCGGTCACGCTGTAATTAGCGTATTGGTGTTAATTTCATGACGAATGTGTTAATAGGTGTAGAGTACTTCACAATAGTTTATTATAGTTCGAATAAATATAGCCCTTTTTGAGTAGAATTAATGTAAACAGATTTAAAAAACAAAGATAAATTATATAATTCTATCAAAGGTACTTCAAATACCTTAATTTGAAGTATATTAATATTTCTACTGAAGTTTAACGTGTTTTAATTAATTTGTTAACATTTGTACTTGAAGTTTTCAATAAAAATCCTTTTATCGTTTAATATTTTTAATATTTTTCGGTATAAAACTGTATTTATCTCCCTAATCATGACAGCTGATTTACACAGGGTCAGTCCTCTTCTTCTTCAGGGTCAGTGACTCTGAAGACTCTGAATGAGAGACATATAAGCGCTGACCCGAAAAAAAACGAATGCAAATTGATTTGAAGTACAGTAGCGGTGTGAAGTCGGCACTGACGTGTATCGGAGTCGACCTGAAACTGCATTAAGCGGGCGCCCGCGCGGTTTCATACAAAAGTACAATGCGCGGGTGCCCGCTCGTGATGGCGCCCGCGAGTATGCATACTCGCTACGGTTGCCCGTACGTGCGCCCGCTTAACCCAGTTTCAGCCCTCAGTCATACCTCGTGTAAATGCCTTAAGTACCGCTAATATTGTGCGAGTTAACAAGGTGTGAGCCGGCAACTTCTAGAGACAAGTTTTAAAATAAATGAGTGACGTAACCATAGCTATAACGCTAGATTCTCATTGAGCTTGCCGCCTACATTTTATCTGGCGAACAACGTTTAAGAAAATCGTTATCTAGAGATTTATTTTAAATCCCAGAAGTCCGAATCCGATAAGTATTTCAAACAAATACAAAGTCGATTAACGTAAACAAAACACACCTTGATATATAAAACCTTTCAGTAGAAGATTAAGAATCCAAAACTGTTGGAGCGAGACGGAAGAACTTCTATTTTAACCAGAGCGACCGCGGCGAGGTTACTTCGACAACTTTTAATCACGCTTACGGTTCGCTGGTAACAACTTTTATGGATGCAAAAGTTGTTATACCTTATACTAATATAGGAGCTTGTGACTACTTTCCAGGTTTATCATAAAATTGTCCTCCTGAAATTAGTGCAATATATTAAAAAACGCTTCTAATAGTTAGTAAGTATATTCGCAATATAGTACGTAATTTCAAGACAACCAAATCACTTATACAAAAAACAAAAATCCTATATGTCATCACTTAATTATATAATTACTTGAAGAAAGTTATTATTATATCTATACTAATAAAGCTGAGAATTGTTTGTTTGAACGCGCTAATATCAGAAACTACCAATCCGAGTTGAATAATTATTTTTGCATTGGCTAGCCATTCAACGGGAACGTTATAGGCTATTTTTCATCCTGAAATTCTTACGGGAACGGGCACAACGAGGGAAAACCTGTGGGGCGCTGCTAGACTTTTAATCAAGTTAAAGCACCAAATAGCTTTTTATTTCTTTCACAATGGCTTGTACAAGGCTCGTATGAGATCACCATCCCGCATTAAGCAAGCTTGGTGATTAAGTCCTTATCCTCCTCACTGTACTAATACCTTTAGCGAGACTGCTTATATTGCCTCAGCTTTTTGACCAGTGGCGGTGGAATGTACCACGAAATAGATAGTAAGTACTCCGTCTTCCGGGAAATATACAGACTATGGGCCTTATATGAATAAGGCCCTTAGTTGTCCCTTTCCGACATACGCTGTTTGCGAAAGAGCAAAAGAGACAGAACACTTTAAAACAGTGTTTTAGTCATAGTTTATGAATAAGGCGGTCATACTTTATTTTACTTATTTAATTCGTAAATGGACTAAAATGAAGCTTGGTTTGGCTGCACCAAAATTCAGGTGGAAACATTCTTTTTTTTTTAAATCTCCAGATAGATAGATAGTATTTTAGGTGTTTTAATTGATTGTCCCCTGACGCGTCCGGCGGCTGCTCTATTCAATTGACGGGACGTGATTCCGATGCAAACATCTCATTGTGAAATATGTATTGGGAACGTTGACAACTTTCAGATTGAATTTTAACAATAGTATTTCAATAATAGGTATTTTTTCGTTTTGAAGGGCGGCCAGAGAAGAGCCACAATTTTTATCATTTTCTTCTGTTGTACGTTCACTCGAGCGGGAGTGTAAACGTAAACAACCCGTCTTTAAACTTATAAACAAATTTTCAGAACTGAATAAAAATAAAGCTTTGAGAAAATTCTCGTCATAAAAGATGAAAACAGATGACACTCATTAAAGTAATCTCGTCAATGAACATCAACAGACTATAAACCCAAACGCGAGACATTCTTGATACATCTTAATAATATCATCTGTGATTAAACCGTCTCACTTTATACCCCGGTACTTAGATGACGGCTAGAGGGGGCCATAAACAAGGAGGCTCACAAAGACCCCGTATCGGTAGTAAACTTTAATTAAACCTGCGTGCACGTGAAGGGTGGAAAATGGTAAAAACCTATACGTGAACAAGCCTTTAGAATCCACGACCCTTTTATAGGCTCGGATTACACGCAAGGTACGTGTCCGTCTTTGTATACGTGGCTTTATTAATGGGTTACATCTTTACTAGGACTTTCTTAGTCGTTTATACAAAGAATGTTTGGAGCTTAATTAGACTCAATTACTCTGGTGTGTAATTTTAGGTAGTACTTTAATTTGCTTTGTTACGGTTAATTGGTTTGACATTGTTTGTTCGTTGGTGAAGTGAAAATGGTTTTATTTTATTCTCTACCTACATACTCTATGAACTTAATTTAAATCTGATTTTAATTACCTTTGGGATTTTGTAGATGGAATTATTAATAAACTAGCAGCGCCCCGCGGTTTTACCCGCGTTGTGCCCGTTCCCGTGGGAATTTCGGGATAAAATGTATATATATGCCTATAGCCTTCCTCGATAAATAGACTATCTAACAGTGAAAGAATTATTCAAATCGGTTCAGTAGTTTCTGAGATTAGCGCGTTTAAACAAACAAACAAACAAACAAACAAAACAAACTCTTCGGCTTTATAATATTAGTATAGATTGTCCCGTTTTTTCCCGATCCATTGGAGAGCAAATTTTTCATCATTATTAAGAATATACAGTTACATAGTAGCAAGTATACTTAGTGCGTATAGTAGCAAGTATAGAAGCGGAGCGGAGTGCTACGGAGCCCACTTCACCAATCACAGCGCATCGAGTATGTCAAACAGCGCGTTGACATTAGGCATTTTTTCCCGTGACGCATTGTGATTGGTTAATTGAGCTCCGCACAAGCGGTAATAAGACAAAGTTAATGACATGTGTCACGCTCGCTTTCTATAATAAAACTCGCATACTACAAGATAAACTTGCGCACGCCAGAGAGGGACAGACAGAGAAACATGCGCGAGAGAGACAGACAGAGAAACATGTGCACGCCAGAGACAGACAGACAGAGAAACATTGTATAATACTTATTATTTACATCGTTTAAAATAGGCATCGCGGACTTCTGTCTTAAAAAACCTTTATCCTTCAACCCCTATTTTAATTTCCCCCGTTTCGCCTGTTTTCAGTTACCACTGCATTATCATATACTTGGTTAATAAATATTAATGCAGCCGCAACTCGGGGGGCCGACATTAGTGGAGCAACTTCGTATCATACGACACGAGCTGCGAAAACAATTTGCATATTCTGTTTAACTATTTTGTTGTTTTTGTTTCTGAAGTTTTGAAGAACTTGAGGTTTTGGGATAATGGGATATAATAATTTGAATAAAAATACCATTATGAAACAGAATAATTTGTTTGTTTTGATTTAGAACTGTACATTCTCAGTCAATGATATGACTCAGGTTAGATATTAATAAAACCGTTTACTTCATTAGAGGTAACATCAATACAACAATATATCAATATTTTAAATTTTTAAATAAATAAAACACGAATTATTTCTAAATGAAACTAAGGATCCTTAAGTACTAATTAAAAGGTTTTTTATCTCTAAACAACTTTTAATTAGTACTTAAGGCTTTATTTGTTTATGATTTTAATATCTATTCAAAACATCTAATATTACGAACTATTCATTTAAAATTTAGTATCTACCTATATACAAAATAATCTTCTTCTTATCGAGTGGATGGTCGACCTGGCCAATCCTGGTGTCAGAGTTATAGAGCCGCCAAAGGCCTCTGACATGGCTCATGTAACGACTACTATCCGTAGTACTACTATTACTATACAAATAATAAAATAATAATATTCAAATGTACCGGTACCTATTCTATTGAATTCATTTCATAAACATATCTTATCCATTAGGCGTCTACGCTTAGCACCTATAATTATACTAAATAACGTTATCTCCAGACACTTTAATAAAGCCTCAACAACAAGCTCTTAGGTATTATTAACTGTTACATAAAATCTAGAATCTACTTCAGAAATCCCTAAATTAAGACCTATCTTATCTTATTTACTTAAATCGACAACAATTATAATTGTTCTCATTATTTCGTGTGGATTTTTGAAGGTATTAATAAAGTATGTTAACTGCGTTGTACCCGTTCCCGCGGGAATTTCGGGATAAAATGTATCTCATGTGTTATTCTGATTTCTGATTATTTCAGCCAAATCCTTTCAGTAGTTTTGGCGTGAAAGAGCAACAAACATACATCCATACATCGATACATACATCCATCCATCCTCACAAACTTTCGCATTTAAAGTATTAGTAGGATTTTCGGAGCGGTAGCATGACAAAAACACTTTAAAAACATAACTTCATGAAAAAAACTTATCACTACGGGTGTTTTCATGATACTGGAGTTGACGCCAGTAGGTAAAAACACAGACAATGATTTACCAGCGTTTTAAATGAATTGCTTCACTCGTGCCCGCGAGCAAAAACGTCGGTCAAATGAAATATAATTTTGAAATTCCGACTAAACATTGAAACATTCAATCCTTTGTCTCTATAAAAATATACACTTCGTCTTATTCCAAATACCTGCAGCAAAATTTTAAAAGGGCCATCAGGTAAAGTACCGCGGCAAGTACTTCGCGTAAACAAAACAATTTAATTTGTGAAATATTTGAATAAATTAAAACTGGTACAAACAAGTCGGTTCCAACTCAGTAACGAATCAACTTTGTTCAAACATCGAGATGGCTGGATTACAGAGCTACACCGTTTGTTTGGTTTATTTATTTAAGAAAGGATATCTTGGTATACAATACGCATTGACTTAAAACATGATTGCCTATTTATCTGCATCAACCATGCAGTGTCAGCTGCGGTATAAAGATTATGGTCGCATGCGGAGAACGACTGCAGCTATCCAATAATAAGTGATTCCAACGGAATAACGAAGACCTTACGCTTCTCTATATCGTGGGTGTTTGGCAGTCGGTGGGCAACCCAGGCAGTGTGAAAATGACGTCTGGCGACCGCTTTAGACAAACGTAGTCATGTATTTGGGGCATTGATTAAAGTTATCACAATTTTAATTCGAAATAGCAAGAACAATACGTTCTAAAGCAGAGTTAGCTCATTCAAATTACGCGCTAAACAATTCAAACGGAGCGCATATTGTGACGCTCGTTTTACAGTATTGGATTTCTCAACTCTTACTTACCAACTGGCTCATTCTAAACATGAACTGGGTCTGACAGTTTGTATAGCTTTTTTATACTTCGACTTAATTGGGTTGAAAGGTAAACCCAAAAAAATGCCTTATTATTCGTTTAGACATTTCTTTCCTTTCCTATAAATATCTTAAATTTTCGAGCGCTAGTAAATAGACAGGACAATAGGGGCCGACTGTACATACAATGTTCAATACACAACACTAATCTTTATGTGCCAATAAAGTGATGTTCCGAACTTGGATATGAAATTTTTATGAGGTGTCTTTGATGCCCCTCAGGGGTCGTAAACATTTCATAGCGACCGAAACTAGGCCTCGACTGCTCAAATTACTATTCATATTCGAAGGTTGCGGCCCTTTAATGTAATTAGACACATTCGGACGTTGGAATTGACTTCTATAGGGGAAGCCATAAATCGGTTGTAATAAGGAAGTTTCTTTATTCATCAGGAGCTTGCCCACCCTTTTATTGACATTAAATTTATCAAATCACGATTTACTTAAATTTCGATTGCATTTGTAACTCCACCGTTTCAGTTTGTTCACATAAAACCTACATTTATTATTCTACTTTCTTCCCCTTATAATATTTTCTCAGTTTCACAACTTTTCGCCATAACCAAGCTATTTTCCGTCACAAATCACAAAGTTTCCGTATTATTCTTATATCTCTACAGTCTTAGTACAAAAGAACTGTAACCGAAATATAAATCGGAGATGTCACGTGATCCATCTCTGGTGGAAGTTAATCCATCTTGGATGCGAGGAAAGTGACAGTAGGTGGATGGAAGACATAAATCATACACATGACAGAGTTTTCCGGATACTTAGAGATTTAGGAACTTCATCATTCTGGGGGTAAGGGGGCGGTCACGATGCACTCATAGAGAGAGGGACTACCGATTTTAAAAAATAACTTAAAATTATTAGAGAAAATATAATCAATGTTCTATAAAAAAGCGCTGATAAGCTTCGTGGCATCTCCGCTATTAAAGTACATGACAAACATAGAGAGGGTGCGGGCCGGGCAGCGGGCCCGCAAACGGACCAGTGTGTGACACCTTTCATAGAAATACGCGTCCGCACCAACACCCGGCCTACACCCGGCCCGCACCCGCACGATGTGTCTTGAGCATTATACATTATTCAAACTACTAGCTCAATGAGAACGAATGTTTATTTATAATCTGAATGAAATTTAATATAAGAATAAAATGTGTAAATAATAAAATATTGACCATCAGTACCTAAATCAACATGTCTAACAAAATATACATAAAAAAGACAAATAAAGTCAAAATTCAATTTACAGCCGAACGTTTCAGATAGAATAATGCTAATCACTATGATAATATTGATCAGTGAACCTTCATATTTTCTTTGGCTTTGATTTGGTAGATACACGCTTTGATTATATTTTCAATTTCGGAATATCAATAGAATTCCAATCAATTACGTACCCTAGAGCAGATTCAAATTACGAACAGCTGAATCATTTACATAACGCTGAATGCGCGCTTGCCGAGATATCTAGGCTACATATTTGGTACTTATTAATAAAGATAAGCTTGACGACTAATTGTGAGCCAAACTTCTCGTTCCCGTTTATGTTTTGTATTTTACTTTATGGCAATTCCCCATTTATGATCCAACTTTCAATTGTTTATTTTAATTATAGTTCTTTTTCTGAAAGTCAGGTTTATTTTTCCCAAAATAAGATCAGTTTCTTATTTCTTTTTTAATTTTCTAAACGCTAGTTCGTATTATAATAAAACGTATAATTAAAATGTTTCTAGAACGTTTTTAAACCAATAGTCAAAGACTTGAACAAGTAATTTGGCCTTTAAGTAGGTATTTGTATTTTCAACTTATTAGAAAACTTTGAAGTACACTTAGTTTGACTTATATTATATATAACATTGAAGTCAACTTTATTATCTTTGCTTCGGTCCATAAAAGCTTAAAAGCTCCTCAGAGACAATTTGATAGTTTTAAATTCAATTTCGATCTTTGCAACACTTAGGGAAGGAGTTCTAAAACTAATAGGTTTAATCTCTGTTGGGAGATAAGAAAAGTATTAAGGTCCCTCAAGGTAAAATACTTTTTACCTTCGATACAAATGCGTAATCTAAAGGAACTCATTTTAAAATGACCAGAATTTCCGTTGTCAAACTAAAAATACCTACTTCAATTACTTTTTGCCGGAAATTCAGAACTTTTTACAGTGTGGCATTTGGAGTAATTAGATTACTGAAGAGGCTTAAAATAGTCTTTCTACTTAAACAGTCTATGAAAGGTCAAAAGGACTTTGATCTCGAATTTGAAGTTAAAATTTTTATTTTTAAAGTAATGTACTTATTATACACCTAACCTTTTTATCAAAATTATTTGCCAATGACACGAAAGTAAATAGAATTTACAACATTTAATAAATTGTCATTTATTTTAGTTTTAAATTGGCTTTGACACTTGGTTTTAAGTGTCTATATTTTCGTAGCCTAAAGATAACATTTTCATAAAAAGGAAAATACAAATTCAATAGTTTTATTGAATTTCTGAAGGCGATAAACTGGAAAGACGGTTTATTATTTTATTTAAAGTTATTATTTTGATGGCATTTGTTTTACATGTAAAAAAAACAACTTTAAACCGGGCTTATTGCCACCTTTTTATAAAATCAGTGTAAAATGGAACCATTTCGGAAACATACCCTTATAAATACCGAAAGGAGCTGGTAACAAACATACTCAAAGCACAGTCGAATTGAGAACCTTCTTTGGCTTTTGAAGTCGGTTAAAAAGGAAAAACTTTAGCGTTGAGACAGAGCGGAGTTAAGCTGCGAAGGAATGCACTCGCTCGCTTTCTATTGTCAAACCTTTCTGTAGAATGTGCCGATCATAGTTTTTGAACCTTTTCACTTATGAAAAGACTTCGTCTTTATGCGATGTCTTTGTGATATAATGATATGCATTTCAAACGGGAAATATTGAGAACTAGGGAATTCTTCATCATTTAAACGGCGCCTTAGTTTCGAGTTTTTACAAAAAACTTACCAAATAGGTCAATAGGGTCGCATTAGCTCCGACAGAATTTTGGAGAGGTTTTCCTCTCAGTCATTATTCTTTTGGATTCATCGAATCATAATTTTATGCTTCATGGCAGATAAAGATGGTCTCTCCTCAAGAAATTTTGATGCTTTCATAAAATCAGATAATTTATGAGGAAGTCGGAAAATGAGGATGTTGAATATCAAACAATATGGCAAACAATGGCCTTTATTTTCATAAACCAATCTAAGTTTATTATAATACTAGCTGTGACCCGCGTTTTCACTTGCAGCGTACCCCTTACCGTGGGAATTTCAGTTTTTATTACATATTATCCTATTCCTGACTAGGATAAAAAAGTAATCACCACAATCGGTCCCGTCATTTTCCAGTTATAAATGGTGTAACACGACTTTCTTTTATATATACTCGTAAAGATTTAATTATTCAATGGTAATTGAATTTGACAAGCCCGTTGGCACAGTGGCATGTGAGAGCGCTTTCTGTGTCGGGGGTTGCGGGTTCGATTCCCGCCCGGAGTCAACAATATGTGCAGACATAGTTGTAAGTATCTGTGTTTGTATAAGTAGTAGTATCAGTGAGTTAGATTCCATAACACAAGCCTAGAGCTTAGTTTGGATCTAATTGGTTAATAAGACAATTTGTCAATTTTTCCGAATAATATATTATTATATTATTAATATTATATTAATAATATCTGATAAACCTTTATAATAAAGCTTGAACGTATAATAAAAACCATGAAAAAAAACACCAAAACGTAATTACACAAAAAAGATCATTAAATATATTTGATGAAAAAAGTTACGCAACCATCCAAAGTTACACAGTCTGAGGCAATATACCACAAGTTATATGTTACTGAGGTTCCTGCTGGAGACAGCTTTAGTACTTTACTTAATTAACTTGCTTTGTACTTTTAAACGGACAATATGAAACTTCAGCATTTAAATATATTTTTACGCGAACTTTGACTCCTGATTCCATAATGTGTCATCTTTATTAACTTTTTAATGATCATTTCGGAGTCAAAAGTTATGAATGTCCCATACAAAGGACACAAAAGGAACCCTTATAATAATATGAATACATTTTATGTATGTACTGTTAAAGGTCAGTGGCCGTATATAATATTTCCATTACACTTTTATTTTCTTTAACATGTTCACATGTATTATGGATGACATGACATATATAAGGACCCAAATAACCCACAAACGTATAGATAGAATATGGAATAATAATTTATAGACATCGATTCTCTACAGTTCTATTGTGTCTCGAACTCGTAAAACAATCCAATCGCAAAAGATGATTGAATAGGGATATAGTGACGGTATTATCATTGTGTGTCCTTTCTTATTAGCTTTATATTTTGACCTTCTCGATTGTTATAAATCTTGGATCTAGGTTTTGAATCAGTTATCAACTGAATGAGTTGTTTGCAAGGCATTACAGATGACAATGTAGCCACAGAAAGCTTTTCCAGAAGAAAAATATTTCTAATAATAAGAATATTTTTGTAAAATAATTTTAGTTAAAAGACAAATTATAATCAACCAATACTTATATAATATAGCTGAAGAAACATTTTTGTTGTTTGTTAAAACGAGCTAGTAAAGGAACTTTTTTTTTTATTTCAAGCTATTACGGAACCTGTACATATTATAAAACATATTTTCCAAAAGCTATCTGTAAGTAGGTAATTGGTTTTCTCTCAAACTACTGAAAGGATTTTTATGCAGTCTTCCCTAGCAGATACCGTCATCCAAGAAAAAGGTTTGTGATTACTTGTCATGCCAAAATTGATGCAGAAACAGGTACAATTATTGATATACAAATCCACAAGAACATCGATCCTTCTTCACAGTAAAGTTATATAATGATTCTGCGTATTCCTCTAGTTTCAACAGCTTGGCAAGAGACGTCACCATTGATAATCCTCAATCAGTCAATCTGGAACCGATACACGTCTAATTGATACCACGTCCAGTTGAATACATGATACCGCTTTGTTCAAAGGCGGCTAATTATTTCTCATACGATACTGTTCTATTCACTACCTCGTCTTAGGACGTCTATACTATGTCTATGTAGTTAGAAGATGGAACCTACTTAGTACTAACTATCTATATTATGTTGTTAGGACTTTTAATTTGAGAAATATGTATGTATATGGTAGAAAAATAGGTGTAATGGAAGAAAAACTTGCCGGCAGCGGGCCAGTGTGATACATGTGCACACACTATGTGTGCCTTGAGTTCAGCCCTTCAGATATTAGAAAAGAAGTTAGAGCTTAGATAAGTATTAGAGAATATTAGTGCAAAACTACTGTCCTCGCAATACAGGTATCTGAACAAAAGTTATCATACATTCGAAGTGTGTGTTGTCTATTCCCAAACTAACAGACACCAATTAATTTGTTAATGTAGTTCAAAACACGCCATCTGTTCTCTAGTGCTCTGATTAGTCCAACTTTTGATTACATCACGCGAAACGGCGACTAAATTCAGAGTGTAAGTGCTGTTCACTTGTTTGTTTATTCAGTCCTCGGGTATTGCGAGGTTTGAATTCGAGTCAATTTAGAGTTCATTCCATATATGATTTTTGCTGGAAGATTAATGCCGAGCGTTGCGTGACTGTTTACACTATGCCGTACATCAGATATGAAGACCTTTTCTTAGGAAGCATGTCGACGATCCGGTTGGAAATAGGTCGGGGAAAAATTAGAAAAACATAATACAATCTCTTAATACTTACCCATTATGTTATAATGTACTGAAGTTAGAACTCGATGTACTTACCCAATTCTATAGTTTCCAAACATACGAGTACATATCGTACATACATACATTTCGGAGTCTTACCTTTACAGTACCAGTAATAACCACAAATAATAAACTTGAACTCGCCTCAACCATAAACAATGCAAAGACATAAACCAGAAATTTACCGGCAATTTGACTCAATTTGCAAATAAAACGTAAACCAAGTGGTCATTAGTTGTTATTTAGATCCTCCGGTGTTCGCTACTGAGCGCAGCTGACGGTAATAGTCAATTAATTGTTATTGTTGCTTTGGGATGAAATAAAATTATATTTTTATGGCCCTTATCCTAAACAGGTTATCAGATTATCTATGTCTTATAATATAAAGCTTAGGAGACTGACTTTGTTTATCGTTTGAACGAGCTAATCTCCGGAACTACCAACACGATTCGAATTATTTTATTGCATTAGCAACTTTCAAGAGCGAAGTCATAGAAGCCTTATTACTTTTCGGTTACTGAGATTATTGCGTTCTTCAGATTTATTATAGATAGATATAGATAAGACATCGGTGTTATGGCGTTATACCTATGTGATATACCTCAGATCAGGAAATAATGATAAATATGAAAAAAAAATATCAGTATGTGGATCCATTCTAATGACTGAATGAAATTCCCGTATAATTGTGACTTCCACTTGTCAGGATTTCAATCAAGATATAACTTCCGGTGAAACCCGGGAATGATTGATTAGATTTTCATCCTTGCAATTTGAAATTTTATTTTATTACTTTTTTCAGCGGAATCATTCTATGGATTATTTTATAAAATATGCTTTTATGATGGAAAGTTCAACGTCATTGTAAACCCAGATTTGTATATGTGTGATTCGTGTTCTACTGAACTCGCTAACTCGGACAATTTCGCTAGAGTTTAACATTGCCATATAACAATAGAATATGCAATTGTGCATAAATGTATCTGTCACGGAATCGGAACGTAACCGTTTTTGTTTTTTGTCTGTGGCAACACAGAAGATATAATTATGGGAGAATGATTAAAGAATTAATGGCGGACGGCGTGTGTTTTTCTTTGTGCTTAATTAACAATGGTTTAATATTAAAATTAGTGAATATAAATTAAAGAGAAACCTAACTGAACCATAAGTATTATGCTATATAGGGACTACGTGTGTTTTCGTGGTGTTAAAGTATCTGTGGTCCATAATGATAAATATCAGGAATATTTTTATCTAACAAAGCTGGGCCTTGATAGTATATGCTTACCTATATCATGTTCCTTAAATGGATGAAAATTTATGCAGTTCTAGGAGACAAAAACCAATAATATGAAAATAACCTAGCAGGAATATTTTATTATTATGCGCTTGCTGAATCACGGTTTTGCTTGCGAAGTACCTGTTATGAATTTCTGTACAATGGGTTCACTCTAAAGACAGGTATGAAGATGCATCATTATTATCATTATTATGCAGACAAGCGTGGTGATCTCGACTTATCCCCTTTGTACTAAGTTTTACGTGGCCCCCATGTCGCGGTCCCCCTAAAAAGGGGGGAAATAAAAAGTAAGTAGTTTACTTGCTTTATAAACTTTCTTCCGTGACAAAATGTACCGTGTGATTATGTTTATTAACTTTAGTTTTATAAAGTATCAATATACATATTTGTTAAATGCACAGGTTGGTAAACCAATATTCAACAGTATGCAACACACAAAGTTCGTTATATGTAAACAGCTCAACTGTACAACTAACGGGGCTGTGAGACAAGTGTCCTAACAACCAACTATATGAGTTGGATGGATTACACAGCATGAGCTTATGTACTCAACTGAAACCACACACCGTGCACCGCGCCAAAATTCGCCGGCCTCCCTCAATGCCTAGGTATCAGATATGTCTGTGTGTGCCCATCACAATTAGTAATAACGCCAATTATCTTCCCATTAATACTTTTCGCAAGTAATTGGTTTCTTACTCAGGTTTCGTTCGAGGAAAACGAAACATAATCCAACATGGCCGCGCCATTGTTTGCAGACGTCTTGTAGCGATCCTTTAGACGGCTAGTCCATATCAATATGATTATGGACTTTCTGACATCAAAAGCTATTCACGTTAAGTAAAATGCTAACAATAGCTGTATGAGATACTTTAAAGCTTCTTGTGGTTATTTAAAGAATTAAGATACCTTTACAATAGAGCTTTGTTATGCTTTGTATCCACCAATATAAGTTATATTATGTAGTTTAATAATGGAACAAAGCGATGGTGATGATACTCACCGATCATATGCAGCATAGAAAGAATTCTGGTGGAAAGCACCTCAAACTTTGACTTTGACACAATTCGATAAATCCTTTTTTACGGTAATTTGATATGTAATGTCTGTTCAAACAATATTCAGGTAAGATTGCCATATCTTTTGAAGCCGTTATATTTTGAGAGGAGGTTATAATATGGTGAAAAACTAAAGGTCTTCATGGAGCTAAAAGACATCAAGTCATTAACCACCGGCAAAAATAGACACAAAATTAATACATTTCAAAATACTACACTCTAATTGTGAGTACCTCAAACATAATTTGATAATTAAAACCTAAAATACACAACGCTTTAATGAACCAGATAACGCAATTCCAATCTTATGCGATAAGAAATAAAGGCCAAAATCACATTTACGAGGTAATTATCATTTACTGGATCTACGCCAAAGAGCTGTTTAACGACAAGCTGTTCGGTTTAATTATTGTCATTCGGAGCTTTTATGAGAAGTTTTTGTAGGAGAAATACAAGTGTGTTATTCTTAAGTTTATGAGGAGGTTAAAGATGGCTATTGTACTGAACACAATGTTACCGAAGCACTTCTTGACTCCTGTTGACTTAAATATAGTTCGGCTACATAAATAGTGCTTAGTTTATAAGCTGTCAGTTGGCGAACTCGCTTTTTTCTTAAAAAGTTTGACATGACGTAGCTGGTGAGATCAATAAACTTCATATTATATTAAACTTGTCACCTCATTGAGCTTTTAACTCATTCGATCTGAATGAAACCATCCCAATACTTATTTATATTATCAAGAGTTACCCCTTGAGTCATCTGCAATGATAACCGTTCATGTACTATTTTAGATTTTAAAAACCTGATTAAAAGACAACAACTAGAACTTTTAAATCCAAACAGAAGTTTCAGGCAGAGCGCGTTCAAACATGTAACGCTGTTTTCAGTTAGTGTTCTGAACAAACATTTTGTTTTATTTGTTGTTTTCTCAAAATATAAAACACATTTTATCAAATGAGAAAACAAAACGTTGTTCCTAGCCGACCATCGCTGGACAAATATATACCATAGGTAAAGTGTTTTCATTTACCTCATGAATGAATGGTTGCGCACTCGAAATGTTTGAAACACAGCTAAAGATAGATAAAGATAGATAGAAAGATTATTTTCATAGTGGACAATGTAAGCAGTGTAATCTTAAACCCAATTCTTCATTTGCCGGAAAGACTACATAACTGATCAATAAGATCTCCAATTAAGAAAAGTAAGCAACTAAAATGATTGCTTACACAGCTCGCAAATATGTATTAGGTAAAACTAGGCATTATTATAATACAAAATTGTGTATATTTTTCCAGGAATACATTACCAAACAGTTCAAACTGATCGAACTGTTTTAATGATGGAACAACAAAGACTGACACGGTATACATATTGATGTAATAATCTTAAGTTGTACGAATAATAATTATAATCTGTCTTGATAAGATGAACGATCTTGGAGTGGAGAGGAATTTGATTCGGAAACAAATCGATCACGAGGTGTCGTGGGAGGATAAAATACGACGACACACGGTGTGGGAGTACATTGTTATATTTGAGGCTGTTTATGTTTGAAACTGAGATAAATGGAGTGAACATAATCCCCTATTAATATGTTCAAGCGCCTTCTCGTGCCGTATTTCTCAAAAGATTTTATTTCCCATGAAAATAAAACAGGCTTAACCACATTCACATCACACAACGTCAACAAAGGAAACATGCAAAAACACACCCTAATACTGAATATTAGGACTGACGCAAGTCGGTAAACCGATCACGTATTTAATAACAAGGAAAAAGGGAAACTACCTAAAAAGAACAATCGAAGTAATGTCATTCTTGAAGGACTGAAGTTGAATGAAGTTTACTGACCTCAATAATACATTTTAAATAACCGACTCTTTGCTGACTCTCATGGCCTATTTTACTACGCCAGACGCTACGTGAGGTTGCTACGGATTGTAGCGCGTAGCATGTACGCTACGCAGTCGTTGCTACATTTCTCCGTAGCACTTTCGCTACGTTCGCGTAGGTGTGTACAAAGTTGCTACGGTCGTCAAAGTTTTTGGTGAAAACATAAATTATTTTTACCAAGCCATTGAATGTTAACAAGTTAATTGGCTTCTCTATTAATTAGTAAAATTTATCATACTTAGCATCAATTATTAATTAATAATTACTTGATGGCATTATTCAATTTAGCTTATTTAACAAATGGCTGTCAATAATTTAACGAAGTGTAACGTTAATTATTTATTAACGAGAAATATTGGAAAACACTCACGGATAAAGAGAGACGTTTTAGAAGCAAATAAAATAAAGGAAAACTCAATCAAGTGCTATGTTAAAAAGAAAATTCAATTTTGAAATTATTACATGGAATTCTACGAGTAATAAATTAATAATAAATTACTGAAACTTACTCAATGATTCAGTTATCGGCATGTTTCTGTCACCAAAGCCTAGATTCAATAACAAACAATCACTAATTGACGTTTCTATTTAAATATTCAAAGTTTAAACTTGGAAACACTTCGACGATGTAATCACCGACACCACGAAATAGAGAAGGAGGCGTCGAATGCTTCCTTAGAAGAGATTTAACGAGTGATTTCCACATGAATGTATGAAAAGTTATATCAACTAGTTTTATATTGATTTAATGGACGTCTCTGAGTGTATTTTGTAATATGAGTATTTTATTATACGCAATACGTATTATCACAAAGAGAAGTAGTCAAATTAAGAAATGAATAAACCGTACGTTCTTGTCGAAATGGTCGAGCACCGATTTTAATGTAGGTATTTAATTTAATTCGTACTTATAATTTATTTAAGATAATCACAGCGTTTGTGGTTTTTATTTGCCCGCAAACGTAGTAAATTTGACATATTTGGTTCATATTAGCATAAACCGCTGATCAATATAAGCGGTTGTAATTTGCCGCCGATCACACAACCGTTCAGTAGACAATTCAAAATTCTACATGCCGTAAAATATTAACAAATAATTATCCATTTTGTTACAAGGTTTAAAATAGATATTATTAATTTATTTGCCCTCATAATAATTAAGTTCCAAAACTCGGAAAAGTTCTTGATTTGAATTTAATGAAGACACCTAGTCACAAGCCTCACTTAGTACTCAACTTAAGTTAATATGAACTAACTTTAACTTCATACTACTTGACTCTTGAATTAATTACTTGATTTAGTTTCTTGCTTCCTGTAAGAGACTTTGATTAAGTTTGTTAAACGTTTAGGAGGGGAAGCAAACGTGCTTTCTGGCACTCACTGGAGCGAAAGTTTAGAAAGATACGTGAAACTATAATAAAATAGTTAACAACTATAATTGGAGGGATATTATATCACGACAAATATTCTTTCAAAATTCAAATTATCTTTCCAAATGGAGATTTAAATTATATAACATTTCCAATAGCTATATCAAAATGCTAGATCATGGCACTAGGTTCTAACTATTAAGAATTTTTTATAAAAAAATGCAAGTATTTTGATCCCTACGGTTATTCATTCACATCACACTACGCCGATCAACGTTTACTCTCGCTCCTCCATATTTACTGTAATTGGCTTAAACAGATTGAGAATTTTCGATGAACACCCTCATTATTTTTAACATTAATTTAAATATTAGGACCTTGGGAATATGCTAGTATTACAAATTATTCCGTCAAATATTTACAAGAAAATGGGCGATCCTCGAATTTCTGAAAAGGTTGTTTGAAAGTTATTCTTGGAAAATTACTAAATATGCGATGGTGTAGCCTCCGCCCCGGGCCTCTAAAAATTTTCATAAAGAGTGAATCTGCGTTCCGATGGTGAAATACATTTCTTATGAGTCTTTTACATTAAAATGTATAAATCTCGGTTCAGTTTCGTTGGCACGGAGACGTTTTTATTGAAGAGGTTATTTGAATTTGAGATGAGACGCCGCTGCCGGTTTAGATCACTCACTTTATACATCAAGTGCCTATACTCGTACGCTTCTAGAGTTATATGTGTGTCATATCTACTAGCCCGATAAAGTTCCCTATACATTACGTCTCGACCATTACGAATACATTATACCTATCTCGTACAAATATTTTATTTGTGCAAATAATTTTCGTGACAGATTAGGGGAAAGAAATGGATTGGCATTTGTATAACAAGACCTCCCGTTTTAAGGCTCACTTGCACTTCTGTTTATATTATCACTTGGCAAATATTACAAGTCGAAATTTGGATTTTATTTTATACAAAACGTTTGTCTTAAAGTAAGCTTAAAGTTTCGGTTTTAAATTAATATTTTATTTAGAAATTTTATGCTTTTGACTTAATAGCAGATGAAATAGGTACATCAATATAAATTATTTTTGATTCACTTAGGCATTAATTATGCCTAATTCCATAACTTGTTTTTCGTTCATTTGCTATACTCGTAGTTCGACATCTTAATAGCAAATTATACCGACTTATTAGTCGGTATAAACTTGCGTTAAGTAATCGATTACGTTCCTTTTTCAAAATTATTTTTTTGGGAGCTATAAATATTTAAACTACGAAGCTCAAAGCTTCCAAACCTCAATGTGTGTCAATCTGAATATATGAAATGTTTGCACCCCCGAGGGTGTCGATCATGGATGTCTGCTCTTTTAAAAACGTCATCAATCAGCATCTCGATCCCGAGTGATTGACGTGTGATAACAGACAGATTGGAGGGATTTGAGAGAGCGTACGGATGTTCTACATGTACGACCATGGACCAGATGATTACATGAACTGAAATATAATATAATAAAAACGACATGAACCATAACCTACTACCCACAAGAAGATTTATTTACCGTTACAGCCTATCATTACAGTTATGGGGACCGTATTGAAACAACAACAGTTACTATCAAAGTAATAAACGTTTAATTGTGTTCATTAAGTGAATGTCTCTTGATTCAGCACTATTAATAAATAATATTAGCGATGTTATCGACCATAAGGACTGGTTCACATTGCTCGTAAGTCAAACCGACGGTTGTATTCAGCGTCACCACAACAGTGGTGGATGCATATTGCAACAACGTATTTCATTATTGAAATTGAGCAAGTTCACTTTAAGAGCAAGCTCAGTAAACCGCAGGCGGGCAAGTGGTTTAACTTGGTGTGATGCATTTGTCACAAGCCGTTTACTTGCAGCTGCTATCATGTATTTCTTTAAATAGTAAAGTAACGAATTTGCCTGTAATGTCTCAGTGCTGGCCAGAAGCATCTCCTCTTAACTCACTTTACCACTTTACAAAAAGTATCATGTATAATGAGTATGTGCCATTACTTTTCTGAAATATTCATAAATAACTTTTTCAATAATTTTATTTGAAAGTAAGTTTATTCGACATCAAAGGCTGACAAACACCGTTTGAGTGGCCACTTTTACAAAATGTAACTTCAGCAGTTCACTGACTAAGTGTGCAGACTGCACAAGGATATTAAAAATACCCGAGGCCCTGTCTGTTTGTTCAGTTCCTTGAAACGGTAGATTTTCATTTACTGATATATCAGTTGTTTGTCGAAAGGAAACAATTGTAGGTTTATTTTCCTATTGCAGTAACAAACTTTATATTACACAATATTCGTATACGTACGTAATACGATAATTTACGTAATGCAATTGAATAATTTTGTATGCTGATTATTACTAGACCTGCTTGAACATAAATCAATCTTCTATGGTGAGCGTGTGTGTATCTCTGTGCTATTTTCGGTAATAGCGGTAAAAAAATCGCAGTTAGCCTATCTCCGCAGTTCCACCCGTAGTCAATAGATATCGGTAGGATGCAAGTTAAAACGATGATAGAACAAACATAGAAACAGAAAACATAAACAGAGTTTGATGTTTATATTTCCTCGTTTGTTTAAACGTGCTAACCTCAGGAACTTTTCATCTAATGACATAAATATTTTTATTAGATAGCTATTGTCAAAAAAATTAAGTTCTGGAACTATTTTAATCCCACAAATTCCCACAGGACCAGGTACAACGCGGATAAAATCCCGAGGCGATACTAGTATAGATCGATAACTCGGTCATGACACATCTTTGACTCTAACAATACCCAAACAAAAGCTCCACAAACCATTTCTCACCGGTTGTTCCTTCCAGGTACTATGCAAGATGGGGGACTACAATGACTCCCTGGGGAACTTCTCCGAGTCCTTCCAGCCGTACTACGAGCGCCCGGAGACGTACATCGTGCCGCTGATCTTCGCGCTCATCTTCTTCATTGGGGTGGTCGGCAACGGGACGCTGGTCGCCGTGTTCATCAAGCACAAGGCGATGCGGAATGTGCCTAATACGTGAGTGGATATTATTGTTCTAAACCATCTAATGCTCCGTATTCGCGGTATATGTATTGTATGTATCCGTAAACGTAGTTTCAATTCAAAATGAGTAGAGTTCGGAAACTAGTATAGAAGTCACAAAACGGCAAACCTTTAGGGTACGAACGCATAGGCAGGTGGTTTGCTTGGCGCCTAGAGCGACGGGCCGCACTGCGCGCTTGGCGCCTAGCTAGGTTGCTTACCTGGAATGCAAGCCACTAGGCTCTTGGCGCCAAGCAAGCCAAGCAAGCCTGTGCGTTCGTAGCCTTAGGATGTCACAGTTCAAACGAGTACTAACCAAGCTGCCAAGCTACTTATTTGTTGAATACGAAAATATTATTTCGGATGTCAAGCTACTTGTACAACTTACGATTACCTACATGTTCGATTCCTCGATCAAATTGAATATCTGACGGTCTCGGGAATTCCAAGTATATTTTATCACATTTGTATCTTGGATCCACTTTTAAATTGCATTCTGCTTTAAAACATAAAATAAAAATTGGGAACATATTCGCTGAGGAGGAAATGATACAGGGAATTACTTCCAACGTTATTATATTTGTTCAGTTTGAATATAATAAATGGGTTATTTACTTGTATTTTCAACTTTTCTTTATATAACAGCGTCCGTTATTCAACCACTACTCCCGCGATAGTTAATTGCGCGGTAGCTACAAAGTAAGTACGTACAGTCAATTACAACAGTTGAGGAACACATTCAATATTATAAAACACCTGAACACTTATCTTTTAGTGTTTTGTAATATTTAATGTGTCCATCAACTTTTGTAATTGACTGTACCTATACTGTGCATTGAAGTCAGAGTCGACTGAATCGAGGGTTTCTTGGCGGAGTTTCTTAACTATTACTTAAGAGATGAGTCAAAGCACACTATAGTCAACACTGTAGATAGGCCACCTCGTCTGTGAAAACATATCAAGGAAGGCATTCTACAAGCAAGGCATTCTTATCTGTTAAACGAATTTGTACTGGTAACTGTTAAAGTTTTGTTCGCGGCAACCAAGTTAGTCTAAAGTTTCTTGAGACTGTATACTGCGCGCGGGCTTCAAGATCAAAGCACAGCCTCATGAATATAACACAACATCAATAGTGATATTGCTTTGTGTGTATTGGATAATAGATAGTGGTCTACTATTCAATAGAACAACACGGCTCTGAACTCTGAATACACAAATCATAACATCCTTTACAAATATTTGGCCAACTCCAGTGTAGTAATAAAACTCTGTAACACACACAAACCACAAAGTAGATATACACCCAGAAGGCCAACAACGTGCTACAAAACAGACGCACACATACATAGACGTGTCCCTATACATCTTTCGTAGCAAATGTCCACTGGAATTAGTTTCATTTTTTAAAACTCATGTAGCGCGCAGCTATGTGTGAGTGCATCCATACCAATATAATAAAGCTGACGAGTTTATGTTTCTGTTTGTTTGAACGCGCTTATCCCAAAAACTACCAAATCGATTCGAATAATTATTTTTGTAATGTAAAGCCACATTCAACGGAAAGGTTATTGGCCTATTTTTCATCCTGAAATTCCCACAGAAATGGACTTAACGCGGATAAACCCGCGGGGCGCTGCAAGTAGAGAAATATAATAACACTGGAAATGTTATAGAAGTTCGTATGTGGAAAAACACTACATGAGAACATGCTCGATCCCGGCTAACATCCTTCAGGAACTGGGCGGAAAATATCTACGCTCGCTCGGTCACTGTCACGAGGATTAGTTGGTCAACAGAATAGAGTTGAAAGATTCTTTAAACTTCGAAGTTTAAACTAGATAATGTTCGTTAAAGAAAGAATACCGTTATAATAACATTAAACAACACAAACTACATTGTGTGAGAGTTTTACCAAGTTTACCTTCGATCGGTTCACTTTTGTAGAAGCTTTATTTTTCTTTTCTTTGTAGTTCGCAATTTATAACTGATTCCGTAAGCCCTCTGTTATTTATTTATTTGTCAAACTTTCGTATTCATAATATTAGCAAGAATATATCAAATAACTTGCTCGATTAAATTATTTTAAATTCCCCTAACTTTGTAAACCTAAACGAGGTTACAGGCTACTTCATTTACCCCTTGCACTGTCAGGTACATCCTGTCGCTCGCGCTAGCGGACCTGCTGGTGATCATCACGTGCGTGCCCTTCACGTCCACCGTGTACACCGTGGAGTCGTGGCCCTGGGGCGAGTCGGTCTGTCGCCTCAGCGAGGCCGCCAAGGACGTCAGCATCGGCGTGTCAGTGTTCACGCTGACGGCCCTGTCCGCTGACAGGTACTTCGCGATCGTCGACCCGCTGAGGAAGTTGCATGCTACGGGTGAGTGTTCTTTACCGTATTAAGTTTGGATTAGTGTAGTGTGTCTAATTCTGCTGTCTTAATCAGGATTCTTTATAAATAGATGAAACGCATATAGCGCGACGGAAATTGCGTCTTTCGGAGACCACAAGTATTCCCGTATATCTATTTCATAGTCTGTATGCGCCTTTGATTATAATCTCTACGACGTTTGTTATTCAAACTGTTTTTAGTCAGTCTAATTCATGACTGAAATCTGCGCAGATTCTAAAAGGTTTAATGAATGTTAAAATTAAATGCATACATATTTTTGCATCTATGCAGTCGCAAAGATAAAGTAAGAAATTACATAAAAGCTACTAATAAACTCAAAATAACATCGTAGTAACGAGGAAACGAGAAAATAACTTAATTTTTCTCTATTTCCATAATAACTACCGCACAATCTATATGTATATTCCATATCAATTTTCCACCTTATGGCTGTTTACTTAGAGACGTCGAAATATGTCCAAATTCCGTGTATATTTATCTCAACACATTATGTGATGTGTCAGTTAGCTGTAATGGGGGACACACTAACGGAAATTAGATTTGGAAATTATCGAACAATTTTCGGATAATTGAAGATTAAATGAACATTGGAGGTTTGGTTAGTGCGTGTTATATGAGAAGGCGCTGTACTGTATAGACTGGTCGAAGTATTTACGTACTCACGCGGGTTTTTTCACAGTGGATCAGGTTATAAAGCAAATAGTGGTATAAGAATAAGAATAAAAGTAAAGGTGGTAAATAATATTATAGTAAAGTATCTTCATGTTCTGCGTGAAGATTAGGCGTACAAATATTATGTATGCTTAAAATTATAATATTTCAATCATATAATAATTAAACATTAAAAACAAGTATTATTAAACTTTATAATATACTTAAAACAAAAATAAAACTATAAAAATATCTAAAAATGGAATATACATTTTCCTTTTATTTCCTGACGTTCAGAGTAGATTGCGCCACTCGTATTAGCGGGCAGACTTAGTCCAGACAGGTGAAAATGTAAGCACTTTAGAACTTTCACAGTAGCGCAATCAATTAGTCTATCCTACGTCCTCTTTCGAGGAATACGTCTTTTTTAGTCGTCCGGCTACGCGCCGCAGTAGAGCGCAGAGTTCCGCGCGCATGGATGTTCTTTTGTTTTTCATACAAATCGCACGTAGTAAAACGTATAATTTGAAAGAGATATATTTTGACCGCTACAATATGATATTAAATGTTAGCTGTCCTAGGCTAGGTCCTAGTCTTGACTAGGACGCCGCATGCAACATGCAGTTATGCACCCCAATAACCGAAGATTCGATTTTTAGATAAAAATGAAAAATCCATTTGATACAAAGTGTCCCAGATGAAACGGCTCATTTCAATACAAAAATATTTTAACATCCTTTTACTTTTAAATCGGCAATGAATTCCGAGAAGCTAATCGCAATATTCGTCAAATAGAAATAACCTTCGGCGTAACCCCTTGCCGATCGAAAAATCTCTTTTAACACCAGTTTTTTCTCGAAAATGGCAAGAATTCAAACCCGCATATCTAATTGGGCGTGACCGTTAAATTAAAGGCAAATTTGCTCAAAAAGTCGGGAAAATTGGGACGGTTCAGTGGAGTGATTGTCTGGCAACATTTTCCATTGAACCGAAAGAATATGATTGTGTATTTATTGTTATATTGAGATTCAAATTCAAGTTGATGTTTACTTACATCTTGATGTCAAAGCGGTGTTTCACCTCAAGAATATCTTTGTCCGTTTTATTATCGAACCATAACAATGGTACTTGTCTTACTCTTCCATTATACGAGTATCTTTGTCATTTTCGTAGCTTCATATTTACCTTTCGAAAATTCTTACTTTAGAATTAGCCATTTCGAGTAGCGTAGTGGCCAACCCTGGTGTCGGAGTTTTTAGACCGCTTAAAGGCCTCCGACATGGTCGTACGACTGAAACAACCGAGGCCAAATGCTTTACGTGCCCTCCGCAGCACGGTAGCGCTCAGATAGAAATGCCACTATCGACCACCCATCCAAGTAGGGGGCGAGCTGCACGTTGCTTGACAATCGCAATGAAATAATGTCGCTTGGTCAACATACGCCACGAGCACCAGTGAGCGATCGCAAGCTTTGCTTATGTTCTGAGGTCTCAGATGATTTTAAAGAGGTGCTGAGTTGAGCCCCTTAAGTGAGGTAGCTCCACCGCCCCTTGGATTAAAAGTAATCAATTAATCATCAACTTTTCCCTGTTTTTATTTAATCTCTTCAAATAATATATATTTTTAAATATACAAAGTATTAACTAAATACGAAGTACTGCAAATATCTAAATTCGATTCTGAATTAAAAGTTCCCGCATAAAAATTGGAAAGCTGTTAAAGCGATAGATACTTTGTAAGAAGCGCTCAAAGTTGAAGTAACCGAGAAATATAACTTCATTTAACTTTATCACCGAACTTATTTGCAACTTTACTTGTTTCGGTGTCATATTACTTACATCTTATGTAAAAACTCTTATGTAATGCGTCATTTAAATTATGGTCCTACTTGATGGATTAAGTGGGGAATAAAATTATGTATCTCGGGGAACAAGTCTTCAAGTATGATAGTCGTATTCTATTGAATCGTTCATGCTTAGAAAATTAAACGTCATACACACAACCCTTTGTGTCGTCAGCTAAAACCACCAATCTTGTTTCCTCAATCCATAAAATAATGTAACATGTCACCGCGTAAAATTTAACCCCCCAGTCGTCACTCGGCCCGTTCCGTATTGTTTCCAATATCCTCGGGCGTGTCTCACGTCCTTTTAACGTCACATGTGACCCGGAAAGGGTTAAAAACGCAAGCAATTCACAATATAACACAAACAGGGACAAGCTTGAGGTTTTGTTGGTTATACGAGACATTGGATGTTGGTTAGTTTAGGATGTTTAAATGTTGGTTTTGAACAGACGCAGTGTGTTTGATACTATTTTGAATTTTAATTTGTTATTCTTTTTGATGGATTGAATTGTCACCTAAAAAACTAAAATCAAATCTACTGTCAATCTGGAAAAGTGTCCAATTCAACGCATAAATAGTATGTGTGTGAGCCGGAGAATTCTATAGTGAAATGTTACGAGTGACTAAATACAGTTTCATTCGAGTCGAAAAGTCTATCTGTTGTGACTACAGCGGGCTCGGGCTCTAATCCTGCCAGGATTGAGATAACAATACAATATTTTGTTTAAATATTTCGAAAATCCAATAGTTTTGTGTGAAAAAGATAACAAACATCGTCCCTCTAAAAGCTTTTATTATGAGCTTTTCTATTTTATTTGATTTGCGCTGTTTCGAAACAGATGGGTGTTATCAGTTTTACGAGTCACCGTGGAGTCGTTACTTCTATAAATTCGATTTAAATATAGTTATGGCGTTAGTGCTTCGTAGTACACGTTAAATTGACGGTCCCGGTTGTTTCAATCGTTAGACTAAGAGCGTTTGTCCATCGCCGCCGTCACCGGGAAAGAGATGACGGCGCCGAAGTAGCGGTAGATACATTTAGAGCGTTTTGCTTTAGCCGCGTGTCCACCGCACATCCGTCACGTCATAATAAACTCGGGCCGAAATAATCTCGTTCCCGGTGACGGCCCGGTGCCGGCGGCGGTGGACAAACGCTCTAAGTCGGAAGCCTTTAAACTTGGTGGTCTTTAAAACTCCGACACCGGATTGGCCACTAACCGACTCCAACTTACTTTTAATGACGTTAGAGACCCTTAAGTACTATACTACCGTACTATGATTAAAATTAGAACCATCGCAAACTTTGGTTCACGCAATCTTTGGACTAAGTATCTTGTTTGACTCACATTTAGTATATTTTTAAACAGTCAAACAACAATTCTTTAGTCTCTAACAGACACTAACAAATAAAAATCTATTAGAGTGATGTAAAGGTGTTTTAGACGTTCCTAGTGTGCGCTCCTTCACAGGTTTCATGGACCAGAAGCCAGCCTCAAATCATAACAAATCATTCATTAAAATAATCTGTCTGGACTCGTCACTAAAGTTTGTCTGGAGTCTAGAACTAGGCGTAATAATAGAAATCCAACATCGAGCGTACGCTGTAAAGTACTTATAAAGTATGATAACGCATACAATAACCTCAATTGATGTTAATATATACAGTCAGGTTACTCGCACAACTGTACAAATACTAAATTCATTCCACTCCCGAGATAAAAGTAAACACATTTCATCAAATACCGTACACAAAGGAGGTTTTTATTTCTATTGCCGGGTGAAATTTATTCATGAAACACATATGTCTGTTTAGAGAGGAGAGCTAGCGCGACACTCGCTAGAGCGACTCAGCTCTAGTGGCTAACGGATAGACTAAATTGAATTATTATATTGTATAGATCTACTTGCGATTTAAACTTATTTTTGGCTGTCAAAAGGCTTAAAACAATATTCAATAACAACAACCAGAAGATGCCTTCCAGAATAACTAATATGCAATCCGGTCTTGTTTTTGAATTACGAATTTAAAACGATGCTTATTCGATCTTACGGTAGTTATCACGGCTTCGGTAGGCCACACAATACCCGATTTGTACGACCGATTTGTACGACTAGCAGGATTGTGCACACTGTGCAGATGACGCTTTCAAAAACGAGTATAATAAGAAAACGTAATAATTTTGATTTATGTTTTTATCTCGGTGAACTGTGTATCTCTATTTGTATTCTATCACATTTTTAATTAGAAATTTAGAAAAGCTCAAAAGGGCTCAATTTAGAAACCATATAAATTTATATTGATGTAATTGCTACTACATTTGAAAATTTAAATGAAGTTACAAACTCAAACACATCCGACGACAAACATAATAATTCAACTATTTTCTATTCAGCAGTAGTTGTTCCTCACGGTTTTACCCGCTTTGTACCCGTACGAACTTGGGGGCAAAAAGCAGCGTATCATGTGCTATAATAGAATATAATCAATAAATTTCTAATTATTATGATTTTAATTACCTGTGTATCAAACGATTTGCAGCTTTTACGTGAAAGAAAAACAAACAACCATCCATCCACACAAATGTATGATTGTAGTAGCAAAATGAATTGAACCGGATTCGTCAGGTCTTATTTAATTTGAGATTTAAACAGTTATGCAAATAAATGTGCGAAAGGGCAAATTCCGAGTTTATCACTAACCCTACTGAACCTTTATTTAGTTTTGCCATCAACACGTTTCGGAGATCCGTTAATAAAAATCAATATTTTGATAGCTTCATAATGAACTTGGTGCCCCAAATACTTAAAATACTTCGGTTGCCAATCGACGCACTAGATCCTCCGCCGACTGCAACACCTGATAATTTGATAGCTGCAGTAGTTTGTTGAATGCGGGAGACTACTGTATTTTCCACCCCATAGCAGTCATCGTATTACGTCAGTTGAGAGCGGCAAATAACTTAAAGTTAGTTACAGCAACGTAATAATGGTAGTATCCAACCACAGACATAGAAACCTTTTCACTTTGCTTAGATAGATATCCACCAATCACATCAAGCGTAGCTATTGTAGAGTAAAAGTGGTGGTAGTGGTAGTGGTAGTGGTAGGTGGTAGCAGTAGTGGTATCCACTTACCAATCGTAGCATAGCGTAACTCGGATGAAAAGACATCCTTAAACTATTATATTTCCACCTTTATACAGAACACATTAAATAAACACGTGATACGCTTGAGCGACGTAATTTCAAGTAAATTCCGTCCCTCTCGCATGTGTAGATAAATTGTATTTACTAAAGGCCCAGCCTTTCGTAGAAGTCGGCGGAAATTATTATTTTGTAAGTAAGCTGTTTGGCGATTGGATTATTCATAATGTAAGTGTTTATTAGAGAATATTACACGGAATTTGTTTGAGATGTTTAAATTATTAGGTGGGATTTAAGTTATGGTTATTTAGCTATATGGCATATTGTAGGCTAACACACTAACACGCGTACCTAACACACTGTGTTAACTTAATCGTCACGCAAAGTTGATACATGGTTGGAACATAAATCTTTAAATTGTATCAGACCAAACTAAAATGTTATATTCAATCTCATAATTTTCTAAACGACGACTACCAACATTTTATGAAACCAAAATACAGAATTATAGTGCAGGAGTTAATACTGTCTCTTTTTTGTTAAAACTCCAGCGTCACTATCACCGGTGATGAACCGTAGCTAACCCGAAAGTCCAGTTTTCATAAAGAACTTGTATTTATATTTTCTTTAATTTATACCCCCAAAAGCTGGTACATTTTAGTAGCACTAAATACATAGCGAGAAATACATTCGATACGCTCGTCATTAAAATCAATTAAGTCATAATTAAAGATTATGTGTCGGTCAATAAACAGGGTTGAAATTCATAGTATTAATTAATCTAGACTAATTGGGGTAGGATTAAACGCTTATTCAAAACATATTTCTCGGAATAATTTTCTCCATTCATACTAATCCGATTCGTAGCGACAACGTCTCTGTTATATCATAATGTTGACTGCGAAATAGTGTCGTTTCATTTTGACAGAAATTTCCATCAGTATTTTAGAGAACACATTATTAGATTTGCATTTAGATTGCATAATATTATAGCTATGAAAGGACACCAGAATATTAACACATCAACAAAATATTACTGCACAAACGGGAATCCTACTAATATTATAATATATAATGCGAAAGTTTGTGAGGATATATGTATGTATGTTGCTTACTCTTTTACGCAAAAACTACTGAACTTCCTATATTTTTGCATTGTTCATACACATTATAACCACTTACTTGGTGCTAGTCAAGTGGCCTCGTCCTATCTAGCGCTTATGTTAGTTAAAGCTTCAACTTCCTCCATTAATTCGACATAACTAATTGACGTAATTCTTCATACATGGCATGTCAAAATCACTCATTAAATCTCTACTAAGAAAGAATTTGACGTCTCTCAGTACGGGCGTAAGTAAACTATTTAAACCTTATTTAATAAAAAAAATTAAGTTGCGCGAGTGACCCTGGGATCTTAAGCTATTATTTTCTGTACAGGCTTGAGAATGAATTTATTATGTACCTACAAGTATGCGATCAACACGTATGTATAGTATCATACTTGACGTGAAAATGCTATTTTGAATTAAAATTACGTTAACGGATATACTGCGCTTTTATTTTACATTTTTATCTGACGTTTTGGCCCCTTTATATCTTCTGTCACCACGGTTCCAGATAATCAATTAATAATTTAATGCAACAGCCCAAGCTTAATTAATACAGTTAAAAACACCCAATACCCTGCGATAACTTGAGCTGACGGGAGTAATGTTATCATAATTTAACGTTTATGTTACAGCTGGCATCGGACTCGTTTAAATCACTTTTAACGACGTATTAAAGAAAGCAGTAAATTGTGATTATTACGGTTAGGCCAGTGTTTGCAAACTTTGTTATTATTTCGGGAACATTTCATGTATTTCGTGGCATTTCGACTCTGTTATGATAAAGACGGGTGTCATGGTAGAGATACAAGTTCGCAGTTGACTTTTAACTAGTACCTCATAACTTTCGTTAATTTTATTTAATCAACATACTTTGTCTTTTTCCATTATGATACTCGTACTTATTTCATAATAACCACAACTGTTTAGATAACTAGGATCTCTCCATTAAAGAGTGGACTACAGTTTGAGCCGTGTACTTGAAAAAATGTGTTTATAGCTCCATCTACACCAACACAACTATAAAAGAAAACTTAAACTATGTAACAAAATGCGCTACGTACTGCCAACAGAATACGTTAGTAAAACATTAGTTTTAATATAAAATCCCTTTGTAAACTCCATCACAACACAAGGCGTCTTAAAACCGGACACTTAGCCTGATCGATCGCTTTTTGATCGTCAATCCCGTAGTATCAACAGTTCGCTCTCTGTTTAGCAATGTTTTAGGGGCTTGTTTACTCGCTTTTGATCGTTGTTTACTGAATTATAGCTGTTTGAACTTTACGCTGTTATAACGGTGCCAATTTAGCTATTAAGCGAAATAATGGGAGGTACAGTGTCGGTACGAGATTGTGTATGGGAACTGGACTGTGAAACTGTATTTTATGATAGCCCCCGAAATAACTGGACAGTACCAGAGCCTATTGTAAGGTATTTCAGATTGTGGGTCTAAAAAATCTTTATCTATATTATTGAAGAAGATTGATTATTCTAAAATAGGATTAAAGTGACTTCCATTAAAGAATAAACTCCGTTTTTCTGAGTCAAAGACAAGTCAATTATGTTTTTCAGACTTCAGATAAGTCATTTAGAACAAAATAAGTGTTCAAAATAAGCAAAGATGGAAGCCAAATAGAACAATATCCCAATAGAATTATTTATAACATTAAGGACTAGTATACATTCAGTTCTAGATACTGGTGAGTATTCCTGTTTCGGGTTCAGAGACCTCCTCGGGGAAATTGCGTTGAATGATAACCTCGCCACCGCGACGCGTACTCTAAATATTGATGATATGATTTCAGAAATCTGACGGACTGCAAGTCTAGCTCGTCATTCAAACTGTACGTTGTAGGAATATTGAGGAAACCTCGTGCGTTACTTTTATAAAATAAACTTACGAATTAATATTCATTAGCAGTGCCCGCGGTTCTACCTGCGTTGTGCCCATTCTAGAAATTTCAGGATGAAAAAAGCTTACAAGCTTTCCGCTGAATGTGGCTATCCATAACAAAAATAATTATTCGAATCGGATTGTTAGTTTCAGAGATTAGCTCTTACAGACAAAGTTACAAACTGTACCTCCTTATATTAGTAGTATAGACTAGTCTGGACTTGCCTTCAATTATTAATTTATATTAACATTAAACCCTTACCCAGTCAGTATCTACTCGGTCTTCTGTGAATAAACCCTTATCGTAAAATAAGTACTTCGTTCTTCGCTGTTAACCGCATGTCATAAACTTATAATGACACTTTTCGTTAAACTCGATAAAACTGAACACATGTGTCACCATTAATTGAGTTAATTATCCAAAACGAAACCTATTTTAAATATAATAATAAAGTCTGAACCAAACCGTGTTATTCGGCTAAAACTATTCATTTACGAGAAGTAAATGAACTAATAAATATGTGCGGTGTGGACTATAAAACATCGTCAAAATGAAGCACATACATAGCCGGGTGTACGGGTAGTACGGGTGGCGGAAGGTTGCAGGTCACGTGGTTTCTTCTCGTATAGTGAAAGGAGTCACACTGGCCTGCAGCGGACATTGTTTCTTTTTAGCAGATTGTGACTCGACTTGCAAGTAAACTTGATAACATTATCAGCCTTTATACATATAACACGCCCAAAAAGTTATACAATAATGTGTTATACTATGTTTCGAAATATAATCTGAACGCACGCTAAATTGGTTTCATATGTTGTGTTCGCTGCTCAAAATATATTCCTGTTTAATTTAACATTCGAATTCACTAATGAGTTAATGTATTACAAATTAATGAAACATATTGTTCTAATTTAAAGTACGTATAACTTCAGCCTCGATATTCGATATTGAATCAATTAATGTTTGCTTATTGTCAGTGTAATTGGCTCACAGTTATTTAACCCACATTTATATAATGTTTATTGATCAATTTCGTTCAGAACAAACAGTAATAGAGCATTCTTTCGTTAGCAGCGAAAGACCTGCTATCACTTCTATTGTTCTGAGATACTGTTCGTAATTATTGGACATTCCTGGAAAGCTTTTGCTCTTGCTTCTGCTCTATGTCCCCTTACTCTAAACGCACCTTTAACTGTTTTCTTTTTAAATCAAATAGAACAAGGATTAACGGTTATTGTGTTTGCGTAGCCGAACTCGCGTATATTGGTACGCACGCGTTTTTTGAAATAAGGAATGCTTGATCATTAGGGACGCGTTGCACAAGCATTCTTAATTGTATTTAGCGCCTTAATATGTGTAATAAACAAATGACGATCGTTTTAAGTAGGGTTCTATTTCGTGCCATATTAAATACAATGTCGAACGAATAGCTTTTGTTTCTTAAACATATTTAGGCTCTTAGGCCGAATTGAACAAAGATTCTTAATTTGAATTAGCGCCTAAACTTATTTAAAAAGCAAATGCCGTTCGTTTGAAATGGTGTTCTATTTGATGCACTATAAAGTTCAATTTTGAAGGGACAGCTCTTGTTTCTTAAACATATTTAGATACTATATTGTTGATTTAAGAGTTTTTGTGCAATCCGCTCATACGAGTATTAATACTATAATTTTGTGTTCTTTTATCAAAAACTTCCTAGTTGAAGTGGCATCGTCGGTGGCAGTTCACCCCACAACTATCCGCGGTCGCTCACTAATGTGAAATTCTTCAAGGACCGAATAGTTAGTAAACACTCGCATCTCCTTGACCTACTCTACTTAGTACTTATTGGGCACTTCCTCACGTCTATAACAGATGCGGAAATAAGATTATGCGTCTAAAGAGGTCCGACGTACAGGCGGTTTGTACCAAATGATGTTATGTTCGGTCTCAGGATGCCACTCAGACATTGTTCGAGTGAAAACGTAGTGTAGTGCTCAAAGACCAGAGCCTCTTCATCAAGGAGCGAGGCACAATTGAGGTTGAATTACAGTAGGAGGGGAGTCGACCTAAAAGCAATAGTGATTAGTGTGCCTTACTTCAGATTGAGTAGTGTCGTTGCAAAATAAATAAATAGTAAACGGAGTCGACCACGTCCTGCCATTGATAACGAGCGGCGCGAGCTTAGTGCAGCGGAATTAAACCAATGCCGGGAATTATTGGCGTGGGCCGAGCTATAGACTGGCCGCGGGCTTCACATAGTAAGTAAGTAAGATCGTGTATGTTAGTGGCCAACCCTCGTGTCGGAGTGTTTAGACCGCCTAAAGGCCTCCGACTTGGTCTATCGATTGAAACAACCGGGAAAGACAATTTTACGTGCCCTCCGAAGCACGGTAGTGCTCAGATAGAAATGGCACTGACGACCACCGATCCAACCAGGGACCAAACTGTAACAAATGTTAAAAACTCGGGCGCCCGACGTGTGGCTTCATACAAAAGTGAACCGTTGTGTGCGCACGCTTAACACAGTGTTGACTCTAATACGCAAATATAAAAACCTCGGTCTATTTCATCTAATGATAGTCATGTGAGAGGACGAAACCTCAATATGCTTCTAATCTAATTAATTTTTAAAAGTAACCTAACCCAAAACCATCCAATTACTTTTATAAAATTTTATTTCCCCCGGATAGTTATCGATATGAAAAACGTCTAATTAAGCAGATTAATAAACGCACAGATAGCATATTAATTAACATAAATTAAAAAGCTATTCTTTTTTACTTACATATTAATGTTAAGTTTTATTAATTTAAATTTCAACCATCAGCAGTTTTAACTTAACCATCCCCATTTACTTTGCACAGTTATCTTAATTGTAATTTTCACATTCCAGACCTTAACCTCTATCTAGATCGAGACCATAAAACTGATCCTAGACTTTATGTTAGAATAATCTAGTTCTTTTATAGTCACAATAACGGCGTCGTTCATGGCATGCTTCATTAGACTCTCAGTTTTATATGAGGTTTTATCACTGTACGTGAATTGATGCAGATTATAATAATATGAACGTTCAGCCAGAGAGCTCGCTTTCGTTCCAAGGCGTAAACTTTCTCGAGGTATACTTAGACTGGTTCGCAAAGGAATGGTTAAAAAATATATCAGCGGTATGTACTAATAAATGACAGCAGTAATCATTAGAAAGGACTTCTTTGATAAGAGCCTAGTTCTTAAGTGTTGGATAGATGGATTTTCGACCGAGATGAACCGCTTTCGACAGTTGACAGCAGCTGTCATCGAATTAGGTGTTTCTCCAGTTTTGTATTGTCAAAGTTTAGTTCACATCTAAACCAGTAGAGCAATAATGTTATTATGAGTACTAACACGAATACGGAACGGTGAAAGGAGGCGGAACATCGAGTAACAAAGTAAGAATAAGCTTTTCGTTTATATTTTTGTTTTCATTAAAGTTTCTCGCTTAAGCTTATAGCTTGAACGAGTGCATCATTGGAGCAATCGCTGTGGTGTCGAGAGATTTAATTTCCTGAAGTTTATTTACCCTTGTCCGCGCTGTAGGGAGTACGTACGATTCTCATTGAAATCCGAGCACTCTTTAGTCATAGACAAATCTAGGTCTAGGATTCATTGAAAACAAATAATTTATTGCCTAATCCTCACCGTACTGATCTTCAGTGAGATCTCAGGCTTATATTTTTTTACAGTTTAACAAATATATCTACGAATAAGAATAAAAGAAATGTATTTCCAAAAATAGAAATTACATATGCACTTAAAGAAAATAATAAGTTATATAAGGCACTGCCGGCTGCAACTCAGCTGTTTCTCTACGGGACGGAGGCCGCACGGCGCTGATTTTCAGCTTGCCTCGTGCACAACCTACATTTACTAGTAATACAATACAAATGATTATAATATTATATAGAAAACTTAAGTGAGAAACTTACGAAAGTGACGTAGAATGAGTTTGTTTACTTATTTTATTTAACTATAGAGTGCTATAAATGTAACGACGTAGGTCTGGGGGCGCCGGGATCTTAGTCTATCATAAAACAAACACCATTAACCGAAGAACTTGCTATGTTAATAAAATGCTCCATTATTTTACCTATAACATTGGTTTTAAAAAACATTTTACTGGTTGAATAAAAATAAGGCGTCATATCTGAGCTTACTTTGAGCTTCGCGCTATTCTCAGACCGAAAACAAGCTTTATCCTCCTGACAAAGTATTCGCGCAAATTCTGCGAAATTCAGCATTCGGGTGAACGCTAAGGAATTTCCGAATTGAATATATTCCAGTTTAAATCACATAAAATAACGAACATTACACATTTTGGCAGCGAGCTGCGAAACACGGCTTAGGGATGGATTTGGCAGCAAAACCACATGTACAAACAAACAAACACTGCATTTATGCAGTCAGTTAGGTTGGGAGCACATACATACACTCTTCAAACGTCCTACAAATAACACTAATTTCATACATTTTTGTCAACTTTCTGTAAATATTTTATAGAGCCTACTTAATATGCGTGGTTTGAGCAATCGAGGTTAGAGACGATATCGTTTATCCTTTAGTCAGATAACTGAAAAGGACTTTTGATTGCACTGTAACCTTGCAGTCCGAATTATGATATTGTTCCATAAAATAAGCATGTTTTAAAATAGGTAAAATTATGTTGGTAGTACTCGGTATATCTCCAGTGTGTGATCAGATTAAAGACTTGGCTCCGCCGCGCTGCGCCTCAGAGCTGCCGACACTAATTCCAACAAGACCCGTTTGCGGGAGCTACTTCAGCTATTTCCTGGCTTTATCTATACTTTTGTGCAACTCCTAACGTTTTTGAAACGCATATTGTAACTTCATTTTAAGTATAAAACTGAAGTTACAAAATGGGTTTACGGGCCCGGATCCCGCCCGGAGTAAACAATATGTGCAGAAATAGTTGTTGTTGTGTCAATTATGTATTCATGTAAAGTATTTGTGTATTTATATGTAGTAGTATCAGTTAGATTCCATAATACGGATTAGAGGTGAAACAAACTAATAAATCCAACGTGATGGCAATATAGCTAAATTTTGTATGAAGAGAAACGTCAAAATTATACAAAGTTTCCTTATAATTCAAATTAAAAGGCTTCTCTAACAAAACCCCTAGGCATTAAAGCTTTATGTAGGTACCAAAAAAACGTTAACTTATCCCAAAGTAGGATTTAGAACTAATCATTTTTTGGTTGATCGGGGAGAGTTCAAGCCCTTCGTAACATTAAGTACCTATGTATATATTTTACAAAAATTACCTTTTGTAGTTTTTTTTAATTAGCTTTGCTCTCTACCTTATTTAGCTCATAAATATTGTATGAGGAGTACCTACTGATATTTTCAAAGTGACCCTTAATTAATGATAATTGAAAACCCTTTAGACCCATGCAACACATTGTATGTATAGGACGTTAGGTTACGTAACGATCGGTAGGCAATCGGTGTAATTAAAAAATTATAGTTTAAAAAAACTAAAAAACACGCTTTTATTGCAAATTGAACTAAAAACTAGAAAATAATTTTTCACCTCAAATCAAAATTATAATAAAATTTAAGTTATTAACACAATGATTCAATTCAGAGTAAAAAAGCGTGGGGTGCATTTTACTGTAGTTCATAACTATCCTCTCATAGATACCAATGATGATTGTAATATTTAAAAAAAATATTAAGCACCCCACGCTTTTTACTCTGAATTGAATCATTGTGTTAATAACTTAAATTTTATTATAATTTTGATTTGAGGTGAAAAATTATTTTCTAGTTTTTAGTTCAATTTGCAATAAAAGCGTGTTTTTTAGTTTTTTTAAACTATAATTTTATTTTTTAATTTTTAGTAAATCTGGCAATTCCATTAAGGATAATGGGAAACTGTTAGTGTCTAGTACCATTTAGTAAAATAAAACAGAACTCCCGTTCCGTCCCACAGCGAGCGCCCGTTGATGTCTTTTATATGAAGTAATATTTTTTTAGTAAATCTGGCAAATCCATTAAGGATAATGGGAAACTGTTATTAAATTATTGCATTGTCATCGGTCCTTGATACGTATGCAAAGTTTCAAATTAATCAGACTTCTGGAAGTTGGTGAAAATGATGTTCAAAGATTCCATTACATACGTTCGTACGTACGTACGTACATACAGGCCAAGCTAATAAAAGCGTGTTAATAATGGGAAACTGTTATTAAATTATTGCATTGTCATCGGTCCTTGATACGTATGCAAAGTTTCAAATTAATCAGACTTCTGGAAGTTGGTGAAAATGATGTTCAAAGATTTCATTACATACGTACAGGCCAAGCTAATAAAAGCGTGTTAAAAACGAAGCCCTCTTCACGCGAGTTTACCTCACTCACAATCATTAATATTTTATCGCTTTTCCATTACATAACATTTGACGCCGACCGTACCGCGCTCATTCAAACAGGCGGTTAATTTTCCTAATGTTTAAAGGTAATTAAAGTCTCCTTTTTATCTCCGCAGCTATATTTCACGAGCGAGTAAACAAGAGTTATTAATTAGTAGTCCGCAGCTTCATTGAGATTTACAACCGGCTTCAGGCCGACACAAATCATTGTTAGTCACGTGAGAGGAGAAAATGTGCCTCCGCCTGATTTACAGCGCAGTCGGTTAATCTAAAGTTTCGTGTAAGTTTCGATGGAATTTTGTAAGATAATTTGTCTCGAACAATACTTAGACGGTTTAATTAAACTCATTAAGTTAATTTACTTCGCTGAGAGACTGCCTTCCAATATAAGTTAGATCATGGTAGTCCACAACACCAGGGTTGGCCCAAAGTTATTACTTACTTGATATAATTTTTGAGTTAACCCTTCTTATATATCCTAGCAATCTATACTAATAAGTATAAAGAAATAAAACTTTACAATTTTGTATGTAAGGGCTAATGTTCGGAACTAGTCGGATTTGAATAATTATTTTTGAATTTGATAGCCACGTCCCAGAAAGAGGTTAAAGGCTACATTTCATAACGAAACCCCTGGGGGTCCTGGCGAGCGAGTACGCTGCGGTTCAGATGTTTAAAATGAGTAATGGATAGTAGACAACATTATTAAAAGCTTCTATTCTCGAAATTTATAGGATGTACTTATGCTTGTATAAATTCTATTCCACTAATGTTATAAATGCGAAAGTTTGCGCGGGAACGGGTACAACGCGGGTAAACCCGCGGGGTGCTGCTAGTTATACATAAAACTGATCAGTTCTTTTGTGGAATTCCCCAAAATGAACAAAGAAAAGAAGTAACTGGTAAATAACATTCACTCAAGAATCTAACTATGTTTCTACTTTATTTATTTTACATTACACAGTACCATTAATCGCAAATAGCTACGAGGAGCGAGGTCGGATGAGTAGAGATTAGAGCGGATTAGAGCGCTGCCGTATTTCTGAGGCTAGTAACATTGTTTATTTACAGTTACAGGCGAGATGTTTCAACCAATAGACCTTGCTGGATTCCTTTGGACAGTCTAAAAACTTCAACACCAGGGCACAACATAGGGGGTCTCTATTTTTATTTTATTTTTTATTTGTAACCAAGGTTGGCCTCTAACCTAAAGGAAATGAATGAATAACACAGTAATGATATACCTGATACGAGGGTGTGAAAGGTCACCTTCGGAAATTCGACCCGAAAAAAACATAAACACTACAATTTATGATATAACTCGCAAAATATCATATTACCCTCTTTTTGATAGAAAAATGGCGTCGGTAATTTCCGGCGGACTTTGTGCCAAACATCGTATTTCGAGTCAAACAATGAATCGCAACGAATTACTGGAATGTATATAAAGGCCGGCAGAATGGACGATTTGTTTGTTTAGCCTGTTTTACGAGTACATTAAACAATGATAACATAAACTTCAGTACTCGTAGTACTGTCGGCGACTGAAGTGACTGCACAATACAAAGAGATATTCTTCTTAAACATAAGAGCTGGGCTCTTGTTGATGGAGTTCTTTCCACTTTCCACTTTTCTCTATCTCCTACCATCCTCTTTGTGTTCGTACGACACCACACTTGCTCTTCCTTTAAGTTGTTCTCTCTACATATCTATTCTTGGGAATAAAAATAAGTTTGAATATATTACGAGTCCGCGGTCGATGAAGTTACTTTTCAACCTCTCAAGAGAGACGGGGTTTGGTACAGCGATGAAAAGGGAGTGAAGCTTATGAATTGTTCACTCAACAACTAACATTATATTGGTGACAAATTCAACGGTCGACATAAACAAAACCTATTATACCGAATATATTTTTATAGCAGTTGACTTGTCAGAGGACTGGTAATAAGTAATTTTATCACTACATATTATAAAACCAAGTCCCCGGCCACGTCTGGCTGTCTGTCTGTCTGTTCGCGATAAACTCAAATACTACTGCACGGTTTTTAAAATAGATAGAGTGATTGAAGAGGAAGGTTTATATGTATAAAAATTCCCGGAATTCCCACGGGAACGGGCAACCGCTGGTAAAATGGCTGTGAGCTGCTAGTTATGTTATGTCATTCCTTGAGGAATCATAGGTATATTAACTATTATCAACTATCTTTTAACATTAAATGTATTCATTTTTATTTTTTATACATGTTTACTTAACTTTTTACATTGAAAAAATTGTTTTCAGGACCTTCCTCATCTATTTTTCTGTAAACACCAATTTCCATAACAAGTTACCTTCATCAATTTTTTTTCATTGACTTTATACAGTATTAAGGAAGGTTTCTGATTAGACGAAGTGAAGATGGATCATTGAGAGTTGTTTACATTGAGCAAGTTTACAAGGTTCGAGCCAGCAAGGGCAAGTTCATTAGAAGGCGAACGTCATACATCCTCAAACTCACTCAACTATCAACCACAAGGGTCCGTTTCCACTGACGAGGTGCGGACCTCAACTGACTAATCGCCATGCTTTACGACAAGATATGACTAATCTCAATTCGTGTGATTCAGGCTCGGCTCCGCTAAGTTTATAGCTTTTTAAGGCTAAAGCTATGGAGTAAAGTACATAGTTCACAATTTGACAACTACAATAAGTATAAGGGGCCCTTGAAGGAAGTAGGTAATGTTTAAATACCTTTTCTACTTATCAAATTTTACCGTCAAAATATTTAGCAATATACCTTGACCACACCTCATGACTATCACGTGATAACTTCATAGTCAACGGTATTTGCCTAATAGTTGAGTGTATGACTGTACTTAAACTCTCGTAGGTAGATTCGATCAGGTATCGACCGACGTACTCCACCATAGATCAACGATACAATCGTTTGTTGCTCATAACGAATCTATTTCAACTGTGTAATGGCTTGCGGTATATCTGAATTGTTTTATTTATTTGCATTCTGACCTTCAGATGAAGACTGGAGATACACTCATGAACTTTGATCGTAGACACTTTCAGTCGAAATAAGACTCGTTTACAATGCAATGATATCTAGTCTATTAAGATTCAGAGCACGAGAGTGATAAGTTTAATAATCTCGATGTTTGCAATTTAAACGCTTGCGGAGATATTACGAGTACTACTCTTATCTGGGTGAACTTTTATCCGACACACGGAGCACAAAAAGTCCCCCAAAAAATTAAATTTCAGGTAGAACATTAATGGTCAGACTCAAATACTTCGTCTATGCCTTTCTTGTACACAAATATTACACCACGTGACTACTTAGCTTGTCTGCAAACCTTATTACCAACAAATCAAATGAACTGAACTGATGCGATCATGTCTGTAAGCAATAATAATCCATTTAAATTGTTTTCGAACTATCAATCAGCTATTAAACACGTACGGACACTAATTAATGCCTTTTTGTAAGCTGTTCGGAGTCTCAAACAGAATTGAATACATGGAACTGATCCCGACTGATTAGAATCGCGATAATACTTCAATAGAAATTTGCGTATACATGAGGGAGAGATAATACAAGAACAATGGTTTACATTGCTGTTGTTGTTAATAATGGGACTAGATGCTAGTTATGTAGCGTATGTTAATTAATACTTGACACGCGTCAAAATGTGACATGTTGAAATCAGATGAAAGTAATTTGATATGTGTTGTGATATGTGACGCTCGCTTGCACGTTCTGTTCAACTCGGTAGCTAGTAAACTCACCCAATTTACACGACGAACGCCTCTATAACCCGGCACGATACATGTTGAATCTCGATCTGAATTCAGTTGCTGAATCAAGAAACTCGAAATTCAATCAGCCACTTTAAAATAAATCAGCCACTATGATTCTGGAAGCGTAAATGCAAATATACTTCTTTACAAATATGATAAGTTGCACTTACCCCCATCGTGCACTTTAACAAAGTGCAGTTCTAAATTGATTAGTTCCATAAATTGTCGTCCGTCAGGAGTCGGTGCTCTCGAGTCTGTTGTTCTCAAACTCATGTCATCCTCCGTTTTACTGCTAAAGGAAAAGTTTACCGTTTAGTGCTCTGATCTTTGGCTAAGGGGAATGAGAGTTAACTTTTACATTGGCTATGCTTCTTAATTTATTTATTTATCTAAAAAGGAATGTCAACAGCTAAAACATATTAAATTATGACTACAGCATTGTAACAGTTCCTATTCATATACGTGTGCCTCTCACAGGCATCCACAGTAACAGTAACACAATAAATAGAGTCTCGTCAATGGAATTATTTTCATTTATTTTTTCCTCCGTGCTCTAATCTTCAACTCTACAAGCGAAACGACATCTTGACTTTCTTGAATGACTTGAATTGAAAAATGTATGCTCAGCAGAAGCCAATAACAAAAATTGAATTGAATTGATAAGTATTTCAAGTAAGTCATTTAATGGCACATGATGACATTTAGCAGATGAAATTACAACATATTTTATTACAATTTATTCGTTTGTTTGAATGCAGTTATCTCAGAAACTACAAATTATTATTTATGTATTGGGTAGCTGCATTCAAGAGGAAGGCACAGCGCGGGAGCGGCTAGTAGAAAATATAGCCATTGATTGCTCACAGGAGGCAGCAAGCGGGCGACCCGGCTGACGGTGGCGACGGCGATCGGCATCTGGGTGCTGGCGGGGCTGCTGGCGGCGCCCGCCTACGTGGGCTCCTACCTGAGGGAGTTCTACGTCAACCCCACCAAACAGGTGAGGGGGCTCGAGTCACTGATATAGTGGACAATAGGGTACGGGGACAATATACGGCAGAATGTTTACTAGATTCATATTTTCGTTAACAAAATAGGTACGTAACCTTTTATTGACGCCCTACGAGCAGTAAAATAAGATTAAGATTAGTATTAGTGGTACGTTCAAAAGAGCCTCTATGAGGCCAAAACTGAATAAAAATATTTGTCTTTGACTTTGATTTTGATGGGTACTAAAAAGGTATAAGTAGATTGACTGATAACTTCAGCTACAATCATTATGCAAAACAAACGGAATATTATATTTATATTTAGACCAAAATCTAATATAAAACTAATTAACAACTTCCTAAAGTCGAGCAATAAAAGCAATCTGAAATTTTCCTAAATAAGTAACTCCACTGACCGAGACTGTAATTGGATTGTACCCGCGGCGAACAGCTACATGTTGTAACTCTAAAACTGATTCTAATTAGAGGAGCCAACAAGAAACTAATTAAATCCGACTTCTTACCTTTTTGTTGTTGGTCGCCGAATCAAATAGTTCGGTTTATAAAGGCTGAGCCCACTATCGTCACAATGTTAAGACTCCTTCGACACAAATAAAGTTGTTTAATTTTCAGCACGAATTATTTAGTCCAACGGTCAAAAAATATGTGGCAGATACAAAGATCTATTCGACGTCATTGTTCTAATATTCGCTCCTAATTATGTTTTCATAGAGCAGAAGACTGACTAGTTACAGTCTTGGAAATAGTCTGTTCAGACACTTTAGGCGGTATTCCTACCAAACCCACGTACGTTTCAATTCTCTCGATAATTGAATACGTTTCAAACAACATTGTTTATTTTAAGGTATGTACGTGTATTTTGTCCGTTTGGTTTATATACCCACCACTGTGTGTCCCACCACTATGTCAAATCCAAAAGTAAATTATTATTATTCCAAATCCAAAAAGCTAGTGGAGTATGATCTCTTGTTTAATATGATCTCTTGTTTAATGCATTGAATGGTAAATAGCACGGTAAATAGTACATATTTTTATATATTTTGTTATCATTAATTTTTATTTCCTTATTTTCTTACAATAATTTAAATTTCTAGATTTTTAATTTTTAATACTAACATAACACTTGTTTAGATTTGTTTACATGTGATCTCATTTGTTAATTAAAATATAACCCTCCATGTAAAATTATTTATGTAAAACCTTGTTGAAAATGGGGCAGACTGAAAACCAGTGCTGTGGGGTGTAACAACTCTATAGCGTACACTGAGTCTGTCCTCTACATCACCGCCACTGTACTTAGTTTTAATTACATATATTTTAGTATTTAGTTCATAGTATATAAGTATTGCTTCTTTTTATGTTGTATTTTATGTGGTGTAGAAATAAATGGTTTAAATGGTTTTTAAATATACTAGCGATCCGCTCTCGCTTAGGTTAACCAATAGGAATTCTGGGTCAAAACGCAAAAACCAAAGTCAAAATAACTAGTTCTGCAGGCCTATTCCCGGTCCAGTGTGCGCACTGAGATGACGTCATAGTGGCGTTCGTGATTGCCATTTAAGCGTTTGACAGCTCCGGTGCGCGCATTTTGACGTCGTCTCAGTGTTTAAACACTCAACGCCACTATGCTCATCAATGTACTAGAAAAAAAAACCGGTAAACTCAAATCGGTATTCACACGGCCATAGTGTTTAACCACCGGCCTTCGTTGATTGCAACTACTATCCAGTAGTGAGGAACAATAAATCACTATAACCCTACCATGTTGCGAATAACGAATAATGTATGAATCTATGAGTTATGATGAAACCTTTGTAAATTAGTAGGGTTGACTTTTTCTGCCCGCCAAATAATTCTAAGCATTAATTTCTTCTATTAGGTATTGATTTCTAATAATTACTATTAAAATGGCTCGTGAAATTATATTAGGTGCCGCGGAAGATATTCGCCAAAGACAGGCGCTCAGACTAGAACGGAGACGGCTGAGGGATTGCAGTAATCCATTGGATCTGCCGGAATCTCTTTTTATTCAACATTTTAGAGTGACAATTTTCCGGCAGATCCTACTAGAACACACGCCGTCTCTACCGCTCGGCACACTAAATACAACAATTGTGTTGAATGTGTAATGTGTAATTGAAGCTAGAGACTACAGTTATTTCTAAGTAAATAATGCAAAGAAACATTCACTTCAATTCAATTCATTTATTTATTTCAAATGTACCTAATTACATTATATTTGGCTCAGTTATCAAGACATCACCTCCCATACTATACTAGTATAAACTGTCACGGAAAGGTGATACCTCTCAAACCGAGCAACAATAAAATATAGCTTACATTCTACTTTATTTATATACCTTACAAACTAACATATATACATTTATATAACTATAACTATGGTCAGGGTTGTTTATTCATCGATTTGCTTCCCTGAAGCGGCGATATACGACTCCTGTGGGCCAAAAGTCTGGAGAGAAAAACATTGTCACTTCGCAGGCACTTGAAGCATGCTTGAAGCACATACGACTTGAATGTCGTTATGAATTAGAATGTTTAGTTTAGTCGCTAATCTGCCCAGTAAACGAAAGATATTGATCGATCAATCACAGAATTATTTGCCTTTTGACATGCTAATTTACTTGCACTTTCCTTATTTCTTGCCAATAATTTCATAAAGTAATCTACAAACAAAGCACAACACGCACAAGTAAAGTTATCGTTATGAATTATTAATATTATTTATTATTGTTCTAATCGCGAAAAAGAGTAAATAAATACCGCGGAATTTTGACGGTTTCCAATCTGTTGAACCTGTCAATGACAAATGCGCGCCACCACCACAGACAAATAATCTGTTACAAAACCCGGTCAAATTAAGAAGTTCAATTTTCGTTTAAAATTGTACGTACGTTGGATGATATTTAATTTTACAGACTATTTATCGGTACTTACCGGTTTTTGTACATAATAATAGAGATGTCCAAAATTTTTAGTATGTTGGCAGCGTTAAGCACTGGGCACGAGATGCCGCGGGAATACCAATTGTTTCACGTCCTTCAAGCGCACTGAGCTTCAAGCACCGGTGCGCACACTGGACCGGGAATAGGGGGGCTGAGGCTAATTATTAGCTTCTAAAATCAGTTCAATAGAATTCTAGTCAAATTACTTGTTGGCTTACTTTTTAGCCTAGCTTACCTAACTTGTAAACACGCTTAATGTATACAACACCCTACAATTTGTTATCTTTAATTCCCTATAGTCGACACCGAGCTTAGAGTTCAGTAGAAACACGAGTAGTGGCTTACAAACAATTCATTTTCAGTAAACTCTCTCGTGTAGTTTCACGATAACCTTTTGTTTCTTGTGGGATTTGATCGAAATCTTTTGGTCCCAAAACTTTTCGATCTTTTTTTACATAGAAACTTTTTTACTTATCTTTAGTGTGTGTATAGAGTGAAGCTAAAATGATAGGTGAACATCGTTCAACATCAAATATTACGATTTAAGCACCATTGAGTGGGCCAGTAGCAAAACTACTGTTACTATTAATACGTATATTTTGTTCAAATGGTGGTGATTACCAAAACTAGGTACTGTTTTCTTTTTAAATTATCTTAATTATATAAATGGGCTAAGCACCGACTTTATTATGCCATAATTTGATAAGCGCTAACTAGTGGAGCGTAGCAAAAGTACCATATTTTATTTTCAATTATTTCAACAATCCGACTAAGGGTCTAGACAGACGGACTGCAATTCAACTGCAATCCGACTGCCAAATGGCAGTTCAGATGCAGTTTGAATGCAGTTGGCTCGACTGCAATCAAACTGCACGTCGACGGGCAGTTGGCGTGCAGTTGGATTGCAGTCTGATTGATTGCAGTCGTTGTAACTGCACTCAGACTGCAATCCAACTGCACGCCAACTGCCCGTCGACGTGCAGTTTGATTGCAGTCGAGCCAACTGCATTCAAACTGCATCTGAACTGCCATTTGGCAGTCGGATTGCAGTTGAATTGCAGTCCGTCTGTCTAGACCCTAAGTATTGCCTATATTATGCCATAATATGTTAAGCGCCATCTAGTAGAGAGTAGCAAAATAAAAATATTATCTTTAATTTTTTGACTGAACTAGGCAAAGTATTATCTTTATTATGCCAAAATTTATTAAGCGCCATCTAGTGGAAAGTAGCAAACCTATTATTTTCTTTTTAATTCTTTCATTGGAATAGGCAAAGTATTGCCCTTATTATGCCACATAATGTTAAGCGCCATCTTGTGGAGAGTAGCAAAAGTACTTTGTTTACTTTTTAATTATTTAATTGAAACAGGCAAAGTATTGGCTTTATTATGCTATAATATGTTTAGCGCCATCTAGTGGAGAGTAGCAAAGTAACTGTATTTTCTTTTAAATTTCTTACTGAAATGCTGGGGCCACACTTACGCTCAATGTCAATGCCCATTGAATGCAATAATTTTCAATGCAATATAGTGGGTGGCTACATTTAAACTGTCAATGTCAATGTTCATTTATTGGAAAAATTTGACATTGACAACGGCATTGAATTTACTTCAATTCAGGCAAGATGGACGTCGACAGAGCTCTATATTTCATGAGTGTAAATTTATATTATTTGACTTTATTAAATCATTATCGAATAAAGAGACCATGTTTGCAGAATCTCAAGAAAAGTAATAATTTTGTTGTTACTCCACTCTGTCGCCATAGTACGTATAGACAAAAACGTGCGATTTTGAGGCAAATCCGTCGTAATAATCAAATACGTCCGAACCCGTTGCGCTCTCGACGCACACTGACAATACGTAGTGTGGCCGCTTCATGCATTTAACTCTCGCATTAATCTCTTTGATGTACCGCCACTCGAGCTATCGCATACGCCAAATGGCATTGTCAATGCTATTGTCAAATTATGACGCATAGTCGTGGCTGCACCTACGGTTAATGTCATATTCTATGGCATATGGCATAGGTGTGGCCCCAGCAAAATGGGTCAAGTATTGCCCTTATTATGCCACACAATGTTAAGCGCCATCTTGTGGAGAGTAGCAAAAGTACTGTATTTTCTTTTTAATTCTTAAAATTGAAATAGGCAAAGTATGTGCTTTATTATGCCTTAATATGTTAAGTGCCATTTAATGGAAAGTAGCAAAACACTACAAATATTTTCTTTTTAATTTTTTTACTGAAATGGGCAAAGTATTTGTAATATAATGACTTAGGATAAGTTATTTTAAACGCTATATTATTATAATGAAAAGTAGTAGTAGTATTTGAAATGAGAAAAAATTACGGTAATAAGCTATAATTATGTTAAGCGTCATCTATGCTATGTGGATCAGTTAATATGAATCATGGATATCAAACGAATTCATAGCTACGTATCATATCATAGCACTTCTATGGTGGAAAAGCACCTAAATCCATCTTATTATTTTGATGATTCAGAGTGTCGTATAACCTGAGAGTTTGCAAATACTGAAGAAAAAGATGGTAAAGGTGACCTCGCACTAGCTTGTAAACTCGACCAATCTATGAACCAAACACTCAGTTAAGTACATATGTTTCCCCCTCGAAAGTCCTAAGTCCATCTTTCATACCAACAAGGTGCAAAACAATGTTTTATTTCCACAACGAATCAATTATCAGTTTTATTGTATTCTTATCGTATGTTACCCCAGTTCCTAGTGTGCTACCCCTACCCGAAGGAGTGGGGTGACAACTACCCCCGCAACATGGTGCTAATGCGGTTCCTGGTGTACTACTCCGTGCCGCTCACAGTGATCGCCATCTTCTACATTCTGATGGCACACCATCTCGTGCTGAGCACGCAGAACGTGCCGGGAGAAATGCAGGGGACTCAGAGACAGGTAAGAGTTACAGATCGAAGTATAGGGTGAATTAGCGACGTTAGTTACCTATTGGATCGTTAAACAAGACGTGCAACTCGACCTCTACTTCGATGGGTGACCGATAATGATATGTTTTCCCAATAGTCGCAATTTATCTCAACGCTTCGGGAGGAATAGCCGATCCCAGTTATTTCAATCATTAGAACATATTTTTGAAGGCCTATACATAGGGAGGCGGTCTAAAACTCACACACTAGAGTTGGCCACTTAATACCTTCTCGAACGTAGGCTTATAATAATAAAAGGACAGGACTACAATTTAGTATGAAACACAAGCTGTTTGATAACACCAAAGATCCAAACTACGTTTAAAAATAAATCCGTTTTGGTGTGTCTGATTTAATAGGCGTAGACGAGATGTAGAACGCATGAGCTAAGCCTAGGTCAACTGAAGAATAATGAATTCACTGTCAAATACGTTCCTAATAACAAGTAACAGTAATTACAGGTAATTACAGGTAACACACTCGAAGACCTATCTTTGAGATACCTAATGATAATTCCTTGGGTCCTAACCTACATACACATTGTATTTTGTTTGTTTGTTTGTAGACATTGCGTTACGAACCTTTTTAAAACTATTAAAAACACAAAGAAAAATATCAAACAGTACCTACCTAGAATACGTCATAAAAAATACAAATGTGAATAGCGGACTGACCTGGCTTCCAGATGCGAGCTCGGAGGAAAGTGGCGATGACCGTGCTGGCGTTCGTGCTCGTGTTCGCCGCGTGCTTCCTGCCCTCGCACGTCTTCATGATGTGGTTCTACTACTAGTAAGGGCACTCTCTCTTTAACACACTCGCACTTAAACACACTCACACTTAAACACACTCACACTTAAGCTCACTTACACTTTGACTCACTCACTTGTCACTTTAAACGAACTCACACGATTTTCACCCACTATTAATAACACAACAGCACTAGGTCGCGTTTAAACTATAACGTGTTTTACAAAACACGTAAGTACCCGACGTTTCGAGCGATTACACCACACGTAGTCATGGAAAGACTAGATGTGTGTTCTCTATGTGCATTTCACCTGAAACTACTACCCGCAATAATAATCATACACCCGGACCAATTCACACGCGGTTGTTCCTATGGTTATACCTTAGAATAGTAACTACTATAGAAGTAGCGTTCGCGTGCCCCTTTTAGATAGGTAGCAATATTTCCGGAGATTTATGTTCCAGTGTTGCCAACTCAGTGGATTTTCCACTAATTCTGGTGGTTTAGACATGTGCTTTAGTGGGTAAATATTTAGTTTAATACATTAGTAGAGGAAAATTCATTTAATAAAGAAATCATCCGACGAATCCGCTTCTGCTTTATCTGGTCGGATCTTTACTAAATAGGTAAACAGATTATTTCAGATTATGTAAATGTTATTGCTCGTGATTTTACCTGTACGTACCTAGAATAAGGTACATATTTCAACCTCATTGTTTTTTAATTAATTAATATTTGATACTAATACTTAATTACATTGTGGTTGTTTTATTTTTTTATGTTTTATTTAAATTATAACACTGGCACAACAACAGAATGTACTCTATGTCACAACTTTTAACTTGTGACAGTAAATAATGGGTTACGCGAAAGGGATGCACGATTAGTAGTTCTGTCTCATTCTTTCCTGGGCGAAGTTAAATATCTCTTGACCGTTCTAGCAATTATGACGTAAGATTCACTACTTCTATAGCCGTATAATATTCTAAGGGTTATACGGTCAAAATTAAGCTCTAAGCAATATCTACCCACATTTGATTTTTTTATGAATGTTAGATTTTAAGGTTTGCGACACACTACTAAATCGGATCTGTGGTACAAACAGTAACAAAACACCATAGGCTAAAAATAGCGAGTAAGAACCACAGGCATACAAACCCCTTGCTTCATTCTAGTTCTATGGTGCGAACAAACTGATATTATTTTTATCTACACTAATGTTGTAACATTCTACTTATGTTTCCAATACTTGACTTATAATTACTACTGTTATAGCGCAGACAACTAAAACACTCAATTTAAGCAATTGCACATGATGTTATAATATCCACATCGATATCGTAAAATCTCATTATAACATCGCGCCCTGCGCGGCGCGCGCCCTGCGGCCCTGCGCGCGCAGCTGCGCTCTCATTGGTTAGATTTTAATGGCGGCAAGTTCACTGTGACAATACACGTACGCGTGAATTTAATGTTTCGCAATGTGTTTTGTTTTTAAAATTTTGTTTTATTAAATGCATTAAATAGTGAAGATAAAGTAGTGTATGCAACTGCATATAACACGGGTATTAAAACACTCGTTACTATTATGAAACTCGCTGCGCTCGTTTCATAAACTCACACTCGTGTTTTAATACCCTTCATTATATGACAATTGCATAAACTACTATTATCAAACGAAGGGCTGCACCTTTACATTTTATTGTAGTTTGGGATGTTTTTAACAATGCTTTCATACTTATAAAATGAACCTATAGCAACCATATTTTTTCCTACTTTAAAAAAAGCTGTCTTCCTCCAGCCCCACAGCCGAGATGGACTACAACGGGTGGTGGCACGCGCTGCGCATCATCGGGTTCTGCCTGTCGTTCCTCAACAGCTGCGTGAACCCCATCGCGCTCTACTGCACCAGCGGCATCTTCAGGAAACACTTTAACAGGTGATGAAGGGTTCCAAGCTCTGTTAAATCAAATTGGAAAGACAGTCTAATTACACTGTATTCTGGTTGAATATCGGAGCAAGATGCAGGAGCACATACCAGAGACAAGACTTTTTTGTCTGTTACAACCTGATAAAAGACAGACTTGAATGTACAAGTCCACTTAAAAACTGGCTTTTGTTGCGATAGAACCTCTAGAAATAATAAAGCCGGAATGTTAACAAATCCGTTTATTTCCAGATACCTGTTCTGCCGCGGCGGCCCCACGCACGCGCCACGCGGGTCGCTCTCGTTCTCCACCTCCAGGAGATTACATTCGAGCAGGAAGACCAACATCAGCATGGTGCCTAGGACGTGAGTGTTCGGTATACAATGACGCAACTGACATACTAGCTGTGCTGTGCCGTGCTCTGCGGTTTCTGTGGCATCATGAACTGACATTTAAAGAAAAGTTGGATTTATATAAAGTAAAAACCCATGGTAAAAACTTATCCCTATAATTCCTGTTCCACGAGAAGGCTCATAAAAACAAGCGGCCGCACAGATGCGCGAATATCAAAGGGTTTCAAACCAATGCTTTTTGTGTTTATGTTGTGACCAGACCCTATTTCTCTCTCTAATGCTGAACCTATGTCTTCCAGTACAAGCGTAGGCCGCGACAGCAGCATCCGCCTCCTGAACAACGGGTCGTCGAAGCTCTGAGGGCGGCCCCCGGCGCGGCCGGCCGCGCGCGCGCCGCCCCGCGCGCCCTTCCCGCGCTGCTGCGAGCACAACGGACACTCCATAGACAAGGATACCAGCACCGAGAGCTTTTTCCTACCTACTTACTGACTTTACATGTTTACTCCATGGTCCAAATGTGCATAAAAAGTTAAACGTGTTTTTGAAAATGGACACTCTTTCTTCTCCCGGAGAGAAGGAAAAGTTCGGAAGGTTGAACTTCTCCTTACTTACTGACTTTACTCGACTGTTCAAACGTGTAAAAAATTTGTAAAATTGTATATGGTAGAAAATTGTTGCAATGTTACAGTTATTTTTTAAACGACAATCAAGCACTTAGCGCTAGGTCTATGGTAAAATATTTTGCAATTATTTTTTCAGTTGTTTTTGAGAGAAAATGAATGATCCCCACTGACCTGTAGTACAGGTCAGTGATGATCCCTCAATCGATTAGTACCATGGGTTACCAGCACGGAGAGCTTCATTGCTTCCTACTTATCTGTGGTCCAAAATATTGAAAATTTTACTGAACCTGTAATTAATGGTTTAATGTACAGTCGACTCTCGTTAATTCCAACCTGCGATAATTCGAACCTCTCTATAATTCAAAGTTATCACGAGTTCCCTACAAAATCTCTTTATATTTCGAACTAAATCAATACATTTTTATACACTTGGTAATTCGAACGAAAAAATCATTGCTATATAATAAAACGACGCGTTAATTCGAACTCATCGGCGACCAACACTCGACAATTCAAAGTTGCAGAGAGAAAGAGCGACAAGTTCAAACTTGTTACAACAAGTTCAAACTTGTATATAATAAAACGACGCGTTAATTCGAACTCATCGGCGTCCAACACTCGACAATTCGAAGTTGCAGAGAGAAAGAACGACAAGTTCAAACTTGTATCAACAATTCAACATACACGAACCATTTGATATTTCAAACATTCGATAATTCGTAATATTTTAAGAGTCCCTCAAGTTTCGAATTAACGAGAGTCGACTGTATCGTAATTACAATTTGCCTGGAAAAGATTTATTTTTATGCTGCTGTTAAGACAAAGCTTCATTATTCAATTCGATTCAAATAGTAATTATTCTTTATTACCTATATATTTCGATATTGTGATAACTAAGTAGGTACGTAAATATTACATAATAATAAAACTCAGCTTGAAGCTTAAGTAGCCTAACTTAGAGTTACTTACTCTACAAGAATACATGGGCAAAAATAGTGGTATCTATAATTTTTAAATTCCTATTTGTTTTATTACTGGATTAGATATCTAGCAGATTTTAAGCTATTGCATAGCTTCTATCGCGGGCCTTGAGCGCGGGGACCGAATCCAAAATTTCCGTAACGAAAAAACCTGACGCTTACCCGATCCGACGGGAAGGAGGTGTGGCTTGAAGGCCGTGCATCGTCTAACGTCGTTTCAGTTCGGCAGTCTTCGACACGGCGTTGTGTGCGATTGTGCGTTGGGAGTGAGAGAGGGGGTGAGAGAGGGTGGTGAGAGAGGGTGGTGAGAGAGGGGGGTGAGAGAGGGTGGTGAGAGAGGGTGGTTAGAGAGAGGGTGAGAGAGGGGGTGAGTGAGGGTGGTGAGTGAGGGTGGTGAGAGAGGGTGGTGAGCGAGAGGGGGTGAGAGAGGGTGGTGAGAGAGGGTGGTGAGTGAGGGTGGTGAGAGAGGGTGGTGAGAGAGGGGGTGAGAGAGGGGGTGAGTGAGGGTGGTGAGAGAGGGTGGTTAGAGAGAGGGTGAGAGAGGGGGTGAGTGAGGGTGGTGAGAGAGGGTGGTGAGAGAGGGTGGTGAGTGAGAGGGGGTGAGAGAGGGTGGTGAGAGAGGGTGGTGAGAGAGGGTGGTGAGAGAGGGTGGTGAGAGAGGGTGGTGAGAGAGGGTGGTGAGAGAGGGTGGTGAGAGAGGGTGGTTAGAGAGGGTGGTGAGAGAGGGTGGTGAGAGAGGGTGGTGAGAGAGGGTGGTTAGAGAGAGGGTGAGAGAGGGGGTGAGTGAGGGTGGTGAGAGAGGGTGGTGAGAGAGGGGGTGAGAGAGGGGGTGAGTGAGGGTGGTGAGAGAGGGTGGTTAGAGAGAGGGTGAGAGAGGGGGTGAGTGAGGGTGGTGAGTGAGGGTGGTGAGAGAGGGTGGTGAGAGAGGGTGGTGAGAGAGGGTGGGGAGCGATTGGGGGTGAGAGAGGGTGGTGAGTGAGGGTGGTGAGAGAGGGTGGTGAGAGAGGGGGTGAGAGAGGGGGTGAGTGAGGGTGGTGAGAGAGGGTGGTGAGAGAGGGTGGTGAGCGAGAGGGGGTGAGAGAGGGTGGTGAGAGAGGGTGGTGAGAGAGGGTGGTGAGAGAGGGTGGTGAGAGAGGGTGGTGAGGGAGGGTGGTGCGAGAGGGTGGTGAGAGAGGGGGTGAGTGAGGGTGGTGAGTGAGGGTGGTGAGAGAGGGTGGTGAGCGAGAGGGGGTGAGAGAGGGTGGTGAGAGAGGGTGGTGAGTGAGGGTGGTGAGAGAGGGTGGTGAGAGAGGGGGTGAGAGAGGGGGTGAGAGAGGGGGTGAGTGAGGGTGGTGAGAGAGGGTGGTTAGAGAGAGGGTGAGAGAGGGGGTGAGTGAGGGTGGTGAGAGAGGGTGGTGAGAGAGGGGGTGAGAGAGGGGGTGAGTGAGGGTGGTGAGAGAGGGTGGTTAGAGAGAGGGTGAGAGAGGGGGTGAGTGAGGGTGGTGAGTGAGGGTGGTGAGAGAGGGTGGTGAGAGAGGGTGGTGAGATAGGGTGGGGAGCGATTGGGGGTGAGAGAGGGTGGTGAGTGAGGGTGGTGAGAGAGGGTGGTGAGAGAGGGGGTGAGAGAGGGGGTGAGTGAGGGTGGTGAGAGAGGGTGGTTAGAGAGAGGGTGAGAGAGGGGGTGAGTGAGGGTGGTGAGAGAGGTTGGTGAGAGAGGGTGGTGAGCGAGAGGGGGGTGAGAGAGGGGGGTGAGAGAGGGTGGAGAGAGAGGGGGTGAGAGAGGGGTTGAGTGAGGGTGGTGAGAGAGGGTGGTGAGAGAGGGGGTGAGAGAGGGGGTGAGTGAGGGTGGTGAGAGAGGGTGGTGAGAGATGGTGGTGAGAGAGGGTGGTGAGTGAGGGTGGTGAGTGAGGGTGGTGAGAGAGGGTGGTGAGAGAGGGCGGTGAGAGAGGGCGGTGAGAGAGGGCGGTGAGAGAGGGTGGTGAGAGAGGGGGTGAGAGAGGGTGGTGAATGAGGGTGGTGAGAGAGGGTGGTGAGAGAGGGTGGTGAGAGAGGGGGTGATAGAGGGTGGTTAGAGAGGGTGGTGAGAGAGGGTGGTGAGAGAGGGTGGTGAGAGAGGGTGGTTAGAGAGAGGGTGAGAGAGGGGGTGAGTGAGGGTGGTGAGAGAGGGTGGTGAGAGAGGGGGTGAGAGAGGGGGTGAGTGAGGGTGGTGAGAGAGGGTGGTTAGAGAGAGGGTGAGAGAGGGGGTGAGTGAGGGTGGTGAGTGAGGGTGGTGAGAGAGGGTGGTGAGAGAGGGTGGTGAGAGAGGGTGGGGAGCGATTGGGGGTGAGAGAGGGTGGTGAGTGAGGGTGGTGAGAGAGGGTGGTGAGAGAGGGGGTGAGAGAGGGGGTGAGTGAGGGTGGTGAGAGAGGGTGGTGAGAGAGGGTGGTTAGAGAGAGGGTGAGAGAGGGGGTGAGTGAGGGTGGTGAGAGAGGTTGGTGAGAGAGGGTGGTGAGCGAGAGGGGGGTGAGAGAGGGGGGTGAGAGAGGGGGTGAGAGAGGGGTTGAGTGAGGGTGGTGAGAGAGGGTGGTGAGAGAGGGGGTGAGAGAGGGGGTGAGTGAGGGTGGTGAGAGAGGGTGGTGAGAGATGGTGGTGAGAGAGGGTGGTGAGTGAGGGTGGTGAGTGAGGGTGGTGAGAGAGGGTGGTGAGAGAGGGCGGTGAGAGAGGGCGGTGAGAGAGGGCGGTGAGAGAGGGTGGTGAGAGAGGGGGTGAGAGAGGGTGGTGAATGAGGGTGGTGAGAGAGGGTGGTGAGAGAGGGTGGTGAGAGAGGGGGTGATAGAGGGGGGTGAGAGAGGGTGGTGAGAGAGTGTGGTGAGAGAGGGGGGTGAGAGAGGGGGGTGAGAGAGGGTGGTGAGAGAGGGTGGTGAGAGGGGGGTGAAAGAGGGGAGTGAGAGAGGGTGGAGAGAGGGTGGTGAGTGAGGGTGGTGAGAGAGGGTGGTGAGAGAGGGGGTGAGAGAGGGGGTGAGTGAGGGTGGTGAGAGAGGGTGGTGAGAGAGGGTGGTGAGAGAGGGGGTGAGAGAGGGGGTGAGAGAGGGTGGTGAGAGAGGGTGGTGAGCGAGAGGGGGTGAGAGAGGGTGGTGAGAGAGCGTGGTGAGAGAGGGTGGTGAGAGAGGGTGGTGAGAGAGGGTGGTGAGAGAGGGTGGTGAGAGAGGGTGGAGAGAGAGGGGGTGAGAGAGGGTGGTGAGTGAGGGTGGTGAGAGAGGGTGGTGAGAGAGGGTGGTGAGAGAGGGGGGTGAGAGAGATGGTTGAGAGAGAGGGGTGAGAAAGAGGGATGAGAGAGGGGTGAGAGAGAGGGGTGAGAGAGGCGGGAGGGGTGAGAGAGAAGAGGCGGGAGCGGTGAGAGAAGAGGCGGGAGGGGAGAGAAGAGGCGGGAGGGGTGAGAGAAAGAGAGAGAGAGGAGTCGGGAGGGGTGAGTGAGAGAGAGGATTCGGGAGGGGTGAGAGAGAGGAGGCGGGAGGGGTGAGAGAGAGGAGGCGGGTGGGGTGAGAGAGAAGAGATATCAAATATATCAAATATAATTGCTTAAGTTGATACAAAATGCTATGCAATAGCTTCACCGCGGCAGTCCCCGAGTGCCACACGTCTTTTTTTTTACTAGATAGGTAAGTTACAATTATTCCTGCTTTTCCTGGTTTTGTAACTACCGATTGTAAAAATAAAACCGTTATAAATAATACATATTATTAATCTTTTATTAAGTAGGTAATTTGATATATCAGTAGAAATGGAAATTGACAATTGTGTTTTATATAAATAAATGTGCTTTATTAATTTATTCAATTCAAACTGTTGATGAATAAAAATTTGGCCGTGTAAATAGCAGTATTGTATTGAAATGTTAACATCTTGAAAATTTTAATGTGAAATATAAATAGGTAAAAAATGTTGTTTTTATCAGAGATAAATATTACTATTATCTATGTCTAAAATATTTTTTTTTATTTATTTTGTATTGTACATAATATAGCTTTTTAAGGACCCATACCTACTTACCTCTAACTTATTTTTTAAGTAGGTACTGTATCGTTCTGTTATGTTAGTTCTTTGCGTTCTAAGTTGTAAGTACCTTTGTCACTTTATTGTAATTTGTGTCATAAACCTCCAAATAGTCGTTCTAGTCAATAATTTATTTATAATTAATAATGTAATATATATCACAGTAGAAATAAGTCTGTAATTATGAACCTAATTGTATGTTAATAATATTTTTGTTAAAAATGTAATAAATAAAGTGAAAATAGTTTTATAAACTTTTCCTAATATTCATTTTTCCTCTCACAGACATGTATAGAGATATGTCTGTGGAGAAACCTTAGTAATTTAACACCCAGTGAGCAATGAAAATCTTGTGAGTTAATATTAAAATTATCAATAGTGAACAAAAAAAACTGGTAAAACCGCAGGGCACAGCCAACAGTAGTCAATGTACGCCTCACATCCTCGGCACCATGCTAGCTACTATGTAGAACGATAATTTTAACTTCTGGACCAAGCACTAATCCGTTTACACCACAGACAGGTTGCAAATGGATAAAACACAGGGCTGTCAATGTCAAAATTGGTCATTGTCAATGTCATTGTTGCTTGCTTTTTTATTTCGGGTAAAAAATCGACGACAAGTAGGTAGTGGACAAGTAGAAACGAAGTAAAGAAATTACTGAAAAGTGCATTATTAGTAGTAGAAATCTCGAACAGTATTGATTCAATAGTTTCCAGAATCTAATACAAGGAATTTAGTGTAAAATATAATAGACTACACGAGGACAGTGTAAAAAATGAACCATGGTGAATGTTATGAAAGGCGTTCTTGTTGAATGGTTTGTATACAAATAACATTAATAATTCTGTGCAAATATTAGAAGTTATAGTATTAGAAGAATATTATAAATATTAGCCACTCTAATAAAGTAATTATAAAGACGATGGGTTACAGAAACTTTATTTAGTTTTCGACATAATCCAAATCTGCCGGAATGCCGAAATTTTGATCTACAACATCGTTTTCCACTTGCAGTGTGTTCTTTATGTACGACTTCATAATGTAGATGTTCTCGGTCCATCTGTTGATTGCTGATTTCAGCTCCTAAAATACAAATAATATGTATATTAGTTCTAGGTTAGATTATACCAATGAGTACCTTCTAGCTCTCTCAAAATCCAGTGATTCCTTGTATATCCAGATAGTTTAACGAAAGTCTTGTCATCAATAGTTAATAACCTACATATTTTCTTAACTTAAATAAGTTTCTATGTTAAGGTGAGGTCCACAACTGTTACTTTATTGTTTAAGCATTATCACTGATAGACAGTCATTACTTATGAAATTATAATAAAATATGTTACAAAACCTCAATTTCAGTTTTCAACTGAGCAATGTAATCAGGGTCACAGTCCCTGTACTTTTGTATTTCCTTCTTCAGATCGGCTTCTTGTTTCTTTACGGTTTCCAGTAAGGTTAAGAGGTTACTTCTGTCATCGCTAGGTTCTCTGCCAACCTGTGACACGATTTTTTCAATAGATTGAAATAATAACTGGCAGCATGGTTTTACCTGTGTTGTACCTGTACCTGTATCAGAAGTAGTTACAAACCTTCCTCTTGAATCACTGTAGGTTGGTGAAAACTGCATTAAAACCGGTTTAGTAGTTTTTGAAAAATCAATTACATAGGTATTTTATTTGGTTTTATAATAATATGTAAAAAGTAGGTTTAGATTAATGGTATATTGTGTTAAAAGAGGATAGATCTAAAACCCTCTTATTATAAGTATTGTGAAGATTAGAAATTTAATAACTTTGAGAATGGGTATGTTATTTATGTTAATATTTGGCACATTTGTGTTTATTTATAAAAACCTATAAGCCTATGTTATTTATTAAAACTTTTATTGTAAATTCCTATTTGTTTTCAGCCTAAACTTAGTGTATATAATAATTATAAATAATCTTACTTTTTCAGCTATTATTGTATCTTCAGTTTTCTTCAATTTTTTTGCCACATCTTCTATTTCAGTCTTCATTTCATTTAGTTTACGTTTCTTGGCATTATTTGCTTTGCTGTAAAATAAATAAATAAATTAATTAAAGTTTTAAAAAATAACACTATATTTTATAATTTAATAACTGTCTTTTGAAATCTAAGTTATCCTACTATGTCTGGCAACAAATTACCTTGGAAAAGACCAAAAATAAATAGAAGTCCCGATCTTCTCAGAGTCCACGAGATGATCATCAACTAGGTTCTGAATGACTTCCTTCACCGACTGCATTGTGATGCCTTTCTCTTTGGGGGCGATCTTTTCTAGTTCCTGTGATGTAATGAAAAAGCCAAATATCAATAAGAAAAATAATATAAATAAAAAATTCCCTTGAGTCGTCCAAAATATTTTAGTGTAATTATTAAAATACCTTCAACTGAAAGAAGTCTTTACTATTATGAAATATCTCTAACATCCTTATTTTCTTCTCTTCTGCACTCAGACCTCTTTTCTTAGACATTGTCTTCTTATGTTTCAGTGATCCGGCTATGAAACAGTTTCTACTGCACTTAGATGAGACACTGGCACTCGGCAGGAAGTTTATACTGCAAGACCTGGACGAAACACACGTCTTCATATCATCAGACATCGTAGAGACTTTACAGGCTAGAGTCGATGATTTGATGGACCAGCTGAGCATTCCCGTGCATGATAAAGGATTGTAAACAAAATGGCGTCAAGAGAAAGCGGGAGGGTGAAAGAGGCTGATAGAAGGAAGGTTCTAGATGACGCCGCTAGAAAGAGAAGAGCGAGGAAAGCGGTAGAGGCTCTCGAACAAGATAACTTCCATGAGGACCCGCACGCTGACTTAGTAATGTCGAAGAAGGTGCCGAAATTTGCAGACTCTAATGAGAAACCTACTAGAAAGAAGAAGGCTAAAAGTGCTGATTATTATAAGTTGCGATTTCGGAAAACATTTGCGCAGTTAGTTGAGGAGGACGCCGTGTTCAGACCGGATCCTCCTAACTACTTGTCTGCGCAAGTGCCACCTTCTAAGTAAGTTTATTTGAAGGACTGCAATATTTGTAATGTAAATAAATTAGAGAGCACTAATAATCTGATGGACTACCTACAAACAGATGGTAATATAATATCCTCCAAAGGTTGATGCTAATATAATGCCACCTGGAATTATGTGTAGTGTATATTATTATCTTGTATATAAAATTCTCGTGTCACAGTGTTCGTTCGCGTACTCCTCCGAAACGGCTTGACCGATTCTCATGAAATTTTGTGAGCATATTGAGTAGGTCTGAGAATCGGCCAACATCTATTTTTCATCCCGAAATTCCCGCGGGAACGGGTACAACGCGGGTGAAACCGCGGGGCGCAGCTAGTAATATATATAAAAATATAATAACACTAAATAATACCTGCCTAAAACGTTATTAAAACCTGTTTATTTATTTATTACAGGTTCCCTGATCGACACTTCTGTGCGGTGTGCGGTTTCCCGTCGAACTACACTTGCATTCCGTGCGGCGCGCGGTACTGCTGCGTGCGCTGCCTCGGGACCCACCTCGACACGAGATGCCTCAAATGGACCGCTTAGTTTCCTTATTTTTTCAAAATAAAATATAAACACAATTAATGTGATCTTTTTACTGGAGACTGTTGATGCAGCGGTGGAAGTGGAATATTTTGTAGGTAGTTATAATCTCAAAACTTTTTCCTGTCACTTTCCTTTCATTTCATTATTGTTTTTCACTTTTTTTTACTTTTCCCGCCTAATATGAAAACATTGTTTTTTTTAGCCCATGATGAAGCTAAGTCTATATTAATAATGCCAGGAATAATTTTGTTATTAACGCCATCTAGCGGGGAGTAGCCTTACTACTATACAAATTTGGGATGGGATCGCCCTCTAGCGGTGAGTAGTTTACCATTTTTAGTACGATTTACATGCGCTAGATGGCGCTAAAAATATTTCAAGAACAACATTTACTATTTAGTATAATAATTATTTATTAGTGTTTAACATTAGATTTCTGTTTTATGAACTTACATTTACTACATATATTCTATAAAATAATTAGGAAAAAGAAATACGACCGACAAATAACAATTTAATTAACTTTTCATTGCCATTTTATTGTACAGCTGTAACAGCTTCTGGCAATATGAATGAAAGCCGTTGATAGCCCGTTATCAGCCGGCCGGCAGATGTCAGATAACAGCGCTATTTGATCGGAACAGATGCGCTAACCACTTCCTATTTGCATGCAAACATCTTCCGGTGTTTTGATAAAATACAACGTTGCATTGTCTCTGCTTTTGGGGTCGTTTATCAAAGGCCATGGTTATAAAATATACCCCAATTGATGGGACAGTGAGGGAACTTCGTTTTACCCTCCTGTCTTGCCAAGGATTTTGTATGAGTGCCATGTGTTTGGAACAGCGTGAGCTCTGAATACGAGCTTATATTTTAAATGTATCAATGTCATTTACCAGATATTAATTTAGAGCATCATTTGTTATTGTGTATTTGTAAGTTCATGCAATAACATCTACTTCTGTTAAAGTATATATTATTTCCATGACTAGATAGAAAGCTCATTAACTAATAATGTGTGTATCTGCGTGATTCTATTAGTAAACACTTGGGTATTTAATGGGAAATCGGATGAAAACAACAAAAGTAATTGTATCACATAATATTTTATTTTGTTTATATATTTTAAAGTTAACATAACGCACCATTTGTGAAATAATTAGCGATTTCTTATTTTAATCAATTGACTGAACAGTGAGCGGTAGTGTCAGCTACTTAGTTGCAATTTATTTATACTAGATGGCGTTAAAAGTCTTCACACACGTGAAAGCGTATCTTATTTTAATTTGTTTCTATTAAATATAGCTTGTAACTGTAATCATAACTTTGGAAATCACATGAAAATAGCAGAACTATATTATTTTACAAGTTATCTATCACGATAGCTGACAAACCCATCTAATTCTATTGCTTTACGCCTACAGAGGTACATTCTGATTTTTATAGAAAAGATTTACTTATTTTGTATTGAACTTTTTAGGGTTATGTTTCTTAAATTAAGAATAATATAGAATTGTATGTTATCACAAAATTCAAGGCTTCGATCGACGGAATACGTACAGCGTTAATTTAAGAACAATGGGGTAACTTTTCTCAATAGAGATAATATTTTCCAAATCATAAAATGGTAGTTAAATGCCTTGGATCTGTAGAAATCTAATGTAACTGCAAAGTATTTACAATTTTACATTTATTTACAATATATTTACATCAAATGCTGTTAGGGGTTTGAAACGTAAATTGGAAAAACAACAGTTCAAAAATAGGTGACCATTCTTAGATTTCGTCCACAACTGGGCTGAGATTAAAACTTTGTTTTCTTCCAATTTACGCCCAAAATATTTTAAAACTATCTTAAACGTACTGACTCGATTCATATCTAATAAATACTTAAATATAATATAATAAGGTTGTATGTACAGATGATTGTCATTTGTTGCTTTATGTTTAATACTGGGGACTGAGGAATGGTTCACTTTGGGTCTTTCAATTAAACTGCTTGCAAAATGAAAATAATACGTCAACTGGGTTTGTGACTACGAGGTAAAAATAAGGGATGATAATTTTTGTAAACAGTTCAAAGGTATAATAACATTATGAAGTATTTATTTATTTAATAGGAATTAATAGACCCGAGATCCAAATGAACAGGAACATTTATAACCATCTAGCTTTTCATTTAAATTCAATTTAAATTATTAAACTTACTTGAACTAGATAGACATTGCTTTTAGAATAATATTGTCATTAAATATCAGCAAAATAGTTTTGGAAATATCAAATTTCAGTATACATCGTTCCTAACCTAAGCAAGATCGTGTTGGACTACGGTGCGGCACAGCGCCCTCTACGTTACTCTTTAATTAGACACATTGCTATCAGTCTGTTGAGATTCAAATAAGGCTTCCGAACTCTTTATTGTCATATTTGTACTCCAGTAGTGAAGGACGGCCTTCAAGGGTCGTCCTTCTTCTTCCTGAGCTTGCCCTCCGTGTGTATCGTGTGCGTGACGGCGTCCACGGCGGAGTCCAGCTCGGTGCCGGGCTCGATGGCGGCCGACAGTGCGGCGATGTACGCGCACGCTATCCGGAGCACGGAGAGCTTGGAGAGCTTCTGGTTGTGACTGTAGGAGGGCACGCTTCTCCGCAGAGTGTCGAAAGCCGCGCTGATGGTGTGCACTCGCGTCCTCTCCCTCGCGTTCGCCTCTATGCGTCTCTCTCTAGTCATGTTCTTGTAGTTCCTCTGTTCTCTCTTCTTCTCAAACGTTTCGACGACCGCGGGGTGAGGCGGGACTCTCGGAGGTCCTGGGACGGGTTCTGGAGGCGGGATCACCGGCGGAGGGGGTTCTAGAGGCCTTCTCCGTTGTCTCAGAGGATTGATCTCCTTTTTGACTAACGATAGAGGTTCAATTTGTGGCTCCTCGTTGAAGGACCAGGGCCGGAAGTGGGGGTCGTCGGGGGATGACAGCCGGATGCGTTTCTTGGGGGGCTGGCGCGCGGGGGGGTCGAGGCGCACCCCCGAGTCGTCGGAGTGCGCGGGGCCCGAGCACGAGTCGTCGTCCTCGCCGCCCGACACGAAGCCGGCGTCGCGCTCTATGCATTTATCTGTAACAAACAGAAGATTACATTAAAATATTGTTTAATTAAGTATGATATTATTAAATAAATATTCGATAAATCGAGTGCAATGCGGAAAGCTTACATAGCCGCGTCAAAAGGAAGAAAAAGTAAAAAAATTAATGTAATCCATTTCCAAATAGGCCATTGAAAAGTCTTATAAATAAATAAGTTTTTTAGACTTAAATATGGTTATTGATCGAGAATATGGTTTTCATAGTGTTGTTTTACTAAGCAAAGTCTACTAAACAGTATAATCATATACAAAATGTTCAGTTAGGATCGCGTTAAAATCTTTCGTTGGGTGTCAATCAACTAATTAGTAACGCGTTGATGTCTTTTGTATGGCGACTGGCGGCGCGGGCGGGTTGACTGGCTAACAACAAATACCTGTACGGATTTTTGATTAATAACGTAATAAATACTTTTTAAATAAATGTTGCTATTATACAAAAGCATAATCTGTAAAATCTGACATTTACATTCAAAGATTTGTGCGTTAAAGTGAACCAAGTGTCCTCTTCTTTTTTAATATGGCCGTTTTCATACTCGTAGCTTGGGTTTGAGTTCAACCGTAGTAGGGCCTCGCGGTGATTACGAGCATTAAGTTTGTTGTACTGATATTGTCAGTGAGATGAGAGGCCTTTGCTCTCCAGTGGGGCCATACATACTACATTATTTGTTGTTTTAGACTAAGTTTACTTTATTTAACTTTAACTAATTTTCTAGTTTGCCACATAGATAGATATAGATACCTTTGAAATGTAAGCTGTATGTATCTACGATGTTAAACGAATGTTGTCCGGTTGTTTGTTGTGAACTAAGGACAAGGCCATGGCTTGGCGCCGGCGCAACGCCACGCAGTGATACACACGAGGTTGGTCCGAGCTACGAGATACATATTAATTAATTGTTTCTTGTGTTTATACTGATGTATGAATAATTACGTTGTTTTTTTTCACATCTTGAATGAACGTCAATGAAAGTTCTTTGCTTTACTTTTTTACTTATTTTATTTATTTAGTAACATTTAAAGCTTCTTCACATAACATACGAGTAAGTACTCATACATATTGTAACAGAATAAAGAAATGCCGACAAAGTTTTACGTATATTTTCAATCAAAATCACAAAGCCGCTGCCCACCAAATTACACAAATTAATCCACATCTGTTATCTGTGCGATGAATCCGTCGATATATCTCGCGACCCGTGTCCGCGTGTAGCGAGGCGGTCGGTATGCATATTTTATAAAACGAGTTCCTCTCCATATGGCCGGCGATTTAGTTTAGAATATTCGTAAAGTTACAATGTTGAATCCAATTTCATGTTCAGGGAAATGTGATGTGAAGATACCCTTCAAACGTTAGTAAACCTATAAGGTTCTCTGCAGGTTAAAAGCCTTTTCACTAAAGATATCGATACACTGAGCAAGTAAGTTCGAGTAGAAAAATTATCAAACTAAAATTTACCACAACAATACACTAAGATGATCGAAAAAAGCCAATCTCTTAAGTTGAATAAAATTAAATTATTTTCATGAAAAAATAAATTGTACACAGTCCAATAAAAATTTACTTGTAAATATGTCAATGAGAAGTGCCACCTTATTTGAATAAACTGTAATAATTGCGCACCGAATTAACCTGTAACCTGAAGTTGGTTAAAATATTGTAGGTTTATAACTTCTGTTTAGCTGAATATATCGAGTAAAGCTTCTTTAAAGCTGTTTTTCTTTGCAGTAATCCTTTAAACCACCAGCCGGGCTTAATATATCCATTTTGCAAATTATATCTTTTTAGGAAGTTCCACCATATCCCGAATTTCATACAGGAACGTGTATCAATTGGGCAAATCCGCGGGGCGTTACTAGTTAATGATATAAATATAGATTACCGATCTTTATTATGGATATTATTGTCGAAATATACGAGTAATACCAAATGGAGCCACATTCCATCGCGGAACGAGTATCGATTGGGATTTCCAATTCTTTGAGAAGGTGTTCAGTTACATTTGTATTGAGTTACAGGATATTTTGATTAGTTCACATTTAATTAATTTGCTTTGTTTGTTAGTTTTATGGAAAGTAGTTTCAAGAAAAGTTGTTAACTGTCAGATGACTTGTATTGTACTTTTTGGTGCATTTTGATTTAGTTTGTACTTATTTCTGTTATAACTGATATTATAAAAATGCACTCTATTTTTCTGTCCTGCCGAATTATTTTACTGCTCAACCGATTTCGATAAAAAAATATAGCTGTAGTAGTATTAGTCGCAAGGCCTTTCATCTCACTGAAGATATCAGTACATAGAGAAGGATTGAGCGTAATCACCACGCTGGCTTAAGGTGAAATAACACAATAAGCACTTAAAGCACTGAAATTAAAAAGAAAACTTAACGTGAGATAAAAACGTAAAATAAAATAAAACGAAGTATTTCCGTAAACGTAGTTTCAATTTAAAAAGAAAACGAATGACTGAAATGACCTAATTAAACTAACCTTTTCTTAATAAACCTAACCAAATGAATCCTAAAACCGGAAACAACCAGTTAACACTGATAACATTCTCCACAAACGTTCACATCAAAATTTTGATCTTGGAATGTAATGTCGATAATACTCGTTAATGTGTTTAGCTACCGGAATTAGTTTATTGCTCATAATCGTACCCCGGCGCCGTAGAGGCGTTACCGATGAGAAATCAACTTTGCATTCAACTTGAATGCTATTTTCAACCTTATGCATTTGATAATAGAGTTGTGATACTACCTCCGTGGTCGCAAAACAGGTTCCGCTATCCGTGCGACTAGCCGCGCGTTTACGAAGCAAGCTTCTCACACTATACAGGTGTTTAATATCCACGCGGCCCGTGTAGACTCCGCCTACGACGTGATTGGGTACGTTTTAAATTATTTTGTGTATTCTACTCATTAATTTTATTTGATAATTGATGGTAAATGTTATTGTTTATTAAATTAAGTTGATTTATCTAATTACTTTTGAATTAATGTGGGCATTAGACGTATTTAACAGATATCGCTAAGTTTAGATCTTATATTTTTCATTCTTAAAAGTCTAAACAGTAAAATCTGATATAAATGATATAATAACAAATAAGTTGAAACTAAACACAGAAACAAATAAAAAGATATAAGAGAAAGTATTGAACCAATCCCAAGGCTGTTCTTCGCCCGTCTATCACAGAGCGCTTGTTAAAACCAGAGACAACTACGATATATCACCTTCAATAATAGGACTCCTTACACCTCTCTCATTACGGTCCATCCAGGCTCGCGTTAAAACAAGGTCCTTTCCGCCGCGTCTCCATCTCAAAGGCACCGCGTAGAAACCCCACAATTCAATGGCCAAGATCGAACGAGATAAAACTTCCTTTGATAAAAATCTGGCGCCAAATTTCACAGAAACTTAACGCGCCCCCATAAAACTGGCTGGTTCTCTTATTTTTTTCTGAAAGGTTTTGTTTTAAATGTTGTTCTTATATTTGAAGTGGTTTGTTGTAAACTTGTAATCATAACTGTAATTAAGTTTCCTTTAAAATCGTGTCATCCATTCGCAATGGTACATAAATGCGAGCTGTCATAGAATTCAAAAAGAGAATTAGTGTTGTACCTAGTCGATAATAACAGTACGTTCTCTCGTACATTACCGAACTAAATGAGTATTTGATGAGCGGTCACTTACGTAAAAAATATGGTCTAATAATGTCATGTCCGCGCTTACATTCGCACGGTCGGTCTGTCTTAATGTATGAGAAGTCGTGATGTTACGACTTTCACCTCATGTATTACGGTGGCGCCGGCGTGGGCACACTACGACACGCCGCCGACCTGCCAGTACAATATGACCGGTGTCGGTTTCACATCGTTTCATTAATTAATACGTAACAAATGCACACAACTGTTTGTAATTCATGTAAATGTTTTATTAGAAATTGTAACTAGAGCTACGTCTACTTCCGAAGGGCGCTAGTGATGTAATTATTGAATTGCGACGGTATAACAAACTTATTTCTGGTATTCAATGCATCATACTCAATATGTACTCAATGTATATAAGTGGCAATTGATTTTAAAGACTACTTTAACATGTTGTCATTAACATGTAACCAAAATGGAAAAGGCTTAATTATGCAGCTTTACTTAAAAAATAAATGGCAAATTCGGTAATCTGTATTTGCAGTCAACCGCAACAAATTTTACATCAAATTGACATCTATTTACCAAAACAACCTGTCATTGACAGGTGACCAAAACGGAATAGATTAATACGTAATTAATTCAACAATGAGTAATACCAAGTGTATTCCATTTTGGGTATCGGAACGATCTGAAATCGGGTCGTATATGGGTGTGGAGCGGTGTCGGTGTCGGCCGGGTATGCGAGGCACGGCGGCCGCGGAGGCGCCGCTCTGTCGCCTTGCCTCCGCCTCGCTTCCTTCACCATCGGTAATCGCCACACTTACCACTTGATTAGTATTAATGACAAACGGACACAGGGAATAGTTAAATAATCATGTGTCACTGTTATTGTTTGTTTTGTATTCTGTTGACGTTGACACCTGTCATTATCTGTACCGTGTTTACAATTACGTCATGCAATAACCATTCGTGTAGAGTTTATGAGTTGCATTGTAAATAAATAATGTATGGATTATTTGTTGGGATTGTTACATTTTATATTAATCAGTTACAGGGCTTGCTTCTAAAGCAAAGATAGACAAACTGATTTGTTAGCAAGACATCACTGCTATTTAATTTTGGTGCTTTCATACTCGTAATGTTTCTCTTAGTTTTACAAATACTTTACCTACAAATGGCTTAGGTGGCATTTCGATCGCAAAATTAATGTTTATTTTTTAAGTTATTTTTTGTGAACAAAGGTAAATTGCCTTGACCTTTCTTCAGTTAATATACTCGTAATGCAGGGACATTCATGCCCTCATAGGCTAACGTTCTTTATGTCCCCATGTCCTAAAACGCCTCATGATAAATGTCCTAATATGTTTCAGATCTCCTGACTCTTTTGTCTTTATATCCTAACAGGCGTCAAAAATCAAATATTTTTCTACAGTTTTGGTCTCAAAAAGGACCTTACCATGTCCTAACATGCATCATGTCCTATCATTACTTATGTCCTACCATGCCTCATGTCCTAGGCCCCAGTACATCGGTAGCGCACCGCCGCCGCCGCCGGCGCCACATGCTCTCTTATTACATATTCACAAGGAGGGCTAAATTTCTAGGAATCTTCGCTCGATCGATCCGCACATCTGTTACTATCAGTTGTGATTTATATGTATGTTTGTTGTGATCTTTACCGGCAGGATTGTTAGCGAAGTCGCTTTGTAATTTAATAAGTGAATTAATTAAAATTATGTATTCCACTATTGTTATGACATTCACAGTCTCAAAGAAGTGGGTTGTGGTTAATTCGGTTAAACAAGGCTTCGAATTTTGGAATTACATATACATATGTTATTTATCATTGTATTATTAATTATGACTTGTGGGCATAAGTTATAAGTGGGATAATATACATAGCTATACTGTCTCCCAAATATTGTAGATTTATCAACTTTTTTTATTTATACTTATAAACTTTCTCCGCTGGTATTATTAATTAGTAATCAGAAATGGAACACGAGGTTTGGTTAGAAACCAAACCGCTCTACCGCCGCCTATGTGTAATGTTTAACATGATCATTTCGAGCTATTTACTCGTAAAACTTCTAATATTTCCTATAACAATAACACATCACCATCTACCCACCCAAATACCCGCTATAAAACTCCACTCGGTATCCCCAAACAAAGATGTCTTACAAAAGCTACCGCTACCGAGTATATCTGTAAATTAGAGGGCCATTGTAACACAACTGTACAAACATTGACTCTGAGCGGCGAGGAGTCAAAACATCCATTGTTTCACTCATAGACGTAACACTTGTCTGCTATGCACCTGGTTGACACGTGCGTCAAACTGACACTTATACATTATCGATATTGATGCGCGCATACGATATTTTGTTTGCACTTCCCTTCCCTATTAAACGTCACCATTAATTGTTTCTTTTAAAAAAAATGTAGTCTATTGTTTCTTCATTCTAAATATAAAATTTTAAAAGTACAGCTGTATAATTCCGTAATCTGAAGCTGAAAATGTAAATCTAAGTTTCGTTTAAAACATTTCCAAATAAAGTTGAGGCCTAAAAGTTTTTTCGTTCAATTCATATGTATTGCGATGTTTAATTTATTGAACCACCTGGTTTTGGTTGAACTCTGAAAAATTGCATCGGCGTGACATATTGTCACAAAGTCATTTATATCCAGGCGGACATTGTAGGAATTTGAATAAAACCTAGACTTTAGAATAGATTTATGGCTGAAAAAACGATATTATGCGGCGTCGCGGAGTCGTGGCCGCTCTGGGCAATTTATCAATCCTAGGATGATGAATACTGTTCCGAAATCAATAGGCAGGACTTAGGCGCTGCTCGCAGATGTTGTATTAATGACCCAGAGTTAGACTTTGAATTCGGTAGCCTATTTCGAGTCTTTCACAATACCAATAACATAACCATACATCTTTAAATTATGCAGAATATATTTATTCTTAAAGGAACACTAGGAAGTAGAAGTCCCTAAAGAAATTGCGCAGGATATTTTTTAAAACAGAACTTTGTTTTTGTGTCATTGTCAAGTTTATTTGAATGATGCCAATGTCAAATTTAAATGCGACGTTCCATTGCAAAACATTCGAATTTAGCATTAACTAATTCAAATATTTCGAGATTATCTATGGATATAATAAAAATAAGATCCATTGGAATGTTTACCAAAGAATTACAGCAGAAAACTGCAACAAATATTGCAATGCCATTTTAATTTAGAAAAACTTAATATTAATTAGGTATGGATTAATTTTTAAATTTCAAAAGAGAGATTATTAAATTCCTTTTCATTAATCATGTAAGACCAAAACATAAATAAAGCTTATTAATTCGTGTTACAAAACACAAATACTCCTTTACGTCCACACGTGAGTGAATCCCATCTGGTTTCCCGACTCAGCGGTCGCATTCCTAAACGGTAGATATTTTTCCGAACGATTTATTTTATCGACTTGATGGCGCCTGGGTAAGAATTGTAACGTTTATACCTAATTATTTACAATAAAGGGCTTGAATTACTCAAAATACTAGAGACTAGCAAGGTCTCACAGTTTTTCCCGCATTGCACCCGTTCCCGTGGGAATTCGGGATAAAAAGGAGCGTAAGTAGCAAAAATATTCCCCATGAATGTAACAACCATATACAAATATAACTATTTAAATCCGACAAATGTTCCAGAGACAAGTATGAAGAAATAAACTTTTCTGCTTTATTTTATTAGTAAAGATCACATACATAGGTATTAGTATACATAATTCCCAATGTATTAACAATCGTTCACCAAAATAACATAATCCGTAAAATATTCAATAAGTTATTAGAATAACGTAATATTTCGTTAGACGACCTTCGCTATTGAGATGTGATTAGTTAAATCACATTAATTCTTATAATATGAAGTCATTATGGCGATTATTTGTAATCAAACGCTGGCGCCGGTCTCCCGGACTTTACATAAACGTGTTTTGGTTGGCGCCGCGTGCGCAGCTTTTAAAACTTCCAATTTTGAAATGGAAATTCAATATGTTAATGCTTTTTTTTTGTATAAAGTTGTATCGAGTTTTGTATATTAAAATAGGTTAATTATCAATTAGTTTAAGTACGCGCAAAAATATTCTACCAAAGTTTATAAAATCTTTAAGGTCGTTTTACCGTTCAAAACAATATTCTCTTTAATCCTAAACTCTTGACTTTAACCAATATCTCGTCATCTTCAAGACAATTGAACCAAAGAGTACAGGTTCCAATCACCAAAAATTGTTGTTTCTTATTCGTTGTAAATTATTCAACCGATGACCAGATCAGTTCGAAGGTGACCATAAATGTAAATGAGATCGCGAGGAATGCGATGACTGCGGTATGAAACACGCATACATTAACTAAATAACATTCAACCGAGGGATTTCGATACAAATGTGTAAACACTTCATTAAGGAAACGTTTGAAATTGTCTATGACACGAATGACACAAAACTTACATATTTTTATTTACTTTATTGTATCGTCTTTTTCGTAAGTTATCATCAAACATATTTAATACTAGACCACTCTCGCTTAGTTTACAGGGAGAAAAAAATAGAAAAGTTAAACCATAAACTAATATTATTTACGTGATTGTTTTTTCATGAGTAAAATTAGCTATGAAACTTATTTTTTGATTTCTACAATGATAATTTAAATGGGTTAGCTTGAAACGAATAAAAAACTACACTTATTTCAAATAAGGCTCAGTTCTCCACACTGCTGTTCAAAGTAGCACCTAATTGTTCTAAGTCTTCAGTTCTTGCCTCCTTTTTTGTGAGACATCCTTAGGAAGTGCGCGGGTGGGCAGGCTTCCTCTTTGTGTCACACACTTTAAGTCTTCAATGTGTGATTTACGTTATTTCAAGTGGCTACACTACATATTTGACAACTTTGTAGTAGGTATGTCTGTATTAGTTGAATAAATTATTCTTACTAGGCAAAGGAAGATGGGCAGGAATCGAACCTACATACATATATTCATACTCAGGCCATTACTATTAAATACTTAAGTATGTTAAAATACTTGATTGTGGACCTAGGCCCTAGGTCTATGATAATATTTGCGTTTAATCGTGTGTTTCTTTGGTTCAATCAATAATGTTGCGAAAAGGCTTGAGTAGTATGTAATAATGTAAATGATCTAAAAAAATCCTTAAATAGGAAATAAATTTATCAGTTTATTTTTGTATATTTCATGAACATGTGTGAAATTGATTGTTTTATCTTCACATTTGAACTCACATACTGCCGTAGAACATATCGGGCATATAATTAGTACGTCAAATGATTTACATCTTATTAATATTACGTCTAAAACGTGTTACAATAATAAAAAAGCCTAAAGGAAACATGCCACGTGATCATTTTTTACGACTGGCAATATTTTGAAAATGTTTCCACGTGCGCCATACCGGATGCTGTGTTTATATCATTATTGTTCGTAGATAAGCAGCACTAACTGTTTAGTCATATGTTACTAACAAGTGGTCACAGGAAATGTTAAGATGTTTGACAGGTCTTGTCACTGTCAGAATTGTAAAGAAAAAAATAACATAGATACTCGATTATTAAAGAATTTAAGATGAGAAAGTAATTCGAACCCCGAAAAAAAATATTAAATTAGCATGTACCCAAACGTCATAAAGTCAAGCCTGTGATGCCTCACTGCTGGAGAAAGCCTCACTAAGATAATTATTCCTTGACATTTTCTTTAAATACTGAATTAAAATAGATATTGTTTGTAACTTCTCCAAAAATGTTCTACCTTCATACCTAGTTATTAAACTCTACGTCAAGTCGTCAAGGTTAAGAACAGTGTTCAATTTATCAAAAATACATTTATACGTATTTATAATGTATTAATTGCGGTTGCATTTAAAGGAGTCAATAATTAAATATACAACTGTATCTGACAAATACTCGTATTAAATGACATATTAAAGTTACATTTACAAAACACTTAAAAAGAAGAATTAATAAAAATTAAAAATGAATACGTTATCTTTATGGCCATACTGGTAACCTGACAGGCGACAAGTTATTTGACACCTGTCATCGCTCTATAAAGCTATAATTTAATGACATATTTTCGGTAAACCCCAAGTTTTTTCTCGCACAATACACATTCGTAAAAGAAACATAATAATTGTCTTTGTGTGATATTTTTTTTTCATCACGGAACTGAGATTACGTTATTGGAAAACCCAAACGTTTTTAAAACGAGAATATTTTTAATATTCAGTTTTGGCGCCAGGCTGCTAATTATAACAAATAAATTCTCTTTTTAAAGAATTCTTTGTGGTCGTAAATTGTTTTTTTATTTATAACGTCGATTAGGCTAGCAACATGTCGTTTAAATACTTTTAATCGTCGGATTGGAATGCGGAATTATTTTTTATTCTTTATCCATGACATTATTTGGAAAATAACTTTGTTAGATCATTGTCATTGTGTCTGGTGATCAAAACATATTTTAACGCATTTATTTATTTAAATGAAGTTCAATTAATCTTTATCATATCTACGCCTGCCTCGTAACTACGTTTGCCGAAGAAATGATTCTGTCACAACGCCTTACCCTGTTCACTGAACTGATATCTTCAGTGGGATAACAAACCTTTGCATTACTTTACTTTACTCGCTAGTTATTTTACTACTATAAACGATTATGTAAATCACAACTGATCTTTTTATGGGTTTAAAAACAGTGCGCTGACTTTATAAATTATTTGAATACAGATTATTGAATCTTTAAGACTATCATGACAAAATTTCGCAGTTGAAAGTTCATTTGATGTATATCAATTATTTATTTTTCATTTATCAGATGCTTCAATGTGGCACCATTTGGTGGGGTTTGGTTAATCTTCTTATCTATAAATAGTAAATATTAATATAAAAATATACACAAGCAGGTGTGGAAGATAATACGAAAATTAACGTAATTTTCATTCTGATTATGCAAATTCACGATAGTCGATAATTACATAGTCGATAAACTGCTTTTCATTAGACTTTGGTCCGATTGCAATTTCTGTTGTCATTAATCCATTTTTGATAATGATTATCAGGATTGATAAGTGAGTGAGTTGCGACGAAGTTTGGAAGGTAGGTAGTGTAGAAAGAGTGCATTTGTACTGATGAGCTAAAAATGTAAATAAAGGTTAATCCTTGATTAATACATAAATGTGCATATTTCGTAATCTCACATTGAATTAATTTAAGATGGTGTTTTGAATACATGATAAGTGACAATCCTCATACATTCCTCGCCTCATTCTCTGTTCACGATATTATCAAAAATACTCAACTGATTTTCATGCGGATTTCACTGATACACAGGTTGATTTAGGAGGGAGTTTTAGGCTACTTTTATATCCCGAAATTCCCACAGGAACATTTACTAGACTGGTGAAACTGAGGAGTACTGATAGTATTTTATATTTAATATTACAACTAATGCAAGTTACCATTATTAATAATATAAGTAATAATTAATTGTATTTGAATAAGTTAATAAAATAATTTGATGAAAGCAATCAAACATTTCGTTATTTAACATTAAAATAATTAATTATAACTATATTAGCCGATTAATGTCCTCCCCTACTCTAAGTGAGCTAACAAAAGGCAAACATATAACAATAATTGTTACACAGATGTGTTTGATTGTCAGCGTGTCTGACTAGCGATCGCATCTGGCGTTGTTCTGTGCCATCTGGACACCAAACATACATGTGGTATTGTCGTACAATACCATTATTATACTTACCGATTCATGAAAGGAGGTTGGTTGTTCGATTTTAATACTAGCTGCGCGTTTTACTCGTTTTTGTATTCGTTTTCGTGGTAATTTTGGGATAAAAATAAGACTTTTATCTTTTTTATGAATTAAGGTATTTATCACACATGTTTTTGCTCAAATCTGAACCGTCGATTAGTGCCGCTCCAGAAACAAACAACAAACAAAGTGACATGCATTAGTATAGATTAATTAAAGGAGGTTCGATTCAATTAAGTCAAGTTTCAATTGCTTTCCAAAAACGTTTGCATTCCAAATTCGACAATGACAGCGACAACGACAAAGTTCTAGTTTTAAGGTTTTACTCTTGCTACAGTACTCAGGGTTATTAATTTAATCGGCAATTAACTAATTGACGTGTTCTTTCATACATTATATGTAAAAATCAATCATTTAAATCTCTTAAGGAATGTTCAGTGGCTGTGAGTGCAGCAGATATTTAAAAACAAGTGAAAATGACATACTCATGTGAGTTTCGATATTCGAAAAATGTAATAGATATACTTAGATGTAAATTAAAAACTTTTCGCAATTTGTTCTTTTAAGTTGTATTTTTATCTGTTTTACGTATTTTATCTTATCTAGTGTATAATCCCATATTTACGCAATATATCATACATCATACTAAAACAAAACATTAAAAGATTTAAAATAAATCCGTAGCGCAACAAAAAACTGAAATCAACCCCCGTCTATTAAGGAATGACATGTGAATAAACATGCCAAGTGTAACGTGATTGCGACATGGCATTTTGAACTTAAGGGCGGTATAAATAAGGGTTGTATCGATTGTTTGTACAGGGTGGTGAATGGATACACTTGTTTCTCAGTATGGGGTGTGTTTCGCCCCACATTTGGTATTTTTTGTCACCCCTTAACTTTGAGGAATTATTGAAGCAATTATCTTGGAACGATTTGGGTCGGTAACTGTTTTTCGACTTCTGTTTTTATAAGTCACATTAGGTATCTGTTGGTTTCTTTTACCTATAATCGTTACTTGATGTTTTTGTTGTATAATCAATAATCATACAAAGTAATTTTCTATACATATCGATTTTCTTGTTTTTCATAATTGAAATATTGGCAGGGTAGAGCTGTTAATTAAAAAAACGTGGAAGAAAGTATAAGGTTTTGCCCAGCAGTGAGACAATAATTGCTCAGTTCTACAACTAATAAATCAATATTGATATGGTTTTTGTAGAAAGATAGTTTAAATAGAGATTTAAATAGTCGCAACTTAGAAAATGTAGAGTATCTACCTGTAAAAAACATTGCGGACTTAGGTAGTTACTACCAATAAAAATCCTTTTAGACTAAACATAGGAGTAAGAAATAATAGAAGAAAATGAAATAGAATAGTAATATATAACACATGTTTAAAAACGTTAATATACAGTGATTTTTTAAATGATTTTAAAACTAAAATCTGTTCAGTAGTAAGTTTTTATAGTTCTAGTTTAATAATGACGAGTATAAAAAATATAATTACCTTTAACATCAGCCTGCGTAGAATCAGCGTTCACATTTAATTCGGCCATAATCGCCAAAATATCCTTAAAGCTCAATCAATCCGAAAACACAAACAAAATAGTCCATTCAACAAAGGCACAATAATTATTGGCACAACACAATCCAGGTGAAAAAAGAAATTTATTTTTTTAATTATAGAACACAAGTTTTATTTTTTAATGCATGTCATTTTCAGTTGTCAAATTTGACGCGCGCGAGTTCGTATGCTCCTCTATTAGTGTGACAGTGCGGACATGTTTCGGGGCCGACTGCCGGCGCTCTACTGATGGGAGGCAGCCAGTGGTTCGCTTGGCCGAGTGAACAGGGCCGGGGTAAAAAAGCTATGGCGCCAGCCACAGTCGCGCCCTTAGAGATGGACGGTTTATAACACGTTTTATTTAGTATCGATAGTCGATAGTCGGTTAGGTTTTTGGCAAAACTAAATACAAATTCGGGTATTCATGAAATAGGGTTCGGGTAATTAAAAGTTCTTGTAGAAAGGAATAGTCTTACTTTTTGCACGAGGTTAAGCATAACAAATGAAATAAGACACATTTATTTTGGCTATTGTGTACAAACGATACAAAACGTAAGAATTTATTTGGTGACATTCGTTGACGGTAGAGTGCGGTAGAGTCGTTTCATTTATTCATTATTTCGTAGTAATTCCGCATTTCTGTGCAATAATATATGAGTACTTACATACACGTTTTTAATTGTTGAATGACACTGAGAATATTAAAACAATCGACCGCCTTTATCCATTCTAAAATGGACAAACCTTTTAGTATATTAAGTTTGCTAATCCACTGTCCAACGCTCACCTTATCCACTCAAGATCTAATCTAAGAATCTACTTAAGATTGAAAGATCTTACAAGAAGTTATAGTTGACCTAAATCTCAATCATACCAAATAAAAAACTTACAAAAAAATATTGAAAGAAAATGTGAACACTTTTATCGATAGCCCGTCACTAGCAGCAGCCGGTCGCATTCCCTGGTTGGCGGCGACTTGTCGTGAGGATCGCCGCACACCGCACCGCGCCATGTGCACTACACTACAACCGACATAACGCCAGCACCACCATAAACACCCCTACCACCTACGCAATAAAGACCACATCATCCATAACATTACATACTCGGAACATTTGCTCCGAAGTTATGGGCTATTTCCACTTGCATATGTGCATCTCTGACTCACGCGACTATCAAAAATCGAATTAGACAATTGGTATTGCTGATGGTGACCTATTACATAATTTATGGGCGCTCGACTAAACATGTGGCGTTAAATGTAATATTTATTAGTTGATTGTTCCAACTGTGTTTTATGACGACTGCTGACGATTAAATTTTAATTGAAGCTCTATATTATTAACTGCTTGTCAAAGGTTTTTTCTATTTCAATATTAAACTCATGCGAGATGAACTTTTTTTTGCTTTTCCTTTGATAAAACTATATCTAAAACCTATTTAAAGGGGCCTTTGGCCTCTCTCGGTACATTCGCTATAAAAAGATATTCTAATCTGATAATTGAATATTTGAATTGTTTCGTAATCAATCACATAATTAGCATAATCGCTATCATAGATAAAACATGTTGTGTGGCACCTGAGCGTGGAAAAGTAACATACCTATATGCGTGATACGACATATTTCTGCGTATTCCTGCTATCAATATAGGTAGACCAGTTTTAAAGTCAAATAACTCTACACAGACAGCTAAATCAGTGGGTTCAAGATAGGAAGAGGATACAGAGTTTTAAATGAATGGACATAAGTCCATAATAAATGTAATATCCATAAGTAATGATATTGACTGAAATATCATCAAATCCAAGTAAGTGATTTTACTTGCATTAGCAGACTTAGTGAGCCGATTTTTTTTTCATAATTTGAGTATCATTGCCTTACCTGTCAGCCAAAATTCTAGTACATACTCTACGCAGAATATTCACGTTTCTTCCCACAAGTATACTCTATCCAGTGATAGGTGCTGATAGCGTCTTCGCTACTGCCCTGCCCTCGGCCGCGCGTCGCACTCTGTTCCGGTGTGTGTGTGTGTGTCCAGTGGCCGCTAGTGGGCTCCGGGCGGCGTCCCCTTTATCATTTCTTAACGCGTCCAGATTTGGCAACGTCGATACAGAATCCAGTCCCGACGACTTTTTGTTCGGACGTTTCCTCTTATTCGGGGAACGGGTCGCAAAACAACCGGCCGCAGCCTCCGGCCCCCAGATTCAGGTTTTGTCCACAATTTTTATGGACACAACCGAATTAATTCGTAAAAATTACCGTATCACCATTTTGTTAACGAGCGCTTCTGAAAACTGCTAATTTACAATGTTGACCGAAAGTTTTGGTTCTTCGGTTTTGAGTAGCGTGTGGAGGTGTGAACGAGTCAACCCTGGACAAACAGAACGTCTGAGAAGCAAACAGTGGACGGCGGTCTGCGAGGCCCGTAGGCGGCCAGGTAAAGCTTTTGACACCTAGCCTCGCCGCGTTAATCCCCACGCGTTTCATTTAACATCTTTTTCGACTGTTTGATTTGTTCCCGAGCTGGACGTGTAATGTGTTATGTGCAACACCTATTGTTTATGGGTAACACATGTGATAATAAAACGGGGCTAATGCATCCGTTCATATCGAACACATTGCAACTTGTCGTTGCTAGACTTTGCATAAACAAAAGGTACTTTCAAGATACATATGTAACAAGCGATTCTTATCAAACTCGCATTTTGTAATTAAACTGGTTTCTGAGGGTTAAATGAACCTTGATCACAGAGTTTATGTCTTCTGTAACCGTTAAATGGACGAAAATTAAGATAAAAATGTAAACGAAGTTAGATTCAATTCAATTCAACCAACATTTCTTCTCCATCAGATTTTTAAACTTCAAACTAAATCACTCTTCATCACTAGCTCTCCAACTACAAACTTAACCCCAGAGCGCTCAGTCCACCAGACACTCGGCAACATCTTTAAATAGACGATTACTCAACAACTTGAGCGCTGTCACTCAAGAAACGGTGTAATGAGATGCCCTGCACTTATCGAGATTTACCGGTCGCTACCTATTATACAGTATACATATACATCATCATACATGTAACACTCATATTAGTGTTCAAGTTCTCAAGTTTGTGAGTATGGGTGTATGTAGGTCTTTACGTCAAAACTGAATTTAAAATGAATGAAATTTGGAATTAACAAAAGTGGGTTTATAATCTAGGACCTAGGATAATACGTTTGGAATAGTGCTGATTATACGTTTAGTCCTCGCACTAATGTAACTAGTGAAAACATACAGAACAGATACTGCAAGTATTGTATTTTCAGTAATCTATATACCTACTGTAGTGAAATATAGAACATAACTTTGTTACTATACTTTTAGCACTGTTTACTCATTGTCTCCAAATTACAATAGGTTCAGTGAACAGGCAGGGCGCTACTAGTGAAATGAATGTTTGTATGCCCGTCTAGGCACCTGGCCACTAACTGCTAAACAAATATAGATGCGACCTCTTCGCGTGTCGGAGTTAACTACGCATTGAAGCGATCAATTATATTCAGATTAACTTCTCAGATTTGGCGGCTGCGCAAATTCTGACCATTTTTTCCCTTTTTTATTGACCTTTACATTTCGGCCCTATCGTCAAAAGATGGCGTGGTATTTTAGGGTTAAAAGAGTCTATATGTTTTTGTTTTGCTAAAATACGCGTTCATTTGAGAATGACACAAGTAATAAGAGAATTACTGAAACATGCTTCCTGTAATTTTAATTCCATGGTAGTGCAAAGGCCTCTCACTCACTGCAGACATTATTGTATAACTAGACTGGAAAATAAGTGACTAGGTATAAAATATCAAATTGAGAACTTTATTTTTTATCGCTTAAAATAATAGAGACTCTTTCCCAATCAAACAGCTAAAAGCGGATACAAAATAACTAAATTAAAAGACCAAAGACAAATACTTCCTTAAAATCGCTTTCTTCTGTTCGGAATTCAAAATCGAGAAATACTCCACTACTTACATACAACAGAAAATAGCCTTTATTTTTACTTAGTTGAAGCATGATTTTATATGGCTTAGGCGATGGTGTGTTTTTAAAGGAATAGAGACTTTGGTTTGGAGCGGTTACGGTTGTGATTGGCGCGTAGGGTTGTGGTAGGAGTTTGGCGCCGATGTTCCCGCCATGGCGCCGCCGCGCCGCCGACACCTCTTGTATTATGAACTAGCCCCGTGACCTGGCGTCGATCAACTGGTATTTGACTCAGCAAATCAACTGTGGCTACAACTTAGGAACAGGTCGATATACAAACTTATTGGTCAATGGGCTTGTGGATTATTGTCGTTTGTTGTTTTTGTTGTTGTTGATGATGTAATTTTGAAAAGGAACACTCTTATGACAACTAAGAACCAAGACTAAACTCTATTTAATAACTAATGACATCATTTTGGGACAAGAAAAACTCTACTACTGTAAATATAAAGAGTGGTAATTAACGAATACCTATTGGCATAAATTTTAAAAAAGAACGTTTTTAGGAGATGTTGGCTTTGATTAAAAACTATGTAGGTATTATTCCAGTTTTATTCACCGAAACCTTTTCAAAGACTACTTAATTTTTTGGCATGACATTCAGACCAACGTAACCCCAAATGTGTTCCGTATCACTGTATTTGTCCAGACTCGTCTCACACATTTAACCGACCGCCGAAACAAAAACAAGTGTTTGAAAGAGATGGAATCACGCCAAGCTCGGCGAGTAACATCGATATAATTTATGCGAACATCCCTAAAACAGGAATGCACTTCTGCAATACAATCAAAACTAACCTCAAATCCCTTTTGACAAAGCTCAATCTCGCAAACAACACAATCAGTTTAAGCGCTGTACTCGAAACAGGTGTTAGCAGTCTTTGGTGATGATAAAATTGGTATAGACAATTTCGTCTTTATTTTCAGGGTGCAGGGTTTAGATTTTGTTGTCTTTGCTATGGTTTTTGTGCTCTTTAGTCTGTGGTTTGTTTTCATCGGTCCCAGATGTGCATTCTGTGCGGAGGCGTTCTCACTTGACTTCGTAATGTAGAGATGATGACAATTAACGGATTTCGCAACGATACGACGCTGTTGAAGTTTCACGTACCTTTGATATGACGATACGAGATATTTTGAAGATTCTGAGATTCTGCTATACGAAAAGAGGGTAATTGTTTTACATGAAAACTTGATTGGAAACTGCATGTTTGAGGGCTACTTATACGCCTGTATATTTAAGTGCCACTAATATGGTGACAAGTTACGTATCATAAGTTACGTGTGATCTACGTGACGTCATGATTTCTTAGTTCCTTGTAGTAATTGTGGAAACTCACTTACGTTTACTTAAGTTTTTATATTCAAAGATTACTAAGGAAAAACTAAATAATAAATCTTGATGCTCCTACATATAAACGTTTCAAAACCTTCACGTATTATTAATCTCATATTTTACATCAAATTACATGGATGACAATGTTACAACCGTCATACCTTCCCCAGTATCAAATGACATACACTCCAAATTCCAGAGCAAATACCAAAAAATTACATACACAAATGACAAGCATCGAATATAACACCAAAGCCCGTCGTATTTCGAACCCAAAATAATCCAAAAAAATACAAAACGAATGACCCTTTTAACCCTTTTGAAGGGGCTATAATCAGCTGTATGTATAATCGGGTAGGGTTAACAAAAAAACACCTGATCTGATAGAGCATTGTTGGCGGACAATGCTACCTGTCTCGCTGTCGGTACACTTGTCTGCGCTGGCGCATGGCATGTAGATTACTGAAGAGTTAGTAGCGGACACAGATTAGTGGGGACTGGTGAATTAGTAGTGTAGTCGAGGATTTTACATATTTGGAAATGTATGTGATTTTTGATCGAATGCAGTTTTTGATGTGAAATTGAGGATAGTCTTTTAAAATTTAAGATGTAAGAATTCAACATTTAAAATTATTATTTACGTAACTTAATCTGAAAAAAATGAGCCGCTAATATAGCAATAATAATGACCCACCCCAATACTTCTGATACTATACCCTTTTAAAGAAGGAAACCTCTGCCCAGTCTGATGAAGGTGAACAAACTTAGGGTCCAAAATGGTCCATATTGACGCGGTTAATATTGGCGGTAAGGTGATAAACTAATAGGTAAGTTAACCTAAATTCGATCAGTTTAATAAATTAAATTCGACCAGAAAAAAAAAATCGACCAGCCTAATATAATAAATTAAATTCGACCAGTCTAATGAGCCCGATGCTTGGGGTTGAGTGCAAAAGTGCATTGTTCGCAAACAAAGCTACCTGCGCTGCCCGCGCGCCGGCGCCTGCGCATGAGACACATTGTAATGAAGCGTACTGATTGAACACGCTGATAATATAACGTGTTTGATTTCTTAAAACAATAATATCACTGAATATATCGTATCGTATGTAGTACTAGCAGCGCCCCGCGGTTTTACCCGCGTTGTGCCCGTTCCCGTGGGAATATCGGGAATTTTAATACACAAAAACCTTCCTCTTGAATCACTCTACCTATTACAAAAAACCGCATCAAAATCCGTTGCGTAATTTTAAAGATTTAAGCATACAGACAAACAGACAAAAATAGCGACTTTGTTTTATACTATGTAGTGATAGTGTGCGAGCTCTGCTAAATATTTTTTTCCCCGATCAAAAAGAAAATAAAATAGACAATATTAGATGAAATAAGCGCGCTTAAAGTAAATTAAGTTATAAAGAAATATATAAAAGACAAAACAGCGACTGAGCTGACACACTGAGGTGGATACTGGTGCTATTTCATCAAAGCCTATATTCCTATATCCATCAATAATATCAAAAGTAGCAAACTACGTGCCATCGCAAAGCTCTTAATAGAAAGGCGTTAGTAGACTTAATCGACTTAGGTAGCTAAGTAATCAAAGTCTCTTTAGAATGAAAACGAAGTCCCAAAGCAGCAGTACGATACGAGTACATCCCCAATCAAATCACACTCAAAAAGCTGAGTGTGCGTAATCAATTATTTCCAAATTAGCGTTTTACTCGAAATATTTGGGGCATGCAGTAATCTGGCGACCATTATTGGTGTATTCTAATGGCGGCACCTGAGCGGCACCTGCGCCCGCGCCGGCGAATCCTTTGCTTTTTGTGCCACCTGCGGCACAGCGATCCGTTGGGCCTTTGTGCAATGTAGGGTTAAGGGGGCATAGAGAGGCCTTAGGTTTATTTGTGTAGCTTATTTTAGCAAAGCATAGTTATGTGACTTGTGCGGTGTAGTGGTGTCAATGTCTCGGGAATTTAGTTTTACCTAAGTATTATTTTGTTTTGATATTTCTGGATGTTTCAATAAATAAAAGAGTTGCCTAAAGTGTTATTATTGCAATGCTTATAATATAACAAGTAAAATCGATTATGTTAGTGATCAACTTGCTTATAATAAGACTAGCTGTTCCCCACGATTTAACCCGCTCCATACCCGTTCCTGTGATAAGGTTGATATAAAACAATAACAAACGCAGTATTAAGATGTATAAGCTTCATAAAAGTCGATCACTGGGTTTCCGTGAAAGAGTAACGAAAATATCCATCCTCACAAACGTTCGCATTATTATTTTTATGTATCATATTTTCAGGTAATTAACCCAACAGACATTCTATCCATAGTGAGCTCTACAATGTGTAACAAAGAACGGTCGAAGTTGAAGCCGTATTTTTTACTTGAAAGGTGTGATCCCGGGAGATTCACTCGGTTTTTTGAGGCCCGGATCTACAGGTGGACGATATGTTTCAATTGTTATTCTAAGAGTCTAAATTAAGTTATATATTATTGGAAACTTCAATCAAATTTATCTAAAAAAATAACAATAATGAAATAGTTACAACGGTTCTTATAATTTAAATTTTACAAAAACAATCGACTCAAATGATCAATACAAATCAACGGTATGATTATTAAAATGAATTTAAATAAAGAAAGAAACAAATAAATTTAACGATACTCAAAAACCCTAATCGCAACCGAAATTAATTACTAAACCCGAGATGACAATTCAATACAACCGAACAGCTCGAGCGACGCAAAAAGAGTGAGCCGAGAATCTACCCGCAACGGCTTATATACTAAAACAGTCGATTATCTTCTACACGGCCTCTCCTGACAGGAGACCGTCCTCGGTCTCCCACTTTTCTAATCCAAAAGTGGCATGGAAGGCGCAATCGTAGACTCCGTTGAAGGCAGTACGCAGTCTTGGATTCCCTGGATCCCGGGCTCGGCGGTAGACTGCTGCGGCTGCTGGACTCCAGACAGTCCAGGCTCAGATTCAGAGTAGTCAGCCTCTACCTCTGTGTTTGCACCTGTATATAAAAACAGAACACATGAACTTGTTCACAAAATAAAACGTGAAAAGTTTCCACTGCTACGTCTCCCACTAATATGGCGCGTCCACCAAATTAGCAAGGACACATAACAATGTTGCAGTGGTTGAGCCATAGGCACGACGTTAGCATCCACTCAACCACGGGGGCGCAAGTCAGAGGCACGACGTTAGCTATTACTTGTCCCCACACAAGCCATAGGCACGACGTTAGCGTAGCTTGTCACGGCAATTAGCTCACAACGGCAATTGCAACTCAGAAAGGAAGCACGACGTTAGCTATTTCTGGCACCCAATATGCTCAGTAACGGTCTGCAGCCCGCACTTCGCATTTCTCACCCTCAAAGTAAGCAGCACAAACTTCAGGGGTCCATTCTCCACACCACGGGATCATGTACTCGGCTGCGGCCTACGGCCTGTGGCCTGCGGCTGCGGCCTACGGCCTGCTGCTGCGGCCTGCGGCCAGCTGCTGCGGCTTGCGGCCAGCTGCTGCGGCCTGCGGCCAGCTGCTGCAGCCTGCGGCTGCCGCCTACAGCTGTGGCTGTAGAGTTGACTTCCCGTAGGATCCAGCCAGAAGTTGCAGCCCGTTGCGCCCATGGAAGAAAAATCTTCGTCACGCGGTAAGCACCCCGCATACCGGAATCCAGCTGCCACGTCGACCGCGCCTGTTACTTCACGAAGACCAAGGAACCTGGCTCAAAATTACGGGCAGATTTCCTGCCTTGATTAACATAGGAATCCTGGTCTTGCTGGTTTTGTTGGAGTCGCTCTGACGCCTGTTGGCGCGTCAGCTCTCTCAGAGCCTCGCGGTTTGGACTGGAGCCTTCCAACGCCACATCTCGCACTTCGGATGAGAGACGTTGCTGCGTCGACACCCACCAACAGGTTGAGCGCGGAATGTTGCGTCGTTCGGTGTCGCGTGATGTTCAACACCAGTTGAAGCTTCCAGACCACGCCAGGCCACCTTTGCTGCCGATGACTGGCCTCGATGCGGATCATATTCAAAACTGTTCTGCAATAACATTCGACCTGTCCGTTAGCTTGATGCATCTCGGGAGTAATTAAATGTACATCAACACCCATGTCTTTGACCCAATCCAGAAAATTAACCCTTTGAAACATTAGACCTCTATCAGCAACAGTTAACTTGGGAACCCCAAATAATGAAATTATGTTAGTAACATGACGTTTTAATTCATCAGATTCTTGTCGATACATCGGGTAAAGTAAGCAAAATTTAGAAAATGCATCTATTACTATAAGAATGAATCGATAACCATCCACTTCCGGAAGTGGACCCAACACATCCATGTGGATGGTTTCAAAAGGCACATCTGGTTTATCCCAAGAGTGAATGGGTTGAAAGGAGTATCGTACCTTTTTATGGGATATACACACTAGCTAGACAATGCAATACATATTTTAGAACAAATGTTCGTAAACCCGGAAACCAAAAGTGCTTTAAGAGCAGATCAGTTGTTTTGTCAACCCCGGGGTGATCATGTTCATCATGGAACACGCTCAGCAAACTTAACCTATGCCCCTTTGGTATGTTGCACAAATGTCTGAAGGACTCACCAATAGATGTACTACTTCACTACAGTGAAGCACAGACCCACAAGATAATGACGAAAGTGTTGTAACACTAACTACGGCCAAGGTCTCGCTTATAAGAGTGATACCTACCTTCAGCACCTCGAGTCAACTTACAGTAAGCGACCACTCGCTTATGACCACCTTCGTGAATCTGGAGCAAGACTCCACCATAGCCAATAGAACTGGTGTCCTCGTATGAACCTCGATTGCCAACACTGCTCGGCCGTACCTGTCCCTCACTAATCCTGCGCCCTAAATACTCAACTGAATTTGAGAGAAAATAACACTTCTGCAAGTTAATTGAAAACCCTGCATTGGTCAATGTCATTGAGATTTCTCGTAACAGGGTCAAACCGCGGTCTATAGATGAACTTAAAATCAGTACATCATAAATATACGCAAGAGCATCACCGGAATCGATGTTTTTTTTTTTTTTTTGGTCTTTACAATTATTTTTTTTTTTGATAGGTACATAACAGGTATAGACGATAACTAACAGGTTCCTCACTTTTTAACTTAATACCCATACTACCCGTGTTAACAGTTGATGTAGCGATATTAAGAATTCTGAGAATTCTTCAACTATTGTCATTAAACGCTGAAGATCCTCGCCAACGAGAGGAGTATTTACAGGATGGGACATGTTAGACTGAACGTTCATTACCCTATTCACCTTAAAATTCCTAGTCCGTATTTTCATGGTTTTGGCAATAATTGACGTTGTTTTTATTACGCGACTCTGACTTCAACCTGGCAAAACAATTCTCGACATTATGCCCAGATTTTTTGCAAAAGGCACACGTATCGGGCTTTGTTGGAACAAAAACGGGCTTCTCTTTGACTACCTGCGACTCGTTTGAGTTTGACTTGAACTTACACGTATGCTGTGTATGCCCCAGACGCCCACACTTAAAACACTTACCCGTGTCAAAATGCCGTTTCCTCGAATTAGACAATTGTGATTTGTTTCTATTATCAAGTTGATTCGAACTGCTAAACGCTACAGGAACCGAACTAACCTTAGATGTACTAGGTTTTACATAATTGGAGAAGAAATCAACAAGATCGTTGGGAGACAGCTTAGCATTGGTGGCACATGCCTTAATTTGTGGATCAGTAATACCACGAATCACTATAGCAGTAATCAACTCATCACTGAGTCCACGCACAATACGCAGTCGAAGTAACGTTCGGCGAGCGTAGTCCGCATACGAAGCGTAGCTATCAGAGTTAGTACGCATTACTTCGAATAAAATATTAGCAACGTCGGGTACTTTTGGGCACAAAGGTCTAAACTCGCTCTTAAAACTACTCCAACTACGCTCAGTGGTTACCCACTCGTTTAACCACGACTTAGCATCCCCTTTAAGGCAGTTCCCTATCCGCGAAAGGCATTCGTAATCGTTCCAATGATTTAACGATTTGACACGTTCTACCTCTTCACACCAATCATCGATATTGTGCAAGTTTGGATCAAAATTTGAAATGTAATAATTTGAACCATTAGATGAACCAGCGGTGTTAATGGAGCGAATAGCATCTACGATACGATCGGTAAAAATAGACGGGACGCTGATTGGGTTAGTGGCGCGCTCCGACTCCACGTCCGGTACGTAAGGTGTTTCCGAGGCACCTGGTGGAGGCGGAGGCATTGACGGTGTTACCAAACGTCGGTCCCTACGTGTAGACATCGCAAGTCTGTCAGGCGACGTCGCTCCGCGCCCGACCGGTTCCTGACGACGTGGTGAAGGGAACGAGGGCCCCTCATCACACGGCACCGGCGGCGGTGGAGTGTTTCGCAAAGATACCCCTTTCTCTATCGCTCGGAGACGGCCTAACACAGCTTGCATATCACGCCTCAATTGATCATCCGCAGAACGATCGCGATGTCTACTACGCCTATCATCTCGACTTCTACTACGTCTATCATCTCGACTTCCACTACGTCTATCATCTCGACTTCGACTACGGTTCAAACGTTCACGATAGCTACGGTCAGACATTACACTTGAAATCAACACCGAAGCAAACCGGAAATCAGATTGTGAATATAAACCGTCAAAGTATTTAAAACAAAATCAAAATAGAAATCAGAACGGACGAACGGGATAGGATGACGTTGACCCTATCCCACTTCTGATATTGGAAACTTCAATCAAATTTATCTAAAAAAATAACAATAATGAAATAGTTACAACGGTTCTTATAATTTAAATTTTACAAAAACAATCGACTCAAATGATCAATACAAATCAACGGTATGATTATTAAAATGAATTTAAATAAAGAAAGAAACAAATAAATTTAACGATACTCAAAAACCCTAATCGCAACCGAAATTAATTACTAAACCCGAGATGACAATTCAATACAACCGAACAGCTCGAGCGACGCAAAAAGAGTGAGCCGAGAATCTACCCGCAACGGCTTATATACTAAAACAGTCGATTATCTTCTACAATATACATATAAGTATATGACAACATCAAAATGTTATAGTGATAACATTTTTTCTATTGATGTACAGTTATGATTTCAAGCACGCTGTGATTGGTTGGTCCACTGTCCGCTCCTTACTTCATCGCATCCGCATTAATAGTATTTGTAGTAGTATAAAAGATGGTAAAGGACAGCTAAAGATAGAGCACTTTTATCATTCAAACAAAATCAAATAAATTTAAATCAGGCAATTCATTTGAAGCTACAATGGTACAGACAGTCTTGTAGTCTAAGCTGCGAAGAGAGAACACCTTGATATGTTTTAATTATAACTCACTCAAATACGATGAGTGATGCTGATGACAGATAATACTCGGTGAACAGTCCCTCAACAGAGGGAGACTTTTGCCCAGAAGTAAGACAGTAATGTAGTATAGGTTAATAAAAAATACGGTCTCCTAAAAATAACACCGGGTGTGTTTTTGCCTTTGGGTCCGAGGTAAAACATTTCGGTTTACCCTCACTGTATATTTTGCAAAGCCCCCACCAAACCCACTAAGCCTCATTTAGTGACGTGTGTGAGGTCCCGTCAAGAGGAGCACTTGAGATGAATGATGACGTCATCGGTGGCATCGGTGACGTGACACATGTCACCAGGAAACGAGGATGGTTTCCGGGGCGTGGCGGGACGGTGAAGTACACTGGATAAGACTTAAAAGTTAAGCTGTAATAACTAAAATAACTTAGTTGAGGTAATGCGGTTGGAAAGCATTAACAATAGAGGATCAAGGACTTTGATTTGCAGTCAAAGTTTATCAAGGGCAAGTGTTATATTTGTATTTGTTGCTGGAGGATTCAGAGTCGTGCATGATTTATATAATTTGTTTCTAGAGGAATAAGATGCTTGCATGATTTAATTAGTAGGTAGATTTAAGTGCTAGAGTTTAATGTTGGTGTTTATGCTACAGCTGCCAATATAACCAAATGCTAATACCAAACGACTGTGCTGATTATAACAATTCCTGATGTATGGGTTTAAACCTAAAACTTAAAGAGCCTTATTTATAAATGCGGTATAACTAAAACACAATTGTTTGAAAGTGACAAACCATTTGACAGCTAAACTGTTCTAAATACTTGTTAAAAAACACGTATTAGAAACAAATTAAATGGCACAAAGAGCGGATTACCCTATTTAAACTATCACGATAAGAACACATTGTAAACACTCATCTAGACGGGACTTCGCGAATAAAATTTTTAATGCATTGAATGTATAAAGAGCGGAGCCTATAAGCTTATCCATACATTTCAAACTCATTACCCATGATCGGAATATCGCAGAAATGCAACAAAAACGTAATTCGATGGAACTGTAACACGTCTGCGACACGTCCCGACAGACGCACAGACAGGATGTCATGCATAATTACTCGAAATTAGGGACACGTTCAACTAATTAACTAGCGTATTTGGTAATTGGTACCGATATTTAGTAGTAATCGATTATTGGGAATTAATGTGAGTTATTTTGTGTGTATTGCATGGGACTAGTTGTTATCTAGACTTAGTACCGCATTTAGAGACGATAATTTAACATAATTTCTCATACATTACATGTCAAAATCACTCATTAAATCTCTACTACGGAAGTATTTGACGTCTCTGGGTACTAGGATACCTAAATAGGAGTAATAGGATAAAGCTGAATAGTTTTATTTTGTTGATTTTTTAAGTGCCAATATCTACTAATCTTTTTTTATCCCGGAATTCCAAAGAGAACAGCAATACCCGGGGCGTTGCTAGTATTTGAATATGCACTTCATTTCAAAACGGGATCAAGTGAACAGGGAAGTCTCTCCATGAAAAATGTTCGTGCAAACACTATGAGAGGAATTGCTTTCCACAAGTTAGTAAAAGCGTTGATTAAACTGCACTTATCAAAAGTATGTCTCAGTATACACAACTTTACTCCTCCATTCCCCACTTAGCTGTGATAATGTATTCGTATAACTCACAAAAACAGATAATAAATGGTTTACATAACGAAATATTAATATCGATGTAACAGGACCATCAATCAACCATCATATCCGCCTCGACGAACAGACAAACGGATCGCTTTTGAAGTAAATCTCGACGGTAGTGATTTATACTCGTTTAAAATGGTTAGTTTTATAAATATAAATAAACAAACAAAGCCGAGCGTGTCGTGCAGTTCAACAGTTGTCTCGGAAGTCCGACATCCTGGGTGCAGGGGTGTAGCACAGTTTAGGAAAAAGAAAAAGCGGCCAAGTGCGAGTCGGACTCGCCCATGAAGGGTTCCGTAGCAGCGAGTAACATAATAAAGAAGTTCTTGAAATAAATGTTTTTTTATTTACATTTGAGTTATTGAATGAATAATCAGTATTTTTTTGCGGTTTACGATTTATGTCGTAAAAAAAAAACTACTAACTAGACCTCGTTCAAACCAATTTTCGGTGTTAGATTACATTGTTATGTACATCATATATTTTTTTTAGTTTTATCATTCTCTTATTTTAGAAGTTACAGGGGGGGGGGACACATTTTACCACTTTGGAAGAGTCTCTCGCGCAAACTATTCAGTTTAGAAAAAAATGATATTAGAAACCTCAATACCATTTTTGAAGACCTATCCATAGATACCCCACACGTATGGGTTTGATGAAAAAAAAAAATTTTTTTCATTTCTAAGTATGGGAGACCCCCCTAAATTTTTTTTTTTTTTCTATTTTAGTGTGAAAATATTAATGCGGTTCACAGAATACATCTACACACTAAGTTTCAACAACATAGCTCTTATAGTTTCGGAGAAAAAAGGCTGTGACATACGGACAGACAGACAGACAGACGGACGGACAGACAGACAGACAGACATGACGAATCTATAAGGGTTCCGTTTTTGCCATTTGGCTACGGAACCCTAAAAATGAGCCATTTATACTACAAGTACTACAAGCAATTAGCTGAAGACATACATTTTTTTGTTTATTTTAAAAGCAATAACACCCTGAATAACCAACCGAGCAAAAGGAAGTTATAGGATATCCTTTTTTCTCAATGTCTCTATATATTATTTTTGTTATCCTGAAATTCCGACTGGAGCGGGCTCCACGCGGGTAAAATCGCAGGGCGCTGCTAGTAGCTTAATGTTTTCAATGTCATCTCGAGAAGTCTCTCTAGCATGTGCAGTGTACATGCAACAGCACAACTCAGGATCGTGCTCAATAATCGTGCTAACTTCGTATTTCCCCAATCAAAAGCCAAAACTCAACACTTTTCATACTATCAAGACCATGTGGGAGGAGTATGGGGCCTCCTCGAAATGAATGAATAATAGGTACCATCAAGTATTTTCTCATTGTCATGCTTGAAAGGCATTGTCATGTTTATAGATTTACACATAAATGTTTAAAGTAAATTAGACAACAGATGTTAACTGTTTCTTCATATTATTAGAAGAAGAACGGAATAAGTAAATAATAAAAACCACACTAAATCAAAGGTTGCTTCATAGATATGTATCGATTTTTATCACAATTAAACGATTAATGCTAAAATGATTGTTACGACGAACCTATTATCAAATCCTAATCTCAAAAGTGATATAAATAAAAATATGACCCGGATACTTAATAAACAATATTACAAATATAATAATTGGTCCGATGTGCAACGTAAGAACTTTACACCTGATAAGATAGCGGAGTCACCTGATATTGTTATCATTGATAACGTAAACAATATTAAGTCTAAAGTCCTTATTAATATACTGTAATCTATGTTTCCCGTAGGAGTTCCTAAATGTGAAGTATTCCATATTAAAGCACAGATCTTATATTATCTGTATCCCAAATTTCATTCAAATCAGGTTAGTTTAGACGGAAATATGCATAGATACCATATCGCACTTATGCATTTATGAAAATATTATTGTAAACGCAATCAGCTGATTAACTGTGTATTTGGCTTTTAATCTTTTATTCCTAACGTGCAATGGTCGAGTTACAGTTCTATCGATACTATTATATCATTCATTCATTCATTTCGAATAGCATTATAGTAGGATATTTCGCTAGTGTCGGAATTTTTAGACAGCTTAAAGACCTCTTATTTGGTCTAACGGTTGAAAGACTGAGACTGACCACTTAAGGTGCCCTCTGAAGCACGGGAGCGCTCAGATGGATATGCCACTATCAGCTAAGATGAAAGAAGACGGTGAGTTTTCTATGTTTGTCCACCGATTACTCAATAATAGATAGATCGTTTGATATGATTCAAAATGTGTTAGATCAGGTTTGAGCCCATGCTGATCCCATATAAACTGTTTAAATATTGGTTAAGTCTTTTTCAAATGGTTCCGAAAAATCAAGGTAGCCGTCACCTTACAGTTAACACAAGGGGAAAAAAACTAAAACTTAGACACCTAGAGTTAGTTTTTTTCTTAAATTTTATTTTTTACACAATCCAGCAGATGGTTGTATAAACTAAATAATGTCAAACAAAAGGCTCGTAGGGTTGGATCCGAATTCTTAAATCAGGAACAAGGCAGGATTGTGTATACATAAATAGCCCTCGTAGATATTTTCAGAGCCTTAGAGTGCATTTGGTCCCTATGTACCCGACGAAAACTAAACTACACTAACTAAAATAATATTGACAGAAAAGTGTTCCAAGTATTTTCCGGTACATTATAACGTGAAGTTAGTGATTTTATTATTGTATTAGTGAAACGGTGGCGCGCATCTGTTCAACACCAATGAGTGGAGAAGCCACACGCGCATGCGCCGAATTCGTCCACTCCAATAGGGCGAGTCTATAATGTACTCGAATAAGTTGTTTAAGATAGTCAGAGGAACGCCGCATTTCTTACTTGGAATTGGTCACGTTATGAACTATCAATGTGGCCCCCTAGAATATTAAAATTATCAGAAAACATGGAAAATAAGGAATTTTTAAATCCTATAGGTATTTAAAAATCCCATAAGTATGCATGAGGCTATTTTACATCTTAAAATTCCGGGATAAAACTTGCTAGACATATGCTGCTATTTCTTATTTATACTCTATCTACTTGATGGGATATCTAGCCTTATTTCACGTACTTTTAATAGATAAATAAAGTAAACAACTCCCTCCAGTATGCACGCGGACCGGGCGGTCAGGCAGGCGGCAGGCGTCAAGTGCGCACGCGCCACTTAGAGCTAAAATTACGCGGCAATCTGTCGGGCACAGGATATCCACGGCCATCTGCTATCACCACGCCACCAGTAGGGATCGACTATTTATACACGCATTGTCTTGAGGAGGAACGGGACGTGTCTTGGACGGAACGTGAAGGATACTGAATTGAAGAATAGCTTGCAACAAAGGTATTGTGGTGGATTTTGGGCTTTCAAGCGCCACATGGGCAGGCAAAAATCCTGTATTGTATTTTGGTTGAATCTATTATCAACCTGACAACATGTTCAATTCTTCACCTTTTCCAAAACTGTACTTGTAGTACCGATTTAGAAAAGGTAAAACTAATTTTATTGTTATAAGTTTAATTGAACGCGCTAGTTTGACAACCGTCAAATCGAATTTGAACAAATATTTTAGAGCAATATTGATACATACATAAGGAAAATTATAGGCTCCGTTTACTGATATCTTCAGTGAAGTAATAGGCCTGTACCCAGCAGTTGGGCATTATACGCCAATACTTACTCTTCAACACTTACACTTACTCTTCGTCCCAAAATTCCCCATAAAAATGCAGGCTAGTGCTGCTTAGTATAGAAAAGACTCATCTCATGAAGCTTCAACGCAAGTAAAACCGCAGGGCACTGCTAGCCATGTAATTATCTCATTGCAAACCGTCAAACCTAAAAAAGCTTAGCTACCGATCCTTCAACGATTAACACAACACGTTGACACAAGTAAAGTAATAAAGTCGGTAGGAGACGCTCCATCTGGCTGCAACGTGAGGGCGTCACATCTGTACTGTACCGTGTTTAGGTGGGACATTGGTGTTAAATATAACATGATTACCATTTATACAATTCACATCTAACTACTTTTCTACTCTGACACGTGAAAGTTTGTCATGAACCATGGATTTTGTTACTCTTTCATGCAAAATCTTCTGATTTTGGTTGAGCTTTGTTGTGACATAGCTTTTACATCAAATCAACCTATACACTTTTCATCCCTAAATCCCTATGGAAAATGGTTTGCAGGTCGGAGAACAGCTAGTTACATTTATCTCAACTAATATAAAACCTAAACAATATGTTTTTGAACTCTATCTAACCTAATTAAATACTGGTCAGATGTGAAAAAATAATTCTTATATTCAGGCTACTCATGATTATTTATAAACTATGTAGTTTAAAATAGTTATTGACTAAGAAAAAATAAAGTAATATATTCCTAATGTTAAAAATTTTGAACTTTCCTTGCCCTCGGCCCATAACAATACACATCTCTCACGATTCCCTGCGTTCGTTTAAAAAGAGGGTAGCTGCAATAACGCCCGAGCATTCGTCAATCACGTGACCGCCACGTGGCAGTCGCGCGTCGACCGCCGACGGCGCAACACCTATTATATGCGCTCCCCTAGGCACTATTAGATTTTACTTCGCTTCACTAATTTTGTTTATGATAGTGAGGCTTGATTTCGTGCGTGGTCTGTTTCAAGGGGTCGTGGATTGGTTATAAAAAGGTAATATTTAGAAGACAATATATAGTTGCTGATTTATTCTGGACAATAAACTGAAAAACCGCAAAAAAATTATGTTAGTGCTATTTTTACCAATAGACAGCGGAATCAATGAGAAAGTGGGCCACTTATTATCAGAAAATTTTACGATTACAGATACAAAGTGGGCGTTACAACGCGTGTGACGTCTTGTAGATCGCCTACGCCTACACACTTAAAGGTAAAAATTATAAATATTACTATATACCCCTCCCATTTCTACGCCCACAATTGTAGTTTCAATATCTAAATTCAATACTGATAAACTCAGTGCGAATTTTGTTGATAAGATAACAAATTGGGTTTACTGATTGACCTTACTAATGAGATTTAATTTACGTTTATTTATATTCAAAACTGCCTATGTATACATAGATTAGATATAAACTGATAGAGATTATCTTATACTTATCAACACTTTTTGATGAATCGGACTTTGTCTACACGTGTAAACCATAGGCAAGGTCAAGGGGTGCCGAGCATCGAATAGCGACATCGAATAGCGATTTTTTTAGTCTTGTGAACAGACAGAAAGACAAATGAAAAGGCCATGGGCTTAAACCATGTCAAGATCTATTTAGTTTTATTTTTTCAATTAAGATAAAGATAGTTGGTATCCTTCTTTTCGCTTCGCCATGTCGGGTAATTAAATATACCAGTACCAAATGAATGACGTCCCACATGTATGTAACATTTGTCCGTTAAGTCCATCTGTTTGTCATCTGGGTAATAAACCGAGTAAGGAATACAACCAAAGATGTTACTTTGTAATCAGTTATGTCACAATCTCATTACAATGAAAAGTTTAATCTAGACTCATAGGGTTTGTTTGTTTGAACGTATTCAATATTTAGAACTACCCCTCGGATTTGAAAAATGTATCTGGTACCTGTTGTCAAAATTATACAACTCCAAGCCGCACCCCGCGGTTCCACTCGCGTTGTACCCGTTCTCGAGGGAATTTCGGGATAAAATGTATCCCATATGTTATTCTGACTTATAACCTATATAACTGTAAAGTTTCATCGAAATCCGTTTAATAGTTAATGCATGAAAGAGTAACATACATCCATACTACATCCTCACAAACTTTCGCATTTATATAATACTAGCTTTTACCCGCGACTTCGTCCGCATTAGATTGTTACTTTGGACAGTAGTTTTATTTTTAACCTTTAGGATCTTACCAAAGTACCTATGACTCAAGCTGCACACTCACCGGGACGGAACGTCTCGGGATTTATCATTTTTGCTTGTGAAAATTCGAACGTAGCTTCATAGAAATACAGCATAAATGGCTATGCATTCAAATGACGCCGCGGGATTGACAAATCCTTTTCGATGCCGTGGCGCTATTTTAAAGTAGGTAGGTATAGCATTTGTTTATATACGAATACGTTTGATTTTGTATTAGCAAACCTTAAAATCCCTAGCCGTGCCGTCCCAGTGAGCGCGAAGCATCAAACAATTGCTTAGGTGAAAAATAGTAAACATAATATAGAAAAATAGTATCTTATCCGGAGGGAAATTCGGGATAAAAAGTATCCTATGTCCTTTCTCAAGGTCATATCTATGTCTATACCAAATTTCAGCAAAATCGGTTCAGTAGTTTTGGCGTGAAAGCGTAACAGTATCTTATCCGGAGGGAAATTCGGGATAAAAAGTATCCTATGTCCTTTCTCAAGGTCATATCTATGTCTATACCAAATTTCAGCAAAATCGGTTCAGTAGTTTTGGCGTGAAAGCGTAACAGTATCTTATCCGGAGGGAAATTCGGGATAAAAAGTATCCTATGTCCTTTCTCAAGGTCATATCTATGTCTATACCAAATTTCAGCAAAATCGGTTCAGTAGTTTTGGCGTGAAAGCGTAACAGACAGACAGACAGACAGAGTTACTTTCGCATTTATAATATTAGTATGGATTAGTAGGATAATCAAGTTGTGCTCGCTTAAAGTTGCTTTCAAGTATACAGATAGGATAACGGTAACGATTAATGTATCATTATGTATTTACAAATAAAAGTTATTAATACATATGAATAAGTAATATAAGCGCCTGTGGCTTAAAACTCAATGATACTCCCATAGTCACGTATTTTAACAAAGTTTACGCTTTATAATTGTTAAAATGTATTTAATTATCCGAAGTCCTACCATAAAATAAAATATCAACTGGCATATTATTGAAACTACGAGTATGTACTTAAATAGCTCATATTACTTCGTCAAGTCGTAACAAAAATTAACTTTAAACATATTTTTAACACGCTTTTATTAGCTTGGCCTGTATGTATGTATGTATGTATGTATGTATGTATGTACGTATGTAATGAAATCTTTGAACATCATTTTCACCAACTTCCAGAAGTCTGATTAATTTGAAACTTTGCATACGTATCAAGGACCGATGACAATGCAATAATTTAATAACAGTTTCCCATTATTAACACGCTTTTATTAGCTTGGCCTGTATGTACGTACGTAGGTACGAACGTATGTAATGGAATGTTTGAACATCATTTTCACCAACTTCCAGAAGTCTGATTAATTTGAAACTTTGCATACGTATCAAGGACCGATGACAATGCAATAATTTAATAACAGTTTCCCATTATCCTTAATGGATTTGCCAGATTTACTAAAAAAATATTACTTCATATAAAAGACATCAACGGGCACTCGCTGTGGGACGGAACGGGAGTTCTGTTTTATTTTACTAAATGGTACTAGACACTAACAGCGTCCCGTGATGGGCTCGTTCCCGTGGGAATTACGGGATGAAAAGTTGCATATAATGTTATATGGATTTGCCAGATTTACTAAAAAATAAAAAATAAAATTATAGTTTAAAAAAACTAAAAAACACGCTTTTATTGCAAATTGAACTAAAAACTAGAAAATAATTTTTCACCTCAAATCAAAATTATAATAAAATTTAAGTTATTAACACAATGATTCAATTCAGAGTAAAAAAAGCGTGGGGTGCATTTTACTGTAGTTCATAACTATCCTCTCATAGATACCAATGATGATTGTAATATTAAAAAAAAATATTAAGCACCCCACGCTTTTTACTCTGAATTGAATCATTGTGTTAATAACTTAAATTTTATTATAATTTTGATTTGAGGTGAAAAATTATTTTCTAGTTTTTAGTTCAATTTGCAATAAAAGCGTGTTTTTTAGTTTTTTTAAACTATAATTTTTTTTATTGAAGGCCAAGTTTAAATTAACAAGGGTCGTTTGGTAATAATACTTTTTATTAATAAAATATATTCGTAGGCACCTTTTCGGGGCACCTGACACCAGCTGATGACAATACACCTTGGATCTCCCCTGTCGGTTAATTACGAACGGCTGCCCGGCTGGCTGAATGAACGACGATCTTAGCCGGATTGCGACGATGATAACCCTCTTGGACAGTTTTGTTTATAGTCTCTTGTAATTGGACTTATGATTATTTTCTGATTAGGATATCTAGGCTGAATAGCGTATGTGCAATTTTATTTTTTCTGATTGCCAGAATAATATTAATACGAGTTTAAATTTCGAATGAGATAACAATACATGAAAAGGTTGCGCTAAGTTAGCAGTCGTCGGTATGACGTAAAAAAAGAAACACAAAAAAAGGTTTTATACTAGCTAGGCTGTTCTTTTCTACCTAAAATGCGACTGAATACCAAAAATACTTGCAAGTTACCCTCCGAAGTACCCTAGAGCAGTACAGACCAGCTGTCAACCAATAACAGCCAACAGCCACGTGCCCGTTAAAAAAATAACATTAAACCGGGGGAGACAAAATGGCGCGTGCACTTGACATTTCCAATTAATTTGCGCGGGACATCTGTGAGCGCAGCTGAGTCGGTAAAACAGGACTGTTGAGATAACTGTAACGGACCGATCTGATTTTATACGCGAGATACCCCACGGTTATATTCCACGTTTTCGTGGGGAAACTCGACATAAAAAGTAATCGTCCTCTTCAATGTGGGAAGGTTTTATGAAAATATTAGTAGTGCCTATTACTTCGACCGAACGAATTTCGGGACCAAAAGTAACTTATGTGTTAATCCAGAGATCTATGTATGTACCTTGCATTTATCTAATTTTGATCAGTTAGTTTTTGCGTAAGAGAGTAACATAATATGTATTTACTTACATCTCTATCCGTCATCTATCCTCACTTTCGCTTTTATAATATTAGAAGTGTAGCACAATTGTCATTCCAAAACAATTTTAATCAAATTAAAGTCGAAACTAGTGATTAATATCGAAATGACGGTTTTGTTTTTAGACTTCTTGCGTGAAAGATAGAATAGTACTCGTTTAGTAGATAACTAGTGACGTCACTCACTGCTTGGGTTTACAAAATAAGAGAAACATGGGATAAGCCATACGCCTGCTCCCAATCTTTTATACAATATCTCGTATATGAATGTTCTAAATGTTTTATTATTATTTATTCTGGATTTTAATTCAGATGTTGCACAAAATAACAATGACCTGTTCCTCTTTCTCTTAACGTAAAAGAGATCTTAGATTTTTTCAAAATTATTCAATTCTGTTTTTAGCTTGTATTTAATAAGTGCTACTGCCAAGAATAAGTCCTGTAGAGCCAGCTGACTGTACCAAAACAAAATTTCTACAAAAATACATTTTTAAACGAACCAATGAATAAATTATTTCATTTGCATGGAATATTTTAAGAAAGGAACCGTTACTGGAATACTAGCGATGCGTTAATTAGCAACACATACAGACGAACAAAAAGACTCCTTTTGGGCTTACGTAAGTGTTACTTTGACGCGATGGCGGAAAAAATGTATTTTAGGAACAATTATCTTTAAAATATGCTAAAAATACTGTTTTATTATGTTCATTATTAAGGTAAATATTAATCTGGTTATATCTAGTTTTTAGTCTCAAAACAAGAAACGATGCTCAAGCCTTTATTGTTTCGAATATTTACATTTATAGTGTTTAAAATGCAATTCGAAATTTAAATTGACGAACAACAAACCCTCTTTAGAAATAGGTTAAACAAAGGAAGTAAGCTTAAAGTTTATTAACGGAAACGATTAATTATTCTGCTCTATGTCGGCTCTATGATCGTCTATGGTAACAATGAGGACATTGTCGGATTCAAGAGTGAGATCTAAGCATTGTGACTTTGTATTTGTTATTGATACCGACTTCCTTTGAAACCATAACTAGAAAAAATAAATGAATATGTGCCTAATTAAAGTAATGTTTGTGTAGTATTTAAAGATACATAATATATTATACAGCAGAGTGTATCCGTTTAAAAACCCATTCTTGGAAACCCTATATCTATTAACAACTCATAAAAACAATACTAATTCAAAAACCAACCACGAAAGAACATAAACTTTTAACTCTCAGGTATGCGTAAGCGCCGCCATAAAAACTTTTATTCATACATTCTGCACCTGCGAATTTAAAAAAAAAACAAACGTCAAGTTCGTATTTCGAACACCCATGTTTTGACAGCGGTGCCTTTTGTCGATGGTCCGAACATTTATATTCTACCATCAAACATAATTGAATTTAGAATAGTGATGCGAAATGACACCTCGATGGAATTATGAGTCGTGTAGTGTACCCTATTTGGTTTTGTGACAAAAAATATGTGAATTAGATGAAAGGGTTTGTTGTTGTCGCGACTAGTACGCGTTCTATTGTGCGATGGCGTCATTGTGCAACAAGATTAACTGAATTTTCTTAGTGTTATTATTTAGCTCACAGTTTAAGAGTTTCTAAAGAATATCAAGTAATGATACCAGCTGATTTATTCATCGTTCGATCACGACTGGCAACATCGCCGCAGGTTAACGTACCAACTACCTATTCCAAATTCAAATCGAATTACTTCGTGAGAATGGAATCCCAAATCTGTGACATCCTCCGTAATTATTCCAGGCGATTATCCCAAATATTCAAAATAACAGCGTCCATTTATCAAAGACCTCTTCTTTTACACTAAAATGTTAGCAAACTTGATTAAATTAGGGTTCTTAATAAAAAGTTTGCAAGGAATTCAGTAATCAGTAGCGTTGGCTCACGCGAGAATTGCGTTCGGTTTTCAAATGTTTGATTGACGTTTGCTGCTGGCCGGTAGGACAATTAGCATAACTTTTTCTTCACAGGATGTATTGAATTTATGTTAATAGTTGAGCCCAAATCTGTCAATATCAATGTGACATTACTTCCGTTTTTATTAAAATTTAAACACTCGAACTTGTTTGAAAACGTTTTCTTTGTACGAGTATATAACGAATAGAAGTTGCAAGCACAATTCTTATTAAAAGCAGTAATTATGTAACGTTTTAATAGAACCTTTTGTAATAAAGTCTTGTCCAGTAATTTGGCGCCAACTACCAATATTGGGTAGACTGACATTATCGTCTACAGATCATGAAATATCTGCGTCGTGAGTGGCCAGTGTCTCTAGGGGTCCATCTGGAGTCTGTGGGAACCTGCCTCGGGCCGGTACAGACGCACGCAACACTGAATACCATTGTAATGTAACTTGTGCACACGAGCGTATGGAAACGATTCAAATGAAGACTGAAGACTTGGCAGCTCTTAGATCTTAACCGATTCCATGTGAGTCGAAAAATACATAATCATTATTATTGCAAATGGTTAACTATGTCAAAATTGGCGGGAGTCTGCAACTTTGTGTGGCTGATGAAATATTTTCGCAATGACAAATCTTTGATGATATAAAGTTATGTTTCAGAGTGTACTTTGTTGGCAAAAAGATTTCATTCGTATATATTTATACTCGTATATCACTAGCCAGACAATGATTAAAAACCCGTTAACACATATTTCCTAAAAACTCTCTCTCTATAAATTGTGAAACATCAAAAGTCATCTAGCAATTAATGTAAGATTACGAGCTCGTGTAATAGCTGTGTTAAAACCGGTAGCGGACACACAAATCATTAGATCTTCCACCAACTACTGTGTTTAGCGCGACTTAGTTGATTTATATTTATTTTTGATATTTATTAACTTTAGATTTAAAGATATACGTGGCTAGGTTGAAGATTGACGACGATTTAAGTACAAACAACGCAATGTAGAGTGTGCAGAGTAAAGATAAATTAAGTTTGAATATGTTAGTGGCCAACACTGTGTTGCAGTTAAATTGACTGCTGACTGAAACCGGTGCTGACAATTTCCCATGCCCTCTGAAGCGCGGTAGAACTCAGATTTGCCACTATCGGCCATTCATTCAAGTATAAGAAAAGCTAAAGCATTATTTGATGAGGAGTTTTAGATTGAATACAAAAAAGAGTATGTTTTGTTTGACCAAGGAGGTTAACCCGCTTGTACTTGACTTCGAAAACCAAAGGAGGTTCTTAAATCGTGTGTTTTTTAAATTATTGTCACCTCATATCGAAAATCCTTTGGTATATGAAATAATGCTGACTTAATTGCCCTTTTTCTTAATCGATTTAAAAAAGGAGGTAGTTCTTATAAAAATCTTGTATGAAGTTGGTTTTTGCTTTACAAAATGAAGTATTTATCAAACTTACACTTTCCAACATAATTACCTAGCTCTACCACATCTCAACCTATGACACCGACTCCATTAAGTCTCCACCCTGTCATTACTTCGCTTGTGACATTTCGTTTCACCTCCGAAATATTTCCCAAATTGTCCCTAAAGGCTATTTCTCACGGCACACTCATAGTAAACTATTATTAGAAGAAAAGTTAGATGGACACGCCTGTTTGAAATACATTAATGGTTTTGAGGGAGGGTTTACGTTAATGCTTGGTAGTGACACAGCAATGGATGTTTGTGGTCATTTCGGACGAAAGTTAGGTGCAATTATACAAGTACGACGAAACAGCGTGTTTTGTAGCAATTATAGCAATATGGGGAGTATGAATTAAGTCATATGGGGGAAGTCGGTTTGAATCTTTAGTGTTAAGACTTTAGTTTGCATAGTCTAGCCATAGTTTTGAAATTTTGACCATGATAAGGCCCGGGTTAAATTGGTTACTCCCAAAACACCCCCTTTTAAGCGCTCAAAAGTCCCATAATGATTATATCATCTGATGAAAATACCATCCCCAAAATCTCCCAGGAACGCAATGTATTTAACGCGATAGTGGAAATGCAGCGTACTGCTAGTGCTCAATGCAAATAATTACAAGCTCTCACTAATGTTCACCGTTACAAAGCTAGCCCCGAACGGTTATCGATTCGAGTTATAGATAATTTACGAGCGAAATTAAATGTTACTAAAATATTGCAGCTAACATTATTGATATCTCCGCGTCCGTGTGAAGCCCCGCAGCTACAGATTTTAATAATCACAACACTTGAGATAGAAAGTCTGTGAACTACGCGTTATGATGGACTTGTGAAATTAATAATGAATATAATACCCGGACAAATTCACACACGGTTAATTAGACCCAAAGTAAGCTCTAAGCTTGTGTTACGGAATCTAACTCACTGATACTACGACATATACCATACGTTAATCTATACTAATATTATAAAGCTGAAGAGTTTGTTTTGTTTGTTTGTTTGTTTGTTTGTTTGTTTGTTTAAACGCGCTAATCTCAGAAACTACTGAACCGATTTGAATAATTCTTTCACTGTTAGATAGTCTATTTATCGAGGAAGGCTATAGGCTACATTTTATCCCGAAATTCCCACGGGAACGGGCACAACGCGGGTAAAACCGCGGGGCGCTGCTAGTACTTTATAAGAATACTAGCAGCGCCCCGCGGTATTACCCGCGTTGTTCCCGTTCCCGTGGGAATTTCGGAATGAAAAGTAGCCTATAACCTTCCCGTTGAATGTGGCTATCCATTACAAAAAGAATTTTTCAAATCGGTTCAGTAGTTTCTGAGATTAGCGCGTTTAAACAAACAAACAAACAAACAAACAAAACAAACTCTTCAGCTTTATAATATTAGTATAGATATAATTGACACCCAGACGTCGTCGCCAACAACTATGTCTTCACATATTGTTGACTCCGGGCGGGAATCGAACCCACAACCCCCGACACAGAAGCGCTCTCACTGCCACTGTGCCAACGGGCTTGTCATTTGACTAGCCGTGCCCCGCAGTTTTATCCGCTTTGTACCTGTTCCCGTGGCTATTTGGGGATAAAAAAGAAGTACAACCTTCCTTTTGCAAGAGGCTATCACATACAATAGTTTTTTATTTATTTTTTCAAATTAAGTTCAAATTATTCGCTCGCTCACCTACCATTGAACTCGCTGGCTCGCAACTCGTATATTCACCAAACCCTAACCCGTATTGACTATCTGTAACTCACTACTCACTCGACCAGACCACATCTGTGGCCTTTAGGCGGTCTAACTCCGATACAGTGTCGACCACTTGTAAAAGAAGTATCATCGTAGACAATGCGCTGAGCTATACCAAGTATACTGTTAGTAACACGCGATGTTTGGATGTATTAGATGAGTCGTTACCTCAGTATCGTTACTGAGGAGCGAGGTGCCGCGGGTCAGGAAGGGGTCAAGCTAGGAACTTACGGCGCGAATAATCCTACTAATATTATAAATGCGAAAGTTTGTGAGGATGGATGTATGTTTGTTGCTCTTTAACGTAAAAACTACTGGTCGGATTTGCCTGAAACTTTACAGTAATATAGGTTATACATTAGAATAACACATGGGATATATTTTATCCGGAAATTCCTGCGGGAACCGATACAACGCGGGTAACACCGCGGGGCACTAGTAATACATATTGGTACGTGCCTGGAAGCCGTTGACACAAAGAAGTTGCTTAGCAAGTTTGAGTAGGCTAGTGGTCAACCCTTGCCGGAGGTTTAAGACCCCTAAGGCTTCCGTGTATCTAAGAATTGACGTACCCTAAGCACGACCGCCCATTCAAGTAGAGACCGAGCTACAGGTTGCTTAACAATCGCAATGAGTTAATGTAGGTTTGCTAAATAAGGACTAATAACGAGACGTTGTTTTACTCGTATTGCACCGGTCCTTGTTGTTTAGAAATATAAAGTATGACAAAAGACAAACTGATATAAAATAAGGTGGCTTTTCATTCATTTACAAACATTAAAGTAAATGTCCCACTCCTGAGCAAAGGCCTCTCATCTCATTGACGATATCAGTACAGTGAGGGAGGGGGATTAGGCATAATCACCACGCTTGCCAACAGATAACGAACAGATTTAATACAATTAATCCATAAACGATCTGCTTCTAGATTGATCCAATTTCACATCGAATATTTCCCTCTCGGTAATTTAAAGTTCGTGCCTTTGACCGCAGGTAAGTGATCCGTCGGTACTGCCGGCAAAAAAATGCAAATTGTCATAAGCCACGGGCGATTCACGAACAGACATTCCCACAGTGGACCGGTACCGACAGCAACGTCATTAACGTTACCAGCTATCAAATACTCGTACAACACTATGTTGTGCACTTGGAAAGTTTGGAGTCATTACTGATTCAGCTGTAAAGATTACTAACTTACACTTTATCTTAGTTTCCATTGAGCGAGCTTCCATATGAGCCTTTAGCCCTATAATTGTTTTAAACTTGACAGTGTGTAAAACGCATTAGTCAGACATTTTAAAAATCAAGCTTTTACTTTCGAATTCTTTGACTAGCAACTTATAGGCTCACTCAATAGAAAAGGATATATCATATTGGTCGAATTTTAAACTTTTTCTAGAATTTGTCAAACCACATCTTGTAGAACCTTGTTAATATCGCTCAATCTTAATTTTGCTTAAGCAAATTTCGAATACAGTGGGATTTAATGAGCGAGAGTGTAAGAGTCCTTTTCTGCTGTCGATACACTCGTGATGAATCCTTACTCCACATAGATATTATCCGCTGGATGCGATCATACGACGATAGTCTTTACTTAGGTACCTACCGATTTATTTATTCACTTTTTACTCAGTTAATACTTCTTTTATTATTTCGTTAGTGTGTGCACACGAATTGTTTACCTCAGATTTATTTTTATCCAAAACAAACAACCGAGTTTTAAAAAATTGGCTTTTATTTTACATCATTAACTAATGCATAAAAGGACCGCCTTTACAAGAATCTTGGTCACACAGAAAAGTCGTAATTTTAAACAGTATGAAGTGCTCACATACCCATCACTATTTATACTTCTATACTAATACTAGCTGCGCCCCGCGGTTTCACCCGCGTTGTACCCGTTCCCGCGGGAATTTCGGGATGAAAAATAGACGTTGACCGATTCTCAGACCTACTCAATATGCTCACAAAATTTCATGAGAATCGGTCGAGCCGTTTCGAAGGAGTACGCGAACGAACACTGTGACACGAGAATTTTATATATAAGATAATAAAGCTAAAGAATTCGCTGGAAAGCGCTAATCTCAGAAACTACCCATCCGATTTGAATAATTATTTTTGTAATGGATTTACCATATTCACCACATTAAACGGGAAGATTATAGGCTATTGTTCACCCTGACATCCACGGGAACGGACTGACACAACGCGGGTAACACCACGGGGCGCTGCTAGTTTACTTGTATTATTTCCCTGAACATAAACACCATAACTTTTGAACAAACAATCATCTGTTGAAGCCATCATCTGTACAATCATATACAAATCATCATTTAGATGTGCCGAAATGATTCCGGCCGTACGCTCTCATTACCATCTTCATTCTCACGCTGTTGATGACCTCAGTGATCGAACCTTCTTGGAGAAAACTTCAATGTATGAATGCTCATATGATCATTAACATGAATCTGTAGTCTTTACTATACTGAAATAAAGCTTGGGCTTTATTAAAAAGTTATTTTTTGGTTTGTTGAAATGCAGTAATCTTGGAATATGAAACGTATTTGAAAAAAAGATAGTACAGATGGTAGTATAAAATCAAAAGAGATGTTTTCATCCCGGAATTACCACGGAAACGAGTACATTAAACTGCGGGTGGTGCTAGTGTTTATCAAAACCTCAATTGTATGTAATTTAGCGAATTGACTTGACTTTTACAGCGTTTTTATTGGTAGATTTTATATTGCAGTCAATTAAAAATCCTTAAATCTTTTGCTGTTATAGATTTTCTTTCATGAAAACAACCGGAAAATAGTTACCACTAATCTACAATACTAAGAACAAGGTCGCGTCCATTAACCTTTAACCTGAACCAAAAAACTAAGTTTTTGACCACCAGTGAACTGCGCTCGTGGGCGTGGGCTTACTCGACACGCCAAATGAAGGTGCGTTGTTTGAGCACAGATTATCACTTGATCTTTAAATAAGAACGTGATAATGTACCGCTCTGGATGCTAGTGTGAATGTGTGATATTAACCCACACAATATCATACTATCTTCAACTTATACCTTATCCTAACGAAGGAAGTCGGAAATTATAGTTGTCATTTTTGTTTTCATCCCTTATTTGGGTTTGTGTGACTTCTGTTATAACATAACGTCTTACCGCCGACACAGATTGCTTAGGGGAGGTTAATGTAATTTTCATTTGTTATGTATAGAAAATTACGTCAATAAGTTTATTGATGTTCCCGAGTATGGTAGATAGAGTAATTTGCTTGTAGCATAGGTGGTGGCATTTCTACTTAAGCGCTACCGTGTTTCGGTAGGCACATTCAATTATTGGTCTTCTTTGTTTCATTTGTTAGACCATTGTAGACTTTAAGAGGTCTAAAAACTTCGATGCCAGGGTTGGTCGTAGCTACTTAATATACTAAATTAAACGGGTCTGTATGAATATATAATGAGCGCAAATCGTGTGAGTTTAAAAAGTATATTGGTCGTAGCTAGCCGTTAGCAATCGCTAGACGCTGTCGCTTCAGCGTGGGCTACCTTAAAGCGACCTTTACGCACCGTAACTATGACCATATAAACTTGTGCGTATTCTGTGTCTTCCCCAAACACAACTCGTCTCAACTATCCCATACATTTTTATCAAAAAACCTGTCAAAGTCCTCATCCTCCCACTGACCCTCGACCCGCCAAATATTGACCATTCACCGAAATTGGTCAAACATCAGACTTACAAATAATAACTAAACAAACACACATTGTATTAGCTCCTCCAGCAAGGGTTACAAAGTCGACACCTCCGCATATTGTGTCGGGTAAACACACTCTGTTTGACCTTATAAAATTTTCCCAGGACTTCGAAATGTGTAGACATTTTTGGTAATTTCAAAGCTATATGTGAATGTTTAAGGTGGATTTTTGTTTGTGTTTTGATTTTCTGGTTCGTGACTTTCCATGAGTTTCTTTGGATCATTTACCAATGATCGTCATTACTTTAGTTGTAATAATTTACTGTTATCTAGTTTACTTTATTTTGTCAGTAAGTAAGTTTTAGTAACCAATCTTGGTGTCAAAGTTTTATTTAGTAACTATCCTCCAAATATTATTAATCGGCCACCTCGGCGCGGGTATAGTGACATATTATGCACTCGCCTGTCAAAACCGAGGTCCTAGGTTGAATTTGCGAGTCGAGCAAGTATTGGAAATCTGGCCAGTGAATGAGATCACCAACCAGCAGTAGACTAGCTTGGTGACTATGACTCCCTTCTTAGACATTACAAGCTAATTCTTTACTCGTCTTTGAATATAGTCGGTGTCTCTAATTAATACGATGCAGGTAAGCGCAGGCGCCGATTCATTCCCGACCGAGGTTTTTTGTATTTTTTTAAAACGTCATAATTCATTGAAAAGGTTTCATCTTTATGGTGCGATGCATCTATGAGTTATCTTTAATGATGAATTGACAGGTTAAATACTAGTTTAGGAAGTATTGAGTATAAGCTGTTGTCTGGGTTTGGCTAAGGGCTTATTTTTAACGGAATTATATCCAAGAAGAAGGTTCTATCTAAGAAATTAAAAGATAAAATTACATAGATAAAATTAAACTAGATATTAATATGTATTTTCAACAACAGAAATTGATGTCTATCTTGTTCGTGATAAACTCAAAAACGGACTAGATGGACTTGACTCGCAGATTCGCAGATTGACCATTTATTAGTCCATGATGAAAGTATTGGCTAATTCATCCCAAAATTCCTACGAGTTAAACCGCAGGACACTGCTAGTATTGAATAACATTGAACGACACAAATAAACATAAATAAAACATCTCAAAAATACTGTTTTAATATAAAACAAATATTTATTTAACGAAGACATAAAACACTTTAATTTTCGATTTACTTTCCACCTTTCTGTGTTCAATTGTTTTATAATATAACATGACATGTGGCCACTTTAATAAGGTCTGAAGAGTTATAATAATTGGCAAAAATACTTTTTCGTTTCAATACACTATTCGGGAAATTATTGCCCAAGAGTGAGCGATAAATTGTTCGTAAAAGAGACATTGTCGTTGTGCAAAGTTTTTTGTTTAAAATATTTTAAAAGTATTTCTGCTATTAGTATACTCGGTTCTCCAATTTATAGTAAATTTCATGGCCAGCTCTTTTACGCAAAGAAATGTGTTTTAGAGTCATAAAACAACTTTTATATTATAGACTTAACTTCCATTTAATGTTTAATTTAATTAAATTCCCATCGTATTATAGTTCGAAGAATTATCATTTACGGTAGCAGTTCTTTGTCTGGGACGTCAGCTTGGAGATTGCAAACTCGCTCGATCTACGCCACAGAAATGCCGTGGTCGTTGGCATTGAGCGCGTTTTTTTAAATTTTTATTTATTTAAGGTTGCTTAAACAGCTTGGTCATCAGCGACCGACAACCAATTGAGTTATATGTACTAACGTATGATTAAATGAGATAAGTTAATGAGTTTAAAAAAATTTACAGTTATACATATTTGTATTGCTCAGACAGTCCTTACTAGTTGGCGAGTACAATATTTTCAAGATAAATCGACACAATTTGAATTAGAAAGATCGCTAAGGACCTGTTTACAACCTATATAATGAACACCTAATGACTGAACATGTGCTAGGAAGTGTGTCAGTAGAAGTAATTCAAAGCAGGTGTGCCGAGGCGAGGCCTCCTGCCGGTCTAGGACGTATAGGCTACCTACAAGTCTAGATTATCAGGTAAAATGCTTTCGCTTTTTGCATCGTTTAGTATGCTAATTTAATTACTAATTTATAGATTTTGAAATAGAGTTTTTTAAAAGTGACTATAAAACACAATTTATTATTTAGAAATGTTATTAAATTTTGTGTCAAATAGTTTAAAATGTTCTTTAATTTTTACGGTATGTTAAGTATATTGAGTTTGAACCGACTTCCAAAAGGTGGTTTGGAGAGGAGGTTCTCAATTCAGATGTTTCTATTTGTATGTGTATTCGAGCATAACTCGATAGTTTTCAAATGATGTACTCGTATAAAATAATTTTGCATCAAAGTGGATATTTTTTAATGTACGTCTTGATTAAGATATGATAATAAAACGATCTAACGCGTGAATAATTAAATTACCACTAATTGTCTAATAAGGTTTCTTTAAGTTTAAGCTAAGGTTCCTTGTTTAAGCTAATCGTTTTATGAATAACTTTCTTTACTTAAAATTAGGAAGCACAAGAATACTGTTTGACACTATAAATATAGAACAAAAATATTTTTTTTCTGCCAGGCCTGAAAACTGAAAAGGAAATCTGAAGCAGTAAAGGCTATGACCCAAGAGTCCAGTTGCTATACCGTGCCTACCAACAGTAATACTAAAATTACAAATAATTACTAATGCATCATTAGAAAAGGGCAAATTGCGCGACCTTTCAGCACGTGCCCTCACCACGTGCAAACAAACATCTGACTTCACCCATTGTCACAAAAACTTGACCTATACCAACCGTTATAGGTAATAATTGAGGAATTGAATAACGCATCTATCGCAAAGGTGTGACGCAACTGTCTCAACTGACTACAGGTGAGCCCGTCAGGTGTAAACACGCCCTAACATCAAGTGCTGCCAACATTACGAGCATAACACTCCGCCATAGACAATTTCAACCTTCTTTCGTTCAAAGCGGCTACGTTGGTCCCCCATTCAGCCGCAACAATAAGTTGGCATACAAAACCTTTGTTGGAGTCGCAACCACCTTTTAAAACATTTGCTACAATTTAAGGTCAGTTAATAAATTAATGAAAATTTATTTGAATTGTTTCGATGTTGCTTCGGATCGTGATGTAGTTGGCTGAATATCGATCTGTCAAAACGTGATAACGAATTGTTGGTGTTAATCAGAATACAGTAATATTTATTCCGCCATTGTTTTGTCAATCAAATGCGACAGTTTTATTTACTACGTCTGACCGAAGACAAGACGAATATGGTGGACTTTTGTTACTTTTACTACAAAAAAAGTTTTAATTGAAATTGTGGTATAAAACCTGCTTCGGCTCATTTTGTAGTTTGTGTGTGGTGTCGGCCACAAAATGCCACAGAAGGCATAAATGCATAATTATACGGGAACCACATCCGTATATTAAAACAAAAGACTGGCCGCTTAAAAAGTAAAAACCAGGCGGCGTGTTTATCTTTGGACCCACACTAGCCTATTTTTGACAACCTCCATCGACTTTATAAGCACTTTGCCTTAGGCGTTAGAAGTCCTTGGTTCGATCCCCGGTCCGAGTAATTGGGCACACTCCAGTTTAAACCTTTAATATTTTAAGTTTGTTTTTTTTAACATAGGTAATACACTTACTTCTATATCACAATTCACGCACAATTTGGCGTCCCTTGCATGCATGTTTATTTGATACATTATACTATAATGAATTCAATACCCCAGCTACCATTTACTGCTAATAAAAAATATAAATAACAACAATTTTGAATATTATCCAAGTAAAATAACATATCTTTATGACCATAGAGTATTAATGAAACCGAGAAAATATGACACTGCAATTTCAACTTGAAAAATAAAGCATCCATAGACGAGACTATAAAGTGTAATAAATATGTTCGAAATTTAAAAAGATAAAACCGTTAAAACGATTAATTGCGTGACAGCTGTTCGATAATTAAATAAATTCAGGAAATGTGTAACAATGTGTAGGAACTATTTAATTTACCCCACGATAGTACGCATGTAAGAAGTATCAATATTAATTCATTTTTTAATTTAATTGCGCTGATCAACGGTCGCATGCTATTCTGCCGGGTGTCCGTCCGATCCGTCCATGTAATGACGCTAGGCTGGAACCAGGTGTCAAAGGCGAAAAACGAATAAAATAATGTTACCAGGTTAAAAAATCTCTGCAGGTGCGTCTTACTTGGTCAGGCGAAAAGGCAGATGTCCGAAAAAACTTAAATTAAAGTTTACACTAAAGACGCCGCGATTGCGTAATTATTTAATGGTTGCCAAATTAGGATCACAAAATGTATTAAAGATTTGCAGGGAATCTTATTTTGGGGATGACTCGTCAAATGAGTGCTCAGGACCGCAAATGCGGAATGATTCCAATGCGAATGATTCCATTATTTTTGTTCCATTGTTTTGTTCTATTAACCATAGTGTTATTTCAACATTATTAATGTTTTGACTAAGATTTCCTATTTTAATGTTTTAACTATTTTACTTTCACCTGCTGTAATGTCTATGGTATCTAGATTAATAAACAAATATATGAAGTGGTATTATTATACTCGGAATTTTAATTCGATTCCAGATTTGACATTAGCTACTGTCACTTTGTGAAATAATGATACCACATATAATAGTGTAGTGTAGTGATACGAATATCTTATTTCATTGCGAATCGATATTTTGTTATTTTGTTGGGTTTTTGTTAAATTGTTGTTACGTTGTGTTTGTTGTTACGTTTATAGTTTTAATTTAATAATTATTACCATAATACATCTATCTGTTTTATTTGTCATGTTCCTTCATGATCACATTTTTTTTTTGATTTCACACACAATTATAAAAGAAAAGTCTCAGATCGTTAATTAATCATCAAAACTAAATTATCGGTTCAGAAATATTTAATTTCCTGATATACTTAGTTTACGAGAGTAAAATTATAAACGAGAAGAATCGATCCGGAAATATTCCATTTCCATATCGAATAATTTCGCAACGTCACTATTTATTACTTGTCATAATGTTGCAACACTGAAATTGTCAAATCTGGAATCTAATTAAAATTCCGAGTATAGTTGGTATTCTCCATAATTTATCAGAGCATCTATACATTTACGCATAAAGTGGTAACAACGTAAAATAAATATACACAAAGACATAAAATGATTATATTTCAACTATTTATTTAATTTATACATAATTGAGTTATATAACTTTTTATACTCGTCTTTATCTCTTTAACAAGATACTTTATTTATTATCTCTCATTTTAAATAACTAGCAGAAGCAAATAGCCAATTATTGAGTAAATCGTAAATAAGGAATAATTAAAGTTTATAAATAAATTGTTTGAATGTGAAATAGTATGTAAAAAGATAGTTTTAGTGATATATCGAGATAAACGGATCAGCTGCTGGCGCGCGGCACTATGTGCCCGCGACCACGGCCGCTGCCTTTCTTTACAATTAAAAAATATATTAAATTCTTTGTGGTTCACGCACCATGTTTGTCGATTTTGTGGGATAGTTTTGGCATTATGTATGTAGAGTGAAGACAAATAATATGTATTATGTTTTCTTTTATAATGAAGGCGTTGTAATGTCAACGAGGTATTTACGTAGGTTATACTTATATAGACACACACAATCATTATACAATAATTGATTCGTAAACTAGCAGCGCCCCGTGGTTTCACCCGCGTTGTACCTGTTCCTGCAGGAATTTCGTGATAAAAAGTAGCCTATGTTCTTTCTCAGGCTCTGGACTAACTGTGTACCAAATTTCTTTCAAATCGGTTCAGTAGTTTTGGCATGAAATCGTAACAGACAGACAGAGTTATTTACGCATTTATAATATTAGTTAGGATTAGGTCAACATAATTACGTCCTTAGTAAAAACCAATTCGTTGGATCCCAAATACCTATTGATATTCAATGCATACCAACTTACTATTTCTAGAGAAAATGAAGTACTTAGTTCAATATTTTTCATCAAAAAAAGTATCCCACATTTACTAATACAACTAGCCACCTTATAACAAAGATGTAAAGGTGCGTCTACACCCGGCTATTATCGGCTGGCCTATTTGTCATTGATGATCCGCGAGCCGCAAAAAATGTAACACCCGACAAATTCGGACCTTAATTATAATAAACACGTCCGTTCAGGATATTTAACGTAAGAAAGCTGCATTTTACTAAAAATAAACTATTTCGCTAAAATAGCAATGTGTATTAAAATACTTTTGATGATATCTTCACTTATTTATTGATATTTGCTTCAAATTGCTAAATAGTCTTTCAGTTTTGCAGAGTGGATAGTTTAACTTGTTTATAGGCCTATTCAGATATGAATTAATGTTACATTAATATTGTTCGCTCGTAGTAATAAAACTCTCTCTTATGTAATTAAGATAGCTGCGCTTTATTGCACTATCAATACAGTGTGAGACAGAGATAAAATAAAATAAAGTAAAGATAGAGTGAGACAAAGATACTGTCTGCAAACCAATACTATCCGACTATCTATAATATGTGTTTATATAAATCTAGGTACAGTTTATATAAACGGGAAATAATTGTGTAGGAAGCGATTAAAACAACCGGAACCGATAACCTAACGTACTATCCGAATCGGAAACGGCGCTGTTCATCCTCGTAGTGCCTACCACTGTCATCAACTCAAACCTACTTACTGAATTGAAACTACGTGTACGGATACACTTCTCTTTTATTTTACATTTTTATCTGACGTTTTGGCCCTTTTACAGGAACCGTGGTCTCAGAAGACTGACTTACTTATAACTATCATGATAGTTTAAATAGTGTAGTAACTAATTACTTGTAATGCTAACTAAGGTACTTGAGTCAGAATATATTGAGTCTTGTGCTTCAGTGGTGTTTATTATTGGCGAGCTAATGGAGGAGAACCTCAATTTGCGACATGCTAAGTGGGGAGGCCTGAACACGTTATTTTCGGCATATATTGTCTATGTCCTAGAAGGCGCAGCTAGTCTCCCGGCTGGTGTTCTAGACTGAGATGCCGACGCCGTGCATCACAGCGTTGGCCGCAGCGGAGACGCGGCGCATTCTGTCGGGTGCAGTGGTCGAGGCGCCTGGTTGGCGCCCGCTTGCATAGCGCTATACTGCAAGTAGACGTATTGGCCGGTTGGAAATTATTTAGTATTTATATTCGACCAGTATTTTGGAACTTTATATTATTTTTGGTCCGTATTATGGGGCGGCTGTCTTACTCTTCTGGCCACTTCTGCCGTGTTGGGAAATTCGAATATAGAGAAATACCTCTTTTAAATGCTAAAAAGGGTATGTAACGTGGTCTGTGATTACTTTAGACTTGAACCCTAATATTTATTAGAGTGCCGAAAAGGTATTTCATTTAAAGAAGTAGAAAAATCATAAAAGAGCCTCTTCTTCTACGTTGTGTTCTTTCTAAACCCTCCTAGTATTTTCAAATCAACTCTAGTAATTTACTGGTACAAATGCCTAGGTCCCGACGAGCCAATCCCGTCGGGCCGGCGCACTCGGCGCGTGCTAATCGGTGACGAATCTGTGAAATTGGCTCGTCGCGGTCACCAGGCGGCTCACCTCACGGCCGCGCGGTGGCCGCGCGGTGCGGTGAGCACACGTCTTTAGCGGGCAGCGGGCAACTATCATCTTTCGCTTCGTAAAAAAGTTAAAATCCAAACTGAAATGACTGGATTTCCTATCATCATATAAAAAGTTCGAATAGATTAGTGGCCAACACTGGTGAGCGAACTTTTAGACCGCTCTAGGCCTCTGAAATGGTCTAACTAACGTAATCATGTCAACGCTATCAAACTTTGTATGTAGAATAAGTCGCCTAACAGCTAACACTATTGACCAGGCGCAACTTTGGACCCTAACTACCATCTTGAACTATCTTCCAAATATTATTGTTTTCTGAAGTAAGCCCGCGTACGCCGTGGCCCGCCGCTCATCAGACACACGCGTCGAATCGATCGCATCGCGCCATCGCGCCCATCCCGACCGAATTAGAATCAATCCTTTATTCTATTTTAATTGCTCTCACTATCAGTTTGATTGCGCTCGTAAAGATGCTATTGAACAATCATGAACATTACGTTTATTTTATTTATCATTGCATTTTGTTTGTTTTTGCAATTAACGTTTTTATTGTTGTAGATGCTTTTTATACTATACTCGCGACCCGCACTTGCTTTGCTTCGATTGTTGAGCGTAAGGTGTCCGTATGTATTTCGGGTTAATAGTTATTATATACAGATATAGGTACTCTTCGATACCTCTATTTGTTGGTGATATCTTCATGAACATCCGTTCAGTAGACTTTGGGAATAGGAGAACACACACACACACAGGAAGAAAGACAGACGCGGCGGGGACTTCATTTTATAATACAAAAATATCTCTTAACTAAAAATTAAATATACCTACCTAGGTACTTAGTCTAAAATATGTATTATTTTAAACGACCTCTCTAACCTATAAATCACCGGCAAACGTGTAGATAATCAACAAACACACAGTAAATATCAATCCCGCCATATTTCTTTACATCAAAAAACTAATTCCCACTGAAATTCCTACTTTACAATAATTTCCTAACATCTGTGTCAATTTGTGTTGACATTACATTGTGTTAGTCGAGATGGCGGGAAAAAATAAAACCATCGACAACATGTGCATCCTTCGACATTAAATTAAAAATAAAATATTTAGAACACGGAATTTCTATATTCAACTTTATAGTATTGCACTAAAGGTCATTTCAGCATTGTGCCCCAAAATCGTCATCTGTAAAAGTTGCCATTAGTAAAATATGGTATTTAAAAATAATTATGTTGTGCGATTCCGACTGTGTTTTCGTGTCGTTAGGAGAATTTGTCGATAATTTATTGATAATTTGTGTGAACTCTGACTATGCGCAGTATTTCTTGGATTCCGTTTTGTAAATTGCCTTCTTGATGTGTTAATAGTTATTACTTTTGGCAACAGTTAGTACGGAGAGCAAAATATAATGGTAAACATATGTAGGCCTTTACATTTAATTATCTTTTGCTGTATGATGAACTGGCCGCGCCCGCGCGTTTTACCTGCGTTGCGGTCGTTCCCGTGATAATTTCAAGACATAACATAGTCCATTGAGTTACATGTACTAACGTTAGTACATATAACTCAATGACATAGTCTACCTACCTCTCGAATATAGCGATCCAATACAAAAATAGTTATTAAAATAATAATCACACTGTCATTTCTTGAGATATAACCCCTTCAAACGAACATAAAAACCTCTTCAGCTTATTGTATCAGTACTAGGCACGCCCCGCAGTTTTACCCGCGTTGTGCCCGTTCCCGTGGGACTTATGGGATAAAAAATAGTTTATAACCTTCTTCTTGAATGTAACTACTATACAAAGAAATGAAATTGTGGTATTTGTTAAGACAACCCGTCCACACAAAAACAAATCAAACTCTGCACCTTCATTACATTAGTATAGATAGATAGTATAGTCTGGTATTTCTAATCTTATGACCTACATCTACTAGAAATAGGTTGTATTAATTGTGTATAGTTGATCTATATATCGCAACGTCGCCACCAACTGCGGTACAGGTGGTACATGATTACATTATTTCGGCGCGTGCTGCCACCTTGCGGCGACAGGTGACAGCTGAACCGCCGCGCGCAATAAACGGAAATTCCGCATGTCACGGCTTATAGGCTAATTCGGTTGTAAAAATATTGTTAGAAAGATAATGGAGAAAGTTTATAAAAAAATATCATAGTTTTTGTGTGTCTAAGTGGGGGTTATGGTAGTTTTTTGGTGAATTTGGGCAAAAAGTTGCACGAGGCGGGTGATAGGAGCTTTTTATGTACCTTACCTACAGCCCAAGTAAAAGTTGGCACTCTAGCGCATGGTCAGTTAAGTACAGAATGGAAAAACTGATATTGACGCGATAGTAGGCCTTATAGACGTCTGTGTAACTAGATTGTACTGTTGTATTGACTGTACTTACGCTCTCGCAAACGTTGACACAAAATGGCAATCCCAACGGACGTAAGAAAATGCAAATTGTGTATTTCTACAACTTGCAGACTGAAATATCTACTTTAACAGACCGTCCTTTAAGTTATGACAACGCTTTATATTTAACAGTCATTTAACAGCGTACATAATCATAAACTTTTTAACCAGCGTATGTTACGTTAACCAGCCGTTCAAACAACCCACCCTTAATGTTTACCGGTTGCCAATAGTGTTTACTGATCAACTGCCCAATATTTTGCGGCTTCCTTGTGGTAGTGGTAGCAACTTGAACATGGTGCAATGCCAGTCGTACAGCAAAATGTTAAAGTGGAGATGTAATAGTTATTACAACTAACTCAATAGATGGGTAATCTTTGAAACAAGAGAGGTTTGAGCTAAATCAAATAGATGTTTATAAGATCAAAACTAACAGTTTAAATAACCAGTCATTACTCATAACTTTAACTATCCATTTTACAATCCTCATTACTTTCTTGAAACAGAAATACCGTCCATCCAACCAACTTTCTCCAGTTCTTACTTCGATATGTGTATGTACCACATAAAGAAGGAAGACATAACTTAAACCATAGACACTATTGTACCCACAACCCGTTCAAATTGAGATATTATTAGAAGTATCAGCGGAACAGTTGTTGAGCCAACGCGCGGACACCTGGTCGCCAACGTCGCGGGCCATTTGTCTGCCGAGAAGACTGCCAATAAGGCAAGAAGTCAAACTGTTTGCTTGTTAAAACCTACATGCAAAGCCTATGGAGCACTCATGGCGTAGTATAACTGGGAGATGTGACATTTCTATCAGAGCGCTATCGTACTTTTCATTGTCATCTACCGTTAGAAAATGTCGGAGACCTTTAGGCCAGTTAATATGTAGTTTCCAAGGTTTTCCTCCTACCACCTCCTGCCATGGGATACTCTATATGGTGCTTATTTCATTAGCATAGGAAAATAAATACTTTCCTACTATTGGCTAATATTCGAAATAGTAATTGAAGCTAATTTTCAAGACGTAGATTCTATGCACGCCAAGAAAAATGTTTTTCTTATGCTGATATTTATTCGAAGGGGTGGTTCGTTCAAAAGTGCCTACGGCCAAACGGAATAGGTATTTAGATAATACTAGCTGCGCCCCGCGGTTTCACCCGCGTTGTACCCGTTCCCGCGGGAATTTCGGGATGAAAAATAGATGTTGGCCGATTCTCAGACCTACTCAATATGCTCACAAAATTTCATGAGAATCGGTCAAGCCGTTTCGGAGGAGTACGCGAACGAACACTGTGACACGAGAATTTTATATATAAGATTTATTTCAATATTACAAGGTCGGTCACAAACTTACTCGAACTTACTTTCTAGTTACACAGGTATTGGAATTTGTTTTCGGGAGTTAGAACATACTTTTGCAAATAGTGAAGTAGTAATGTAAGTCACATTAGAATAGAATCGGTAGGGGTTATACCAGGGTTGGCGGAGTGGTATCGACCGAGGTTGGCGCCGAATTGGCGGGAATGTCTCGTAACCTCCGGAGAAGCGCGGATACTATTACAAGTGTACGACTTGATGGAGCTAATTTATTGTGGCTACAGTGGCGATAGTTGACCATTATTTTTAATCTTTTTATTTTGTGATAATAATAAAATTTCAAAAAATAGGTGTAGGTAATTTTTAATATTATTAGTTAAAAAAGAATAAGAATGGAAAAAAGCATTTTTTGTATTTTTGAGTACTAAACAGATTTATGGTTGGTTTACTTAATGGATATTTTTTTGCAATTCATTTAATATACTAAGTTATCAGTCAAATCTGATACAGAAATATGTACTGTTTAAAGAAAAAGTACCGGTAGCGACATCTATCAGTGTCAGTCGCTTGAATAGTTACGCTACTCGACGCTAGATGGCGCTAGAAGTAATTAAACTTAAATACGTCATTAATTTAGTTCCAATACATTTTCGCCAGAAGCGCTTCATTAACAAAACTAATAAAAAGAAAACTCATGGAAAACCGCTACTTTTAGTTACATAATTACGGCCGGGCCTGACTCACACCGGCGCAGCGCAAAGACTGAGTAAGGAATTGTTGTATTCTCTCAACAAGCCTTTAACATTTCCTTTCACAGGTTCTTTGTATTTCTCCAATTTTGTGTACCTCCCATAATAAACCCATGAACACATGAACGAGTTAGCAAAAACATCGTATTCAGTAACAAGAGACCACACCTTTGACAATCAATATTTCCTACTTTTTCCAATAAATAAAGACTCTACTTTAGCGTCATGCAACCTAGTTATGCACCCACCGGGCCGCATAGTAATACATAATGCTGACCGTGCATAGCTCTAGCGGGAATGCGTGGGCGCATGACCAGAAAGGATGTTTAGACTATAAGTTAGAGATAAGAAATATGACTTTAGTCTTAAGAATACATACATTAATTAAGTAACCTTAGCGTAGTTTGGACGTTTATAACAGTCCCTAGTGAATAAAACTTTTCACTTTAGTTTTTAAAAAGTATTTTATTGCTCCCAAATACTTTTCTGGCGCAGCCGGTAGGATCGCACTACTGTGTGCTGCTGATTCGTGCGCGAAAAAACGATTAAAAAGTGTGAAAAGCGCGTTCGGTCTTCAGCCCGTGGCGATCCGCGAACCAGATAAATTTGAAAAGGACCTTGGAGACAATACCTAAGCATGGTGGTGACTGGCAGGTGAGTGAGATTTTTCGCCATCCTTTCCCCGCTTTTCTTTGTTATAGTAGGAATCGAACTTCTTCCTTTATAACTTTTATTTGGCTTACCTAAAAATCGGTAGACTATTAAATTTAGTGTATTAAATAGATTTTATTGTTTTATAAAATGACGACAATTAAGTTAATCCCGAATGAAATTATTAAAATAGTGCCATTTTTCGGTGGTAATAAACGCCATCTAAACTTATTTTTAAGAAAATGTGAATATGTAATAAATAATTATCATGGCAGTGACGAACAAAACATGTATATCATGCAGACAATTACGAGTAGGTTAACAGACGAAGCGGCATCCTTAATAAGTGAGAGAGAGGATGTAACAACTTGGCTTCAATTTAAAGAATTGTTAATTCAACATTTTGGCGACCCTCGCAGTGAGGAATGTATAGCTATAGAGCTTGAAAATTTGAAAATGAAACAAGGGGAATCTTTTCTCGAATTTTGCAATAGAATACAATCTGTTAGAGCCGTTCTCATATCTAAGGTAAATCAGTTGACAGATGAAAATTTAAAATCTACTAAAATCATAATATATAACAATATGTCCCTGAATGTGTTCTTATACAATATGCCTGAAAATTTAATTAGAGTAGTGCGATTAAAGTCCCCAGATACATTAGAGAAAGCTTTAGAATATGTTTTAGAAGAGGTTAATTTCTATGAGCAGTATAACGCTAAAAATAAAATTAATAAGCAGCAATCAGGACCCTCAATGCCATTTAAATTTAGTCATCCGAGTACACAGATTAACACAGGTTTTCAATCTAACGCTAATGGCTTCAAGCCAATGTCACAAACTCCACCTCGTTTTCAGTTTGGAATACCTAATAATCAAATGAAACTACCCCAACCGATTTCAAAAATTGTTAACTCACAACAACCATTTGGTTATAAACCCCAGTTGCAAATGCAGCCTAGATTTATGCAACCATCTCAATTTAATACACGACCCCAACAACAGCAGTTCGGGTACCGACCCCAACAACAGCAGTTCGGGTACCGACCCCAACAACAGCAGTTCGGGTACCGACCTCAAATTGGTTATAGACACCCTCAACCTATGTATAAGCCATTAGATTCAGATGTTTCAATGAGAACTGCACCACCTCTCAAACCGCAGGGTAATAATAATAATACTAATATACCACAAGGGTTCCGTCTTAATGAATTAGAGTGTGATGCGAATTATTTCGACGATAATTGCGATTACTATGATTATAATAACTGTATGCAAGAGCAAGAGTGTTATATAGCGGATGATTCACAAGTTGAAACGTGTGAAAGTGAGCAAGGAAATAATAGCGATGAAAAAGTATGTGAGAAAGTTGAAAATTTTTGTATCCGAGCCTCAACATCGAACCGGAAATAGTAAATATTAACTGTGACGTCAAATTAAAGCTACCTTATGTATATATTCCAGAGATAAATGCTAAATTAATGATTGATACCGGAAGTACCAGATCTTTCTTAAGTCCACGAAAGGCATATGCGTACTATAGTCGATATAGGCAGCACGAACCATTTACTGTCATCAGTACGCATGCATCTAGTATACATAATGAAGTAGTTCATATACCTTTAATGCCGTCCTTTAATAGTGACCAACTCCACAAGTTTTATGTCTATAATGTTGATACAAAGTATGATGGTTTAATAGGCAACGATCTTTTAAGGCAATTAGAGGCAGTCATTGACCTTAAAAATTCTAAATTAATCTTAAAATCAACATCACTTCCCATAACAAATGACGTAAGCAATTATGAAATTGAACTAGACGCGCGAATGGAACAAGTAGTAAAATTACCAGTAGATCAATTTTCTGGACAGGCCATATTAAATTACACTAAGTTTTGTGAAGGAGTAAGAATGCCGTCAGCCATAGTAAATTGCAATAATGGTTACGCTACGACAGTCATACAGAATACTTTAGAAACACCCATGACCCTCACAATTACAAAACCCATTAAGGTTAATCAGTTTAAAGAAAGCGATATAAAAGTTAACTTTACGGATGTTGATATGAAAGATGCGGAAGTAGATAGAATATTAGATGAAAATTTGAAAAGGCTTAGATTAGAACATATGAATGAGGAAGAAAGAAAGTTAATTAGCGATATATGCAAGGAATTTAAAGATTATTCTATTCGGAACAATTACCCCTGACATTTAGTAATAAGGTGAAACATTTTATTAGGACAAAACATGAAGACCCAATATATGTAAGACCATACAGACAACCTCCTGCACAAACTGCAGAAATTAAATCACAGGTAGAAAAGTTATTGAAAAATAATATAATTAGGGAATCTTTTTCGCCGTGGAATGCACCTGTTCACCTCGTACCTAAAAAGAGGGATGCATCGGGAGAAGTAAAATATCGCATGGTTATTGACTACAGACGACTTAACGAGATAACAATAGACGACAAATACCCATTACCAAATATCAATGACTTATTTGACAAACTAGGTAAAGCTAAATACTTTACAACCCTTGACCTTGCAAACGGATACCACCAAATAGAAATTGACGAAAAAGACAGACAAAAGACCGCATTTAGTGCAGACGGACATTATGAGTTTATAAGAATGCCGTTTGGATTAAAGACAGCACCAGCTACTTTTCAGAGAATGATGGACAACTTGCTAAGAGGACTAAAAGGTATTCATTGCCTGGTTTACATGGACGACATTATAATATATAGCACTAGTTTACAGGACCATATTAACGACTTACGTACTGTATTTGAACGACTTAGAGAAATGAACTTTAAAGTACAACTTGACAAATCAGAGTTTTTACGTAAAGAAGTACTTTACTTGGGACACACTATTACTGACCAAGGACTTAAACCTAACAACGATAAGATACAAGCAGTTTTAGACTATCCCCTACCAAAGACTGTTACAGAGATCAAAAGCTTTCTAGGACTTGTAGGATACTATCGGAGATTCATAAAGGACTTTGCAAAGATAACACAACCATTAACTTCATGTTTAAAGAAACGTAATCAAATAGTTATTGATCAGAAATACATTGACGCTTTTGAACGCTGTAAAGTGTTACTTACCAATGCACCGCTACTTCAATATCCTGACCCTTCAAAACCATATATACTGACGACTGACGCATCCAATGTGGCTTTGGGAGCCGTACTATCTCAAGGAACTATTGGTAATGACAAACCTATTGCGTATGCGAGTAGAACTTTGTCTGACACGGAAAAGCGATATTCCGCTATTGAACGAGAACTATTAGCGATAATATGGGCAGTAAAACATTTCCGTCCTTACCTATATGGCAATACCTTTACTATTTTTACTGACCACCGACCTTTAGTTTGGTTATATTCTCTAAAAGAGCCTAACAGTAAATTAACGCGTTGGCGGCTAAGATTACAAGAGTATGATTTTAAGATTTATTACAAAAACGGGAAACAAAATTTAAATGCCGATGCTTTATCTAGGATACGGTTAAATGCTTTGGGTGAGTCTGACGATGTTTCAATGAAAGTTAATGTGGATGTAAATGAGCAGCGAAAGGTTAAAGAATATCTGAAAGAGATTGACGAAAGGGCAGCTTTATTAGAACAAAGGAAAGATAGTGAGGAAACCATAACAATATCAGATAGTGAGGAAACCATAAGCATTAGTGACGATGAGCTAGAATGTAAATATCCTATTCCGCCATCAACAGGCAGTACAGTAACAGCACATTCCGCAGTAGAATTAGAAAATAAAGGAATTCCTATTTTAAATGAAGCTATTGATACAAAACCCAACCAAATTTTAGTTCATACATGGTTTAAGAATGATATACAAGTAAAAGATCTATCAAGAGATAAGCAAAAGGTTCTTGAAATATTCTTACCTCTTAATAACGACGAATTAATTAAAAGATTTTTGAAGGAATATATAAAGCCAAAAATTAAATATTTCATATATTTCGAAGAGATACAACACAGAAAAGATTTTAACAGGATACTTATAAGTTTGTTCAAGGAAGGTATGGTAGAGTTTTATGAATGTACGGAAAGAGTTGTGTATGTAGAGGACGAAAACGAACAGAAGGCAATAGTTTTGAAACACCATGAGGGAAAAACATGTCATAGAGGGATAAAAGAAACTATGTTGAGAATAAAAAGGAACTATTTTTGGAATAATATGCAAGAAATAATATCATTAGTTATAAATAGCTGCGAAGTTTGTAAGAAGTTTAAGTATGACAGGAAACCACTGAAACCATCCTTACAGTTGACGCAAACGCAGGAAGCCCCTTTTCAGGAAATCTTTATTGATATCTTTACTATAGAAAATCGTACATATTTAACGATAGTAGACGCCTTTAGTAAACTTGCACAGGCAATAGAAATTAATAATAAAGCAACCGCGGAAGTGATTCGCGCATTGATTAAATACTTCTCAATGTACGGTGTCCCTACGAAAATAAATTGTGATCCTGGTTCTGAGTTTAATAATGAGCTTATGAAGGAATTGGCATCCATGTACAAAATCGATTTACACATATGTACAGCTCACAACCCAAATTCAACAGGCATTGTTGAACGCTTTCATTCTACTTTAATAGAAATATATCGCTTAGCGAAATATGATCAAAAATGCACTGATGCAGCATCAGTCATGACCTATTCTATTATGGCTTACAATAACACCATTCACTCTAGTACAGGATTAACACCGTTTGAAATAGTTTTTGGACACACAGATTCCAGTAGGGCATTTGATGGGGAATTCGAAAAATGTTATATACAGCAATTATTGAAAGATCATGCTAGGCGCACTAAATTTCTTTACCAGTACATTTCAGACAAAATAAGTAGTAATAAAGAGAGATTGAATAAAAAACAATCAGGTGAAAATGTAGAGTTCAGTGAAGGAGATATAGTGTTTACAAAGGATATTAATACTAGAAAAAGCAAAGACAAAGCTAGATATCAGAAAGCAACTGTTAAAGGACCAGCTGTTAGAAATGTAGTCCCAGTTCAGTTAGGTAAAAGAGAAACGAAAGTGACAATTAAAGACATAAAACGCCCTCCGCAGGTGGTACGTGGTCGTAAGCCTTCTTCACCTCAGCCTGGGCCTTCATCTTCAAAAACTCGATGGAAACCCCGGAATGTTACCTGTGAAGGAAGGGAAAGCACATAGACAGATAGATAGATGGATTCTGGTCAAGCGATTTGATTTAAATAGTCTAAGAAATGATTTAAAAATTAACAATCTAAAATTCGCAAATTTCCTTAATATTGTAAATTCTCATAAACCTTACAGACATGATATATTAAATATAAGAACACAAGCTGAATATTTAAACGATAGAGCAAATTCCAAATTAGAACAACTGATACCTTCAATTAGAATCAAAAGAGGCTATATTGACCCCCTTGGTTCATTAATAAAGCAAATTTCAGGAAATCTAGATTATACAGATGCTTTACGTTATGATAAGGAAATATCCATGATAGAGTCGAAAGAAAGAGCCTTAGATAAGAAAATGACATTAGTCACTAAAATGTTGGATAGTTTCTTAAACAGTTCAGGCGAGCAAAATGAAAACATAATCAATATCGATAATAGATTAAAAAAATTTGAGGAAATTACTAAGTTATCTAATAATGCCACAAACAATTGTTTATTTTTCTCACATACACTTAGCATGTTCGAAATTTTTATGAGTATATTCAGAACTATCTATATAATGTTGAATGAAATAGAAACTGCATTAGCATTCACCAAAGTATCTGTATTACATCAATCAATTGTAAATTCATCTGAACTATTATATTTATTAAAATCAATAGAGCACACTCACAATTTGATGTATAAAGTAAATGAATATAATCTGATAAAATTTGAAAGGATAATTAAAGTAAAAGCATATGTAAAGGAAAGTCAAATAACATTTATAATGGAAGTACCGTTAACAGATAAAATAGTTTTCGATTACTACAAATTATATCCTCTTCCTGTTTACAAATTTCCTATCAAGAAAACCGTAGTTATTTTTCCCGATTTTCCGTTCCTTTTGGCGAAAGACTCCAATTACTTGCCAGTATCCCAGCCGTGCGAGAAAATCGACGCAGCTACTTTCCTGTGTACCGACGACAACGTAGCGCAGTTTCAGCCTCCCACATGTGCTGAACAGCTTCTGAAGTTTCAGACTAACCTCACGTTTTGCTCACCATATGCTGTTGAAGTTGAAGACATCAAGGTACAGCGTATTAGCATGGAAAGTTGGATCGTATTTACGCGAAATTCAACCTTAATGACTGAAAAATGTGAAAACGAGAGTAACAAAGTATTACTACAGGGCACATACGTTGTTTCAACATCTGAAAACTGTGCTTTACACCTGAATGAGATTGAACTTACCTATGAACGCACCTTTACTGAAAAACTTCAGTTCAGAATTGCAGCCGTTACAACCTTACCTCAAATGAAAATTGAAAATCCGACATCCTTACCTGTAATCAATATAAAGAACATCGATCTGGAAGAAATGAAGCACATTTCCCGCATCCTGAAAATTAGCGACACATTCAGTGAAAGTGATAGTGAAATGGGCAATATAGTGAATATCAAAAGTGTTAGTTTAGCCACGATTTTTCTATATGGATTTTTCATAGTTATAAGCATTATTTTCCTTTCATATTATGTTAAGCGAAATCATCGGAATCCAGTAATAGTAGAACCCGATAATTTCACTCTTGATGAGGGAGGAGTTATGCACCCACCGGGCCGCATAGTAATACATAATGCTGACCGTGCATAGCTCTAGCGGGAATGCGTGGGCGCATGACCAGAAAGGATGTTTAGACTATAAGTTAGAGATAAGAAATATGACTTTAGTCTTAAGAATACATACATTAATTAAGTAACCTTAGCGTAGTTTGGACGTTTATAACAGTCCCTAGTGAATAAAACTTTTCACTTTAGTTTTTAAAAAGTATTTTATTGCTCCCAAATACTTTTCTACCTAGCCACAAAGGTAGTTAATGCATAACTAACTCATTATTTATTTATGTATATCGCGGTATATTATCATGAAATAGCAACGTTATCTACCTTACGTTATTCTGTAACAGACACTCAATTATTCTGACGATGAATGGTTTAAGACCGACGCTTGTCAGATCTCGCACTAAATTATATTTGGTCAGTTTCATGTTTTTATCAGTTGAGAGCAGTAGTTCTTTCGTGGTGATAGGTGACTTACTTTTACCGCTATACTAGGTATTCAAATTTAAGATAAAACAATTTCACGTTATATTAATCACGTAATTGCACTGTAAACGTAACTTTGCTAATAAATAAGCGTTAGTTACTAAGGTAGGTAAATAATTGATAATGATAACGCTTGTATTGTATTTTAATTTTATTGTTTTGTAAAATTTCTTAAGAATTTTGTTCTTTTGTTTCAGTTTGTGTCTGTAAACTTCATTGACATGGCGAGAAGAGTTCTAATTATTAACAAGAGTTTCCCGGCAGCAGGATTGAAGATATTGGAGCAGAAGTGAGTAAAAATGTCGTTACAACTATTGTTAACTAAACTAGGTACTTGGGTACTACGTAGATTAACTATTATCCACGCGTCTCGACCCTCGTGAAATCCAATAGAAATAAGTAGAGCTAAAACATAGCCTATGTTAATTATTATCATCATGTCGAGCACTTCCCAACCCAATGCGGGTAGGCACGTCCTGTGCTTGAGTCTTCTTAGTAAAAGCAAGACCTTATAAATAAGTCAATTCAGTGAATACCTCTAAATAGTACTACTAGGAAGTACCTATTTGGCATTGGGAGAGGGACAGTGGAATATATCAATTGGGCTTTTGAAAAAAAAAAAACGATTTTTTTTATGTATTTTAAAACTTTATTATTAATAATATTGATATTTAATGCAAAAATCTTAAAAAATATATTTTTTCAATTAATTATAAACAATTAAAAATTGAATAAAAATCACGTGACTATAAACGCGCCATAATTGGTCACCGTGGTTGTGACGTGATAATGTATAGCTATTTAACCATAAGACGTAGTAACTATTTAGTAATCTGTGCCATAAATACGTACGTACAGCGCTCAGAATACAGAAAGTACCAGAAACGGCATTCAAATGTATTTACAAGCTACACGCTGTGTCCAAAAACAGAACAAAGTCCCTCGCGTAGTGTTGTTAGCTCTCGCATTATTTGCCCATTTTTGGGGTAAATTTTGGGAGTTTCGGAGGTTATATGATAATAGAATAAAAATTGTCCTTTTCTATATAACTATGTACCTACCTTTTTATCTCAAGAAATAGATATGTATATTAAATAAAACATGGTGTTAAGGTGGATGTTTGCACACTTTTAAGGGGTGATGGAAAAATTATATATTTTTATTTTATTTTAAAGTATTCGGAAAACTTACAGCTAGGTACAAGAGTTACATAAAAAATGAATAATAACTTAAGTCAAAATGCATCGAGCAAACTACGCTTCGCTTCGATGGTTTCCAGAACTGTTCCAGCCGTGCTCTTTGTATAATTTTTGTCCACACCGCTTTCCTTTACTCATCAGCAGGGAAGCTAAAATTTAAGATGGCTAATATAGAAACATAATTTAATCCCCGCTCCCCCTCTCCCCTTCTCCCACACGCACACCAAAAATATGTTTAGAAATCCTATACACTAACATACTTACTATTTAATAGGATTGTTAGGTTAGGTACATACGAGTCACACTTACGCTTTATACTTTCTTTTTTCAAGTTGGTTTATTTTTATTATATTACTTATTAAAATTCTACAACGAATTAAAGCCCTCAAAAGTAGTCAAAAGGTAATAAAAAGAAGGGTAAATCAAAACTCTTATATTGGCAACACTAACATAGATTGACGCATCGCTCTCAATGACAATCGAAATCTGAGAAAATAATTAAATATTTAAATAAGACGATACCTAAATGCGATACTTACACGTGAAATGTGATCCCATCCTGTTTCTTTTTCAGACCCACTGCATTTTTACAGGTAGGAACGACACAAGACGGCATAGTTTCGTGAAATTGGTCACGGGTAAAACACGTTAGCGCGTTCCGACGGTCACAAAGTGACTGATCGGTTGCGCATCAAACTACACTATTTAAGGCTAGTTTGAGTAGCTACAGTATTAGGCGCGCTCGTGGGTTCTGGTACTTTCTGTATTCTGAGGTACAGCGTTTACGGCTATTACACATTATTACGTCACACGCGCTCGGGTTTGTTCGGGAGTTGTCCGAGTGTTTTCGGTACTGGATTCAAAAATTAATTTTTATTTTGAAATAACTTTTGAATTATTGCGAAAAAAATAAAATAAAAATAGTTTTGTTATAAAACTAATATATAATCTTTCCATTTATCACAAATTTTTTTTTTTTCAAAAGCCCTATTAGTCGATATTTGTTGAAAATCAACATAGCCACTGCAAGAATCGAACCGAAGGCTTCTAGGACTATTGAGACATGATTAAATAGAACATGTAAGTAACATATAGTATAACATATACAAATACAAAATATTATTATTATAATTGAAACCACGTTTACGATTTTATGTTAAATTTTTACCTGACGTTTCAGCCCCTTTACAGGAACCGTGGTCACAGAAGACTCAAGTTTAGTTTAGTTTTTATTATTTACTCCTAATCTACGTTAGCGATTATTTTCAGCAACCTCTTGACCAAAGTGCTTCCCATAATGGACCACTACCCCGACGCCATGTCCCAGGTGCGCGACAACATCGCCGGCCACCACGCCCTCATCTGGAACAGCAAGATTCCTCTCACTGAAGAACTCTTGGACCTCGCAGGTACCCAGAATCGAGATGGAGTAACATAGGTATCATTTATTGAAGTAGCTTACGTGTATTATGCTTAACCCTTAATACTCCCTGATCCCTCACTGAAGGGATATGTTCAGGATCAGGGAGATTATCGTCTTACCGAATATACCAATATTGAATATCCTCACAGAGTAGAGTTAAGACGGGGAGGCCTACTTTAGGACATTATAAACTTATAGTTTTTGGCCATCCATACCATACCATGCCTAAGTAGTCCTCCTGTAAATGAAAAATCCATAACTTAGTTATTCTAACATTCTTGTGAGATACATTCGGTCAGCATTTTAACGAATTACTTACTTACTTTAGTTTTATTTGTGGTATTTGCTATTTGTATATATTCAATTTCTGCATTACCATGGCTCATTACCAGAATATTCTTTGTAACGTAATTTTACGGTTGACAAACTAAAAACCTTTGAAAACCATATGATTTTCAAAGGTTTTGAATATTGTTATTTAAATTATTCCAGTTTTTGGTTCACTGAATAATTTAAACGAAATCATTGTTAATTCCGAAGATGGCTCACAATAATATTTAAATAATACCTACCTATTTTTTTTAATGTATGTATCTAATTTGTATTGTTTAATTAACAGACAATTGATGGTAGTTTAACACACATTTTAAGAGAATTGTTTGACAGTCATAGAAACACATATTTGAGTGCGTACACTACGCCCTTAGGTCCTCAACTGAAAGCCATCAGTACCATGTCTTCGGGCACCAACCACGTGGCTGTGAGGTCGGTGGCGGCGCGCGGGCAGCGGCTCGGGAGCACCCCGCAGGCGCTGCACCACACCGTGGCAGAGCTCACCGTGGCTCTCATGATAGCGGCTGCGAGGCGGTTCAAGGAGGGAAGCGCCATGATTGATAGGTATCATCCTAGTAGCATCGCCGTAGTTTCGCCAACTTCATCTTCCCCAGAGCTAAATATATAGATGTTTTTGTTCATGATGTAATATACTATGCAACATATGGACTTTCGATAAATTAATCATTGACTATTAGATAGTTTGAACATACGATCATTTCTAAATTCGATATTTGGAACGTTCTATGTTTGACTTCTCGATGAATATTGTTCGATCATTTGATTTTCGATTAATTGGCATTCGATATGGCGTGGTTACTTACGCCTGCATATCTTCTAGAGGTGATTGGAAGCCCGGAGTGCAATGGCTTCTGGGGCAGAATGTGCAGGGCAGCACGGTGGGGGTGGTGGGGCTCGGGGGCATCGGGCAGGCCCTCGTGGCGCGCCTCGCCGCCTTCAACGTCGCGCGCTTCCTGTATACTGGACGCAGCGACAAGGAAGAAGGTGAGGCGGCACTCACTATTTATTAATCTGTGGTAACAACACGTCGTTGAAAAAATACAGTTTACAATTAAACATTTTTAAGATCGAACTTATGATCGAATTCTGTTCTTCCGGTGGCGCCACACATACGAAGACCAATCACCGAGCAGAGGTTATGTCGCAATGGGGTAGACTGCGCCATCTTGCGAGACAAAGCGTAGCTGGAGGAGTTTTAATGCGACATCTGAAATTTTTATCGACAAATCAAACTATCTCGATTGGTAATCCGCTAGATGGCGGCTGTTCAAATACAGGAATCAACCCTACGTCACCTATTCACACAACACTTCTATACTTGATATCAATAATCAAACAATCAAGATATCAAAATTTGCTACTCGTTGATAACTTAACATTACATCATGGTATGATAAAGACGCACATTGAACATTACATACTTAGAAACATTATTTATTTAACTCAATAGTTGGATTCATACTAGAGTAGACTTAGACGTAAGGAAATAACATTTAAAGTCGTAAATCGTCGTTTTGATTATGATAGGAAGAGACCTATAAAAGAGTAACTGCAAATTGGATTGCTTTGTTGTGCCTAGACTTTAGATTAATCATCTAGAATCAAGAGAGTTAAAACCTAAACAAGGCCCTTTTCCCATCAAAGACAATTTCTTCAATTGAGGGAAAGGTTTAGTGATGGGGTTCTTCATCAAATTAAACCAATGAATATTTTTCCTCTCAAGAAGAAATTGTCCCTAATTCCAAAATTTCCATGATTAATTAAGATTTTAACACTTTTAAGAAATAGATGTTAATTCCTCATAGTATTAACGTAGACTGACTGACCGGAAGAAATGCAATGCTTTCAAAACTTCGGGAAATAAAAAGCAAGTTAGGTTTACTTGCTTTAGGAACTTTTAACCGCGAGCAAAACCCGTGTGATGTTAATTCTATATGTAGTTCCTCTCCTAAGAAATAGACATCTCTCTAGCCAAGTCACTGGGAGTTGAGAGGGTGCCTTTGGAACAGCTCCTCAAGGAAAGCGACTTCGTGATCCTCGCGTGCCCCCTCACGCCGGAGACCACGCACCTCATCAACGCACAGACTCTGGCGCTGATGAAGAAGACCGCAGTCCTCGTCAACGTGGCCAGGGGAGGTGAGAGAATTACATTTTGTCAATCAAGTTACCCAATGTGTTCTCACCTGCCATTATGTGCTCTCACCTGCCAAGACTGAGGTCCCGGGTTCAAGTCCCGGGTTGAGCGCAAACATGTTTCCTACTTTTCAAACATGGCTCGGGTTTGAGATCACTAACCCGCATTTGACAAGCGTGATGATCATGTCTAATCCTCCTCCCTGTACTGATATCTTCAGTGTGATGAGAGGCCTTTGCGCAGCTGTAGGACATTACAGGGTAATACTTTACTTTATATACATTAGATCTAACCCTGAGGCCCTACCAAGGTTATCCTACCTTTGACTCTGTTTTCCTTGGATACCTCCAGAGGTAGTAGACCACGAGGCGCTGTACTCCGCTCTAACGGAAGGCGTCATATTCGCGGCCGGGGTCGACGTCACCTCCCCGGAGCCGCTGCCTAAAGACCATAAACTACATAAACTCACTAACTGCTGTAAGTAAAAAAATATTATTTCGAATTGGAACAACGTTTGCGAATTTAAAAGCGAAGTGTATCCGTATGCGTAGTTTCAAATCGAAATGAATAGTGTTCGCTTACATTTAAAGATTCTAATTATATTCTGCATTCCTCTTACGAATCCTAAATTGTATACTAATATGCTAATTTTCAAAGATCATAGACTATTCCTCCTATAGAACAAAAAGATTTAGTGATGGGGTAAGAATCGACTGAATCTTTTTCCTCTTCTAAGGAATTTTGGTAAATAAAACGGTCATAACTACAACTCATAATATATTTATATTTTACAGATTGTATTAGTTTTTTGACCTTCTGATAATACAAAGTTTAATATGCCCCTAGATTTATGTATGTGTTTGTTCAGGTATCATTTATCAGATAAAATATATGGAAAATTCAGAGTTCATGTGATTGTAATTTGCAGATATCGTCCCTCATTTGGGATCGGCGACCACCTCAACCCGGAATGAGATGGCAGAAACGGCGGCGAAGAATATTGTGTTTGCGTTGAGAGGGGAACCGATGGTTAACCCTATAGTGTAGAATAGGAAGACGGCTGTCTGTCACGCTTTAACGGCTGAACCGCTTTTGATACAGTTCTGTATGGAGTTAGTTCAAGATGATCGGGCAAACTTAGGACCAAAAAATTTTCAAGTAAATGAATGTTAAATTATTTAAGGTAAAGCTATTTTGTTAAATAAAAAATATTGACAAAATATTTTCGTCTATAATTTTTTAAAGTGTTATCTTATAACAATAATAAAATCAGCCATGATTCAAGTCAGCAACCTACAATGATAAAATCAAATATTACATAAATATTATTTCCTCCAAGTAACAAAACAACAGTTACAAAACCAAAGTTTATCAATTACTTTAACCCAACCCAATTAGAAAACAAGTCATTCTCTATTACCCTCTACATAAAACTACATCTATTTCTGGCCGGTTAATAATAATCTGGTTGGTTTTACGTGACCTTGAACGCCCGATGAACTCTGGATCACAAAACTACGAATCTTAGTTCATTCCTATCAAGTTAGTTCTTGTTAGTGGTCACCATACCCAGTAGGTTTCTTAATTTATTCAACGTATGACACCTGTATGATAAATTGATAATACTCTCTATCTGATAATAATATTTGTGTTGATAAAATGCAAATGCTCAAGTACGCGGCGTTAGTCTGTGTGCTGAGTCTGTGTGGAGCGAACGACACGATGACGAAAAATCTCAAAGTTTTAGTCACTTCCAACGAATTCCCTGAAAGTGGATTGAAGATATTAAATGAACAGTAAGTTTTTCATTTCATTAATTAACTGTTTCAGTGCCTTTTCTATAATTTATTTAATTTTGTAAGATAATATCGGAGAAGTTGAAGGAAATAAAAATTAAAAATATCTCGCTAAGTTTATTTATTGCCCTAATTACTTAAAATTAGTAACCCTGTAGCGCAATGGGAGACACAAGAGGAAAACATTAGGTAAAACCACAAAACGTTATCTTTTTACGTACCTATGGTTCCAGAAAACTATCACAACTCAGTACCAGATCAAGGTTTGACATTGATTCTATGTAAATAAATATCATATTTTTATCTACTCTAAATCTGAAATTTAATCATCTGCTATCTGAGATTTATGCTGTGATAGGTTATTGGAAATGACCGTAAATTGGGCGAATTAACTAGCTTCAAGCCAGTTAGTTCAATGGAATGTAACTCGCTGTTTACAGTCCAGTTTATTGTTCTTCGGTTCGTCTACACGTCAAAACCATAGATACATAGGTACACTGGTAGCCTAAACAATGTACCTACCTACTACCTAACCTTATTTCGGTAGTTAATTGATTCATTTATGATATCCTACCTACATACCTACTATAAATACTTAAATAATATTAAGCTTTTTAAAACCACTATGTAGGTAGGTATGTATATTTATATTGTGGTACTAGTCTCTATCCATTACTATCAAGGCACCTTTTTATAGAAGTGTCAGCTTTTCTTTGTAAATTAAAATAATGAAAAGAAAACAGTAGTCCAAACTTTCCTATTCTACATTACATCTATACTGTCCTTCAATGAATCCGTTTAACTGTAGTTACCTAGCAGGTTCAAAATATGGGTTAGACGTCATTCAGTAGGTATGTAATTCGTTTAGATACATGTGTGTGTGTGTGTGTGTGAGGTCAATAATCTACCCTTCACGGTTAATGCCATGAATCCTTCTAAAATAGTTAATTAAGAGTTATTTCTTAAGAGATATTTTCATTGCCTATTGTTCATCATCCAAGTAATTCATTTAATAGGGATCAAAGGTGAAAAATTAATTATTTACTTAGGTACACATAGCATAATGAGTCCATTCTAGGTATTTAGGTAGGTAGCTATATCACATGCAATAATCAAAGCATTGTTTTAGATTTTGTACAATTACATTTCTTGACATATTTACCTAACATTCATGCATGGATGATGGGAACATTCAGCTTTAGCAAAAAATATAAAATGCAATATTATAGGTTTTTACAATAAATATCCGAAACTATTACGGTCTTGCACTAATCACAACCAGTTCGCCAAATCGCCAAATTATTTCTTGACTTCTGTTCAAGCAAGAGCGTCCGCCAACATAGGCAGGAGCCCAGGCTAGGTGGAATAGGTAGATATTAAAATTGAAAGAAAAATTCGGTGAATTCAAAAGTATTTTGACACTAGGGCGGAAGGTACTAACTACTTTTTGACTAGAGATACCATGATCCATAATACATAGTTACTTACTTACAATACAATACATTGATATGAATGTTGCAAAACTAACTTTGCCTGATATCGCTATTAAATATTGGAGTGGTACCAACCAGAATCCTTGGCATAGCTTCACAGTCCTCCAGACGAAGTACCTGAACCACGGGTCCGTGGACCGCGAGGCGACGCGGGAGGACCTGCTGCGCCTCGTGCCCGGGGTCTCCGCGCTCATCTGGAACTCCAACAACCCCCTCACCAAGGACCTGCTGGACAGAGCTGGTGAGTCAACGCTCATTACTTTTTCTCTTCTTCTTGTACCTACGTGTAAAGAGTGTTTTAAAGTATGTACATTGCCCGCATTTGGTAAGAATAAGAAGAAGAATAAAATAAATTTATTGCCAAAAATTAAAAATTGAAATATACACAGAGATAAAATTAAAATACAAGGAACTTGGCAAAAGGCTGCAACTCAGCTGTTGCTATAATCGCCAATTCGCTTGCTTATAACTCCTTTAGATCGACTCTATACTGTATCTTTATAAGAACTAAACTGCCTTTATAAACTTTTGGAATCCGTTAGTAAAGGAACAACTCAACCTTTAAAGGCATTAAGCACTGATAGAATTTTTAAAAACGATTTGTAAACGATAAATAAATACGCAATAAAGCATTTATTTCTAAAATTTGTTCAAATAGAACATTTAATAATTAATCAGTAATCGCATAAGTATTTTTTAACTATAATTTTTGTGATACACTTATCTACGTGTCTCTTTGACGTATATTTAATTTATTTACGCTCACATCACGATAACACATAAAACTTTAATTACCTAGGTACCTAATTACTTAACCAACGATAAGTTAAAGCAAAAATATTCTCTTGATATAATTGATAATAGCTTACCCACTGTCAGCCTGTAAAAATGCTGAGAATACTTAGAACCTTGTCGTATTAAATTTTGTATAACACCGACTAAGGTGTCAATAATAATTTGAAAATTATACTTAAATCCGAAAAAGTGCTCAAATGCTCAGAATTTTCTTCAGGTAAATGTTTCATTAGATTCCATTACAAAGCGGTAGAGATTTCCCATTATCTGAAGCAATCAATAGATTGTATTGACATTGCAATCGTAAAATCAATGGATACAGATAAAATGTATGTACGTATGTGAGACCATTGTAGTATTTGAACAAAGATAAACACTTATTTCAATACCATGCCCTCAATGTGCACTGTGCTGTTTGCACAAACATCTGTCTAGACAAGACTGTGGTCCCGGGTTCAGTTCCCGGGTCCCGGCATATTATTTACGATTAGTCCCGCCTAAGAGTTTACAATGAGTTCGTATCGCACTCGTAGAACTCGTAATAGTCGTTTAGACACAAGTGTTAAACTGTGACAGGTCCTCAACTGAAGCTCGTGGCGACAGTGTCCGCGGGTTACAACCACTGCCAGCCGGAGGAGCTGAAGGCGCGCGGCGTGAAGCTGACCAACACGCCCGCGGTGCTCAGCGCCGCCGTCGCCGAGGTGGCCATCCTGCTGATGCTGGGAGCTTCTAGAAGGATCACGGAGAACCTGCAGCAGGTGCACAGGTACGACTGAAGGTATCAAATGTATCAACAGAATTGAATCTCGCTGTACCAATATTTCAGTTTCGCTGAAGTACAAAGATATAAAAACAAACATATGCGAAATGGTTTGAGTCCGCAATGCATGACATGTCAATCTTTTTACAAGCAATGCAATCACCAATCTTGAATAATACGGCAGGTGATGCCTGTCCGTCCGACTGGCTGACACCAGACGGTATCTCATGAACCGATATTACTGCTACACGAAACACTGCTACTGGGGTGCACGAAAGGAGCCTCCACGTGTGACGTACTAAAAAATCCTGTACGCCCGGCGCGCCCTGGGGAGTCTGCGAGGACAGTGTAGTCGGTAACGCAGATTCGCTGATCCTTTCACCACAATATGGTTAATAACAAACGGCTCTTTTCAGAGCCAAATCAACAAAAAAGGCACTTCTCAGCGCCAAACAATAAAAAACTGTTAAAACCAGCCTTCACAGGCATCTCAATAAACATCGAAGGATTTTCCAAAACAAAAGCTGACCTCCTATCCAACTTATGTCAACAAACCCGGTGCCATGTCCTATGCGTTCAAGAAACGCATAGAGACCTGGCGGCTACAAGACCTCAAATACCCGGCATGTCCCTTATTGCAGAAATTCCTGATCCCAAACACGGCAGCGCAATATTTGCCAGACCTGACTTATTCATAGAATCAGCATCTACCATCTTGTCCCCAAATCATACGGAAATCCTCTCAATAGATATCGGTTCTTGTTCTATCACCTCAGTATATAGCCCCCCCGGGGAAACCTTTGACTTTAAATGTACACCCGAATTCACAAAACACAACGCCAAAATAGTGTTAGGAGATTTCAATAGTCACAGCACCACATGGGGATATACTGGCACAGATGACAGTGGGGAGTCGGTTGAGGCTTGGGCTGAAGCAAATGACTTGGAACTAATCCACAACCCTAAACTCCCGGCTTCCTTCAATAGCGGACGGTGGAAACGCGGCTACAACCCGGACCTCATCTTTGCTAGTCCAGACATAGCCTCTAACACTGTTAAGTCTACCTGCAAACCCATACCAAGATCTCAGCATAGACCGATAATGTGTACGGTACAGGCCGTCATCAAGCCAAATGTAGTGCCGTTACAGCGACGGTTTAACTTTAAAAAGGCTGATTGGGACCAATATGCTGCAAAAGTGGACGAACAACTGCAAGATCTACCCTCAATCCCTGAAAACTACGACAAATTTGTCGAAGTGATAAGGGTGGTATCACGGCAATGTATTCCACGTGGATGCAGCACAGCATATATCCCTGGCCTTGACCATAACTCCGCTAAACTACTAGATCAGTATGCATCTTCTTTCTCCAAAGACCCCTTTTCTACCACTACAAGTTCACTCGGGGAAGAAGTCATCACCCACATAGCAAAAAACCGTCAAGATAACTGGATTCAACTCGTAGAGTCTGTGGATATGGCGCACAATAGTAAAAAAGCTTGGGGAACTCTCCGCAAATTGACAAGTGACCCACCAGCAGCCTTGCAGCCAGGTCCAGTGACTGCCAACCAGGTAGCCCACCAACTTCTCTTAAATGGCAAATCAACACATAAAATCTCTCTACCCAAACCCCCCAGTAATCCAGCTATTGACAGTTGCCAACCAATTAGTAAACGTTTTACGCTAGCCGACATCAAAACCTGCATAAAACAGCTTAAAAATGGGAAAGCCGCTGGTATCGACGACATGTCCGTGGAACAGCTGAAACATCTTGGCAAAAAAGCTACAGCCTGGTTACTAGCTATGTTCAATACTTGCATTACCTCTTCGAAAATACCAAAAATGTGGCGAAAGTCAAAAATCACTGCACTACTCAAACCAGGGAAGTCACCTGACGACCCAAAACACTTCCGTCCGATTGCTTTACTCTGTCATACATATAAATTATTTGAACGCATGCTCTTAAACCGCCTTACCTCATTGATTGACCCTCAGTTAATACCAGAACAAGCAGGTTTTCGCCCCGGCAAATCCTGTTCCGCGCAAGTACTCAACCTAACACAACACATTGAGGATGGTTATGAGAGAGGTCTGGTAACTGGGGTGGCTTTTATTGACCTTAGTGCAGCTTACGATACTGTCAACATAAACTTACTCTTAAAAAAAGTATTCATCCTAACCAAAGACCAACTCTTTGTCAAAGTCCTTGGCGAAATGCTACGTAACCGGCGTTTCCAAGTCCTCTTACATAAACATAAGAGTAGATGGCGAAATCAAAAGAATGGCCTACCACAGGGCAGTGTCCTTGCACCTATTTTGTTTAACATATATACAAACGACCAGCCACACCACCCTCTGACCCACCGTTTCATTTATGCTGATGATTTGGCACTCACCTCACAGGCAAAAACCTTCGTGGAAGTAGAAGCAAATCTATCGGACTCACTACAAAACCTAACACAATATTACAAAATAAACTCGCTAAAGCCAAACCCATCAAAAACAGAGTCCTGTGCTTTCCACTTACGCAACCAAGAGGCTAACCGGGTACTGAAGATCATGTGGGATGGCGTAGAAATTAAGCATAACCCAACACCAAAATATCTCGGCGTCACTTTGGACCGTTCACTGACATATAGGGAAAACTGCCTGAAACTGAAGTCCAAAGTCAGTTCCAGGAATAATATTCTGCGCCGTCTTACATCTACCCGCTGGGGAGCATCGCCGAAGGTCCTCCGTACCAGCAGCTTAGCGTTATGCTATTCGGCAGGGGAATATGCATGCCCAGTTTGGGCTCGGTCTGCACATGCAAAGGAGGTAGACGTCGCCCTCAATGCCTCCTGCCGCATCATAACGGGGACTCTTAAACCGACTCCTCTCCCACACATCTATTCTCTAGCCGGTATAGCTCCACCTAGTGTCCGACGGGAAATCGCTTGCTCTGTGGAGAAACACAAACAGATGCGGGACAGCAGGCATCCCCTATACAATCTGTCTCCACCGCCGTCGCGCCTGGGCAGCCGTCACAGCTTCCTTAGACAGCCTAGCCTAAGTGAGAGGCTTGCTCCAAAAGCTAGGTTGGAGCTCTGGAAAAAGAAGTTCCCTCCTGCATCTCATCTCTCTCCGCTCTCTGAGAAGCTCCCTCCGGGTGGTGATCTCCCCTGGACGGTTTGGAAGTCTTTAAATAGACTCCGAACTGGTGTTGGGAGATGCCACGAAAACCGTGTCAAGTGGGGTTTCTCAGAGAACGGAAATTGTGAATGTGGCGCCATCCAGAATATGAAACACATACTACAATGCCCTAACTGCCCCATGTCCTGCACTGTGGAGGATTTATGGAAAGCCAATAACAATGCGATAGAGGTGGCCAAATTCTGGTCCGGACACATATAAATAAAATAAATAACCATATTGACTCGACAAGAAGAAGAAGACTGCTACACAGTTGAAATTTTCAGACTAGCCGCGCCCCGCGGTTTTACCCACTTTGGACCCGTTCCCGCGGGAATTTCGGGATAATATGTAGCGGGTTTGCTGCCAATTAAAGGGTTAACCGGTTTATTATACTACTTAGCCAATTTGAAACTCCTATTTGATATACCTACCAATATAAATAAATAAATAAATAAATATACATTTCAAACTTTTTCCCCTTTCTAGTGGAGAATGGGAGATAGGTTTCAGCAAGGTGTTGGGTCAGGACCTGCGCGGGAGTACAGTGGGTATCGTGGGACTCGGCGGTATCGGGCAGGCCGTAACGCGCCGTCTGGCTGGTTTCGAGGTCGGCCGCGTGCTGTACTCCGGACACCGGGAGAAGCCGGAAGGTATGACACCAGCATCGTCAGTGGGATCCAATGTGTTGGGGGCTTGAGGGAAGCATGTTATAAGCGAACTCACATGATTTGGGGGAAGTCATCTGGGTTACAGTTTGATTATTTTAATGCGTTAATCTCTGGAACTGATTTTAATAGTAAGTGGACTATAAGCTATTTATTCCCAAATTCCCACGGAAACGGCAACCACACTGACTAGTCCCGAAATCCCAAAAGAAACTTGACGAACCCCCTAAAATAACTAATTCCTTGTGTCCCCCAGGCATCGCCCTGGGCGCGCAGTTCGTTCCGCAGTCGGAGCTGCTGGCCCAAAGCGACTTCCTGGTGCTGGCGGCGCCGCTCAACAACGAGACAAGGCACATGATCAACAAGGACACGCTCGCGCAGATGAAGAGCAACGCCATCATAATTAACGTTGGGAGAGGAGGTGAGGAGCTATTTATAGGGCAAACCTTTTTAAAGGATCTTTGTCCAGCAATGAGATGATCATTCATTCATTTCGAGTAGGTTATTGGCCAACCCTAATGTCGGCGTTTTTAGATCGCCTATAAGCCTCCCACATGATCTAACGATTGGAACAACCAGGACCGACTACTTATTGTGCCCTCCGAATAGTGGAACGATATAGGTTGAAGAAAAAACCTTTTTAACTTATTTAATAATAAGTACCTTAAGTAATGAGAATAAGCTAGAAGCTTTCTTATAAGCTTAGAATCTGCGCAAAGTAGTGTACAAGTAGGTCTACCGAATTAACCTGTACGTACACTTGACCTATATTGTGAATAAATCCCCAGACCTGATCGACCAAGATGCGCTGTACGACGCGCTGAAGTCGCGCCAGGTGTTGGCGGCCGGGCTGGATGTCACCACGCCGGAGCCGCTGCCCAAGGACCACAAGCTACTCACACTGCCAAATGTTTGTGAGTATAGACGGACCTAATCTTGTGACAATGGTTGAACTTGAACTAGGTGAATTTGCTGATATTCAAATCTGCGCTGCACTAAATTGTCTAGCCGCTGTGTCAGCTATAGATAATGCGAGTTAAACTGCGAGTTTTTCTCTAAATCTATTTTATATTTAGGAGGATCAAGTCCCTTGAGACCTCTTAAACCGTTTTATTTCCCAATATTATATGTAACAAGAAATTACAAAAAAAAACAAATAATATGTTAAAAATTAATTCATTCTTAATTAATTCTATGTTTGTTTGTAATACTTGCAGTCATCCTACCCCACATCGGCAGCGCGACCGTGCGTACGCGCAGCGACATGGGCGTGCTCGCCGCCAACAACGTGGTCAACGCACTTACTGGGAAACCACTCCTCACGCCCGTCAATCTGTGATCTAAATACTATATGCATTTATAGGGATATAGCTGATCAATCGAATAACTGATTAATGAAATAAAATAACTTATTTCCTGAAGTGATTGATTCATTTTTTATATTTTGTGTAGGTCAGTGGCCAATACACATTACGAGTGCTGCATTATACTGTCATTGGGACAGTAAGCTGAGCAAATGTCTTCAGAAATATCGCCTACTGTTTATCAATAGAGTTCTTAAAATACCTCATTGGAATACCATACACAGAAAATATACAAGAATTAATAATATTTTCTTATTTATTTAAATAAACATGTAATGTTTCAACTTACACATAGAATAGAAAGTTTTTAACATTATTTTACAAATATAAAATTGGTATTTTCAACTAAAGTTTGTAAATAAAGCACACAAAATACAAATCATAAAGCCCAGTTTACATTGTTGAATAAGTAAAAGTAGAGACATAAATCTACAATCATAAACTAGGTTTTAACTTCCATTTTGCTTAAAAAATCCCTTCAATAACCCAATTGAATAATTTCAAAAAAATTTGATGTATGTATGTACCATGGAAGGCATAACATATTTTCAGTATTACTATTTGGAAAACTTGCAAATGACTTACAGGCCTTTATACTTGCATGAAAGCTAAACTAGTCAGTTGTACAGTGCACAGTCGACCCATTACAATGTTTTCTCTTTTAAATTTTCATTGACATTGGTACTAAAGGCAGAATATATTAAAGATCTTTAGTAGTAGTGCGAATTGTGTCAATTTAAAAAGTACATTCCATCCATAGCCTATGCTTAAAAAAATAACAATGAAAGGAATTATACATTAATATGTGTATATAAAAAGGAATTGACGTCAGTCAGTAGCCACAACCGCAGCTAAATCTTTAAGGTAAGGTTCTATTTGACTTTCCAGAGACAATATGTGGCCGGTATTACAATTATCACTGCCAATGAAGGTTATGACTAGCGGAAGTTTATTCATCTGGATGACCTGGAAATAAATTAAAAGGGTTGAGCATACAGAGTAGTTACTTGTACAACAGAAATGCAATTTACACAACGTATTAAATAATAGCTTAATTATTATATAAATATTTAATTTTAAAAATTTACAAGTATCCAATAAGAATTTAAGATTCTATAATGAAATTTTCACCAAAAGAGCAACATTTTTATACTAACTCTGAACAATGAATGCATTAATTAACAATAAACTAACCTGATAACTAGAATACATTGATATTATAGTCTTATTCCGCCCCAAGCCAAGTTTACTGGCTTGGTCTGTGGCCATACCGAAAGTGGATATGAAGTCGGGCTTCAGAGCGAGCGGCGGGGCTCGTTCAGTCACCGCGCGAACCAATGGCACTCCGTCTCGGTCTGTTATTAATATACAGTGGAGTCCGTTTACTCTGAAAAACAAAAAATAATTGCAGTCGGGGAACATTGTGAACTTAGAGAGAAAGTTATTTGGAGACTTACTTCTCAAGTAAATGGTTCAGGTATTTTCTTAGATCGTCAACCATTATTTCCTAAACTAAGAATTATCTTTAGTACAAATATAAATTAGATTTATTTCGAGGATTAGAAATTCTGTTCAGCTTATCCACTTGCGAGAAAAACAACAAACAAACAAATCAACCTTTGATTTAATTTGACATTTGACATTTATTTTAAGAACTTCTCTGACAAATGACAGGTCTAACTGTCTGTTAATGTCATGTATCTACACTACCTACATACTATCTACATGCATGAATCAGATGTATTTTCAAAAAAGCAATCGAATAAAATCTAAGCAAAGACAGATATTATGATAAGATGTGATAAGAAAAGGTAAAAATGAGTTTTCTTTCTTTTAAAACTTTAAAATCTTTTACAAAATTCGGAGATTACCTAATGTCTATGAGCTTTCTCCTCCTCTTCAGTTCACCCCTTGTCTCTGCTCTGCCTTGTCTGTTGCCAAAATGGCAGAACAGAATCGGATTGACAGTCGTGCAATTTTAGTAATTTATTTTTGGGTGCAATAATTACTGCCTTTGTGCAGAATAATTTGTGTTTTTGTGCTTCACAATTAGGCTTAAGAGAAATCTAATATCTGAGTAGTTTAATAAGTATTGTTACCTACCACTTTTAAATGTTGTAATTTTATGAAATGTTGCTTTGGTATGATAACAAAAGATATAAAAATTCAGCCTTGTCTCGATAGATACTTCTTTTCGTTATATTTTTATGTTGGGCTTTAACAAGATAAGTACCATAATAGCCAGCAAGAGTTTGATATGTGTGTCTGAGAAACAATATTAGTGATTTTTTGGAGTGTGACGTCACAAAATAGACTGGCGATATTTACAAGTTGACTGCGGTGTAAGTTGTAAAATAAAATGTTAAAGAGTGGTCAGCGGTGATAGTGACAAGTTGGAGTGGTCTTTGAGCGGAGGCGTGAATCCAAGGCGAAGCAGTGGGGCTCTGCTAGGATGGGCGGCGATGTCTGCCCCGTGTGAGAGGGCCGAGAGCCCCGCGCCGTGCGCATGCACCAATATATCGCTTATGCAATTGTTCCACGAGCTGAAACAGAAGTTCCCTGGCGTCCCCGACCATGTGGTGTCCAACACGATCGAGCTTTACTGCCACGACAAGCAAGCATGCGAAAAGCACCTGCACAGCGAAGTCAAGGCCTCCCTAACGCACGCATACCACGCCTCCTCCTCCGCTGCCGCGCGCCATCTCAACCAGCTCAAGCTGAACCCCCCGCTCAAATGCAGAAACCAGCCCATCATCAAGCACTCGGTGGACAGGCCCACTCTCATCAAAGCAGTCACTTGTCCCGGACCTCAGAAAGGCATTTTAAGTTCTGCAGAGGATAAAGAGAATAAATTGAACACTGATGCCAATCAAAACATTGTAGTTGAGGCTAAGAATGAGGACATCATTAGGGCCAATGACACATCACCAGTCACAATAATCAATCTTGATAGTTGTCATGTCAAATACAATGCAGATTCACCTAGTGACATTGAATTGAGTAACGAAAATAGAAAACCAGAAGTACTTTCCAACAAAAACACAGTTGAACCCAACCAAGTTCCCGAACAACCAGAGAGCACCAACTACAGGATTCTTAAAAGCAATAAAATCAAGTCTAATTTGAATGAGAGACTAGAGCGAGTCAAAGAGAAGAAAACCATCAAAAAAGAACCAGAAAAGGAAGCAGAACCTCAGCCAGCGGAGCCCCCTGAGCAGCCACCAAACCCTCCCCCTCAAGAGAAGCCAAAGCGGCCCAACACTCTAGATTTCATCAAGCCAAATCCAGATTTTGCATTTAAACCATCGCAGCGGGCAGAGGGAGGGTCGCCTGCGGGACGCGGCGCGCGGGGCTACGCGCCGCTTAACCTGTCGGTGAACGTGAACTGTCACATGGACCTGAGCCGCGGCTACGAGGGCTGGGTGGCGGAGTACGACAGCCCGAGGGCCATCACCTCGGTCAACCTGACAGTGTGCACGCCGTCCTCGGGCATGGCGAGCCCCGAGCGAGACGAGGAGGGGTTCGAGGGCCACGTGACGGTGACGGTGAGCCCAACGGCGCCGCCGCGCCGCCGCGCGCCGCCGCCGCCCGCCGCACGCCTCCGCCCCGCGCGCCCCGCACCGCCCACACCAGCGCCGCCCTCCAACAACGACCACACGCCTTCTACACAAACACAGCATGGTAAGCACCATCTCTTTAATTAATAAAAAGATCTCAAGAACCTATCATATTTCGATCTATAGTAAAATACCTAAGCTTTGCACAATTTTCACTTGTATGGGGCTCCTAGCCTGCCATTGTCACACAGGTAAAATCCACTTTTAAGAATCTAGGTTTGTGACAGAACGTGACCTCTAACTAAAACGTTTAATAAAATAGAATGAGAAATGATTGATAGAAATGTTAATGCCAACCATATAACAAAGTTGACTTCCTGATAACAAATATCCCGGTTATCGTCCAACACCCACCCTCCAATTTGTTTTTCAGAATATCTCATTCACAACAAATAGAAATTTAAACACAGCAATTACATTTACCGACGTCAAGAAAGTCGCCGATGCGGCAAGTCGAAATAAATCGTGAGATAAATGCATGTTGTACATTTAATGCGAATTCGGATAATAAACGACATTAGAACAATCATTACCTAGGACAACGCTACGGGAAATAGTGGGAAAGCCGCGTAGGAGTAATTTACGGGCGTGATGTAGGCAGCCGCGGGTGCAAACGGTCTGCACCGTGCGCCACTCACTCACTGTTCTGCGTTCCATTTTACACCGACGCGGGCCAGTTTCTTTCTATTTGGATATTTATTAGTGAGTGCATACCTAACGCGATTATTTGCATTAGCAATTAATCTTGATCGAAATGGCAGTGCACTTTTATAGACAAAAGCTACATAATAATATTACAAGTTTTATAAACGATTCAATTACTTATTACTTATTAGTATTACCTACGTAGACATAACGTGATCTATCTTAACTCCAAATTATTGCGAAAAGCTGGTAAACCACGACGAGGAATGCTTGTATTGTTTTGCAATTGATACTCATGTCGTGACTAATGCCTAATTCATAATATTGTATTATCTAGGTGACAATAACATTGATTAGAATAAAATAAAAAGTCCGAGATATTATGCCTGATTGTCATGCAACTCAGCAATTGATTTCCTATGACTCATTTGTTGATCCGTTTCGGCAATAAACGAAATGTGTCATTGTTATTATGGACATTAAAAGATAGACCTTTATCACTTTATCTGCCTAGCAATGCTGCGGATTACCTAGTAAAGTATCTAGTTTATCTGCAGATCAGCGTTTTAAATAGCTTCTCTTCATACTTTGAGGAGGATTCTCTTCTCGTCAGGCAAGCCACAAACAATGATGCGGTCTTGAGCGGTCGTGTTTTAGTATGATGTATCTTCCCTTAATGTGTCTGATGGCTCTGAGCTTTTCAGTTTTCCATCTGTTGTGGTCGGTAGCAATTGAGAAAAGAGTTTAGTATGGTGCGCCAGTTTAGATCAGATTCAGATCCTTCAAGCGCGACTGCGATACTTTTCCTCTTTACTTGTCATTATCAAATATATAAATATTAAATCAAATAACAAAGTTATCATTTGTTAATAATAGGTAGAATGGTACTTAGTAAGTGTCCCTTATGGTCCCTTATAGGATTGCTCTATTGTTCGTGTCTCAACACTGTTTTTTAAAATTCAAACATCTGTGTAGTTTCAGATCGGTCCCTAATAGAGCGCCAAAAGGAGCGTCTAGGGCGGCTCGCGTCAGCTCTGTCCCAGGAGAAGGGCCGGCTGGTGCAGCTGTCCAAAGAGACCCAGATCCTGGCCGCGGCGCCGCCCTCGCCGTCCGCCGCGCAGCGCCTCCGGGACTACGTCGAGCGCCTCCGAGACCAGTGCGATACTCTCGCCAAGAGACTCGAAATGGCAGCTAGTGGTAAGCTATGGAATTTTTACGTAAATAGCACTTGAAGCATCTTATGGATAAACCCTTCTCAGAGACAAAACTATTTTATATATGATACTCTTTTTAAAACAGAGAAAATAACGAAAACAAGTAAATGGCAATGGATAAGTTTCATGTAATTGATATTATCATATCCGCTGCTACTAAAATAGTGAATTAAAAATATTTACGATGAAATGAAATAACTAATTGGAGGAATGTAGTCTCATCAAATGATGTGTGTGAAGTACCTACATTAAGTGTACATACAGAGGAATACACCTGACAACACCCATGAACATTCCAGAAGCCGAAGAGTCAAACAACTTCTACAGCAACATCTACACGGGGCAGCGTCCTCCGTCGTCGTGGCAGTGCCACATGTGCACGTTCCGGAACCACCCGCTCCTCGACAAGTGCGAGGAGTGCGACATGCCGCGGATACTCGTAGGTACGACCGCGCCGCCCGCGCCCGCCGCCGCCTTAGGGGAGCGAGGCGAGCGCGCCCAGCGGACCGTGTGATGTCACACTGTATGGGAAACTTTAATAGTGGGGCTTATAAGTGCGACTTCACTACCTTTAAAGAACCTTAAAAAGCTTATTATGACTCTACCCTTTGCACCTAAAAATAAGTTATAGGGACATTATTGGGCTTTAATCATTATATATGTATAATATACGCCTTATAAATGGGAGTATTGGGCCTTATTTGAGTATTGTGGAGCCCTAATTAAATATGGTGCCTCTAAAAGGGATATCAATTATGAATGTGGTCTTAATAAATAAATTGTCTCTTAAAGAGAGACTTGGTTGCCAGAAAACATCAAACAAATATTGAATAGAGAATTTGCGGGCGTGGGACTTAAAGTGACCTTAAAATTTACAATGATGACTATTAAAAAGCATTTACCTAAAGGTATAAAGCTTAATCAAAGTGTCATTTCAAACTTATTTTATGAAAGACTCTTCAATAAGCCCAGAACCTTAAATAATTGTGGCCTTAAATATAAGTTATGCACTAAGTCTACAAAAGTTGTGCTTTACGTAACTTAAGTATGAGTAGGGGATTTATAAACACTTAAAGAGAAACTTATAAAAGGGGGTGCATTCTGAAAAGAGACATTAGAAAGTGGGCGTTAATAGGGGTTTTTAAGTAAACAAGTACTTAAATCTGGACAAATCTAGACTACTCCTAAAGTGTGAGTGCTTACCTAATCCAAGCATGTTGGAATGCAATGACTTATTAACTAAACTTTTCAAAACCTGTGAAGTGTTGTGCCTTAGAAGTTTGCCGTTTAATCACCAATCTTGTCAAATTTAGTCCAGTCTGGCTGTGGACATTGCATGTGTGTGTTCATCGGACAGCTGTGTGAACATGTGTGTATTTATGTGTATATTTTGTACATTATATTGTTATTTTTATTGTTAAGTAATTTTTAGTGGAGTGTTGAGTAAGTACTTAGCTACAAAGAACAGTTTCGTGGCTAAGTGCATGGCAGAAGAGGACACTATTTTTTCTTATTTATTGATAGTAAAAGCCAAGCAGTTTCTCACCTTAATTATTTTATAATTATTATAGCTGTACTGTATGAGAAACATTTGTCTCATGGTATTTATAAGAAAATAACATTCCACTACCTAATAGACTTTATTGTTACATTACTGCATATTTATTTTAGGTATTTTTAATTGTATGAAATTGTAGATTGAGCTATGTAATCAAGACTTACATTATGAGGAGATAGAATCATAGTCACAATGAATCAACCAATGGAATTTTTCCGTTTTCTTGCCCTGGCTGGTATTGGTTGATAGCTCCATCTACATTTTTGTCTGTCTATCGTAAAAGTGAATCATTCAGATATGATCTTGGTATTTGTTAGAACAATAACATTTTTTAATACTAATTATTTACCTTCATGTAATTTAGTTGAAAGATTACCAAAGTACGCAGGCGATAGCGGCGTAAATAATATCGTAAATACGACCACCGACATCCCTTTGTACTGTTAATTGATAATTATCAATTTATTCTAATTCGGAAAATAAATTACTTCTTAAACGTATGGTATGGTAAGCCTGTGAAAATGTTAAGCATACTTAGAACCCTATCATAATCAAACTTGTTTTATCTACTGTCAGTAAAGAAAATTATATAGGGCTGACTTTACTTAATCGGTCCTTTCTGTTATAAGCTCGTGCATGAATGATTCACTAAAGGCCTTAGCTTAAGAAATATAATACATCACAAAGGGGGTGAACAGTTACATCACAAGATCTCACTAGTAAAGACTTTTCGTTTCGACTTGCCAAAAATAATAAAGTAATATATTTAATCTATTATTTTTAAAGCCTCAATCACATGAAGCGAGTCCATTCAATACTTACTATGGCTTAAACAAGTATATATGTACTCGTCTTATGTTTAAGTGAACACTACATACTAATTTTGAATAAAAACAACGACCACGTTTCCTGTAAAGGGACCGAAACGTCACATAAAAATGTAAAATAAAAGCGAAGTGTATCCGTAAACGTATGTAGTTTCAATTCAAAACAAGTAAATATGATTACAAAGCAAGTGAGTTCACTGACAAGTTATGAGTGCCTCTGAAATTATAATGAGTATAGTATAGGCACGCGTCTTCGCGTAACTATCGAAACCATCGCCAAGGTCATTGTTTATATATTCATAATGTACACCTCATTGCGAATAACTATCGAATGTGTAGTGAAACACGTTATTCGCAACAGACTGACTTTATTAAAACAAATTATCATAGACACACGTCATACAGTTTCTATCAAACAACAATAGACCTAGAGCCCGTGAACCCCAGACTTTCGTCATTTTATAAAAGCTGAAAGTTTGTCAGCGCATGCTCCCACACACAGGTAAGAACGATGGACTATTATGAAGTTTGGGTTATGGTGGCTTTGGCAGGTATACGGTACTAAAGGTGTGTAAAATACCGATCTAAATTCATCAAATAATTAAGTGTCATTTGTGACATGACATATGTCATTTGAAAGCTCTTGAAGAGTTGTACAAGTCACCCTTTGACGGTGATATCGAAATCGACGGCCAACTTGGTGTTTTCGACCACCGAAGATTGGAGTTGGCCTATGCCATGGACGCTGATCCTAATGCTCAACAGTGACATGACCTATGTCATTTGAAAGCTCTTGAGGAGTTGTACAAGTCACCCTTTGACGGTGATATCGAAATCGACGGCCAACTTGGTGTTTTCGACCATTGAAGATTGGAGTTGACCTATGCTATGGACGCTGATCCTAAGTGACATGACCTATGTCATTTGAAAGCTCTTGACAAGTTGTACAAGTCACCCTTTGACGGTGACATCGAAATCGACGGCCAACTTGGTGTTTTCGACCACCGAAGATTGGAGTTGGCCTATGCCATGGACGCTGATCCTAATGCTCAACAGTGACATGACCTATGTCATTTGAAAGCTCTTGAGGAGTTGTACAAGTCACCCTTTGACGGTGATATCGAAATCGATGGCCAACTTGGTGTTTTCGACCATTGACATTTAGTACCGTATACCTGCCAAAGCCACCATAACCCAAACTTCATAATAGTCCATCGTTCTTACCTGTGTGTGGGAGCATGCGCTGACAAACTTTCAGCTTTTATAAAATAACGAAGGTCTGGGGTTCGCGGGCTCTTGGTCCACAAGAGATGGCACTATTGTTAACTTATAATTAATTTTGATACAACATCATCACACCCCCACTTATCAAAATAAACAACAATTTTAAGTAGAAACAATGCCCAATTTACACATAAACTTATAATGCTTAATAGTACACAGTCCTTTGGTAAATAAATCCGCAGGCATTTCCTCACTACACAAGTACATAACTTTAATATATTTATTTTTAACAACATCTCTTACATAATGAAATCTAACATCTATATGTTTTGATCTGTTATGACTTTGGTTATTTAATGACAACTTTAAAGCACTCTGATTGTCACAATAGATCTGTATTTCAGATAAGCTACCAGTTATTTCATAGAACAGGTTTCTCAAATACACTCCTTCGCGAGCTGCTTCAGACAGAGCAATATATTCTGCCTCTGTACTAGAGAGCGATACTGATTTTTGCTTTCTGCTTCTGCGAGATGACTGATCCTGACATAGTAAAGCAAAAGCCCGTAGGTATAGGATTTCCTATCTCTGGCATCACTAGCCCAATCGCTATCTACAAAGCCCTCTAACTTGCTACCATCTTTAAAATATTTTAAACAGTAAGTTTTTGTACATTGCAAATATTTAAGAATGCGCTTAGCATAATGCCAATGTGTATGATCATAGCAACTGTTAAATTGGCTCAAATAGCTTACAGAATAAGAAATATCAGGCCTGGTTAATACTGCTAAATACATTAACGATCCAATTAACCTCTGATATGGAACATCAGGTACACATTTATCTGATTTCTCTAAATTTAATTTACACTCTATTGGTGTTTTATGCATTTTACAATCCAACATATTGAACCTAGTTAATAGCTGATCAATATACTGCTCCTGATCTACAGTTATTACATTTTTACTAACAATTATTCTCATGCCTAAGTATCGCCTTACAGGACCTAAATCTTTTAGCTTAAATTCTGATCCTAAACAATCTTTTAATTTCTTACTTTCAACAAGACAGTTAGAAAAAATTAAAAAATCATCTACATATAAGGCCACAAAAATTTTAACTTCACCTTGAGTTTTTGTGAACAAACAAGACTCATACTGACTGTTTTTAAAATCTAATTTGCATAACAAATCTTTAACTCTGTCATACCATGCAAGGGATGACTGTTTTAACCCATAAATTGCTCTTTTCAATTTTAAAACCTTTCCCCCACTTTTGTTCACAAAACTTTCAGGTAATGACATGTAAATAGTTTCTTTCAAAAAACCGTTTAAGAATGCAGTAGTAACATCCAAATGATCAATACTCATATTCATTTTAACACTAAGAGCAAACAATAATCTGAGTGTTGAATGTGTAACCACGGGAGAGAATGTATCTGTATAGTCAATTCCTGGTTTCTGGGAAAAACCTTTCGCCACCAATCTAGCCCGAAATCGCACTTTATTGTCCACATCTAATGACTTTATTAAAACAAATTATCATAGACATCATCACGTCATACAGTTTCTATCAAACAACAAGAGATGGCACTATTGTTAACTTATAATTAATTTTGATACAACAACATCATCACAGAATGACTTTTCTTCGTTTACTCAATTTTGATACGGATCATGCTGCACACTAAGACGATGTGTATGTACAATTACCTACACAAGCATGGCCCGAAGGCGCTCGTGAGATGAAATATCTATACTGATACACTCGCTTGATGTTATTGAGGGTTTAAATGACGTAAGTTTGCTCAAGAAACTTGCTCAGTTTGAATTGTTTGGTTTCGAGGCTATAAAATTATTGAAATACTTTGTACTTGGTAGTACAAATACGTTTAAAAGGTACCTCTTACTTATTTAATATTTTGATTATAATTTTGGTATTCAAACCCTTTGCCTACTAAAAATATTTTTTTGTGTACACATTATATTATATTTAAAAATTCTGAAAAAATAGTTGTTATACATTTTATTGATCATTTCGTAGGTGATAAATAAAACTTAAAGTTGTTGGTGATGCATATCAAACGTTTACATATACAGGAATATTATCACAAGTAGAATTTACATTGTACAAGTACAATTTTTATGATTTTTATTTAATCAAAATAGTGTACGGAGTTCACAGGCAAAATAATAACAAAAAATACATTCACTTCAAAATGTTACATTTAATAACATCTTGTTGCAAAAAGTGGAACTATTTTATCCTTAGGCAATACAATATTTTGTATTTTAAATTTGAACCTTATTTCGTTACTTTTAGGGTGTATATTAGAATTTTAAATTATTATCAACTGTGGTATCTATAAATATTGATTATTGTTGTATTGAAGATATTGTTTTAAGGAATTATTGAATTTATTAATCATTGTGATGAATATTTAATGTTTTATGATAATAAATTTCAGAGTTTTAATTTGTTTTTTATATTTAATTCTTGTTTTTTATTGTTGTGTAGTTTGATTTTTAACATTATCATTTTGAATGCTCTATGAACTCACTGTTTGGCCATAGACTAAGAAATATTCCACAAAAAATACATAAATAAATAACTAAAGCTTGTAAAATGAGTATCTTATATTGTATTTGCTTCAAGTTTGAAACATGTATACTCATAGAGCAATCAGAATTTTTTTCTTACTTAGTGCCTTGGAATGTCATTGAATGGTAAGTGTCAAACCTAACCTATTTGTCGTGAGAGAGTGTAATAACAATATGCCATTGTTTAATATGATTGTAATACTAGTTGTGTTTCCAGTGCGCGCTCGGGATGGTATCACTGTTCGATTGATGCCGGGACGACGGAGTGAGTCAACTTTATATATTTCTATCTTTTTCTCCATCAAATGAGATGAGAGGCCTGAATAGAGTTATTAGTTGTCTTAACTATCAGCTAGAGGCGCTGGCCAGAATGCCATGCGATTTGACAATCCAAATGCAAGTATGTCAAACAAGATCATAGTCAAAATTGGTTCACCTGTTTGGGAAATATAATCAATGTAGTATTTTAATTTATGTTATTTGTCTGTTTCAGAAATAACTCGATCGTGGGTTTTATGAGTAGGAGTATCAAGATCCTAGTCTACCTGAGACGAAGATTAATCAAATCATCGTCAAATTGAAAAACTGACAGTCAGTCCAACTGACAATTTCTCAATTTGATCGTTTTAACGGGAATTTACGCCCTTAAGTGCAGTAGTATTAATGAAATGACTGTGATATTCGCATTTGGTTATTAAGTCTGATTTTATTTTAACATTCCAAATTCAAACAAATTAATAAATACTAAAGTTATCTTTTTTGACGTTGACAGTGACGTTTAGATTTTGTTGTCAAGTTTTTTTTTAGTTTAAAGATGGTTTTGTTTCCTATCACACCGAGTGCCCATACCAAATGCGAATAAGCTCGCTGCTGCACTTAAGGTGGATAGGGAAGCATTTCTTCATTTTCTTTATACGTGACATTCGTAGAGTTACGAAAATGTTACCAGATAACTAAAATTATATTCATTTGTTTTGTTAAAAAGCAATATAGATCTTCAATTGTTTAAACGATCTTCAATGTTCAATTGTTTAAACAATTGAAGATCTATATTGCTTTTTGTAAAGTTGGCGCTGTTTGGAACATAAAATAGGAGAGTAATAAAATGAAATATTTTTTTTTTTAAATCTGGTATAATTTTTGGTAACTGGTAAGTAACATAAGAAATTATATTGTGTTCATATCAACACACAAACCTAGTCTGAACTTGCCTTAACATATAATTGTTCCTAAACATTTAATGTATTTAACAACTTTCTATTCAAACGCAGTTTTATCAAATGTAAAATATGGAAAAACCAGAAAAAATGAACTTGTCACCATTTATTTGTAAGTCTCATAAATATAAAATATTATAAAAATTCCCAAATTTCTACCAAGCAACATTTCTTTCTTAATTTTAAATGCATGAAACATTAAAACTTCTAGTCTAAAATGTATTACATTGTAATCTTCTATTTTAATATGATATCGTAATTAGGTTAATTCTTATAAAATTATCTTGTAATAAGCACAGCACATTTTTCAAAAACATCATACACGCACGCTTCAATCCGAAAAGGGCTGTTTCACTATTAATTTTTAAAAAATACTGGTCGCTTTTTAATCACAAGTAGCGTTCGCAAAAATATTTATCTTGCATTGCCCCAAAGGTAAAAAAAAAGTATATAACGGTAAAGTTTTATTCTACTTTCTCACTTTTCCCACTGTTTATATGTTCAAGTAATATTTAGTCTTAGAATCTGTTTAATATGCGGTTCACTCCAAACTAGTGAAATAGTTCCTTAACGAACTCGACCCGACCATAACACGATAACGACTAATCTTTTCCATTAACAACGAAATTTCGAGCTGAATTTATATCACTGTCGATTTTGAAACGAGAATTAAAAATATTATCAAAATCGGCAACTAAATATCCCTTTATATGAAACAGTGGATAGATAACCAATATAATCTTGTACCATAGCTGCAATACATTCATTATGCTCATATATTTGTGTAATCTTAAACTTAGGCTACTATTTAATCAAACATAAGTAAACATTTCATTTCTTTATTATCTTAATTATGGAAACATTATACTGATGGCCTTATCTTACATAACCTTAGCCTTATGTCAAACATGAAATTATTAGCCTGGTTAAAATTTAAATAACTCTCAGTTACGCCATCTTTCTGTCTTCTCATGACATATCTTCGATATGACTGAACACTATTGCTGGCTGACCGGGAGCAAAGTATTAATTAGTCTTTTTGTCGATGAAATCAGTAATATACAATTCGCATAAAATCTCTTGTTATCGCTAACTTCGCGCACATTTGCATCCGATAACGCAACACTTGTTTGCTTGACTTGCCAGTTTAAAAATAACTGACTAGCTATGATTGTATTATGCAAAAGATTAACGAATAATAATATTATTTATAAAAATAGGTACGGTGATTACGCCTGAAACCTCCTCACTGTACTGATATCTTCAGTGAGACGAGAGGCTTTTGCCCAACAGTGGACATTACAGGCTATTATTATACTATACTATACTATACGCCACATCTGACTGAATTAAACATTTCGTAGTTCTTTCTAATAAAATTCACTCCTCCCATAATTTATTAGTGATGACATTAAAGCTATATTCACGAATTACTGAATGAGATTGAGATGAATGTATCAATCAACAACAACACTTTATCCATAGATAACTGTTATAGAGAACTGCATGTCTATCCCAAAATATAGTCCTCCTAGTAAAGGATTTTTGGTTATGGATCATTTATTTGTTTGCACTTAGGCCAACCAGAGGTCAGCGCCTCTAGGAAACATCTAACTATCTTCTGGAACAAAAGAATTTATCCAATCTAAGTTAGAGATGGATAGTATGTATTGAGATACACAATTGCACATATCTCATTATTCTTCGACTTTATTGAAAACAATATTGTATTTCAATGTTTTATTTAAAGCATTATACTCGTATAACTCGTACATTTATCTAATAATGTCTCTTTATTCTACAATTACATTATAAAGGCTGTTTATGAATGATTCACTGTGATTTCTAGTCGAAACTTCAAGTTTTATGTCATTTTAATGTGAATTTAACAACAAGCATTTCTCTCTGTATAAAACTTATGCTCATTTGTAATATGTACATAATAAGTATGTATGGACCTTATATTGTCTTAATTAAGGTTTATTTCGTATTGGCAACTTAGCTTTTAAAGTTATCTATCATTGGTTACTTTGTTGCCATTTTTTCATAGTTTTATAATTTTAATTTACTGTACAAGTACCCTGTAAGTAAGTATAGTAATTTTTGTTGTACTTGTAACCCAATTTTGTAATTAATTTTAGAGTTAATAGTAATTGTGGTATTACATGATAAATAAATAAAGATATTATTTTTTTGCTATCTGTACTTGTACAATATATTGAAACAAAATTGAAAGTATAAATCAATTACTTATTTAGCGCTTTATAATTATAGAATACATATTTACACTGTGTAAAATATATATTTCATACTATTATAAAATTGGCACATTTATCAAAATAAAACCTGTTATTATAAATTGTTCATTGGTTTGTTTTATTAACACACATATTAAGTACAGCTGGAGAGTCAGCAGTGTTCACTTGTGATGATATTTATAACAAGTAGTCTGGTATAACCAACAATATGAACCTGCGTGGAAAATGATCACTCAACACCAACAAATCTTACAGTGATATTGTCATTACCTATTACTAATGTCTCTGATTGTATGTAGACAGAATTGTGTAAAGTGAAGCATGTTATAAAATCGAAACAATAAATGAAGCAAGTGAGCGTTACAAATAGGATTTATTCTAAAAAAATTACAATTAACATAAAACTAAGTTACACCTATATTGCTGTGCCTCGCTCTAAATTCTGTTTTATCTCTGCCGTGTGTTCTCCGTAGAACCTTTCCAACTTCTTGTTGAACTTGGCATTTCTCTCATTGATGTAGTCAATATCGGCATCGTCATTGTGAATGCGTCTACGGGAGTATTTGGACCTCTTTGCTATTTGTCCCTCTATGTCGTTCACCATCCTATCCACAGCCTCCTTTCTGTCCTCGTGCATCCCGTGTATGATTACATTAGGACCTCCGTAGAAAGCATCTCCATACTTTTGCTTCTGTTTCTCATATTGATCCATGTCAGCCTCCGGCATGTTCTTTACGAGTCTGTTGTACTGACGTATTGTCGCCTGCTCGTATGTGGAGAATCCTTGGTCGGGGTTTTTCTTCTTTTTCTTACGTTCTAATCGTTCTGCCTCGGTTGCGGATATGTTTAACAACTTCACTCGGTCGTAGTCCTTGCCTTGCTTCTGTGCTTCCTCCCGCTTCTGCTGGTCGTCTAACAGCCACTCCGCTTGTCTCTTCTTGGCCTCGTAGTTGGCGGGCAGCTTGTTCCGAGCCTCTTCTGCGACTACTTCCTGGTGGTTGTGAGTTCTGGCCTCGTTTCTGGCATTGTGCAACGAACGTAATCTCTTTATTCTCTCGGCTTGTTTCTCAGCGAATGTCATCTCCTTTGAGCCAGATGGTGTTTCTTCTGCAGCAGTACTCATTTTTATGGTTAGTTCAACGTTCAAACATAAACTAAATATATTTTTAATTTTTATGAATTTATTTCTGTTTTGTTTTCAACAACAGAGATTTATGACAAATGGATGAATGAATCGATCGATCTTGATATTGACTTTGACAGTTATTATTAACTATGACTATGACTGATTAACAGCCAAAGCACTGACGGTAACAGTAACTTTTGACAGTGACAACTCTGACTATAAAAAATTACTGAAGTGAAGTTGTTTTATTTTATTCAACTTGTCAAATCGCACATCGGAATAAAAATTGAAATCCAACAAAGTGAAGTGAGGCAGTTTGTCGGAGAATTGTAACGGTGTCGGTTGTGCTGAATTGTGCGAAAAAGCTTTAATTTTACAAATTCAAGTGATTTTCTGAGTTTACAATGTCGGATGAAATCGCAGAGAATGGAACCGCCAACGGCGACGTGCCAGAGATCGAGCTTATTATAAAGGTAGGTGAAATTACACGTGTAAAACACGAGACGAGATTAGCCGCTTACGTTCGGTCAACACGGCACGCGTTGCCTCGGCCTTCGGGCGAAATAAGAAGATTGCGGAGAACTTGCAAACGTGACACAAACATGTTCTATTGCTAACACACAACCATCATTTTGATTATAGGTACATTCATTTCTACATAGGTACCTTAACATTCTTACAAAGGAATACATAACGCTTAGTGCGCGGTGTTAGTCCGTTTGCATGAAAGTATATTATTACTGCATCTATAATGCGCGTTATTTAGGTCGCTTGCAGCTCTGTTTTGTGCCAGATGTGATTTGTTTTGTCGATAATAAACAGTGCCCAGTGCAGTGGGCCCACATTGACAACATATTCGCAAAAACTTAAAAGTTTCTATAAGTCTAGGTACTCTGCAGTCTAGTCTAAGATTTGTAAATAATGCCTTACATACAATATTTATGTTACAAACATACCTGTACAATAATAAATCAATTGAAATGTTGAATGCCATGTGATGGTATGAAAGCTAGATTGAAATTAAAATTCTCAATTTTAAAGTATCTACCTACCCACATCATTATTATTTTGTTCCTACTAATTTCTACTATTTCAATTAAAGTCTGATGTATATTATTTATTGAATTACATAGTTTGTTACATTTGGAAAAACCAAATTTGAGTTGAAACACTTGTGCATCTAATATTATGATTCACATTCTCATACAAAATTAGTTATTTGTTTCCCTCAAAATGGTTGTTGGGAATTAATAATATTGAAAATTAATTCAATGAGCAAATAAGGTTTTTCCTTAATTGATTAATCTGCTATGTTGTGGTTGATTGTTAACTTTCCAAAACTTTAAAAGTTATATGAGTGACTGATGACCCATTTTAAAAATTACTTTTTAAAGTGGTAATGGAATTTTATTTTGAATCGAATACAATTATTAGACAGATTGCAATCCGGTTAGGTTTTTTATATACATATAAGCTCACTTGTACTAATAACTTTATAAAGTGATAAAAAGATGTAGGTAAGAAAGAGTTCTGTTTGGTGAAGATTGTTTCCCATACCACGGGAGACAGTTTTCATTAAAACTCATAATTATTAGAACAGATTCACACCCGATCAGAAACAATTATATAATCAAGTTCAATTTGAGACATATTCTATGAAATCCAGTATGCCTGAACTCACTCATTCAAACATTACTTGTGTTAGTATGATCACTGAGTTCATATTGATGAAAGCCAAAACCTAATTAGTTAATTGCAGACTGGGTATATTTGACCAATGAAATGTTAATACCTTGCTCAAGTTGAAACAATAAGTAGTGATAGGGCTTTGCTTACATACCACTTGCATTCTTAGGTAGTAAAATTCTTAGTACTCTGGCCTTCCATAGGTATATTAATAGAAGACCAAATATAAAATTGTACCTTATTCCATGAAATAGTAATTAACCTTGTGCACAATATGAGTTTAATTAACAGGTGAAAACACTTACAATTATGACCTGTTATTTTAAAAGTTATAAAATATAATCCCATATGGACACGTAATTTGTAATATTTTATGATAAATACCTTAATTCAGGCGTACATACATAATGTTAACACACCTGCAACTGTTTACTTATCTATTGTAGGACCACTGACAATTAGTACTCATTTTACTATTGACTAGCTGCTAATTAGGATTCCACATCTTGCCTATTGGAAAGCCAGTAAGAAATCCACTCTCACTGTCAAAGGTTTGAGTTATTGCGCAATTCAATAGAATTGTATGCAGTGAAAATAAATATTTACACTCAAAAAATTATGATTGTTGTATACTTAAAAATATTAATGCATGATTTTCAGAGTATGATAATACTAACAAATGTATGTATGTTCATCTTAGTACTCTGTTTTACCCCTGCATTTAGGCGAATACATAAAAGTTTAAATGCAGCATTTCCATCCATTTTGGTATATCGATTAATTCCACGTTTGAGTTCGGGCATAATGCCGAAACTCGTAAATTCCATAAGATTCCAGAACATTGGGGAATGTGTTTCGAAACAGAAACCCGGGGAAAGTGATCCTCACGCGAGGCTCCGTGCCTCTGGTGACATTAGCATGCGTCCGATCGATCGCCAATACATCAATGATTTCTCTCATACATTACCAGTACCATAGATGTATTATATGAGCATTTCTATTGAATCGTTACACAATATTTTATCTCTTATTTCAATAGTTGGACTTTAGGTTACCTTTACGGCATAAAACGCGAGATACACTACGGAACAAAGTGTACCTCAACATGACCCGCAACGCTGAATGTACGTGACGCTACAACGTGGCTCGGTGTCCCGCAATATTTTGAGAGACATTCTCGTGACGCGTGACTGGCTTGTTGTCCAAGGACACTTCACACGCATATTCAAGGACATATTCCTCAATATGTCGCTCCATTTACCCTCTAGTCATCTAGTGTATCCCAGGCTTTACTGTCAAAAGCACCCATTATGTTGAAGGCTTATAGGCGGTTTACAATATCTGATAAGTATAAGCATTGCACTCGGCCACTAACGAACCACAATACGAGGTTGAGTTCATTTAAGCTTTACGAGATTTCCTATGTTCTCCTTAAATGTGTAAGCAATTATAGCTAAAATGAAGCCATTAAATCCATGCTATAAACTCGTCAAAATCCTTATTACTTACCTTATTTTAGAATTTACAATCATAAATTAAACACCTCTTCCAATGGGCTTAAAAATAAATTTATCTTATTTCCTATCACACCCAACTGTTCACATAAAAGACATTAAGATTATTTACAAAACGACATAAAAACTACGGTCTGCTATTTCTAGCATTACAATACTAGTTGTATTAATTCAACAAGTAATAAGTTAGTTTGATAAAGTGGGTGCAGTCGACTTGTCGGCACGCCCCCAGGTGCCTGCTGCCAGGCGGACGGTTCGACAAATGTACTACGTGTCCTCTATGTTGTACTTTATTGTTTGATGCCATCTACGGTGTTAGGGCAGTCATATTTCAAGTTGCCAACTATAATTATACAGTTAGTGCAATTGCTTGGTTTAAGTAAAACAGCTGGGCAACAAAATGGGATAGTCTGAAATGTCGTTGCCATATTTATTAGAAGTATGTGCTTTGTCAAGAACCTATGATGACCAGCCTTTGAGAAGTACAGAGATAGGTAACCGAAAGGTCAACCCGATCAATATCAATCATATAAAACAATAAATTCTAAACAATAGCGCGAGCCGTTCAGTGAAAACAGTTGGATCCATGTACAGCATGATCGACGTAAGTATTAATTAGACGGTTGAAAATATTCAATGTTTATGCGCGAGGTTTCTCTGCCGACACGCTAGCGACACCTCGGCAGTCGGCGGCGCTGGCGAGACGCGGCTCACGAGGCTTGTCAATCACATCGATTCAATGATTTGCAAGATTCTTCAATATGTTGAGTTGATGATCTAATGTCGGCTTGAGCAGACAAGAGCTACATACATAATAATAATACAGCACATCACACCAGATGTTTCTGACGATTACGTTAAAATACTGTCTGCAGCAAAAGTATTCTGCACAAATATTTGCGAATATTTCTTTACCGTTCAAGATCCAACTCCAATATTTGTAGAATGAAGCAAATATTATTTATAATCTCGACTATTGAACATTCTGAACGACAAGTTTCGATAAAAACTTGTATAATTGTAAAGTTGCGCCGCAAAAAGTTATTATTATAATAATCGGTGAGCTGGCAATGAGGACGCCCACGGATTTGCGTTTTTTCTTCATTTCGGAATCAAGTCATCAATCACTTTTGACGAATTGCAGGTTACATTGTTAATTGAATTGGGGCTTGCGGGTTGTCATAGTTGGGTAAATTGGCGTCAGAATAATTTTAATTTATGCTTCTTATTAGAGCTTTTAACCACGTGTAGATAAGTTATATCGTATGGGTTTGAATTCACTCTCAAAAGTTAAAACACATCATGTGATATAGAACTTATTGAATCATATGAGATCATCGGTCGGTTGGCAAATATTCTGTGCCGTCAATACACAACTGAGCATTCCTCCATCTTGTTCAATATGCTTCGGCTGCTTAAACGTTTGTTTGTTTATTTTAGCGTTTAGTATCTTTTCTAATCCTTGCTAAATTGACACGAGGAATCTTTGCCTTGAAAGGGATATTACTGACAATACAAGAAATTCCTTTAACTCACAGAAGAAACTTTTAATAATCTTATAGTTAACTGATTATGTTTTGAGATTAACTCTCGATTTTCTTCGAACGCCCTAGGGTCTTCATGTTTTTGTATTTTTTTTTTGTAACTAGGTATATTTTCAATTACCCTAATTTATACATTGAGCCATCTGTTAATGTATCGTCTTGTAAATATTTCACGCATCAAGACTCGCTAAACATGTATTACTAGCGCTCAGAATTGTCCGCCTTCGTTCAAAATGTACCGTAACAACTAAATTATTGTTCGGATCGGCCGAGACTGCAAACGGGGACATTACAATTGGAATATCGGTATTATTTTGATGTTTACTATTTGGAAGTTGTAGCTAACTGTAAACAGCATTATCTCCCAACTGATGGCGGAAGAAGTCGTATAATTCACAATTACAGTTAAGTTCCTTCTCGCCGCAAATCTGCAGAATTTAAGCTTGAAGATTATCGGTGAGCGAGCGTCCTTACTCCTTAGCTTGCGGTGCCCTCGTATGTCTTCGTATAGGTCTTTCTTTTCATTACTTACTTGCTCAGTGCAGTCACGTTTTGATTCTCAAGTATTAAGTAAGCGTAACCGAAAAAGTCGTCAAAGTATCTCAAGTGCACAAATCTTCAACCCGTAGCGCTTGCACAAGTCGGCGGTGCGTGTCCCGACGCGTCGATTCTCGGTAAACATTGTAATTGTCGTTAACCATGTGAAAACGGCGAATATTTCCAATTCATTATCAATATTCATATACTATTGTCTTTGCATTTGTCTTTTACTGTAAAAAATATGTTGGCCTATTTAATGAGCAGTTCTAGAATTAGCATAGGTACTTTTTATCTTATTAATAATCCAGTTTTGTCTTTACTTTAACAAAAAATCAATAAATATTAAATAAATATTATATTTCAACATCATTAACTATATTTTAAAATCTTATAGGAAACTTAAAGCTGTTTTCGTTCTACAGACTTCATTCTAAAATTCATAGGAATTGATTTAATTCTGACAAATAAAACAATGGTCTGCGCCAATCTTTATAAAAAAAAAAATCTTTGATTTACAAGATCGAATTTATTTCGTCTGTCTCACCCATTAGTGTACCGTTGCAAGACTGCATTTGTCTGACTGGCTTTCACTCAAAACGTCTAGATATCACGGATCAAATTAACAGTACATTCAACGCTAATTCCAAATTTATCAATACAGCGTTTCTTATCTTCGTATCATTTTGATTTGCACTGATAACCATGTTGTTTACTATTTTTTGTGGTCTGCTGGTGAAAGATCGCTGTCAGTTTTTTGCAACAATATTTTCGCTTGGTGCTAAGTGGAGATGACGGTTATTGGAGTGGTAGAAAATGGTTCATTTGTATGCAAGAGCATTTGAAATAGGAGCAGAAAGTACTAAAACATCAACGTGCTCAATAATCTTGTTTGATTTAATTGAGGACCTTACCATTGCCTTTCAAACTTTCAATGTTTCCAACTTTTCAAACTCGGTTTGGGTTTCAGATCACGAACCCGCATTAGGCAAGCGTGGTGATTATGCCTAATCCTCCTCACTGTACTGATAGCTTTAATTAGATGAGAGGCCTTTGTCCAGCTGTAGGATATTACAGGCTAAAATTACTACTGGATAATTCGGAGGAGTTGTCGCTTATGAATATCGTGGTAGAATTACACAAATCTACACTGTTACTACAAGCCTTCTAAATAAAGTCAAAATAGATTACTATAAAAAAAATAGTTAGCGTTAATTCAGTAGCCTCTTCGTGATCTCAAATCGTGTCGTGTCGACAAACAATTACTAGGATAACACTACACAAACCCGTAAATCAATTTTGATATCTGTTCTGTGATGTATTTTCCGCATTTTACACATTCTGTATTTACAAAAATAATTAACGTTTAAAACACACAATGTAATTGGCACGCATCATGTTTCACTAATAACGCCGACATTAAAAATGTATGTACGTCTATGTAATTAATTTTTACTTAATTAAGTTGTAATTTTGTTACGTTTTATATTATTTAAACTGTTGCTTATGGAGTATTTAGTGTTATTTATAATTTACATTTGAGTAACATCTGTTAGCAACTATGTAGTTAAGATGTTGGTTTTCGTTTCGGCGTGTGCTTCTGCAGACACATCGAGTTTGAAATATTTTTTGCGACAACTATTTATGTTCTGATTGGGAAATTTTCTAACAGAATATTCTCATAATCTCCTAACTCCGAAGCACTCCAACGATAGCTAAACGACTTCCCTACGTGACTCCATGCCTGTTTCTCACTAATGATAGCGTGGACCGTAAAGTTGTCAATTGGACCATTGGCGTTAATCAGACATGAGCTGCACGGTATTTTCGGATTAATGTTATTTTCTTAGATTAGTCGAAATAAAGTCAAAGTTTCGGACTGCACAATAGTCAAATGTTCAATTGGAAATCCTAAGATCATTGAATTAACTTTGTATCAAGTTTCGGATGATATTACGTTTGTCACTGACATATATCAGCCAAAATGATAGGTCTTAAATGGGAACAGTATTTCGTTGTATGCTATATATTTTATAGTACTTTTTAGACAATGCACTAGATTAAACCGCGCTGCCAGTAAGCCTGTTATGTTCACTAAAATAATAAAACCAGACTACTTTCAACTGTCTAGCCGTCTGTAGCGTCTAGATTAGAACTGGATCGTTTATAATCAGTGTATCGAGAAGGCTAACGCTGAAAGTGAGAGGATGGCCAGATGGCATAGTTCCGGAAACCCTGACGAATTGCTATTGAGTGAATCGTGGCCTGGCCGTCGATGATTCTGTATTCTGTTACAAATCTAATGGTTTTGAAGTCTAAGCTTACTGACCCAGTTGAAGTCTTGAGAGAATGTGATTGGGTATCGTTGCTGTTAAATTGGCTATGGTTGTAAACATCGAGCACTAATTTTGCATACACATCAGTTATAATGTCGACAATATTTTTGCACACCTTTAGGTACACGTAAAGTACAATAACTACGCAAATCACCCTGAAAATATGTATTTTATTACCGAGGATTAATATCAGTCATTCTCATATTGATACTTCACTTGATACAACCTCCATTTATAGATTAATTAATGAACTCGTCGTGTGATCGACATTAAGGCGCGCTCGCAATTAAAATATAATAAAGTGCATTTCAAATATGACGTATGGAAGTCTGAACGTTTTATGTTGCTTACTATGTCAATGTTTTTATGTCTGCTTTGAGACGGACATTTTACCTTATTATAATTATGTGTAATAATTGTATTTTTGAAGACACCTGCGCTCAACGTGTGGTCCGGTTCACTTTTAATTTCAATAATTTTCTCCATATTTTGTAGGTATCGTGACTTCATGACAGTTTGGAATTTGTGTCAGTTTTTAGATATTTTTCGCATCGATGTTCATGCTATAAGGTTAATTCGAGTGGCCGGCCATGTCATAAATAATTAGAGTTTTTTTTTTCACCATGATTCTGCCATGCCACCCGTAGAGGATACAGTTGGTATTTACCTTGCATAGATTATTAAACTTTTATTCCTTTATTAAACTTAAAGAAAAAGTAGAACCAATAACGTGTTTTATTCAATGGTGAATCGAAACAGCCATTACAGGACTAACTTATCAATGAAAAGTGACGTTAATGCATTATATTTTGATATTTACATGAACTTATTACTGCTCTATCTTTATGATAAATGTTAATTACTTTTTATAAGTTAAAACTCACTCATGGATTGTAAACAAAAGCGCTAAGTAAGTGCAGGGTATTTTTAATGCTTTTAATTATTTATTCTTAACATTCGGGTGACATGGCGCGAGATAAAGTTGTCAATTTGCGAGCATTAAAGGAAGCCGGCGCTTGCGCAAGTCAGATGTCCTTTTTTCGACATGTGTGAGCATTTTTTGCTTTAATTTATTGCCGTTTTTACTCGTGCCTGGTGCGATGCTTGATGAGTAAAGCCTGTTTTAAATACGTTTCATTCAACTTGAGCTTAATGAAGAATAAAGATTTTCATTAATGAGCTTTAGAAACAATGTATTTTACTTGATTGTTATCAATTGATACTAGATCAAATGGGATCATTTCGCTTTCAAATCTATCAAAATATGTTGACGGTTAAATAATCCTATTTTAAATCGGTATTTTAATTAAAATTAGATAATGGCTGACTATCCCTCGAACTTACTTATGTAATACGTTTTAAAAGACAGGTGTTGTCAAACAGGGGTGTGCGCGTGCGCGTAATATAGGGGGAGGCATTGCGCGCGTGTTTATGTTTTGTTATGTTATGTAAGATACAGTGCTACCTTCTTCTATATGTACCTTTTATTTAATGTAAAGGAGTTTGATATAATACATATTTGTGTAATTATAGCTATTATGTTTTTTATTAACTTGAAGATAGCCTTTCAGTTTGGCCTGCGTACGTAACTTCTGTATACTAATTGACCCACAGTGTTTAATTTGAAGGAAAAGTCGGCTTTTAGTTTATGTATGTAATTTATTGTTTATGGTTTTTTTCAAAGCGTAGATATTATAAAGTATGCAAAGTTATTCCTCCCACAACTGCCAGCTTCGCGTATTAAACTTTTGCTTTGCCCCGACACAATAATTAACAACATTAAAAACCGCCAGTCAGCCATTTTATGCTCACAATAAATTGAGCCTGCTATTTTAGAAACGTTCATTTTCTCTAAAGCCTGAGGGGCATAGAAGTTAAACTATTATGCCTTATGGCGTAACGTACTTTGTGATAATGCTTACGTTTATAACAAAGTCTGTCTGCGTATGTTGCGGCCATCTGCCAGCCGTTACGAACGTTCCACATTCAAATTTGACGTTATCATTGACGTTTCATTCGGTCGCGCCGTTCTGGTTTCAAACTTATGTCATTAGTGTCAGATGTGGTGGCGATGCAGATGACCGTTGGGAAATGGGGTCTTAATAAAGTGGATAGGTAATGACAATCTAGATGGTGGAATATTTATTAACTACTAGCAGCGCCCCGCGGTTTTACCCGCGTTGTACCCGTTCCCGTGGGAATTTCGGGATAAAATGTAGCCTATAGCCTTCCTCGATAAATAGACTATCTAACAGTGAAAGAATTATTCAAATCGGTTCAGTAGTTTCTGAGATTAGCGCGTTTAAACAAACAAACAAACAAACAAACAAACAAACAAAACAAACTCTTCAGCTTTATAATATTAGTATAGATAAAACATGTACATGATTGCCAACCCTTTCCTAGTGCATTGTTCCATAGTATTATTTGTGGTATTATGATACGTAGGTACCTACACCTTTTTTGCCCAATTAGATTTTGCCGATATGATACTCAATTCACACTCATAGATATATAATAACATAAGTGATAAAGAACCAGCAGTTTTAAGACTATGGTAGTGCAAGTGGTTATCTGGAATAATGGCTTAATATAAATTTACGGTATAATTGAAATATCGTGATGGCTGCGCCACGCCTTACGCCTGTACTGTGCCTTTAGATAATATCAGAGAAATTGAAGGTCTATGGGATTACAATTACGTGGTTATCGCGTCGAGTAGTGCTGATACCTCGTTATAGATAGGACCGAAACTTAACGTATTGAAATTACGCTTATATAAATGCATATTTATATTCAACTAGCAGCGCCACGCGGTCTCACCCGCGTTGTACCGGTTCTCGTCGGGAATTTCGGGACAATTGGTAGACTATTTTATTCAAAAACCATCCTCACAAAGGTTTACATTATTAATATTAGTCTCTATTTATAATTGGTTAATCATGTGGTTATAACTACGTTTATTGTATAATATACTCACTACAATGTACTTTTAACTACAGAGAAGTTGGAAGGTCGTCTCGTCTTTATTTTACATCATTGAAACTTTTTTAAATTGTTTTTCTTTTTAAGTAGTCAAAAGTGTACAATTTTACGACCCATAAACATAAGAATATCGCTATTCTTTAGGATAATATTAAAGAGACTAATAGTATCAAATATCATGATCCATTATTAAACCCCCTTGACGTGTGTGTGGCACCGTAGCTCTCAAACGGATAGACGGATTTTTGATGCGGCTTTTTCATTTGCAAACCAGTTTCCTTGCAGTGGTTCTGAGCTATGTTTGGTACAAATCGTTTCAGCCGTTTTTGCTTAGGGGTTATTTAAGTTTTACTTGTTTACTAGTCAATATACAATTGGTATGAAAACAATGCCATGTTTAAAGTCACAAATTCTGTTCTCAATCCCATATCCTTTACAATCAAACTATTTCTGACTCAAGTTAACCAAAAATGAGCTCGATTACTTTCAAAAGAGTTCAGACCAAAAAGTTTTCTTATTAGTATGAAGGGTTCGTCAAAACGTAGATCCTAAGTCGCGGATGGAGAGGTCGCGAGGAGGTCGCACTCGGTGACTCACGGAACCGGTCCGAGAGACGCTGAGATACACGAACCGTTTACACTTCAGTGTTGTCGATATACCTATATAGTTGAATTATGAGTATGGTAAACGAATACTCGAATAATAGTCTCGTGTCAAAATGTATGAAATGAAGTACTACTAATTAGTTTTCGTAGGTTAGTGTAATGTAGCTGTCAATATTGTTTGATTGTTGATTTGACTGTTGGTCCCAGAGGGAATAAATAATTATAAATGTAACTTGGTAATATGTACTTAGTGAAATATCGTTATTTTTGTTGATTTTAGGTAAATTACAATATAATTATAGTTGTTACACTGTTTTTACTTCTAGTGTTTGACGAAAATAGCAATACCTTCGATACTTTCCCTAGCATGTACTAATTTAATAAAGTGAAAGATTTTTCCCTGTCTAACAAAATGTATGAGCACCAGCTTAATAAATCTGGGAAAATAACGTAAGCGCAGTTTATAAAATTTTCACACTCACGCCATCTATTGGATTGAGGGTAGCATCACCGCGCGGAACAGTTACTATACGTACGTGCAATCAATGTTACCTCCTTCCTCTGATAGACTAGTTATTAATTAAGGCTTGGATACCCCAGCCATTTCGACATTTGAGGGGGTGAAGCAGGCGGTGAAGCCGGGGAGGAATAGTACACGCAGCGGCCGTCGCGGCGGCGCGGCGCTGACGTCACTCTATGAGATACGGGGCCCGCGTGCGGTCGTTTTGTAACAGAAGATTGCGAAGCGCTTAATTATCTAATTCACATAATAAAAATCAGTAGTAGATATTGAATTGGGTAGAATAGTCATCACATTGATAAAATAGATTCTAACAATCAACATTTTATCGCATTTTGTATTTATCTAAATTACGTACATATCCTATCCTACTAATATTATAAATGCGAAAGTTTGTGAGGATGGATGTATGTATGGATGGATGTATGGATGTATGTATGTTTGTTGCTCTTTCACGCAAAAACTACTGAACAGGTTATATAAGCTACAATTTATAATGAATTTGTGTAATTTTGGTCGTAATAAATAAGTATTTGTAAAGCAAGTCGGAGAAAAATCACCACCGTACTGGTTTGACACATGTGACATGGTCGCCATGCGACGGCCTCCGTATGAGCACGAAGCATCGCCGAGTAGTTCCGATATACGTATGTCTTATATTTTAGTCGTTAATTTCAACGTGTGACGTGTCGTTACGATAGCATAACATTGCAATTAGTGAATGAAACCTAAGTACAGGAAGAATCATTTTGCTTATCTCGAAGGCCGCGGGTTCGAATCCGAACATTACGATTCATTTTTATTTTCTCACATTAGTTTATCAAAACTCTTTTTCATTTGAGGTTGTGTAAAGTACCTTAATATTTTAGAAAAAATCTTAAAAAATATGCTGTATAAAATAAATTATCAAAATCGAAACACCTATTATAGGTATTTTTCGTTTAATTAATTTACCACTTTATCTATTGACTACTTTTGGAAATAAACCGTCTTATAAAATTTTATCCTACTAACCTACTAATCCTACTTCCTACTTCCTACTAATATTATAAATGCGAATGTTTGTGAGGATGGATGTATGGATGGAAAAAAATCTGCCCTCTAAGAGCTATCTTGGCGTGCGCTGCCTAAACTATTGGAGTTACACAAAGATGATGTACTCGTTTGTCTTTCGCATTAATTCAGTGGTCGGCAACCTTTTGACAGGCAAGGGCCACAAAGTAGCCAAATAAAGTAAGACGGGCCGCTTTTGTGACATAGGGGTATATGCGGAACCAAGAGAGTGCTACAATACGCAGGTGGGAGTGTGCTACGACGCGGAGGTAGCTACGATGCGGAGGTAGGAGTGCGCTACGTTGTGGAGGCGGAAGTGTGAAGAATATTAGACACATAATGTCGTTGGCCAAATGATAGTTTGTTGCTAATGGTGGTTCTACCTACTATGTTTACTTCTTTAAGATATTTTTATATTGCCACAAGTGACGGCCACAAGTGACGTGTACGTGCGGGCGAGCAAGTAGTAACTAAAATAGAATAGTAAATTAAAGGAACTTGGGATACTATGGACCCTGGCCCAATGCACAACAGTGGCATGACTTATTTACAAGTCACTCTTTGACGGTCATATCGAAATCGACGGCCAACTCGGTGTTATGGCTACCGAAGAATAGAGTTGGGCTATGTTATGGACCATAACCGTGTTGCTCAACAGTAACATGACCCATGTCATTTGAAAGCAAAAGGCGCCTCTTTTTGCTTCGGTTTAATAAAAAAATGTTTTAAACCATAAACATATCACCAAACTTAATGTGGCAGACTAAATTCCATGCGAGCGAAGCCGCGGGCAAAAGCTAGTGTTTTATAATAACCTATTTTGAAAAAAGTTTATTTTTATTATAATGTCACAATAATCACATTTTAGGCGGCCCCTAGACCTACAATAACATTGTACAATATATTTAATTGTGCAATAAGATTGAATTGCGTTTGGATCCAAACGGTCAATTATATTGCACAATAAGAAAATCGTGCAATGTTTTCTTGTTCAGTCGAAGGATAGTTTGATCCCGAGCAACATATCAAATATTGCGCAATACTGACCCTACACGAAGCAATAAAAAATATGATGCAATAAAAATTAAACTCGCTCAAACTTTCGTTCAATCATTGCGCAGTCTTCAATATTAGCCCAAGACGATCAATTATATTGCACAATATTCAATATAATTGATCGTTTAGGGGCCGCCTTAATAAAATATAGAAAAAAAAGACGTGTGGCACTCGGGGACTGCCGCGGTAAAGCTATTGCATAGTTATTTTTTCTATCACTAGATGGCGTTAGTGGGGAGCGATAGGTTTTTTTTTCTATCATTAGATGGCGTTAGTGGGGAGCCTTAGGTTTTTTGCGCGAGGTTTTTTCGTTACGGAATTTCTGGATTCGGTCCCCGCGCTCAAGGCCCGCGATAGAAGCTATGCAATAGCTTAAAATATAGAAAAAAACAATAAGATCTCAATGAGAAAACACTATGAAGTTTCGTAGCACTGGAATGAAAAAAGCGACACACGTCCGACTAGCACGGCGCCTCAGCGCATACTGTCACTCTGGGTACAAAAGAGCGAGAAACACTACGGCGCGGAAATTGTAATGGCGACTCATTCGCAAGAATCTACCACCTTTCGTTGGAAATTTATTTTAATTACAAATATAATATTGAAACAAAAATTTTACTCCAACAGTCCTGCGTCATAGTTTATTTTACATCACTCAAATTAATTTTAGAAATATGCGTTTGAAATTGTTTAACAAACTAAGTGTTTAAAATTCACAAAGTAAGGTATAAAAGACCCAACTTTGTGATTATTTTCTATCGAGGAAATTAATAGTCAACGTGTTTCGGAAACAGTAGTCTCATTAAACATATGATCAAGATTAAAAACAAACAAAAATTGTTCTTGTAACGTTAAGACTTTTGGCTAAAAAATTGTTTAAAGTAGCCCGTTTTAGGAACTCATAGGCCCTTAACCTTTTGAGCGCCAATGTCGGCTATAGCCGACATACAACTCCGAGCCCTCCACGCCAATGTCGGCTATAGCCGACAAGAATTGTTATTATTATTTAACCTTATATTTGCTTAATAAAAGAGTATTTGTTTATCATATCTTATTTATTGAAGTCACAACGATATAACAATTTATTTTTAACTCAAACCTATCCATAAAAATAAATTGTATGGAAGATTTTTATACCAAAAAAGATGACAAAAAATACGTGCGAACGGCCATGCCTCCTGCGCCATTGTCGGCAAATGCCGACCGCTAGTGTTGTGCCAACTTTTTATATAATAAACAACCTGTATGCTAATGTTGAGAGTAAATATACAATTTTAGTATTATTGCACAAATAGCATATAATATTTCTGATACAATAAATAACATTATCGGTGCCCCCTGAGTGAAAAATTATTAAACTTTTTTACCACCCCTCCATACAATCGATACAATCTACTGTGCCGTGTGCCCATCCTTATTCTATTATCTTTTATGACTGTCCTCTACGCCACGGTCGGCATTAGACGACGCACTCTGACGTCATCTGCGTACGAGTTACACATCTAGTGCTGTCCGTTGTTCGTTTGTGATAAGTTTGTTATCGTGCTCTAAGTGAATTACATAATCCACTTAAGTGACTTACCTCTTAGTTTTCTTTTCTGAATTTTTTTGCGTCTCCATTATTCTACTCGTCTCTCTTCTGTTTCAGTCAACTTGATCGAATGATTTTGTTTTAGTGTGTATAGAGAAGGGTAAATTAAGCATTTATTTTTCAATAATGGAATGGGTGTTACTCATCCTTATTTATCAGAGTTATTAATTATGTAAGTCGTTTATTACACATTTTACTTTTGTCATTAAACATAATGAATACCTATTTGCCCTCTACGAAATGAATACAATATGTGGGTACCTATCTACTTTGATGTACCCGCCTTTTGGCAAACAAATATTATGTTATGTCTTTCCCACGGTGTTAAAATATAATATTATAATACATTTAAAAATATCGTTTTTTTACGACAGCACGTGTTGTACAGTTTTATGATTTACTTTTGCACTCGTATATTCCATGAAAAGTTGGGAACAAAGAAGTAACAAAAACAAAAGATTTATGATACATTTTTGGGAATAACGGCTTTTACTAAAGAACTCCTTAGAATAGGACCATCGCGTTAAAACATATCATTGTAAATAAAATAAGTAATTTTATTCAATATAATAAATAATGCTAAAATAAAAGGTAGGTATTACTCGATAAATGTAAATTATAATCTAAACGCGCGCGTCCCATCTCTAATAAATAGCGTGCACATAATGAATTCACCGACTGACCACGCCAATGTCGGCTGGGGCCGACAACATCTATTGACTAGTGCTGGGGTAAAGTTACTATGATATTTTTATTTGATTACTTATCTTCAAGCGACTTTGATGTATTAGTATTTGCTAAAATTACGAGCTTTGGTAAAATTACTAAATTACTAGTGTGTGGTTTAAAAAAAACTTCAATAACAATATGTTTGTATACATTTACGCACTTTATTTAATCATTATTTAACCGGAAAAACACGTTTTCGACATGCTATTCCCATCCTTATATTTTTTTAGGTATTTATCTCTGATTTTTGGGGCTGGCGTGGAGGGCATGATTTGGGTTTTATTACTTGGCGCTCAAAAGGTTAAAGAACTTAACACGCGTGTCTTGGTGTGGGATAACCGATGACCTAATGCTGTGCAAAAAGTTTTTGTGAAGGTTAGTTATTTATAGTTAAAGTTAACAAAGCTATATTTTTGGCCAAGATTTGGGCCTGCTAGTGATATTTGTTCTCATCTTATGTTCGTATTTTATAAATATAATATCCTGCTTATTTCGTATCTATGGCACGTTCTAGAAAAAGTAGACTTCTTTTCTTGAGTTTCCAACGTTTTCTCTGCGATGATTTTAGACATGTGACTGTCATATACCATTCACGTCTACTTACTCATATCCTTAATATTAAAACATTGACCCTAACTCATTCGTAAACGCAACATAATACTACAATTCGTTTCGCACATAAATAACGTCGATCCAGTCTAATTATAACAACAAATGTAATGAAAATAAATACTCATTGCTGCTCGATGTTGCTAAAACAAATGTGACATAACACTTGCGACAAGCTCGCGTAACGATCCGACTCACTCTTGGCCACATGTCCCGGTTCCCATAGACAACGCATTGGTTATTGTTTTTGCAGCCAATTTCCAAGAAAGTTTTACTGATATGATATTTATTAGTTATCGTTGTAATAAATATAAATATTATTGCAATTTGTTGTTATGCTGAATAATTGATAAGCATGAAGTGATACCCTCCTCATTATTGGAATCTTTTTTGGTCTAAATGATTGCATAATTTCGCTTTTGATAATACTACAATCTATACTACGTTTAATGATGTATGTAGCTGTAGAGTTTTTTATTTGTTTGGACGCACTAATCTCTGAAAATACCAATCCAATCGGGATTATCCCTTTTATATTTGTTGGGTTTTAGGTGGAAAATAAGTAAACGTTATTTAGAAAAAGCAACGACATGTATTGTAATAAAAATAGTTTTAAAAAGGTTAACAAAAGGACACACTGTCGAACGAGAGAAAAACGGAAGGAACAGACAAAAAGAGTTGCCAACACAGAAAAAATAAATGTTTGCGTTCCTCTATTTTCTAACACTCCCCTCAGAACGCAAACCCATTTCATTTATACAAAACAAATGTTTTTCAAAGGTAGTACCTTTTGTTAGGTTATCAGCTACCATATTGCAACCATTTACAAAATTAAATTTAACTTTAAAATTAAGAATGTTTTCTCTCAGAAAATGTAAACGAATATCTATATGTTTAGTTTTTGATTTATAACAGTCCGTCGATGCGAGTCTTATTGCACTTTGGTTGTCACAATGGATGACAAGGGCCCCGCCCTCGCCTTGGCCGAGCTCGACCTGCAGTTGCCGCAGCCACAGAGCCTCTTGGGTCGCCGCCGCCATTGCCATGTATTCGGCCTCCGCCGTAGAAAGAGCTACGGTTGGCTGTTTACATGAATTCCAGGATAAACAAGCATTCTGAAACAGAAAAACGTAACCTGTGCACGATCGTCTATCCACTGGGTCACTCGCCCAGTCAGCGTCACAATACCCAGTTATTTTCTTTGAGTCATCTTTGACAAAGCATAGCTTTAAGTTCCTGGATCCTTGAAGATATCTCATAATCCTTTTTATTCCAAGCCAATGTTGATTTCCTGGATTATTACAGTACTGACTCAACTTGTTTACTGCATAGGTAATATCAGGTCTCGTGACATGCGCCAGATATATCAGACAACCCACCGCCTGCCTGTATGGGATATTCTTGTTTCCATCTTCAGGATTTTTCTCAAATTTTGCATTCACCTCTATCGGAGTACCAACCGGTTTACATTCAGACATGTTAAAACGTTCCAATACTAAGTTTCTATATTTTTCTTGGTCCAACATAATCACACCTGCCTCTCGGTCTCTATTTATGTTTATGCCAATACAATACTTCATTTCACCTAGATCTTTCATACTGCATTCTGCGATTAACTTGTTTTTAATCTCTGCTGTTTTATCCTTATTATTTGTGAATATCATCAGATCATCCACCCACACTGCAATGAATATAGTTATTGACTCATTAACTAAATAATATATACAGGGATCCACTTGTGATCTTTGTAAGCCAGTTTTTAATAAAATATTATTCAGTTTAAGGTTCCACTGTCGACTAGCTTGTTTGAGTCCGTAAATTGATTTATGTAAAATACATACTTGATCATTTTCTTTGTAATATTCTGGTTGCGACATGTATATCTCGGTATCTATGTCACCCTGAAGAAAAGCACTTATGGCATCCATCTGAAACATTTCTAAATCATACTTCGCAGCCAATGAAAGTAAGAATCGAACAGATGTGTATCTAACAACAGGAGCATACGTCTCATCATAGTCGCTTCCTTTTCTTTGAGCATACCCTTTGATAACCAATCTTGCTTTAAATCGGATAGTCTCACCCTTTTCATTTGTTTTAGTTTTATAGACCCATTTACAAGGTAAGATCCTTTTTCCAGATGGTGCATCAACCAGTGACCAAGTTTTATTTTTGATCAGAGAGTCATACTCTTCCTGCATAGCTATTTTCCATTGGTCGGCATGAGATGATGATAATGCTTCCTCTGCTGTTTGTGGATCATTTAAATTAAATATTGGACAAAAAAAACTTAAATCATGGTCATCGGTTTCTGTATACTGAACAGCTCTTCGTGGACGCAAATTAATGTTTCTTGTTGGTGACTCAAGACCAATTGATTGCTCTGGTATATAAGATGAATCATCATTCTCACCAGACTTGTAGTCCTCACTTGACTCACTGGCATATTGGTCTGTGTTGTCCTCTAATTCTTCCTTATAGGTTTCTTCGAGTGGCTGGATCTCTGGACTGCTGCTGTTGGTTGTACAAGGTAAGTATATAGTATTATTATATTTTTCCACATTTTCTAAAAATACTACATCTCTACTTTTTATGATTTTATTGGTGTCTGGATCAAATAATCGGTATCCTTTGGTAGACTCACAATAACCAACAAACAATAACTTTCTGGATTTGGAGTCCCATTTTTGACGCTTTTCTCTTGGGACTTGTGTCATTACTTCACAGCCAAATATCTTTAAATTAGACAAGTTAGGTTTCTTACCAGTCCACATCTCCATTGGAGTTTTACCATTAATTGATTTTGTAGGTGATCTGTTAACTATATATGCTGCCGTAGCAAGGGCCTCTGCCCAGAACTGTTTTCCAAGCTGAGCATCAAACAACATACATTTTGCTCTTTCCACCAGAGTCCTGTTCATCCTTTCAGCTAGACCATTCTGCTGGGGTGAGTACGGAGTACTTGTTTGATGTTCAATACCATGTTTGTTCAACAAGTTTTCAAATTCTCTGTTACAGTATTCTTTTCCATTATCAGAACGAATTATTTTTATTTTCATATCTTGTTCATTCTCTACTTTATTTTTGTAATCTTTGAAAACTTCTACAACATTCAACTTATTCTTCAAGAAATATACATGGACTCGTCTCGTGTAGTCGTCTATGAAAGTAATAAAATATTTCATACCTCCCAGAGATTCTTGTTCCATTGGTCCACATAAATCAGTGTGGACCAGCTGCAGTGGTTGTGTTGATCTTGATCCAATGTAATGAAAAAGCAATCTTGTTTGTTTTCCTGAGAGACAGGTAGTACAGGTGATATGCTTTTTGTCTGTGAACGGTTTTACTCCCTCGGCACACTCCGGCAGTTTGTTAACATCTGAAAAATTCAAGTGTCCCATGCGCCTATGCCACAGGACAACATCTTTTATATTATCTGAATAAGACAGATTAGATAATACCTCTCTGTGTGTGTTTAATAAATATAAATTATTTGCTAGTGTGGCTGAACACAGGAGCTTGCCATTTTTATCATAGATATCACAACCTTCATCTCTAAAATTTACATTACAGCCATTTTTCACCATAGCGCTGACTGACAAGAGGTTTGCAGCAAGTTTAGGTATGTATAAAACTTGTCTTACCTGAATTTTACTTTCTTTATTACCATTTAACCATAGATTGACCTTTCCCATACTTTCCACAGGTAGCGGTGTGTTACTGGCCACAGTTATGGTGGGTATCGGTGGACTTGTGACATCATACATCCAGTCACACCTATTTGTCATGTGCATAGAGGCACCTGAGTCCACATACCACAGGTCTGGATTCATCGTCTGAGAAGATGCTGAAAACGCTGCAACATATCCTTTATTTCCTTCTGAATTGTCTAGATTCTTCTTTTTCGGTGCACGACAATTCTTAGCAAAATGTCCATATTTGTTACAATTATAACAACGGGGTCCTTTGTTGGCTTTCATTAGATCATGTTGATTTCTTTGAAACTTTTTCCTTGTGAAGAATGCTGAATTATCAGAGCATTGAACTTCCTGCAGGAGTTTAGATTTAATAGAATCAGCACTTATCTTGATGCCAGAGCTCTCCAGGCCCATGATCATGGGTTTATAAACTTCAGGGAGACCGGCTAACATCAGTGTACCAAGCCATTCATCGTCAATATCAAACTTTATATTCCTGAGTTTGTGGGCGGTCGACATTATTTTATTCACGTAGTCATCTACACTTCGAGAAGATTCCAATGTAGTTGTTATGAGGTCTCTCAACAAGGCTACTCTTCTGTATAACCCGCTGTCATCAAAAGCCTGTTCCAAATTCTCCCAGACTTCCTTACAAGTAATTGCATTCTGTACATGTACGTAAATGATAGGGTCCAATAATAAAATCAACTTTGATTTCGCCTTGATTTCTTTCTTTTGGTCTGTATTGGTACCTGAGACACAACTCCATAAGTCATCGAGTTCGAAATATGCTTGCACTGCGAACTTCCAGCTTGAATAATTATCTCTTCCAACTAGTCTGTCGATGTGAAATGGATTATGACCTGAATTCGACATCTTCTATGCGTATTTATGACTTTCTGTACGTGATTTCTGACTGAATACGGCGCCACGTTGGTAACCTCAAAATGTATGGCGGACAAAACACGCCGGCCGGTTTTCATAAATTTCACTGAGTTTACTACTTCTTATATTTCCACAGATAGCTAGTAACCACGCTCTGCTACCATGTTGGGTTTTAGGTGGAAAATAAGTAAACGTTATTTAGAAAAAGCAACGACATGTATTGTAATAAAAATAGTTTTAAAAAGGTTAACAAAAGGACACACTGTCGAACGAGAGAAAAACGGAAGGAACAGACAAAAAGAGTTGCCAACACAGAAAAAATAAATGTTTGCGTTCCTCTATTTTCTAACAATATTGTTAGTCACATACAAGAATACATTAATGTGCTACTTTTTATTCTGAAATTCCCGTGTGCACAACGCGAGGCCATGCTGTTTTATTCAACGTTCGTGCTTGCCGAAAAATATCACGTAGGTGCCTTATGCCAATATATTTCTATAAACTAAGCTCCTAATGGTATAAACTTCGTTTAACAATTAATCAAAATGAAACAAACCAAATTATAATATTAGATAGGAGGCGATGTTCGGAGTTCCGCATTAGTATGGGTTTGTGTGGGTTGCAAATTCACACGATTAAGATTCCATTCGCAATCATTTTAACTATAGCCTTACTAAATTATTCATAGCGCAATATTCTTAGTATACATACCAGCATTACTGTAGCATCACATTAATGACAGATTCTTTCTATTATTTACCGAATTGTCAAACAAGAAAAAAGTGTTAGCTGTTATTTCCATTATCATACAGATATTTTGATATAAAAGTAAATTATGGTATTCCTTAGAAAAGTACTAAATATGGCCTTATTCTGGTAATTTGTAGCAAATATAAAAGTGTCGTCATGTACGTCGGTTTGTAGAGGCGACTGTTGATAACGCACTGATTAGATTAGTAGCATGTAAATATTACGACAAAACAATGTGGGGTTCGGCGTACGCTGGTTATTGTAACAAGGATGGCGCTCGTTGGTTTGATCTATTCATTCATTGACCTATGACTTCTAACGAGTCCTTAAATGTAGTGTGGCAGATTTAACAAACCGTAGACAATTCATTCTGCAGAGAAAATAGATTAATGATTTTATTCCATTCTTAATCCAATGACTAAATATTTTTCCTCCCAGAAGAAATTGTCTTTGATAAGGCTACAATAGTAATATACACTTGAAAGTAAAATTGCTTTACATTACATTACATCACTATTACTCATTTAAATGATTATGAAAATTCTGTACATTCCTTAAAAACGGATTTTATTGCTCATATTGTATTAGTGAGTAATTAGTTTGTGTTCAACAACTTTTGGCGTTGACAGTACTGAGTTATGTAGATATCGGAGACTCTTATCAGTAGGGGTGGAGTGGACTGATGACACATCTTTTGATTAGTTGGAACTCGGTAGATAGGAAGGGGTTAAATTTATTTGCACGCAGTTGTTTGGCTATTATTTATTTCAATATTTCCCGCCTATAGGTGCGTTTCCATATAAGCAGTGCGGAGCCCGATTCACCAATCACAGCGCATTGGAATTGTCAAACAACGCATTGACATTGTCAAAATCTTTTTGTACTCCATTGTGATACCTCAATTCCTCCGCTCCGCTCCCCTTCAATGGACACGCAGCCTAAGGCTGCGGCTCCATTGAGGCGGAGACGAGCGGAGCTGAGAGGAGCAGAGCTGTGAAAAGAGGTATGTGATTCCACTGAGGCGGAGACGAGCGGAGCTGAGATGTGGATTTCACGTAATATATGATTGGTCGATCCCCACACGTCTCCTCTCAGCTCCGCTCGTCTCCGCTTGACTGTTTCCATTGAAGCGGAGCGGAGACGAGATGTGGATTTCATGTAATACGATTGGTCGATCCCCACACGTCTCCTCTCAGCTCCGCTCGTCTCCGCTTGACTGTTTCCATTGAAGCGGAGCGGAGACGAGATGTGGATTTCATGTAATACGATTGGTCGATCCCCACACGTCTCCTCTCAGCTCCGCTCGTCTCCGCCTCAATGGAGCCGCAGCCTTAGGGTGCGTCTCCATTGAAGCAGAGCGGAGCTGTGCGGAGCCCGATTAACCAATCACAGCGCGTTGAGATTGTCAAACAACGCATTGACATTGTCAAAATCTTTTCGTAACGCATTGTGATTGGTCAGTCGAGCTCCGCACAGCTCCGCTCCGCTTCAATGGAGACGCACCCTTAAGGTATCATTCCGAGTTAGATCCCAAACTGCAATTGTAGTCGACTCCATAACATTTGTCCATCGAAAGCCTGGTCTTAACTAAATCTCCAATGTTCGCAAACCGCCTGCGATGTAGTCTGCTGCCCAATTCGGAATACTATATCCTAATTATGTTTGATTTGATGACTTAACTAAATAATTTTCATGATTTTCAATATGATAAACCGCCGGTTAAAATATAATGTAATTATGATAAGGCTAATGTGTTTTGTTATCAAATTATCAGTGTGTATGTTAAGTTTTGGGAAATTTATGATTGTTGTTTCGTAATCATTGCTGGTTTCGTAATTTTAGTCCAGGCTTTCAGATAAGTGATTTAGATATTGATGTTTTTTTAGATTCTAAATATAAACAGTTGATTTATCTTTTAGATGATGATTAGATCGTCAGATAATATTAATACATATTGGTACTTATTTGAAATATGAGGACTGCGTAGTTAGTGGTCTCTAGTGTGTTAGAACAATTACGTGTGAAGCATTTTATGTTTCAAGATAATTAATGAAGAACTCGCTAAAGATATCTATTTAGTTTTTTAAAAATTGATAAGTACGGGTCTATTTCTAATTTCCCCTTATTATTGATCATCATCTTTAGAAGTCCTTTGATTATATGAAAGCTATTTACTTATTTTACTGTAGAAGACAATACATAGTGTATATAATATACAGCACAATAATTTATAATGTTAGCAGTATATAGGAAATGAGGGTCGTTTACTTGCTAACGAAGTTTGTCTCATGGATAACGTATCGCGAATTCATACGTTCTTTATTGCCGTTTAATTGTCAGGTGCTTAGATAAACACTTGTAGTAAAACAGTTAATAGCAGTCGAATTTGCTTTATAGGCAATAGAAAGACAGTTTTGAAAGGGAAAGTAGAACATGTACTTTGGAATTTCAGAAAAAAATCATTAAGTACCTTATGATGAGCTATGCTATGGATTTTATGGTTACCAAGCTACAAAAATATGAATGCTATGAACCTACCTCCAATAACATAAAGAATAATGTTTACCAGATACCTCTTAACTTCGCATTTACCAATCGTAAAAGCAAAATAGCCAAACACAGTTAGTTTGTATTACACAGATATTTATATATTTATAGCGTTTTTATAGCCAATATAATAATACTGCGATTCTAACAACACTGACTCGGGTTTACGATCGTCGCTATTCAGAACTGTGCGGTTGACTTCGAAATTGTGATATTCTTGATATTTTGCGCATTCGCTCCGTCCTCGGGGTCCCGCTATGTGTGCTTAAGGTCACTCGTACCATTCAATTTTCTTAATTTCACCAGAGCTATGTAATGCTACGCTGCATATGATGGGTACACCACAGTCACTAGCTCGGTATATTACTTTGCTATACCATGTTGTATATGCTTGGTAGATACTAAAAGTAACATAGCAACGCAGCCTAGCCTAGGACTCTTTCAATTAAATCGTGTGGCCATGCGCCGCAGTAGTGCGCAGAGATGTTATTTTATTTTCTTGCAAAACGCACGTAGCAGGCGACTGAAAACACTAACAATTTGAAGAAGCTGTTAGGCTGGTGGAACAGCAATTTCAGCCGTAGGGTAGTTTGTTTATTGCTGAGTCTTGCTTGTACAGTCAGTACTAACTATCGCTGATATCTTACCATACCATAACTCCATAATACTACTTAATGTTACTACCATTCATTTGTATACCATACCGCCATATTTTCTTGTATCTTTACCATACTTTTATGACCTATTGTGTAACGAGCGATAACTTCAAAGTAATTGTTTTAAAGTAGTGTAACAATGGCGGCCGCGGACGCCTCATTCGTCATCATTGCATGGTTCCCATGTCTATTGGGAAGGCCCTGTGCTTTACTTACATCAGTTAAATCTAATAGGTTACTTTATGGCCGTTCATTGTTCTTGTTAGGTTTTTGAACGTAAATTTTTGGAAGCTTCCTTGAGTATCATATGAGTCTGATGATTCAGATCTAAGTGACTTGAATTTCAGTCGTGACAGTTTTTGAATTGGTATTAACTGTGTTTTAGTTACTTATTAAAATTCTATATTTTATGCGTAATTTTCTGCATTACCTGTTGTGAATTAGGAGTAAAACTGGAAGAATCTTCAATTTTTTTCCTTCTGATCATCAACCAATAAATGCTATAGGAAACTAATGAAAGGAAATACCCGCAGATTATTTCAAATATGTGCCATTTAATTGCAACTAGAAAGTGAGTGGACAAGATAGAAAAAGTGGTTAGTTAGTGCCTAGTCTCGTAAGACAAGTTCGCTTTCAACCCACTGGTACTTACTGGAAGTACTTGCCCTGGCTTAAGGCCCTTTCCTAGACCACGGGTCATCGGTCTTAGACAGGTGGCTAGAAACCACGATGGATTACCCACTCGTAATAACGTAATTGATCAGACATGCCTACAGTTTTATGGAAAATTTCCAATAATTATACTCAAATTGAATTGATTAATACGCTTGGGCTCATTGATTTTTTATTCCGCCTATTTATATTATTATTTATATCCTGAGTGTAATCCAAGTATGGAGGCACATCGATACTTGAAAATGTTCTTGTGCTTAATTTTCAACATCAACCTTTTCTTTGTAACGTTACTACTAATCCGTATGAACTACTCTCTAGTTAGGTGTTAGAGATCGTTATTCGTTATGCTATCTTTTGCAGGGCCTTTCATTCATGTTTCTTATACCCATCGTGGAACTTAAATATAAGCCGAGAGCGATTGTAGAGTATTCAGCCCATGTGACCAGCTTAGTCTCACTTGCGTTCTTTTAAATAGTCCCCTACCTAATTAAACTTTTTGCTAAACCTTTTATTATAATGGGTAATAGGCACAAGCTTCAGTATAGGACTGAGGCCCTGCTATAGTAATTTTTCTATAACCTTTATTGTTATTGTCAGTAATATCAAAACATCGTTGTTCTACCTGACTCTAGAACATTCCAAGTCGCATTCTAAAGGTAACTGTTATGCAATGGTCACGTATCGTATGTATGTTATGTATTAGAACTATTTTTACTTGGCAATTTACATTGCACGCTCCTATTATTGTTAAATTACCATTTTAAAGGAAAACAGTGAGGAAATAAATGTTCTATAACTTAGTCACATGGCTTGTGAGTGACGTCATAATGTTACTTCAAATCCACTGGGACCTTCGACCTTTTTGGAACAGTGTTTACTTAATATCCTCAAAGGAAATCCAGTCCCAGATGGTTAATTCAAAACATACGCAAATGCTTTCAACAATTTATTCTCTAGAGAGAAAAGGCCCGTTTTAGATGTTCAAGAATTTTAATTGTTGCATTCATATGTCTTGTTAATGCCATAGTTATTTATTATTATCCCTTTAATGAACCATTAGGGCTAATTCCTTAAAAATTCTTCCAATAATGTATTGTTTTGTCAATTGTCATATATACTTGAAATCGTCTGCAAACAAAATATTCGTCCCACAAATCGATGGATTTAAATAGATATTATCATTTTATCATGTGTTACGTCGATTTCTTATCAAGTTATCACCATCAAGGCCGGCCCAATTATCACCTCGTTCTCACTGCTGGTACATTTGTGGCACGTCGTGACATTGGCCACTTAACTTCGGTGTCGTCATGCTTGTTTTAGCAACGTTTTCCTGGACCGAAACTTGGCCGTTATTTTATTATTACTTCAACATCTGTTGAACAGGAACAGGTTATTTGTTTTAATCGAATTAAAAAAATATGTAAAATTGTATTTTGAAGTTGGTAGTCAATGACCCCAACTGTAAGAAGCCTCTTGGCTATCGGTAAATTGTTCAAAATTTGATATAAGGTGTTAACGGGTTGATCCTTTAATAAAAGTTGTTAAAAAGAGCTTAATGGTTATCAAATTAACCGTGAACCAATGAATCCATGTATCCATATTATGATAAAGATCACAATTAGCAAATTATGTATAGTTAAAGCGTCTATACGACCAACTTCTGACATAAATCGTAAAGTATTAGTTACTAATTAATATGGTATTGTCTGCAATAACACATCAAATCAAATTTACTTGGCCATTCATCAATCATCTCACACCTTATTTTTCTCCATAAACCTCAAAGACATTTCCCAAACTAACATCATCCCAGCACATGACCACAACATGTGTCACTCTAAAGTGGTAACTCAGTCACTATGTATGTAAGTTCCCGCGGAGGGTGCCGGGGTAATGCGTCGGTTACGATGACGTCATCGTCGTCCTCCGTCAAGGTTGGCTTAGTCGCGAATACGACCGTGTGGAGATTACAGATAACTTGCTATAAGTAACATACCCTTGTTGGTTTTGGACGAATGTAGATGGAGTTATGTTATTTAACGGGTCACGGCTTCTGAGTACTGACTTTTAGGCTAGAAAATGACTACTCTATGTGTGGTCTCGCATTTTATTGTGTGGTAAGATATAATATTAATACTAGCAGCGCCTCGAGGTTTTACTCGCGTTGTGCCCGTTTTCGGCATTAAAAATATCCTATAACTCCCCTTGAATGTGGCTATCCTTCACATAAACAATTGGCAGCTTCTGAGATTAGCGCGTATAAACAAACAAAAAATCAACTGTATCATATTATAGTAGATAGATTATGCATAACTGTTTTCTACGCTGCAGCAAGCTGTTATTTTACGTATAAAATCGTAGAAAATAAATATTGATAAAATCCTTTAAGTATATATACTTAGTCCAGTCTATTTACATAACACGCACCTTTTCAATTGAATAAATATAAACGTATGATGACATATGATGCGTTTTGAAAAATATGCTTCTTAATAATAAAATGACTGCTTCATGAGTGTGCCCTTTTCAACGCGGTGTAATGGCGAGTGTCACGTGCCTCGGGCATTAATGCCACTGCCATATACAACAGAAACATCTTGCCTAGCACCGTTTGACACGCGCCGTTTCCTACCATTATACCTTATTATTTTGTCATTATGCTACTATGAAATGTTCTATTGATTAATCAGTAATGCCTTGTCTGGTTATAAGTCAAATCTATCTGTTTTAGGTCTTTGTTTTTCTCTTGTTTATGTGTGACATTCGTGTGTAATATTTACAATACGGGTGCGTATTTGTATATACATCAAGTTAAACATAGAGAAAACACCAACAAATTCAAAATAGAAAAGTACAATGGAGAAAGCTATGGCAAATTAGGCATCTCCACGGTTCATCGCATCGTTGGAAATGCTGTGCAGTGAGGGAAAGCCGGCGAATTAGAAACTGTGCGTGATTCATTACCACCTCCGACCAATGGCCAGCGTCGGCTTTTTGTCGCCGACCGCTGCCGATGCATGAACCCGCTCCTTAACGTGGCTAATTGAGCCTCTCATTGCGGGAATTAACACTAATATTCTGTTTGTTGTTACAGGTAATTCTACTGTCAGACCTCGACACTGACACACATCGGCCACGCCGCCTCCGAATTGGCAAGTCTCTATTTAAGTCGTAAAAGCTGACAGGGAAAATAAACTAAGAGTCGTATTCTGAACGTGTTACGAGTTGCATGATGTTATTAACGGACAGATGTGATGTAAAGCCCGAGAGGTGTCCACGCGTTGTGGCTGTGGCAGCTGTCATCGTCGATACAGGCCTGATAGTGTCGAGCGTGGCGCGAGTAATGACAAGAGATGAGCGCCGAGCGCCCTCCAGTCCTCACACGCACCGAGTCACAATACTAATTATCGCAATTACATGTAAACGTACTCCTATTCTCGGAATACATAGAAATCTCTAATGTCGTGTTAGAAGAATATTATTTTTGCAGCAAACATGCAATTGAAACGTTTAATAGTACGTATTGATGTGATGTGACGCCGAGTGATCTGTAGGAGATGAAAGTAAATTTCCTTTTTTTTAATCAACAATTTTGTAAACATTTGCATAACATTCAGATGACACACTTCGAATTGTCAACATGAGGAATACAAATGAAACAGACAGTGGATGCGAAAATGAATACATTTAAATAAATTAGTATATATTGCAATAAGCTGTAGATATTTTAGATGATGTGCCAAAATTAGCGGTGATATGAATCAGATGTGACCCGTGTCTGTATGGATCTGTCACAAAAGAGTTTGATTTCATAAACGAGTGTTGTAACGTGCAGTTTGTTTGTAACAAGGTGGACATAGAAATTATTGCGAAAGCGGCTGCTTGACGATAATTGACCATAATTATGCGAAGCACCATCTATGGCGCACCATCTTTATGCGATATCTAGTGCAGTGTCGGGGTTTGATGCGTTTAGTGGCCCCTTGCGGTCCCGGGGACCTGTTATTACCGAAGGGTTAAAATTAGCGCGGCTACCATCACCTGGGCTCCATTGCACTATATATAACGCGTCCGCTGATATGTTATCTACTTAGTACGTTAAAACATTATTAGTTCTTGTTATAGTTATATTAGCTTTTTAATTAACGGACGAGGGGTGTTTGTTGATCCAAATGATAATATCGACGTAGTGTAAGTACCTATTTCTATGTATATTGGGTAATTTTGTATGCATAAGACATTCTACAATCTACTTCGACACGAAGTCTCGAATATGAATGTATGAAATGAGGTATCATTGGATGAATACTAAATTGCCTTTGTAGTGGAATAATAACTGAGTATTCTGTATTATTATTCGTTGTCTGTACTCCACTTTCAGCTTACAGATACAAAATACAAAAATTTTGACGCACACATACAAACCCTAGACAGACCTACTGTCTATGTATAGATGTGATTATGTCAACTAGATATGTAACTATGTATATGTAAATTAAATAATTATGTATATGCTAATCCAATAAGTTATTTGGAGAATGTATGTTATGTTACATAAGGAATATATAATCTACATATTATAATCGGAATAATGTCAGTCTGTGTGTTACACAATGTCGTCATCGCAGATCGTGAGGTCGTGGCCGCAACTATTGCCCTTTCTAAGTTGCTACATTCACGTTGCATTGACGAAACTAGGCTTGCGCCAAATGCCGTGATAAAAATGTACTATACTGTCGTGACGAGCGATACACTAACGCAAATGTTTTATTGTATTGCACATCAATTTCGTTGGGTTGCTGTGTTGAATATTCATGATGATGAAAAGGTTGAAGAACAAATTCAGTAATTTTTAACTAGCTATTTGTAAAAGCAGTTTAGCAAGAGAGGTTTCTGTCCTCTGCTGTAAAGTCATAACTTGGCAAGGTTCATAAGTCATTCCTTCATAATTTTTATGCTTTTCTAGAGTTTACCTAGATGATCTATTGGTACTTTGACAATTTTATTATGACAGACCAATAATATAGTAATAATTGTCAGTTCCACGATACATCGCATTGACTGAACCAATAAATAAGATTTAGTATGCAAGGATAGGAAAACCGTCGACCCCAACATTTTATCCACAAAGCAGGTAAAGTTTATCATGATGTCATTACTTGTCGTATGACTACTTATTATAAAAGCTGACATCATTGCAATGCTAATAACGGCCGAGTTAATTGTGTAAACACATTTAAGGCCAACGCAAGGAAGGGCATAAATAGATTTTATTTTACTCATCAAAATTTATTTTTAGAGGCAGCATATGAGATTATGATTCAACCTAATAAAGGGTAATTCTGATTCATATTTTAATCCGGTCAAATTAAACCAAAAAATGAGGGTGAGTTTGCATAAAGTCCCAACAAGCTGAAAATCAGGAAAATTGTTCGAAACATAATTATAAACAATGTGTAAAAGTTCCCCATCATTCCCGTGTATGGAATTTTTTTTATTCAAGGTCAAATGTCAAAAATAAGTGTTTTTCGCGAATATCTGAAAAACGGTGCAATGTAGCAAAAAAAAGTGTATGATGAAATGAAAGCTTATAAAATTCTCTATAACTTTAATTCTATCCACTTTTTCCATATTCCAAACCGTTATTGAACTACACGCTCCAGAAATGTCAAAATTAAGGACCTCGGGCAGGTAACTATGGAGCCTGCCCCAATGCTCAACAGTGACATGACCCATGTCATTTGAAAGGTCTTGAAGAGTTGTACAAGTTACTCCTAGACAGTTATATCGAATTCGATGGCCAACTCGGTGTTTTCGACCACCGAAGAATTACCACTGGAGGTGCTGTGGAGCCTGGACGGAATGCTCAACAGTGACATGACTTACGCATTTGAAAGCTCTTACAAGTCACTTTTTGATAGTTATATCGAAATCGACGCCAAACTCGGTGTTTTCGACCACCGAAGAAAAAACACTAGGTGTATGTGCAATAATGTGCAGTTGACCCTGATCGTATTGCTCAACAGTGACATGACTAATGTCATTTGAAAGCTCTTACAAGTCACTCCTTGACAGTTATATCGAAATCGACGACCAACTCGGTGTTTTCGACCACCGAAGTATCGACACTGATCGTATTGCTCAACAGTGACATGACACATATCATTTGAAAGCTCATAAAGAGTTTTATAAGTCACTCTTTGATAGTTATATCGAAATCGCCGTCCAACTTAGTGTTTTCGACCACCGAAGAATGGAGTTGGACTATGCCATACCGAAGTATCGACGCTGATCCTAATGCTCAAAAGTGACATGACCTATGTCATTTGAAAGCTCTTGAAGAGTTGTACAAGTCACTCTTTGACACTTATATCGAAATCGACCGCCAACGCGGTGTTTTCGACCATCGAAATATCGACACTGGGTGTATGTGCAGTTGACCCTGATGGTATTGCTCAACAGTGACATAACTTATGTCATTTGAAAGCCCTTGAAGAGATGTCCAAGTCACTCCTTGACATGTCTATCGAAATCGACCGCCAACTTGGTGTTTTCGACCACCGAAGAATGAAATTTTCTCAAGGTCCTTTATTAACTAATGTGTACATATATTTTTTTATTTTTGGTTAAAAAACACCGAGTTAGCCGTCGATTTCGATATAAATGTCAAGGAGTGACTTGGATATCTCTTCAAGGGCTTTCAAATGACATAAGTTATGTCACTGTTGAGCAATACCATCAGGGTCAACTGCACATACACCCAGTGTCGATATTTCGATGGTCGAAAACACCGCGTTGGCGGTCGATTTCGATATAAGTGTCAAAGAGTGACTTGTACAACTCTTCAAGAGCTTTCAAATGACATAGGTCATGTCACTTTTGAGCATTAGGATCAGCGTCGATACTTCGGTATGGCATAGCCCAACTCCATTCTTCGGTGGTCGAAAACACTAAGTTGGACGGCGATTTCGATATAACTATCAAAGAGTGACTTATAAAACTCTTTATGAGCTTTCAAATGATATGTGTCATGTCACTGTTGAGCAATACGATCAGTGTCGATACTTCGGTGGTCGAAAACACCGAGTTGGTCGTCGATTTCGATATAACTGTCAAGGAGTGACTTGTAAGAGCTTTCAAATGACATTAGTCATGTCACTGTTGAGCAATACGATCAGGGTCAACTGCACATTATTGCACATACACCTAGTGTTTTTTCTTCGGTGGTCGAAAACACCGAGTTTGGCGTCGATTTCGACATAACTATCAAAAAGTGACTTGTAAGAGCTTTCAAATGCGTAAGTCATGTCACTGTTGAGCATTCCGTCCAGGCTCCACAGCACCTCCAGTGGTAATTCTTCGGTGGTCGAAAACACCGAGTTGGCCATCGAATTCGATATAACTGTCTAGGAGTAACTTGTACAACTCTTCAAGACCTTTCAAATGACATGGGTCATGTCACTGTTGAGCATTGGGGCAGGCTCCATAGTTACCTGCCCGAGGTCCTTAATTTTGACATTTCTGGAGCGTGTAGTTCAATAACGGTTTGGAATATGGAAAAAGTGGATAGAATTAAAGTTATAGAGAATTTTATAAGCTTTCATTTCATCATACACTTTTTTTTGCTACATTGCACCGTTTTTCAGATATTCGCGAAAAACACTTATTTTTGACATTTGACCTTGAATAAAAAAAATTCCATACACGGGAATGATGGGGAACTTTTACACATTGTTTATAATTATGTTTCGAACAATTTTCCTGATTTTCAGCTTGTTGGGACTTTATGCAAACTCGAATGTCTAAATTTACCGGGGTATTTGAGTAAATTTTAATGAAAAAGGATGCGTTACGTCATTTATTATAACACGTGATGATTCAATTGAAACAATGTGTGCTTCGAAATAGAACGTAGAAAACACTACTTTATGTGATGATAATCCTTAACAAGTTTTATACTTCGTGGTTTAATTGCTATTTATTTTTCCTACCAACCGATTATAGAAGTCCGAGATACTAATGATTATTCCGATAGCAAAGCTAGGCTCAAAGAACCAGCATACCATGTCCATGTATGTAGCGAAAATGCAAATAACCACAAGTAACCCGGCGAAATGATGACATAAAACTTAATTTACGCACGTTTTTCTTATCATAAATCAGATTATGGATAAAAATAGCATAGATTCCATTTTTGACTAATTTAACAAAGAGACGTCATTAAAAAGGCATAACTGTTCTACGAGTATATTTTTAAAACTAAAATATTTTTGCTAACGACGCGTATAGTTTACGCGCAAAAACATTTATAAAGTAACATCCTCAAATATATCTGTGAATATATCGTGCATTGCTGAGTGCAGAAATTATGTTGCTATCTAAATCCATTTATCAGTTTGGGCGTGTTTTTAGCAGCAATGAGTCATCGGACCAAACTGAAACTATCTCGTAAGACAATTTTATCAAGATCCAACTAAATCCTTCACCTTTCCCGTTAGACCAAACAAGAACTGGTACACGATACGACAGCAGAATTTCAACGAGCTCCATTCCATATTCAGCGGGACTCATTGCTAATTAGTTTGTTGAACACCGCATCGGCCGTACGCCACCACATAGATACCTTGTCTACACCATCATAATTGTCTAGCAAAGCGAAAAATTAAAACTTAAAGGTGCTAACATTATGGACGATGATAACGTGTGCGCCGCTCGCCGCTCGCTCGCTGCGCGGAATGAGTTGTAAACAGTTTTTATCATCATACGTGTTGATACGAGCCCCGCTGATTAGTTGCATTGGTCGGGCTTGTGCCGCCGGATGGGGTATTGTGCAACGCCGTGCCTTCCCGGCTTCCGGACTTGTTCCGAAAACATATGTGACTGTGACACAATGCTCAACCTGAACATTGAGACTTGCTCCCAAAACCATTGATATGCAAAGTGAAAATAAATTGTATACCCTGTTCAATAGGTTTTCATTACCGATTTCGTTCCTCCACCGTTGACGATTCAAGTGGTTTTTAATCATTTTTATAATGTAAAGCTATTGAAGCGGTTTCTTTGGCACGCCTCCAAATGCAATTACCGTGTCACGATGATCAAATGCTCATCGGAATTGTAATGAGATACTATAATAATACCGGCGGGTTTCATGGTTGCCTCATAAAGAAATGCTTAATAATGCATCCACGATTTTAATGAATACCTTTATTAGATAGTATAGATCCCGCTCAAAGGATTCCTAAGATATTGATCTTACTTTATTTTGTTAAAAAGTGAATGAAATAACAGATTTTTATAAAATAAAACTGTTGTGGGAACTCTAGAGGTGGGTGAATTACGTGAGTGACGGACTCATAAATTACGTTGTAGTCCATAAATCAAGCCGCAGTCACTACCTGACAGGAGACGGCACCTGTCAAGAGTTTCACTCCGGCGCAGGAAGGCAGCACGCGATGCTATTCCTCAACTCCACGTGAGCACATTACGTAAGCCTCATGGGAGTCATGGGAAGCCTAGTTTTTCCACTGCCCACCGCAAATGGTCAAAGAGACGGGAGTAATTAGAGAAGTGGACACACTTTCACGGCGAGCAGACCTCGGCCGGTCTGCAGGTAGCGATTGCATTTCACTGTCGCGGGTCACTGCACTTCCTAACTGGCCTGACATGACTCGTGAAATCTCTCGGACACGGTGCAAAACCCACTGACCACGCAGTGACCGACAGAATTAACATCGTTAACTACATTGTAATAATAGATTTCTCTTCAACATTTATTTTCGTTCCTCATACAAGGAAATGAAGAATGACAGTCATAAATTTTGTTGCTAACTCGTTATAATCAATTTAATAGTTAATAGACAGTAATTTGGAGAACTGTTAGTGAGATTTAATAGAGCAAAATAATTGTGAACGTGATGTGTACATTACAAAATAAATACAAAAAGTGGAATGCGGCATTACACGGTGTATGCAATTGACAAATATACGAATGTCCGCTGGATGCACCGGCGCGCGGCTCCGTGACGGATTATCAAGTGTTTTCGCCGCCATCTTAGCTAAAATGGCGCGTTCGTGGTGTACGCGGGAGATGAGTATGTACGGCTTTCGATTTCACGAAACTGAAAGTGGCTTATATGTTCGGGTGATGTGTGATGTCGTTGACTCTGATGTTTGTTTGTTACGGCTGGTTGGTCCTCGTAAGCCGAACACTAATCCTATCGTGTAAACTACAATGCCGTAATTTGGCGTTGCAATTTATTTTGTTTTCAGCCTGTCTTCATTGAATCTGGTGTCGCGGTCCGCTGCGCGCGCGCTCACAACAACTCTTTCGTTTTAATTCTTTTCCTCACACTTGACGAACACTACATACTTTGTAACGCGCTCGTCATGACTCCATGGAACATTGACTTCGTTATTTATTATCATTGGTTATTTGACATATTCCTCTAGTTATCATAACTGCATCTCCGGCCGGTTTCGTTATTATTTTATAGATGACATTATTCATGATAATGGCATTTTTATTGCAGTCGAATGTGCACATCTCGGTTTCTTCCGCTATGTTATTGGATATTATTATTATATGAGCCGTGTAATTGTAGAAAGTTGTTCACTTCACCTAATTATTTTATGTGGTCGTTATGCAATCGTTTTATCAAAATATTTACATTCGTGCACGCTTATTAGAGTTATTAGCCTCATCTTAATATAATAATACCTTTGGTTGTGTTTTGTTCATGTTGCGATGAATGTGGTATGCAATTTGCATATCAATTAGTTAATTTATGATTAGAAATCAGGTTTAGGAGAGCAGTATAATGTCTTTACAGTACCGACTGCGGAGTCTTTCGCTTGAATTGCTCGAGTTTATGGCGTAGGAATGGCGGAGAGAATTATTTTATTGGTTCTACTGGTTCAAATGTATTTGTATTCGTTAGGGCGCATTCACACGGGATACGTCTTTGACGATTCGGTATAAAACACGATTCGCCTTGACGGATAGATGTTCACATTGAATACGGAATCGTGTTTTTTCACGATTCGTCAAAATATCCGAATTGATGTTCACATGTTGTTTCGTGATTGTGTTCAGTTGAGAGTAAACTACCAAAGACAATGGACGTGAATACTTTAATTTTGTACTGGTATTATCGTCGAAAAAGAAAAACAAGAAGAATACACTGGGTGCATCCAATTTTAAGGCAAAGACAAAGTGTTGGGGATTTTTATACTTTGATGAGCTCGTTACGAGAAGATGATACCAAATTTTACACTTATTTTAGAATGTCTAAAGATACCTTTGACTTCCTTCTCCAAAGGTTGGATACGGATTTGAGAAAACAGGATACATGTATGAGAAAGGCCATTAGCCCTGAAGAAAAGTTGGCGATAACTATAAGGCAAGAAAAACTAATTATATTATTTATTATTCTTATTTATTGGTTATATTTATGATAATTTAGAACATGTTTTTAGAAATTTGATAGATCCAGATAATCACTTAATTGACTTAGAGCTGTAGATAGTGCCGGTGATGCACTTGGATCATCGCGATGGATCAGCGATGTTCCAGGTTGTAGAGGGGTGGGCGTTTCTGCAGACACTTCTGCATTTACTATCGATGAACTTTCAGGAAGAGGCCGAGTATTATTATTATTAGACGTTCCTCCCGGTGATTCTTGAGGCTTAGTATAATAACCACCACTATTATAGTTGTGATGATGTGAATTGTAATAATTTTGATGCCAATTCGAATAGTTTCGTCCAGTTTTAATACTCTGTATTAGGTTAATGACCCCAGATTGGAATTCCAGTATTTGATCATCATCAAAATGCTGAAGGGATGGCAGAACCCCCTTAAAAAAATTCATGTTACGGTCATCACTTCCAATTGTGTTTAATTGATGATCAACAAGTTTCATCATTTTATCATCCAATACGCTGCCACTATCCATTCTTTTCTTTTTTGATGATGATTCTAAGTGTTTCTCTTTCTGATTTTCTTGTTGATCTGCATTTTCTCTTTGGGCTTCATCTCTTGTATTTGGATTATTGTCATATGTTTCACCTGGCTTAATAATTGGCTTCAAAAAGCTCATCTCTTGATTATATTTGTAGGGCTTAGATTTTGTACCAGACCCAGATTTTTTTGTTTCTTTGTTTTCATCTAATGATTTCCTCCAAGTGTCTCTCAATTGTGTCCACCTTTTCATCACTGAACTTCCTGAAACAATAATTCATAAAACTGTATGAACGGTTTTATAAGAAGATTTTTATTTACATCGCATTATTCCCAATATTACAAAACAACCACAGATGAATATATATATACTAGAAAACAACTGTAATAATAAGGACACGGTTTCGAAACACGTCACGACAAGACGAGCGGTCTGTTGTCGGGCGAATATCTATTCACAAACGCCGTTCGCTGTCCGTCTGTGTATTTATGAATTATTATACATAAATCTTTTTTCTTCTCCGACTGTCGCTTTGAACGGACGTGTTTAAGAGTGATCGTTCATTTATTTTTATTAAATTTTGCTTGTGTCTACTGGCTGAGTTTGTGCGATACATCGGCCCCTCTCGTTTCTACTTGGGGCAACGCAGGTAGAGCGCCGTGGCCATATTGGATTGTGTCGGACTTCTTACTCTTGGTGCCGAACTCTGTGCTCAGCGGGCCCCCCTCGGTACCTGCGACGTGCGTGACGTGAGTTTTTTGTTTCGTTCGCTTGCCGCGGCTTGCTGGCGCCACTGGCGCTGTTGCATCGAAGAGTTTTGTTGCACCGGTGCTCGGGATCGAACCCGGGCCTCCTGCTTGCCAGCCGTGCTTCTTGCGTGTGCGCCACCAGACCATAGTGTCGCGGGCTTGAATTTAGGATACGCTTGCTGAGTGAATATTTGAATATGCATTGCCTTGGCTGTAGAAACGATTTATCTGATTCCAACAATGTAAAATGCAACTCTTGCGCATCGGAATACTGTTACGATTGCTTGAATTTGACTCCTGATGCTTCCAAGACAATAGCTTCGTGCCCCCAATGTCAAAATGTGACCCGGCGTAAAAATAATAACGACAATACTCCATGCGGCCGGCAGCAGCGTAAAGAGAAGTCTCATGGTCCTAGTCAACTGCTGGATAAGAAGAACATTGCTATGACTCTTTCACCAGGCGTTAGTTCAGGAAATATCTCGGAGCAAATCACTATGGATAGTATTGCCAATTTGTTCGACACAAAGTTAGCACCGGATTCTCCCTTTATGATCAATCTCCGTACTGCACTTAGAAACGACATCCAAAAGATGGTCTCAGCTGAGGTTGGTCTGGCATTTGAAAAGCTTAGGGACGAATTTACAGTAACTACTGATTACATCACCGCCGAACAGATAGATGTTAAATCTGAGCTTCGTAACAAAGACATCCAAATACGGCAATTAGAGAATGATCTCTTGAAGTCTCAATCTTCACTACTCAAGCTGGAATCTCGTTTGTCAACACTGGAGAAAATCTCACGAAATCTTAATTTCGAACTTCAGCAAGTACCTGAGAGCAAGAATGAAAACCTGCCCGCTCTACTTAAAAAGCTGTGTGACTGTCTTCACGTTGAAATAAGCGACAACGATGTAAGAGCCTGCCGACGTGTGGCAAAAATGGACCCGACATCTACGAGACCGCGCAACATATTGGTATCTCTATCGTCACAAAAACTGCGTGATAACATTCTTTCGTCAGTGACGCGCTTTAACAAAGCTCACCCAAACGACAAACTGGCCACCTCTCACCTTGGGTTCATGGGAGATGACAGTAGAGTTTACCTATCAGAGCATCTTTCTCCCGAAACTAAAGAGCTGCACAGCGCTACAAGAAGGATTAGTAGAGAGAACAACTTCAAGTTTGTTTGGGTTCGTTTTGGTCAGATATACGCCCGGAAGGATGAACAGAGCCCAGCTATTCATGTGAAGAACAAGGAAGCGTTAAGCAAACTGAAGTAGTTTTTTGCTTTTTTTCTTCTTCTTCAATCCGTGTTGTGTTATTGCTGTAACTGTTTAGATTATTTCCTGATATTCTATGCTTAAGATATATTATCAAAATGTTAACAGAATTCGTAGTAAGTTACATAAGTTTTATGTTAATATTTTAAAATACGATTATGATATAGTGTGCTTGACTGAAACAAATCTAAATAGTAGCGTGTATGATGGAGAGATTTTTGATAATCGCTATAATGTTTTCAGGCGAGATCGCGAGGACACATCTTCCTCAAAATCAGAGGGAGGTGGCGTTCTCGTGGCTGTATTAAAGAAGTATAATGTTATCCGTCAAGCATCCTGGGATAGTCACTTAGAGGATATCTGGATTACTATCATATTAGGTTCAGGACTGAGACTTGGTATCTGTGTTTGCTATCTTCCTCCAGACTTGAATCTAATTAAACTAGAAGACTTCTACACAAATTGTCAAACAAGATATCTTAACGACTGTTCTGAGGATACCTTCTTATTAATAGGGGATTTTAACACTCCCGAATTTCATTCATTATCTTCTGACGTTTCTTCCTATTCTTATAAAAACAAATCATTCTTGTTGAACGAACTGATAACTCTCTGTAACCTAACTCAGTCCAATAATATACTTAATTCTAATGGGCGTTTGCTTGACTTGGTTTTCTCAAATACTCGATCCATCAGCGTGTTAGAAGCACTTCCGCTAAGTATAGAGGACAAACATCACCCTCCCATTATGATTAAGCTACATAACGAGTCACACAAAGGCATGAAAAAATGCAATAGTAAAGTTCTTAATTTCTCGAAATGCGATTATGTGAGTATCAAATCTGAACTTCAAGCAATTGACTGGTATGAAACCTTATCTTTTCCTAATAATGATGTAAACAGAGGACTAGACATTTTCTACGAGTATCTCTTTGATAGTATTAGGCGACACACCCCTACCAAAACTTGTAAATCAGAGGCATATCCCATAATATGGTACAGTAGAGCTGCAATTAAATGTAACAAAGAGAAAAATAAAGTTCATAAATTATACAAAATATACGGAAATTCTCGTGACTATGATGCATTTTCTCTACTCAGGGAAAGGTTTCATTTATTGGTTGATTCAAGTTATGATCAATTTATCTCATCGACAGAAGATTGCTTGCATAACAACAATCTTAAAGGTTTCTGGAGCTTCGTACATAGTAAAAAGAAGAACTCATCGATGCCACATGTTATGAAGTTTGCTGATTCCGTATCTTCTGATCCGGTAGAAGTTTGCGAATTATTCTCTAAATATTTTAGTTCAGTTTTTGTAACCGATAACCCTACTCATTCGATGCCCTCTGCAGGCTCTAATGATCGTGCACGTCATGGCCACTCTACCAATTCTCTGTCTTCAATTGTCATACATGAAAAAGATGTATTACTTAAGATCAAACATTTAGACGCAAACAAGTGTACAGGTCCCGACTTACTGCCGCCATCATTTATCAAAATGTGCGGAAAAGAACTGGCGGGTCCTCTGACTATGATTTTTAATTACTCTCTTAGTTGTGGGACTTTCCCCCAGCGTTGGAAAACAGCTCACGTCATACCTATTTATAAGAGTGGAGATAAGTCGTGTTGTGAGAATTACCGGCCGATCAGTATTCTATCCTGTCTAGCGAAATTATTTGAATCATTGGTATACGACCATTTGTACAGGCATGTAGAACCGTTAATATCAAGTAGGCAGCATGGGTTTGTAAAGAATAGGTCGACAGTCTCTAATTTGCTTGTGTACAAAGATTACCTGTGTAAATGCTTTGCTGTTGGAGGTCAGGTAGATGCAATTTATACTGATTTTTGCAAGGCTTTCGATAGAATTATACATAGATTGCTCTGTGAGAAGCTAAAATCATATGGTTTTCATGGTAATTTATTTAGATGGATCTGCTCATACCTTATAAACATAACTCAACTGGTGGCTATAAAGGGACACTTATCAGGTCCTGTAGAGGTAACTTCCGGAGTGCCACAGGGGTCTCATTTGGGACCTCTCTTTTTTATAATTTTTTTAAACGACATTGCTGCTCGCCTTTATTGTAACTATCTATTCTATGCCGATGACATGAAAATATATAAAGCCATATCCAGCTTGAGCGATTGTCAAAGTCTACAAAGGGACCTTATTACAATTCGGGACTGGTGTAAGGAAAATCAAATGGCCTTGAATATAAAAAAATGTTTTGTCATTTCTTTCTCGAATAAAAAACATAACTTTATTTATGATTACACGGTAGACGAACAACAACTCACTCGCTCAACGATTGCCAAAGACCTAGGCGTTCTCTTTGACAACAAACTAACTTTCAGAGCTCACTATGATGAGAATGTAAACAAAGCTAACAGGATGTTAGGTTTTGTCTTGAGAACCACCAAAGGGTTCAAAAAGCCTCAAAGTGTTCTTTACCTTTTCTTCGCTTTGGTAAGAAGCATACTTGAGTATGCTACTCCGGTCTGGTCTCCGCACTATAAAACTCATGTCGATAACATAGAGCGAGTCCAAAGAAAGTGTACAAAAATTTTGTACTTCCGCCTGAAGCCTGGCAGGTCCGACGTTACCTACGAACAGAGGCTGTCCAAGCTAAAGGTAAAAACTCTGGAGCAGCGTCGTCGATACTTTGATTTTATCTATCTATATAAAATTACCCACTCCCTTATAGACTGCCCGGAGTTGCTCTCTCAGCTGTCCTTTAACACTCAATACAGTTCCCGCAGATCTCATATAACGAATTTGTTCTCCCTTCAGATATATAAAAACAATATTTCATATTATAACCCCCTTGTACGTATGGCCCGTGAATTTAATGATCTACAAAAAAGCAAGGAAGTTTTAGACCTGTTTGTCAATTTTAGTTCATTTAAGAAAATTGTCAAAGATATACTATCGGACTGATTAGTGTTTAATCGTATACTTATTAATGTATTATTTAGCTTATTTGTTATGTTCCTGTTTTATTATTATTTATGTTTGGTATTTGGTATTGTTTAGTTTAGTATTGTTAAGTATTTATGTTCCTGTTGTTTATAAAATCTGACTTCGGTCAATAGCGACTTTTATGTTATTACTTAGCTGAAAACACATGTTTTGAGATGCAACCTAGATTTAGAAATAACTTGCTTACACTGTTTCCTAGTTTATAATGGTTGTATTTTGTTTTGTGTAATAAAATAAATAAATAAATAAATAAATAAAATATACAGGGACCTGATCTGTGGTTGTTTTGTACGGGCTACGCCCCATACGTTTTATAACGGTTTTTGCTTTCGTAAAAAGAGGATGCTTAGTAAGCTGAATTTGTATAATTGAAGAAGCGCTTGAAGAAGTTGTATTTTCATTTAGACTAATCTATCCCACTAGGCAGCCAGTCAAACATATGAAATCGTTTGGGTGCCTAGTGGGAACGCTTATTCTGAATGAAAATACGACTTCTTCATCCCACTAATTTGGTTTTAATGAAATATTTTTTTAGGTATTTGGCGTCAGGACTTTCCTATGAAGATCTTCATTTTAGTTATCGAATTGGCAAATCAACCATTTCCACCATCGTAGTAGAAGTGACGCAAAGTATATGGAATAATTTATATGAAGAATTTATGCCACTTCCTAATAAGGAAGAAGAGTGGTTAAAGATAGCAAGTGGATTTAATGAAAAGGCCAATTTCCCTCACTGCCTTGGAGCAGTTGACGGGAAGCATATTAGGCTTCGAAAGCCGTCAAATAGTGGTTCAGTATATATGAACTACAAAGATTTCTTTTCAATAGTGTTATTAGCAGTCGTAGATTCAGATTATCGATTCGTTTACGTCAGTGTAGGTTCCTATGGAAAAGAATGCGACTCATCAATATTTAAAGAGTCAAGTTTTTGGAAAATGTTGACAGAAGGCCGTTTGAATATACCCGAACCAAGGCCTTTATTTACAGAATCAGAAGTTCAAGTTCCTTACGTAATTATTGGCGACGAGGGATTTGGTTTACACACACATTTATTAAGACCTTTTGGTGGAACGCATCTTGACAGAGGTAAACGAATATTTAATTATCGTTTAACCAGAGCGAGAAGATACGTGGAATGTGCGTTTGGCATTCTAGCAAATAAGTGGAGAATTTTACATAGACCCATAGACCTTAAACGAGAAACAGCTATTTCAGTAGTGAAAGCTTGTACTGTCCTCCACAATTTGATTATAAAAAAGGAGGGAATTGAATTAGAAAAAGAATTTAATTTTGAAAATTTACTACCCCAGGAAGTATCACCGAGTGTCGGAACTGGCAATTCAATGAGAAATGAATTTATGACCTACTTTCTATCAGAAACTGGATCAGTACCATGGCAAGACAACAAAATATAGGCAGTATAGATTTGTATTTAAAATTTTCTCAATAAAAACTTACCAAACAACTGTCGGTCCTTTTGATCCATTTCTTCAAAATCTTCTTTCAAAATTATGCATATTTCCCGCCATGCTGCTGTTTTAGCGGTTTTGTCCTTATAAATTTCCAAAAATTTATTCCATAAAACTGGCCTGTCTTTGATTGCAGCAATCAAAACTTCGCGATTTATTTGTTGGTCATACAATTTTTCTTTTTCTTTTTTCGACATGATTTTATTGAAGCGCAGCGCTACACGTCTTAACAAGTCAAAGGAATGTACTGAATTGAGCGGGCGCGCGGCGGGTGGGGCAGACAGGCGGGCGGAGCAGGCAGGCGCGCGGGGCGCGAGCGCCAATCACGATTCGAGATTTTTAACGAATCGTCATTCTAATGACCGTAGTGACCGACGTATCCGTCTACGTCTTTTTTCACGATTCGTGAAGCGTGTGAACATGGGTATATAAAAAGCATTGCTCCCGTCCAAAAAAATAACGAATCGTGAAAAAACACGATTCGTGAAAAATCACGATTCGTCTTCGTGTGAATGAGCTCTTAGTGGTGCAGAGTACAGTTGGTCGAATGCGTCCGACAGACTATCTGCGTCTGTGCGGACACGCTTCATCGGCCGTCTCGGATGTCTTATTGAGTTACCACTGACACCATTATTATGGGGTACTTGGAGTTTGACTTATCTTTCAATGTGTTGGTTAACAAAACTTTGACTTTGTTTCAGTGTAATAAAGATAATTTGATATCTGAAATAGCCTGTTAGGATCTACCAGAACGGCTTTGTTCTTTAAAAAGATTAAGGTTTGATTTCTTATTCCTCACTTGATTCTTTTCTTTCTACGGCCGATTTTTCAACCATTGACAATCCCTAGAAGAAATGTAATAGTCGGACTTATATGTTCGAGCTAATCTCAAGAATTACCAGTCCGATTTGAATAATTCTTATAGAGCGGATTGCACAAAAAAAGACGTGTGGCACTCGGGGACTGCCGCGGTAAAGCTATTGCATAGTTATTTTTTGTATCACTAGATGGCGTTAGTGGGGAGCGTTAGGTTTTTTGCGTGAGGTTTTTTCGTTACGGAATTTCTGGATTCGGTCCCCGCGCTCAAGGCCCGCGATAGAAGCTATGCAATAGCTTAAAACTCTTAAATATATTTAGTTCTTAAATAGGTATGTTTAAGAAACAAAAGCTGTTCGTTCAAAATTGTATTTTACCTTCAACCAATAGAACACAATTGAAATAGATTTAAGATTTATTGTGCAATTAGCTCTTATTGTAATAGAACAGATAGCCACATTCAACGGAAAGTTCATAGGATATTTTTTATCTCGAAATTCCCATGGGAACGTGCACAACATGGGTAAAACCGCGGGGCGCTGCTAGTTATTAAATATAGGTACTTAATACTTATATTAATTGATTGTTTTTGTCAGTTATTTTCCACCCACGTTCAGATTCATATTCCTACCGTATATTGTATTGTATGAGTATTACCATGCATTGTTTATTGTCATGTCGTCATTTAATTACTGCTTGTTTTTATTACTTTCTCCTTGGTTAGGACCATTTGACCGTAACTACTAACCATCCAACAGTATTTGTAGGACATCGCTATTAAATATTTCTGTGGATTTTTCAACCATATTTATAAAGTTTGTTATACTCCATGCTGCTTTACAATATATGAGATTGTTCAATCTTAAGTCTTGATTCATACTAGACGTCGCCTAATAGTGGAAATTCGACAATATTTTATTGTTTTTTTTTATTGCCAGTAGGGAAATAAAAAGCAATTAAGTATGGGCCGGGCACTTCATTTTTATTCATATTATCAAAATGATTCGGAAATCTCAAGTTGTTACAAACAAGAGAAAACAATGTAGTCAAAACAACACTATTTGAAGCGTACTATAAAAAGGTGTGTAGAAAGTTTGTAGAAGCTTGCACAATAAAGAAAGCCCTTTGACCTAGTATTAACACAAATAAGTATAGAGGAGCGAATGACTCATGACCAACGTCAACGAGACAAAGAGATTTCATAACTTTGGTTTGGTGTGAACTATGCTTTACAAAAGATACAATGTCGGAGATAAAGGAGCATAATGGAGCACTAATCAGTGCTAATTAGAAAGGAAATATGGGACTTGATGTGTTGTTTGTGGCTTTTATTGTTTCGGATACAAATTGGAGGCAAACATGGCATTAGTGCCACTTATGATCTTATTGAAAGCGGATACCAATCAACCATCCCTTATTACATTGCAAATATCGATTTCACCTAAAACATAATCTATTATCTCCGTTCAGGAGTTCAAAGTATATTTCACTAAAAACAGTTATATATACATTTATATCCAAAGTCCTTGTTAAAATCGAGAGTTGGCACCAGACACGCGGTCGTATCTCTAAACAATGGTTTATGAATATTCACAGGAGGTTTTCTATGTTATTGAGTGGTGCTGTAGAAACTATTGAATGCCTCAACGGTGTCATGCGTTTTCTTGCAAAAACTACGCTTTTGTAACCTGATCGGAACATAGCATTAGATAATTACGACACTGAACAATGTGTGAATGGATTGGGGTCTAGACTTGATGTGGTGGATAATGAGATAAGAAAGCAATTTGATCTAAAGAGCTCGAGAAGAAGTAATGAACTTGAAAGTTTCAAAAAAATTGTTAGGAGGAACGTGCATTATGTTAATAGTGCCATTACATTTTCAATTAATAACGTGAACAAACGTTGAATAAAATATAACGTATCGCTATTTGTTGTTCGTTATGTACAGCTTCGTTAATTCAACTTTGCTCCTTCCGAGACTGTTTGCAAACAAGTCTTAAATATTGCGCCATCATCAATTTCCCAAGACCAACATTTTGCAATTACAAATAACTACTAAGAACTCGTTTCGCTAAAATGCGGGGAATCTGTGAAATGTTCATAATATGATTTAATTGCCTTTTCGAATATGTTTGGGTAATGCACTTTTTGCAAATCCATTAAAGGAGCGCCTGGTGATAAATAAATTAATTTTCTTAGTATTTTTAATGGTTATGAAATGCGATGCAAGACTTGGTTTTTGGAAGCCAGAGAAATGGTTAATGCAGCATGCTTTTGGAGGAACTATGAAACATAATTTAGCCTCTAATAAATTATCAATTTTGAAGACATTATTTTTCAATTTAGTATGACGAGAACTTGTGATTGTCGACCCAAATTAACTTACTGACGCGATGATTTGGAACACCCCACTACTGAGTAGAACTAACAATAAAACGCTGCGGTTTTATCTTTTGTTAATTTTATTAACAATCAAATCACTTAAGAGCAATCTTCTTATACACAAAATATGGATTTAATAACTTATTAATATGGATTTAATATTGATTTACCCACGATACCGTTTCTACAGAAATTTCGGGTTAAAAGTAGTTCCGAATGTGGCTCTAACATAATAATGATTCAGATCCGACTCGTAGTTCCAGCTTTTGGATAAAGAAACCACAGATTTCGGTGTTCAAACAAAAACAAATTCACCAGCCGTTATATTAGTTTGGTAGATTTAGCAACGTATTAACATTTGCTCTTATCCCATGTTCCAGGCATCGACGATCGACGGCAGACGGAAAGGAGCGTGTCTCTTCTGCCAGGAGTACTTCATGGACCTGTACCTGCTCGCTGAACTCAAAACTATCAGCTTAAAGGTCAGTTGACAGTTCGGTAGCATTGAGTAAAAGTAACGCTTTCCAGCATTATTTTGATCATATAATTTGCCTATACTAGTTGGGACAAACGCTGACGGATCACAAATGTTAGGTGGTGCAGTCTGCGGCCGCGACCGCCGACTAAACATGTGGTTGATTTTGGTCATTTAACTAAAGCGAAGGATCAGCATGTTCTTTAAGTAATTATAGTCCTATAATGTAGTGACTTGGAGCCTTACAGTATTACCAGCATTTTAGCTATCAAATGGTTTGTCCCTTTCCGACATACGCTATTTTCCAAAGAGCAAAAGAGACAAAACATTTTATAACATGTTTTAGTAAAAGAGCGTTTATGAATACGGCAGTAATAGTGTAAGATTACCCAAAGACTGCATTGCTTAGATGATAGACTGCGTAAGTAGAGACACTACCTCATAATCTCCACCCCCTGACCAGTTTCTCACAGCCCTGAACCCCTCCCTTTCCAGGTGACCACAGTAGACATGCAGAAACCGCCCCCAGACTTCCGCACCAACTTCGAAGCGACGCACCCGCCGATCCTGATCGACAACGGGCTCGCCATCCTGGAGAATGAGAAGATCGAGAGGCACATCATGAAGTCGGTGCCGGGTGGACACAACCTCTTCGTACAGGTGAGGAATGGGGCGTAGCGGGGTGGGGGTAAGATCGGCGATCAGGGGTGATCGAAAGTGGGTTATAAAGGATCCGGACCCCCTGTTTGAACCTCCCTTATAATGAAAGTTATAAACCAATTTGCATTCAATCAAGGAGCATCGACAATAAACCTCCTAAGCAATACCTCCTCGATATATTCTTGAAATTAATTTGAGCCTTTTCTGGAAATTAATTGGTAAAGATACAGTTCTCTGACAAACGAATGGTTTGAGGTTTTCATGTACTTAAACTGTTGAAAGATTTTATATCAAAACCGGTTCTTTCTAAAACCTGTTATTTTTTCTAAGGACTTTAAAGTTAATATTATGCAATCTTATAACCTTTTTTATGTCGGTATGTTAATGTTAATGTGTCAAAAAATATTTAGTCTCCTAAATGATTTAAAGACTGAGTTTTGTAATGTTGTTAAACATTCTTCACGAAATCTCAGAAACTATTAGCGCTGGGAACCTCACGTCTTGCATGGGATTCCGCGGACGGCGCTCGCTAAGACGGGATGTTGCGAAATTCAACTCCTAACAGGGGATGTCCTTCCACCCGAAGCAAATCGTTTTATAAAACTAATACCCAATTCAACCCAATTACTTTAGCAGAATTGCCCTGTTTTCGGCCAGTTCGTTACTATTTCCTGTATGTTTAGGACAAAGAAGTGGCCTCCCTGATAGAGAACCTGTACTCGAAGCTGAAGCTGGTGCTGGTGCGCAAGGACGAGCAGAAGTCGGCGGCGCTGCGCGCGCACCTCGCGCGCATCGACGGCCTGCTCGAGCGCCGCGCCACCAGGTAGGGACGCCCCAGCCGCCCCACTCACCGGCTTTTGCTTCTTCTTTTTCTACTTCTTCTTCTACTATCTTCTTTCTTTTTCTCTTCCGAGTCACTGGCCCAAAATAATTGTTGATTTGTTTTGGCAGTGTAGTAATGAAGCCCCATCCTCTAACTTATATAATCGGTGAGATGAGAGTCCTTTGTTCGTCAGTGGTGCATTACAAGCTAATACTTTTTTTGAATCATATGATTTGTCATATTAAATTGTTTATTTTTCATGGACTGACTAGCTCACAATGGTGCATAATATGGGTATTATACATACATTACACACAAAAATCATGAGCCACCGAGACCACTTGACGCCAGGATTAACGAATCCCGGCGTCAAGAGTTTAAACCTTTCAGATTTTGGTTTCGAGATGGTTTCATTCATAATATAACCGCCTGACTAATCCAGTCCTATATCTTGTATTCTATATGGATTGCTAGATTTGAATGTCATATGTTATATTGTAGATTCCTGACGGGCGACACGATGTGCTGCTTCGACTGCGAGCTGATGCCGCGGCTGCAGCACATCCGCGTCGCCGGCAAGTACTTCGTCGACTTCCAGATACCGGTCAGTACCATGGAACACCTTAACTTGAAAACTAGTAACGCCTCGCGCTCTTGCCCGCGTTGTACCAACTCCCGCCGGAGTACCGGGATATATTTCTTAGATTACGAGATAATTCAATCCAAAACCGTTAGTGTGAAAGAGTAACAAACATACGTAGTTACAAACTTTCGCATTTAAAATATTGTAGGAACTAGGAGTCCTTCTATTCTAGTTCCTGAGAAAGTAGATTCGAGATTTGAATAGGTTTTAACAGAACCCTGAAATCATTTGAAAGCCAGTTCTCTTACGATAGTTCTTAGCTATGTTTTTAAGAAATCGATCCAGCCGTTTTTGCGTGGGGGGTTAACAAAATATAAAATGTTACTTGTAACTTATTCCAGACGAGTTTCCGCGCGCTCTGGCGCTACATGTACCACATGTACCAGCTGGACGCGTTCACACAGAGCTGTCCCGCCGACCAGGACATCATCAACCACTACAAACTGCAACAGGTAACCGCTAATCATACGGTGTCAATGGGGACAAACAGTTTCTGTATAGCATTGTAGTATGGGGCGAGTGCAACGGCTGGAATCGCGGTACAATTTTAATTTAAAAAAGTAAAAAACATTAAATGAACAATGCAAAAAATGGCTACGAAATTAAAAGAAAATGTACTCCACGGTTTTACCGGTTGACAGAAAATCAAGATCAAACGTATAACATAACATAATTTTGCGTCAGGGTGTAACTGTTAACTATAAAAAATAGATATAAATTGTACCAAATTGATAGATATGACTATGTCATAGTGCAGTGCAGGCTATAAAATATGTCACACTGGTAATGACATGTCACACAGGTGACTTATCATAAATGTGTAAATTATAGGGAATCTGATAAGATATTTTAAAAAGCAATATCCGTATTTTTTTCAATTTTGGGTGAATTAGGTGCATTATGTATTTTTAAGTGGGATTTTTTATTTTGCTAACATCTATAGTTTTGGGCGCTATACGAGTACAGATATTGGATTTTCCCGTTTTATATTCCTTCAAATGTTTTAACAATACGTTTTGGAGTATTACCATACTTATTTCTTTATTTGTAATTAGACTATATCTTGATTGGGTATTTCTTATCTATATTTTTATTACGAGAGTTTAAATTCAAACCATCGTGACTGATTTTTTCAACCGAAGGCGATTCCTTCTAAAGAGGAAACAGGTTCAGTGATGGAGTAAGAATGGAATGAAACCAATTAACCTTTTTCCTCTTAATCGTCTTCGGAATCGTTTATGAAGGAATCGTTTTCGACTGGAAAATTTACCAAATTATTCGACACATTAACTCCTAAGAAAAAACGGGTGTACTTATTATTATTTTCTAAATTATCTACATACAAATGTCCATGTCTGTTGAATCAAACTACAGATCTATTAGTTTTATTCACTATAATATAATATACTGTTTTATACATATTTATCTATTTATCTCTATATCCACCTAAGAACCTATTTATATAATATCTTTGTACTCTATTCTATACCCTATATGTATGTGTTTACGTGTTACTATCGCCTGCAGTTGTCGGCTAAAGGTTTGGTGTTGTCGCCGACTCTCTCGCGGCAAAGGAAAGAGGATTCAGATGCATCGGTACGTCTATATGTGACGTCGCACACCATTCTCGACCTTCACTCCATGGACATAACACTCATAAAGTGGAGTGTATACATTGCTTTAACTTTGTGTTGTGTTGTTTCAATTTGTTTTCACTTGCTACCTGTCTAGCGCAATGAACGGGACAGAGCGCGACAAGACATGATAAGATAAATACTGTGAGTTGATTGGTGGAAAAACTCTAATTATAAATAGTCCGCCAATCAACACACTGTATTTATTATATCGTATCTTTTCGCGTCTTGTCGCGTTCGTTCTACTGGGTCGGTACATTTAAGCACAATAATTAATAATTCACTTTTAACATTAAAATATAACTTATATCATTAGGGTTCCGTTGCTATCTTAGATATACGGAACCATATTTATAATAATAGGCAATTAGGGACAGCCATAATTCAATTTTAACCGACTTGGCTTTGAATTGGTAGGACCTCATCTCATAGTATATCTATAATGTAATTATTATCATATGTGTTCAAATGGGTTATAAATTATTATTATACTTGATATTTATTAACTATATTTTATATCATACAATCAGTAGAGTTGACCGTCTAAAGATTTTAGTATTCTGTGACGATGTTGACAGGCTGATCATTACTTGGTTGAGTGTATCTAGATCTATATTATATTCAATATTTATGTGTTTCATATTCATATACATTATTGGCTGCGGTTTGGTTTTTTAATATTTTTGGGTTGGTTTGTGTTATTTTAAAGACTAACATTACGTTTTATCATTATAATATGTTACACAACTACTGTTTATGTTTACACAACTATGTTCATAAAGCATTATTTATCGCTATTCTCTATGTTATATGTGTTTATTGGGATCAAACTTTGGGCACAATTGTTCAAGCCAAGTTTGTTCAAGCTTGTGATACAATATTTCAGTAAAATGTCTCTTGTAGTGAGATCTTACTTTTTACTTTACCCCCACTTTGACTGACATCCTCAGTGAGTTGAGAGGTATTTGCCCAGTTGTGGGACATTTTGGCTAATACTTTATCCTGTACCACTGCTGGATCAAGGTTTCCTTAAATTTGCCAACTGTATATTCTTATTATTTGCTATGCCACGCCTATCTTTGTCAAAGGAGACAAAAGTTCAGTTCACCAACGTTGTATTATTGTAGACAGCGTACATACGATTATTTCCATTGTGTGAGACTCAATTGTGTGTTGCAGGCGTTGAAAATGAAGAAACACGAAGAATTGGAGACGCCCACGTTCACGACGTCGATCCCCGTCGACATCAACGACGACTCGCAGGCGGAATAGATGACACACAACTCGGTACAACCACGGACGATACGCGAGTAGGACACAATCCAAAATGATTCATTACAAGAAAAAAAAAGATTGTTATTAAACCTTTTTGTAGTATTTTCTATAAGAAAAGTGATAGTACGGTAAAACTTTTTGATACGAATATTTTTTTCTATTGATGATTGTAAAATTTTGATACGATATTTGCTTGAAGCGAAAGTGTAGTCAATTTGTGTTCCGGCCATTTTGTAAGTTCGGTCCGGACTCGCCTTTTAATAAAGTATGTTGTCCTTGTTAGAGATACTTTCTGTCGTCCTGTAATGACTGGCTGTAAACACATTGATCGGACTGAAGTTACATTGCTCTGAAGTTTTTTTGTATAAAAACCGCTTGTGCCCATGATGTCGCGGGATGCTCAGAGCGGTCAAGTTGTTTGTGGCGCGGTATACAAATGATTGTTTGAATGTTTGGTGCAATCGGAATAATGGCTCGGTTGCGACGCGCTGTTGCACGTTATTTATTCATTTTTGACATTTTACTGGTAAACCGGTAAAGCATTTTACACCTCTCCCTGAATAATAATTTAATGTTTAACCAGGAGAGGTTACAGTGGCCATTAGATTTTTGGTTATTATTAGTTTCCAAAATGCCCTTTTAAATATTTTTTTACATTATCGGTATATTATATTTTATACGGCAGAGGTGCCACAAAATAAATAAAATTATTATATTTAAGTTTCAAATTGGGTATATTTTTTGGTTAAGAGGTAGTGTTCAACACAACGAAGATGTACGGACATGTTTTTGTATTATATTCGATTTAGTATAAGGATTGGTTACAGTATTCTGAATGTTTGCATTCTTCACACTAGAATAGGCTTCAACTGACCTTTTAATATTTAGGAATACACTTCATTGTGACCAATAAGCGCTGAGTTGAGATCTATTTCCACCAATGAGAGACTGTTGGGTATGTTGTAAGCATTCCATTGGGCGACACGCTCCTGCGACCCTCGTCTCGATGAAGTGTGTTCCGCCGCCTCTGCCTCATCAAACTGTATGGTATTGTTTCGTGTCTACATGTACTAGCTATACTATACGTTATGTATTGACGCTCTTGCCTGTCTGTTGGTTATTGTTACCGCGGTAACTCGTTTATCTTAGTGTAGGGCCACATCTGCGCAACGTAGCGCGCCGAACCTTCGGCACGTACGGCGCCGCACGTTCGGCTTTAGTTTCGCGACACATCTGCGTAACGTACGGCGCCGCACGTTCGGCTAAATGCGGCGTCTTGTTCAGTGCGCTACGCGACGGAAAGTTACGTGGCGTCGTCGTAGTCTGTATCGACACTTTGCGGTGTGCGCACGTGCCCAGAAACATGGATTTAATTAGATTAAAATAAAAATAGTTTTGTTATAAAACTAATATATGTATAATCTTTCGATTTATCACAATTTTTTATTATTTTCAAAAGCCCAATTGCGCGATGCACAACACAAGCCGCACGTTCAGCTACGCCCGGCGCCCGCCGAACTTTCGGTCGCGCAACGCGTCGCGTGATGTGTCGCTTGCTATGCAAAATACATTAAATGCGTTTTAGCTGAACAAACCGCCCGACGGAAGGTTACGCACTACGCAGAACGCGGCGTAATTTCGACTGATGTGTCATAGATAACTTGAAATACACTACGAGCGTATTTAGCGGAAGGTTCGGCGCGCTACGTTCCGCAGATGTGGCCCTACACTTAGTACTTAATTGTTACATAAATATTTCAATGTTATTGTTTGTTTGTTTGGACTTCATGTGAGGCTTTAATTTTGACCACCTATTATATAACATAGATATCATCCGATGATACGTTACGAATGTTTTCTAGAGTCGGGAATGTTACAGTCGAGTTTCAGAGTACACACGCAATAGACAGATCAGAGGAGCGCGGCGAGTGTCCGCCGTCCGCCGGACATTGTATATTAATACTAGATTATAACGTAATGTTAAGGAATAAACCTGGATAAATATTATTATTTTTTGTTTGTGTTTTATTTGGTTGCCATTTTTAATTTCCTCGCTTCCTTTCGGCAGTGTTGCTCAAAATTGGGCCAATTTATTTAGTGCCTTGCTTAGTGTTTCTATACTTATCTAAGGCGACGTGATAAAACAAGCTTTTTGGATAATAAATATTTATTACAAAACATGACAATTTTATTTCTTAAACTAACTATATTATATATAAATACATATATTATTATGGGTATATTATACTGAGGTAGGTGAAACTGCTATTGCTAGTCGATGAGGCTTCTATTTCTCGGCCATAATGTTTCTCTTGGTTATCCAGTCGTTGCAATAATACTCCTTGGAGAGAATCGAGCTGAGGAAGGCGTGCGTGATGTAGGCGGTGACGCCCCAGATCTTAAACTGCTCCGCGATGAAGACGGGCAGCACCGAGCCCTCCTTGAACTGCGTGTAGAAGTGGTTGGCGGGGTCGCACAGGATCTCCAGCGGCACCGTGAACACCTCGCGCACCAGGCTGCGCTCGATGTGCAGGTCGGAGGGCATCAGGTGGTTGATGGCGCCCAGCACGGGCGTGACGAGCTGCGCGCCGCCGCGCGCCGGCACGCCGGGCCCGCGCCCCCACACGTCCACCTTGGCGGGCATCAGGCCGATCTCCTCCTCCGCGTCGCGCAGCGCCGACGCGATGTCGGACTCGCCGCGCTCCTTGTGCCCGCCCGGGAACGAGATTTCGCCGCCGGTGAGCGCGGAGTCGCCGGCGCGCACGGTGTACATCAGCGACGGCACGTTGTCCACGCGCACTAGCGGCACCAGCACGGCCACGTGGCGCGTCGCCAGCTGCCCTGACCGCGGCACCACCAGCTTCCGTATATGAGAGAGACACCGTTCCCGCGATGCGAGGGTGAAAACGTTCTGGATACTGTAGCAGATTTTGGCACACATCCTCGGTTATTATATATATATATTATATGTATATTAGTATTAAGGAATCGATATTTGATCGAGTTTAGGTACCTACATCACTAAAATTTTTGCTTCATGTTTTTTACTTTTTCGGTTTTATTTGGAAAAATACATTGGATGGTTCGGTTGATACTTGATAGGTCTTGTAGGATCTTGTTTGTATAGTGTTTTTTTGTTTTTCTTTTGTTTTATCTATTTCCCATTTTCAGTTTTTACTCTGGTGTTTAGTTGTTATCTCTATACTCCATCCATAACGATGTTCATCTTCCTAGGTCTAGTAATTTGACAGCCAGTTGAAAGTCAAACCAATTGAAACCAATCATATGTGTTTGACAGCTCAGTTCACTCAAAGTCAAATAATCAATGTTTTCTTTTTCGTGTTTGATTTTGACAAATTGACATATTTTTTGCGTGGTTTGCAAAATTTGTGAATGTGTTCACTTGGACCTTGACCGTGCTGTAAATAAAAATACGTGATAAAAATACGTATGTAGTGTGAATAATAAATAAAAAGGAATACATAAAACATTAGTCTAAAATGTCGTTTCTACCCGAAGTGTTGTTATCAAACGCATCCCGTGCGCGGTGTATATCGAACATAAAAGAACTGCCTGTGTTAATAAAGAAACCTTCAGCTGAGACGTCGCTGGCGTCCGTGTTAGTGCCTCTCTGCGTCCACAATGGTGACCTCTGCCTCCTTTACACGTTACGGTCTTCAAATCTCAATAATCACAAAGGCCAAGTGTCATTTCCTGGAGGTAAGAACGACCCGAATGAGACCGTGTGCGACGCCGCGCTGCGGGAGACGGAGGAGGAGATCGGCTTCTGCAGGGAGAACGTGGATGTGTGGACCACCATGACCCCGGTCAGGGGCCGCACCCAGAGCATCGTCATCACACCGGTGGTGGGCCACCTTAGAAACTTCGACTTCAATCAAATCAAACCTAACATTGATGAAGTCGACGAAGTGTTCACGGTGAGCATGGAAGCCCTGTGCAACACCAACAACCATGCTCATGTGATGTACAAGTCGTACCCGCTGCCCATATTCCTCTGTGGCAAACATAAAATATGGGGTATCACTGGACTGATCACACATCTGTTTATGACAACCTTTCTACCTGATATTTATAAGCCTAACTTTATGAGAAAGTCTTATGAAATAGATGAATTAATGCCTTCTAAACTATGATAGCTAAATAATTAGGACAGATTTTTATTTATAAACCTTTATTACCCCACATCCGAGTAAATATAATGAATTGTGTTCATTGCCAAGTATTCAGTTGCATTCAGTTGTATTAGTAAATATTATAATTGTGTTTTTGCTTCAATGAATTTATCTCAGACCATTCTGTATTGTATTATTTTAATCATGGTTTTAAATAATTTGTCTGATATTTCTGTAAGTAGGTGGGCATATAAATAATGATGATAGCATATTATTATTATTATTACCTACCTACTTATTATACTTTGTATGAAATATATTAGTGAGATAGTGATGTAAGTTAGAGTAATTTCTATAAAATACTAGGTTACATGTTAAATATTTATAACCACTAATAGCAGTTTCACTTTGTATTACTTATATCAATTTTCTATGCAATACCTAACTATAAAAATTGATTCAACACAAACCTTTTCTTTGCATAAAGTACCCAATGTGTTGTGTATCGTTAAGTAGTACAAACTATTCACACTATCAGTATTTCTTTGCTTTTTAGAGAAAGAGAAACACAAGATTTGTAAAAATTTTCATTTGCAATATTTGCTATGAGAGATAGTTGTAATCAATTATCCTAAATACATAACAATAAGGTGACTATGTACTTATCACATTGAATTGATACAGACAGACTATACATTTGCCTAGCAAATGTACGATTATTTTATGGTACAATATAATTTATTTAAGTATGAAATACTTTGTTATGTTTTAAATAAAACCCTTCAATAAATTTAAAATATTTTATTACTTAATTCTAAGTTTTTGATGCACATCACTACTTTAAGAATGTTTAAATTGGAAGGTTTGTTCTAAGGGAACAATGCTCATTTGATAATAGTCTGAAAACTTTATGGACAGAAAGTAAGTTACTGCCTTAATTAAATAAATATTTTTGCAAAAATAAGGCACAGCAATTGGCAGATTTGTTCAAGAGAAGTTAACTAATTTAAACTTTGGGCCTCAGAACGCATATTCGTCATCCTTATCAATCAATTTAAAGTCCACACAATCATAGCCGAGGATGGTTGCGTATTGGTTCTCTTTCAGATATTCATTTCTACAGTATAGGTAGCAGTAGTTGGTGTATCTGCGCCAGTCGGAGCCACATACAGGGTCGTACTGTGTGGTGCACATCGGGCAGTCGCGCTCCGACCAAGAGTTTACCACCTGAGCGCACATCGACGACACCAAATAGTAAAGAACTAAACATAAACCTGGAAGTAAATATAACGTTGAAATATAATAAACTATAATTTTACGCTGGCTGAGCATTGTAAAGAAATAATTTAACTAGTAATCAAGTCATTAATTATTGTAGTAAATTCAGTTCAAATAGTTAGTACCAAAAGAAAGAACGAAAATTTTTGTCACTTTACTTCACTGTCAGTGTCACTTTATTTTTTTTTTGTATTTCGCGCCATGCGTCCATTTTTCAACGATTTTTCATGACAAATACATAGGTAGGTATGTTGCAAGGGTATGTTTTTGAATGACAAAATATCATTGGTTAACTTATTTCCATTAGTGGGGCTGCTAGCAGCACGCTAGTACGCTAGTACCATATGTGGTACTATGTGGCTAGCAGTGCTAGCTTAATTTGAAAGTCAACGACACAACCAATCCAATAATGGAATAAATATATTAAATAAGTACTTATGAGGGTACTTGCAGTGTTTCTAATAAAGTATCGTGTGGTTGCAGTGAAGTAGTAACGAAGTAAGTGATAGTAGTGATTTTAAATTACTTACCTAAGTGTAGTGTTGTGTGTAAGGTTATTCGTCACATGGGCCTTCCCTCTTAATGCCGATGTGTTTGCCGTATTTGTGCAGCATGGCGTTCTGTCGGCATTCGAATTCGCAGAAGTTGTTGGAGGTGACGTTATCAGTGGAGCAAACGGGGAAGTACACCCGTCCGCACGCGCACGGTTTGATTACATTCGCGTTGCAGCAGGCGAATGTCGCCAATAACGCGAGGAGAGTCACTGAAACAGTAGGTATAATTATTTTTAAGTCGGTATGTCTACACTGTTTGTCGAATAATAATGGTGGGTGAATGGGTTTTCAGCGGAACTTTAGATAGCTGGTATGTAGTACCAGAGGAAGAGTATTCAAAATGTAAGTAATGCCGGGATATTAGTAAAGGGTAACAGGTGGGCGAACCAAGTCATATTTGATAGTCAGGCTAAGGCTAAGGACTCACGAAGCGGTTTTCACCCGTGCCCGCCGCGGTTGCGGGCCCGCAGCCTTTGTAGAATACAGATATATATGTAAAAAATTAAAGCACATTTCACGACGCGTTTTACGCCCGCGGCGTGTGCGATTGTTTGCGGGTCCCGCTGCTCCAGCGGTCATCTTGTACCGGCGGGCGCGGGTCGCGGTCCCGCAGCCGCGGCGGGTTGCACCCGCGCGTTCTGCGGTCGGTTGGCGGTTTAAGTCATTAATAAGAGTAACAAATAATCCATAACGATCTCTTTCCGCAATCAGTGGATGTATCCAGAATCTTTTAGGCCTTCTTTTTTTAATTCTTCTGTGAAGGAAGTATTACGCAACAGCTCGTTTCTGGTGTGTGTCCATGACGGTCTGGAACTCAACTGATCGTTTAACCGCCCGTCTTGCAACCGCCCGTCTTGCGATTATCAACCGCCAAGTTTGCGGGCGATAATCGCAACCGCGACGGCTGCGTAACCGCACAAAACTCCGGTCTCGTGAGTTTTGGAAATAAAACTCCATTCCGCCACCGCGGCGGGCACGGGTAAAAACCGCTTCGTGAGTCCTTACTCTCACCGGCCGCGTCTGTCAGTCTGTCTTATCTGTTCGCGATAAACTCAAGTACTGCAGCACAGCACGGATCTTGACACGGTTTTAATTAGATAGAGTAATTCAAGAGGAAGGTTTATATGTAAAACATTCCCGAAATTCCCACGGGAACGGGCACAACGCGGGTAAAACCGCGGGGCGCTGCTAGAAACTATAAAATACTCAAAGGCAACTCAAGGGTTTGAAAAGCGTGGGCAGTAGGTACTTAATATTAATGCTAAGTACTTAATATTAATGTTAAGTACTTAATATTATTGTTTCATGGATGGTTTAGATTCACAATAGCGACATCTATTGGGTTGCGGGTGGAACCACCGCGCGGGACAGGTAGTTTGATATAAATAAGTACGTGCACATATTTTGATAATACGGAGTAAATAGATATGCACGCTAATTTGTGTTATTTTTATTTTCTAAATTAAAATTATAAAACGGCTTGACTGGCTACTTGCTTTCAAATGAAAAAATATGCACCGATATCGGTCCATATCCGTCTGAGAGCTGGTGATGCGTCAGATAAGTAGGGGGTTAAAAAGTATTTACCCACACCACACCCGATTATGCATGTAATTTGCGATAAGTGTACATACTTACCTTTTAGCTACCTATTACTGCTATCAGTAAAGGCTTAAATTAGAAAGGAAGTGAATGTAGATATCGGCTTTCTTTATTTAAATTACCTACATTTCTTTAAAGGTACCTACCTAGGTAGAAAAAAAACCTATCGAGGTGCTTATTTATAATTCAGAAACAATGTAAGGAAAACAACGCCTATAAATTATTATTTTTTTTAAAAGAAGTAATATTGAATAGCATCATCAGTCACTTTAATATTGTTTTTTTTTTGTTATTTTATTATTAAGTCCAGCATTTTTATAGGTATGTCTAGTTTTTACGAACTCCTATTAAGTAATTTAAATTTAATAATAGCTTTGCCTTTTCGTTCTAATAATCGATGATATCATCTTCTTAAAAATATATAATAAATGTTTAGTGATGCTTACCAAATTTGCAATCCATTTTATTGTAGGTGTAGTTGACAGATTGAATGTAACAATGTGTGCAGTACTCCGTCCGTTTCGAACCTCGCTGGCTCCACACTTACACAACAGCCACCTCTAGTGCTATTATATACGGGCTTCGATTGTTAACTAACAAGTTTTATCGGTTTATTTAACTTCGTTTCCTCTCGTTAATCCAAATGGGATAATAAAATACTCGTCTCCGCTTTTAATTCGCGATTAACACAAAGTTTGTGCGATACCTTTGTTTAGTGAATAGCTGTAGGTTGTCATTACCTACTTGAGTTGAGTTATTTGGAATGGTTCGCAAATGCGAATATCTTCCGCGTTGGACACATTAACTCCCTTCGCATCGAAGCGTGATACTTTTATTAATTAAGCTGCCTCACAAATATAAGTATCTACATAATATTATCTATACTAATATTATAAAGCTGTAGAGTTTGTTTTGTTTGTTTGTTTGTTTGTTTAAACGCGCTAATCTCAGAAACTACTGAACCGATTTGAAAAATTATTTTTGTAATGGATAGCCACATTCAACGGGAAGGTTATAGGCTACTTTTCATTCCGAAATTCCCACGGGAACGGGAACAACGCGGGTAATACCGCGGGGCGCTGCTAGTGTGTTATAAATGTTATAATGTAGGTACGTAACCATAGCCAAAGCACATAACAATATAAATCAATTCAAGAATAGATTTAAACTAACGATTCAGGTCGAATCGCGCGTAAAATATAAACACCCAAATCTATTTCGATGTTATTGTTTTATAGTCATTTTTGAAACATTATTTGCTCCCGGCTCTCGCTCACTCACTCGGAGAACAATAGAACCCATATGCACACGCTAGTCGGTAAGTCATTGCACTCGATTGCACCGGTTATTTGCATAGAGCAGTCGGAATGTAGTCTGCAATGAGTTGGGCTTGTCAACTTCCACATGCCTATGGTAATGCGCTGATGGATGGGATGGGGGCTTTACCGCAGTTTGGTGCGTGATGACATGGTGTGGGGTAGATGATAAACAACCCGGGTGTGTGTCAAGGGATTTTAGGGAAACATAGATGTTTTTGAATTGAAAAATCGTTTACACATTAACTACGCTTTTATTTTACATTTTTATCTGACCTTTCGGCCGCATTACAGGAATCGTGGTCACAGAAGATTATATGTATAATATTTTTATTATTTCTTCGTTTTGTTTGGTACTACCGTGCGTCATTTGTTTTTTAGTCTACGTATTTATTTGGCTTGGTAATAGTGGTATAACTTTTGAGTTTTCGGAACTGAAATTATCTATGTTTTTCAAGTTTTTTGGCTAATCGACGTTGAACTGGTATGCCGTTAAATTCTTTCGGCATAAACAATTTATGGGGATTACAAAATGCCATAGCTTAATTACTTATCCAAGTTGTTTGAGGTCAAGCATGTATGTAAGTATGTAATATCAGTTAAATATGATGAAACACGAACAATAGTGTGAGAGTACTTCACTTCTGTCTGCTCCACTTGTAATAAGTAATCTTGTTTATATCCTGAACTCGAGTCATAATAACAAAAGAGATAACGCTGAATCGTTTGCTGTGTAATTACGTGTTTCGTTTAATAGTGTTAGGCAGGTTCTTTATTTGCATAAATACCTATATGCGCGGCGTTTTACATTATTTGGTGGAAAACTCGTTCTTTCCATGACTTTCTAAAGTTGAAAATGAAATAAAAACAACTAAGTATTGTTAATATTAAAATTAGACGTACCTACCCTGCGTACATTATCTATATACGAATATTATAAACAGGTATTTGTAAGTTTGTTTGTTTGTATGTTTGAGGTAATCTCAGGACTTATCAGTCCGATTTGAATGATTCTTTTTGTAATAGATAGCTACATTCAACGGGAAGGTATAGGCTATTTTTCTTCCCGAAATTCCCACGGGAACGGATACAACGCGGGTAAAACCGCGGGCGCTGCTAGTATTGAATATACCTATTATGGAAAATCTTAACACACCTGAATCTAACTCTAATGAAATCTAAACACCTTACGTAATGTCATCATCAATTTGACATGCATGGTACTCGTATGCTCTACATAATCTTAAAAACTACCAATTATAAGCTATTATTATTTTCATTTAAATTATACCTACACACACTATATTATTTTATTTAAAGTATGGTTAATTACAATACGTCGAGGTCGAATTAAAATGCAATCGAGCACTGATGGAATAACAATGGTGACCCTAAGATAAATGACCTATTGTATACATCTGATACAGGGTGTAATGTAAAAATATTTCAGGTTTATGCTAGATAGCTAGTATTAAACATAAACTAACTTATAGCTACGTTATATTATGTAGGTAGTAATTTACCGTATGTCATGATTTTAATCTTTTTAATGTATTTATTAGATTGACGAGGTAAAACACTCGCGTGTGTATTTATGTAGATATGTAAGTACCTGCTATGTGTAACAATTATTTATCCGGACAGGTTATGTGTTATTCCCTCAATTACAAAAAAAACAGTTTAAAAGTCATTTTCAAGAGCATTCATTTGGAGAATAAAAGGGATACATTAAAATGTGAAAGCACCCACTACGGGTGCTTTCACATCTCGTTTTTATAATTCCCATTTACTAAATGTTCACGGTTCTATACATCCATGTATAGAACTGTGAGTGGACTACTGTGTAAATAGGTACCTAGGTTATTCTTTAGCTGTGTCTCAAATAAACCACATCACAAAATTTGTGACGTAAAAAGAAGCTTAAGGAAGATTTATTTATTTATTTACGTTAGTACTTTTATGTTAGCTGGTACATTCGGTACTTTACATCCTTCTAAAACATTTCAGAACATAATTCCGAACCCGTCACAAGACGTCACTCTTATCTTTACGTCACAACAAGGTAAGTACTAAAACCTATTATTTCGGTTTAATTTCAAAGGAGAGGGAAAAAATAATGTTTGCAAATTATAGGGATGTAAGTACTTATAGGTTGTGCGAAGTGAGTAGTTCGTCATTAAGGAATAATAGTTGAGCCAGGACGTTCATTTGAAACACTGTGTGTGACTGCATTTTGTGACATTTGAAAGAAAGTAGCATCTGGTTAGTGTCGTGGTGCAAGATGACTGTTATGATAGGTAAAACATGACTTTACTTTTAAATTTGAAAATTGACCTGTTTGCCGAAACACTGTAAATCATGAAGATATATTAAACAAATTACGACTTTCTCTAAGGTTGGAATTAATTCAAATATCTAAACTTATAACGAGCCTTACTATAATAAACTATAACTATTCTTTTTCAGGCTTGATCCTCCTTACAATCCATGTAATGATAACTCCATCATCAGCTTGCACCTGCCCAAATCAGCTGCAGCCAGTCTGCGGGTCAGACGGACAAACATACCCGAACAAATGTATGCTAGAATGCCACAGAACCATTTTCAATAACGACATTCAACTTTTAAAATATGGTGAATGTGTAATCCCCGCAGATTGTCTATGCCCGAAACAATTCGACCCAGTTTGTGGGTCCGATGGATTGAACTATATAAATTCGTGTCACCTCCAATGTGCCAAACTGAAGGAACCTAATTTAACAGTGTACCGTCAAGGGGAATGTATCAGAAGAGTTAAAAGAACAAGAAGAGATATGACACGTAGGAGAGGTGGAGAAATGACATCTATTTATGTTTAAAATTAAAATATTTATCAGTTACCAAACACGTTTTTTACTAGCTGTTTCCCGTGATTTATTTAATCCCATCCTACTTGTAGGTAGTATAGTAAAGTGAAATCTTACTGAAGATAACAGGCCTTTGCTGGGCTGGGAAGATTTCAGTACAGTGAGGAGGATTAGGCATAATCACCTTGCCAATGGGTGATCTCAAACCCGAGCCATGTATGAAAAGAACATGTTTTCGCTCGCCCCGGTAAATGAACCCGGGTCCTCAGTCTTCGCAGGTGAGTGCACATACCACTAGGCCATCGAGGAGTCTGTAGGTATTAAAGTGAAATAGGACCCGGTCACTTTGACTCACTGATAATAAGATATTTTTTAAACAATTGCGAGTATAACACTAGAGTCATCAAATTATGAATAGGTCATTTAGAAGCATTATCAAGTTTTCATGGGCAATTTCGTAGCACACATCTCGGGTTCGTAGCCGAATTCGTAGCATGACCAAGTTTTGATAGACAACTTCGCAGCATGTACAGAATTTGATAAGAAACTTCGTACCAAGACCACTTGGTCACTTGATCAAAACTTTTTTATAAGAAACTTCGTAGCTTGACCTAGTGTGATATGCAACTTCGTAGCATGTTCAAGTTTGATGGACAACTTCGTAGCACGATCATGTTTGATAGGCAACTTTTGTAGCGAAATCTCGGGTTCTCAGCTACCTTCGTAGCAAAATTCGGTAAACTTCTCCACTGGCAAATCATCTATATATAGTAACCAAAGCAGAAATCGGGTTTGTTAGACATCGTTACATGAAACAACGGCAATACTGATTTTCATAATGTTTGGGTTTTCTGATTACTCAAATTCAAATATAGATACTATCAAATCATCATATTTTATCATAAAATTACGATTATTTTTAACAGTAAACGTATTAAAAAATCCCGCAATTCCGACTGGAACCCGTGTACAGGTTGGATTTTGGACTTTTGGTATGAAACGTAGGTATTTAAGTTCAAGTATGCAGGTATGCCAAGAGCAAAATTTGTTTACTTACTTGTTTAGCCGGAAAGTGTAGCGATTAATTAAGGCGTCATCATTATTAAGTAAGTACCTTGAGTTTTCTGTATAGCAATTCACTTTTAAGATCAGTGACGCAAGGAGCTATACGAGTATAAACGTAAAAAACATACCATGGTGTGACTGATCAATGATCATCCATAAGGAAAACTAGCGAAATAAACAATAAAATTGCCTTCGGCCACTTAAAGTTTTGGTGAACTTGTGTGAGAAATGATGAGTCATAGCATAGACAAGGATACGACTTACAATATGTAACTGACAGTTATGTAATAAAATTAACTTGACGTTAGGTAGTTCCCGGTTCCATCCGTTATATTACGATTTTGAAGAGATGTTTGTAAAACGTAAAAAGTTGAAACAAAAAACCCATCGCATGAACGTGCTATGAATATTCATTCGTTATAATAATCCCTATAGATAGATGCATGCGGTTAAGTTAATTGTTAGTTAGATTTAGAGGTAAACCAGTCAAAGTCAACACACGTTTAAAGTAAATTGTTCAAAGAAACTACATACATATTATGTTCGAGAGTCGCTAGAAATCTGTGCTTTGTGTGGTTTGACGCACGGGAATTTACTCGCCAAATAAAACCTTGTGTATTCCCAGGCCAGCAAATAAATTGTTAAAGTATATAAGCCTGGCTGAATGATTACAGCGATCATTACCTTATCGGTTCCCGCGCTTTTTCGACGAATTAAAAATAAAAACAGTTAATTTGATAACCTTTGGTTCGATTTCGTGTTGTATAAATACGGTATTAGTTCTAATCTATTTTCATTATTCAATTGATAGCTATCGATTGAACTTGTTTATTACGAAAATGGTTTATAAATTCGGTGAGTAAAATTTGGTTTTATAATATTTAATAAAAGAAAATCTTCATGAACCACAGATACTTTACTTTTTAACGGAAAACGTAATAAGAATTGGAGTGATCTAGTGTGAACTGTGACCTTGTGCAAAGTAATTACATAAATATCAAATCTATGATGTAGAGCGAATGTCTAGAGTGTTAAATATTGTTCCTTCAATTTAACTACATTAAGGCACAGTATGGGGCATCTACTTTATTTATTTGCATTGTGCCTATCTATTAATGAGTAGATAGGTACCCAACTTAATTAATTACTGTAAGATATCTCAGTGTCGGTAGGTTATATTACATCAGTGACGTCATAGTTAGATCAATCTAAGTATATCCTTCTATCATGCTTAGAAGCTATAGGAGCAAAAGAAATAGAAGATACATTACGTACCAGCTTTTCTAGCACTTTTTTATTTTCTGCTTTGGCACCTTATGTTAGCACCTTCTTAAATCCGGCTTTAATTTGCAGCGATCCTCGCCGTGCTGGCGCTGTCCCAGTGCGCCGAGGCGGGCCCCAGCCCGTGCGTGTGCGCCCGCAGCGGCCGGCCCGTGTGCGGCTCCGACGGGAACACGTACCGCTCGGAGTGCGCGCTCGCCTGCCACAACTCCGAGACCGGCGCGGCGGTCACCGTGGCCGCGGCCGGCGCGTGCAGCACGTGCATCTGCACGTTAGACTACCGCCCGCTCTGCGGCTCCGACGGAAAGACCTACCCCAACCAATGCTCGTTCGATTGCTTCAAGACCGACTCCCTGCACGTCATGTACGACGGCCCGTGCTTGCAAGGGCAAATGCTAGTGTCGGAGAAGCAATGCGCTTGCACCGATGATAACAGACCAGTGTGCGCTAATAATGGACAGACGTATCCAAACTGGTGTACGTTTCAGTGCGAGATGGCTAAAGACTCTTCTCTGAGAGTTCTTCGTGAAGGAGCGTGTACTCAGCAGATTAACCCCACCTCTTGGAGGCCGCAGGTTAATACAGCGGTGCCCTCGTATGGGCCGAGTACTACCAGGTCGCCCTACGAGTCAAATACACAAAGAGTGCCTTCCTATGGGTCGGGTACTAACAGGACACCCTATGGGTCTAATACACATAGGGTGCCTTCATATGAATCTTATCCTCAAAATGTGCAATATGGATCAAGTACCCCAAGAGTGCACTCATATGGATCTACCACTCCCACGGCACCCTCTTTTGGGACACAAGGAAATAACTGTGTGTGTCCTCGAGTCATGAAGCCGGTGTGTGGGACAGACGGACAGACGTACAACAACGAGTGTCTGTTGGACTGCAACAACGTGCCCTTAGCTAGGCTGGGCCGTTGTGATCAATGGTAGGATTGAGGTTCTTGTAAGTGTAGTGTGACATTGTTGTAGTGTCATAATAAATTAATAATGTAGTGGTTGATTTTATCGTGGGTCTGAAAGAAACATTATGGTAAGGGATTTTAATTTTAAGTCTTGAGGTTTTTAACTACCTAGTTTAATACATAAGTAGGTAATGAACAAAACCTTATTATTAACTCTTAGGTGTAATAAAGTGCGACTGTAGCTCGTAAACAAATGAATCGATTGTAATATAGTTATTTTTGCTTCAAAGGTAATACATAAGAATGTTCCCCCCTCCCCATGTATATTGGATAAAAAATCAGTTAAAGGATATAATTACAATTTTCGTTTTTCTGTTTTTGCATAACCATATTTTAAATATATTTGTCATATGTGTATATGTGTCGCATGTTGTAATTTTGTGTATCTAAGTATATTATCTATACTTGTATACATCGTATAAACAATAAACAGAACAGATAACCCCATTTCCTAACAAAGTTTATTATTGTATAAAGTGTTCTCAGAAGTATGTTATATTGTGAAAAATTAATACTACAGATAAAATGAGAAAAAATCTTTATTAATCACCCTCACTGGCTCAATTTGTTATAATTACAAATACTAATAAATACTTTAGAGCTATAACCGGACAAAAGTTTTATAAAAATGGATTTAATAACTTAAAGAAATGTTTAATTTCATCCTAAATCTAAATTGGCTAACAGTTCGTCGTCCTCGGTGTCCTCCAAAAAGGACATTTCCAATAAGTCACTATCACTAATATCACCTTGTTTGGATGTATCGGGGTCGATGGTCGGTGGTCGATCGGTGTCGGTCGTCGATGATCGACCGCTTCCGATGGAATCCTTCCTAATGTTAGTCCCGGGTATGTACAGGTTTTTATTCTTTTGGATCGTGTAATTCGTTATACTGTTTTGTTTGCTATCCTGAAATTATAAATTAAAAGTTGACCAGTGTTATTAAATGGTTTGATTTAAAAGATGCAAGCAGAGGAAATTCCTCTAATATTAAATCTACTTTGTTTAATATATTTACCTGATGCTTCATAGTAGTGTTGTCAAACGATTCTTTACTTAACCCGACGTTATTTAAAACCTGAAAAAAATAAGTTTGTTAAACATCAACATAAAATTGTGTGATTGTAATAGACATTATAAAAGATTATAATCAGAATATTAAAAAGAGGTTTAAAAAGGTAAAAGTATTGACTGGATTTAATGTCAAAAGTTGACAGCACTAGTTCCACAAATGACATGTCGAAATGTCATATCGTTTTGGCGTTTGAATATCGGAGTTTTAAAAGCTTTAAATTACGTATACACTTTTCGTATTGTACATTTTTATCTGACGTTTCGGCTCCTTTACTAGAACCGTGGTCACAGAGGAATCTCTTGAATATACTCCAGGTCAGTGGTAGTGATGGTCGTTACCGCGAGTTTCCCCTGCAGCAGGCCCCACATGTGGTGGTCGGCGGTGCCGGGCGCCAGCAGCACGCGCACCGTCACCGCGCGAGACTGGCCGAGGCGGTGCGCGCGGGACTCCGCCTGGGTTATTATCTGAACCAACAGATGTGTATTCAAATGAAAAAAAATTAAATTAAAAAAGTTCCAAGGTCGAGTGTAAAAAATGACTGTGACCATTGTAGTCTGAAATAGTACTTCGACTTTATGGTATTTTTTATAGTTATTTTATTCATAATCTGTGAGGTTAGACATATTTGTGAGGGTATTCCTAGTCCAGCCCTCGCGATATAATTTACTATTACGTAGTGCGTGTTATTACCCCGGGGTTCCAGTGCAGCTCGGCGAATAGTACAAGAGACGCAGCCGTCAGCGTGAGCCCCGAGTTGGCCGCCGTGATAGACAGGACGCCGGCCAGGCAACTGGGCGAGCTCTGGAACCGGTCCACCAGCTCCTGCGGGAACATACGTGTGGCGGGGTGTGAGTAGGTTAGTGGAGGAGGTGGGTGTCGGAGTTTTCAGCTCGTTTCATCCATTGTTTTTAGTTTTGATAATATAGGTTCCCATAGTTGGGTAAAAGCCTCTCCCCATTTTGCCACTTATCGTTTTGAAGCTACCAATTACCAGTCCCTCCCATTTACATTAAACTTGACCTCTTTACAATATGAATGAAACAGACATTACCGCTCTAAGCTGCGTGGGCGTGGATCCATCGATGCAGATGTAGGAGACGCTCGCCTCGTCCAGCGTGCGGCAGATGGCGGCCAGCATCACGCGGTGGTGCGCGAACACCAGGAACTTGTCGGGCCCAGACGACACCAGCGCGCGCAGGTACGCGCTGCCACCGGACGGTTCAATAAACTAACGTTACATTGTCGGTCCCGGTTGTTTCAACCGTTAGACCTTGTCGACTAGACCGCCGAGGCGTCGCAAAGGATTACAAACTGTTTAATATTTATTTTATACTAACTTACCAAACAGCCGGTATCTTCACCCTAGCTGACTCACTGAACAGTGTGAGCAGCGCGGCGTGTGACTCGATTGTCTTTTGACCGCCGCCGGGGTGGTTGCCCGCCGGAAGGCTTCCCGCGTCGTGTTGTAATAGCGAGCTGTCTAGGAGTACTGCCTCTCTGGTAAAGATAATATATGTATACACTTGTAAGTAAACAATAATATTTATTTCGATCAAAGAACGTCCGTGAAAACATTGTTTTAATTTTTTTGTAGAATTTTACCGTGCAGTGGGACAATGATGATGGCTAATTATAATGTAATAATATTATTTTGAAGTTTAAGTTTTAGTATAAAGTATCCCACCAAAAACATAAATGTAAAAAAGGAGAGCCAAGTTCAATACAAAAATTATGCTTGGCTATGGGCTTCGCCGCAAAAAGAATGGAGATCTAAATGAGTGCCAAGTTGTGGGCAAAATCTCAATATGTATTTATAGGAACATAATAACATTATGAACAAGTATTAAACTCTATTTCTTCTCTTTATTGGATACCTATTACAATTGCTGTTATTTAAAAATGTGAGATCTTAAAGTGGCTTAGATTTGACTTGACCAGTTTTCATTACATCAGTCATTTTATAAGGTTATTCAAAAAATAGGTATTTTTTTTTTATTCTGGTAAAAACTGGCCAAGTTAAATCTAACCCACTTTAAAATCTCACATTTTTAAATAACAGCAATTGTAATAGGTATCCAATAAAGAGAAGAAATAGAGTTTAATACTTGTTCATAATGTTATTATGTTCCTATAAATACATATTGAGATTTTGCCCACAACTTGGCACTCATTTAGATCTCCATTCTTTTTGCGGCGAAGCCCATAGCCAAGCATAATTTTTGTATTGAACTTGGCTCTCCTTTTTTACATTTATGTTTTTGGTGGGATATCATTACTTTTTGTAAAGAAAACTAGGTATTGATATCGCTGATTGGCTGGGGCGACGGTGGACCGACCGCGTCATAAGTACCTACCGCGCGCCGCCGACGACACACCGTTGGCCGGTTGTTTAACGCGAATTACAAGTTTTTTTGTATGGGGGCACCACTTATTTTTTTTACATAACTTTACGTTTATATTGCAGTTAAATAGCAAATATGATAATACTTAGATTGGGATAGTTTCAAATATCTGCTTGTAACGGTTCCAACGCTACAATTAAAAAATATATTTTTTTGTATGGGGACCCCCCCTATTTTTTAACTTTTTTTTATTTTTAGATTTTTTCTTACGCTTACACACAATTACCGAGCTAGATACCAAATTTCATCCTTCTAGGTCATCTGGAAGTAGGTTAGGTTTAGGTACTATATGTCAGTCAGTCAGTCAATACTAAAATTTACGACTTTCTGACGTTCATATCTTTATAACCGTTTGAGCTAGCTTCATGAAATTTGGGCTTCTAGGTGTCCTAATGGATATAATTAAACACACGTAGTTTCATGTGTTTACGTTAAATAGTTTTTGAGTTATAGAAGGGTCAAAAGTGGCACCAAGTGGTTCGTGTAATATTACACTCGGCGCTGGCTAGCCGTTCCTTTGCTTGAACTTGGCTTGACACGCTGCCGCGTGTCTAGATCAATAACAGAAAGATAGATAGCAATGCTCGGTGGAGACCTGGTCTTCTCCCGCAGCGTGAGCACCTGTTCCTTGGTGCGGCGCACGAGGAACTTCCTCCGCAGCAGCGCGCTGAGCTCGGCGCCGCGGCTCTGCCCCGACATATCCCACCCGAAGGCAGTCTGTTTGCCCGCACAGTACCGCTTGCCTACAGAGGACAGAATATAACTCATTATGAACTGTAGCATACGCTGGCCTAGTTAACACGATTCAAAATGTAGGTGTAGGTGTGTAGGTGACCCTGTAGGTGCTTGCATCCAAGAGGAGAACTGCCAGATGTGTGACAGCGTTTAAGTATTAAAAGTTTGGCTAATGAAATAATCTCCGCGGTTTTATCCGCATTAAATCCGTCAAATACAAATCAACATAATATTCTTTCTAGAGATTTAACGAGACTATAAAGAAGATATAAAAGTAAAAAAAGAACTTTACCATATTCGGTGTACGAGCCGAACAGCCTCGGGCATATGATGTTGAGCTGCGTGTAGAGCTCGGCGGGGCGGCTGAGCGCCGGCGTGCCCGACAGCAGCAGCGCGCGCCGCGCCGCCGCGCCCGCGCCCTGCAGCGCGCCGCAGCATTGGGACTTCGACGACTTCAGGTAGTGGCACTCGTCCTGGGGCGGGGCGGGGAACCGGCGCCAATACGGTCATGGTTAGCGGCAATCATGTAGGGTGGTAAGACTGGTAAGAGATTTTAGTTGGTGGAGATCGTGTGAAGGGTAAGGGTGGCCGAAAGTAATTACCACTATTATTACTTACTATTACGGTTATAGAGATTTCATGTTGTTGGAATCGTGTGATGGTTAATGGTGAGCAATAAGTGCAAGTGTAAGTTTAAGAATTGGGGTAGACCTTTGCCCAGCAGTGGGATAGCGTAAAAAGTACTTACAATGATAACAACACCAAACTTCTTGCTCTTGAGTAACTCGCTGTGCATGGTTGTGATCTTGTAGCTCACGATTACTATTTCACTCTGAATACATAATAACAAATACCTATATTGTAGTAGATTATGCTCTCTGTTTGCGCTAAACTTGAAATCAACCGAACTGATCTTCAGGCGGTTTTCACAGACAGAGAAGTTCAAGAAAAAGGTTTTAGTTCTTTACTTCGGAATTTCTACGGGAACTTTACGTAATCTTCGTTTACCAAAATGCAAAAAGTTCACAAGTGCACAACATTTTAAACTTTATGCTCCGTTTTGATCTCCAAAACATCAGATTTTGATGAATCTAAGAAAGACCTTAGGGATCGACATAAGCAAATTTTTTAACCCAATTTCTCTTGGGAAGATTTCGATTAGGATATGTTTGGACTTTAGAAATTGACATAGTCATAGTCACCTTTTATGCCGAAATTTCTCGAAATACATGTAGTTTGGAATACATTTGATTGCCTAGTTTGAAATACCTTCTCTCACCTGTTTGTCGGCCACGAGCGCCGCGTCCTTGCTGGTGGTGAGTGTGACGATGTTCATGAGAGGAACCGACGGCAGCAGCTCGTGAATGGTGCTCTGCCACGTCTCTCTGGAGGATTATGTTAGAGATACAGGCAAATCAAGATTATTAATTTCATTTAGTGACAAGGGAATGTCGAAATTATGCCCGTCGACTGAAAAAGGGTGTAGTCAAGTTTGTTGGTTTAAAAGCTACAAAAAACTGTAAGTATATGTATAGTGTGATACATTTTGTGTTTTTAATTTTAAATAATAATTACTATTTTGAACAGGAATGTCGCCAAATCTGGTGTTCTTGCGTTTAAAATGACGATGCTCTTCAACGTAGGTTCTTGTATAACTATGTACTACCTCATAGAAGAAGTGGTGACAATGAGTAGCGGCCAGTCGTGTCGGTAGTAGCTGGCGACGGCGAGCGCCTGGAACGTCTTGCCGAGCCCCATGTCGTCCGCGATCATGCAGCGCCCGCCGCGCGCTATGGCGAACCTGAAATAACGATATGTGAGCAACTTGACAGTTACAAAACCTTTGGGGCCTTATTAAGAACATTTTAGCTATCAAATGGTTTCTCACTTTCTGACATATGCAATTTTCCAAAGAGCAAAAGAGACAAAACACAGTAACAGTGTTTTAGTTGCACCACATTTATTAATAAGCCATTTTGAGTGTTGCTCTGTGAAGCTAATCAACTTTTTGTCTTAAAATAATCTGTTGTTACTCATTAAGTGGAAAAGGATGGAAGGTAAAAGGTGCCTTTCTACTAGAATTACTATACTATGCTTATTTGCTGTTATACTACATACATGATTGATGTAATAGGCGATATATATTTCAATTATGTTACATTTAGCATAGCAATATAATTCATATGAACAACATTGCCATGTAAGAAACTGTTTTTTTCAATAATGAATGAAGTATACCTCACTCCTTCTTCTTGGAAGGGCATGAGCTTATGTCGCAGAGTAGCTTCAACTGGAGTCAGGTCTATACTCTCTGGATTTATGGTGTTTTCACGAAGGATCTACAATAACATAAAAATATGAGTTAAAACAGAAGTGTGAAGGAAAACTTGTGGATAAAACTGATATCATTATATCATATTACCTTTAAAACATATGGAGGCAGAGAACCGAGTACAATATGAGGAGCCAACGGAGCCACCTTGGATATGAAGAGGTCATAGTCATCCATTGAGAAGTTCCATAGCTTAGATTTAGGATCTGAAACAAATTATAGTAAAGGAACACACACTTTTATGAATAAATTACAAATACTTATATAAATATTTAAGGTAAGTATAGTTTCAAAAGTTTCTTTACACAACTAATGTTATGTGTGGGAATTTGCTTTCCTTTTATTTCATATTTATTATCTACATTGTCTCAGCTCATCAGTGCAGATGTAACACAAAAGGCAAATATTTAGAGAAAATGACTTTGAGTACTAACCATAGTTCTTAGAGGGAATAGTCTTGAAGATATTAATGAGTGGAGTGCAGAACTCCGAAGGGTTCACCTCGAATCTGTCTTCAGATATCAGGTACACAGTCCCACTCACCACTTTGTCTACAGGGACATAAGAACTCTCAGTGGAACTAGTGCCAGGTTTTGAGTATGGATGGTATCCATTTTTGTGACTCGAATTATATCCTATATTTTTAACTGGGCCAGCCCTAGAAGCCATTGATCCTGGACTATTATGGTTGCCATTATATTTACTAGAAGCTACAGGTCCAGGACTATTCGGGTTTCCATTATATTTAATAAGTCCTGAACTACTCTGGTTTCCACTGTATTTACTAGGTGTATTCACATTGTTTTGTATCACTTTACTTTGGCGCTTCTGCAGTGCGGCTAGCCGCTTTCTTTCTATTTCTTCTTTGGTGCACGACATAGCGTTAATTACAAAACATGTTCAGGTTTTAAACATGTCTCAAACACACATAGGTACAGAAATTGAGATAAATCTCTTTATAACAGAACTCGAAATAGATATTATTTTTATTTGATATTGAATTTCTAAAAAATACAATTCAATTCAATTCAATTTTTGTTATTGATTGAAATTGAAATTTGAAATTCAATTTTTTTTGTTTTCACACCTGAGTTTGACTTGAACTAATGACACTGCTGACACACTAGCACTGACTGACCACCACATTTTGACATTGACACGATAGAAATAAAATTTTACACACATTTTTTCAGGTTCTTCTTTTTTATTTTATCTTCTTCATCAAGGTCTTCCAAGTGTCTTCAGTTTTCCACGTTTGATTCTTGCTGAATTGTAATCTAGAAGCATTCGAAGCCTCTAAGTGAAAGATATTATGAATAATCTCTCTCAAGGCCAAAGAACAGGACAACAGTCGATTGAGAGTGGACTTTGACATTTGCAATCAAATCAATTCAAAATACCAATCTCCAGCTGTTGACTTGACTTGACTGGCTGACAGACAGACAGGTTTTTGAATTGGTATGAAAGTTTGAAAGTAGAAACACTACCGCAACCAACTAGTTTTTTACAATTTTACTATAATAGTTTAGTGTAACGAACGACCGACAATGTCTGAAAACAGCAGCCCTGTTAAATATTTTCTGAGTGGTGGTTTCGGGGGTGTGTGCACTGTGTTAGCCGGACATCCAATGGACACAATAAAAGTGAGATTGCAGACAATGGCCCTGCCTAAACCAGGCGAGGTCGCGCTTTATTCGGGCACTTGGGACTGCTTCAAGAAAACCATCCAGAAGGAAGGGTTCCGCGGCCTCTACAAGGGCATGTCGGCGCCCCTCACTGGAGTCGCTCCTATATTTGCCATTAGTTTCTTCGGATTTGGACTTGGAAAAAAGTTAATTAAAAGCGACGAGAATCAGGTTCTATCGAAACCAGAACTATTCGCGGCGGGTGCATTCTCTGGTATATTCACAACATCTATAATGGCGCCGGGCGAACGCATCAAGTGTCTGCTGCAGATCCAACAAGGTGGTAATGTGCCCCAGAAGTACAACGGCATGGTTGACTGCGCCAGGCAGCTGTATGCAGAGGGCGGGATGAGGAGCATCTACAAAGGCAGTGTGGCGACTATCCTGAGAGATGTTCCTGCTAGTGGCATGTACTTCATGACCTATGAGTGGGTCAAGGAGGTGCTGGTCCCTGCTGATGCAGATGCTAAGATGAAGATGATGGCCACTATAATGGCTGGGGGGTGTGCTGGTATAGCTAACTGGCTGGTGGGCATGCCGGCCGACGTGTTGAAGAGCAGGTTACAAACGGCTCCCGAGGGCACCTACCCCAATGGCATGAAGGATGTCTTCAAGCAGCTGATGGAACGAGAAGGCCCCACCGCCTTGTACAAGGGTGTGACACCTGTCATGATCAGAGCATTCCCCGCTAATGCTGCTTGTTTTGTAGGATTTGAGTTAGCAATTAATTTCTTGAACTGGATCGCACCAAACCTTTGATAGATTTTTTAAACAATTTGTATAGAAGTAGCTCATAAGTATTATGAAGTAAGTAAAAATATTCATTAATATTTTGTATAATAGTCAATGTGATGAAGTTTTCATCTGGATATACATTTTCCTGTAGCTGTAAATCTAATAATAAGCATATTTGCAATCAATAAAATCTTTATGTGATAAAGATTTATTACATTTGTAAAGATTTTGTGCACAATTTTAGCCATGTCTAAGTAGGACTGGTGAAAAACTGTTTTATTCATGTTTTTTTTACATTGTATTTTTTAAAACTGTCAAACTGTGCCTTTTGTTGCAAATAAAATGTTTATTATTTTACAAACATCATGTTTACTTTGATTCTACATTGGTAAGTACATAGGTATATAATTGGCAGTGAGTTCATTTCCTACTATGCCCTATAGTATTGTTTCAATATTTGAAACATTGCCAAAGGATTGCACCAGTTGAAACTAGTTTGACGAAGATTATAAATGAAAATCAATAATATGTATTCAAATTACATTTTAGTTTATTTTTGTTGTTTATGAATTTTATTTAGTAAAATTCCCTTCTGAAATCTCTTTCAAATCTCCTACTCCTCCTCTTGTCTATGTCAACATGTTTCTTATTTTTTAATTTTACAGTTTCTTTTACTTCTACTTTCTTCCTCTCTTCATGGCCCAGTCCTCTTCTATCTTTCTTCTCTACAGCCTTGATTGGGTATTTCTTTCCTGAGCCATCTTTACCGAGCCCTGTTTCTCTGTCCCATCCTACTTTGAGCATGATTTGGTATCCTTTATTACTCTGTGGTATTACATAGTTAGGTGGTATTTTCTTACCTTTACTAGCATTTATATTGTGTATTGTTGATGACAGATGATCTTCCTTATTAGTGTATTCGTCGTTACATAATTCACATACATATTTACTTTGATTCTTATCTCTATATACAGTATTCCTCTCATCTTCATATGAACTATGGTTGTAACTGTTATTGCTTTTCTCTTGTGGCTCTGCTCTTTTGTGTTTTTCAGGTTTGTTATGATTGAGTAATAAATCAGCTAGTACAAGGTTTTTATTTTTAATAACTAAGCTTCTTGCTGAGTTACCTGCCTTATCTCTGATCGAGACATCAATGCCTCTCTTCAATAACTCTTGGACAGCTTCTATTGAGTTTGCCTGACAGGCAATCATGAGTAGACTCCATCCGTAATCATCTGTAGCGTTTAAGTTATCAGGGAAGGCGTCTAATGCATTTCGCAATGTTGTGACATCGTCATTCTGGGCACTTATAAACAAATCCTTTTCATTAATGTCTTCCTGGTTAACTTTAATATGTATTCGTTCTTTGTGTGTACTTGCAGGAATGTAAGGTTGGCCACGGCTGGTGGATCCTTTAATCTCTTCTAAATATATCCTTTGAGCTTCTTCGCCACTGAGCTTTGGTTTAAAATGTATCACACTTGTTGTAGCTGTTGTCGGGTCATTAGAGGATGCTTTAACAAAGTTATTGTACGGTTTGTTCGACATAATTCAATACGTCTTAATCTAATATATCGCATTAGGGAAACGTACAATTTACAAAATAAACATTCATCTATTTGGAATCGCAATCACTTTCTGTTTGTTGATTTTTCTTCAGTTTTTACAAATTGTGATCCCTTTTGACATTGACTATAAAATTCACAGTATACGACATTGACAGTTGATAACTAAGTGACAGTCTCTTTTGTTACATGCCACAGACAAAAATTATCATTGATTGCATTGACTTCATGGTCCCTTCTGTGGTCCCTTTTTAACGTATTTCGAACATACGAGTTATTTTCTCTGTAATTAAAAGCTGTTGAAAGTAATAGACCTAGAGCCCGTGAACCCCAGACCTTCGTTATTTTATAAAAGCTGAAAGTTTGTCAGCGCATGCTCCCAACACCAGGTAAGAACGATGGACTATTATGAAGTTTGGGTTACCGTGGCTTTGGCAGGTAAACGGTACTAAAGGTGTGTAAAATACCGATCTAAATTCAACAAATAATAAAGTGTGATTTGTGACATGACATATGTCATTTGAAAGCTCTTAAAGAGTTGTACAAGTCACCCTTTGACGGTGATATCGAAATCGACGGCCAATTTGGTGTTTTCGACCATTGAAGATTGGAGTTAACCTATGCTATGGACGCTGATCCTAATGCTCAACAGTGACATGACCTATATCATTTGAAAGCTCTTGACAAGTTGTAAAAGTCACCCTTTGACGGTGATATCGAAATCGACGGCCAACTTGGTGTTTTCGACCATTGAAGATTGGAGTTGACCTATGGTATGGACGCTGATCCTAAGTGACATGACCTATGTCATTTGAAAGCTCTTGACAAGTTGTACAAGTCACCCTTTGACGGTGACATCGAAATCGACGGCCAACTTGGTGTTTTCGACCACCGAAGATTGGAGTTGGCCTATGCCATGGACGCTGATCCTAATGCTCAACAGTGACATGACCTATGTCATTTGAAAGCTCTTGAGGAGTTGTACAAGTCACCCTTTGACGGTGATATCGAAATCGATGGCCAACTTGGTGTTTTCGACCATTGACCTTTAGTACCGTATACCTGCCAAAGCCACGATGACCGAAACTTCATAATAGTCCATCGTTCTTACCTGGTGTTGGGAGCATGCGCTGACAAACTTTCAGCTTTTATAAAATAACGAAGGTCTGGGGTTCGCGGGCTCTTGGTCCATAAACCAAACTTCACACGGTCTAGTACTACGAAGTTACTTAAATCAAGATTAGGAAAGTATTGCTTGTCTGTACTATCCCACAGCTGGGCAAAGCCTCACACATCACCAAAGATACCAGTAAAGTAAATGGGATAAGGCATAATCACCAAACTTGCCTACTGCAGAGTGGTGATCTCAAACTCGGGCCATGTTTGAAAACATAAATCATAAATCAAGATAATGAGACTTTCATGAAACATTCACTTTTATTACAATATCTACTGTTTCTCTAACTTATATAAATGATGGAAAGTACCATATAAAACAAAGTAAATTAATATTTTGTAGTTTACTTTGCCAGACCTGAAGCAATACTCTTTAAAGCTTCTGTTTGTTCTCTTAATATTTCTAATTTATTTTTTAAATATTCTTTTTTAAAGTTTAAATAATCTTCTTTCATTTTAACTTTCTTCAGCTCTTGTACAGCCAGTACTTCACAGTTGAAAATGCAGGAATCTGAATGTTTACTTTTTTTAATTTTCTTCTTTTTGGAACTTGGAGGTTTTAATGTTTCTTCTTCTGAATCTAGGTCGCTGTTAGATGCTATTGATTCTTCTTCATTACTCATGTGTTCCAACAAATGTTCTTCCTCTATGTTGACAAATTCCTGTGTGTAACTGGGGTCCTGCTGTGTGGAGCTGGTTGTAGATGACACATTCTTGATACCCAAAGCCTCTTGTTCCACTTCACTGAGCATTGCTGCCAATGCAAGAAATTCCCCATTTTTTCTATGTTTTCTTTTCATATTCGATCTTAGGTCTTGCCATGTCTGTAACACAACCATTATCATCCCTTTGAAATAAGTAGTAAGATGAATAAGAAGTAAATAAGAGGAAAAAAATAACTATTGAATGAAAGCCTAATATAAAGTATGCTGTATTATCTTTGAATGAAAGGTATGTGCTCAGCATTACAGGCTAAAGTTCCCCTCCCTTAATATATTTCCTTATCAAAGGAAGGACAATCATGTGGCTACTAAAAATAGCACAGGGGAGCTTTGCTGGTATATTAATACCTGCTAAATATTGTATCCTATGCATAGTGGGTAAGGTGCATTGAGGTAACTCATGGGCTTGTACAAAATCTTATTTTTCCAATTCTTTCGGGTAGCTATTATGAGGAGCACCCGGCATCGCAGAGTATGCTGTCGCAAAGAAAAAATGTTACCGAATAAGCCTAGTGCCAATCTTATCCCAACGCACCTTACTTAACTTACTTTTTTCCACTGTTTCCATGTTTTCTTGGCTCCTGGTAAAGAGTTGCATTCCTTGGCAATAGTCACCCAGTGTTTCTGAGAATCCGAGTAGTTGAATCCCTGTGTAACCTTACGCGATATCAACTCGGGATGTTTAGCGATGTATTCAACCAGCTTTTTCTTCTGTGGATTTGTAACATAATGTCCTCTTTGTCTGCAAGTTTCTGTATCCATTTTCAGGCCAGTAATTATGTTTTAGGTTAAAGAATGTGTTTGTATTTAATGAAATATGTAACATAATAATTACACGATTTCTTTGATAAAACTATGTGCACAACGATCGATTTCTTAGGCTCAAAACCGAACGGTACCTTCCTACCAGCTTCCTAGTCCTACAATTACATTTTATAATAGCTATTTCAGCTGTTTGATATTTTTATGCGAGAGAGGGATGTGGAGGGATGTACATTTGTTTATTTAATGGGTTAGGTACATACTTGGGTTTATTTATCAGTGGTTTATTTATTTATTTGATCAATCGAAAATAACAGGCAAAATATAATTTGACATTGACTGCTGGACTGCCTAATCTTTTAATTGAATGACAGTGCAGTGACAGTAATTTTTTGTGGGTCAACCAAGTCAACGTCAGTCTTTAGCGGCCATTTTGTGTTTAGTGACAGCCAGCTGTTTCCGTTGTGCATCTCTCTCTTTCTCGTTCAATAGCCGATTTGATTGATCGTTGAGAGAACGTTCGTTCATTGTTGTTTCATCGGGCGTAACGTAAAGGAAGCGACAAAAATACGCCGCGATTAAATTTAATTTAATAATAAAAACTAGTGGTGACACAATCATTGAACTTAAAGGCGTAAATTATGTTATGATATTAAATTCGTGTCTAAATAACAATTAGTGAAATTTAGTGACGAAAAATGGCGTTCGACGGGAGGTTTTTACGTCGAATATTTCCAGCGCTCTTGGAATGCTTGCTAATTCTTCAACTAATAGATGTAAGTGTTTATTGTTGGTTAGCAATTGTTCTGCACTGTTAATTTTTTGTAGTAGCATTGTGTTCGAGTACCGTCGGGGAAGCATTTTCCTTGAAATCGTTGGTACCATGATATAGAGGATCGTATGACTTCATGACGCGTATAGCCTCCAATCTTCAACGCGACACTATTTTTTAGTAGTTAGTACTAATTAGTCATGGGCTACATAACTCACTATAGATTTCCATTAAATTATTATTTGTTTATGTCAATAAACAAAACGGTAATCAGATATATAATTGTTAGAAATGATTATAGAGACATACTTTGCTGAGTGGTGCAACTGCATAAGTAGGTGAAACTGTGTTATGTATGATTATTCTAGATGATTGTGTTTCACAGTAAACAGGTTTGTTTATATCAACCAATAGTTCATTGAAAGTTGAGATGAGAACAATAACTTCTAAGAACACTGAGAAAATAATGTATTTTTAATGTACCATTGAGCTATAATAATATTAAAATATTTATGAATATTAGTTCAGCTGACTGGCTGTGAAACTGCACTCAATTTACACACTACACTTTCATAAAACAATTACGAATAAAAATTGCTAATTAAGAGTAACATTTTAAAGTTATTTCATAGATACATTTCAATGTTTAATTGTTTATGTCTGTCCATTAAATCTGAATTCATATTTTTAAATTATACTTCATCAAATTTGTCTAAAAACACTGAAATCACAGTTGACTCCTAAACTATACAAAATATGAATATCTGTTGAAGATTAATTGATGGGCTTTTTCAAAATTTACCAGTTCAGTGAGGAGTATTTTATTATGATAGATATTTATTGTTTAATTAGAAGTAAATACCAGGGGTAGCTTAAGAACTGGCCGAAAGGAAAAGTACCTGTATAAATAATTTGCTACTATTTTTGATTCCTCTCCATGAATGAATTGTTCTGATAGCTGTACCTAATCAACAAATTTGGTATAATTTGGACCTGTTAAATTCAAGGCTATGATTTCATCTTGGAACATACAAAGTAATCTTATTTTATCTCGTAATAAGATTTATAATACCTACTATATTTTGTGAACAAAAGACATCTGTTTTATATTAAGTATATTATTATCAGACAGACCGGACTTTGTTAATTGTATTTATAAAGTTAACAATTTGGATTTACCAGTGGAATAAGCAATCTGTTATTATTTCTTTGTTGTAATATTTTTTATTTGTGTTGTTTTTTCTAAGAGGTGCTGGTCAAAAAACATCTTTTTAGGAATCATTAAGCTTGGGAAGGGATCATTATTATACAACTAACAAAAACATGAAATCTTGTGAATTTTTAAATATTTTATCAAAGATATGAGATCTTTGTTAATTATAAACCAACTAGCAGCGCCCCGCGGTTTTACCCGCGTTGTGCCCGTTCCCTTGGGAATTTCGGGAATTTTTTTACACAAAAACCTTCCTCTTGAATCACTCTACCTATTACAAAAAACCGCATCAAAATCCGTTGCGTAATTTTAAAGATTTAAGCATACAGACAAACAGACAAAAATAGCGACTTTGTTTTACTATGTAGTGATTATGAAAAAATTGCTCATGTTATGTTACTTTAAAATTAAAAAGTTCTAATTAGTCTTTAAGACTACTGTCACTATAACTATTGTTAAAGCGAACACATCGAGACTTATAAAACTTTATTTTATTATTTGCATCATTATCAGTCAATAACTTGATAGATTTGGTGTTTATCATCAAAACATACTGATAATAAAGTTTTGTTTTAACAAAAGAAAGTAGCAATGTAAATAAAATCCTTGTAATTTCATTCAAATATCTATTATGGACATTTTCATTGCCTGTTCTATGTACAAAAAATCAATAAATGAAGTACCTACTTAGAATTTCCAATATAGTAACATTATTTATGTATATAATTTTTAAACATGTGTTAAAATTCATACTTAATAGTATATTTAATTGAAAACAGGATAATTAGAAACTTGCATACTGCAAATAATAACAGGTAAATTGATTTGTTCCATTATAATTAATGTAATTTTTATCATAATCAGGTAAATTTAAATACATTTTATCATATTTAATAATTTATCATTATTATTATCCTGTGTTTTTATCCCAAAAATGGTTTATTAAATCTTCCTAAAATACCTATTTTATTAATGTGAATAATTGTTTATTTTGGCTCATTTGGGACTGAATATCTATTTTCTAAAATCATATCACATTACCAGCCAATATGTTACTTTACTTTTACTTTTAGTGATTCTTGCTCTTTCCCTGTCTCATATCTGCTCATTTGGTCTGTATGCGGCTGTTACTTTTACTAATTACATTACAATTGTGGAATGATACACCATTCAAAATTGTTAGAACATTTCATCCAATTTTATAAATTAACCAATAAGCATCACCAATCAAATTATTTTGCTCACTTAAAATCTTTCTATACTATAATTCCTATAAAATTAATATGCAATGGACTAGAATGTTCTCAGCTCAATCAGATCAGTTGATCTCCACATTATATATGTCAATAGTTGGTTCATACAACTGATGGCAATTAATATTAATTTGTGCCGATTGCCCGCTGCCGGACAATTGATTGGGGACCGGCATGGGGGCCTGTTGACCCTCGCCAATAGATTTGTTAAGCGCACTGTCTGATGCTTAATTCCCATTAACTACTATTATTAGTGTTCATAATAGTTATTAGTTTATCTTCAGTCAGATGAAAGAATGATATTTTTTTAATATCAATGTTGTAGAGATATGCAAATGCGAAGCCAGCTCGAATTAGAAGTAGGTTTTATATGATTGATTTAAAAAAAACAAATGGCAAACTATCTTGGATTTGTGATTGTTTTTATGGATGAAGTTTTTCCTTTATTGGATGTTCTAAAGCAATAAACTCTGCTAAGTTTTAACTGCTTATTTCTTATAAACTCAGTTCAGAACCATGTTACCTGTCCAATAAAATATGAACAAATCACCCGTTAACCATAGTTAGGGTTCGGTTGTATTTTACAACGTTGCCCTTGAGAATTCTTGCCGCGAATTCCAGATTTGATTTAGTATCGAAGTACGTAGTCGACCAACTCAACTACATACAACGTACGTACACAACTACACACACATGTAATACTTATTCCTTACAATCTTACATAGACAAGTGCTCGGATAGAAATATCAATACCTGAATTGAGAATAGAGGCAGAGCTGTAAAGGCGGGAATACACATGCTTTAAATAAATAAGTTAGTTAACGCGTAATAATGACTTGTCAGATACAGGCATGCCAGTTAGTATTAGCCAGTAAGCATGTGCTAGTAGCTGGTAGGTATACAAGATACGTCAATTAATATTCGTAGGTATCCTTTTTGTAAAAAATCTCTTCTGATCTAAATGTGCGAACAAAGCCGCGGGTAGAAGCTAACAAATGTGTACACTTGGATATATTTAGCCAGATGTTTAATAGTTCGGGCGCCCGTATTCTCGTGAATTAGGTACCTATCGCTTAACGATTTGATTGACTGACAGACAAGCACAATTTCCACCAATTTGTTTGTAGTTAATTTTGGATGTTATCTCCAAGGGTACGAAGTTCGTCACCTCGGGTGGAACCTTGACTTTCGTTGCAAGTTACCCCGGAAGACGTACCGGTGTATAAGTGAGAATTAGTACCGTGTGTATGTACTTATTGAACACGTAACATTGTGTTGCAATTAATGTCTTAATTACCTTTAATTGTTTGGAATCTTGGATGTTCTGTTGAGTACGAGTTCCTTTGTAGCCTTTTTGTTTTGGAATTATAATAACTTAAGAGTGTATACTACCTCAAATCGCTTATTTTCAACTCGGCGGGATCTCCATATATTCCTCGTTACTCAATATTTAACTTTGAAACGTATGTATGGTAAAGTTCATGATATAATCTATCGATCATATGTTTCGAAAACACGACTCCATGAAATTTTCTCGATAGAAAAAAATCGCAAAGTTATCTCTAAATTTTTACTAAAATCTTAATATCTCAATAAATACAAAAGTTGTTGAATTAAAATAAAGTGTAGTAAATTGAATAGGGTTTACAGAACAATTCATATGTTGCGGTTTTTTCAAATGAGTACCATAATGTTTGTAGGGAGCAAATACCTACAATTCGCGGGCCGAAACACCAAGCGCTCAGGTGTTTCTGTCCCGCTTCGGCTCAGGGGAAAATCTGAATACGCGAACTGAGGTAGTGTACACTCTTAAGTGTTTCTGATAGGTTTTTCCACCAGTATTATGACGTTTTAGTTCCTGTGCTATGTTGTTATACTACGTTTAGTATCCACCAATCATATCAAACTTAGAGCATTTAATGGTATGGTAAGGCTCAACGTAGTTTGAAGTGTGTTTATAAGATGAACTTTATTTTGTACCATATACCTAGTCAGGAAACAAAGCAACATTGCCGTGCCAAAATGGTCTTTCTCGATTAGCAGCGCCCCGCGGTTTTACCCGCGTTGTGCCCGTTCCCATGGCATTTTCGGGATGAAAAATAGCCTATAACCTTCCCGTTGAATGTGGCTATCTATTACAAAGATAATTATTCAAATCGGACTGGTAATTCCTGAGATTAGCTCGAATATACACATAAACAAACTTACAAATTTTACCTCTTTATAATATTAGTACCGATTAAATAAAATTTTCATTAGACATGTTGAAATGTTTAACAGTAACATTCTGGTGTAGGAGCGCTTGAATAATTTATTGTAGCGAACCTATGTGTTTACAAGGAATCGGTTGAGATAAACAGGAGAACGCATGTGGGAACGATATCTAGATCTATGTTGGACATTAGCCATTTCGTATTTGAAAACATGTTTGTTATGTTTATTAACCACAGGCTAAATAACTACAAAAAGTAAATAGGCTAAATAATACAAAAAGTTTGACTAATGTAAGGCCTAGTTACCGAGTCATGATAACGTGATCTGAGATTTAACCAGATAGGAAGGTCATGTAGATTTTATTACTTACTCCAGAAGTTGGGTAAACTATCAGTTAGTTAGGTAAAATGCTATGTTTTGTTTCTTAGTCGTATTGTATCGCATTGCATTCCGAATGTTGTTTATTATGGCATTTGCACGAAACGATTTACGATGCGATATATCCGCCAATATAGTCGACTGTAAATATTTAGTAGACTTTAGTCTTCAGCTTAGTTTCCAAGCCATTTATTCAGTCGAATTTCAGCGGTTTTAGTCATGTATATTGCGAATGCTTCACATAGGACATACATACATACTGTGTCGTACAAGTATTGTTTACAATAAGTATTGTGTACTGTCAACAAGTATTTTTACCTCACTCCCGCCAACACTATTGTGAGATGAACCATTACACGCGTCCACCAACAGAGGCAGGCTACTTTATCTACCGCATTCGATCACACTGTGTCATGTCTGCGGTGACATTTGTGTCAGTTTCTCTACGCTATGCCGCCAACCCAAGGCAGGCGTTTCACGCTCGTCGAATAACAATAAGTTTCCTTGTTCCAACCGCTTCATGCAAGGCGACACTGTGAAAACTGTCATCGCAGTCATTGTTAATTGTGACAATGCATGTTTTCGTACGAACATTGTTTATTTTTCAAACATGACTTGTGATGTAGTGATTGAAAACTGATTATTAGTAAGTAATTATGGAAGTGGCGGGTGGGTGTGGGAGGTATCGCGACTTATAATTTTTTTTAACAAGACATTGTATGACTACAAAATTGTATATGACAAAATATGTACTGTCTGTGGTTGATTGTCATTTCGCCGGTTTTGACTTATGTTAGCCCAGGGATCATACACAGTAATGTTCGAATGAGTGAGCTTAGCGACAAAAACTGAACTGGGTCTCAAAGAAAATTCGTTTCCATAATTATTTCGTGGTAGTAACTATTATTTAACCTGTGTTGATAATACTTAGAGACAAGCATCACGCATAGAGCCTTATCCTCTCTGGATGGATGATTTCACTGAGAGGCTTTTGCTCTGCGGTGGGATCTTACGAGTATAAGCAGTATACTGCTAACTTTATCTATTGATGATACATATTATTTAGATAACGCAGTGATGTATTTACCTATATCTGGAAAATGACTAGTTTAAATACTTAATGCTTTTCGATTGACGTTTTATTGGTTTAAAGCTACGACATTCGATAGTGAAGTAATAAAATATGCATTAAAGCCATAACCATAAGTAAAAACGTGAAAAATACGAACGATATGAAATGCATTGTACTTATGAATGTTTTGAAATTTCGATATCACTTTTGTGTTGTATGTTAATGGCATTTAAAACTACCTATGTATGTTTTCCGATTACTCGAAGAATAGACGATTGGCATAACTTAAACAGTGCTCGATATCGCTTTGTATGGGTGCAAAATATATTGAAGTCGGCTCAATACTTTTAAGGTAATCCAGAAAAAACTCGCATACGTTAAGGTGAACTAAAGATTTTAGCATTTTCTAAAATTCAAATAACATTAGGTGGTTTTAGTCCCTTATAAATAAAAACATGGAGCAAATTCGTTATTCATACAGCTAAAGGACCTTTATCAATTTGATATGTCCCGAAATCCGAGGTGAAGACCTCGCTCGAATTATAACAACTTTCGTTGATAAAGTAACGTGACTCATGTCGAAACTGGTTACCTGACTCTGAAAACGAAAGTTAATGTGTTTCAGCGATAACGCAGCATTATCGGGTTGGTTACGCTAGTGGTAACCTAGATTATCCACTCACATCATATTGCCATTTGCCGCAATTTCTTACCGATATTTCTTGTATTTGTTTATTTGAGACTAGCAGCGCCCCGCGGTTTTACCCGCGTTGTGCCCGTTCCCGTGGGAATTTCGGGATAAAATGTAGCCTATAGCCTTCCTCGATAAATAGACTATCTAACAGTGAAAGAATTATTCAAATCGGTTCAGTAGTTTCTGAGATTAGCGCGTTTAAACAAACAAACAAACAAACAAACAAACAAACAAACAAAACAAACTCTTCAGCTTTATAATATTAGTATAGATTTCGTTATTGTGGTCAATGCATAATCGTATAATGGATATGACTACTAGTTATTGTGTCAGAGCATTCCAAAAGGCTTGCCTCTTGAAGACACATATATACATTCCAATTATGTACCATCCCTTTGCGTCAAAAGAATCCAAGATCTTTAAATCATGACAGCCGTCAAAACACTCACATAATGTCATAATTTAACAAGGCTTTCTGTGAAATGGAATGAAGCCAGAAATATTAAGCGAACCCAGACAAGGAGCGCGTGAAGGTCGAGCCGACCTTGGGCCAGGAACGGAGCGATACGCAGAACGTGAATCAGATCGAATCTCTAATGTGATTTTCACTCGCTTATTAGTGTAGTATGAATTAATGCTTGTTTGGAGTAACATGTGGTGGATGTGTGTGTGTTATTGAAGTTGTTTGGTAAATTTTGCGCACAAAAGATCCCAGAGCTGAACGGGTTCTAGAGTAGTCTGGCTTGTAAAACACGTTTACTATTATAAATGTTAATTTCGGGATTTTTGACTACCGAAAGATTTAAGAATAGGGAACAATTTTGCAATTTTGTATCATCAATAATTTCTTCAATTCTTCTTCAGTGAGATCGTCTCAATTAGCGCCGGTCTTATCGCAATTAAATTTTCAATAACAATAATGTTGACAAAACATACAACAATCCCTGCAAAACAATGCCTGTCTGCACTCACACTTTATTAATCACAATGTTTGATCTGTTTCTATGGATCTTTGTTATCTGATGGTTGTTAACTTAATTCTTAATCATCAGATCACTATCAGCTTATTCTTTGTGTCCTGATGACGTCATTTGTCCTTTGACAAGCTCCTTCACATTTTGCCACTCATATTATTAGCAACGATTTTCAGGTGTATCACGTTTTAATGTGTTTAAGCAATGTCTTAAGGAAGTCAATGTACAGTGTTATATCGCGGCAAGCAGTTATGTATAAGGAAGAATGATAAAATGTATCTGAGTATCGTAAGCAATTGGGTCATGGTTAACAGCTGTTCAACCTGACTGCAGATAACGTAACGACAGCTACTCTATCACGTAACGAACTCGCTCGTTATTAAAAATATTATTGAAGAAAAATTGAGTTCATGAAAAAATATTGTGAACGTCTGGACCTTAAAGCAATGGCAGTTGGCAATATGATTAGTCCATTTCATATCGAAAAGTATCTTATCCTTTTCATTTTTGATAGGCGCGAAAGAGATAGCTTTATAACTGAATTCCATCATTATCAAACAAACACAAAACAATCGATTCCCCAATAATAAAAGGTGGACAATAGGCTCTTATCGCTCTATTCCTTATCTAACGCTTATTGAAGTTTTACAAAAACAATCGTTCTAACATTTCTGAAATATCTCTGAACTGTTTTGTTTTATAGAGAATGATTCATTACTTTAGCTGGGAAAATCCTGATTCATACATAATTTACGCAATACAGAGCTCTATAATGGAGGCATGCGATAGGGACATAACATCGGTATGGAAGGAAGGTTTTTACGTCATAAGTATTGTTACTTAAAGTTTAATTTTGTAATGCTTGGGGTGTGCACTGTTCAGTGTACGTTCATGTTTTTCACAAGGGCGCGCCCGTTTGGCTAGACTGGAAATTGCTGGCGAAATGAAATTCTTGAAATATTTTCGTTTTGTTTTGGCACCGTGTTCCTTTGAAAGTAGAAGTTTTTGGTTCAGTTACTTATAGAAAGAGAATACCCCTTTGTTGATATTAGATAGATTAGATGCTTGTAGTTTCAAGAAAGGGTCGCGAAAGTTATGGAACATTTATGCTTATTTTTATTTTCTCAAAGTGGAGTTCTCCTGTTCTGGAAAATGGTCTGATTTCCTAAATCGTTTGATACTGTAGCAGGTCCATAATATTTGGCCAAAATACTATTTAAAAGCCATTCACATCAAGGTATTTTCTAGAAAATAATTAATTATACCTTTGTTTGTTTGGAAGCGAACTAGATAAGACTAGAAGTTGAGCTGGCTTACGTCTCCTTAATGATTTAACAATGATGACTCATGCCAGATAACAGTTAATTATTCGTTATACTATGATCAACAATTTGTACTCATTGTTATATATGTTTAGCAGTAAAACGCGAAGTCCAGTTTGGTTTTGGTAGTTTCTGATTTGTGAAATTATTTTTCAATACTTTGTCTGTCTTTAGTATGCTTTAGATTTTGCACCTCCCTCCATATATAAAACATTCATAATTCATTTAGTTTAAAGATACAAATGTCAGAGGTGCGGACCCATTTGAAAACGATTAAAATTTTCATTCAGTTAAATATTTTGAATTCTCCAAATCTAATTTTATTTCTCGATTGCAAAACAATAATATATTTAACTAGCAGCGTCCCGCGGTTTTACCCGGGTTGTACCCGCTCCCGTGGGAATTTCGGGATGAAAAGTAGCCTTCCTTCCCGTTGAATGTGGCTATCTATCACAAAAATAATTATTCAAATCGGACTGATAATTCCTGAGATTACCCCGAACATACAAACAAACAAACTTACAAATTTTATGTACCTCTTAATATTAGTATAGATTAGTTTAAATGAAAAATTGTTGTTTGGTTACACGGTTCAATTTGAAAGCTTGTCAATTCGTGTTAAATGGCTACCTCTGAATCCAATTTGGAGTGGCCGCCTAAAATATTGTTGTGTTATTGATCGCTCTCAAAGGTCACATTTAACAGGTTTCGAAGCCTGACAAGTGGACGCCGGTGACGAACAAACGAAAACTAATGTTATTGTTCATTTATGGAAATTGTGATTTGTGATGGTTCACATATTTTTGGGTTTACGTACAATATTATTATCTCTTTAAAACTCGATGAAAGATCAAGAGTTATCAAATGATCCATTAAAGGTTGGTCTCTTTTCAGGCGAGACGTTTAAATCTGCTTCCAGTTTTAAAACGATCGTATTATTTTTTTAATTATTCTTCACAAATGTTTCAAGGCCCGACGTTACACATGCAATTGTTTTGTTTTTATACACGTCTCGTTATTCGCACATTACATTGTCTATTTTGACACATCCTCCTTGAATTGTTGCTTAAAATTATTATTTTGATTAATACATATATTTTTATTAAATAGACCTAGAGCCCGTGAACCCCAGACCTTCGTTATTTTATAAAAGCTGAAAGTTTGTCAGCGCATGCTCCCAACACAGGTAAGAACGATGGACAATTATGAAGTTTGGGTTACAGTGGCTTTGGCAGGTCAACGGTACTAAAGGTGTGTAAAATACCGATCTAAATTCATCAAATAATAAAGTGTGATTTGTGTGACATGACATATTATGTCATTTGAAAGCTCTTGAAGAGTTGTACAAGTCACCCTTTGACGGTGATAGCGAAATCCTTTATTCCATACACAGATCATTCATCTTCATCCATTATTTGTACCGGTGGACAAAGCTTCGGAAAAAACCGTGTTTCCCAAAATCCCAAATCTATTCATCACATTATAATATCTCGACGAAACGGCAGCAATTTCCTGGAAAACATTTAGAAGCCTCAGCGAAATAACAGATTCGGGAGAGTTCGTTGACTTCTTGAAGATACCAACATTATTCAACTGAAACTTGATTCTACAACCCAAGTTTGTTTCGGGATTGCTTTTACCTGAAATTACTTTGGAAATTATCAATCATTGCTCTGAAGACCTACAGTACTCATTGTTATATTTTTTAAAGGGCAATGCACTACATTTAATCCTTTTTCCTTCATAATAACAACGTAAAATATTCTGACAAATATTTTCTTTATGAATATAAAGTATGAAAGTATGTCGGCATATAATTCGTAAAGGTAAGTAAACTCGGATTGGGGACAATGCGCTAGGCTCGGGGGTCGCGCTTCACTGTTCAGGTCTTCAACTTCATCGCGACAGCTGATTGATGGCGGTAGCCCCTTTATTTTGAACACGTTGATTTGTTGATTTTGTAAGTTGGCAGTGCCGGTGACTTACTGTGAACTTGGCAGGAAAAATGTGAGATTATGGCATCCTTTTCAAAATATTTCAAAAATTATATTACCTCCTACTACCACTTACTTAGTTTTCTTTCAGCGTTTTATTTGTACTATACTTTAAAAATTTATCATCTTAATAGTTTTAAAGTAGTACCAAAAACTTTTTTCGGATTAATCCCTAGTGGTGTTAATGTTATTCGAAGTCGTATATTTGTTTTTGGCCAGCAATGGTCTTCACAACAGTTTTTATCTCCTAAAATTGTTTATTCACAAACAGATTTTAGTCATTCATATTAATGATGATCCGTTTCCTTATTACCGTATACTTTTATTTATATTGAAAAACAATATTATAATCAAGCGTCGCTTATTTTAAAATTGTAATTTTTTGTCATGAATTAAAGACAACTAAACAAATTCATGATTCTAAATATAGTGTAACATTTGTGACCGGGTCCTTTTTCCTTATACATGTAGTCTGGGACTTCCAGGTCAAATAATTCCCGACGACTTTTTATCATTTGACTATTTTAATATTATAATCATTATTTTTTTCAAGTCCATATTTTTTGCTTCTTATTTATTATTCTAAGTTCTATTGTATATTTTTTAACGAAGTCTTGTTTGGATTTTTTAAATAAATTACCATGTATTTGTACATTTTAGTTTATTTATCCGATAAATCCTGTTAGCTTTTCCTGTGTCGCAACGTGTGAAATAGTAAATGGTTTGTCAATTGTCTCGTTATCATCAAGTTGGTTACTGTGACTCATAAAGTCGCGATTACCAGTTTTATTTATTTTCCTTATGCTTACTCATTTTAATGAAACCTTTAAAAAACAGTTAGCACTTAAATATTTTCGTCAGTGAATTGATATGAAGGGACGCAAATGTATTATTAATTCGATCTAGCGCTGATCATGCGCATACATCATCAAATCATTTTCGAGTTGCCTTATTCATGGCTCCAACGGCATATGTAACGTGTCAAGACCATAGTCTCAAAAGAGGTCATGCATAATGTGTTTGTTTGTTGAATTTGCACCGGTAAAATGTTCCAAAACTTAGTTTTTAGCACCGAGAAGTCTGTATCATAGGCTCTGTCGTTATTATCACTATCACTATGATTTACTGTGGGATTCCATAACTCAGTTGCAGTCTATTGACCAATGCATTCTCTTTTTTTTATAAGTTTTTCTTCTAAATATTCATTTATCAATTCTCAACATGTTTATATGACTGTATCTCGATCATCTAGGTAAATACATGATGCAATTGTCTTCAGTTTGGATGTGATCAAGCTAGGTTTAACAGTCCTGTGAACAATATCCATTTTCTTATACCGCTTTTGTTACACGCGTGTTAGGGTCATCTCAATAAAGATATAACTTAATGTGCAAGTGATTCAATTTCGTAATCTGTAGTATGCGTTGTTATGTATAAACAATAGGCTCGGACGCAGTACCTATCTTTTGTTTGTATTTATTCTACATTGTTGTCGGTAATCTGGATGCTTATACGTTTAATAATACTTGCTGTCACGAAATGATTATGTTTTTGAAGTATCTAATTGTTTTGTAATGGTTTACTTATGCGTTGACAGTGAGTATTAATTTATGCTAATACAGTCATTGAATGATGCACATTTAGAAAATATTTGCAGGTTTTCCACCTATTCGTGGAGCATGTTTACATGTAGCTTAAAATAACGAATATATGTAGGTACTTGCTTTTAATTTTAAATGCGATTTTTCTGTTTCCGAAAATACATAACAGATTTAAAAGGGTGAAGACAAACAAAATATAATCTTCTTTGAAATCAATAAAATTAAATGAAATCCTAATGGTTGTAACGAATCGAAACTAAAACAAGGCCTACTTTAAGTACTTTAACACTACTCATTAGCTTGAAAATGTAAAGCATCACGTTTGCGTGTCTACAGATATTCGAACACGGCTGATGAATAAATCACGGTGTTGTGATTGTGTCCGATGGCTGACAGTATTGGAACTAGCACGCGATGGGCTATCGGAATCAGATCGATAGGAAGTACATTAATGTTGTTAGGACTTTATTTATTGAGTTTTTGTTCCTGTGTTGATGGATGGATGGTTTGTTCAGACCAAACTGTTTGTTTAGGGACTGCCTGAGTCGACAATTTTTCATTGGGACATGTTGCTAATCTATGGGATTGCAAAGTTATTTATTTAGAAAGTCTAGAAAACCAATAATAACTATACTAAATACTAATAGTGTCGATTTTTGTGACGTTATCTTAATGGAATGTCTCATCTTCTAAAGTGTACTGATCTTCAATAAGCTAAAAGTTATGACGCCATGTACAGGCATTATAATATACATTTTGGACAATATATATTAATATGTGAACGTGTTTGTTTCAGATACCTTCAGCGTCGGCGGAAGGTCATTGCATATGGTACGGCGTGTGCGGCGCCTCGGCGAATGGAAAGCAGTACTGTTCATACAATGGCACCGCGCTGCCCATACAGCAAGAAAATAAGGTAAGTCCACGGTATACATAATCTTTTTTTTCTTACGAGACTGAAAATTCAAACCATTATGACTGGTTTTTCAACAGAGACAACTTCTTCTAATGAGGAAGAGGGTTCAGTGATGGGGCGTAGAATGAGATCATTAAACCTTTTTCGACCAAGTGTACATTTTAACTATCGTAAGAAAATAAAATAGATTGGTCCAAAGACACATCGACCCAATGCGATCTTTTGTGCTCGTAATGTGTGGTAAAAGAAGGTTGTTCAAAATTTTAAATTATATTTATGGGGCCTTAGTGCATGGGACGTGTCAACAGATTCCAGTCTCCCAACAAAATGTTGTGCTTACTGCTGTAGATAAGAACTCGTAGGTAGCGCGATTTTACAGTCCTACTAGTCATATAAAACAATTTATATAATAAGATACAATTTATAGGGAGTAAATTAACTAGTGTCAATAACAGTTGTTAGCGTTATATCGATTAAAGTACCTAAGTGTATTTTCCACCTGTAAATACTCTCAGTTTATCTGGCACTCCGCCATCGTAACGGGTGAAATCTTTTCACTTTGAACCCTGGGGGCAAGCGCGGGGTTGCAGCGGGGGGCGGGGTAACCGGGTCACAGGGGTATTAATAGCTCGTGCATGCCTCCATGACGTCACTCGCAGACCTACTTCACAAGGAACTTGACCTGGCTAATTACATACATCCAACCCATTAATACAAGGTTTAATATAGAACTACAATATGGGAACTTAATAGAAAAAATATTTTATTATCTATATTATTAACCCATTTAAAATTCACCAAATATTTTTACTTTTGTTATCGAATGGCTGAAGTTATTTTTAAAGCAAGACCAAAAAAATCCTTTCAAACCAACTGTTTTGAAGGTTCTGAGGTCATCCATTCATCGAGAGCTGGGAAGTCGCCATTGTAATTGTAAATTGTTATTGACTGAATGACGTGTTACATCTCGAAAGTTTCGTTTCCATAAATATGTTTCTCCATGCAGTCATGGTTTAAAAATAAAGTCGCATTTTGCCGAGTTGAATTCAGTAGCCACATAATCACGGTGTTTGGCGTCACTATATTTCCTGCCTCTCCCAAGGGGAATGAAGATGTATTTAGGGACTTCAGTGTGCGGGTACTAGCAATGGTACGATACGATTTATGTGTCTGCCGTTTTCAGGACATACTTATTGCCTAGATTGTGAGCGCTTGCTGCTCCATTTCAAGATGTCCTTACGATACCGAGACAAAATTTATGTTACGGCCATAATTAAAATGTTTAATGTATTTTTGGGCATTAAGGTTCAGTTACAAGCGAACCCGTTCGATTTTCGACTGCAAAATGACTGCAAATTGCTTTGGTATTGAAATTGGTCGATTTTTCTTAATAACTCTTTGTAGGTTTCATCGCAGTCGGGTAAAAAAGTATGATTCTCTTTTAAACGCATTTATTTGAAGACGACTCATATTCCTTTTATTTGTCACTAGCAGCGCCCCGCGGTATTACCCGCGTTGTACCCGTTCCCGTGGGAATTTCGGAATGAAAAGTAGCCTATAACCTTCCCGTTGAATGTGGCTATCCATTACAAAAAGAATTTTTCAAATCGGTTCAGTAGTTTCTGAGATTAGCGCGTTTAAACAAACAAACAAACAAACAAAACAAACTCTTCAGCTTTATAATATTAAGTATAGACTAGCAGCGCCCCGCGGTTTTACCCGCGTTGTGCCCGTTCCCGTGGGAATTTCGGGATAAAATGTAGCCTATAGCCTTCCTCGATAAATAGACTATCTAACAGTGAAAGAATTATTCAAATCGGTTCAGTAGTTTCTGAGATTAGCGCGTTTAAACAAACAAACAAACAAACAAACAAACAAACAAACAAACAAACAAACAAACAAAACAAACTCTTCAGCTTTATAATATTAGTATAGATTACTTCACGCAGCTTATAATAAACGGCGTCAGCGTTTTTGACACGCGTGTCTGAAAATCAAATGGATTGAGCAATAAACGTTATTTACATCAGAAATTATGTCGACAAATCGGTTATTCATGTGAATTATTTAAAAATAGTAAAATGTATTGGTAATTTTTTTAAAGAATCAATGTTCAGTATGAAAACTTATATTTTTTGGCCACAAATTTTGAACATTAATAAATATATTATGTAATTTAAATTTTTGTAAATATAATTTTTGAATTTATTGTGTTACCCAATTATTATACCTACATATATTTAAGTTTAATTAATTATTTGTGAATATACATACTTACATAGTAACCTTATCGCTATGTTAGTGAATTAAAAATAATTTTACGTTTTTTATCTGTGACCCGCGCGGCTCAGGTGATCGCTACATTAAATAATTAATAACATCGATTCGATACAATGTTGCTATCGATATAAAATGTATTGAAAAAACGTTTTTTATACTTTCGGGGGTCACCTTTATATATTGCAGTTCATTGAATGTGCCTTTTCTGTGAGCTCGTTGTATCGACGTAGATTTGACATTGAACTTGATAGCTGGAAAAAAATCAGTATCACAATTATTTTATACTAACAGCGCACCGCGGGTTTACCCGGTGTGTGCTCGTTCGCTTGGAAATTTCGAGATGAGAAGTAGCCTGTAACCTTCCTGTTGAACGTGGCTATCCATTACAACAATAATTGTTCAAATCGGGTTTGTAGTTTCTGAGATTAGTCCTTACAAACAAAAACAAATTTTAATACTTCACCTCTTTATAATATTAGTATGAAATTAATTGTGACTCGTAGTTGGAAATAGTCAGATTTCTTTCGCAGAGCTAGTTCTTTTATCGCCATATATTGCCGAGATTATCCTAAACTATTGCTGAGATATATTTCTTGAAACCTATTACTACTTCCACTTAATTATACAGGGTGACACATAAGACGTAATACGAAACATGTTTTTCTAACTTACCTACCTAGTGCTAATAATCCGAACTATGTTTCGTGTTGTTTAAATAATCGCAATCGTTGTACCATTGTTTTAATTATTTCCGTTATTTTTGACCCCATCATGGTTACCCTAACTACTTTGTGGAAAACAAAAAGGTTGAAACTACTTTGTTGTAAACACTCACCTTCTTTATCATCATGACTGATAATTTAAAAATAAATGACACGTCGTTGAAGTTACTTGTCATAACAAGAAAATATTGATTAATCAGTTTCATTTGGAGATTGGAAAAAAATAAATATTCGTTAATAATAATGCCACCTCCTTATCCATTCACAAACATTCAACGATTACGTATGGTAGAATTTTATTTTACGTCGCGGAGTACGGTGCAGACGCAAGCTCTGTTTCACGAACTCTACCCAGAGAGTCCGATCCCCACACGGCAATTGATAAATAATTGTGTGCAAAATTTGAGGGACTATGGGCAATTTGCTGTTCCAATTCATGCCCAAGGCAGAGGCCGGCAACCAAGATACACAGAAGAGTTTCGAACACGAGTACTTAGATATTTTATCCGCAATCCTGAGGCAAGCACCCGAGAAGCAGCGGCACGATTCGGAACAACCCAAGTTTTTATTTGGAGACTAAGTCCAGATCTAACGCCGCTGGTTTTTTTTTTGTGGGGTGAAGTTAAAAGGCAAGTTTATAAACGTCAATCAGATACGGTCGCAGAACTCCGCCAAAAAATTATACAAGCATTTGAAGTTGTGAAAGCCAACGAATTTGTACTCGGTAGAGTTCAGAGGAACATCCGACGTCGTGCAGAGCTTTGCGTTGTGGAAGGCGGTGACCATTTTGAGCACTTGTTGAAATATGTTTAAATAATAAGATACTGCATACTTGTAAATAAATGATTTGATTTGTTTTACCAAATCTTTCACTTGTGTATTGATATCAGAAATTATTTCTGGCGACTGACTAGGTACTTGGCACACAGAGATTACGTTAGATAATGTGACAAGTACCTAATAAGTATAACTAACATGACGTCACATGACGTCACCAAACGTCCATAGGGTGACCAAACTTACAGGAATTTATTAAATTATTTTGTTAGAAAATTAGCAAAAGTTATTTAGATGAATTTTAATTAGTGATGTAGTGAATAACGTTCTTTGTCACTAACCTAACCATAATTAATTATTTTGTACTACGTCTTATGTGTCACCCTGTATATATATCCACTTATACGAAACGTGATTTTTAAATCTTGACTTGTGGCTATTCTAGTCTGTAATCATTGATTCCAGAACGCATGTTAAGATTTAACTTTGAAAAATTTCTTCGAGAGTATTTATAGTTATGATTCAAGAAATATATTTAATCGGGGTTTCCGAATATTAAACTAATTAAAAACAAGTTTATACCTAAATGTTTTTATTATTGTTTGTATTTTTCCTTGTAAGCATTAGAAGGTAATTCGTGCACGAAGTTCAAAATCTTTATAACGAGCTAAAGCTTAAATTAAATGAACTTGGCATATTGTAAGTATATGAAATATAACCACCTCGAAGTGTTTCTAAAACGGAAGCGCTCATTAAAGGTAAATAAACTCCTAACTAAATGTCAAGGGAAATACCACTAACGAAAGTTACACTATTTCCTTATCATCCAAATAATTAAGTTGATAATCACACGTCAGTCGATTTTAATGTACGACCTTGCGCTATTCGATTTGATTCGTATTAACATCAGGAAGGCTTCATATATTCATGTGTGTTATTGGTTATGTAAATAGTTTTATTTATTTCCAAATTTTATTGTTGTTTTTATTGATAAGGAACTCTTTTATTTAAAGATGTCGCTTCCGGTGTGGGTACAGTATCATCTTCAAAAATAACTGAGCACCTTTTAAACGTAAATCAAATAGTTATACTGGTAAAATGTAGGGTAATATAAATGGTAAATATTGTGATTGAAATATACGATGTGAGTCCAAATTTAAAAAAAGGCGTAGTTTCGAATTATACGACTTCAAAAAGTGTTCGTTGGATATGTAGGTAGATCTGTTTTGACAAGTATCTATACTAATATAAGAAAGCTGAAGATTTTGTTTGTTTGAACGCGCTCATCTCAGAAATTACCAGTTCGATTCGAATAATTATTTTTGATAGGATAGTCACATTCAACAGGCTATTTTTTATCCTGATTTTTTTAACGGGAACAAACACAACGCGGTTAAAACCGCGGGGCGCTGCTAGTAGTCAATAAGTGTGTGACTTGCAGCTGTTACTCTAGTATCTAATATTGATAATTAAAACAATAGGAATATTTAAAATGTGTCATATAAATTGGACTTCGACACTAAACTATTAAATATAAAGTATGTAATTATAGATACGATACCTTTATGGCTCACATCACATACAAAGTACACATTGAAGCAAAATACAATATATTATTACATCGTATAATAAGTCGGTTTTCGAATTTTATTAACACAACTGGCTATTATTATATTTTGTCCTTCGTGAATACTCGAGACTAAGCTGAATTGAGGTAAAATGAATTATACGATCGAGTTTTAAAACATATTTATTAAAATAAATACACAGAAATTTCCCGTTGGATACATACACTTAATCAAATTGGGATGTTTTTGTTTATTTGGTACGAATGATATTTCCTACCAGAGATGTTATTGGTAAAAATCGTATGAATTTGTATTTAATATCTGGGTCTGTAAACACTTAACTGAAATAAAAAATGTAGCCAAAATTCCTAGATTGTTCTGCACCAAACAGTCCTTTTCAATAGGTTTTTGTTAGATGGATGTTGCTCTTTACGCTCAAACGGCTCAACGAATTTTGTTTGAATACAAACTGTAGGCAATTGTTATGCTGAAATCTGAAATTCACACGAGCTTGTTTGAAACGTGTGAAACTGCGAGGAACGCTAGTTTGTAACACATATACATACTGCCCGAAGAAATATTATTAAGAACTAGCTCTACCCTGCGGTCCCACCCGCAGCGCAGCCATCACCGTGGGAATTTTATTACTTATTCATATTCCTGCCCAAGACAAATTAAACTATTTTTTATTTTATTGAAACCGCTTCAGCCGTTCTCGAGTTATAAATGATGTAAATAACACGACTTTCTTTTATACATATAGATTATTATTCTGTAATGCCCCACTGCTATGCAAAGGCCTCTCATCTCACTGAGGATCATCTTATTATTTCCACCCATAAGTCCTGCCGAACAACCCTGGCTAAGTTCTGGGTTTATTTACAATTAAATGCAGACAAAATGCAAACAAAACCACTTCTTACTTATATTTTCATGTCCAACTTTCAATATCACAAACAAAGTAACGTTCTAATTAAAACAATGATAAATAAAACATATTCGTAACAGCACTGTGTGACGTCGAGTGTATAATTTACGTCGGTCCACGCTGAATGTATGGCTTGGTGCCAGAGAGCCACCAGAATCACTAGCTTGATGCAGGCACGGATGTGTGCGAAGTGGCGATGTTTTCAACAGGTTTATGTGGCTTGAAGGTGTAAATATTTGGACCGTTCATGTGGTTTCCTATTGTAAAGAGCTTCACTGCGTATGTGGTGTCCAGTGAGCCAAATACCTAAATGCTTTGGTTTCTTATTTTCCTAAAATTATTTTCTATCATTTTTGACTGCACAGGCTTAACATGAATGCTAAAAGTGAGAATTAAAACTTAACGCAGTGTTGGCCCTAAAAGTATTTGTACCTAAAATACATCTAAGAATTATTTAAATATGATTTGCGTCAATATGAAATCCACAACTCCGGAAACGTCTAAGCCTCATTTATCCCGAATTTCCCCAAGCTCACAGTACTTAGAACTGAATTTATCTGAAAATAGCCGTGCCGTAAATACTGGTCTTCGATGTTAACTCGCGTGTTTGGACTGGGGCAGGTGAAGGACGTACTGCAGACATACGAACGTTAAAGTATTTCATTGATACTTTTAATGTTATTTAGATACTAACAGCGCCCCGAGGTTTTATACGTTCAGTAATTTTGAGGGAAACAGTTACAAATACCCATCAAATATTGGTAGGAAATAAATAGTAGAATTCTGTGGCTCCATCTGCGTTGCACCTACTAGAATCCATTCTTAGAAGCTCCAGGCATGGCTAATCCCTCATTCTGAAAATTGGCTGTCAGACTAAGCTCAGCAGTTTTATTTAACTATTCGTGGGATCGTGTACTCTCATATTTTAGCCATTCAAGATCCCATTGATTTCACCAATCGGTAAATGATCAATGTTTGGCGCCTTTTGGATCTTGTTCAAATTAATAATACCTTCAGCGTTTAGATTGTTGAGTTACGGAGTGCTATGTATAATTTCCTCCAAACCCAAGTCAGTTTAGAGAAAAGCGAACACTATATCCAGCGTGTATGTATAAGTAATATTCGTATTGTTTAAATAATTTAGGTAAATCACCATCGATTTCGCTTAAAACTACCGAATGTAATATCAGTCGCCTTATCTGTTGAATCATATAATTATGACGTCACTTCATCCGGCCAATTAGATGAAAAAGATAACTTACATAGTACAGTACATACTACTACGTAAACTATGGCTCCTTAATACACTATTAAATATGCTGTGTTTATGTATTTTGGATATCGCGGAAACAATTTACGGATAGCAAAATATATGTATGTTTTATGAAATTAAACATCATAACCGATACCTGGGGTTTATTATTATTTATAAATTTAGTTTTAATAGTTTCCTGCTTCAGTTTACATAATCATATTTTCCGGTCATTGTTATCGGGTTTGTTTGTCGTTATGTTATTTGTTAGTGGATTTAGTTAGGTACATATTATTTACATATCATAATTAAACGTTTCATAAATAGGCAGTCCATCGTGTCAGGACGATGGGATTGGCCTTAGGAAAGGTACGTGTGGTGAATGTTGAGGGAGAACATCGCTCAGGAGAAGGATAGACTAAGATGACTAAATATATATAAATATAAATAAATATTTATGACAAACGCAAGCTCCTGTATGTACAGACCAAAACCTGAACAATAAAATATTTACCGCTTTATCTTGCATTACTTAATATCACATGTTTTACTGTAGATAGTAAAAGTTACTACTTTAGCCGTCAAAACCCTCTTTACCTGAACAACCTTCATAAAATAAGACCTTTTTATAAGCTTTCTACATATTATATACAACGCCACGTCGGTATATTCGGTATACTAAACATAGTTCATTCGGGTTTCCTCAATGGAAAGGGCTAAGCAAGTCCTATTGGCTTATGTTTTCGTGGCGTAGTTTGCCTAAACGTAAGCGATGTCAGTTTGAATGTTCGACCTAGCTCTTCTTGGATGAGTGACCAATAGTGGCATTTTTATCCAGGTGTTACCGTGCTTCAGAGGGCGCGTAAAATTATCGGTCGGAGGATTTAAGGTGGTCTAAAATTCCCGAAACCGGGATTGGCCACTAACCTAACACGAACTTTTTTTGTATTTCCCAAAATAACTAGTATCAGGTACAAAAGATAAAGAAAAGCAGGTAAACTGCGAGGTACTGATAGTCAATTTCAATATATTTATTCATCGAAACCCTCTTCACCTAAATACGTTTATAATCATACCTATCCTTTTACCATCTCTTTCGTATCTACCTTTACTCTTATTATCATAACCCTTTGCTTCGCGAACCCCTGTGCCCTGCCCCTATTGCCGTCCACTTCGAACTTGCCCTAGTAACGTGTTCCCTAAGGCCTCACGCCTATTGCGCTGACCTTGAGACTCCCTTCAGCGCTCAGTATCGATCCAGCCCTCACTTTAATATTCTACTAACGTATGAGATGTGTATTCAGAAGGAAATTATTATTTTTCTTTTGACGCCATTTTGTGTTTATGTTCTCTGTTTATTGTGCTGTTGCTCGTTTTGTTCGATTGTCAATGGTTTGATTGTGTTATGGTTTATCGATTTGTTTATATTGATTGTATATACGACACTAGTGGTGCCTCGTGACAATACCTCTATTGAACTCGTTCATTGGAATTTCCCATTTCCCGACGGCATTCCTCATGTTATGAAAAAGGTTTTTATCCATGTTTCAATATACATATCTGTGCTGAAAATCATCAAAATGGTTTCAGTGGTATTGACAGGCGCTCGCTCTCGCAACTTGAACGAACCTTAGCTTACAAAACCACATTTTTTATTTGTAACAGCGTGACAACTGTAGACTGATTCACTCTCGATTTGTCCCACGCTGATTGTATGCCTTAGGCTTGAAGTGAGCCTAAACTCTCTATTTACCTCTTGTAGTGTAAATCCCTCTTGGTCAAGTTGACCATCCACTCGATAAGAAGAAGAAGTGTAAATCCCTGAACATGAATAATATCCATAATAATAAATGATGTTTTTTTTTTATTGTTATTAAATTGTTTATGTAGTTGTAGAATCATGCTGAAAGAGACGGATGCGCCCACGCATGTTTTGGCGTTGTTTATGTTTACTACCCTTGATACAGAACTGATATTCTATAAGTATCTCATATTTTAAATTAATGGTATACTTGGCTCGGAATATTAAAGACGGAACTAAATAAGATAATTTTCATATTAATCTTTAGTTATGTTTTATAAAAATTTTAATTTGATTGAAAATATGCCTTTGTTGTTTTAATTCTAAACTGTTATCTGTAAAAAAAATACCGAACTTTCATCTAAAATGGTTGAAACAAAATTCTTCAACACTCCCCTTACATTTTTGTGACATACAATTTAACTTCCTTTATCGTTCTACATTATCAAGTAATTTGGCTCTACATTATGAAACTTTTAACTTCCGTCCCTGACACTAAAATCTGAAGGCCCGATTTCGTCGGCGAGAACCTTTAGAGGTCCACATTACTTGTGAATCGAGGACGAAATCTCCGCAGTAGAGTGCTACTTCGTATTCTGTGGCACACACAGACACTCTCAATAAAATTTATCTTTATACTTACGCTTAATGGAAGCGAATAATCGAATCGTATTTTGGAATCGAGTCAATAACGATTGGGAATCGAATGGAATCTTATGAAATCGGAACCTTTTTCAAGTTTAGAGTATATATTATAGAGGTGTTTGGCAAATACTTCAATGGATACGATTCATAGGAATAATCGCTTCAAAAGTCAACTTATAAAACAAGTATGTTAACTAATACAATTAATCATAATATTTCATTTAAATCATAGCGATGTAATGTGCCTTACGCTTTCAAAGCTAACAAACACCACAATCTCTATTCAAATATTGCATTGTTTGAATCACAATAGCTGTATATAAATTATATACAACGAATACAAAATACCTGTAACGTGAGTATTTGAGCTGATAACACGATAAAAGACATGAGTTATTACACGGTTGTGTTGATTACAGCACAGTGGTTATAGTACGGTTGATGTTTGCATGCACCGTCACGATATGCGACAAACGAGCGCTCGGGTTGCGGATATTGCGATGTCTCCACTTGCTTTCAAGGTGTTGTTGGTTCACTATCTCTGAGTAGTTGTTTATTCACAATAAATAAACACTTGATATGTATTCATAAAACGTATTAGGGGGCGTCCATAAATCACGTGAGGTTCAAAAGGGGTGGGGGGGTCTTTAAAAAAATCACCAAACATCACCACGGGGGAGGGGGGGTTGTAGCAAATATCACGTGTATTTTTTTTCGGAATACAAAACCAAAAGTTTTTCATTGCTACTGCATTGAACATTAATTTTGGTTATAATTGTGATCCTTCATTTTCTTTATTAAATGATATATATCCATTAAACCTGTGTTTTATTCATGTGGTTGCAAAGTTTTGTAGATATGAAAAAATACACGTGATATAGGCTGGGGGGGGGGGGGGGGTTGACTGAAACCTCACGATGTATCACCAAGGGGGAGGGGGGGTCAAAAAATGGCAAAAAAAACATCACGTGATTTATGGACGGCCCCTTATAATTTGCATATGCATTGAATATAAACAACTCGGTTCCACTTAAGTTTTAACCCTTTACATGGGAATTTTTGGATATTTCAGTTGTCTGTGTGTAGTGGACTATTTGAGACAATATATTTGGGGAAATCAGGCTAACCGTATTAAATATCTTGAGAGACCGAAAAACATATTATATACAAACAGTATTTCTTATTCTCCTTGTAAATTATTGCGTAATATCTATTAATGCTATACATGCCTGAATTATAATCCAATTACTCATATGGCTGTCTCATGGGTGTGCTATTTATACTATGTTCACATGTATTTGTTCCGGCCCGGTTTGTAACTGGTTATCTACGGAGGTAATTGATTCTTTATGAGCTTGGTGATTCAGATTTATGTGATTTGTCTATCATCCTTTGTCATAATTGTCATGATGGTAGATTCGTTTGAAGGCCTCAGATTTTCTTACGATTGAAATAACTAGATTGACGAATACATATAACACAGCGAGCACATTATCGCTCATACAGAAATGTTGCTATCAAAATTTCAAATCCCGAATTGAGTTATGAGTATGTGTAAGGAACCAAGCATACGATGCTTAACATTTACAATAAATAAACAGCTCGCTCAGTCAAACTACAAGGAAACGGGCAATCGTTAGACCATGTCGGAGTCTTTTAGGCGGTCTAAGAACTCCAACACCAGGGTTGGACTCAACCGACTCAAACTTCCTTATTCACTTACAAGGGTCAAGTCCTCTAATCAAACACCTGGATCCCCCTCTGATGGGATAACTTCGACCTTAAATTTAGGTCCTAAATGAAACAGACATTAGGCGTTAGTCTAAGAAACAGGTGTATTTAATGCGTAACAGACATTCTGGCATATTTTGCGCAACAATTTTACTATAAATTCGGGTCAGTTCTTTTCTATACTATACTAGCAGTGCCCCGCGGTTTTACCCGCGTTGTGCCCGTTCCCGTAGGAAATCCGGGATAAAATGTAGCCTATAGCCTTCCTCGATAAATAGACTATCTAACAGTGAAAGAATTATTCAAATCGGTTCAGTAGTTTCTGAGATTAGCGCGTTTAAACAAACAAACAAACAAACAAAACAAACTCTTCAGCTTTATAATATTAGTATAGATTTAATAAATTTTCTCTTTCATTGTTCTTTGGAGCAATAAACTGCTACACGTGTACTCGTATGTTTTATAATTTCATTATTATGTGAGAGTAATTTATAAATATTTATTGTTTTTCGTGTTCAGTTAGTCATTATTTCATTTGTTATATATATTATTTTACACTTCGTATGGTGTTTAATGTTTGCATATTTCGACGATAGTGATTTAACTCCTTTACTATATAAAACTTCTCTTGGACTCCGCCGCAGTCGATCAAAAAGGGCAGCCATTCTGTTTACCTTATCTTGATAGTAAAAACGTTGTTTTTCTAGTTATAAGTGATTCAATAGGAAAATATTCCTATTGTTATATTTTTTGCAGATGGCTCTAAGCTTAATGAATATGTTAATCTTTCCTTTTCGCACAATGGCTACCAAGTGCGACAAGAGATGATACGATAAAATACCAAGTCTTTGTAATATATAAATATTTAAAGTTCGAATTTTCCAACCAATCAACATACAGTATTTATCACAGCATGTCTTATCTATCACATTAGATCGTCGCTGTCGTTATGCTACAGCTAATGATTGTTAATTTACCACGTCACAAACCTTCGATATATTGAATATTGAATAATATTATAAAGCTGAAGAGTTTGTTTTGTTTGTTTGTTTGTTTATTTAAACGCGCTAATCTCAGAAACTACTGAACCGATTTGAATAATTCTTTCACTGTTAGATAGTCTATTTATCGAGGAAGGCTATAGGCTACATTTTATCCCGAAATTCCCACGGGAACGGGCACAACGCGGGTAAAACCGCGGGGCGCTGCTAGTATTGAATATTTTTCCAACAAATAGCTCAAAATGATTTTTTTAATGTTTGCAAAATCCCTAGTAACTATTAAGTAATCCTTGTTCGATTACATACGTACAGTAACTTACTTAATCTGTTATACGTACCACAGTAACTGTTATTGAATCTGTGTATGTTTATAGTAGGTACAGTCTGTTAGTTAATCTGTGTGTAATGTTGCCTCTTGTTTTGGCGGTTATAGCAACTGTTGTGTAATCTGTAGGTCTTTACGTTTGGGCAACGCAGTTATATGGCGTCATATCATAACACTGTGCAATACAGGTGGATGGTTTTAAAATTTGCAATGGTTGTGTATTTTGATTGCTTTCACAAGTAAAACGAAATTTAATAATGGCTTTAACACCAGACCAATATTTTTAATTCACTATAGTTAAGAAGTAAGAACACTCCCCATGGAAACACCTTGTCTAATAATCTATGAAGTTGAAGGATTTTATTGGTTCTAAAAAGGATAATTCTGTACTGGTCATATATGTTCCGTTGATTTCATAGCCTTGTTTTGCTTATTTTCCCCAATTTTGCCCTTGGCAAAACCTTCATCCACTTCGATATTCCTTAAACAATAACACTAACATGGAAAATCTTTATAAACATTTTGCACAACATAACCCATAAGTTAAGGATGCTAAGGCTAACTTCCATAAATACTTTGGTTAATTTCTCAGTAAACGGAGGCAATTAGAAATACCTGTTTACGGGTACCAAGGTCGTTGTATCTACATAGCAAGTGATTTAAACCCTGTATCTCTTTGTCAGTACAGTCTGGTAGAGATTGCAACAAAAGTTTTTGAGCGTTATACATAAATGGTCTCATTTCATTTTTCAGTATTCAATTCACTAGTTTATTTAAATGACAACAAATATTCTGCACTTTCAGTGATTTATGGTTTCATTGGACAAGTGACAAATGTGTTCCTTTCCATTCTGTCTCCTTCGTGTCGGTGGCACATTTTGATCACGGCCATTCCAGCCCACATGTAGGATTAGAAATGTCATGTGGTCATGACACATTCCTATACATTCCGATAGTATAATAGACAGAAAACGATTAGAAAACAGTACTGGGACATGAAGTGTCTCTTCATCGATGTTTGCTGACCGTACATAAGTAATACAGGTTGTGTAAACACAGGTTACATAATGGGACTTTTGGCCTGACGTAACTACCCTCGATCATCATTAGTATCACTTAGGGAAGCTTGTGTAAGCCTATTTGTAGATCAATTTGGTGACGCTCTTGGTAATCCCTCGAATCTTACATCATTGTACCTTATTGGGCAAAAGTCCGTTGCCATGCAAGTCGGGGAGGACGTTCCTTTATCGAAATATGGGTTTTATTGTGAATACCCAATATAGGTACAACATTTCGTTTTAAGCGAGACAAATTTACTGTCAAGCGTTTGCAGCATTTGGAAAGTTTTTTAAAAGGTTTAATTCCGAATATTTGTAACACTGTAAATGCGAAGAATGAATTCCACAATAGCCAATTGTGACACTGTGTATACCCTGTATGCGATGTTCTGTATCATTCAAACCAGTATTATTTCCTCTGTTTATTTCCTCTGTTACATTCATTAGATAGGCCTCTAGAATACTCATTAGAGCTCGGCTAATTAAAGTCTCTATGGTTAACATGACCACCTTAGAGGTCAGGCCAGGGTCGAGTTTCCACACCGAATAATATACCCATTACATAATTATGATAAATATTATCTGTTACATAATACGTCCTGGTGTCTCTTATTGCGTATTTAAATATAAGGCTAATTTTCTTGTGTGGTCTTCGTGAGAACGAAGTAGCGAAGAGATCATTAGAACTTTAACAACATACATACAGGGAAGGAATATGAAATTCGATATTCTGGATTACCGTGAAGTCGTCTGTAAAACAAGCGACTGTTTAAAAACAAAACAAACCTGTATCAATGGTTCTCTGAATTTTGATTTACGTTGCCAAAAAATAAGCAACAAGGAAATCGAATATATTCCCTCAGTCTCGACATAAAAGCGGATGCTATTTCTAACAACACTGAAATATGTATATCTAAAATCGTATGGGAAGAGTCAATTCAAGTACTTTGCTAATTGGTAATTACGTACAAACTAATAGCCGCGAATGTTCTCAAACGTTCAAGATAAACTCTGGGGCCTCTCGGAAGTTCATTACATACGCAGATCTCTTTGTCTATATTTAACTTTACATTTCGCATAAAATCTGCTATTTCTGGCGTTTTTTTGCGCCATTAAATAAGCAGTTATTTTGTTTTTTTGCTCGATGGTTGTTCATGATAGAGAATATGACGCCCACCTTGGCATGCTATATTTTTTATGTATTATGTCTGATCTTCCTCACTGTACACAGAGAAATGAGCAGAGGGACAAAACAGGCCAATACTTTACTTTTACTTTCACGTTAGCATATTTTCTCGTGTCTTTATTTAACGTATTTTTTCTAAACAAACCATGACCCACTTCCTTCCCTCAAACGAGTATAGAAATTAGCTAAATCTCCCAAATTGAAATAGGTACCTTTGACGATGTACTAAACACTACAAAACCTTGTACTCTTTCTCGTTGACTCGTAAGCCGACTGGATTTGTTTGTGGTTAGATTTGCGACCCACGCCTGCAAATCGTATGTGACTAATATCGGAAGTGTTTGACTAGTTTTATCACTTAACGAGTAATGATAGGTTCCTTATGTTCCGGTAATCATAATATGTTGTGTGTTATTTAAATTCACAAATGATTGCATATGGTAGAATTTGTGGACGTTTCGTGATGTAGTCATTAATCATTATGATGTTATTTCGAATGCGGATTTTGGATAAGTTTATTTTGATCTTTATTGTTAAAGTTATAAAATCGAGTACACTTTGCTCTATAAGCGTTGATATTTTAGGAATGTCTTCTTACTAGAAAATATGATCAAAAGGACTGATTGATTTTGTAAGGGATCCTTAACTAACTCTATTTTCTTTCTTTATTTTTGATTCTTACATCCATTTTATCCACAAAAGATGCCTTTTCATAAAAGCTATTTTTAAAAAAACATCAAATAGAGCTCTGGTTTAAAGGCACTATTTTAACTTACTCTACAAATGCCAATCTACATAGTTCAATCATTTGTCACAACACAACCAAAATAATTCTACCATGATGTCACCCAACATTCAAATACCTTAATATTAGTATCGAAACGATGACATGAATTGGAACCGCGCATATTATCTTAATAACTTCTAATAAACACAAATGAGTCGTCGTTTATCTGGAATTGTTATCATTAGACAGGTGTCCCTTATCACCACAAGGTCTTTGACTTTTATTTTAGACAGACATATTTTGATAAGTTTCCTTTCTTATGCTTTTTAATCGATTCAATATTTTTGCGTTAATATTTTAAATCGTCGAGTTACCACCTACCTATTTAATATGTATTTTTATAACTATCTGTATTATATTTTTAATTTAATCTAATTACCTACTCGGTTATTGCTCAAGTATTGTTGAATCTTTATTGTCGTGGGAAACGACTGACAACGAAACTGAGAGTGACCTGTATATTATACAGGTTTTGCTGCCAAATTTGTACCTAACTAGGTTAAATGATCACTATTGTACCTTATAGCTAAATAACTTGTGGAGTTTGGTTCAAAGAAAAATACTTTTCTTAACCTAGGCTATGTTTTATCGCGAAATTCCCACGAGGACGGGCAACACGCAGGTGAAACCGTGGAGTGCGGCTAGTTGTCAATATCTTGGTGCCTCTTTTCCTTTTTCCCACATTTTCCAGCGTTCTTCCACTAATTACGTATGCTTCCTACATACAAATAATTACTACATATTAATTAATTTATATCGCCATTTATACTAAAATTTGAAACATTTACAAACAATTTCCATATCTTTAAAATCAACAGATAATTCTTATTTATTCCATAAATTGTAACGACTTGTTTGTGTATCCGCATTGATTAAATTAATTTTAGATTTGAAAAGCTAATTATATTCTCTTAGATAATAGATATTTACTTCATTTATCTGATATTTGAATAGGGGCTGTTTTGTTGTTATTGTTTCCAAAAGTTATACCAAAAGCCTTCAAGTTTAAGATCAGAAGTTTCTGGAATGATTTGCTGTTATAAACGAGGTATTGCGTAACATAATGTAACCTCTAGCATTCGCCGTTGTTTGTTATATTATGATCAGATACAAATTATTAATTTCTTGAGTTTGACTTTATTTTGAACAAACCAACCCGCAGCCCGCAGTAGGCAAGTGAAGCAATGACCGCTTATCCTATACCTATTTATATCTTCAGTTAGCTTATCGGGATTTGCCTAAGGCACTCGGGATTTGCAAGAAGGCTTTACTTGGTCTTCTAGGTTTCCTATGAAACATAGCTGTACATTAAATACGATATGGTTTGCAATTTCTTATAATAGTAATTTTATTTATTTATCTTTCGATTATTATACGAGTACTTCAATATTATATCGTAACCATACAAATCGTCGTTAAAGTAATTGAAGTTTATCATTTAATGCACCGTTAAAATGGCTGTCAACTTGCCGTACTGTGGGGGAGCTACGCCGCGCTCTGATTGGTCCGTTCAGTGATAATATCAGTCAATTGAGTGTTGTCTCTAAATCGAATTTATTTATTGATCGCGGAAATATGTCATTTAAAAGATATTCCTTTTGACTGGTGTAATTTGTGATGTCGTGGGGGTATATTGTCCAGTATTATGTTTGGTTAATAGGTCGTATTGTGATGTCTAGCCTCGATTTATAAAAGTAATACGTAGCCAGATTTATGTATGTACAGTGTTTACATAAATTAATATTCTGATTAATAATATCGAGAAATAAGATATATTGTGCTCAAATTTAATCTAGTCCGGAACCAATGCATCGAATTGTTTTAATTAACTTTACGTGAATATGTATATTGTAAGTGTGTATATTGTAAGTTTCCTTCCTGATGGCCTCTCGCCCATTCAATATTTGACCACACATTTTTAATTAATTATCGGTTTCATTGATTTGTATATACTTCCTCGCATTCTTTTGTATCGATTAATGAACATGAGCTGGTTTCACTTTAAAACTAAGTGATGAAAATAGAAATGTATTACATTCAAGTATATATATGCTGTTTCAAATGATGAAAACCAACTTCTAGCCTTAAAAATATCGATAAGTTTATTTTTCTATAAATAAATCCTTTGGTCTATGTAAATGCCACATGAAGGTTATATTTCCCCTGTCTTGTTTGTTTGTGTGTTATATTTTGTCTTTAGAGGTTACTTTGGGTCTAATTAATCGTGTGTGAAATTGTCCGGGTATATATTATTATTACTAGCAGTGCCCCGCGGTTTTACCCGCGCTGTACCCGATCCCGTAGGAATTTCGGGATGAAAAATAGCCTATAACCTTCCCGTTGAATGTGGCTTTCTATTACAAAAAGAATTATTCAAATCGGTTCAGTAGTTTATGAGATTAGCGCGTTTAAACAAACAAACAAACAAAACAAACTCTTCAGCTTTATAATATTAGTATAGATAACTAACAAATGCAGAATACCTACTCTTTGCTTATTATTCCAATCAAAGTAATTGTTCAGTAATAGAGTTCAATGTTTCATATAAATATTTTATGAATAGGTAACTGTATTGTTGTTTAACATTTAATAATTCCATTGCAGTTAGTTTATTAGTTACACATCCTTGTGACTAAACCTTTGTATTCTTTTCGATTAATTAATACGATACATTTCATTAGTCAGTGTGGTTTTGACGTAAAGCCTCGTACGAGTATATACTTCGTTTAGTTATAAGGTCGATGTGACGAATGTGTCATTAAGTTCTTGTTAATTGGTCAGGTATTTAGTTTATAGAATATGAGTTGACAATTTTTAAACCATTTACGATGGGGTTGTAAATATATACCTATTCTTCTTACAGTACTGATATTATTAGTGAGCTAGAGTTCTTTGTTCTGCATTGGTTATTAGTACCTATTATAGGTTAATTTAATAATTAATGTAATTCTGTTCATCATCAATTTTGCAATTTTAAATAATTATTCGCAACCTGAACTTGATTTGGGTTCTAATTACCTTCTCAGCCTTTCAGATATTTTCAGTAGATTGAAATGTATTTACCCTACATTTGGACACCACAGAGTACTTAATTTTTTTTAATTTCATCTGCCATCATGTTTAGAAATCCGTATGTTGAACAAATACGTCAAAATCTTCAACATTGTTCACAAACTTTCGCGTTTATAATATTAGTAACATTGTAATTTGTATGCAAATTAATTCATACTATCTCTTGTAACTGACCGGGCGAATTCACGATTAATTGTTTATTACTAAAACTTAAATAACGCCACTTTATATACATATTTGCAACACGTGAATCTTAACTAGTTATCAGATTACAGGTTTCTCTGAGACAAGTACCAAGTAAGTTTACTTGTGACATGAGGGCGCCACTGTGTATACAATATGAAATAAATATCTGATTTGGTACTGTGTTCGGTTAGTTCGCTTTTTGGCCACACGCAAACTTGTATGCCGGTCGTTATTTGACAAGTCTTAGAAGGACCAAGGTCACCGCCGGTGTTTGTGCAATTGTTGTCTGATGCATGATTTAATAAAAACCTTCTTTATTTTAATATAATATAACTGGTTTGTTGAAGTTTAATGAGGAAGGATTTTTTGTTTACTTACTATAGTATTTTTACGGCAGAAATCACAAGGACTTTTTTTTTTAAAGATTTTACTTGTGCTTAATTTCCATCTTGAGTCATCGAGTGTCTTGTTTTGTGTCCTGCAATACATCACTATCACTTTTCTACTGTACTTTTGTACAGGTTTGGTTGAAATAACGCAGTTTACCACTATCTATATCTCATTAGGCAAAGTTTGATCTCAAAAACGATACTACAAGAGCAAATAACACTGCAATATTATAATTACAAAACATTACGAGATAATAAACAAATCATTAATCTTCATAGACATCTAGAGTGTTTGCAATAAAAACACGACAGGACGCAAAATGGCGTAAAACATAGAGCACGTGCACTGAAACGTGTCTCGTACTCGCAAAATTGTCGATGGTACCGATTCGATGCTCGGTCTATTTGTGTCGCGATCACTAACTACTGTTCGTTGGCATTATTAACTCGTAGTCGTGGATACCTCACTGCATTTCAGATTATGAAAGGTGAGAGTTTTTGGATGACTGTTCCCTTCGAAACTTTTATATATTTTCGTACTTCTGTATTTTTAAAAGGAAAATCAACTGGTAGAGAGGAAGGAAGGCCTATGTTCAGAAGTGTGACAGTATAAATAGATAAAAAACTTGATAAATACAATTAACGAAGAAGATACATATAATAATAACATACAGAGTTCCATGATATAACAAGCCTCTTGCTCTGAAGTTATCAGCACAGCGTGGATTTCGCGTAATCACTACAAACAAAAAGTACTTGCGAAATACATCACGGTTTTATTCATATTTCACGTATTTTCAAAGTCATCTTTTATTATAAGCATTTCCAATTCCTCTGATCCAGTACAATAATCGATTTATCGTTTGATCCACTCGAGTGGCGAAGAATATAGATAAGTATCGATTGAAGTGGACACGTATTGACGTCAGTTGTTTATATTGCGTTCTTCATTTTTGTCTGCTTGAAGCCATTGTGTTGGTAATGTTTTAGAGACTTGAATGGTCCAATTCATATGAATTAGATTACTAGGTAAGTTAGAGTAGGTTAGTGACCAACCAGAGTTGTTAGACCGCCTAAAGGCCTCCGACATGGTCTGACGATTGAAACAACCCGGACCCTTAACGTGCCCTCCGAAGCACGGTAGCGCTCAGATAGAAATGCCACTATCAGCGCTCAGATAGAAATATTTTATCTATTCCGTGGAAATATTACTAACAATCGCATGAGTTAACGTTCGCTTAGTCACTACGCCACGAGCGCTTCATAACTGTAATTGGATTACTGAAGAAGTTCGTCTTTAAGGGATTCTTTGAAAGAGAGATGATAATAACGATGAAAAGGCTGTCAATCGAATGTTACATTAACGCCAAAAATGTAGGTCTTTCGTAATATGAAATTAATAACAGGATGTAAGAATGATTAAAACAAACAAAACACCCTTGTTTGATTTCAAGATGTATTACAAAATCTTCATTCAAAAATGACCGTGAATTTAGAATCCTTATCTCGAAGCCTTATCACAGTCAAGTGTCTCAAATCATAACAAAGAATAGTATTCAATATAATCTTCTAAAACTCTACAATAGAGTTGTTGTTAATATGGTTCAGCGTGTGATAACCTCGGGGCTAATTAACGCGCGACTACATGAGATGAGACGGATCGCAAACTGACTGATAAGTTTTGATTTAACCCAGTGCTTGCTACACAGTAAATGTGACCTATGAGTCACCAGACAGACTCATAGATTAAATTTACTGTCTTTTTCTGTAGATTAGGAAATACCTACCGGAAATAAAAGTTCATTAGAGTGTCCAAAAGTTAGGCAATGTTATCAATTTATATTTTTAGTTTTTTTCTAGTCATGTTATCGCTCGCATTTCTGCAAATTGACACATTTGCCTATATTTTTAATTAGAATATATGTGCTTCAAAATTATAATAATAAAAAGTCATGATATGATTTAAAAAATAGTAAGCTCGAGTAAGTTTTAATGATCAACTTTGATGTCAGATTTTTAAGACTACCTGAACGCCTCTGCCGTGGTATAATAAGATGCAATTAGAAATGACAATTTATTTAACGTGCCTTCCGAAGCATGATGATAGCACTTAGATAGACATAGTACTATAGGCCACACTTAGGTAATCTGAGCTGCACGTCATTAAATAAAAATGTTGAACATAAATACAGAACCCTTGTATCTTATCTCTCCTAAACACCTCAAAACCCCCACATATAATTTATGATTCGTCTTGTTGCAGCATGTCCTCGAGAAGTACTGCCCCGACATCGCCGCCAGCGGCGTGGCCTGCTGCAACAACGAGCAGCTGGACGCATTCAGCTTCAACATCAGGTTCGCGGAGAACTTCCTCGCGCGGTGCCCCGCCTGCATGGACAACTTCGTGAAACACATCTGCGGCATGACCTGCGGCCCGCAACAGAGCGACTATCTGGCGCCCGCAGTCATCACGCCGTTCAATGGTGAGGATATTACCATTCGCATCACCAACTAGATGTTTATAGGCACGTGGTTATAGAGTGGGATCAACCAAGTTCTGCTCCGGAAAGTCATGCAATTTCTAAATTAGCCAGGAACAGCAATTTCTACATTTTACGGCAACAATAATAGGTTATTTTACCTGTTTCAGCTACACATAGCACTGTGACGGAGGTCGACTACCACTTGAGTTATACTTACAAGGAGGCCACCTTCAACTCATGTTCACAGGTAAATAAACAATACATACCTATTTTGTTTAATCTACCCTTCTAACCTGACATGTTAATTATTATTAAATTTACTTATATGTAGGATTTAGGAAACCAACGAAACAATGACAATGCAAATGATCGGTGGGTTCTTGGGTTGCGGGTTTGATTCCCACCCGGAGCCAACAATATGTACAGACATAGTTATATTCAAATAAATTATTTGTGTATGTATGTAGTAGTATCAATTAGTTAGATTCCATAATACAAGCTTAGAGCTTAATTTGGGTGTGATTGTGACCGAAACTAAGTGTAACCGTGAGTGAATTTGTCCGGGGATATTTATTTATACGGTTTTGGGTATGCATGCAGCACTGATATGGGTATGACCTTATATGTCAAAAATAACTCTTCCAGATCCAAAACCCATCGACCAACCAGCTAGCGTTCGACCTGATGTGCGGCGGGTACGGGTCCGAGGGCTGCACGCCGACGCGCTGGTTCAACTTCATGGGCAACAAGGACACGCCCTACGTGCCCTTCCAGGTCAACTACATCGAGCAGGCGGTGCCCGGCTTCACCCTGCTCGACCCGCCCACCAGGGGCTGCCACGTGGGCATCGATGTGAGTTACTGGCTTATCTTTACATTCTTGACTATGGAAGAAGTTCGCGAGTACTGCCTTACGGTGATATCGTTTCAACGGTGTAAAGTCAGTGGAGTTGGAGTATGAATTCTTTGACATGAAAAGAGGAACTCTAAAACGATCATAAACCCTTTAAAGTTAGAGTTGGTGGTGTATCCCCATGGTATTGATAGAGTGCGTGTGCGCAGGGCCAGCCGGGCTGCTCGTGCCTGGACTGCCGCTCGTCGTGCCCGACGCCGCCGCCGCCGCGCCCGGCGCCGCAGCCGTTCTCCATCGCGGGCGCGGACGGGTACGCCGTGGTGATGGCCATCGTCTTCATCATATTCACCACCCTCTTCCTGAGCGGAGTCTTCTGCTGCAACCAACAGGACAACGCTATTGGTATGTACTTCTTTTTACCACATGGTATCCCTTGTTAGCCGATATTATTATAACTGTAGAGGTGATGACCGATTCCGTACAGATGCTGCGATCGGTGTGTCGGAATCTGTCTCATATAACTTGATACTGCCGAAAGAAGTAAGAGTCTACGGGCGTGTTTATTCGCCGTGGCCGCCAGCCTTACGGAATCACACCTTAATTATCCGTTTAGACTTAAAGAATAGGATATTCTATTAGGTTGAAGTACCTCTAGACTTTATCTAGACTAATTCATAATGACAAGGGTTAGGATCTTGTTAATCGAACCGAGTTCCTTCACTTATTACATTTATTGCTTCAAGAACTAATCTTGGTGAATCTGATGATTCTTCCAGTGAGATAGATTAGAACAAACTAGAGCTAGAGGTAAGCTGGAGGTCGTTGAACCAGGACCTTGACGTCTGAAATGACCTTTCAAATAGAGGTAATTTTGTCGAAACTGAAATATGTTATACGTTATCTTAATGATTTCCTCAAACGTGACAAAAATAAATAAAGATAAGTAGATTACTTTGGCTCACGTACCTATATCATTCGTTACATTTATTTGAGAGGCAAAAAGTCTTTGCTTTTAAATATTCATTCATAAAATTGAGGGAACTTTTCCTTGGGCAGGACTTATTGGGAAACTTTTATGAGTAGCATGATTGGGTTTATCTTTTTGTATTGGTTACTTTATCTTTTGTTTATATTTTATTATAAGTTAACGTATATGTTTAGGGTATATATATTCTTATTTTACTAACATTTGTTTATATTTTTTTCTTAATAGTTTAGTACGATGTCGACTTTACAATGTTATATTTCTTCAAAGATAGAATTACAGGATTTCAACCAAAACACTCTAGTGTCCGATTTACAACTCTACACGATACATTATAAGGCTTGTTTTAGTAAATAGCCGGTTTGCATGTTAATCTTCGCGTGTCGGTGATGGTTAACTATTAACGGAGAAACATTGACCTTCGAGCCCTTGGACGAATAAGAGAATCGATACAAGTAGCGAACATACCTAATATGTATAAATGACGTCTCTTTGACATTGACAGTTGTCAGATGATAGATATTTCGTAGTTTAAAACTACTTTTACAATAAAAGCTGTCAAGGAAAGACATATTTTGTGACAGTTGACAGTAACACCTGTCAAATGTCTTTTTTGACGGATAAGAAGCCTACTTTGACATTGACACTTGTCGGTGGAGGTCTATTTTGACAGTTGGCCTTTTAATGTATGGTCTTTGGGTGCCTCTGATATGATTTAAAGCTGTAGTTAGTCCTTAGTTTGTAATTAGTCAATAGAGTTATAACTTACTCTTGGTAATTTATGCCTTGTTCACTAGTGAATTAGAGTGGGTTTTTGATTGTTAGCTAGTATGACAAGACGGCAATGTTTATAAATGTCAGACGGCGCTGTCTTTCATTTATATTCAAAGTTGGAATGTTGTACTTCACATACAATAGGGTTGCTTACCATACGGTCATGTGATCTATATTAGGTAAAGAAATATATATTTGGGCGATTGGTCAAATCGACCATCGCGTGTATTTAACTCTATTGAACTCTCTCAAACATTACTTGATTTAAAAAGTTATTACTTAGCTTGTGATTTGGCTATAAGTGACTGTGTTTTAACATCGTAGCTCAAGTTGATACACTGATTTTGAATCGTTCAAAAGGTCACTAGAGAGACTGTTTTACTCATAATTCAAGAAGCAATCATACCATAAAATTTAAATTTTTTGGCCATTAAATGGTAGTTTGATCAAATAAATTGTTCCTTTAGATGCATTGTTAGATTCTCTAGAAGCAACCCTATTAGATTTTCGTAATACAATATGCTGAAGCATAATCCACTCTACCACTTAGTTAACAAGGTGTATATTAGAGTGAGTAGGCACTAACCGGGTGATTGGGTGACAGACGGGTGGTCGGAGGCGCGGCGCGGCGGCGGCCCCGAGACGAGCCCGCTGCACTCGCACAGATCTAGTACGTATTACAATACACGTAAGGTTTATAACGCATTCACACTTACTACATTACTACACTGTACTTTAGACTTCGTAACATTATCAATAGATGTCGCTAATCGGTAGTTTATTAAACACGCTATATCGATATTTTAAAATAATAAATATTTTTAATAATTACATACATATTGTTGTTATTTCTGTCAGAAGGTATTTAGACATTTGGACGGTTTGTTTACTGTTATGAATTTGATTTGCTAATAGGTATTTTGGTAAACTAGCTTGGTGATAGTGATTGCCCGGTGCGAATTTTACGTAGATATTATATGCGCACATAGCAAATAAACTAGCTTAATCTAATTGAGGCTTCATCACACTAAACTATTCCGAAGATTCCTGCGAATTAGATTCAGTTTCAGTAAAAAAAAATAACCTACCTAGTAACCTTGTCGTATTCAAACTTTAAACGTTCATAATATGTACATACACTGACAATAAACTTACAACACTGTTCTTATGCCTTCGCAACAAAGTTCAAAATACTCTGACATGAATGTGCGCGAGCGCTGTTTTTGTACAAGTGATGTGCTGTCAAATGTATTGTTCTTGTTATACAGTAGTTAGAATTATTAACTAAATAACGAGAAAGTATATGTTTAATAGTATGTATATTATTCGTTATATGTTTTATGTACTTTATTTTTTATTAATATTGCATGCTTTTTTAAATATTTTTAACTTTACTTTATTTTTAACTATATTTATGGACATATCTTTTTTCTTTATAATCTTTTCCTTTTAATCTTTGCTTGGAATAATAAAACATTTTGCCATTTTTTTCTCTATTACAATATTGTTCTATATAAAAGGGGTATGGTATATAATTATTGTAATATGTAGCTTCCATGTATTAGTGTACCTAAATGCTTAAATTATTGTCTTGTAAGTGAAAACAAGTGTCGTCTCTGTCACTCTCATGTGTTTTGTACATCTTCTGTCCTTGTCTTTTAATTAATTTGATTGAACCAATAATATCGTAGAACTCGTAGTTTGTAATTGTCTAAAAGTAAACGTTGGAATGTTCAAATGTGACCAGTTATTTACGTATTTTATGGTGTGAATTGTCTATTTTTGTAAAGTAATAATCAAATAAATAAGGGTATCTACACACATAATTTGGGCTGGCATTAATCAGCCTTGACGGACGGCAAAACTGAACCGACAAGTGTAGTTGTTGAGATATAGTCATTGCTTTATCATTCATCAAACACCGGACCGACGGACCGGCCCGAACATGTGTGTAGTATTCTTAAGAGGCGTTTTTCTTAGTGTTCAGAGCGAACATTTTCTTAAAACGAATAATTAAACAGAGCATGTCCAGCGCTGACGTTTGTTCTGACTAGAACACAAATGGTTCCCGGCCGCATCACTGTACGGACATTCGCTTGCGTCCGTGTTTTGAAATACCACACAAGCGTAGTTATTTTCGCTCAGAACCTTAAGTGAAAACGCAGCATAAACAAAAAGTCTATTGGTCTTCTAAAACTTCCGTGCAGGCGTAGCATCGGAGCACAACCAAGAGATGGCGACGAACCCCGGCGCGGGCTGGGCGGGCGCGGAGGCGGCGGGCGGCGCGACGCTGTTCGAGCGCCTGGGCGCGCACACCGAGACCAAGCTCGAGGACTTCTTCCAGTGGTGGGGCACGCTCATGGCCTCCAGGCCCTGGATCGTGCTCTTTATTGGTAACTCATTTGGGTTTTCGTGGAGTTTGTGACACCATTATTCTGCTTCTTTTTTTTTAAATCTTTTTTAATAATTAAATACTAGGAATACTAGGAATCTAAACCATCCAGGGTGCCACCCGAACGCACAAAAAAGTAATTCAAATCGGTCCAGCCGTTTAGGAGAAGTTCAGTGTCATACACAAGTACCGAATAGAATCACTACATAGTATAAAACAAAGTCGCTTTCCGCTGTCTGTCTCCCTATGTATGCTTATCTTTAAAACTACGCAACGGATTTTGATGCATTTTTTTTAAAATAGAAAGAGTGATTCAAGAGGAAGGTTTATAAGTATAAAAATTGCCAAACTTCCGACGGGAACGGACACTACGCTGCTAGTTGTATATATAAAGACGAAGCGGACCTCCCCAGGGCTGTGCGTGGTGGTGGGGCTCGGGCACGGCATCAAGTACATGCAGGTGACCACCAACCCGGTGGAGCTGTGGGCCTCGCCCAACTCCATGTCGCGCCGCGAGAAGACATACTTCGACTCGCACTTCCAGCCCTTCTACAGGTACACACGTCATCATTATTATTAGTTTTATAAGATACAACTCATCGCCTCGGTGGTCTAGTGGTATGTGCACTCGCCTGTCAAGACTGAGAAGCCGGGTTCAATTCCCGGGTCGAGCGAATACATGTTACCTAATTTCAAACATGGCTCGGGTTTGAAATCACCAACCCGCATTTAACCATGGTGGTTATGCCTAGTCTTCCTCACTGTACTGATATCTTCAATGAGATGAGAGACCCCAAAGGTTAGCCACACTAACCTTCTGGAACGTAGCTCAGCGTTCGATCTTGTTCTGATGTCACAAGCGCAAGTAGATCTGATGTCACATTCATTAACCGAACCATAGCCGAAGCAGAGATCCCGCGCGTCTATTTACAAGTGTAAGCTTAGTTATAACTTATAGAGCGCAGTATCAACACTTTCAGTTGTAAAAGTTTTACTTGAGCTTTACAATAAATTTTTAAATAAACACGATTAAATAATATATAAGTAAGTACAGTTATTAGTAAGTAATAAGCACTTTGTAAACCTTTATTTTGAAAATAAATACATATTATTGTTATATATATGTTGCAGAACGGAGATGTTGATCATCACGGCCAAGGGCCTGCCCGAGATCCCGTACACGACTGACGGCAAGAACTACACCTTCGGAGCTGTCTTCAACCACACCTTCCTGCTGAAAGTGTACGAGCTGCAGACTAGGATCATAGGTACGTACAATATAGAGCGCAGTCGACTTGTTTTTTTATACATTTATCAAAAAGTCTTATTTTTCTAAGAAGTAAAGATAAACTCAGGTAAAACAGGATAAACTTGAACTTTTGCTTGCATTAATTCTATTCACTTTAGCCTTTCATTGATGAGGCATTAAAAGTAGTCATTGACTTGCCCACGTTTTCACTCGATAAAGTCGAGGTTCGTGCGGCAAAGATAAGACGTGAAGTGATGCCATCGATGTTTTGCGTGGCAGTTGCAGCATACAATGCTAAAGTTGTCATTGTGAAGTCCAGTCAGGCATGTTTAATCGATATTTTTAATTTGGGGCGCATCTTATTGAGTTTAGTCATTTATTCCTATATTGAAACTATGTTAAGTCGAGCCAAAGGGCGCGTTTCCCATGAAGCTGTGCGGAGCTCCATCGACCATTCATAATGCAAAAGGAAAAGATTTTGCCAATGCCAATGTCTTGTTTGGCAATTTCAATGCGTTGTGATTGGATAAAGCTCCGCGCAGCTCCGCTTGGTTTCAATGCAAACGCACCCTTACTCGTGTCATGAGCCCGTATTCACGTTGTATGTGTTGTCGCCGCAGAGCTGGCCAACTCGAGCATCGCCGAGATCTGCTTCGCGCCGCTGTCGTCCCCGTTCCGCGGGCCCGCGGCGGCGCGCGAGTGCGCGCTGCAGACCGTGTGGGGCTGGTGGGGCAACGACCCCGACAACCTCGACCCCGACGACTACCTCGACCAGGTGCTCAAGTGCAGCCGGTACGTACCGCACGTACACCTACACACACACTGCATCACACACACACACTGCATCACACACACACACTGCATCACACGTACACACTCCCCTGCATCACACGTACACACTCCCGTGCATCACACGTACCCACTCCCGTGCATCACACGTACCCACTCCCGTGCATCACACGTACCCACTCCCGTGCATCACACGTACACACTCCCGTGCATCACACGTACCCACTCCCGTGCATCACACGTACCCACTCCCGTGCATCACACGTACCCACTCCCGTGCATCACACGTACACACTCCCGTGCATCACACGTACCCACTCCCGTGCATCACACGTACCCACTCCCGTGCATCACACGTACCCACTCCCGTGCATCACACGTACCCACTCCCGTGCATCACACGTACCCACTCCCGTGCATCAAACGTACCCACTCCCGTGCATCACACGTACCCACTCCCGTGCATCACACGTACCCACTCCCGTGCATCACACGTACCCACTCCCGTGCATCACACGTACCCACTCCCGTGCATCAAACGTACCCACTCCCGTGCATCACACGTACCCACTCCCGTGCATCACACGTACCCACTCCCGTGCATCACACGTACACACTCCCGTGCATCACACGTACCCACTCCCGTGCATCACACGTACCCACTCCCGTGCATCACACGTACCCACTCCCGTGCATCACACGTACCCACTCCCGTGCATCACACGTACCCATTCCCGTGCATCACACGTACCCACTCCCGTGCATCACACGTACCCACTCCCGTGCATCACACGTACCCACTCCCGTGCATCACACGTACCCACTCCCGTGCATCACACGTACCCACTCCCGTGCATCACACGTACCCACTCCCGTGCATCACACGTACCCACTCCCGTGCATCACACGTACCCACTCCCGTGCATCACACGTACCCACTCCCGTGCATCACACGTACCCACTCCCGTGCATCACACGTACCCACTCCCGTGCATCACACGTACACACTCCCGTGCATCACACGTACACACTCCCGTGCATCACATATACAGGAGTACCCACTGCAACCTACACAATATTAGAGATGCCTGACGAGTGTGTGTGTGTGTGCGCAGCAACCCGTACCAGGTGGAGTGCCTGTCGGAGTACGGCGGGCCCGTGCTGCCGGGCGTGGCGCTGGGCGGGTTCCTGCGCGCGGGCGAGCCGCTGGCCGCCTCCAGCCGCTTCCACGAGGCCTCCGCGCTCATCATCACCGTGCTCGTCAACAACCACCACGACAAGGACAAGGTATTCACTGTCTCCGCCTCCAGCCGCTTCCACGAGGCCTCCGCGCTCATCATCACCGTGCTCGTCAACAACCACCACGACAAGGACAAGGTATTCACTGTCTCCGCCTCCAGCCGCTTCCACGAGGCCTCCGCGCTCATCATCACCGTGCTCGTCAACAACCACCACGACAAGGACAAGGTATTCACTGTCTCCGCCTCCAGCCGCTTCCACGAGGCCTCCGCGCTCATCATCACCGTGCTCGTCAACAACCACCACGACAAGGACAAGGTATTCACTGTCTCCGCCTCCAGCCGCTTCCACGAGGCCTCCGCGCTCATCATCACCGTGCTCGTCAACAACCACCACGACAAGGACAAGGTATTCACTGTCTCCGCCTCCAGCCGCTTCCACGAGGCCTCCGCGCTCATCATCACCGTGCTCGTCAACAACCACCACGACAAGGACAAGGTATTCACTGTCTCCGCCTCCAGCCGCTTCCACGAGGCCTCCGCGCTCATCATCACCGTGCTCGTCAACAACCACCACGACAAGGACAAGGTATTCACTGTCTCCGCCTCCAGCCGCTTCCACGAGGCCTCCGCGCTCATCATCACCGTGCTCGTCAACAACCACCACGACAAGGACAAGGTATTCACTGTCTCCGCCTCCAGCCGCTTCCACGAGGCCTCCGCGCTCATCATCACCGTGCTCGTCAACAACCACCACGACAAGGACAAGGTATTCACTGTCTCCGCCTCCAGCCGCTTCCACGAGGCCTCCGCGCTCATCATCACCGTGCTCGTCAACAACCACCACGACAAGGACAAGGTATTCACTGTCTCCGCCTCCAGCCGCTTCCACGAGGCCTCCGCGCTCATCATCACCGTGCTCGTCAACAACCACCACGACAAGGACAAGGTATTCACTGTCTCCGCCTCCAGCCGCTTCCACGAGGCCTCCGCGCTCATCATCACCGTGCTCGTCAACAACCACCACGACAAGGACAAGGTATTCACTGTCTCCGCCTCCAGCCGCTTCCACGAGGCCTCCGCGCTCATCATCACCGTGCTCGTCAACAACCACCACGACAAGGACAAGGTATTCACTGTCTCCGCCTCCAGCCGCTTCCACGAGGCCTCCGCGCTCATCATCACCGTGCTCGTCAACAACCACCACGACAAGGACAAGGTATTCACTGTCTCCGCCTCCAGCCGCTTCCACGAGGCCTCCGCGCTCATCATCACCGTGCTCGTCAACAACCACCACGACAAGGACAAGGTATTCACTGTCTCCGCCTCCAGCCGCTTCCACGAGGCCTCCGCGCTCATCATCACCGTGCTCGTCAACAACCACCACGACAAGGACAAGGTATTCACTGTCTCCGCCTCCAGCCGCTTCCACGAGGCCTCCGCGCTCATCATCACCGTGCTCGTCAACAACCACCACGACAAGGACAAGGTATTCACTGTCTCCGCCTCCAGCCGCTTCCACGAGGCCTCCGCGCTCATCATCACCGTGCTCGTCAACAACCACCACGACAAGGACAAGGTATTCACTGTCTCCGCCTCCAGCCGCTTCCACGAGGCCTCCGCGCTCATCATCACCGTGCTCGTCAACAACCACCACGACAAGGACAAGGTATTCACTGTCTCCGCCTCCAGCCGCTTCCACGAGGCCTCCGCGCTCATCATCACCGTGCTCGTCAACAACCACCACGACAAGGACAAGGTATTCACTGTCTCCGCCTCCAGCCGCTTCCACGAGGCCTCCGCGCTCATCATCACCGTGCTCGTCAACAACCACCACGACAAGGACAAGGTATTCACTGTCTCCGCCTCCAGCCGCTTCCACGAGGCCTCCGCGCTCATCATCACCGTGCTCGTCAACAACCACCACGACAAGGACAAGGTATTCACTGTCTCCGCCTCCAGCCGCTTCCACGAGGCCTCCGCGCTCATCATCACCGTGCTCGTCAACAACCACCACGACAAGGACAAGGTATTCACTGTCTCCGCCTCCAGCCGCTTCCACGAGGCCTCCGCGCTCATCATCACCGTGCTCGTCAACAACCACCACGACAAGGACAAGGTATTCACTGTCTCCGCCTCCAGCCGCTTCCACGAGGCCTCCGCGCTCATCATCACCGTGCTCGTCAACAACCACCACGACAAGGACAAGGTATTCACTGTCTCCGCCTCCAGCCGCTTCCACGAGGCCTCCGCGCTCATCATCACCGTGCTCGTCAACAACCACCACGACAAGGACAAGGTATTCACTGTCTCCGCCTCCAGCCGCTTCCACGAGGCCTCCGCGCTCATCATCACCGTGCTCGTCAACAACCACCACGACAAGGACAAGGTATTCACTGTCTCCGCCTCCAGCCGCTTCCACGAGGCCTCCGCGCTCATCATCACCGTGCTCGTCAACAACCACCACGACAAGGACAAGGTATTCACTGTCTCCGCCTCCAGCCGCTTCCACGAGGCCTCCGCGCTCATCATCACCGTGCTCGTCAACAACCACCACGACAAGGACAAGGTATTCACTGTCTCCGCCTCCAGCCGCTTCCACGAGGCCTCCGCGCTCATCATCACCGTGCTCGTCAACAACCACCACGACAAGGACAAGGTATTCACTGTCTCCGCCTCCAGCCGCTTCCACGAGGCCTCCGCGCTCATCATCACCGTGCTCGTCAACAACCACCACGACAAGGACAAGGTATTCACTGTCTCCGCCTCCAGCCGCTTCCACGAGGCCTCCGCGCTCATCATCACCGTGCTCGTCAACAACCACCACGACAAGGACAAGGTATTCACTGTCTCCGCCTCCAGCCGCTTCCACGAGGCCTCCGCGCTCATCATCACCGTGCTCGTCAACAACCACCACGACAAGGACAAGGTATTCACTGTCTCCGCCTCCAGCCGCTTCCACGAGGCCTCCGCGCTCATCATCACCGTGCTCGTCAACAACCACCACGACAAGGACAAGGTATTCACTGTCTCCGCCTCCAGCCGCTTCCACGAGGCCTCCGCGCTCATCATCACCGTGCTCGTCAACAACCACCACGACAAGGACAAGGTATTCACTGTCTCCGCCTCCAGCCGCTTCCACGAGGCCTCCGCGCTCATCATCACCGTGCTCGTCAACAACCACCACGACAAGGACAAGGTATTCACTGTCTCCGCCTCCAGCCGCTTCCACGAGGCCTCCGCGCTCATCATCACCGTGCTCGTCAACAACCACCACGACAAGGACAAGGTATTCACTGTCTCCGCCTCCAGCCGCTTCCACGAGGCCTCCGCGCTCATCATCACCGTGCTCGTCAACAACCACCACGACAAGGACAAGGTATTCACTGTCTCCGCCTCCAGCCGCTTCCACGAGGCCTCCGCGCTCATCATCACCGTGCTCGTCAACAACCACCACGACAAGGACAAGGTATTCACTGTCTCCGCCTCCAGCCGCTTCCACGAGGCCTCCGCGCTCATCATCACCGTGCTCGTCAACAACCACCACGACAAGGACAAGGTATTCACTGTCTCCGCCTCCAGCCGCTTCCACGAGGCCTCCGCGCTCATCATCACCGTGCTCGTCAACAACCACCACGACAAGGACAAGGTATTCACTGTCTCCGCCTCCAGCCGCTTCCACGAGGCCTCCGCGCTCATCATCACCGTGCTCGTCAACAACCACCACGACAAGGACAAGGTATTCACTGTCTCCGCCTCCAGCCGCTTCCACGAGGCCTCCGCGCTCATCATCACCGTGCTCGTCAACAACCACCACGACAAGGACAAGGTATTCACTGTCTCCGCCTCCAGCCGCTTCCACGAGGCCTCCGCGCTCATCATCACCGTGCTCGTCAACAACCACCACGACAAGGACAAGGTATTCACTGTCTCCGCCTCCAGCCGCTTCCACGAGGCCTCCGCGCTCATCATCACCGTGCTCGTCAACAACCACCACGACAAGGACAAGGTATTCACTGTCTCCGCCTCCAGCCGCTTCCACGAGGCCTCCGCGCTCATCATCACCGTGCTCGTCAACAACCACCACGACAAGGACAAGGTATTCACTGTCTCCGCCTCCAGCCGCTTCCACGAGGCCTCCGCGCTCATCATCACCGTGCTCGTCAACAACCACCACGACAAGGACAAGGTATTCACTGTCTCCGCCTCCAGCCGCTTCCACGAGGCCTCCGCGCTCATCATCACCGTGCTCGTCAACAACCACCACGACAAGGACAAGGTATTCACTGTCTCCGCCTCCAGCCGCTTCCACGAGGCCTCCGCGCTCATCATCACCGTGCTCGTCAACAACCACCACGACAAGGACAAGGTATTCACTGTCTCCGCCTGTTGCCCGGAGGCTTCCCTCCACATCTTCCAACCATCCCCGTCTGCGCTATGTAACGCCAATCCATGTCGCAACCGCCAAAATCGTCACGCCATCTCTTCGGTGTCTGCCCCGATTCCTCGTTCATAAATGAAGAAAAGCATCAGTGGAGTTCAGAGAATTGGTGGTCTCGGTTTCATCTTATTTTACTTTATAATTAAAATGTATAGCCTCACAAACCGTCAAACTTCAGTGTCACGTAGCTTGCAAACTCTCCAATATTAGTTCACGCATTGTCCGTAGTTTAAACGACTTTCCAACTACTATGGTTTAAATATCGAGTTCTATTGCATTTCACCCTAATCCCAGACTTATTCAGTCGTTTTCTCTCCACAGCTAAAACCAGCTCTAGAATGGGAGAAAGAATTTATTCAATTCATGAAGAATTACACCGAGAACGAGATGCCTTCGTACATGGACATCGCCTACACTTCAGAGAGGTCTATAGAGGACGAGCTCGACCGTGAATCGCAGTCGGACGTGTCGACTATACTCGTCTCTTACTTCATTATGTTCGCGTATATCGCCATCTCGCTCGGACACATCACCAATTTCTCAAGGCTTTTGATTGACAGCAAAGTCACGCTTGGATTAGGAGGTTAGTACATTATATCGAGATTCACAGTTGTGTTCACAGATTTGGAGTAATCAGTGTGGTTAATTATTTTTTTGGAAGAAAGGAAATAGTTGAATAAATGTAATTATTAGAAGGGTTATACGTTTATTGAACGAAAAATATCTTTATATTTCATCACAATCATGATCACGACAACCGTTGCTTAACATTAAATATCGACGACTACCCATCACAATCATGATCACGATAACCGTTGCTTAACATTAAATATCGACGACCACCCATCACAATCATGATCACGACAACCGTTGCTTAACATTAAATATCGACCACCACCCATCACATTTATATGTAATCGCGACGAAACGAAAATATCTGGCTTGCTTTCTAAGAGAGGGAGGCTGGTTCTCTCTGGCCTGCGCATGTTTCTCTGTCTGTCTCTCTCGCGCATGTTTCTTTGTCTGTCTCTCTCTGGCGTGCGCATGTTTCTCTGTCTGTCTCTCGCTGACGTAAAAAGTGTCGTTACATTATTTTCCGTCTAGCCCCCTTTCGCAACGCGCGATAGGGAACTTCGTTCCAATAAGTATTTTGAAGCGTTTTGTAATATTGAATTTGTTGAAGAAAGTTTGTCGTGAATGAGGATTGAACACGTGTCCCCCAGGCGTGATCATCGTGCTGTGCTCGGTGGCGTGCTCGGTGGGCGTGTTCGGGTTCGCGGGCGTGGCGGCCACGCTCATCATCGTGGAGGTCATCCCCTTCCTCGTGCTGGCCGTGGGCGTCGACAACATCTTCATCCTCGTGCAGACGGCGCAGCGCGAGCCGCGCCGCCCAGGCGAGACGCTGCCGGACCACATCGGGCGCACGTCAGTACCCGCACTATTCGTACCTACCGCTACCGTGCTTCGGTGGGCACGTCAAATTCCCACCGGAACGGGCACATCGCGGATAAAACCGCGGGGCACTGCTAGTATGCATATATTCATATGCACGTAGTAAAAAGCGGTTATTTAATATTACCAACAAACACTAATTTGACAAGCCTGTTGGGCACAGCGGTGTGTGAGAGCGCTGACTGTGTCACCCGCCGGAGTCAACAATAGGTGCAGACGTAGGCGACGTTGGCAGTATTTGTGTGCGTATATGTAATAGTGTCAGTTAGATTCCATATTTAGTTTGGGTCTAATTATCAGTCTGTGAATTTATCCTGTAAATATTTAGTTATTTAGCTTATACATATTATGCATGTTTTGGCACCCGTAGAAAGTGCATGTAATCATTAATTGAGTCGTAAGTTGGATGTATGCCTGAGTGGGCGTCGCTAACGTAACGTGTGACGTGTGCGCGCAGGCTGGGCCAGGTGGGCCCTAGTATGTTCCTGACGTCGGTGTCGGAGGTGGTGTGCTTCCTGCTGGGCGGGCTGTCCGACATGCCGGCCGTGCGCGCCTTCGCGCTCTACGCCGCCGTGGCGCTGCTGGTGGCCTTCCTGCTGCAGGTCACCTGCTTCGTCGCGCTCTTCGCCATCGACACGCACCGACAGAACGCCAACAGGTAATGACAACTGCTGCAGCTTATTGAAGGTTGACTGCTAGTCAGCGTTACATTACATCACGAGCGAATATTTAGTTAGTACATGTCCCCCGTAGGTTCGACATCGTGTGCTGCATCACGGGCCGCAAGGCGGAGGCGGCGGCGGGCGGCGAGGGCGCGCTGTACGCGCTGTTCCGCTCGCTGTACGTGCCGCTGCTGATGAAGCGCGAGGTGCGCGCCGCCGTCATGATCGTCTTCTTCGCCTGGCTCTGCTCCTCCGTCGCGGTCAGTATACTGATCAATTAAGACTCATTAACTTGATGAAGAAGAAGTATAAGTGGTATTTCGGACACGGTGGGAACCACGCGGTTTAAAAATCGCGCGGAAACCGCGCGGGTCTTATTTACGTAGATATTTATGTTAAAACTGATCGTTAACTAACCGCTGTTTGAACAGTCGAAATGTTTGCGGATCAAACAGCACGATCTGACAATCGCGCGGTTATCGTAGTGTCTGAACTAGCCCTTACAATTCACAACAATTAGTCTCAGCTTAAACTTAAAAAATAGTGGGTCGTACAAAAAATTCTAAATAAAGTGTGATAGTTATGTGACAACATGTGGGCCCTCCAGGTGGCGCCGCACATCAGCGTGGGGCTGGAGCAGGAGCTGTCGATGCCGACGGACTCGTTCCAGACGAAGTACTTCCAGCACCTGGGCCGCTACCTGAACATCGGCCCGCCCGTGTACTTCGTCATCACGGACGGGCTCGACTACTCCGACACCGAGACGCAGAACATGGTCTGCGGCACGCGCTACTGCAACCAGGACAGCGTCAGCATGCAGCTTTATACTGGTATGTCATCTGATAACACACCCTTATTTCTTAGGTAATCATTAAACTTATTTCTTTGATTTCGATTTTTTTGTATATGTATAAAGATGTAGAGTTTGTGTTCCGATTTTATAAATTATTGTCGTATAAGATAGCCACAATGGCGGCACTTTATATTTCATCTACATACTAGCAGCGCCCCGCGGTTTTACCCGCGTTGTGCTCGTTTACATGCGAATTTTGGGATGAAAAGTAGCCTATAATATTCCCGTTGAATGTGGTTATTCATTACAAAAAGAATTATATTATATTCGGATTTGTATGTTTCTAATTGTAGTTAGATAAGCGCGTGAAAACTAATACAAAAAACATAGCATCCAGGACAAAGTTCTGGCGATGGGTGAAGTTATATTTATACATTTAGAATATTCAGAACTCATACTTTTTAAACTTACACGATTTGAACTCATTCTAAATGAAACGGGTCTGTATCGCGTTAGATAATTTAACGTATTTTATTAAAATACGCACCCGAACGTTTCGAACGAATTACACCCGTTTCATTTAGTATAATTGTGAACTCGTCAAGCACCACTGTAAGTAACGCGATGTGTCCGCGCAGCGTCGACGCAGCCCAACGAGACGTACCTGGCGCAGCCGCCCAACTCGTGGCTCGACGACTTCTTCGACTGGTCGGCGTCCAAGACGTGCTGCAACTACTTCCCCTCCAACAACAGCTTCTGCCCCAGCGACGGTCAGTGTGCACTCTTCTTTATTATACTTTTCCAAGCATATTTGTAATAATATTTCCAAGCCAACTCCGAGCGGTTCAGACTGATCGAATACTGCATGGAAGTGCGTTAAGGATTTTTGGAAAATAAGTTGAATAAGTCCAACTTGCCTCGGTGGTGTAGTGGTACGTGCACTCGCCTGCCAAGACCGGGTTCAATTCCAGGGTCTAGCGAAAACATATTTCGAACACTACTCATTTTGAATTGAAACTACGTTTACGGATAAACTTCAGTTTTATTTTACATTTTTATTCGACTTTTCGGCCCCTTTACAGAAACCGTGGTCCCAGAAGACTGTTTCAATTCAAAATGTTTCCTACTTCTCAAACATGGCTAGAGTTTGAGATCACGAACCCGCATTAGGCAAGCGTGGTGATTACGACATCCTCCTCACTGTTCTAATGTCCCACTGCTGGGCAAAGGCCTCTCATCTCACCAAAGACATCAGTGTAGTAATACTAACTCCACAAAAACAAACGCAGGTTCGGCCCCGGGCCCGTGCAAGGCGTGTGACATCCCGCTGGCGGGGCCGGAGGCGCGGCCGCCGCCCGACTCGTTCGTGCGCTACGTGCCCTACTTCCTGCAGGACAACCCGTCCGCCCTGTGCGCCAAGGCGGGCCACGCGGCCTACGGGGGCGCCGTGAGCCTGCGGGCCAACGGGACCGTCGGGCCCACCTACTACCAAGGTAACATACTACCAAGGGGGGCCACGCGGCCTACGGGGGCGCCGTGAGCCTGCGGGCCAACGGGACCGTCGGGCCCACCTACTACCAAGGTAACATACTACCAAGGGGGGCCACGCGGCCTACGGGGGCGCCGTGAGCCTGCGGGCCAACGGGACCGTCGGGCCCACCTACTACCAAGGTAACATACTACCAAGGGGGGCCACGCGGCCTACGGGGGCGCCGTGAGCCTGCGGGCCAACGGGACCGTCGGGCCCACCTACTACCAAGGTAACATACTACCAAGGGGGGCCACGCGGCCTACGGGGGCGCCGTGAGCCTGCGGGCCAACGGGACCGTCGGGCCCACCTACTACCAAGGTAACATACTACCAAGGGGGGCCACGCGGCCTACGGGGGCGCCGTGAGCCTGCGGGCCAACGGGACCGTCGGGCCCACCTACTACCAAGGTAACATACTACCAAGGGGGGCCACGCGGCCTACGGGGGCGCCGTGAGCCTGCGGGCCAACGGGACCGTCGGGCCCACCTACTACCAAGGTAACATACTACCAAGGGGGGCCACGCGGCCTACGGGGGCGCCGTGAGCCTGCGGGCCAACGGGACCGTCGGGCCCACCTACTACCAAGGTAACATACTACCAAGGGGGGCCACGCGGCCTACGGGGGCGCCGTGAGCCTGTGGGCCAACGGGACCGTCGGGCCCACCTACTACCAAGGTAACATACTACCAAGGGGGGCCACGCGGCCTACGGGGGCGCCGTGAGCCTGCGGGCCAACGGGACCGTCGGGCCCACCTACTACCAAGGTAACATACTACCAAGGGGGGCCACGCGGCCTACGGGGGCGCCGTGAGCCTGCGGGCCAACGGGACCGTCGGGCCCACCTACTACCAAGGTAACATACTACCAAGGGGGGCCACGCGGCCTACGGGGGCGCCGTGAGCCTGCGGGCCAACGGGACCGTCGGGCCCACCTACTACCAAGGTAACATACTACCAAGGGGGGCCACGCGGCCTACGGGGGCGCCGTGAGCCTGCGGGCCAACGGGACCGTCGGGCCCACCTACTACCAAGGTAACATACTACCAAGGGGGGCCACGCGGCCTACGGGGGCGCCGTGAGCCTGCGGGCCAACGGGACCGTCGGGCCCACCTACTACCAAGGTAACATACTACCAAGGGGGGCCACGCGGCCTACGGGGGCGCCGTGAGCCTGCGGGCCAACGGGACCGTCGGGCCCACCTACTACCAAGGTAACATACTACCAAGGGGGGCCACGCGGCCTACGGGGGCGCCGTGAGCCTGCGGGCCAACGGGACCGTCGGGCCCACCTACTACCAAGGTAACATACTACCAAGGCGGGCCACGCGGCCTACGGGGGCGCCGTGAGCCTGCGGGCCAACGGGACCGTCGGGCCCACCTACTACCAAGGTAACATACTACCAAGGCGGGCCACGCGGCCTACGGGGGCGCCGTGAGCCTGCGGGCCAACGGGACCGTCGGGCCCACCTACTACCAAGGTAACATACTACCAAGGGGGGCCACGCGGCCTACGGGGGCGCCGTGAGCCTGCGGGCCAACGGGACCGTCGGGCCCACCTACTACCAAGGTAACATACTACCAAGGCGGGCCACGCGGCCTACGGGGGCGCCGTGAGCCTGCGGGCCAACGGGACCGTCGGGCCCACCTACTACCAAGGTAACATACTACCAAGGCGGGCCACGCGGCCTACGGGGGCGCCGTGAGCCTGCGGGCCAACGGGACCGTCGGGCCCACCTACTACCAAGGTAACATACTACCAAGGCGGGCCACGCGGCCTACGGGGGCGCCGTGAGCCTGCGGGCCAACGGGACCGTCGGGCCCACCTACTACCAAGGTAACATACTACCAAGGGGGGCCACGCGGCCTACGGGGGCGCCGTGAGCCTGCGGGCCAACGGGACCGTCGGGCCCACCTACTACCAAGGTAACATACTACCAAGGGGGGCCACGCGGCCTACGGGGGCGCCGTGAGCCTGCGGGCCAACGGGACCGTCGGGCCCACCTACTACCAAGGTAACATACTACCAAGGCGGGCCACGCGGCCTACGGGGGCGCCGTGAGCCTGCGGGCCAACGGGACCGTCGGGCCCACCTACTACCAAGGTAACATACTACCAAGGCGGGCCACGCGGCCTACGGGGGCGCCGTGAGCCTGCGGGCCAACGGGACCGTCGGGCCCACCTACTACCAAGGTAACATACTACCAAGGGGGGCCACGCGGCCTACGGGGGCGCCGTGAGCCTGCGGGCCAACGGGACCGTCGGGCCCACCTACTACCAAGGTAACATACTACCAAGGCGGGCCACGCGGCCTACGGGGGCGCCGTGAGCCTGCGGGCCAACGGGACCGTCGGGCCCACCTACTACCAAGGTAACATACTACCAAGGCGGGCCACGCGGCCTACGGGGGCGCCGTGAGCCTGCGGGCCAACGGGACCGTCGGGCCCACCTACTACCAAGGTAACCCCGCCACCGCACTAGCACTACCTACCAACTAACTTCCCCTCCCTAGGTCAGTGCCCAATCCTGGTGTCGCAGTTTTAGGATCGCCTAAAAACCTCCGACATGGTCTGACGATTAAAGCGACCGAGACTGACAATTTAACGTGCCCTTCTCGTCACGATAGCGCTCCGATAGAAATGCCCCTATCAGTCGCCAATCAATGTTTATAAAATCATATATTTGGAGTATAGCTTTGTATGGATGTGAGACGTGGACGATGACTCAACGGGATAGGGAGAGGTTGGAAGCGTTTGAGATGTGGTGTTGGCGTAGGATGGAAAGGATTAGTTGGACGGAGAGGGTGACAAATGAAGAAGTATTAGAATTGGTGAAAGAGAGTAGAACACTACTTGAGATAATAGAAAATAGGAAAGGGAAGATGATAGGACATCTCATACGACATGACAGATTCATAAATAATATCATGGAAGGTAAAGTTGAAGGAAAGCGAGGTAGGGGAAGGCCTAGAATCAGTTACATGAGTCAGATTAAAGAAAAAGTGTCTGTCATGTCTTATAGAGATGTGAAGGAACTTGCACTGAATAGGAATAGATGGAGAAGTCTGCATCGGACTCACCGACAAGAGCCTTGCTCTTAAGTTTATGATGATGATGATGAGTCACCAATCCATGTAGGGGTCGAGCTGAACGTTGCTTAACGATCGCAATGAACTAACATCGCTTAATCAAACTACGGCACGAGCGCTACGATAAACGGTTTCAGAGTAGCTGAATCCTAACTATGATACATGTACGAAAAATATAGATATAGAAAATGAATATTGTAAAGTACCAGCCAGTGACGTGTGTGCGCAGGCTACCACACGGTGCTGAAGTCGAGCGCGGACTACTACAGCGCGCTGCGCGGCGCCCGCGCGGTGGCGGCCAACCTCACGGCGACGCTCAACCGCCAGTTGGCCGCGCGCGGTCAGCCGCCCGTCTCCGTGTTCCCGTACTCCGTGTTCTACGTGTTCTACGAGCAGTACCTCACCATGTGGCCCGACACGCTCAAGTCCATGGGCATCTCCGTGCTCTCTATATTCATCGTCACCTTCATACTTATGGGCTTTGATTTGTTCTCGGCTTTGGTAAGTGCCATTTTTATATACGTAAACTTTTTTGGTAAATTCTTAACAGCTTTACTTAATTACTTTGTTTTTCAACTTAAGAATAAAATAAATTTATTGCCAAAAATTAAAAATTGATGCAATTTTGTGTCATTTTTATAATGAAAATTGTGACTCTGAACTCCCAACATTTTTATTCACTTTTCGCCCCCAAAGAGGCTTTTAAACGTACAGTCCACTACAATTAACACTTTCAAAATTACAAAATACTTCACAACACCAAACGATTTCGTAAATAAGTGTGTTCAGGCGTTTTTTAATATTAAATGTGTCCATCAACTTTTGTAATTGACTGTACCACTTATTCGGACCAATAAGATTTTGACATTAAAGCTATACAGGTTATAAATACAATTATTATTTGCAGGTGGTCGTGATCACTATAACTATGATAGTGGTGAACCTCGGCGGGCTCATGTACTGGTGGGGCATCAGTTTGAACGCCGTCTCCTTGGTCAATTTGGTAAGTTTTATCATATTACAAAAAACTTCCCTCGGTTGACCCCCGTTGTACCCGTTCCTCAGGGAATTTTGGGATGAAATTAACGTATGTATAATATTCTTCTTGAACTTGGTACTATTTTGTTCAAATGCCAAAAAACACATATAATTAAAATCGGTTCTGTAGTTTTAGCCTTAAAAGTGCAGCAGATAGTTGTTCTTTCACATTTATAGTATTAGGTAAATAATATACAAGAATATAAATGACTTGGCAATGAACAATCAGTCACCGACCGTTATTACATAGTATCTTAATTGTATCATAATCACATATCTATACTAATATTTAAAACGACGCGGAGAGGTCGCGAGCAATAGCTAGTTACAAGTAAAGTACTAAATATACGAAGATGGAGGCGTTGAATCATTGCCATTGTTGAGAAACGAAGTGCGGACACTACTTGGACGAGTGGCCAATAGGGTCATTATTATCGGAGCGCTACATTACTTCGGAAGGCGCGTTATATTGTCGGTCCCGATTTTGACAATCGTTAGGCCATATGCATATGGCTTTTGAGAGGCCTTTGAAACTTCAACGCCAGAGTTCAAGTAATACCTAGAGTTCGTCCCGCGTAGTGAGCACGATTGTCGTCGTGCTCACTCTAAAGTGATGGCCGACCCGCTACTCGGGTTACCCCGGTTGCGGGCGGAGGGCACGTGTAACGGTCCGGCGGGCGGCGCAGGTGATGGCGGTGGGCATCGCGGTGGAGTTCTGCTCGCACCTCGTGCACTCGTTCAGCGTGCAGGCGGGCGCCTCGCGCGTGGCGCGCGCCGGCGCCGCGCTCACCACCATGGGCAGCTCCGTGCTCTCGGGCATCACGCTCACCAAGTTCGGCGGCATCATCGTGCTCGCCACCGCCAAGAGCCAGATCTTCCAGGTACGCGCGCACTGACACGTACCGGCTGCGCGGACCTCAGTCAGCCGACGGGGCACAACGCATTACGAACACATTTGGGCAATGTCAATGCTTTGTTTGACAACTTCAATGCGTTGTGATCGGTTGATTAGGCTCCGCGCAGCTTCGGTCCGCTTCAATGAAATCACACCCTTACAGATATACATCTCCCCACTGATTGTTTACAGTCGTATTTCACTAATTCAAACAATAAAATCTAAAAACATTACTACAAATGTATCCTTCCCTATACTGAAACTGATTAAGGTAACATCACGGAAATGACAGCTGTCTCCCTGATACCAATTTTACTTTTTCGACTGACGTTTTTATTGCTGTCTATCCCTTAATGTCAACGTCAAATTAGGTACCAAAATGTTATCTCCGTGTCTCCTACCTCCGTCTCTCTGTTGTTATCATCACGCTGTCTTTCCGTGGCAGGTGTTCTACTTCCGCATGTACCTGGGCATCGTGTTGTTCGGCGCGGCGCACGGCCTCATTTTCCTGCCCGTGATGCTCAGCTATATCGGTAAGTCATATTCACGTGGATTAGGTGACGCGAAACGATGCCATCTGCACGGAAAGTACTCCGAATACTGAAGAAAATTGTACACAAAGGAAACATATCTTTAGATTAGACTTAGAGATGCAAAACTGAATTCATTCTAGAAAAAAAAATAGTCACGTATTTTGGCAATTAGGTTTGTTTTTACCGATTTCCTTTTATATTATATTTGTGACAGATATACCTTCTTTATAATTGACCCTATCGATTGACGCCTTTAAATCTCTTTTCGAATTTTAGCCAAATGTGGTGACAAATTTACTATGAAAAATCTTTGAAAGCAGTTTAACTTCAGTTTTAAAATAAAGGAATCCTTTAAGTTTTTTTAATCTTTTGTATTAGAGTACTTTTTCGCTAGGAGGCATTGTTCGAAACACCCCGCGAATAGTTAACTCAGTTTGCGCGCGGAACTATGTGTGAATGCTTTCATTTGTTCGTCAGTAAGAATACAATATGTTAATATTTTTGCTCTAAGAAAGGTTTGCCCGCACATAGAGCCGCGTGCAAGTTACATTATCACATGGAGTTTATGTCAGCTAGTGTATATGTGTAGCAAACTATAGTTATAGGGCGTCTACCGGTTGTGATAAATTACAAGGCACCCCGAGAATTATTAATTGTAATTAATATTAATTTATTAATATTAGTTTGAATTTATAATAGTTTAAATCATACAATTTATAGTTATAGAAATAACTAAGTCATAATGGCGCACAAGTTTGTTGTGACAAAATTTGACATTAGATCTGATTCTGATCAAAAACTGGATACTTGGTGAATGTCATTTACATTTGACATCACTGTTTCTTCATTGAATTTGAGAAATATCTCAGTTTGAAAAAAATACTATTTATGTTGATTATATATGTTAGTGTCATGTCACTTCACAAATACTTCAGTTTTCATTTTCCTCTAAATTTTCTACACATTGTTTAACAAAACAATATAAATTTTTTTGGACGTTTCGTTTCGTTTGACACGGTGAAATTCACGCATGCAAATCGATTTTATTTTTCGTTTTTATTTTTTAAAATATAATTTTATTCGAACCTGCTTGTGTATTGGACCTTTTATTTTATTATATTTTGTTTTAGTGGCTTTCCTAAATAATAAATAAATAAATTACCAAATTATGAAAATTAAAATTTAATATGCAATTTAATTAATTCAAAATTAGCTATATTGTGGAAGTAAGTACATTCTTATCCTTCCACACACTATAGTACATATCTTCCTGATAAATACCTACATTTCCTTAATATTGAGTATATGTTGTCTAGCAACTGACACTAAGGTTGGACACAGTTTTACAAATATATTAATTATTAACATTTTAAATTGGTTGAAAAATTTATAGCATGCTATTTAGAGAAGCCACAATATCACTATTATTTATGTAATTCTTCTTATTTGCACCATTGTGACAACTATTAGCTTCGCATTATATTTTTTTCTTCTAACGCATTAAAAGTTACTAACCCTAGACTAAGTCGGTGTTTGTGTGTGATAAAATATTGATGTGACGAGTCGTCAAAGAAATGTGAACTTTATAGCCGAAAGTATAAAGTTTAAGTTTCTTTACAAAAAGTGTTCGCTCATACGTGATTCGCGCTTCGTACAAATTATGTGTTTTGAATCAGTTATTATAGTTTGTTCAATAATAAAAAATCATCAACAATATAACATAGCTTGGGCGCATCTACCAATTGAAAATCTGTTTAATTTTTTGAAAAAGCTATAAAACTGATTATATATCCGAAGGGTTTGTATATCATTGTAGGCCTTGATCGATCTATTACAGGAGTTAGGAACTGACCGACTGGTTTCAGCAAACTTCGGTTCGAGACTAACAATACCAATTGACAACAAATATCGTTCACAAAAATATTTTCCAGTAGTTTAGTGTCACACCACGATGTCACTAAAGTGAGATGGAGTTAAGTTCACGCCAATCGGATAACACCGGGCAATGTACCATAAGTTTTATAAGCAGGTGAATTAAATTGAACATTTCAGGTTCGCCAGTTAACAAACAGAAGTTAGCGAACCAGATGCTGCGCGGCAAAGAGGCGCCGGTGCAGGAGACCTCCCTGACTAGAGTAAGCGACGCCCCCACTCATACACAAAGACTTTACCACTTCGACACGCTTGCCGCGTGAGCCATGCGCGCCGCGCCGCATTCCGCGAGCGCGCGCCACATAACTCCTGCCACCACTCACGCTAATGTGAACTGTCGCGGTTCATAACCGTGAGGCGTTATTTGGCGCGCACTCATACGAGAATGGACTCTTTCACTATTAACCAGTGACTCTTAAGAACATTAACCTTTTTATTGATGTTTATTCCATTTTTTTTTGTCTTTGTCAAAAAGTTAGATTGTCTTTTGTTTTTTTTAATGACTTTTCCTTGAAAAATGTTAAGCAGTATATGCTTGCCTTAAATGTCATTAGGTTGTCAATATGACATTGTCATTTTTGACAATTGACGGGACCAAATAGTGTCTAGTCTTAATATGTACTATTTTAATTTATTATTCCTACTTTTCTTTACTTAACGTTTTATAATGTGTTAGGAATATTTATATTCGCTTTATTAACGAGGCTTCTAGACAAATGTGGTAATGTAATCTCTGCTCTAAATTAACAGTATTTACTTACATATATAACATTTTTATGTTATATACACTTTCGTTAACAATAGAGAATTTCAATTTGAAAAAAGGTGGAATAAACAATAACGGGTTTGTATATAAAATACATATAACTGATAGTTAATAAATCATTAAACTATCGAATTCATGCATAGTAGTAATAGTATCGCGTCGTCAGTATTGAATAACATTTTTTACATAAATATTAAATTAAATTAATGTTTGATATAAACTTGTTCATTCTCGTTTTATAGTTCCGTACTAACTCCAATTTTGTTATGTATTGTGGGCAGAAAAGTGGTTCGTTTTGACAGATGTCATTAGCATCTGCCGGCCTAGGCAACTAGATGACAGTGACACTTGCCGAAACGTCAAATATCGTTATGTACCGTCAAATATGATTTGATGGTTTCAAGCTAATAAATATAATTAAAGTAATAGCTTTTTATAACTACTTTTCTGCCGAATGAAGAATATCGATGTTTTGTGTAATTTTATAACTAATACCTTTTGTGAAACGGGGCATGCCCTTGGTGGAGGTTCGAGCCGACTTCAAAACAAATGTGATTTGTTTCTAAATTTTTATTAAATAAATAAATTAGTCAAAAAGACATTTGGTGAGTTTTATTCAAGTTCTCTATTAATATTTTGGAGTCGGTGGTTTGTCTTTCTCTTTAATTAATTATTTAAGATGTGCTTATTACTATTAACACACAAAAGGTTTTGGTTGTTAAGTTACACAAGCCAACGGAATACTTGATGTTTTATTATTATATTTGATTATTTAATTTAATATTTTTAGCATTTATTCGTGTAATGTGTATTGCGGTAATCGTTGTTATTGCACGCAAAATGAAAAGTGCGCGCACGCAATACCAATACCAACGCAGGAAAACAGACAATAGTTCAATTTTGCTTGATTTAATTACTTGACAGTATAATAAAATAACTTTGATTTAATATTAACTTATAATAAACGATTTATATTATGCCAAAAAGCCATAAACATACATAAAATCTAACTAATTATTTAATTCAAAACCCACCTCTTTCATAAACTTCTTCCGTGACACTCGTTTCATTGCGTGCGCGCACCGCTAGGGTTAATGGATTTTTTAATTTCCGGTAATCGGGAGTTGAACCCAATTGTAAACCAAGCCAGCTATTGTATACAGCATGTGTCTATAAATATCGGTCTGTACGTACGTGCGTGTCACACGACCATTCCTACTAACTTCGAATTTAAATTATAAATAATTTATTGTCTTTTTTATGTGTTAATTTATTGTCTCGTTGTCTGTGTCACTGCCTTCTTAGTTTTGTTTTTATTTGCGCAATTTTGTACTTAGTCCTGCCCCCGGTTTAATTCGAATACTTACGAAACAGTACTTAATATTTTGTACTTATCGTGTCTTAAATGAAAATAGGTTTTGTTTTAAAAATTCCGGAATAAAATATCTGGCTAATTGTTATTATTTATGCAAGTTTCGAAATATCAAGTTTAATAAGCTTTTGATTTTGTTCGCTTGTAATCAAAATGTAGAATTGTTATTTTATGACAAATTGACTTTCCTACAAATTGTTCCATACATATATGTAACTAAATACATTCAAAAAGTAACACATGTCACAAAAACAATGACATTTGTCACAGACAGCAAATCATAGACATTCCATCTTAAAGAAATAACAGAAGTCAATTTGCCATAATGTTTTCAGTTAGCTTTACATAATGCACATTGTATTTTAAGTTATATTTTCATTTAGTTTTAATGATAAATTAACAAATTGGGGTAAATATGTATAAAGGGCACTAACTGGAGGCTTCGATTAATCGGTGGTTGTTTAGGAAGTAACCTGGTGTGGGTTGTACCGCAATGTCTATTAAAAATGTAAGCACACATCTGTTTTTACAGGTACGACTGTAAAACAAGAAGGATAATTAGTGAACAAATTCTATTTATTGTGAAATATTTTAATGAAATTATTTTCCCTGCGTTTTACGTGTTCTGTAGTATTTAAAGAGATTAGACAGTTGCCCTCGATGTTCCTAGTTGTTGTCGAACACTGCATCACGTACTGATGTACGATGCAGGAATCTCCACTTAATTAGTACTTAAAGTTTGTATGGGAGGGTGCGGCTTATCCAAAGGTTTTGGCGTACGGTCCGCGGACCGACAGACAGTTTATTATTGTGATAGAAATAAATGTATGTTTTGTAATATTTTTCGTTTTATTTATTTTATGACACCCCATGCATGATGCACCTTTCTGTTCTTCGATGCATGAAAAGTTATTATTTCTAAATTAATGCTTAGTTTACATGATGGTTATTGAGAGTACACTATTATGTAATATTTTGTGTTTTCTACCGTATAATCAACCTTTTTTAGAAATAAGGTTTATGTAATAAATATAAATTACACAAGTACGTTGTACACTTTATCCATCATGTGAACAGGCCCGATCGAACCTAAGGATCATTGCCATGTAATCGTAAGTATAGGAATGTAATAAAAGGTCCAATGTACATTATTAATGTGGTTATTCTTTATCTTGCATGAAGGAACTTCTAAGTCCGATCCAAAACAGCGTAAGAATACTTTTCTTTAATATTGTTGTCGAAATATCAAATTAGAAATTAGATTTACTTACACATCACTGTCAGTTGAAATATATTTAGACAAGGATTTTGTTTTGGCTACAAATATGGTTGCCAAGCGAGAGTGGGGCTATTTCTACCAACTGTATTTTGAATTAACTGTCGTGTATTTTTTCCGTTGAATTGGTGACTACGAATTTTCTTTCAGCTGTCTTCTAGGGATTCTAAATTTTTGCAATCCACATCACAGCATATTATGTTGATAAAGTTGGTTCGCTTACTTACTCAGCTTACGGCCCGGCACCCTATGTTACTCTCATTCTCACACGAAAGAGAGAAATAACAGGATGAAGGATAGAGATATGATGACGTCGGATACCGGAGCGTTAGATCGAGGGATTAACTTTCAAGCCGGAACCCCCCACCCCTAACGCTACGCCCCTAGCTTGGTTGCTATTAGTCCTCAATCCCGGACACCCTGTCAAAGGCATATTTTCCATTGAATGTCCAGTCCGTGGTCCTATGTCTACAGCTCAGGCTGAGGCTCTTTTGGCTGGGGTCTTGAGCATTTTGCAAAAATGCAACCGTATTGTTACTGCACTGTCTTGCATTCACTTTGTCTGAATCTGTCTCCATCTGGCGCTTAACGGCAAAAAACTCTACAACTGTCCCAATTACCAGTTTCAACCCGTTCCGATAAGCTATAGCAGTGTGGCGCAGGCTGTCTCTTTCTGCATTCGGTCTCTCATAACGAACTCCTAGCTTCAAAACACTCTTGTCAAGTCTTTGGGCGATGTTTCCCGGGTCTGAGTCTGCAGTCAGAGTCAGATTCTGTCTTTTCCTCATGGGACTCACAAGATTGCCTCGCATTATGCAGTTTGTATGGTCGCCGTCATTCAAGATCCTTGTCTAAAAATATACAAACAAAATTATGAACCCTATACTCACCGTATGATCATTTTACCCAAATAGTATTATTAAACAGTGTTAGCACAGATTATTTTGTTAAAAGATAGACATAGTTAAATTTAAATTAAATATACTGCCTGCTATTCATTGAATATTTGATGCTCATATTGTTTAACAAATTGGTGTGTGCCAAGACTCCCAAGACAGAAGTGAAAACATTTTACTAGTCCTAGTCGACTCGAGACGCCACATCTTGATTGGATATTTATTTATTTATAACCGATCTTTGCCGCTCAATCCCATAGAATATACTCAAAATAAAATGCTCAACGTAAATAAGTTTTCACTTCTAAAAGTAAATAAAAAACACTCACTCGTAGGTCGCAGTGAAATCAGTATTCATCAATTGAGCGTTAATCATAGTTATTTTCTATTGATGTATTTATTGTATGTGAGTGCAGTCTGCTTGAAAGTTGACCATCGACTGTGATGAACACATTTTTCATGAACAAGCTGTTAAGAAGATTACATATCTATAATATGTAATAGATAAGATAGGGTTACCAGCGTAATATAAAAAGCATTATAAAAAAGATCTGCAAATTATATTAATATTTTAATCATTAATAATTACTTTGTAGGTAGATAATTATTAATTACTGTTTCTTAAAAAAATCCCTTTTAAATATCTTGATAGAATACCATGTTTTGCAAAGGTAATGAGATAGATGTGACCCATCCGATTGTAAATACTAAGGCGTAAAATAATCAAGTAAATATGTCCATGCAATTGCTTTAGGCGGTAAGTAACCCTGTCGTATCTATGTAATGTATGTTGATTTTGTTATCACTTATCTACCAAGCACTTGGCTATATTGCTCGAGTGGTGTGTTCATTTCATGACTAATAGTTAATTTCCGGAAATTAGAAGTACTTGAGTCTTAAGGTACCAGTCCTAGCGATTTATTGAACATTAGTGCAGTGCCACGGACTAAGATACTTTTCCGTTGAAGCGGAGCAAAGATGACGGAGCTCAACTGACCAATCAAACGCATTGAAATTGTCAATATCTTGTAATGCATTATGATTGGTCAGCTCAGCTCTGGTTCAATAGAAACGCAACTTAATGTTTGTGGACCGTCTGCAGATGCAGGCTGCAGTCCCATTTGAACGTATGTATTTATTTTTGGCAAAGTTGATGGTCAACCTTTAGCGATATAAATAAGCTTGGTTACTGCAAGCTTTACTGACTTCACAGATGTTTTCACGTCATTCATACTCTTTCTCAAAATTATTTCTAAGGCGCTTAAAATATAAGTATTAGTCTGTAATGTCCCACTGCAGGGCAAAGGTAACTCAGTTGATGTCAATTCAGTGAGGAGGATAAGGTGGTTTACTCTTCATACATGGCTCGGAGTTCAGCTCACCACACCGCCATAGGAAGCGTAGTGATTACGCATATTTTTCCTCACTGTACTTCAGTGACCAAGAGACTTGATTTGCAGTGAGATCATACATGCCGATACTTTGGATAAACACTTTACATTGAAAGTATAACATAAAGCTCATTAACAGCATTTTGGTTAGCTATCAAGTGGTTTGTCCATTTCAGTCATACGCTATTTTCCAAAGAGACAAAATATTTTCGCTTCCGTAATCAAACCACTTGATTATTATAAAGTGTATTATTTTATAATGTGACCACAGTTTAAAGTGTTTATGCAAAAGCAAACAAGTGTTTATGCGATGTATGTCAGCCTAAGAAAATGTTGATCGCCGTAGTTCTTTGTCACCTAATAAAAATTTAACAATATCTTTAGGCGAGCCGTTCCACCCGGGACGCACTATACCTAATATTATTGATTGCGATTGCGCTAGTGTGAACATGTACATTTAGGCAAAAAATCCTCTTTACAAAATTAGTAGATAAGGAACAGATACACATTTTCTTAGGCCAACACTACAAGGACAACAAAGTCCGTATATTTGTGCTACTTTGTGCTGTGCGGTTTGTATTCAACGCTCGACGTGCTGTACAACTGTTATTGCTTTTGTGTACGCTCTTAGCGGTTAATTATCCTAGTCGGCACTAGTATAGCCCGAGTCATGGGAAGTGTCACCTCAGTAGGTAAATTTTTTACTTGATGACGGCCGTTACTCGCGCTTTGCTATGATGCGATGAGCCTTCTAGATCTGCCGTAAGTTAGTCGAAGAGTAGCTTATAAGTTTTCAAGTCTAGTCTAGACTCAAGTCTTGGGAACTTAATCACAACGCTGATTTTAGAGGTAAATTAAAGCGATTTCGGCTAACTTCATCGAGTAACATCTATTTATTTCTAATGCTGGGGCCACACCTACGCTCAATGTCAATGCCCATTGAATGCAATAATTTTCAATGCAATATAGTGGGTGGCTAGACTTAAACTGTCAATGTCAATGTTTTAAATTTGTCATTGACAACGGCATTGAATTTACTTCAATTCAGGCAAAATGGACGTCGACAGAGCTCTATATTTCATGAGAGCTAATTTACTATACTACTTATACCAAACATTTAATAACTATATCATTGACATAATGTATGACTTGTATTACTTACCTCTGTATTTAATGTGCGACCACTATCATATACTCCTCGCAGGAAATTATCCATCGTTTCGAATGCAAACCAATTAGTTGTATAAACGTCATCTTTGCCAGCTCCGGACTTAAAAGTTTTTTTAATTTTGTTTAAATGGGATCTATAGTAACACATTAGGCTGTCCTTTTTCCTTTTAATTTCTTCAATTGTTGTTTTAAAAGGTAATATTCCCATTATTCGGCGCCAAGCATCACTTTGCGCCCCACGATTTTTGAAACATTTCAGTTTCGGATCCCACAAACATGGTTCTGTTTGCAGGATCTCAAGAAATGTTATTACTTTGTCGTTACTCCACTCTGTGGCCATAGTATGTGTGTATATTCCGTCCTAAAAAACAAATACGTCTGAACTCGTTGCGCTCTCGTCGCACACTGACAATACGTAGTGTGGCCGCTTCATGCATTTAACTCTCGCATTAATCTCTTTGATGTACCGCCACTCGAGCTATCGCATACGCCATATGGCATTGTCAATGCTATTGTCAAATTATGACGCATAGTCGTGGCTATACCTACGGCTAATGTCATATTCTATGGCATATGGCATAGGTGTGGCCCCAGCATTTGAAGTGAAATTACTCAACCTTTTTTTCTACAGCAGAAATTGTCTTTGGTCATAAAATCGACCTTATTAGTTTACATTTTAAATTACTTAAAAATAAAAAGTTTTTATAGAGCAATGCATGTTAATTGTTATAAGCATAAATAACGATTGGTCAAACGTAATAAACAATATAATAGACTAGACTAGAGATAATAGACTCGACCATAAACACATGAATAGCCAATAACTATTTATCCAGGCATAACCCGCAACCGGGGACGTCGGCGCGTGTCCCCGCGCGGCGGCCCGGCCTACGGCAGTGTAGACTCCTCGGAGCCCCTCGCCTCCACCAGCGGGACGGTCAACGGGTTCACCGACGAGATGTAGACTCCACGCGGTATGTACTGATGGACCAAGGAGGTAGAACGCGACAACAGACAAACATGAAACATGGAGGTAGGACTCAACTAGAACAGATAATTATGTAACAAGGAGGTACGACTCCACAGACAGAATAGATAAACTACATAGGCACTATTTGTGGTTTTTGCAAATGCGCACTTCCATCTATTTTCTCTGGCGAGTCCGAACCAAAGCCGGTTTTCCCACTAAAGACAATTTCCTCTATACAGGAAAATGGTTCAGTGATCCTTTTTCGTCTACAGAAAATGTTGCAAAATCGACCTTAGTTTACATATTATTATATAAAAACAGATGAATGGACGACTGATTTGAATCTGTAAAAAAAATGAGTAGCGGCTATGAGTAGTCTTTTTATTCATAACCGCTCCGCTACGGGCTATTTACCTATAAGTATTTTTACTAAGGTAACCTGCCAACAATGTTTCCAAAGTTATTTGAGTCATTCTCCAAAATAAAGTATGAATAAAACTAATTCATGTAATGTTCGTCGTTTATCGCCTTGGGGGAAGTATGAGGACAAAATGTTTTAAAAGTTAACGTTACATAATAATCATAATATGTATATCTCTTATCAACTTGACGAAATATTCTAAAATATTAAGTAAACTGTACATATATTTAATTAATATGCTAGTTTTAAGGCGTTGCTGTAAAATAATCAAACTATTTGAAATTATTTGACATGAAGGCACAGTGGCGCCTTCACTATCTTGACGACTACATTTGGAACTAACATAAACATTCCTTAACTAAGGCGATTTCATAGTTCCCATCATGTTCCCATAGACAATTTCATAGTTCTCACTGTACTGATAATTTCAGTGAGTGAGATAACTCGACCAGTTTTTAAAACCAAAACATTTTTATAAATTAAGCGTTAGAATGTAGGAAGAAAATTGATATTAATTACTAACCAAATGGATATTTTGTAACTGTATATTTTGGGTAGATTTAACATGTATTAGGAATTAAAGTAAATACTTTATTAGTAACTTGCTAATGGATTACATATGTGTCTATGTATCTAAAATATTATATTATCTAAATATATGTACCTTATTATAAATAACATAATATTAAAACGTCTCGAAGTTAGACAAATGTAAAATACTAATTAATACTTTATTTATGTGTTTTGTAAATACATAATTTACAATTTTACATTATTATGTAAATTAGATTCTCGACGGTTAATAATAAGCTTCTTGGGGTGCTCTGGCTACATTTCTTTCACAATGGATACAATTAAACTCTGGTATTGTGTGACGTGGTAGTAGATGTAGTTTTTATTAAAAACTACATCTACTACCACGTTCATAATAATCATAAGAATCGTTTAAAAACTTTTTAAACGATTCTTATGATTATTATGAAATAGGTTTTAGTATTTTGTTGTAACTCCAAATCGTCTTTTATGTTTTAAAATTGTCAATTGACATATGTTTTAAAATTGATTTAGGTTTTAAATTGTCTTATGTTTTAAATTGCCTTATGTTTTAAAATTGTCTTATGTTTTAAATTGTCTTATGTTTTAAAATTGTCTTATGTTTTAAAATTGCTTTATAAATTTACTCAGATTGATAGCCTATAATCCGATTTTGCAGCTGTGTTTTATACCACGTTACAAAAAAGAATGCGATGATATCATTTAAACGTTAAAGTATGTACTTATAAATAAAATAAAAAATAATAAAAATGTGTAGTAAAGTAATGTAACTCGCGCACTTTTATATGTCATGTCTTGTATTGGACTGTTGAGGCCTAAACAACTGACTGTCCAGCGTAGCTTAAACCTTAAAATAAAACCAGTTAGGCTGAACTTCGTTTAACACAGAACGTGCGATTTAGGCGGGAGGCGCCGCGCATTTTGGCGCCCGCTCTCAGTGTGTAAGGGGCCTAAACCTGTATATTTTTTGGGCCTTTGCCCAGCAGTGGAACATTACAGGCTAATACTATAATGTATAAAGAATTCACATCTCTTTCGATGTTTATAAAATATTGGCTAAGCTGCAAGCATTTAAGCTCTTGCTTATGACAGTAATTTTAATCATATCCTTTTTATTTCCAATTGGTTTATTGACTGTAGATAACTAATTGTGTTCTAAGTTATGTAAAATTCATTTTGCGTGCCTTCTAAAGTCAATTTGCTAAGCAAAGACTAATTTTAAAATGTTAAGTTTTAAGAGGTTACCATTTTGATTAGTTTTCTTAACAACATAACAACTGGCCTAACCAAATCAGCATTTTAATGATTCCCTTGTTTATTATTTAATTATTCGTAATATTTTTAAAATGTAGTTGAATTTCACAGATAATATACCAAAACATGCAAAACCAAAAGCAATGCATGGAGTAAAGAGCAAAACAATCATGGCGTGTTGATGCTATGTATTTCATTCGTTGACGCAAATGTTTAATTATTTGTGTAATATTACGGCCGGTTCACACATGTGTCTGTTTTACTGTTCCGTTTTATCGTGTACGTTTTTTTTTCGTCGATGGCGTATGTAGTTGTATGAGCGACTTCACACATGGCACAGTATTCCGTATACAGTAAATAATATACAACTACGTACACGATAAAACGGAACAGTAAAACGGAGACATGTGTGAACCGGCCGTTATTTTGAACTAATCAGTATCATTAGGAGGCTATTATAATATGTATGAATACGGAAGTATTTCATTGAAGGCTAGCTATACGCTTCAAAAGCAAAATGTTTCTTATTTGTAGTTAATGTCTAGGTATTCTATATGATATGCTGTGACTTAGGTAATATTAGGCAAGTACATTCCGGTAATTGAGAATATGATTTTAATATCACAACTTGATATATTATTATGACAAAGTAATACTTATTGTTCTTTCTTTATATTTTTTAAATGTTTAACCTTTTTTATGTTGGTCCTATTTTCGATACCATCAAGAGAGTATTAGTTTTAAATTTCAATGTTGTTTATAGTGTTTTACTGCCTAATAATTTGTGTAAACATTTGTAAAACTTATAAGCAGACGGCTTGTTCTTGGCTAGTGACTTAGTAACTCCCAACATTGAAGATCTCAAGCCTTCGTTAACTAATTATACTTATACCTTATATTTCTCTATCACATAAACATGAAGAAAAATAAAGATATATTTTCGGCCACCCATCTTAAAATCTGCTAGTCGCTGCTTCATAAACGTAAGATAGTGAAAAAGGAAATCATTTGAAAGTTTATTATATTTTGTATTCATTTGTATTAATAAAAATGTACCTTATTTGTTAACCAATAAGAGTTAAGATGAACTAAAACATTTTATTACTTTTGACACTGTAATAGAGGTCGAACATGTAAGACCTAATTTAGTTTTAATTAATACTAAAACTTAGTGTTTTTTTCTATGTACCTCCAGTATTCGGCCGAAACAAAAATGCATCTACTTAAGGTAGAAAATGATTAGCTAGTTTGGGTTTTATAAATTGTTATTTCTGTCACATATAATATAACTATTTATACTCTATTTTACTGACGATGATTAAAATTCAAACGATCACGACTGATTTTTCAACCAAAGAGAACTTCTTCCGTTGAGGAAAAAGGTTCAGTGATGAGGTTAGAAGGAATTAAATCATTAAACCTTTTCCTTCTTCAGAAGGAATCCTCTTCGGCTGGAAAATACACAGTTTACATTTTAACTGTAGTATAAAAAAATAGAGTGTAAACTTTGTTTTTGTTAATCATAGACAAACTTCATATTAGGTAGAATGTGTGTGACAGAGACAACGCTATACAGAACCGAAACTAGCCAATCATTATCCTTTAAAGTAATGGGTTACTGTTTCGGGTACTGTAACTGTAAATACCATTATAATCTACATTTTCTATGCGTATATGTAACTCTGTATTTATGTGTTAAAATGTGTAATAGTTTATTAATAAAATTTAAATAATTATGGATGGATTTGTCTTTGACTATGGACTTGTAAATGCTATAAAAATACTTTGATTGTAACGAACTTAATGATTGTACTTATCTATATCTATCTATAGATGAATTAGAGTTTTTTTTATGGTATTGAAGGGTTTGCACTGTCGTTCAGGGTATAAGATAGATAGGCCTTAAAGAAAGAAAGCGGCTTAACCCGTAGGTAGGGTAAACTCGCCGGGTGTTGACTGCAAGGGATTTTTAGCCATTACAGCTGAAGTCTGCCGAAAAAAGATACTTAGCCTTCTTTTGGCAGAATTTAAATGTACAATGTTTAATTTAGACTTTTAGTCCGGAACACATATCCTTGTTCGTTTTTAAATACGGAGTAAGAAGTGAAAATAAAAGAGATGTTAGGTCGTATCAATTTAATTTGTTACCAATTGTAATTATTTACAATGTCGGCGAGGTGACTAGATTCGTTTTGTTGTAATGTTTGAGCAGAAAATATCACGCATCCGTCAAATAATGCTTCGTGTGTGGGCAACACTTGCTCTGTTGTTATACATACAAAAATATATAATATATACGTCATACATATATAAAATAGATAAAAATATATAATAAATAGTATATATATTACTTAAGTTACGTTCCGTTCACACAGTCCTATCACAAACTTAACAAGGAGTACTATTTTAAAAACAATTCAACAATTAACATTCCAATATAACAAACAAAACAAACAGAATATTAAAAACATTATTTCATTTAACAAACTTTAACACTGCACATCTTAAATATAGTTTATAGTCTAGCAGTAACTCTACCTTACATTATTTATATCAAACACCACAAAAATAACACGGTCGGTTACAATAAATATTAAAATTATTCGTAAAATGAAACGCATAAAATATTAAACAATGTTCTATTTTTACGTTCTGCTTTGCCAGAACTTTTTGCAGCATTTCTTGTCTATTAATGGCTTCAAGATTTATGACCATTCTAAATTAAATTTTCAATTACATGTGGCAATGATGTTATAGTCAAGTTTCGGGTTGTTATAAAACTGAGGAAATACTTAAAGTTAGTGTCTAGCTCTAGATCATCTATTTGTTGTTAATTAATTATGATATTTGGTCTTGGTATCAATAGATAATGTTCAGTCGTCATTACAACTTTTTGAGCAAACAACCTTTTTTGAACGATCTTTACATCAATAATTGTTGCGTGGAACCCGTTCTTTTAGGTCGATTTTGAACATCGAACATGGGCTGTGGTTTTCCATTTCGAACGTGGGTTGTTGAGTCTGTTGAGAGTGCGCGCCCAAAAAGGTAGTGTGTGGTGGTTGTGTGAGGTTACAGCTCTAGAGGCCCGAACAGGTGCTTGGCCTGGCAGTTCTCGTTGGCGTCTCCGAGGAACTGAGCGAACAGCTCCTGGTACCGGGAGAGGGTTAAACCACCCAACTTACGATCGTCGTCCTGGAAATAAAGGGGGTAAGTCGTTAGTTTATGGTAAATATTTGTTAATTTTTAATGGCGTGGGAATCTTCCCGTGACGAAGAGCGGTGTTTTCCGCTCGAGAGATTGGGTACGTATTTGTGTGAATAGTTTCAACACGAATTATACTTAGTTCTGTTTCATTTCAACCACCGAACAGATATTGCTAAAAAATGGTGCAGACAGATACTGATCCTTGAGAAAGGATAGTGGCTACCTTTATTTAATCCTGAACTTCATAGTAAATTGCGGGGAGCCGCTAGTCGTAATTAAAATGTTGAAGTCATAATTTCTGATGCTGGGGCCACACCTATGCCATATGCCATAGAATATGACATTAACCGTAGGTGTAGCCACGACTATGCGTCATAATTTGACAATAGCATTGACAATGCCATTTGGCGTATGCGATAGCTCGAGTGGCGGTACATCAAAGAGATGAATGCGAGAGTTAAATGCATGAAGCGGCCACACTACGTATTGTCAGTGTGCGTCGAGAGCGCAACGGGTTCGGACGTATTTGCTTATTACGACGGATTTGCCTCAAAATCGCACGTTTTTGTCTATACGTGGCTATGGCGACAGAGTGGAGTAACAACAAAATTATTACTTTTCTTGAGATTCTGCAAACATGGTCTCTTTATTCGATAATGATTTAATAAAGTCAAATAATATAAATTAACTCTCATGAAATATAGAGCTCTGTCGACGTCCATCTTGCCTGAATTGAAGTAAATTCAATGCCGTTGTCAATGTCAAATTTTTCCAATAAATGAACATTGACATTGACAGTTTAAGTGTAGCCACCCACTATATTGCATTGAAAATTATTGCATTCAATGGGCATTGACATTGAGCGTAAGTGTGGCCCCAGCATCAGAGTTGACGTTTCTACATTCATCTATCTAGCTCCGTGCCATGTCATAGTTTTAAGATATTCAAAAGTAAACCTTACGGTGTACAAAATACAGTCGATAATACTTTATCGATAATAAAAAAGAATGAGAAAGCAAATGTATTACTATCAGCATAAAGTTCAAAATGCCTTGAATAATCGTACGATACTCTCGCCGCACGGCACGTGCGAGCTCGATGCGATTTCTAATGCTGGGGCCACACCTATGCCATATGCCATAGAATATGACATTAACCGTAGGTGCAGCCACGACTATGCGTCATGCTGGGGCCACACCTATGCCATATGCCATAGAATATGACATTAACCGTAGGTGCAGCCATGACTATGCGTCATAATTTGACAATAGCATTGACAATGCCATTTGGCGTATGCGATAGCTCGAGTGGCGGTACATCAAAGAGATTAATGCGAGAGTTAAATGCATGAAGCGGCCACACTACGTATTGTCAGTGTGCGTACTGTGCGTCGAGAGCGCAACGGGTTCGGACGTATTTGATTATTACGACGGATTTGCCTCAAAATCGCACGTTTTTGTCTATACGTACTATGGCGACAGAGTGGAGTAACAACAAAATTATTACTTTTCTTGAGATTCTGCAAACATGGTCTCTTTATTCGATAATGATTTAATAAAGTCAAATAATATAAATGTACACTCATGAAATATAGAGCTCTGTCGACGTCCATCTTGCCTGAATTGAAGTAAATTCAATGCCGTTGTCAATGTCAAATTTTTCCAATATAAGAACATTGACATTGACAGTTTAAGTGTAGCCACCCACTATATTGCATTGAAAATTATTGCATTCAATGGGCATTGACATTGAGCGTAAGTGTGGCCCCAGCATCATAATTTGACAATAGCATTGACAATGCCATTTGGCGTATGCGATAGCTCGAGTGGCGGTACATCAAAGAGATTAATGCGAGAGTTAAATGCATGAAGCGGCCACACTACGTATTGTCAGTGTGCGTCGAGAGCGCAACGGGTTCGGACGTATTTGATTATTACGACGGATTTGCCTCAAAATCGCACGTTTTTGTCTATACGTATTATGGCGACAGAGTGGAGTAACAACAAAATTATTACTTTTCTTGAGATTCTGCAAACATGGTCTCTTTATTCGATAATGATTTAATAAAGTCAAATAATATAAATTTACACTCATGAAATATAGAGCTCTGTCGACGTCCATCTTGCCTGAATTGAAGTAAATTCAATGCCGTTGTCAATGTCAAATTTTTCCAATAAATGAACATTGACATTGACAGTTTAAGTGTAGCCACCCACTATATTGCATTGAAAATTATTGCATTCAATGGGCATTGACATTGAGCGTAAGTGTGGCCCCAGCATGAGAAATCATCATTGTTAGCAAGCTTTTTGACGGATGACATTGATAGGTACTTCATAATTTAAAAAAATAGAAAAGAACAAAGAAATCGTGTTCTAGATTTAATTTGAATGTCTACGTGTTTCTAATTTCCGTCCTGTCTAAAATATCAAAAACGTTTGAATAGTATTCTCATTGTAGAGGTTGGCGGGCGGCCAGCGGGGATCTCTGCCGATTCGGGATTTCTACTCCATGTTGCATAATTTCATACATATTCATAACATTGACACGATAACATTCAATAAACTTTTTATAGTTATTTTTTAGATATTTTTGGAATTTAATAACGCTATTTACTTGTCGTAATTTGTTAGCTGTTTTTATTTTGTAAGCTTGCTCGTTACGTATTTATTTTTTGATTGATTTTGATCTAAGTGATGACATGAGAGGTTTCTCCAAGCATTTCAGGCTTTTTACATACACTATTTTTTTTCTTATGAGAGTTTAAATGTGAACTAATGTGGTCGATTTTCCAGCTGAAGACGATTTCTTCTGAAGAGTTAAAAGGTTTAGTTATTTCCTTCCCTTCTCTGAAAACTTTTCCTCAATGTTGTTGTCTTGGGTTAAAATATCAGTCATGATAGTTGGAATTTTAACTCTCAAAATAAAAAATAGATCATACATGATTGTTTTTCAAAATTGTTCGTGTCATGACATATTTACGTCAAATCGTAAACAACCCTAGAACTTTAAAATAATTACTTTATTGTATCTGTCTATTGTTAGCTACGCTCTTGTCATCGGTCTGTGCCAAATTAAATTAAAATCTTTGTTATCATGGTAATTCGCTGGGTTCCGTCGAGGGCTGTGTCAACGACATGCGGAATACCAATCGCGTGCCAAGCGGATTCGCCCAGTACCCACATTATATTATATCTATTTACCGAGCAGCGGGTATTTCTAGAAACTCCCAGTTATTTCTGGCCCCGTGTTTATGAGTTGTTATCTCTTCCTTAATACATCATTGTGTATTTAAAATATTTTTCCATTCGTTTGTTTGTAATTATAACATTCTTCGTGGAGTTTGTTTGTTTTGTTATGTTAGGTTAAGGTTGCAGTTATTTTAGGTTTTAAATGACGTGCTATGCTATACTAGATGTTATGTATTCTTACATTTTCATAGCGTAAAGGAGTGAGTACTGAGTAGGTATACTTGGATACGGTTGTAATATCGTTTAGCCGGAACGCCATTGGTATAGTATAGTGCATTCTGCGATCGGACGTAGGGATCATTACAATCCCTGAAAAGTAATTGAATTCAATGTATAGTGGACGGATGTAACTTTGGTCTTAGTTTCGAGAGGCTATACGCTGTTTATATTTCGACAAATGAGGGTTGTACCTTACTTCCTTGCTACGTCTTTATCATATTAGTTGCGAACAACCGTATGTATGCAGCCTGACATACTTATTGTGCTAACGCTTACTTAAGCGTAAACTTTTGCAACCCTGAAACTATCACCACCCAAACATTTCTAAGTACTTACATTCAAGAGCGAGTTGAAAGCGTCATCGATGACCTTGATGTCGTCCACCACCATCCTCGACACGCAGTCGTACCGGTACTCCTCGACGCCGATCACTCCGTCCGTGTTGATGTCAATCATCCTGAAGTTGGTCTCGATGAAAGCCTTCATGGCCTGCGGGAAGTCCTCGTACTTGCGCCCGAGGCAGCTGTTCTTTACGGCCTGTTTGAACTCGTCCACTGTGATGGTACCGTCCTGTAAGGATGTGCTTTGAGATATTGTGGAGAGCGCCTGACTGCGGCTCAACGGATTCTGGTTTATTGTCAACAATGTAAAGTATCTATGTAAAGTAATATGCAAAAATATATATGGAAAGAACGATCGGATTGAGCCGAACTCATACAGTTTGGCTTGAGTTGGTGTACACATACGGAAAAATCGCCTCAGTTCACGTTAGTTCAGTTGATTCCACTGACTGACCCGAGCTTGACTGATGCGCGATTTGTAAATGGATTTCGATCAATTAGAACTGAAGGCAAATGTCCATATATGGTACCCTTGACTTCGCTAGAGATTCAACGAACACTTAAAGTTTTTATGATTATTTATTTTGATATTGGGAGATTTAGAATATTTGTATTCGTTGCATCACTAATCCTTTATCGAAACGTAGTTTATGATATACTTACGTAATGTTTTCGTACCCTTTAGAAAATAATCTAGAATCGAAGCAGTCAGTATTTGACTAGTTAGACTGTGGACCACAGTTAGAATTAAATAGTCGGAATCGGATATTATATTTAACTGTTACAATCCTTATGGTAAAGTCTGAAACAAAATTTATATTCAACTGATGAATCCTCACTGAAGGTACTGATAATTTCATTAGCATCATCAACTTATTTTGAACAAACTATCAAACTTTACATTATTTATAATGAATGTTACTGAAGTTAATTTACGTGCTCATGTCCTATATCCTAGATACGTTCTAATATTAGCGACATACCGTGGTATTGCACTGAGTTGCCATTATTCTGTCCACACCTGACATTAAGGAAACACTGACACACTAACTGACTACGAAACGAACAGTTTATTTATGTATTAAAATTAGAATGGTTATGAAATTTTTCTTTTCAGGAATTTTAATTGAATTTGCAGGGTTAGATTTGAATTTTGTATAAATAAATCTGCGAATAAACTTATAAATGTTTTAAATTTCATCAATACAAGATGAAAAAGTAATTATCTAAGGACAGATATATGGGACGGTAATGGCAAATGACAAAGTCATAAAGGCATGAGGCATCTAAAAGCCTTCCTTCTCTGACTAAATTAAGGATTAGATTATGACTAACTTCAATTCAATAGATTATCTTCTAGGGTCACTTTTCTATTTGACCTAGTGTGGGTTGGGTAAAATCACTAGTATGCTTGTTGATTTAGGGGTAGTTATTTAATTTCAAAGAATCCGTTGAGCCGAGTCAGGCGCAACAACTTATATCTAAAGCGCGAAGCATGGCGTGTGCTGCGCGGGCGCATGTGTGAAGAGGAGAGTTCGGCGTCGTTGACATTGGGCGAGTTTACTAGGCGAGTCAACAAGCAATCCTAGCTAACGTTAAGTTGAAAAGAAAAATCCCAAGTAATCATAAACTCAAAGTTGACGTAAAGTTTGTCGTGTGTAATGCTCGCTTTTGATTGGCCGCGACTCGTAAACTCGACCAATAGCAACAACGCTTTGCTGCAGAGTGTCGTTAATAAGAGTAGACCTCATTCGCACGGACTTTAGTACAAATAAGCTGGTGAAATTAATCAATTAGAGGTACCAGTATCGAGATTAAAAAGGATACATAATTCACGATGCGATGATTTCTCAGTGAACTGTGTCGGAACTAGGAACACTACGTTTTAAAGCTCTCGTGCGAATGAGGCATGTTGTGTTTAAGCAAAGATAGGCGTTACAGCTTATCTAGGTTCTACAACAGTTTAAATACTAACTTTTATTTAATCTTTTAACAATTATTTTTTATGATTTAACCTCGCTACTGAATCTTGTTTTGAACAAGAGAAAGACCATTTCAATTAATATTATGGTTATATAAATATTGTATGTATCTATTTGTAAGTGTGTATTGGGTGTGTTTCTTAAAGTAATGTTTTGTGTATTCGATGTTAACATCTTGTCATGAAATAAAATTAGACATAATAATTAAACTAGTTAGGTACGCGAGTAAAAGTAATTTTGTACATAAGACTCTTTCAAAAGTTTCATTTACAGTTCAGCACTTGGTACTTATATCACTAATTAAATCATAATTAATGAAACTAAATGCAATGAAAGATATTGTAAATTATAAGTTAGGTACCTATATACTTGCACTACTAGATATATTATCACTACTAGTACAGCTTAGTACTAACTACTTGCATTAACATAGATTAAAGGAGCCCAGCTACCAGAGTTACTTATGAGTATACTACGTTTGGTATCCAATCCACCAATCATATCAAACGTAGCACATCAAACTCTGCTCCAAGGCACCAAGCACAAGCTACCTCACAAACCATCAACACTAAAACAAAATACTACCAATTACGAACATCTAGCGGCCGTAAGCGCGCGTGGCGTATCGTGTATAGTGTAACCAACATAATCTGGCACCTTGTCGAAGTCCGCGAGTTGCGCGATCTCCTCCCAGAGGCTCAACATGACGTGCTGGTACTTGGCGAGGCGCGCGGGGGCGCAGTCCCCCTTGCCCTCGAGCACGCACGTGCGGAGCGCCAGGCAGTGGAAGTCACGCGCGTCCAGGAACCCGTTGTTGTCGATGTCTGCAACAGAAAGGGGGAGGGTTTGTATTTATGGTTTTGTATTCATTAAGTTGTACGCCTCGCTGGTCTAGGGGTATATGCTCATGCCTGCCAAGACTTGGGATCCTAGGTTTAGTTCCCGAAACGAGCGAAAAACATGTTTCGTACTTTTCTTATTTTGCTAAGTTGTATCGGATTACTATAAATCCCATCTATAAATCCCATCATTTTGTATAATGAGTGCAAATCGTGTGAGTTTCAAAAGTATGTACCTATACTGTTTTAATATACGAGTTAAGATGAGACAAAATCCGGATCCCTTTTATCTTTGGAATAGTGCCTAGGTTAGGTGGATAATAAGCTCCTTATTTATCAATAATTTATTGTTATCAAATTAGCCTGATGTGATGGCGCGTCGAATAGCTAGCACACAAATTATGATCACTACATTACAATGTCTGACAGAAATTCCTGATGTAATTCAATAATCAAAGTTATTAATACCTATACAAATTGGCTTCCATTCCTCCTAGAAAATCGGTGCAAATCCCTAAAGCAAACAAAGTTTATAGGAAGCTGTAAATTATCGTGTCACATTGAGCATGTTTTTAAAGGCTGGGCAGTAAATTACGGTTGTCGAGAGAACATTTGAATCATACCGTATCGTAAGTATTCATAATTATAGCGTTTGATGTTTAATAAACACTGAAATATTATTTTCGATTAAGTACTTTGGATTGGGTCATTAAAGCGTTTATAGCATTGAGCTGATTTATATAGCGCTCGTGGCGTAGTTTGACGTGTTAACTCATTGCGATTGTTAGCAACGTGCAGCTCGGCCCCTACTTGGATGGGTGGCCGATAGTAGCATTTCTACTTGAGCGCTACCGTGCTTCGGAGGGCACGTTAAATTATAGGTCCTGGTTGTATCAATCGTCAGACCATGTCAGAGGCCTTTAGGCGGTCTAAACCAGGGTTGGCTAAACTCACTCGAACTTACCTAATTTATGTACTTCGCGATAGGGTATGGTACAGTCGGCCAAGAAAGTGGTCTACCACTTTTGACAAAAGTTTCTGCGAGATGTAACGATCGCTAAGGTTGACTTTTCTATGCACAATTATGTTATGACGTTTTGTCTGTTATCTGAGATGCCTGACATTTGACATCATTGGGTGACTTAGTTGGACCTCTATTATTAAATGAAAATTGACCTTGTTGTTTCATGACGTTCAAATGAATCTCAACCGTAGGGTGGTAGACCACATTTTATGCTGACTGTACCTACTCCACTGTCGACTAAAAGGCTAGCAGCTTCTAACTAAACTTGCCCAATAGTCTCAATAGCTTACTAGATAATAGTGAATAGGCTTGGGAGTGGACAAAAATGATGATGTTGGTAAGAAGTTTCTAATAGCTACAACAAAAGTTATAAACATTATACTATATCGCGAAAACCTATTGTCTGTTACGCTTAACCGATTTTGCAAACATTCCGCATGGACATAGTAATGATGACCTAAAAGTGAAACGTAAGCCATTTTTCATCCCGAAATTCCCACGATACGTGTCAAGAAACTGCTGGGAACAGCTATTAAAACCTCTAAGCTGATATATTTATCTATCCTACCCTTTAGCATTGAACTAAAGAGCCGATTAACACAGTAGACTGTTACTGTCGAGTCGATCTCCCAATAGATGTGGCAACACTTGGCGCGGCGCGGCGCGGGCTTGTAAACAATACTCATTTAAATAGCATTCTTTTGCCAGGAGCCTCGGGCTCCATCGCAAACTAGATTCAGTCAGCGACTAGTCTCCGAAGGCCAATGGTAATGGCGAATGATATAAATGATGTATAAGTATATAACTAGCCGCGCCCCGCGTTGTACCCGTTCCCGTGGGAATTTCGGGATAAAATAAATCCCATGTGTTATTCTGACGTATAACCTATATTTCTGTAAAGTTTCATGCAAATCGGACCAGTAGGTTTTTCGTGAAAGAGTAACATCCTCACAAACTGTCGCATTTATAATATAGGATAGAATGGGTAGTGTGGAAAAGACGAACAGAAATGGAACTCTTTTAACTTTAATGACGTTTATCTCATTCATAAATTATTTAATTTTTCTATTTTTTGAGTGAATTGATTGCGAGAGTTCTTGGTTTCTCTTCTATAGGTAAGCGTGTTGCCACCAGAGCTTCGTTTGGTACTACCAATCATATCACTACGTAATACTCGTAAATAAAACATAGTCCCGGCCGCGTCTATCTGTCTGTCTGTTCGCGATAAACTCAAATAGGTACTACTTCACGGATTTTGACGCGGTTTATTTAATAAGTAGATAGAATGATTCACGAGGAAGGTTTATATGTATAAAAAATCCCAAAATTCCCACGGGAACGGGCACAACGCGGATAAAACCGCGAGGCACTGCTAGTGAAACATATAAAACAGTGCTCTGAAGGAACCTCATCCAGCATTTGGGCTTCACACGATCGTGTCTAGTGCAAAAACCGTCTATACCATGACTGCATCCACAGGATTAGTCGATTTATGCATTCCTCACGGGATACATTAATAGCCATGCTTTATAAATAGCTGCGTGGATTGTAGCCCGGTTTAGCAGTCGCCGGGAAATGTCAGTTATTTACTAGGGAATCTTAATTGCTGAAAATTGATATTGAATTGGCAACATTCGTGGTGGTTAGCGGAAGGCCAGTAATGTCGCCGCCGAATAGCTGTTCGATAATTTTAATTGGAGTTGGAGAATTCAGTTTGAGGGCGAAACGTATTGATTTTCTTGTATGTTGGAATGAGTGGTTATTGGTTAATTAGATGAGGTTAATGAGTTATTTCTGATAATATAATGTGAGAGAAATTACGGCAATTAGTTAGGTATGACTATTGGTTTATTTTTTCTTTAAGTACCTATGGCAGATTGAAATTCTTAGATTTTACATTTATGATAAAGCTAATAGGTTCCTTCTTACTAATTACTGAAAGGAACTAATCAATGCTAATCGCAGTTGGGCGCTAAAGTTTCAGAACTTTTTACCAAATAAATCTGGTTTTACAATGTGTCACCAATGTATTTTGCATTTATCGGTCTGAGGTTTTGTTAAATAGGTGAATGTAATAATTATTTTCGTACATAGGTAGTCTTTCATTATACGAAAGGTTTATAATGTAACCTAGGTACTAACTATTTTAAAGGTATCTTAATATGTAAGCTACTCCTTCGAAGCACCTATATGGGAATCGAGAGATAATTATATGGGATCTACAGAGATCGCATTCTCTGTAGCCGAAATCGGTTATCAATCCCCTCTCTCCCCTCTCAATATTTAGAATGGACGTTTAAAATTTACGTGAGCATCGTTTTATACCAATTTACCGCGGTATAATTTCCAACACCTAAATGAAAGGGAGGCCTCGTATTTTTTATCTCATTTATGGTGACTAAGCTTCTAGATTCCCGTGCTGTCTAGGACCTAGACTAGACTATAGTCCCTAGGCTAGTGTCGCAACGCCCCACCGTTTATCATTCCCAGGTTCAGTATTATCGAGAGCTGTGGGTGTGATGGATTGCTCAATGGAGACGACCTCCGTTGTGAAACTTGGCAGCCCCGAACACTCGCCCGATGATTGATCCCCCAATTGTTATTGTGACGGCCCGTTTCAGAACTACGTTACTACTATTAGTACAATCGATTATTGATTGATATTTTTATTGCCTGTCGTATCTTGATGGTTTAATGGGCTGAGATTCCCCGCGCATTAGGTAAGCGCGGTGATTTAAAGATACGCAGTTATCAGCGTGGTGATTGCGTTGAATCCTCCTCACTGTACTGATATTTTCGGTGTGACGAAAGGCCTTTGACTACTTCATTACAGACTGATACTACTATTCGTTATCATTGATAGACCCAGGATTTGGGAGATCCTGAGCTTGGCGAGGGTAGTGCTGGGTAGAGCAGAGTTACATCGACGGTAGAATTGGTTAAGTAAAGCATGCTGTTATGTAAGGAGTCCGCTTTTGAAGGGACAACAGCTCCTTTGACTCTGGATCTACCATACCACCGAATGTTATAGTTGATTGGTATTCAATCGCATCAATGTAAACAAAACATTCGTTGAATCCTGTCGACACCAAGGTATCTAGGAACAAATAAGTTTAAACCTTGAAACTAAGGTACAAATTGTCTAACGCACATTCAGGCTACCTAGTCTATAGATGCCGTTACGTTTCAAAAGCGTAAAGAAGACTACAATCCAAGATATCCTGAATACCTAATAAGGTTTAGTCGTTATCCGATTCTGTATGTCAACTCTATCTCCCATTCGGCCATCTCTATCTCCGCCATGGTGCTCTAATGGCAATTTCGGCCAGATATTATTAACCGATCGGTTTGACTCATTGAATTACAACTCGCTAGGTCACCACTCCAAGGCCAAACCTCTCGCAGCGATCCATCCCGGACCGAAAATAATCAAAAATCCCAATAATAAAGAGATTAATTAAGACGTTAATGTACATTCGTAGACGGAAACACATTAGTTGACAAATTAAAATGCCGTTATTTCTTTGGTTCAAGTCCAATGGGCAATATAAATCGGGAAATGTGCCTATTCGTTTGTGATCGCGATATAATTAGTCAAGTGCCTATTTTTCACCTCCGACCCATTCAATGTTGAGCTAATCATTAATTCTATTTATACTACTTGATATTTCTATGTATCTACGATTACTACGGGTTTAATAGCTTTATTTTTATTGGTACTGCGACCTAATTGTTTTGCGCGGGATTACAAAGCATAGACAAAACCTATAGATATAGATAAAAATAGACATTAAATTAAGTATGAAATAGCTTAATAGGTTCGCTCGGCAAGGAAGCCCTGTGACATGAAAGTACCTAACGGAATTATAATGTACAGAAAGGTAGAGATGGAATTGATAAGAAAAAAAATAAATCGTACAAAATATTATTTAAGTGGGTACTTAATAAAAGTTTCAGGACAATTTAAGAGTTTGAGGTTAATAAAAACACAGAATACCAAACTTTCATCTAGGTAATTTAAGTGAGTCTTGTCTAGGCAATGTCACAAGTAGGAACCTAGGAATTTAAATGGGCATGTTAGTGTAAAATCTGTACGTTCGACTTACTACAAGAGCACCCAGGCGTGACCTAGGTAGAACTAAAGGAACCTAGGTAAGAACTAAAGGAACCAAATGTTCTAAATAACTAGGGCACAGACTGAAGCTTACTTTTTGTCACATACGTATAAGCAAGTTGGTACTCCCCTTAAATATATATAGTTATAATTCAATAAATATATGACGGTAGTTTCCACCTAAGTTAGCCAGTCTATCAAACAGTAATCAGTTGCAACCAATCAATAAATATTTCAGCCTGTAACATTAACAAACAAATAATAAATAAAAAGTAAAACTTACCATAAAGGAATCTCACTACGAAAGCAACTCTGTTATCCCAGGTGTAGGCCATTTTGAAAATTTGGCGGGATTTTCAAGATCGGAAGTTGATTTTTTTAATGGCGGAGGTGCGCGGCGGCGGTCTCAACACGACTGGCGGTATTCAACCGCCGCCCGCGCCTTACGCACCACAGACGATAGTTAAATTGAAAGAAGCGGCTGTGAGTCGCCGCTACGTCACGGGTTCAAAACTACGTGGCTCACTGTTTTCAGCCGGTGACGAGGGTGTGCCAATGATCAAGGTTAATGGGTTAGCTTCGATGCGTTTTTCTAGAAATAGGTTTGTGAGACCTGTCTAATCCGGTAGGTGCTGAAATAAGTACCTTCGTATACCTACGCCTTTATTAGAATTTAGATCATGTAAATCTAAAGATATATTGCTATAAATAAGTTAAATAGGTACCTATGAGTTAGGTAGACGGGTACATACATTCTTGTTCCATTATTAAGTCTATTTCTTGTACCAACCTACACTATAGTTTTTCAAAAACCTAGTACCTAGTGCTTTCAGTTATTCGTACAGTCTTACTGAATTTCAATATAACTGCTAAATCCTTTACCGAATACCTTACCTGTGAATTTAAAATATCCCATTTTCATATTTTATTTTGGAATGTCCTAGTACCTGCGTCCATTGGGTCAGTTTCAATAAATAAGTTCGTGTAGGTTAGTGGCCAACACTGGTGTCGGAGTTTTAGACCACCTGTGGGCCAGTCCTCCGACTTGGTCTACCGATTGAAACAAGCAAGACCGACAATTTTACGTGTACGAAGCCCGGTAGTGCTCAGATAGAAATGTCATTATCGGCCACCCATCCAAGTCAGGGCCGAGCTGCACGTTGCTTTACAGTCGCAATGAGCTTACATCTTAGACAAACATCGCCAGAAATCTACTTAAATTGAATCCTTTTCTTTTGGCCATTCCATAATGCTGCCTAGACCAAACCAACTAATTAAGAACACAATTTTTTTTTTTTTTTGTTATTGAAACACAATTATATTATTGCGTTTAAATAAAACCTAACTTATATAGATATACTTACGCATTAATCGTTATACTCGGCTAGCTGTAGGTAGGTACGTGTGTATTGGTCATATTGGCATTCCGCACCAAATAAAAAACTTACTTCTTTAAACGAAAAATCTTTTTTTAATCTGGAAAAATGTGCTAATCTGTAAGCATACCCTTACCTACATACACCGAAAGAATCATCTCAAACGATGGCGCATTTGCTGACCTGCTGTCTATGCCCCGTTTGATGTACTACATCCAACCTCAACAGGGATACAGTACAGTTACCCTGCCCAAGTTATGGCCGTTATCAAAAGAAGATCGAAAGAATTTTCCGAATCGGTTCCTATGAGATGGTTTCATCCGTGTTCTAAATTAAGAGAAGTTACTACCTCCATGGTTTTTAAAAGTATTATTGACAATGACTGCAGGTTTGAAAGTGTCATAATTATGTCAATGTCGTAAGTTGATTTGACATCAATCAATGATATTACATTGATTACATTCGCAAGGCAAGCAAGCAAACAAAAATTACAAAAAATAACATTAAGAATAATCAGACTATTTTAAACGTTTTTCTGCATCAAAACAAGTAATTATATAAAAATGAGCCCTCAAAGGAGAAACCTATATACCATCTTATGTTTCGTATTATTTGGTGAGTTTTAAACATGCTTTTTATTTAATTTCCGCCGGACTTTTACCAGGTCGAACAAAAAGTCATAATTTACATAAATTATACCAAATAATTGGTAAAACAGATATTAATTAGTGAGAAAATGTATGTAACTCTTAGTCATTAGGTTCAATGTTCTGCAATTTGCATATTGTAGTAATTATTATCCTTCTTACTGCCACATATTGATACAAAAACAAACCACATTTTGGTTGATTTTAAATTTAAATTTGGTTGATATAATATTTGTAATATTTTCCTTGTTTCTAGTCATTTGTTTAATTCTTTTATCATGTTATACATTAGTAATCTACGATACTGAATTTAATTTGAATAAACCTAATGAAATTTCAAAATTGTATTTTTATCATGTTTTCAGGATTATTTACACAGTCTTTACAATATGATATTCAGGAAGGAGAAGAAAACAGAGTTGAGGAGATGGACGTCCCCAACGTGGATGAGTCGGAGACAGAGGAGTCTCTCCTCTCCAATGTGGTGTCTGATGTGAACAAAACACTCACTTCACTATACAACACTGTAACACTGGCCAATGTCACCGTTGAGAACAAAACACAAACAACAAACGAAACAAGAAAACTAGTCAAATGTAAGGAAATAGTGTACGAAAATGAAGAGGTTGAGCCCACAGTAGACATAATAAACGGAACCAGCTTAGCTAAACTGCTGCAAATGAAACCAGAGATAACTAGTCGAGATATGGAAGCCGACTGTGTACTAGTGCTGTTCTACGCCAGAGCATGCCCTTTCAGCGCTCATGCAGCTCCACATTTCAATGCTCTGTCCAGAGCATATCCTAATGTCAAACTTGTAGCCCTGGATGCCCTAAAATATCATGGAATAAATGCCCAGTATGGCATTGTTGGAGTTCCAACTTTGAAAATGTTCCACAATGGCCGACCAGTAGGGAAATTTAATGGCACAGAGTATAATATACAGTCTTTCAGCAAATTTGTGTTTGCTATTACTGGCCAGTACCCTCAGGAAATGCTGGTGACTTCAAAAGACTTTCAAGGACCTGTGTCAAGTGTGGTAGAGAAGGAGACAGACTACTTCCTTGTACTATCATGGCTGTTTATTGTAGTATGTTCTGTATACTACTTCATGCAGTCAAAATACTGGGGAATGATTGTGGAGATGGTGCAAAATAATTGGAGAGAATCTGAGGCTCAACATGAACATAATGATTAGTTTTAAGTTATGTGCAATACATTTTATTTGTTTCTATGTATTTGTTTAACTATTCCTTATGTATTTATTTGAGTATTTTGCGTAGACCTTGATTCGACTTTAGATAGAAGATATCGATTTAATCTATTCCAAAACTTCAAACTTATGCCATACATTACTCTTACTTCTATCTAAAATTGTGGTCAAGAAGGATTAATTTCAATCGTAAACTTATAGACTGGTGTTATTGTCAAATGTGTCAATTATGTCAATCCCTGTTTATGTCAATGTCAATCAATGTCCAAATAATCCATCCATCCATGTTTGCGAATGTTTTGAATTTGTGATGACGATTTACCGATAAATTGTGCGAAATTACCTCTTCCAGATGATTTTACAACAGTTGTCTACGTTATCAAGTGTAAAATTGTTACGTAATTGTTCTTAACCATTTAAACTTAAGATAATTATGAGCGCCGTATCATTTTTAAAGTCAACCAGAGGCAAGGTCGTGCTCGCTACTGTCGCAGCGCTCCACCTTACGATTTACTTCGCTAAACCTTCTTTTTTTAAAAGCGAATCTGAGAAGAATATTCTAGCTACACCGCCGAAGTATTTGCCGGAGAATTAAAAAAGTATAACCTTGTCTATACCGGAATTCATTAACATAACAAGAAACGGTGGTGGAATAGTGAATAGATAGATGAATTATAAAAGAATTGCTCCAATAATTAGTTGTGTAGTTCGAAATAGCTCTAGAACCATGAGTACAGGCGCGGGAAGAAATCAGGTGTATGTGACGAGGAATGACATGCCTGCTGTGGGCATAGATCTGCTGAAATCAGAGTAAGTTTATCTTTTGTTACATTAACTTTTAGGTTAGACGTAGGCAGTGTTTGTATCATTTACCGAATGAAGGTTGAGTGGAAGGTGGAGTTAACTATCATTAAGCTTATTCAGTGCATGAAAGCCAGTTAAATGCCGACCAAGGACAATGAAAAATAACTTTTTCTTCCAAAATAAACCCTATAGGTTTTGTAATTTGAAAAAAAAAATGTTTCAGATGTGATATTAAGATCTGGAATCAAGCATCACCGGTCCCTCGGTCGGAGTTCCTCAAATCAGTACCAGGAGTGAACGGCATTTACTGTTCTCTCACTGATAAAATTGATAAAGAGCTTCTGGAAGCCGCTGGGCCATCTCTGAAGGTCGTAGCGACTATATCAGTGGGCTATGACCATATTGATGTGGCGGAGTGTCAGAAAAGAGGAGTCAGGGTTGGGTATACCCCGGATGTCTTGACTGACGCTACCGCTGAGCTCACTGTAAGTATGACCAACATGACTAGCTTACAGGTTCATTAGTTAATCATTATTTATGGTTCAGACTTCAGCCCAGAGACATGTTGACCCAATGGGATCTTCTGTGGACGAAAATGCATAAAAGTCTCGTTAATATAGTAAATTAAAGTTGTTAGTAATAATGTGGTAATCTTTGGCAAAAACAGTTGGATTTGAAATGTTTATTACATAAAACTTATGGTAAACATTATACTTTAGGTACATAATATTTCGATACGGATTAGTTTATCTTCTTTTTCTTCAAAATAAAGAATTGCTTGAATAATTCCATTCATGTACTAGTCAAATTAGCTTACCTTTCACATTTAAATAACTATCTACCTATAACAAATGGGGAATATATTAACTGCTATGTATAAAATAATTTGTAAAATAATATTCCTCGTTTTCTTTACTTTTAGTAGTTTAACAAGTGCTAGGAAACATGTACAGATATAATAATATATTAAAATGGAAACAGTACTATTTTTCACCTAGAGTTAAATCTACTTAAGTATTAGTTTTTATTACATCACGACATTCCATTTCCGTCAGAAAAACAGCGCCAAGTCGTGACTTAGTTAAGCTATAGTTAAGTAGGAACTTAACTTATAAATACATACTATTTAAGTTCCTTTATAATTCTATGTTCAAAGTTATTTTACCTAGGTATTTCCTGAACTGTATTCTTTTCAAATAACTATAAAAAACCAGCCAAGTGCGAATCGGAAACGCGCATGGAGGGTTCCATACTTTAAAAAATGGCAAAATATCACGTTTGTTGTATGGGAGTCCCTCTGGAATATTTGTTTTTACCCTTTGGGTATGGAACCCTAAAAAGCACATCTATATTTCTTGATGCAAAGCATTGCCAATTTCAAGTGGTGTTCCTATTTATGTCTCACGGTACTGATATCAGTTAGATGAACGGCTTCGCTCTGCAGTGCGACATAACAAGCTTAATACGTTTCCAGGTAGCCCTCCTGCTGTCCACATCTCGTCGGCTGCCTGAGGCGCAGCACGAGGCGCGCTCGGGCGGCTGGGTGTCGTGGGCGCCCACGTGGATGACGGGCCCCGGGCTGGCGGGCGCCACCGTCGGCATCGCCGGCTTCGGGCGCATCGGGCAGGCCGTGGCGCGCCGCCTCCACGCCTTCAACACCAAACAAATCGTCTACTTCAACCGCTCCCACCGACCAGAGGAAAAAGAAACCAACGCCAAACAAGTGACCTTCGAAGAATTGTTAACTCAAAGTGACTTTGTAGTGTGTTGTGCCGCTTTAGTCAATGAAACTAAGGAAATGTTTAATAAGGAAGCGTTTGAGAAGATGAAGCGGAGTGCTGTCTTTGTGAATACTAGTCGGGGAGGCACCGTAGATCAGAATGCTTTGATTGAAGCGTTGAAAACTAATAAGATTCGCGCTGCCGGTCTTGACGTTACTACCCCGGAGCCTCTTCCTTTGGACAGCGAGTTGTTCAAGCTCCCCAACTGCGTGGTTTTGCCCCACATTGGCAGCGCTTCTATTGAAGCTAGGAACACAATGAGCGAGCTCACCGCTAAGAACATACTCGCAGCATTGAAAGGATCTAACATGCCCGCGGAGTTAGTGAAATAAGATTAAAAGGTGTGTGGACTAATGTGCAATGCATTGCTGTTAATAAATATAACTATGCTTGAGTAAATGGGATCATAATGACTTATTTATCTCCAATATTTATCTGTTGTTAAGATAACTATTTTGCTCATGGGACAACTTATAAAAATAGACCTTGTATTTGAAAAAAATACTTCAAATCACACATTAAAATTATATATATTTAGAAACATACTATTGTAAAAGTATATTTATTTATAAAAATGTTAAATTATAAAAATACTTTATAACAATATTTTAATTAAACTGTAGCAGGTGTTAAGTTTATTTTATCTTTTCTGCCATTTCATCAATTAAACAATGGGTGTGTTAAATGTTACGTAATATAGTCTAAACTAAAATCTAGATTATTAGATAAAACTTATTTCCTGTGTCGACAATATAAACTATTAAACGTTACACTGTCTTAACTACGGAATAAACTTCCTTTTATGAATCAGAATAATTGAACAGATTGAATTAAAATAGTGAATTCACTGCTTGCAATATTACTGACGGGGCGTGTTTTTTATCAGTAACTAATTATTTTCACGGCAAAAGTCAATGATCATAATTTAGACTTTAAATTTTGATCCCAGAACTATATCTATTTGTATTAATTAATTCTTGTTTCAGGCCTCAGATAACGCCATAGGCTGCCATCATTTTGGTAGGATAGTACTTGGTAGGATTTTTGAGAGAAATAAGCATTAATTCGCTAAGAAATAGTAATATAGTCTAAAACTTAGTAAGACCTAAATCGTACTTATCTAGATTCTAGATAAGTAACGCACAGTGTAGAGCACATATTTTAGAAAAGTGTTCAAGTGGGGCATAGCCGCGTACGCTACGAGTGAAACTCAGTGAGTGTCGCTTGTCCGGCGCGCGCGCATCGACCGCGCACACACACGTAGACGTTACGTTCCGTGTACAGTGCGGCTGTGATCGGATGCAGTGCGAGGTGAGTCGGTTAGCTCTGATAATTATCAATGGGTTTTGGATAATTATGAGTTTACACACGGTTAGGTAGACTACAGTTAAGCTTTTAAGCTTGTTTTGTAGAATCTAACTGATGCTATATTCTACTGTCTATAATTATCAACATCACTACATAGTATAAAATAAAGTCGTCTCTGTTTCGTGTTTGTTTGTTTGTTTGTTTGTATGCTTAAATCTTTAAAATTACGCAACGGATTTTAATGCGGTTTTTTGTAATAGGTAGAGTGATTCAAGAGGAAGGTTTTTATGTAAAAAAAATCCCGAAATTCCCACGGGAACGGGCACAACGCGGGTATATGTAACCCAAGGTATGAAAAACATGCCTAAAAAAATTGGTTATTGGCGTGCGCTACTAAATCTATTGCTGATACACAAAAACAATGTTCTACACAATCAAAGTACATATCATTGCGAACAAATAAGTTCGCGAGGGCATATGTCTAACAATTATAGTTAAGCCACAATAACCGTTTTTAGTTAAAATTAATTAGTTAAAAAAGGAGTGTAATTTTAAGTTGATGATATTCATATGATGATATGAATCTACATCAAAATAAATGGCTCTACAATCAAGGTTAATTATGTTTCTTTGTATACCTCTTTAAATTATTAAAATCGGACAGTTAGTTTCAGAGTTATGATGAGAAATATCACTACATAGTATAAAATAAAGTCGTCTCTGTTTCGTGTTTGTTTGTTTGTTTGTCTGTATGCTTAAATCTTTAAAATTACGCAACAGATTTTAATGCGGTTTTTTGTAATAGGTAGAGTGATTCAAGAGGAAGGTTTTTAAGTATAATAACATCTATTAAATAATGGAGAAATACTGTTATTTTCAGGGTTTCTAATGTGGTGTCGTAAATTTTTACAATTCTTGCCACTTACATTGCGTACGCAGGCTTAACCTTACAGGATTTTATAAAAATAATGTACTAAGTATTCTTTACATACAGAAAAGTCCGCGATGGTATATGTCTATCTCTTATCGATATCCCACAAAACCGTTTTTTGTCATTTACTTTTTACGGCAAATAATAGCTAATTTTCGAAGCGATTTTAAGCACTACAGCATTATAATTTCCTTATCCAATTTCCCACTTGAAATTTTGATTGTGTATATTCCTGCGGGAGACACGCAATGTTTTATCCCGATTTTCCTACATGAAATCTTGATTACCCGAAGCGAAGCGAGGGCGGGTCGCTAGTATTAAGATAATTATCAGGCGAGGCAATTGTCAAATTGTCGTAGATCTTGACTATGGGTTCGAATTGTAATCCTACAGTGTAATGTATTTAATGGATCAGTACATAGGTACATTTTATTTCTATGTATAAGTAGGAACTTTTTGTTAATAGGCGTACCTACCTACCCTCAATACCCGAATCTTGAATTTCAAATTTGTTGTAAGTATCTAATAAAAATACCTGTACGATCCACTTTTGACCTACCTCACATAGATATCTTTTTATTTGTTGCCTATATTCTGGGTGTTAGATATAGGCAAAAAATCCATTATATTCCTAGTAATACAGAGGGCTGCAACGAACATTTACGAATCACATAGTCATCACCCTCAGTTCTGCAGTAACTTACAATAAAACAACGCATTTTACGGCGCCGGGCGTCGCAATGCAGTTATATTATGTGTTTCAGCTATAGGGCCGAAATCTGATATCCCACTGCAGAGATCTGGTGTCCCACTGCAGGGGCAAGGGAAGTTGGAAAGCAAAGCTAGGCTAAAAGAGGACCATTTCTTTTCAATATTCACATATTGCGCGAGCAATTACTAGGGCTGAAAGCAGTCTACCTAAAAAATACCCGTAGAAAGTGTGAGAACCGACAAAAAATCAGTCGATAACGAATCTTATCGATCTTTACTGTCACATAAATTAAATACAAACTTTGTTTTACATATTTTAATTAATAATAAGTTAATTTGTAAGCTTACGTAACTGACGTTAGTTAAAAGTTATAAAACAAATGATAGACCAGATAACCTCATTGGTTGAGTGGTTATCATTACACTTATCTGGACGGGGTTAGATTCCCCATAAATAAGTACCTACAATGAAATATGCTGAATGTTACTGATTAGAATGTGATTAAATGACAACTTTAAGTACGTAAATAATTGGTTATTAATTATTATAAAATACTAGCTGTGCCCCGCGGTTTCACCCGCAGCGCCCCCGTTCCCGTGGGAATTTTGAGATTTTTCCTGAATTTTCTTTGCTATAAACCTCACCGAGGTGGAGACCTTTCCAACGAATGCAAAACCGTGGAAATCGGTTCGTGCGTTCTGGAGTTATAGCGTCAGGGAGGAAAACCCGATTTATTTTTATATAGTAGATTATAAAAATAGGTATCTAATTAACTGTCACCTTGATCAAGGCGACAACTGAGTGACAGATGTGGTTTAACCAGGGAACCTCTTAAAGTTTCAAGCAAGCCCCTGCCATCGAAGTATATCTGAAGATAGCTTCCCAAAGATATGCCCCAGAACAGATTGAAAGAGGAATTGAAAGGTCACACCCTTAATGTTGTTAGTTAGGACGAATTCGAATTTCAAGTTATAGCTAGCTTACGCTGTGCCCATGAGCTGTAGTGAAAGAGATAAGAAAGCTAGGTATATCCTAGCTAGCTCCTTTCTAATTATTTTTTATTCTAAACAACGAAAAAAACAATAAATATAACGGTGATTTATTCAAAACAATACATTAAAACTCTAGACAGAAGCCATTAAGAGTAGATACGTTAATTAATTAGCCAGTAATTAGTGAAACCATCACGAATTACTTTCCGACACCAACCCGCTGGACATACGGACAGGAATGTCAGTTGAATTAAGAGTGTCCATCGTCGACTTTCATCTTGTTAACGAACGTTAAAATTATAAAATAATGCACAAAAATTCAAACGCGCCGCTGCCCCCTCTCCCCTCCCCCGAGGAAATACTCTGGTTTTATGAAAAAACGTACAAATAGTACTTTCTACTAAGTAATTGGAAGATTCGCACGAAACGCGATGATTTAGCTGTTGACTGCATGTAGGTATAGGCGGCCACGCGAAACTATTTATTTTGTTGTAAGATTTTACCTAGTTATAAAGAGTTATGCGCCTATAAATAGCTGCATACGTAAATCTAAGGAATTATGGATATTTTTATGTTGTCTTTTTTACCTGACACTTACTGTAGCACTTAAGGTTGGTAATTAAGTAGGTACGTTTGTTTCTTATTATTAGCTATTAGAAGCTGAAAATTGTCTACATTTTTAAAGCATGGAAATACTTTTCCTTACGCCATTTTGGAAAACTACCAGATATGAAAAAAAAATCCGTATCGCCATCATTGTAGTGTTAGCATCAGCACTATATATACCTACCTGGGGTAATATTTTTTTACCGAATTTTCCATTCCCATTTCCGAGCGATGTTATACTTATTACCTCTATTTACATAGTGTAATAAGCAGTTTTATAAGTAAGATACATGTGTACATTTACTAGTATGTAGGTAATCATCAATTTTATTTATTAATTTATTATTTGTACTGCACCCCGCGGTTCCACCCGCGTTGTGCCCGTTCCCGTGGAAATTTCGGGATGAAAATAGCCTTCCCGCTGAATGTGGCTATCTAAAAGAAAGAATAATTCAAATCGGACTGATCATTTCCGAGATTAGCTCGCATACATATATAAATTTAACCTCTTTAAAATATTAATATAGATAATCAAAAGTTATCGATCAGACATCTAGTTATACCTACTCTACATAGGTATCCGATTCAATTTACATAATATTTAAAATATTAATAGCCGAGATGAGACTCCATTTTACTGTCACTTAATGCAAACAACGAAAGTGATTTAATAACAATGTTATATAACATAACTTCTGAGATGTGATATGTTATAATGTTATTAAAATTGGTATAAACGCGACCTGTGAAGAACGTATCTTTGTAGATCTGCCTCTATTAATGTACTGCAACTTTGGCGCCGTAATTTATTAATGCGATGTGGTTAAGCAACTGAACCTTTCTTTTAATCATGTAGTAGGTAGGTTATTAATTATTTAATAACATTTTAGAGTGTAGGTACCAAGATTTGATTCCGTGTAAGTACCTATGTAGTTAGGGTCTTGTGCAGTCGGAAATATTGGTCGAAGACCCATGCACTTTTGGTCGCCTGTTAACTTCATTGTAAACTGTCTTTTTGTAAGGCTTTACGCCTAACCCACTAAACCGTTTTTGATGAAATTTGGTACAGATAATTTAAAAGTTCATAGAACCTTTCTAATCTATATATATGTTTTATTTTATCCTGAAATTCCCGCAGTAACGGGTACCGCCGGTGCAGTTAGTAATAAATCATTAGTTTATAAACATCAAGTTTTCGTCACAACATGTGACGACAACAATAGGATTAAACTTTACATTTTTCGCGGCAAATCACTTTCAAATCCCTAACTAGCCCAGTTCCCACGTAACGATTACACGTTCCGTTTCACCCGAACGCGTGGACGATATTGCTGCCTATTAACGGTTCTGCGTACAACGGACCGTTGGACCTAGATTCCCCTACTGTGATTCTATGCTATGCTCTATACCCATAATGACTGATAAATGGCAAAGCTAAACGTACATAATTTACAATTTAGCAAACTCTGTACACGGCCAACTTTTCGTTATCAACAAAGTTGCCGAGTTCTTTTATAAAATACTACCGTGCCCCGCGGTGTTACTCGGAATTTCGGGATAAATGTATGCCATGTGTTATTCTGATGTATAATTTATATTACTGTTTCATCCGAATCCGTCCTATAGTTTTTTCGTGAAAGAGTAGGTTACAAACCTAATACATACATCCATCCTCACAAACTTGCGCATTTAAAATAATATGATACTTAGCACACCTTATAATAGGATATATTTTTGTCAATAAGATAGCTATAGAATTGAGTTTCTAACTCGCATTTGGAAATTGTACCTATCAATTTATAAATGTGATAAGATTGTGAATGTTTATTAAATGTTTATGGCCCTTTCTCTTGGGCCATAAAACGATGTCCATGGTTTCGCGTTATGTTATGTAATAGAAATCATCGACGCCCTTCACCTCGCCCACCAGTCACCTAGACCTTATGTCCGAGTTTCTTAGATGTAGAAAGTAGTTTTATTGTCAACTAGAAACTTTTATATTGTAGCTATGTAGGTATAGTTATCAAAAAACGGCAAAGTTATGCTATGGTCAGTTCCGTACTCAGTATTACCTTCCAGTAGGTAACTGCATATAATCTCGCTGCGTAGATTCAATATGTGATGTAAATGCATCATAATTGTAAAGCAATGTGCACTTCGTTCACCACTGGAATGGGTGACCGATAGTGGCATTTCCATCTGAGCGATACCAGGCTTCGAAGGACACGTAAATTTTACGGTCCCAGTTGTTTCAATCGTTACACCATGTCGGAGGCCTTTAGGCGGTCTAAAAACTCCACACACCTACCTACTTTGAGCTATTGGCCACCACCCACTCGAGTTTACTTTACTATTTCATCACAACACACTAATCACCCGTTTTGATAGCGTTTTTAGAACAAATATGTGCTAATTACATTTATGAGTGGAATGTTGCTTCAAGGTTTATTGTTATTGCTTCTTTATTAGCAATCTTCTTTGTTACATAGAGTTTCATCTTTTATTATAGCAATGATTTTTGGCTATTGGTGTAGGAAGATAAAGGTGATGACAGCCTTTGATACTGGGGGAAGCAGATTAGATTTTGCGGGGATTTTTGGATTAGTAGGAGCTTCTTAAAACTAAAAATAATTTAAAAAGAAAATTCATTGATTTCTCAGAACATAACTATTGGCTAAAGAATTATTTAATTATTTGACTGGTTGACCTATCCTCCTCACTGTACTGATTTTTTCAGTGAGATTAGAGGCCTTTGCTCAGCAGTGGGACAGTACAGGCCGATACTTTACTTTTATTGATTGGTGAGTATTTTTAAGAGAATATCTGTGTAGAACAAGAAATATAGGTATTATTTGAAGGTACAGAAATAACAACATTAACAAAACAAATAAACATGTACTCTTTTTAACAAAGTGGTTAACTTATTATATATTACACTTCAATTAATAAAGTTTGAGGCACTTGTAACTGCACATACAACTTTTCAATAGTTTCCACATAATCCACACATTTGCGCCATTTATTAGCCCCGTAGTTATTAAATACATAATTCAGGATAGCTTGCAGTTGATTCAAGTTTGAGTTTTTATTGTTATGTACATAACTTTTCACATCCCTCCATATTAACTCAAATGGATTTAACTCCTGGTGTTGTGGAGGTAACCACACCAGCTTGTGACCTTGTGCCTCTACCAGCATCTGTACTGTCTCCGAGGGCTCAACATTCTTATTCATGTCAACCAGTGCTAGTAACTTGGAGATGTCCCAAGTCTGCACAAGGTCTACTTGTACTTGTCTGTTGAGAAGCCAGTCTTCTATTTCATTCCTCAACCACATCTCGTTTGGCACACCAGCCTTACTCTCATCATGATACATTGCATTGTCCATGACAATCGTACAAAATGGAGGTAAGTTTGGCAACAGCTTCAATTTAACCCAATTTCTAAAATCCTTTGTGCTAATCAGGTTTGGCATGTCATTTCTCTTCTTCAATTCCATGTGCAAAGCATCATTTAAGAACCCGTTCGACGTGCCTGCATGCAATAAAATGATCTGGTGGCTTTGCTTATGATAATTTGACAATATTCCCATTTCATCTATCTCTGTTTGTCGGTATTGGAATATTCCGCAGTTAATGATAGTTTCATCGACATATACGATGTGCCGGCCGGCACTGCGGGCCTCGGACATCGCGTCTATGAACCGGTTGCGATCTAATTCATATTTGTCAGTGTAGCACCTCTCACCGGTCTTTTCTAACCCTATGCGATGTAGTACTTTGGCCAATTTGCTTTGATGAATAGTTTTGAGCGATTTGAATGTATATTGTTTAAAAGCTTCCTTGAGTTCGAGTAGTGTCGGGTAGGCGGAGAGCGTCTGGTGGTGGCGGATGATGCAGCGGCGGATGACGCCCTCAGCGAAGCAGTCACGCTCGTACTTGTTACTCTTCGACGAAGTCCTCCTCGGAGCCTGGTCCCCTTGAGCCCTTCGAATAATAGAATCAATCTGATCCTCAGGCAAGTTCACAATCTTCGATAAACACTCGAGCTTGGGTTCGTGTACGTGTACACCATCCCGGTCGCGCACCGTCGATCTGTGGAAGTTGATGAACAGACTGTGCACGAATTTATGTATTTTCGTAGACGCATTATCCTCTTCATTCATTTTGAATTAGATTCAATTGAGAATGAATAAGAATATGTTAATAATATGTATTGGACAAAATTGCTTTTTCTTCATAAACAAAAATAAATACTTAGACAAACATCCGAACGAGTGTCGTCAAGGTCGTCAAATGTCAGTAATTGTCAATTTGACTAGTTTTTTCATTGTCTTTTATAGACGTCAATGTCAAACTTCATGCCACAGATAAATAATGAAAAAAGACTATTCCTTGGACTGTTTGTAAATTGAGCAACGACCCAAATACATACATCGTATAATTAGAACCTATCAGAAGAGTGTTTGTTTGTATGCAATTAATAAGTCAATAATCGTTAGTAAACACTAAACACGGTAATGTCAAAGTGCAATAAACTGCAAAAAGATGCAACACAGTAGCAGTAGGAAGGCATTGTTGTGTACCTAGTGAAAGTAGTTGCGTAACATTTCAAGTGTTTTTATTTAATTGGTGTGTATGTAGTGTACGATAGGGCCCCTCACTTCCACCTATGAATTGCGATTAAAAACAATTACTTACAGAAAAAAATTAATGAGGTGGTACGAGAGTAAGTATTAAGCTGACTAGCTAATCAAAGTGTTTAGTTTGATGCATTGCATTTATCATCATTCGATTACCGATTATTATGGTATTACACTGGGTCGGATTTAGAACCCCGGGCCTAAGTACTTGGCCTCTCACTAGGCTACTTTACTATTTGTCATTGGGGCCACTTAACCCTAAGGGTAAATCTGGGCCGAGTATTTAGTATACATTGGTAACTTTTAGGTCGTGTACTTAAAAAATATACCTACAAATTAAGAGCCTCCGGGGGAAGGTATGTATAGAAAAGATATGCATTGATGCGTGCATACTGGTAGCTGATAGTTACGGTGTGACAGAGATAACAACTACAACGAACCATCCTCAAGCTAGAGTCCAGAGGCCAACGACCAATATCTGTCATGTCACCATACATGTACAATCACTAACTTAAGTAAATTACAACATGTCATGTTGACAAGTAGTCGAGGACACAATCCATCACAGCGGATGTGGCGGCTGTCTCGCGTGACATTTATGACACCTCATGACCCACATACAGCCAGTACAGTTTGTCATACATCTGTGCAAAATTGCATACAATTCGAACAATGATGAATTGCATTTCGAATTTACAAGTACTTACTTGTGTAAATTAGATTGGTATAGGAGGTAATAGAATGCAACATAGTACTTAAAAAACTTAAATAAATACCATTCTCGTGAGGATGGTTGGATGACGTGTTGTGTTGGTTATGGTTGCAATTAAATGTATGTATGTACCTATAGATGTAATAAGATTATAGAAAAGTTACTCTACTCACAGAACATTGAAAAACACAGAGATGAGAATCAATAATGGCAAACTAGTTATTAATGTATTGTGTTCCCTCAGCAACAAAGCATCTATTTGTATTGGATGTAACCGCAGAGCGCTAATTGCTAATAATTAATACGTAGGTACCTACATTCACAGGTGCTTGTTTTAAAAACATTAAGTAATGCTTAGAGACCACTACGTTAGTACATATAACTCAATTTTAAAGACCTCTTATTTAACGGTTTATGATACTTAACACACTTTTCCCAATCGTTATAATCATTTCCTTTATGTAAGCATTTCTACTACTGCACAGGGAAACTATACTACCTACTACTAAAAATAATAATAATTAATTTGAATAAAGACCTCTGATATGATGTAACTTTTAAAATATCCGGTGTTTATGGTTTACTTTTCCGCTAAAGCTCCGTATACACCGGACTATCGGCCTCCCATCCCAATAAAGGCCGAGCGACTCGTAGCTTAACATACGCAGTTGGTAACACTCTGACAATCAAATTACAAGTACCAGCTATTTTTTTACTTCTTCTATACTTAAATTTCGGGTCCAGCTGAAAATCAGCGCTGTAGCTCCGGCTGCAGCATTACGCTGAGCTGGTAGCCTTTTTGGTTAAGTTGTTAATTTGTACTTTTGTTTGTCCTATTTCTGTTGTGCTTTTTTTAACCAAATAAATTTTATTTCATTTCATTCATTTCATTTCATTTCATTTCATAAATACAATCCAAAAATATTTAAAAATAATTGACTACAGTGACAAGAGGCTTGCACTTATCTCGTCGAAAGATTAACAAGTCAATTTCTCGAAGAAAGTGTCGAAAAATGTCATATCATTTTGCACATAGTTATGAAATACCGTAGATGAGTGTACTAACAACCGGCGAAGTTAGAAAGATCTTTCATTTGGGCGTTATCATTGTTGACAGCGAGTGAAAGTACTTAGAAAGTTACGTCATATAACGCAGTAACTTTTTAGTTAGTAATGTTAATATTTCGGTAGTTATATCATTATAATTAGTTGACGTCCGCTAGAGGTTGCGATATAATAATATCCTCTTCCTCTCATTACTGAGTTTGACGTTAATTATTTGAATAACGTCAATTACATAGGAAGCAGTTGATACATGGAGGTGTATCAAATGTTAACTTTAAAATTAAAAAAAATTCTATGCTATGGCTTAAAATGTAAATTAATCATAGAATAAGTGAGCTATAGTTTTTACAAGACATTGGAGACTTTAGTGCTGTTTGTCTATGCTTTTGTACGAGGGGGGGGGGGGGGGGGTGTATGGTTATTACAGGGTTATTAAACTTTGCTTTAAGCGATATAAGATAGAGTATTTTTTATTTTTTTCGGTTCGCGGGTCGAGCGAAGGATATCTCTCGATCTAATTTTCAACCATAGCTCGGGTTTGAGATCTTTCTCACTGCATGGCAATCTCCAGTGAGATAAGAGGCCTTTGCTCAGCAAAGAGACATTATAGGCTAATATTGCTACTGCACTTGCTGTGTTGTAAGCAAATAATTCAGTGCGTATAGGTATACCGATGTTACAAGTACGAACCTTATATGATACTTACAACAATATTATTTTAGTAAGATGTTTAATAATGTAAGATAATAATATATAAATTATAATGATTCAACTATGCATCGATTTAACAGTAAACATTAGTCACGTTTCTATTGAAATATCTCAATGTTTTACTACGACATTTTCCAGATCTTTGTGTAGGCAAAGCAAAAATCTTAATCAAGTGAAAGATGGTTCTGTGATTGGCTGTCATGTTTAAGGGCTACGCGAGTTTAAAAATGGCATAATGGCGTTGAGTGTGTACAAGGTCTTCACAAAAAAACAATAAAATAATAAAAGTTTTTGAAAAATAAAGCAAAATTACTTACTTCACTAACTGAAATTAAACGTAAAAATCTTTCCAGTCTTGTTAGTTTTAACTTTTTAGTTTATAGTTTTTGAAGCCGGTTTCTCATTACCTTTTTATAACATACTGAATTTCTATTATATTAATAATATCCGATTTCGGCAGCGAATGCGATCTCTGTTAATTCATGAATTCGATGTAGTGTCATACGTCTTCATATGACTGATGTGATCAATTTTCAGATACGCTACGGAAGAAACCACGGAGAACTGTTAAAATCTAGAGGTACATATTTTAAAATAAAGTGCCCAAGAGCTGCCTGTTTGTATGTGATTTTCTCAAAAACTACACTACGGATTTTCATGCGGCTTTCACCGACATGGAGAATGATTCGCGAGGAAAGTTTGTGAGTACTTTCATGCCAAAAATTCTCTCAGGAACTTTTACAACGCGGGTAAAACCTCGTGGCACTGCTAGTATTAAGGATTTAAAACCAATAGTATGGTGTAGGTAGGTGATGATAAAATGATCACGTTTTGTACCTCACGTCATTATGCCCTCTGAAATCTTTGCCGTGTGAGTAAACAGCGATAAGTTATATCTATGTGCGTAGTCAAATAAACGCATTAATTAGTTAATACTCCAAGCACGTACGATGTACAATGTACCATCATCTATTTAATAGCTCTAACATAGAAATATGTGTACCTACAATTTTAACAGTCAAATATTTTCTATTTTATAAAAAACTGCAATGAAATCGATGTGGCCGAAGTTTTCTAATTTCAACAGAAAAAATAAATAAATTACTTTGTGACAAACCTATTTCAAATTTATAACAGAAATAAAATTATGTCTACTCTGACAAAATCTATTTCAAGCAATCACCCTTGTTTATGACTGTACTATGTCACTACCCTCACTCAAATTTCGAAAATGGAAAAGAAAAATAACCGAATTGTCAAATTAATGTCAGTCAGTTGACAGTTAGCTGCCAGTGGTACCCATTTGTTTATGCCTCGACGAATCCGATTCGAAACGAGACTCGATTCATGATTCATTCGATTTTGCCGTCAGTCGATCGAGAGCGCGCAAAGTGTGCGCTGCGTTAAGCGACAACGCAAAATATACGCAGTGAAGTTTTATTATTAAAATTGTGGGATTGATTTGTGTATGAGGTACAACAATTTTACTCCAAAAAGTTTAGAACTATTTTGTCAGAGTGTAAGTACAAATTGTTTGTGGATTTTAATCTTTTATTTATGGTTTTAAAAAGTTAGTTTACTTTGTTCTTTGTTTACTTTGTGAAGTTAACTTTAAAGTTTATTTTTATCATCTCTTTGATTGTGTGTGGTTAGATTTTAAGAAAATAAATCTAATATAACTATTTTTTCTTACTATATTTATCTAAAATATTTATTATTTTATATACAATTGATTATTTTTTAAATGTTTTTATTTATGTCTTTCTTTTTTTTAATGAATAATGAGGGTATATTAAAATATGTTCTTAAAAAAATCAACTGTAGTATGGACTTACCTACTTTTGATAGTGCTGTACTTTTGATAGCTCGCACATTAAAATATTAATCCTAATACCTAATTTTATGAAGTTATTAAATAATGCCTTATAAGTTATGTAAAACACATAAAAGTAATTCACAACGAAATGTACCGAACATATTCCAGCATTATATTATAACATAAATCAGAAATACTTAACCGACTTTCAAAAGGTGACTGTTGAGTTTAACACAATTTGCTCACACTGAGCAGGAATTTAGGTGCCATCGTGGATAATTAGGTTAATTACTAGGAATCTATGTTGTTATTAAACGTTCCTTTAGTTAAGAAATGTACACTAACTAATACATAATATGTGCAACTAAAGAGTTTGTTTGCATAAACTTTTCTGTATTTGAAACAAACTGTCTTAGTTGAAGAAAAAAAATTGTGCATGATAGCAGCCATATTCAAGGAAGAAGGTTTAATGATACTTTTCATTACGAAAATATCACACGCGAATCACAGGAAGAACGCGGGGATACCACCAGCTTGACCAGCTTCTTAATAAAGTATATATTATTTACACAAACCTAACGCATGTGGAATAGACAATAGAGAATAGAGATGACGAATCCTTCTCAGATATTTTGGTCGTTATTATTTGAAAATGTTTCATGACTATGTCTGAATACAATCATGCTATTTGAATGGAGAATCCTCTCCTTTCTGAAGTACGGCGAAATATTAGGGTGTTGATTTGGGCTGTTATGTGTGTGTATATTTTGAACGGCATGGTATAGGTACTTAAACTCTATTTCTTTTGGATTGGCACAAAATGTGGACCAATGTCGTCAATTTTCCAGCCGAAGACGATTGCTCCTGAAGAGGAAAAAGGTTTAGTAATTTTATTTCATTATTACCCTATCTCTAAACCTTTTTCCTCTTCAGAAGCAATCGTCTTCGGCTGGAAAATTGACGACATTTAACCAAATTTTGTGCCAATCCAAAAGAAATAGATTATAGATAGGTATTCGTGTAACTCCTCAATATAAACAATATTCTTCTCTTCGTGATTATGTATTAAGTGAGAGAATTGATAACCTCATGTTTTGAAGTCGGTTAAACAGTTAACGATCCCAACATCGCGATAACGAACATCTCGTCTTCAAAATAAACAATTTTTGATAAGATTACACGCGTTTTTAAGGAAATAGGTACTTAGGTATGTTATTTTCACTTTTGGTAATAACATATGTACGTATGTCCTTGCATTTGCTTGGCTTGAAAACATCTGTGATAACAAATTTAGTTTTGCGATTAAATTGCGTATTTATAATTAGTAATTAAACATCTTCGCAATGTAGACCCGAACCGTGTGTATTAAAAATATTATTAGCCTATAATGTCCCACAGCTGGGCAAAGTCCTCCCATCTAATTAAAAATATCAGTACAGTGAGTGAAAAGTGAAAATTGTTCTCAAATTATTTTTCAGTGGGAGCATATTATCATCACTACATAGTATAAAATAAAGTCGTCTCTTTTTCGTGTCTGTTTGTCTGTATGCTTAAATCTTTAAAATTACGCAACGGATTTTGATGCGGTTTTTTGTAATAGGTAGAGTGATTCAAGAGGGAGGTTTTTATGTAAAAAAATTCCCGAAATTCCCACGGGAACGGGCACAACGCGGGTAAAACCGCGGGGCGCTGCTAGTATTCTAATAAACTTTAAATTTACGTAAGAAAAAAGTGTTAGCATGTAATCTCCCACAGCTAGGAAAAGGCCTTTCTCTATGAAAATTTAAAAATTGTACCTACTGAAAAGACAGTTATTTAAGTAACAGCTGTAATTTCAATATGGTCGATTTATTTATACTGAAATACAGAAATGATGTCAACCGGTATTGTACATTTTTATAAAAAAAATTACTTACCGCTTAATTCCCGATTTATCGTACGGTAAAAGCGAAAGGATTTAAAATCCGAAATCGTTCTAATTGACAGCGAAATTTTGTTTACTTTTTTTCCTAAGAATTCTTTTGTTTGAAATTGCAATTAGTTTCAATTTGGTACACCATTGTTTATGGTTCAAGGTGCAATGTTGATTTTAACTGTTAGACTCTTATGTCAATGTTTTTAAGGCTGAAAATCGTACTGTAGTGATGGATATACGTCTTTGTGGTGTTAATTAGCCTTGATTATCGGTATATGAGTGAATAAGGGCAATGAGAGCCGACTGTATTATGTTCTCCTGTGTATCTTGCATGCATGCCTGACCTTAAGCAGAATATTATTACGTTTTTTACTCGAGTTTTTAAGGATATGGAACGCTAACTCTAAAAGATAGCTCGGTCGTATCTGTCTGTGTTTAGCGCATTTTATATGGATTGCTTTAGGAGTTAGGGAGAAAGTAAAGTACCGACTTAAAGAAAAGAAAAGTAAAGTAAAGTATTAGCCTGTTATGTCCCACTGCTGGGCAAAGGCCTTTTATCTCACTGAAGGTATCAGAACGGTGAGATGGATTTATTTCAAAAACTTTTATGTTACCAAAGATGTTTCACCAAAAACAACAAGTTCTAGATCTACCTATTTCACTAAACCAAAGACAAAACCATGTTTTTCTAATTCGCAACGCTATCGCCATCTCTTATTCAAACAGAGAACTAAATTATGTCATAGGTAATTGCCAAACCTAGTTGTCATGTTCACAATACAGTAACTTAACCAACCTGAATAAAGGATGTGTTATGCAAGGCGTCGCTTTCGAGTTTACATAATGTCCTAATAAATTGTCAGGGATATGTGTGTGTTGAATATAAACGGGGTAATATCGGGTGTTCTAATTCATTACGTCATAGTGTAAGTAGGTAATAATAAGTACCCGCATATGGTACCCAATGGTCTATTCAAACCAGTGACCAGGGTATCGATAATTATTACAATACCTACTAGCGACCCGTTCTTCTTTCGTTTCGGTAACGAAACACAGCATTGCCTACACAAATTCATCAAATTATCAACACCTCCCTGGTTTACTCGCATTGTGCCCGTTCCCGTAGGAATTTCGGGATACAAAATGACTTATGACCTTCTTCTTGAATGTAGCTATTAGATACAAAAAGAATTACTCAAATCGGATTGGTAGTTACTGAGATTAACGCGTTCAAACAAACAAAAAAAAAACTACAGCTTTATTGTATTAGTATAGATTGATGAACATTATTTGGCATGAAGATATAACAAACATAGAACTTCAAATATCGTTCCATAAGTTAACCGACAAATAGGTGTAAAGAAAAACCATACCCTTTTGGAACCTCCTTCTGGTTTTAAAGTCATTTAAAAACCTGTTGTTACCTCTTCATTTTTGACCTATCTTAATCCACATTTAAAAATATGTAGTCGGTTTTATTTCGATCTACCTTTAAAAATCGAGTAGTCTATGGCCAAAGTCGGCCATTTGCAAATTTCCGATTTCCGAATCAGCATTCATGTCAGTCCTATACAAGGAAATGGTTACGGTTTAGGAATTAAACATGAGTTTGTGCAACAGTTTTACTTGAGATCTAGTTACAAATAAAATAGCATATTGTATGTTTATTTTAGTTTGGTATACCTAAAAGGTACTTCTTTGTATTATGTATGAGTAAAGTTGATGCTTGATACTTGACCTATTTAAAAATAGTATTAACTCCTATCTAAAAAGGATTATAGCTTTTTTTTCAATAGCTTTTAATGTCCACAGTCTCATTGCTGGGCCTTGAGTCCCACTGAAGATATCAGTACAGTATTAAAATAAAAAAAAGTATTAGCCTGTAATGTCCCACTGTTGGGCAAAGGCCTCTCGTCTCACTGAAGATATCAGTACAGTGAGGAGGTTTCAGGCGTAATCACCACGCTTGCTTAATGCGGGTTGGTGATCTCAAACCCGAGCCATGTTTGAAAAGTATTTTTTAATTATTTTATATTTTGTTACAGGTATTAATGTTTGATCTCAACTCGAATTAGTCCTGAAATTAATAAAAAGGTAAGTTTTGGTTCCTTATCACTAAATAACCTATTATTAATTACTAACTGCTCAACTCAGACGCAACTCAGGCCCACTCAGAGACGTCAATAATCAATTAAATCAATATTTATCTAATTGACGTAATATGTCATACGTTACACGTCAAAACACCTCATAATAACAAAAATTAACCTTTCTTAAAGAATCGTATTTTGACTATGAGTGTGGACAGTTAGTAATTAAGTACATATTGCCTGTCTAGGCAATCTTACATAAGGTACCTTTCAGTACATTTGCAGTCCACATGATTTTAATCTAGACAATATCTTCAATTAGATCTAGAAATAAACTACACATAAATTACTATAGTCTTAATAACGTAACACCACGAAAATGACATACGTTAAATTCGACTTGTTTGACTTTCATTTGATAAAATTTTATGACCATACGTCATTTGTGTGAGTTCGGTTTATGATGTTTTTGACGTTTGTCATTTCTGCTGATTGTACACGTCATTGTACTGACATAAGAACAATATCAGTATGATTTATTAAACTCGATAAGGTTGCAGCATTTATATAACTCTGTCTCGTTTTCTAATTTATTAGTTAGCGATAATTTATTACAATAGACTTTAGGTCAATGCACTACAAACATAATATAATGGATATGGATACAATACTAACAAGCTGTACCCACGACTTCATCCGCGTTGAATTAAACAAAAAAGTACCCTGAATTACTCTTTATTACATCAGCTACCTGCCAGTAAACGTCTTATCAAAATCGGTCCAGCCATTTCAGAGATTAGCAGGAACAAACAGACAGACAGAGAAAAATTGTAAAAAAAATTGTTTTGGTATATGTCAATAGTCATTAGTCATATGCATGTAGTAAAAAGTGATCATTTTTATAATACTTACTACAATTTTAATATGTATGTATACAGGGTGTAATCGTTAAGTGTGCACAGGCGATTATTCCGTAACTATTGCAGATATCAAAAAACTTTAAACTGATATCGAAAGTACTTTACCTAATGAGTAAAATGACATTAATAACTTTTTAAAAATAAAACGAGAAATATAAAAAAAAAATACATTAATCACTCCCATACATTTTATTTCTTAGTAAGTACAAAATTTTGTATTCAAAGCATATGTTCGAAGTGACGTCCTCCTTGTGCAATACAATGACGAGCTCTAATGGCTTAATAGCCAATAATAGTGCAACCCCTTGGCCTGCCAGATCCCCGGATCTCACGCCTTGTGATTTCTTCCTATGGGGATTTGTCAAAGACCACGTGTACGCTGAGAGAGTACACATCCTAGAAGAGTTACAGAATCGTGTACGTCGTGCAATTGCTTTAATTACTCCGCAAATGTTAAGGAAAGTTCATTTAGAAACTGTAAATAGAGCTCGTCATTGTATTGCACAAGGAGGACGTCACTTCGAACATATGCTTTGAATACAAAATTTTGTACTTACTAAGAAATAAAATGTATGGGAGTGATTAATGTATTTTTTTTTTATATTTCTCGTTTTATTTTTAAAAAGTTATTAATGTCATTTTACTCATTAGGTAAAGTACTTTCGATATCAGTTTAAAGTTTTTTGATATCTGCAATAGTTACGGAATAATCGCCTGTGCACACTTAACGATTACACCCTGTATATATCATACTTCCCTATTATAATTATTACCTAACAATAACATAAGAATTATACCACGGTACTGTACCTACGTGTGTGATTCTGATTATACTAGGGTCATTGCGCCTGTTCGCGTCCAGCGCCCTATTCGCGTCCATTTTTCGGACCTCCCTATAAAAATTCTCGAAAATAGGTATATTAATACACTAAATCACCGAAAAGTCGTTATCGCTAATACCTAATCGTATAAGAGGCACATAGACATAGACAAAAGTTCTGTGAGCCTAACCAATCATGTCTAGAAAAAATAGTTAGTTTCCGTTCTTCAACAAAGAAACGCAAACGCGCGAAATGTTGGCCAAAAAATAGTGAGCAGGGGCGCGTTCGACGGTAAGTATTTTATTGTTTTAAGCGTATTTTAGAATACACAGCTGTTTCTAGACATAAAGCATGAAAAAAGGAGTAATAGTAATTATGTACTTGCTTGTTTTTTTTAAAGTTAACAGTTAAAATAAGGTGGACGCGAATTACTACACCGAATTTAAAAAAGTTCCACTTTGCGACCACAATGGACGCGAACTCGTCTATTTATGATTTAGTTAGTTTTTATTTTTATGTGATAAAATTAAAAAAGGGGATTTGTTTTTACTTTTTATTTATGTATTATTATCATGCAATTATAATGAGCAATTTGCGTCCACGTTATTATGATTGTAGAAAAAGATAATATCGTATATCATATGTGGACGCAAACTATACCTACAAGGAAATAGTATTGTACCAAATTGCGTCTATTTTTTCATTAAATTCAAATAATAGCATTAATATATTTTTTAACTTATAATTTAATATGCATTATTTTTTTAAATCAAAACTAAGAGTTAAAACTAAAAACACTTCCTGCTGAAGTTTTCTTTGCAGAAATTCCTATCGAAACTGAATCTGAGAGGTCTCATATGGAACTATCAATGGTCGTTTTTCCATTACCCGGCTCGGCACCGGCATGGCCGAGCACCGGCACCGGCGCCGGGGTTTCGTTTTTCTACTGCGCCGGTGTCGATGCCGGTTTACGCCCGGTGAGTGGTACAGTACTGACACGGACTTACACACTCACACGGCTACAATTCATATAAATATGCAATACACATGCAATTTTGCCGGGCCGGCACCGGTGGGAAGCTTGCTACCCCGGCGCCGGCGACGGCGCCGGCAGGACTCAATGCCGGGCCGGCGCCGGCGCCGGTAAGTAAAAAAGGGAGCCATACATTTTCATACATTTTTGCTTCCCCGGCACCGGCACGGCGCCGGCGCCGGCGCCGTTGCCGATGCCGGGCCGGGTAATGGAAAAACGCCCAATAGAACGAAATAGTACTATTTTAGAATTGGATGCAACTAAAGACGTCTAAAGAAATCACCATCTCTTCATTATACGTAGAAGATGAAAACATAAATGATGAAGCTAACTCCGGTTCGACTGTGCAGGTTCAAACAGTAACAGCCGAAATACACTCTACACCAAAACCTTGGTGGATACCAGATGTGGAATCTGAGAAAGAACATGTACCAGCCGTGGAGCTAACGGAATACTGTTAAAAGACAATTTTTCTTTACATTATCTGAAAAATATCACCCCTACATTCCTTTTCTTAGCTGGTGGACGCAAAATGGTCTATAGGTGGACGCAATTTAGAATTTTTGGACGCAAAGTGGGTAAAACGCCTATTTTTGAAGTTTTTCTATTTATAAAAAAAACACAAGTAGTTCCGAACAAAACTGTAAGCGAACCCTATAGTAGACTATATAATGAACACATTACATAAATTTTTCATTGAAACTAGTGCTGGAACATTTTTATTTTCTCCTTCAAACTTACCAACTGCACTAAATGGACGCGAACTGGCGAAATGACCCTATATTGTATAAAAATAACATCTTTCGATTTAATTAATATTTTATGGGAAACACAAAAGTCAAATGAGAAACAAAAGCCTGAAATACCTAACCGGCCATTCCCACCTAGTTCTATTATTTGTCTATTGATGGATATTTTATTCCCACTCGTTCAATGGACCTAATATCTCACAGCTGAGCAATGGCTTCTCATCTCACTGAAGATATCAGTACAGTTGATACCAGTTATAGCACATCACTCTGAAATACCTAAATACCCTGCAATATGTGATGCAGTCATCTTTCAAATCCCAAATATACCTTATATTTTCCGCGGAAAGCGACTTTGTTTTATACTATGAGTGACACAAAATCCTTTAATATACCTAATGGATTGAATTTGAACCTTCGTCAGAAAAACCAAAGTATACGTTTTTCACGTCATTTGTACTGAATGCCCATGACAGTTAGAGTGGTATCGATGCGCGTACGCACGCTTGACTCCACTAACGACAGCGACCGACTGATAACATTATGTTACGGAAATGGAGCAGAAAGCTAAATAATGTCCCGTGGAACATGTTAGTGCGTCCACTTGTCTAGTAACGTCATTGACATTACATTGTATTTAGCGTTTTATTTCTATCTGAGGTTTTGGTGTTCTAACTTTTCTCGGAGGGCACTTTAAGCAGTCGGTCTAGATTGTTTCAATCGTTTGACCGTGTAGAGGCGTTTAGGCGGTTTAAAAACAGGGAACCTGCTCGAACTTACTTTTATAGGTATGTATACTAGCCGCGCCCCGCGGTGTTGCCCGCATTGTATCGGTTCCCGCGGGAATTTCGGGATAAAATGTATCCCATGTGTTATTCTGGTATATAACCAACATTGCTGTAAAGTTTCATTCAAATCCGTTCAGTGGTTTTTGCGTGAAACAGCAACAAACATACATCCATACATACATCCATCCTCACTAACTTTCGCATTTATAATATTAGTAGGAATTAGTAGGATAACAGCTAAAACAGAATGTTGTACATAACTTTGTCATTTATTGCCAGATTTTAAGGCTAAAAAAACTCAGGTTTTACATTATCATCGAGATTTATTCAGGTATCTGTTAACACACAAACATACTTTCTTCTCTATACATGTGTGTGGTCACATTGTTGGCTCAATCCGTCCTACACTATTCGATCGCACCTGCAGACTAGGTTATTAGTAGATGTCCTATTTGAAGTTCATGTGTTGGCTATGTTCGTTTTGATACCCACGCCAAGTGGGACGACAATCGATAGGTTATGAGGGCAGAATTACTTTTATTAAAAAGGTTTTCGAAAATGTAAAGCACCGACATTTAGTTAGGGATTAGGGCTCCTTTATTGTAAGCTATTTTAGCCATCCTCCGGCGCGCGTCGCGTCACGGATGCTCTTTTGTTTTTCATTAAAAACGCGCGTAGAAAAAAGTATATTTAATTGAATGAGCTCTTCATTCAGGCATAAACTTACTGTATTTTAGACCGAATATTCTATGAAAGTGGCAAATACCAACAACGTAGATTGTCCACTGTCCACAAACTACAGTTAAAAGATTAACTGCTGCCGATTTTTAAATCGAACACTTTTTATTTTCTTCTTTTTTAAGACAAATACTTTGTTTTTCATTTTTCCTCTATTGGTCTCTGGTTGGAACAGCGGCTACATTTGTTTACATTTTAAGACGTCGATTTCGCTGATAGATTGCGATACTCTGAATGAAAGTAAATAATTCCGATTAAAGTTTTGTTTACAAACATTTTTTAGGTGATTGTCTGATAATGACACAATGATACGTGTATTTGGGTATAGATAACTAATGTAATTAGTTAGTACGTAATGATAAATCTATCTACGAATATTATTAAGGTGGCAGAGTAGCTTGAACGTGCTAATCTCAGGAACTACCCGTCCGATTTGAATAATTCTTTTTGATTTCGATAGCTACTTTTAAGATAAAGGTTATAGGCTACTTTTTATCCCAAAATTATCACAGGAACGGGTACAGCGCGGGTAAAACCACGGGGCGCTGCTATAGATAACAAGCAGACTGCGATGATTGATAATGATTATCGTTATTTTTAATTTGTTCCAGTTTTAGTGACATAGAAAATGGTCTAGGTTTTTAGATTGTGTAGCTTTTTGATAAGATTCATAGGAAAATTTATTTATATTAGGTTTTATGTGATACTCTTTGTACAATTGATTGTAGTAGTACAAAGAGTTTTTGACTTACTTGTTAGACGCAAACAAAGAAGTTTTTAGTAAAAAAAACTGTTTTCGCCAAAATTCTATACCTAATAGGCAAAAATCTATTACTGACGAAAAAGTCTGCTTAACGCGTCAACTGTTGTGTGCGGTTTTGTATTTTAATACACAGTAACCGTCTACTGAATCAGACTGTCTGACTACAGTCTTGAGTCAGATTTGAGCCTTTGGTAAGATACTCTCTTCGATCGCGCGTTTTTAATTAAAACAAATGAACGTCGTCATGTCATGCGTTACGACGACTGCAAACACTGCAGCACTGCAGCAGGACGATTAAAAGCGTTTAAATTGAAAGGACCCTTATGTCAAATACCATACAACTGCTTATTTGCATAACTAACATCTATATATCATGATAATTTTATGTTTGTTGTTAATAATGTTTATAGCAAGTAAAAATATAAATTACTTCTACTTTCATCATGATATAATGGAGGCATTTCACCACTGATATTATCAAATCATATAATATATGTATATATATTAACCTAACAACACGATATAGTCATAATATTTATCATATCTAAATCATATGAATATTATAGTCTAATTGCCTGTATTAAATTGTTCGACGCATGCAAGATGCGATTACCGTAACATTAAAATATTTGCCGCGCTCTCAGTCTTACCCGCGTTGTACCCGTTCCCGCGGGACTTTCGGGATAAAATGTATCCCATGTGTTTTTCTGATGTATAACTTACGTAACTGTAAAATGTAATCCAAATCCGTTTAGTAGTTTCTGCGTGAAAGAGTAAAATATAAATTATGAATTATGGTCAATACCTAGTCTAGTACTTTTATATATAAACCTTGAAATAGGGAAGGAATAATGTGATAACCTAGAACACAAAAATAAGGGTGTAATATAATTTGAATACATAATATTAGTAGGATTTGATAGATACCTTGTAAACAAACTATATTTGTTATAATAAAGAATCTTTTTCAAAAAAGGATTAGTAATAATTTGTAGTTTCTAAGTAAAAATAAATATCGACCGAATTGAAAACCTCCGTTTCAAGTCGGTTAAAAAAGGGATACAAATAAATAAAATAATAGAAGAGTGAAGACTGACTGATTGTCAGTCTTCTGTGACCACGGTTCCTGTAAAGGGGCCACAACGTCAGATAATAATGTATGATAAAAGCGACGTGTATCCGTAAACGTAGTTTCAATTCAGAATGAGTAGTGTTCGCTTCAACTTATGAAACAATGGTAAGTAAAAAAATATGTCACTTGTCTCTGCGTGTTCTTGTGGATCATTATTACACCTATTGATATTAGGGCAGTCCATTCTCGCGACTACAAATGGTTATACGTATTCTGTAGATAGTATATTACTTTTCTTCAATGAAATCCATTTAGACCGCCATCGTAGGGTTTCACTAAGTCTTAGTGCATACACATGCACTAGACTCTACGTCTACGAATTATGGTTTTAAATAGATCAATACCCTAGCCTAGCCTAGCCTACAATATCAATAGCCTAGTACTTTTTACCGTATAAGTTGAAATAGGGAAGAAATAATATGTGATAACCTAGAACACAAAAAGTTGGACATGTTTATGTGTGCTGTAACATTGTAGTGTCTAAGGGTATCCTAGGCTATGTTATATTATATGGTACTAGCCGCGCCCCGCGGTTTCACCCGTGTTGTACCCGTTCCCGCGGGAATGTCGCGATAAAAAGCCTATGTCCTTTCTCAGGCTCTGGTTTGTGTACCAAATTTCATTCAAATCGGTTCAGTAGTTTTGGCGTGACAGCATAACAGACTGACAGACATTGTTACTTTCGCATTTATAATATTAGTCAGGATATTACCACGAAATAAGAAAAAGAGAAGTTGCTTCGCTTTTCCGTGTATATTACCAATAGTATTTAATAATAAATTAGGAAGAACATTAGTAGGGAAGTATCAACTATCAGCAAAATGTATGCGTAGAGTTAAACTCTCCTTCACAAACTGTTAAAAACAATTAACTGTAATACGAAGTAAGCAATTAATGCATTATTAGCAGAGTTTTATTACAATTGTAATGATTACAGCGATTATTCATGTTTTAACGAGGCAAAAACGAAAGTGCGTACGTTACGTTAGATAAGTAATTACTAATTATAAAACTTAATTTTATGTAATTTTTAATTATGATTTTATTTTATTTAATTAAAGGATTTTTTTAGAAATTGCTGTTATGTAAGGTTTTGGGTGAAATTTGCAGTAAATTAAACTAGAATTAAGAGTAAGTAGTAGAGTTTGACAAAGATGAAGTTGTTGTAAAACACCGCGGAAGAGCGAAGCACTTACTGTCGTGTAAAACACTAATAAAAGCCTTTGTTAGTAAAAAGGTTTGTTAGTTTTTAGTGATTGAGATTTTACCCCTTTCTTGTCGATAGATTGATCTGATATTTGGGTACATCTTTATTATAGACTAGCAGCGCCCCGCGGTTTTACCCGCGTTGTGCCCGTTCCCGTGGGAATTTCGGGATAAAATGTAGCCTATAGCCTTCCTCGATAAATAGACTATCTAACAGTGAAAGAATTATTCAAATCGGTTCAGTAGTTTCTGAGATTAGCGCGTTTAAACAAACAAACAAACAAACAAACAAACAAACAAAACAAACTCTTCAGCTTTATAATATTAGTATAGACAACTCACTTTTCAATAAGACAATTTAACGTACCTAATAATCTTTTTTCAATGTAATTTACACTTGTATGACTTGTTCCATAAGTTTAAACTACGTCACGGATACACTTCGCTTTTATTTGACATTTTTATCTGACGTTTCGGCTCCTTTACAGGAACCGTGGTCACAGAAAACTGTTGTTAAGACTTGTAAAACGCATTTCTCAGGAAGCTGAATCTCAGATGAGAACAATCAACCGGCACTATCAGCCACCGATCATTCGGTCACAATAACATTCGTGATTGCTTAGACAGAGCCACGGTGCAGGTGAGGCGACGGCAACTAGCGATTTTTTTAAATAAGAACAGTAAAAGTAGTTGAGATAGTTAAATTAATGTTTTTTACGCTATAGTGAACTAATGTTCCGCCTCAATGTACTGATATCTTCAGTGATATGAGAGACCTTTGCCCAGCAGCATGTAGTACTTATTATTCTGTGCCAGCAGTGAGACATTACAGACTAATACTATTTATTACTTTTAACTTTTACTTCACATTTATAATTCAATTTTCTTTGCGAATGTTCAATTTTTATTATGAGATTCGATAGTCGCTGTTGCCGCTACACTGTGGCACCGCAAACAAAGCGGGTAATATGATAATGTGAGTTAGCCATTGTGAACAGTGAAACTGTAATGTTGCTATAACTACGAGTGAAAGTTAACTATTTGTTAACGTCGGTTTCTTGCGGTGTTGCCATAGTGTCTCGTGCTTTCTGATCACGATCCGACTTGTTAACCGACTTTGATTAAGAGGAATTTAATTTTGGTGTTAGTATAATTTTGACAGATTTCACCTATATTACCACCTGTTTTAAGGGCAAATAATTTAAACAGGTAATAAGGGCAACATTTTAAATGTTGGGTTTTATTTTCGTTGTCAGGAGATGGAAAATTATAGGCTCTTAATATTGAATATTATTGTAATATTTGTAACTATCTAATTAGTAATTAATTATGATTTTAATGGAAATATACAAAGGGACATATATTTTCCTGCTTTAAGGATAACTGCGTTCAATAAACATAATTGTTGTGTAGCTAATTATGTAGTGCATTGTATATAATCTAACTCTTTTGGATGTGCACAAAATGTGGCTAAATGTAAAGGTTTAGTAATTTACTTTTTAAACTCACACGATTTGCACTCATTATAACTAAATGAAACGGGTCTGTATCGCGTTAGATAATTAAACGTATTTACTAAAATACGTACCCGACGTTTCGAGCGGATTACACCGCTCGTGGTCACGGGAGAACTGATTTAGTAATTTGATTACATTATTACCCTATCTCTAAACCTTTTTCCTCTTCAGAAGCATTCGTCTTCGGCTGGAAAATTGACCACATTTAACCACATTTTGTGCCAATCCATAAGAAATAGATTATATCTTAAATCTCTCAAATCTCAAGGTGTAATTTCCACGCCTCACTGTATTGTTTGTGTGCGTCACGTCTTTTTATTAGGTCTGAGCGCGGAAGGTAAAACGCGGAAGATGATAAACTCTAGCGGTGTTATTGGACCAGTTAACAATAGTATTGTTTCAATGTGTCGTTACGGTTTATCTTGCTTCAATTAACTTCGTTTGGCCTTTATTTTTATTTGTATGGTAATTTTTGACTGATTAAATAAAAAATGACTTCTTTAGATGATGTTTGGATGAAGTACGTCGCGTTTTAGTAAAGTGTATCTATGTGTATACGTAGGTAGAACTTGATTCTGTATTAATGTACAGACTTTGTGTTGCTAGTGCGGTATATAGGACACTATTATGTCCATGGAAAGAAAATAGATACCTTTAAAGTTCTCTAACATCTAAGTATAATATAAAATTAAGTGTCCGAATAGAATAATTATTTTTGTATCGCATAGCTATGTTCAAGAAGAAGGTTGTAGGGCATAACGTAGGTAAAACCGCGGGGCGCGGTTTGTTATAGCTTTTAGTTTCAGGCTTCAAACGTACCTATTCCCGCAATCTGTGGTTTGCGTCAGAATGTCACCCGTTTCCTTAAACAACACTAACCCACATTAGTGTGGGGAAATCCCATCCAATAAAGCAACAGTTTTATTTATAAACTAGCCGCGCCCGCGGTTTTACCCACGCTGAACCCGTTCCTGTGGGAATTTCGGGCTGAAAGTAGTCTATGGCTTAGATCAGTCTCTATTCTATTTTATTGTCAATTTTCATCCAAATTAAACGGTATTTTTTTGAGAAAGAGGAAAGATATTTCATCATCATTTTAGATATACATACCTATTTCTATGCACCTTCCTCACTGTACGATATCTTCAGTGAATGAGAGGGCGCAGTTGAAAATTAATAATAATATTTACTCACTCTACGTAAAGTGTTTTGTTTGATCAATTGATTTCGGCCTCGATCAGCTTTACTTCAGTGGAAACCCTAACACTTTGCGCAAATAATTTTGAGAAGAAGAGAAATGTCATTCTTATGAATCACTTATCATTCTACTAGCAGCGCCCTGCGGTTTGACCCGCGTTGTGGCCGTTCCCGTAGGAATTTCGAGATTAAAAATAGCCTATAGCCTTCCTCGATAAGTGGACTATCCAACACAGAAATATTTTTTCAAATCAGACCAGTAGTTCCTGAGATTAGCGGGTCCAAACAAACACACTCTGCAGCTTTATAATACAAACGCAGCGGGGACCTTATTTTTTTCTAATTTTAAGTAAATTAAATTACAGTTAAAACAGTTATTCGGAAGTAGGCCACAGTATGCGAAACTCAAAGTAATTTCATTGAAATAGTTTTATTGTGGTCTTTATAAATGTGTTATAATTTATAATTGTTATACAACGTTAGAACGGAGTGAAAAGTAAACCATTATAGTCTGTGGAACGCATTTTATTGCATTTTGAGTAATACTAATTGTCTGTTATGTAAAATGAAGTTTTGTAATGAACTTGGCTCTAGTTTATACTGCGTCGTTAAAATTATATTAACGACAATTATGACTTTATTTTCAGTGGAAAAGAAACGAAAGTCCAACGACAGCTATTTTTCGTGCAGCTCTCCCGCTAAGTAATCTTCCGCGATACAAGGGATAGACACTTCACAATATAGGTATATGTTGTTTTCCTTCAAAGTGTACCTTATGGTGATGTGAAATGATCTCATGAAAATCATGTGACATTACTGAACATATTGATAGTGTAGGGTTCTGCATTAAAACCTGCCTCACACTTAGGCCTACTTAGCCGCTTAGGGCCTCCCTAGGTACCTCAGAATAGACCACTGCTCAATTCTGTATATAAACAGGATTTTTCTAAACGCAATCCCTCATTGAGTACCTATTGCAATTGGATGAATATCATCGTAAACATTCAACAAACTGCATAACTTGACTAAACCACTAACTCCGAACCAGTAAATCTATAACCCGGTCTGTAATATTGTTTCACCTGTGTTTCATGTAAACGAGTTCATTGACCGTGTGACAGCCCGCCCCCGCCCCCAGTGTTGCTGCACTCTTCGTAATTACACCCGCGTATTTCGTCAATCAAAATATGCATTAATTTGATGTATACTCGTAGTGGTTGCCAGAAAAGTTTGCTGGCGGACGAAATTAGAACTAAATTGGTACTGACGCCTGTGCTCAGAGATGTCAAATGATTGCGTAGTTTATCGATTTAATGAACGTGTCTAACTCTGGCAATCAGTTCCAGTTTTGTTAAAGTAGTTTCCAATTTCTTGAAACCAATTAACATTTGATAAGGTTTTATTAGAGAAATACCATCCTTAGTTATAAATAATTCAATTTTATTCGATCGAGAAAATCTGAGCGATCGTTTTTTTGACTCACTTCATGAAAAGTATCTATATATAGTCGAATCTGGAATAAATAACTAGGGAATTCTTTTTATTAAATACTTCGTTTAAAAACTATTAATAAAATTTAGAAGTGTAGTTTTTCTTGTGGCGCCCTCTTCCAATCGCCGACTTGACTGGCGCGACTTCAAACCAACAACTGAAATAAAAATGATTTCCCCAAAGTATTCTTATTTAAGAAATCGTTATAAATTATTTCATGTAGAGTAGTGCGCGTTTTAATTGAATATTTGCAAGAGAGGCTTGCATTGCAGTTGTTGCTTATTTTTGCTCAACTTAGGTATGGCGGTGGTTTTAGAACAGTATTGAAATATTTGACTTTTGGATTGCTAATAAATTGTTTTATGTTTCCAGTTCCTGTGGGAATTTTGGGATAACTACCTACTATTCTATGTGTTACAATCTAGATGGCCACCTCCCTGCCCAAAATTATCCGAGTTCTCTAAAAATAGTTCTTTCTCTTGAATAAATTTTTCCCCAATAGATATATAAAAAATCCTGGAACCGACAATGGGCTAATGCCTTTTTCAACTAAGTAAACCCTTCTCTTTCCCAGTCGGTTAACGATAAGCCCAGACTAGTCTTAAAGTACTTTATGTAGGTATGTAGTGTAAAGTTCGTTGACACGTAAATAAATCGCAAATGGCTCCCGAACACGCCTTGTTTTTTAAACATGTGTCGACAAGAACGTTATTACATTCTGCCTCACGTACCAACAAAATGTTGAGCATAGGACTTTGTCACAGTACGACATTTGAAATTTCTTACTGACTTGTTAGTGTGGTATAGAAGTTTGAATACGACAAGGTTCTACTTCATTTGCTAGTTAAAGCTACGCCTATACTGGTTCCGCCCGTATACAAGTGACATTTTGAATTCAGAATAAGAAGATATCTTTAAAGACCGTTTTTGAATTGAGAACGGTTTTTTATTTGTTTATCTGGGAATTCGAAATACGAAATACGTATTGCGGAAATCCGATTATTAGGCAATTGTCACTATTTTTAATTGAGTCGTTTTAGCACTTTTTAAGTTTACTTCCTTTAATGTGCTTATCATTTTATTAACCTCATATTATTCCGTCGATAGAAAACCTCTTCCTATTTTGATGTCGGTTAAAACGTCACTTATACAAGATGTAAAACTAATTGTATCCGTATACGTAGTTGATCCAATAGCGACCATAAATGACTAGATAATCGAATCTAGTTTAATAAAACATCAATTAATTATAGTGCGTATGGAAATAAACTTTGTTTCCTTCATAAAAACTGAGTAATGTAGGTCGAATACCATAGTAAATGCGTACAAAAACATGAGCCGTGATTCACTCAAATATCCGTTGTAAGATATGTTTTTGTTCAGTAATGTAAATAATATTTTGAATCATCTTCCATGGCCTATTTTAAACGTGTGTTATGGTTATGATTTGTTTACGGAATTAGTTTTGGTTATCTATGGTTGATTATACTTAAATGGGGTGGAACGAGTCATAATATTATAAGTAAACTAAAACTATGCGGTTGTGTAGTGTACGTTCCCGTAGGAATTAATTTCGGTATAAAAATGTTTTTTTCTTGACCCAATCAGACACATTAAATAAAAAAACTAGCACTTCCCTGCGGTTTTACCCGCACTGAGTACGTTCCCTTAGGAATTTCGGGATGTAAGCCGATCTTTCTCCTGAACGTGAAAATAAAATAACTGGGAGTTTCAGAGAATCATCCAAACAAACAAACAAAAAATCAAAATCAGAAATGTGAAAACCATATTTCAATGTTATTGCATATAACGATAGGTCCAATCAAAGGGCTAATTACTTGATATTTTTTTTAAAAAGGTGTCTTGAAAAAAGAACACCCTTTAAAGACCGAGTCATAACTCACCAGTGTGAACGGAACTTAGCCTGATTGATGTCAAACAAACACAGTGAATGCCCTTTACCAAATTAGAAAGCTATTTTTACTTTGTTTCTATCTACGAATCGCTGCGAAACAGGTAATTTGTAAACGAGATGGAAATCGGTTACGTCGCGTGAACCGACATCACAAAGAAGTGTGCAACGAAGGTGTAACCTCTAATTTACTCAACCTACTTTCGAACGCTTTGTTTTCGCGCCATATTACTGTCATCGCTCATTTGATAACTGTCACCTGTCATTGTGACAGTTTGGGTTTTTTCTCTTGTTATGTGAGTCCGGTGGTAAAAGGCGCTATCGTTATGGGTCCAGAGTGTATTTTTCGCTTTTTATAGATCGTATTTTAACTGGTAAAAGGCCCATCTGGACAGATACCCAAATCTTCTCAAAATGAAGTATATTTTCCATTTAACGTCTGATATATACAGAGATAAAGTGAGAGTCCTATATCGCTTATAACCTGCTTGGTGTTAAAAACAACCTTATTTTGATAAGCAAGTCTCTTTTTGGGCATCGATCTTTGAACGAACTTTTACCACAGCTTTTACTTAAGTCAAGTTTTTTAAACCTAAAGAGGATTACTAATATGTAAATTATGTATTCAAAATTAAATTACCCAACTCTTTAATTATGGTAACAATTATTTAACAGCTACAAAGCTTTGTTCTAGATGCTAGCCCGACCTTGAGCGTGAATGTTGCGCGTGCGCACTTTCTTCTCCATTGAGCACTGATCAGCGTATTGTCAGTTGTAAGGCTGCGCGTGGGCAGTCAAGGTCTGCCATATACTTGTGTGTGATGGATTATAAGTATCTACACTAATATTATAAAGCTGAAGAGTTTGTTTTGTTTGTTTGTTTGTTTAAACGCGCTAATCTCAGAAACTACTGAACCGATTTGAATAATTCTTTTTGTAATAGATAGCCACATTCAACGGGAAGGTTATAGGCTATTTTTCATCCCGAAATTCCTACGGGAACGGGTACAACGCGGGTAAAACCGCGGGGCGCTGCTAGTGTACTTATAAATATGAAGGATTACAAATTTAATATGTTTAAGTATCTTCTTATAAAATGACTAGCAGTGCCCTGCGGTAATACCTACCCGCATTGTGCTCGACCCGAAACGGGGTTAAAAATATAGATTTTCCTTAAACTGACCTAGGTCATCCATTTAAAATTAAGGGATAAAAATTAGATTTTTCTTTAGGCTTTTGTCTATGGATTGGAAAAAGAGTAGAAGAACGTAAGAGTCTTCGATACTATAGACACATTATCTATGACACCCTAATCATCAATATCTTAGATAATTTTAAAATACAAGTTGATGACAAAAACTTAACAGCATCCAGTAGCTTTCTCTTTATTCCGCTAAAGTTAAGTTAAATTTTAAACTTGATGCATAATGCATTAAGTTATCGCGTGGTTAAAATTGGAACTAAACAAATTCAAAACAAAATATGAAATGGCTATATAGAAAATTGCAACAGTGGCGCCGTCATACACTTTCAAACGTACCTAGTGACTTGGTTTAGTTAACCTGCATTTTGCAACACAGTAGCGAAACAAATTCATAATGCATTTTACATTCTGCCTATTCTCGGTACTCGGTAATGGAGCATTGACTGCTCTGTGGCATTTCTGTAGCCTTCACTTTTGAACTTTTAGCTTGGAATAGGACGAGTCATTTAGAACTCTATCGCTGTAAGCTATGCTAGTTATTGTATTGGATTTGGTTTTTAGTTTAGGGGTTGTTAGTATGACAAAGTTCTAAGTACTTAACATGGTTCTGTAAGATTGTATTGTCGTGGTTATGTATGTATTAAATGTTAATAAAGTTATGTGTATTGTTGCTCTGTGTCGGTGGTTGAATGTAGTATGAAGTAAGACTTTTTATGTTTATTTTTTAACTTTGCCTTATAAACATAATAGAAGATTTAACGCATTACCCAACGCACAAAATAAATGTCATTGATAGTTTTAATAAGTTTAACTTAAATATATATTTTTTTAATTAAATTGGGCGAGTGTACAAGCTGCCCGCCATCTTACCATCAAACTTGATACAGCGAGTGAGCGAGTAATTTGACATATTGTGTTCTACACCGCCAAATTGAATTTGGTTTTTGTCATAGTTGTAAGTAGATCAAATGGACCTATAGATACATATAGAGGCAAGATATACGCCATAGACAATATCTCTTCTACCTGTTATCTTTTCTCTTCATATACAAATAGAAAAAGTGAGTGCCAGGAGTGAGAGAGAGAGAGAGAGAGAGAGAGATATTTCTATTTCGAGAGAAGAGGAAAACATAGACGTAAACCTGTGTCTTGTGTATGTGTCTCAGCCGCACTTACGTAATTTTTTCCCCACTGAGAAATGACACTAGTGTTTAACAAAGGAAATTGTATCCACGAACGAAGTTTAATTTGTAATGGTTAAACAATCGCACCGTTTTGTTAGTTTTCAGTATAAATACCCGTGTATTAGTAGTAACTGTTTTGAAAGACACCCGGCTATGTTTGATTTTAAAATTCACAACATGGCCGCCGTTCATGGGATTACGAATTACCTCGAGTACTCATAATATTGTACAGTTTAATTTATGGTAGAATTGTAGACGGTGAAGGTTAGTTGAGCGAGTAACCGAGTTCAATAAAACTTGTAATATAATAGAATACTTGGTTGCTTTAGGTTACGCTCATATACCAGTAAACGTTATCACTTAACGTCAGTCTCAGCGGATTCTGAGTGTGGCAGTTACATTTCGCCCCTCACTTCACCTAAAATTTGATTTTTTTTAATGACATTTCTTGGGTTAATTATGTCAACATTAAAGTTTATTTCACGACAAAAACTAAGATAAAGATATAAATTTAAAATACAATCTACATAAATCTTTTTATACCCGTTACTGTATTGTTATACAAATTACAGCAATAATTCCAATACAATTTAAACATAAAAGAAAAGAAAGAAAGTGTAAAATCTAAAAATAAAACGGGAGAATCTCTTCAACTTGTCGAAAGAAGATAAACATGATTTAAAATGTGGTTAAGAAAACTTTACAAAACATGTTTTTGTGAGTTAAGCTGTACTACATACGAGGGCGCGATGTGAGGGAGTTGGATGGAGGGTCTCAAACTTTGAATCGCTTGTACAAATATTTATTATATTTGCACAGTTCGGTTATTGTTTGTTTGAACGTGCGTTTTTTCTAGCGATTTAAACATTCAAACGAAATTCCGAAAATATTTTTTATGAGTTAATTTACATTGTAACAACAACTATCATCTCCTTACCGAATTATGTAAATAAAATTATGTTCATTTATTTTATTAAATGTGAAACCTTAAGAGACAAACCTACAAATTAATGTATTTTTAAAATTTTTTGAGTTGACACTAAGTTTACGGATACACTTCAATTTTATTTTACATTTATCTGATGTTTCGGCTCCTTTACAAGAACCGTGGTCACAGAAGAATTGAAAGAAATTGAGTAGTCTTCGCTTTACCTAAGAAACGAGTATTACTTTTTTGATATTTTTTATAATTGTTTACTTAGCTTAAAACTGAACAATAATGGCTTCACATAACACTTAACAGTCTACTTTAATTTTTTATTCCATCTTGCCACATACGCTCAACGTTTGAGAACCTCCGTCTCCAGTGTTGCAACATCACGACAAGAACAGGATCTTAAAGGTTTCACTTAAGCGAATGTCTAAACGTTTGATAAGCGCACGCTTGAAGGTTTGTCGTAACTTAGATAGGTTATAACTTAGGTTAGGGTTTAAAGTTAGGTTCTATAGGTTAGTCTTTAAACCTACCTAAGTAGCTGAGTAGGTATATTAATTGGGAAAGATGGAGCTATTGTTTTGCCTTGCAATTATGGGACTCTTATAAATCTCACGTCCGTACTCAGAGACGATAAATGCTTCTTTAGCAGATATTTAATGAGTGATTTTGGTAGGTAAGGTATATTATGAAAAATTACGTCAATTACTTAAGTGTCGATTGTATGGTTGTACGTTACTGATTGCGGCTGTAAGTCAAGGATTTAACGTACTTATTAATCTAATCATAATCCATTACTATCTAGTATTGCTTTTAAATGCCAAAGCTTATCTTAATAAATAAAAGTATTCCTATATAATTTCAATCAAAAAAGTCTAACAAACTATATCATGGATTCATGATATATTTGGCTGGAGACAACGCAAAAATTAACGTTAAATCTAAAGACTTGAACTACCTCATTTCCGCCATCGTTCAGTTAGTGTGGTATAGTGTATAGTGCCTAGATTACTAGACTAGCTAACTGCGCAAGTTAACTTGACAAAGGAATATCAAATTACTAAGCACTCGTCTATCCTTCGAGTAGCCGTATTAATAACTTTGAGGTTAGAACTAACCCTGTGTAGTCAGATTCTACCTATATAATACTAATACATGTATGTAATATAAAACATGCCTATTTGTCCGGGTATATATATTATTACTAGCAGCGCCCCGCGGTTTTACCCGCGTTGTGTCCGTTCCCGTGGGAATTTCGGGATTTTTTTTACATAAAAACCTTCCTCTTGAATCACTCTACCTATTACAAAAACCGCATCAAAATCCGTTGCGTAATTTTAAAGATTTTAGCATACAGACAAACAGACAAACAGACGCGACTTTGTTTTATACTATGTAGTGATTATAAAAGTACCTATAGTGTAAGCTCCAATGAGGTTTTCGTATGCAAAATATGCAGACCGCATTCTGACTTCTGATATGTGTTGTAGTAGTCCCAGACTACAATACTATGATTGATGTTGCCAGTCTCTATCGCCAGTAACAGTATGACCAAAAGCAAAGTACTCTCGCTTACTAAATATATCAAAACAGTAACTAAATATATCAATATCTCACTAAAAAGGATTTTTATGATTATTTCCTTAACCTTTAACTATGGACACTATTTTTTTGTAACACTACTATGGACAAGCGGTCTGACAGACCGCAATGAGTTTCGATGTAAAATAAATTAAAATAATTAAGTTATTGATATCCTATCATTTTTATTTTTATGTATATATATGATATTAAAACATTTTATATGTTTAATCAAAATATTTATTTCTTTTCTCACATATTTAAAGTTTCAAAACAATTAAAGGCACTTTTTAGTCTTAATTAACTTGAGATCAGTTTTAGGACTAAAACTTATAATTAACTAAACTTTTTAGAAAAATTAACATTCTTATCTATAAATCTAATATATGTACTAAATAAAAATCAACTAGAAAACTTATAAACATAAAATATAAAAATTTTGACAGTAGGTCAATATGGGTGAAATTATTGGCATTCCTTGCAGAGAGGTTTCGAACACTGAAGGCATATATATGACCTATATAAATATAAATCTCTAAAAATCTAAACACTCAGTATCTTCTTCATTATCTTCGTCGTCACTCAAATGATTTCTTATAAAATCATCCTCTGACACCAAGCATTCCTCAACAGTTTCTTCGTTATCAGAATGATTGGACGCTAAAAGTGCTTCAGACACCTCGTTTTCAAAAGATGGGCTTTCGACACGTAATATTTTGTTAGCACGCTGTTGCACCGGTGACCTTGATATTCGTTTTGAAGTACTGGCGCTCTCGATGTTATTTATCGACATTTTGAAGCAAAAAACCTAAAAAAAACAAAACGCCAAAAATTATTATATGTATGAAAAACATGGACACGCGGTCTCACAGACCGCAGTTAAAGTTTAAAGTAAAATAACTCACCCAATTTGGACCCGGCGACACAACCTCACACTTCAACACTCGTTTTGTCACTAAAACTGAAGCTACTGAGCGTCACAGACTCGGGGAGTAACGGGAAGGGGGTAAATTCGAAAATTAAAAACCGTTAGCGGTCTGTGAGACCGCGCGTCCACAGTTAAAGGTTAACACGGAATAATAACTCCACAGTAAAACACGTTATCGCCATAGGGACGATCAATTTATTCATGTTTATACAAATTAATATTAATTAGCACCACATTATCATAAATGTTTTCATTAAGATCTGACGCGCTCCATTTAATATTATTTATTAACACGTTAACATTATAAAAACTTCGCAGTTTAATACAGTTTTAAGGACTACAGTTAAATATGGATAAATATTGTATACATAAACATATAAACATAATTTAATCGGATAAAAAAAAATTGGTAATAGTAAGTTCGAGTAGGCCTCCGACAAAAAAAAAGGTTAATTCGTTTTGATCATTTAAAGGCCTATTTTACACCAGTAGAGTGGTAGATTTAGGCCACTTTGCTCCCACCAAGCCTGTGGCACAGTGGCATGTGAGAGCGCTTTCTGTGTTGGGGGTTGCTCGATTCCCGCCTGGAGCCAACAATGTTTGCAGATATAGTTTTTGTAGACTAGTCACAAACCTTCCTTTTGAATCACTGTATGTCGCTGAGAATCCGTTCAGTAGGTTTTGAGAAAATTGAATAAGTATATAGACATACTGCTTTTAGGGACTTTGTTTTATGTATGTAAATAAAGTTCTCAATTCCTCTTAAGTGAGAGTCCTTTACATATAACAGTTATAGGGGAATTTTCCATCTTTTTTTCAAAATAAAACGTTCATATTTTTCTACTCGACCACCATAGTAGTCAAAGTCATTTCGTCCATCAGTCACGCTACAACATAATTGCAGATAAAAATCAACCGAAAACAATAGCTTGGACGCTTTTGACGGCGCAAGCGCATACAACGTTTGAATTCCGATTGCGCGCCGAGCCCTGTGATTGGTATTCTAGTGACGCATCGCGCATGCGCATTTGTTCTATACCAAGAAGCGTTTATAAAGACCGGTTGTCATTTGTCATTATGCAACGCATGTCAATGCGTGAGCGGTAATGAATAGTGTCTGTAAATGGAAGTTGGTGATTTTGTGACATTCTTTAGAAAGTTAAATTTTAGTTAGGTTAGAATACCATAGATTTTGTCACAGCTTACTGATTAAAGTTTTGGTTCTACCATATATTTATATGATGCAGCCTTATGGTTAGGTATATGTGAAGAATCTTGCATCAAACAAGCATCATCTCATTGGCCAACAGAGAGTAAAAAATAGGTATCTAACCGACGAACAGCTTAAAACCTTCGTCATATAACCTTATCATATTCTCTAGTACTCATGTAGCAATGATTACACGTATTGACAACATCACACACAATCGACAGTAAAGAACTCAAGAAACATACCACAAACAATATTGTTACTACATATAAATAATGGCGCTACCACACCGATCAACTATTCTAAATTGGAATTTAAACGCAGAACAAGATCCATAGAGTACTAACAAGTATTAACTAAGCTATTTATTTGAGGTCAGCCACTAGTCAAGTACTCTACGCGGAAACAACCAGTCCATACTTAGTGTTCTACTCGACCGTAAACAGGAACGGTTATCATCTAATTGTATAGTGTAGACTTTCACTTAATTGTGGCTTAGGATAGCGTTAGCTATGTAACAGTAACAGGGGCTTAACGATAGGAGAAATGGAGCGGTATGCTCCTAGACTAATCTTTGAGAGACATGGTTCGATTCCCGCCCGGAGTCAATAATATGTGCAGACATTGTTGTTGGCGACGACGTCTGGGTGTCAATTATATATTCTTATAAAGTATTTGTGTATGTAGTAATGTAGTGTGTTGAGGGCTGCGGGTTCGATTTCACGATCGCAACAATATGTGCAGACATAGTTGGCGACGACGTCTGGGTGTCAATTTTACATTCTTACTTATTAATTATTTTGAATTATTATTAATAGTTGTATTCTCCTTGTCTCAGGGCTGCACCATGTTGCAACAGATCCTGCAGGACATGTGGGTGGACCCCGAGATCCTCGCCGAGCTCGACGAGACGCAGAAGCAAACCCTCTTTTGCAAAATGAGGGAGGAACAGGTAAGCTATCATTATTTCCTTCAGACTTAATTAAATGAGAATGGCACGTTAAGCAGTCGGTCCCGGTTGTTTCAATCGCTAGACTATGTCGGAGGCCTTTGGGCGGTCTAAAACCAGGGTTGCCCACTAATCTACTTGAAATGAATGAATGACTGAATAAAGAGTTCGGATTTCTTACTTCCGGTGCTGATATGGATGTTGTATCGATAACAATCTCAGTAACTCATCGGGCTAAAACATATTCGGGTCCTTTGGGAAAAAATGAACGGAGTAATTGGGAAATGACCCGATTAAATCACCGGGTGATTCGCTACTATACCCCTTCCTGTGCCGTCATCCACGGCCTTTCAGTAAATAACTACCTCTAATGTTTTTTTGCTTCTCCGTCCAACAGCTCGCTATATCAAGAACCATTTTCTCTGCCCATTTTCCCATAGAGGTCATTATTTTCATTTTATATTTAAACTGGTACTAAATAATGTCCACCATTCATGACTTTCCTATTCGTATAAATAGAGATATATAGATAAGGTATATCCAGAGCTTGATAATCTTACAAGTACTAGTAAAGATAAGACGCAATCAAAGATCAAGTGAAGTGAAGACAACATCATCACTGTGATAATTCTAAAATGGGAGTTTTGAACCAGAAGAATATCTCAAATGTATGAATATCTAAATTTATCGGTCGGTTTATTATATGCGACTTGATTCAAGGATTTGGAGGTCGGTAAATTCTGATCCTTATGTCGTGAATATATAAATATGAATAGTAGTTTATTTACTTAACACTTTATGTGAATTACTTGCGAAGTGTGTTTTGGAGTTTGAAGCATTGCATGTTGAAATCGTTGTTGAAAATAGAAGTGTTACAGTAGGGGTAGTAAAGGGAAGTAAATCATACAGTATCTCAAATCCTAACTATTATTATAAATGCGAGAGTATCTCTATATGTCTGTCTGTTACGCTTTCACGCCAAAACTACTGAACCGATTTGAATGAAATTTGGTACACAGTTAGTACAGAGTCTGAGAAGGGACATAGGCTACTTTTTATCGCGAAATTCCTGCGGGAACGGGTACAACGCGGGTGAAACCGCGGGGCGCTGCTTGTTATTAATAACTTTTTATCTTAATAAAACCGTATATGCCTTCTTCAAAAGTACAAACCTTACCATGATTTACTTGGGTATTTCGTTAAAAATCTAGTTTAATTCTAAATTAGGCTCTAACTAACAACGCATTGCAAATCCGCTGACCGAAGTGGCTAATCTATTTCAGTACTCGAAAGTATTACAAAATGAATAATCACCAAGTCCCCTACCAAGATAATACGATTCCTATTTTCGTACGCGCATTGAACCGTACCTATTCGGTCATTGCTTTGTTTTTACATTAGTACGAACTTCTATTTATAAACGCGGTAAAAACCAAATAAATTAGTTCACTTTGCGAGTTTTTGTTCAATCATTACTGGGATATTGGTAATTACTTGTTGATGAATAAAGATTTGAACTCGACTGTGTTTTTAGTATGAATTCTCAATCGACTTTTTAAGGAGTAAGTACTTGGTAGAGAGTGACGTGAATTTTCTTTGAATAAATGTATACTATTTTTGTTAGTTAAAAAGCTGAATAGTTTACGAATTATTGAATAGGAAGTGTGTATAATGAATGCATATCAGAGTCAGCTAAGAACAATTTCGATCATGTTTTTTTATTTATATAAATCTATATATATAAAAATCAATCGTGGTTCGTTAGTCTCGCTAAAACTCGAGAACGGCTGAACCGATTTAGTTGATTTTGGTTTGAAATGTTTGTCGTATTTCAGGGCAGGTCCGCAGTGACGGAATAAAGGCGGGTGAAACCGCAGGGCACAGCTAGTAAATAATAAAAATCCCAAGATTCCCACGTGAACAGGTGCAACCGAGAGGCACAGCTAGTAGGGATATAACTACGTACTTTAATTAATGAATGAAAGGGTTTCCATTTGCAGTCGCAGAGCATTCTCTGTATCATCCGAGATGAGATCATTCAATTGTTCGTTAATGAGTCGTAACCGATTCTGCAATCACTAACAATTGTACTCGTTTCAGCTGTACGTGAATAAAGAACATATTTTTTACATAAGAACTGTATGTAATTGTATGTTTCTCATGTCTCTCTCTGGCGTGCGCAAGTTTCTCTGTCTGTCCCTCTGGCCTAAAAAATGTCGTTACCATTTTTTCCGTCTAGCCCCCTTTCGCAAAGCGCGATAAAGAACTTTGTTCCAATTAACCCATAGATTTTTTATAAAGCCTTTTTAGAAGGCTTTGCCCAGTAGTGGGACATTACAGGCTAATACATACATATGGTTTACATGGTTTTTCATAAATCTTAATTATTCCTTTAAATCTCTACTCAGGCTTCTTTTAGTCCCGAAATACTTATTTACAGATCTACAGATTGAAATATCAAATATCTACTGCGAAACATTGCTAGTTGCCTTAAAGTCCTTGAACATTCAACAAGAATACTTTATCAGCACGACTTGGGTGTGTCCCACGTCATTAAACAAATATTTGACCAAGGAAGGGAAGGATGTATTTGTTTGATGTGGTTTATAACAGCTTCGGGATTGTTATCTACCATTATCAATGAATAAATGTGACTTTGAAGATGTTTGAATATGGTTTAAGAACTATAAGGTGGTTATTTGTACAGGTTGAATCAAAATTTCGATGTTGCATTAACTATTTTCGAAATACTTAGCAAGTGCGATATTGCAGTCGTTTGGACCAAACCGAGTTCCAACCTTCTATGGATTCGATGTCAATGTGCCAGGGTTGGCAACAACTGTCCAATCTTCTTTTTTCGACGACGTTCGACCCTAAGGGCGCCTTTCTCTCAGGGCTGTTCTAATATTGATGTATGGAAACCACCATCGCAATATAACGTTGCTGTTATCCGTTCAACGTGATTGGTGGAACCTATCTGCATATGTATATGTACCATAGTATAATTTCGGGGAATGGGCACCCTAAATTCATGGCCACAACAGACACGAATCTTGTTTACTCGGTTTAATAAAAGTAATGATGCACCAAACTCCGAAAATTATTATAAAATATTATATAATAACCGATAAAAATTGCACTTTAATTTGAGGCACTAAAACCATTTATAAAAATGCTTGTAATCCCTTGCGAAGTTAGCAAATACCGCTTTGGCATTGAACGGGCTCCGAAATATTTCCTGTCAATGTTTGGATCCAATCATTTCATAATTCACGGTCTATCTCGACTCACTTTCGACAGTCAAGGCTATTTTTTGTTATCTCTTGGGATACTGTACTAGATAGACGTGTTTTACTTTCTTTTCTTGTGTTTTACTATCTTTTGGGATACTGTACTAGATAGACGTGTTTTACTTCGCTCTGATTTTATAATTAGTTTAAAAGTGTAAAAGTGCACAAGTGAAAAGTTTGAAGTGCATCTAATGGACTATACATTCTGGTGAGACTGCTCCATATTCTTGCGTCACTATCACCATCACTGCATGTGCTTAAAATCTGAAATTATTAGCACTTGCACCATCCATTACATTAAAACAATAGCGTGAATATCCGGTTACAAAGTTTTTTGAAAACTTAACTGCAATTTTCAACAACTTTACATTACACATTCATTCAAAATAAATAAACAGCCGTACGTCATATTGACAGCTGTTTGGCAGTTGACGGATGACAGTTGAACAACATCTGACATTTCATAGCCTCAATCAATCAGTCGACCACAGATAGCAAAATACCTGTTTAAGGCTACTACGCACAAAAATGTCCAAGGCTAACGGAACTTGTGCAGGCTGTAGAACAAAGATAGCGGGGAAATATTACCTAAACTGTTCCATCTGCAATTCAAGATTCGATCTACTGTGTGCGAACGTCTCCGATAAACGGTACAATTTAATGGATATTGCTCAAAAACAGAAATGGCGTTGTCAGGGATGTTTAATAAATCTACCCAAGGGAGACAACACTCCAATTCGGTCGACGACCTTGAACATGAGCTCCGGGGATGACACTCATCTGCCAGCCCAACAAACTTCTAGCGACACTAACGTAACAAAACGCTCTAAAAGAACTGCATCTCCAATAGAGCAGACGTCCTCAAAGGAAGATTTACGGGTTATCATCAGAGAGGAATTCGAACTAATGAGACAGTCTCTTATTGAGGATTTGCATTCCAAGCTGAAGAACATGGTCAGGCAGGAGCTTCTCTCACTTAGGAATGACCTCTCATCTCTGGAAGAGGGCTTAAAGTTTATTAATAATGAACATGAAACCATAAAAAAGGATTTTCATAAGCAAAGCGACATCATCTGTAACTTAGAGAAAGAAAACTCTAACCTCAATAATACCATCCAAGACTTATCTGCCAGGCTTCAATCTATGGAGATAATTAACAGATCGTGCAATTTGGAAGTACAATGCGTCCCTGAACATAGAAATGAAAATATTGTCACCATTATTACCCAACTCTCCAAAGCTGTATCCTGCGAAATCAAGAAAGACGACATTCATCACTGCACTCGTGTAGCTAAAACCAATAAGGATGACAACAGGCCTCGTGCTATCATCGTCAAACTAGCTACTCCACGACTTCGTGATTCTCTGTTGGCTGGTGTGATCAAATTTAATAAGTCGAACCCTAAGGATAAAATCAACACCGGCCACCTGGGCATCGGCGGCAACTCAAAACCAGTCTACGTTGTGGAACATCTCTCTCCTGTCAATAGGAAACTGCACGCCGCTGCGCGTCAAAAAGCCAAACTTCTGGGTTACAAATTTGTCTGGACGAAACAAGGTCGCGTTTTTATGCGAAAAACGGAAACCTCCGACTTTGTTTTTGTTAAAAACCAATACACCCTTGATAACTTAAAATAAAACATAATTTCTAACGTTATTATTTAGTATTTATCCGTTTAAAATTCAACTTGCAAATATATTACCAAAATACTAGAGGACTTAGAACCAAGACACGCGAATTTTACAGTAACCTATCCTTATGCAATTATGATGTTATTATATTAACCGAAACGTGGTTGAATAGCAGCATATTCGATAACGAATTGTTTGATGATCGCTACATCGTTTACAGAAGAGATCGCGAGAGTACTGGTTTTCACAAGAACAAGGATGGTGGTGGAGTGTTAATAGCTGTCAATAAAAAGTTTAGTTCCCATCGTCTATATGAGAATGAAAGTCTTTGCGAGGATCTTTGGATCTACGTTAAGATGTCCCCCAAGAACTCTGTTTGTTTTTGCGCTGTTTATCTACCGCCACCGGTTAGTTTTAATATTTTAGATAATTTTATTGATAAGATGAATAGTGTTATTGAAAATACTGACAATGTTTATATAGTAGGGGACTTTAATGTTAACTGCATTGATTGGCCTGATCCTAATTCTTGTAAATTGCCGTCGAATAATGGTTCTTCTATTGGCAATATGTTGCTAGACTTCCTAGCTTTAAATGATTTGTCACAATTTAATCTTGTACCAAATAACAAAAATAAAATTCTGGACCTAGTCTTAAGTAATAAGCATAATGTCAATGTCAATTCATCAAACATTTCATTAGTTGGCATCGATCCCTATCATGTACCGTTGGATATATCCATAAATACCGAGGCTGGCTCTGAATTGGGTCCCAATAAGTCTGCTATGCGCCGAAATTTTTTGAAGGCTGATTACGATAACATTATTGCTCGGCTAGATGAAATTGACTGGGTAAAAGAGCTTAATATATATTCTGATATTGATGAAATGGTTTCAAGGTTTTATGCTATCCTCGATAATATAATTCGCATTCATGTCCCCTTTAGCTTTATCCGCACTAATAGATACCCTAAATGGTTTTCAAAAGAATTAATCAAATTAAATAAAGAGCGATTAAAAACCCTACATAGATTTAAAATTTACGAAAACCCTTTAGATGATATTTCTCTTAAAATATTAACTAGAAGATGTAAATTATTAGCTACCAAATGTTATAATGACTACTTAACTAAAATAGAAGAAAATATTAATGAAAATCCTAAATATTTCTGGTCTTACATAAAACATAAACGGGAGAACACAAATCAATATCCAGATAAAATGCATCTCAACGATAAGTGGGCCTCTAATGGCACTGATATATGCAACCTTTTCGCTAATCACTTCTATTCATCTTTCAATAATAACCACCATCAGTCGCAAACCGTGAATAATATTGACTTCACTAGTAACAGCAATAACGCATTAAACACCATTTATATATCAAAAAGAAAGATTTTTAATTATTTAAAAAGAATGGACCCTAATAAAGGTGCAGGTCCTGACGGTATTCCCTCACTTTTTGTCGTCAAATGTGCGTCTTCTTTAACCCTTCCTCTTTACATAATTTACAACCACTCATTAGATTCTGGTACTTTTCCGTCTCTTTGGAAAACTGCAAAAGTTATACCTTTGCACAAAAACAATGACCGGTCCCTTATAACGAATTATAGACCAATATCGATATTATCTGTATTCAGTAAGGTCTTCGAAGCACTGCTCTATCCTACGCTTCAATTCCATACTAAAAGATTATTTACTGACAGCCAACATGGTTTCATTCGTCGTAGGTCATGTTGCTCTAATCTTGTAGCCTTTCATAATTACATAGTTAATGCAGTAGACGCGGGTCATCAAGTCGACGCAATCTACACAGACTTCTGTAAAGCGTTCGATAAAGTTTGTCATATTTTGTTAGTATTAAAACTTAAAAGATTCGGCATCAACGGCAAATTAATTAAGTGGTTCCAATCCTACCTGTTTAATCGGATTCAGTATGTTGTTTTGAAGGGTTTTAGATCATTTAACTATACTGCACAATCAGGAGTACCTCAGGGGTCTCATCTGGGTCCCTGGCTTTTTAATATCTTTGTTAACGATATTGTAACAGTTTTAAAACATTGTTTGTATTTTCTTTTTGCTGATGACCTTAAATTTTGCAGAATAATTAAAGACAGCCATGATCATGAACTGTTACAACAAGATTTGATAAATCTACTCAACTGGTGCAACAATAATAGAATGAACCTGAACATTTCAAAATGTAATGTCATGTTTTTCTCCCGAAAACACAACATAATTGACCCACTCTACTTTTTAAACGGCTCTTCGCTTACTAAACTTAATTCAATACGCGACTTGGGAGTTATCATGGACACCAAATTAACATTTACTCATCATCTTGATAATATAATAGCCAAATCTTCTAAAATGCTTGGTTTTTTAATTCGCAATATCCAAAGGTTTAAGAATCCCTCTACTAAAATAACTCTTTACAATGCTTATGTCAGAAGTCATCTTGACTATTGCAGTGTAGTTTGGTCACCGTATTATACGGTACATCAGCTACGTATAGAGAGAATACAAAAACGATTTATGCGCCATCTATCGTACAGTTGTGGTTTGCTGAAGAAATTGCCATCTTATGACGACAAACTTCAGCACTTTGGAATGCTCAGTTTAGTTGATAGGAGAAAATTATCTGACTTGGTATTTTTATTTAAAGTTCTTCGTAATTATATAGACTGCCCTGCTTTACTTGAATCCTTCAGTTTGAAAGTACCTGTCCATTTACCTCGCCACCCAATAAAACTACTTGTTCCTCCCTCGTCCCGAACCAACCTTAAATTTAACTCTCCCATCGCCAGGTTGTCTAGAACCTACAATTCACTCGACCAATCTGTGGATATATTCAACGATAGTCTCACTTCATTCAAACACAAATTCATAAAATGTAGTATTCATATTTAGTTATTTAGTTCTAAAAGTGCCATAGTATAAATCTATATATTTTTATTCACATTTTCAGATTATATTCAGATCTTATTAAAGTTAAAATTGCATGTATTTTTTAAATTAGTATTGTTAATTTCATTTTTATTGTTATTTGTACTTGTTTTTTTTGTCTCTTTTTACCTTTATGTCTTAATAAGTTAATTTTTCTTTTTAGTTTATAAGTATTTTTAATAAGTTAAGCACGCTGTGGCGCCTAAAAAAAAGTGCATTTATATTTTAATTTTATGTTATGTGTAGTATTGTATGTGTATAGTGTAACTTTTACTGAGTGTCCTAAATAAATAAATAAATAAATAAATAAATAAATAAATCTCCATTAAGGCTAAATTGAAACTTTTAAATAAGTTCATTGAAATCACGATGTGCCTACTTAATATACCTACCCAGTTACTTTGTCAATGGTTTCAATTAAACCTCATGTAAATGTAGTAAATCTTAAAAGAGGATAGCTAAAGACAGGGTCGGAAAAAACTACATCAATAAAATACACGCTCACTGAACATTTTTCTTATGGCCCCATGAATGGCCAAAAGTTTTTTAAAACCTTTCTTCCCTTTAAGCTAAGAGTATAAGTCGCTTTTATTCCATAGTCGTTTTCCTTCCTATTTCCAGGTGCGTCGATGGCAAGTTTGGGATCAGAAGGTGAGCGGCAAGGATGAAGAGCGTCCCAAGGTCCAGAAGACCAGCAAGAAGCAGGTGCAGTTCATGCAGGGAGAAGATGGGGAACCCTGGGTAAGTTATATGGATCCCATTGTTGTTAAAGTTACCTTTCATTCCAACTATGCTATGCTGCGTTATATAGTTGTTGGCGACCACCAACAACTATGTCTGCACTTATTTCGGGCGGGAATCGAACCTGCAACCACCGATACAGTAAGCGCACTCACATGCCACTGTGCCTACGGTGCATACCACTATTGTTATGTTATGTTGCTATATTACGTTAGATATGATTGGTGGATTTCATAAGATAGAAAGCCTTAAGATAGAATGGTGTCTTTCCTAGTAGTGATGTACTAGGAAAGATACCATTCTATCTTAAGGCATCTCCCACGAACGTATAATGACGACAATGATAGCGATATCACATGAATGTTATAATGACATTAACAATGACAACATTTCAATAACTTTCAGACAAAGAATATGAATGATGCTTTGTTTTGATTCTGCCAGAAATGTATTTAGGTAGTATCAATATTCATACACATGTGAGAGCACCGAGACGTAATGAATAGTACCTAGTCACCACTCCTTTACTATTGTTTGAAGCACAGTGCATAGAAGCACCACCGCGCCGGCCGTTACCACGTGGTGCTTCCATGCTCTGTGGTTTGAAGTGAAATGAAGACACGTACAATTCTATAATACTCTCATAATGTTTTGAATATAACGGACAGTTACAAGATGACTATTAACCTTATTCCCATGAAAAAATGTCTATTCAAACTATTATGATAGCCAGTCTTTTGTTAGCTTTTATGGGCTCAAATGTCTTCCTAGTCCGACAATAACTACAAAAGTTTTTTAAACAAATCCGACTGTTTTCAAACTATGGATATCAAATTCACCATGCCTAAACAATGGCTGACCTAGTTAGATCTGTTACAATGGAAAACTATAAAGCATTGGAACAAATATCTACTTATCAGATCCGTGTTTGCCAAGGACTAAATTGAAGGTTTTTAGGAATAATAAATAAAACAAAATTAGCTTCTAATCCAAGGGTGTACGGTTGCTTGTTTTGTTGTAGTAAGTGCTGATATTTGACCTTTGGTGTAATAGGTGTGTTGCCACGGTCGCTGGCGATGTAATGAAAGTTTAGTGGACGGAACTGGTGTGGCGATTGTTGTTTGCAATTAGGATGTAATTGCAAACAGTTCCGCGGATAAAATTGCTTTGGTCACACCCTAATGAATGGTAAAACAATACCTATTCGCCGAGTTATGGAATTGCAATAGAGATTAGGTAGAGTTTGTACAACAAATGCTTTTAGAATCAATATTTTTGGGAACTTAGATGAGTTTTTCTTCAGAATTTATCTCAAATACCTTTCAATTTAACATTTGAAAGTAATATTAGATTGATCACACTGAATAAAACTTCTTCAAAACTATATTTTTTCTGGCTACACAATTCTCTTAAAACTCTTTGTGTGTAAGGCTATTGATAGCGCAGCAGATCTAGCAAAATTTCGGTCCAATCAAAACTCCACACCCAATTTAGTTTTTCTATTTCAACACCATCTAGATTAAAAAAAGGAGCTGATGCTCCTCCAGTCTTCAAAACCCTCTTATTTCTTAGTCACGAAATAAGTCGAGTATGGTAATTTCTATATCAAATATGGCCTTCCAACTCCTTGTATCTCCAGGTATGGGTGATGGGGGAGCATCGAGACGACAAATCAATCGAAGCGATCCTGGCGGAGGAGGCTCGGGAGCGCGCCGTCGCGCAGGCGCGGGAGGAGGCGCACCAGCTTCGGAAGTCCGTGGAGAAGGAACTCACACAGCTCATTGACTACAAGCCGATGAACAGCTTGGAACAGGTGGGAAACAGTGGCAAACACAACGCAATTGAGACTGTGTTTTGTCTTTTATCACTTCTCTTTATTTAGAAATAGAGTGAGAGAGAGAGAGAGAGAGATGACAATAATACATTAATTAACTAACACATTTCTCCTTTTCCAGAAGTTTGACCTATCTCCAAAGAGCATAGAATCGTTAGAAGACAACCTGGACATGTACTGCTCCGTCGAGGAGTTGAGGCAGAGGATCGAGGCGCTGGAGCCGGAGGTGGACCTGTCGGAGAAGGTGGCCCTCGACCTGGACAAGGAAGACTTTTGCAACGACGACATCAAGCTGGATATCAACAAGAACACCTTGCACTTCAACTTTATTGAGGGGAAACGGGATGTTTTGCAGGTACTAACCTTCTTTTTTCGAGTAGGTTAATGGCCAACCCTGGTGTCGCCGTTTATCGACCGCTTATGGCTTCCGACATGGTCTGACGATTGAAACAACCGAGACCGACTGCTTTACTGCTTTACCTCCGAAGTACGGTAGCGCTCAGATAGAACTGCCACTGTCTGCCATCCATCCAAGTAGGGGGAGCTGCTCGTTGCTTTACAATCGCAATGAACTAACATCGTATAGTCAAACTACGCTACAAGAATAAGTGGAACGTGGCATTGTTCTGTTCAGGAGTTGTCAGTGAGTCGGTGCGGGTCGGGCGTGTCGGTGCGCGTGGCGGCGTGGGAGCGGCGCGTGGCGGCGGCGCGCGCGCACGACCTGCTGCGCGGCTTCCGACAGCGACGCGCGCGCGCGCTGCGCGAGCCGGGCGAGGACGCCGCCGCCTGGCGCGACCAGGGTGAGTGGCACCACTGCCCCGATACATGTGTAGGCGGCATTTAATAATATACCCGGAGAAATTCACACACGGTTAATTTTACCTAATGTAAGCTCTAAGCTTGTAATATGGAATCTTACTAACTGATAATACTACATATACTTACACAAATACTTTATAAGAATATCTAATTGACATCCAGACGTCTTCGCCAACAACTATGTCTTCACATATTGTTGACTTCGGGCGGGAATCGAACCCGCAACCCCCGACACAACGTTTTCACTGCCACGTGCCAACGGGCTTATCAAAGTTTGCTGAGGTGGTATCAACAATATTGCACAAACAACACTTGATTGCTAACTTACTAACCATTTTAATGAAAGTCTGTGTCCATGAACGTAACAGTGACTGGTATCCAGCGATATAATTTGTGCTAGTATGCATTTTACTGTACCAATACAGATAGTTTTTTGTTCAGTTTCACTTCATCTGCCTGTAATCGAAATTTACACGTTTATGACTCACTTTCCGGTTTCCAATCGAGCTGGAATTATAATGTTTACAAACAAAACAATAAATAAAATGCTTGTTATTTTGTTCAGCAGTCTATTAACTCATCGCCTTTGTATTTCAGAACGCAAAGCTAAGGAAGCGGAGGCGACGATGCGTCAGATCGCGCGCGCCGCCCGCGAGGCGCACCGCCGCAGTGCGGACATCTCCAACATCGCGCCTATACAGGAGAAATCGAGTAAGTACCTATACCATTGAGTAATGAGTATGAAACATACCCCTTAAGTACCTTCAGATTTATATGTGAGGCCCAATGCATAATATTATTGCCTATAGCCTTAACATTGGTAATAAGTAAGAAATATCCCAATACGTTCCGTTAGTAGTCTCCAGTTTTACCAGACCCAAAGACCCAAAGCATGATATCATGTATATAACCTTTACTTTGATCCAAACGACATGGCCGTTTGATTTAACAGAAGAAGAAAATCATTAATATCTTCTCTCTTCCAGCGAGTAAACCCAACCTGGAGTCGATAACGGATTGGTTCAGGACCAACGAGCTGCCGCGAGGAGTTGGAGTCGACGAGAACAACAAGCCGGTCGAGTGGTTCCACGGTTAGTCGTAGCTTAGAGTATAATACTAATTATTGTTTGGTGATTTGGCGAACTCTCGAACATTGCCTCCGTGCGTAACTGGCGACGGTGTTTCCGTCCTTATATTCTTGCCTCGCGCGGCAGAATGCAATGTACTACGGGCACTTCGCTTATAGAAAGAGCAGTTACATTCTTCATCCTTGCAATATTCTCTTTTTTAGAACTTCGTACAGCCTCGTACAGGTTACTAATAGTACCTGGCAGCCATCTATTTACCTCGCGCAACAAAAAAGGTTTTTTTTCACATTTAGCTACTTTCCTACTTTTTAAAATCCTTTCTTTACAGTTACCTTTTTTTCCCTACTTTTTAAAATCTTTTCTCCCCTTAGTAGGGATATGTGGATCAGGCGGTAATAGTGAGTAATGTTTTATGTGTAATACAGGCGCCATCTCCGCGGCGTGTGCGGAGCGCGTGGTGTCTCGCGCGGGCGCGGGCGCGTTCCTGGTGCGCGTGGCGGCGCGCGCGCGCCTCGAGCTGACGCTGCGCTCGGCGGCGCGCACGCTGCACTGCGCCGTGCGCGCCGGAGATACGTACGCGCTGCACGACCATCCCGTTGAACACGCCAGTCTTGGTAAGATTACATTATTACATTGTTTTACTATGCAACACTAACGGCATCAAGGGTAATGCTGGATAGGAAGGACCCTTGATAGAATATGATTTAAATTCATACGAATTCAACTAAATTTTTCTAACTAACACGTTCACGTCCCGTCACGTTAACGAATAAAACCCTATTACACTTCCCTCTCGCCCCTAGCGGATCTGATCTCGTACCACAAGCGCGTGCCCGTGACGGTGGACGGCGTGTCGCAGCTCCTCACGTCGCCGTGCGCGCCGCGCGAGCCGCCGCTCATACTAGCACCGCTGCGTTGAACAGAACAGAACACAAGGTAACAGTTCCCTAGGATACTCGGGGATACTGAAGCAGATGGTCAATTGGAGGAAACATTTTTGTCATTTGATTTTTATCCCCGTGAACACTTTTTTGGGTTGGTCTAAATTGGGACCAATGTCAAATATCCGCTTAGTTATACTTAGGATATACTTATATGTTTCTGAGTGAGGTGAGAAGATTAAAGTGTATTTTAATTATGCTATGAAACATAATACCACGTCTATTGGAGAGTTTAAACTCATATCTGCTTCGGTGGACCCTGAGCTGTAAAAGGTGCTCTTGAAACCAGTGTATGTTGTTTTAAACACTTAATATTGTACTTTTTGTGAAAACAACTTAATCCTATTTTTAAAATGTGATTATTTTACCTTCTCAACCGAAAATAGGTTTCGAAAACTGCTTTAAACTTGTAAAAGCTGTTAAATATTAAGGATCTTATTCATAAAGGCTTTATTAACAGCATTTTAGCTATCAAATGGTTTGACCCTTTCCGACATACGCTATTGTCCGAAGACCAAAAGAGACAAAACACTTTATAGTGTTTTAGTTATGGAGCATTTTTGAATAAACCGATAAATTATTGTCAGTTTTTGTTGGGCCAAAGGGTACTTGGTTAATCGCCGTATTAATATTTTCATTAGAGTTTGGAGCACCTTTTTTGATCCTATATTACGTAGACTAGTTCCATTACGCATAGAACTCGAAATAAGATGCTTATTATTGTATAGATTTTCCACTTTTTTCGGAAAAAAATACTCCTCGATTGTGACGTATGTTACTAAGTTAATGACGTAACTTTTCAATGTAAATCCGTTTTCTGTTTAAAAAACTCATTTTCGTAACAGATATAGGTAGCAAACAAAAGTTATTTGACATTTTCTTAACTTCGGATATTAGAGATATTTGTACCTTTGGAAGAAAACTGGGATCTAAGGATTCTATTGCATTTTTATTTAACAAATACCGGATTTTCTACAGGAAAAAATCAAATTAAAAACATGAAATACTCAAACAACTAACAATTTCTCTCCGTTTTAAAGTCATATGGAGATTTCTAGGAAATAAATTAATGTACCGAATATGTTTATAGTCACTTGTAGGCTTATACTATGTATTTATGTAAGTTGTTTTAGACATATTATATGTTTGTTTAAGCAATTGTTTTTTTAGAATAACCCTAATTTCGATATTTTTTATATCGATGGTGCTAAATCGAATAAAAATAAATGTCCAATTTGACAAAAGGAATTAGATTTGTATCTAAACAAGCAATTTCTTTATGAATAGACATTATTTTAAGTGTGTTAAGTCTTAAGTTAATATTTTCAAAAAAAGCCCAAAATCCCCACTTACGAGGTAAATGATTTTCTTAAATATAGTAGTTTTAAAAACGCCATACATTGGGGCATTAAAACGTGGCGATTTTGGGTAATTTCGATTAAGTATTTACCTAAATTTGTGATAATTTCGGCCCTCATACCCAATATTGTAAATTGTCTTCAGTATTATTGCTAAGCCGATTCTGATAAAGCCAAAGTGAAATGATAACAGGTCGGGCCCTCCTCTAGGTTTGTAGTTACTTGTAATGATTTGTATGCCATTTGTATCGTTTTTAGTAACCTATAGATCTATGATATTATCATTATTTTAGTCATTAACTGCCAACAAAATAAATATTTAAAAATATTTTGTATTTTATTTATCCCGTGCCCGTTCCCATGGGAAATTTGGGATGGAAAATAGGATATCACCTTCACGTTGAATGTGGCTATCCATTACAAACATAATTGTTTAAATACTTACAATAAAATTATACATATTTGTAAAAGTGTTTATTAAAGTGGCGTGTAAAACGTAACACTATACAATATATACAAATCACTTGTCATTTCTGTCTGTAAGCTCAACTTACACAAAACACTTCCAAACTTATACTGTCAATATCAAAATCATCAATTTTGGCGTAGGCAGATATCACCAAACATTGTTCAAACGAATAATTTATTTAAACTATCGATTTTTAACACATCAATAAAGTAGATTTTAAATTTAACGGTCGATTATAAATAACATTTTAATTTACGTATCGGCATTATGATACTTATGTTATTTTATATTTACAATGTTAATTTAATAATTTATTTTAATTCAAAGTCAATACAACGAAGCCGCAATCCGAAATCATATTATTCGATCACAATTCGATAATTTTTAGATCTCGATTTTACAAAACACCTTCATCAAAACGAAATCTTCATACGACAACAAAGTCACTGATATAACGAATAATATGACGAATAAATTAACATAGGTAGTAATTACAATTTAACGAACAAAACAAATTACTAATAAATTAATTAATTATAAGGTAAAGTTAGAATATCACCAGAGCTACCGATCAACCGTCTAAAATTCGATCCATATTTCGTCGATACATTTTGGATCGCGCGGTCCACGTTTCACAATCAAAATAAGAATATTATGATTTAACTTCATCAGTACAAAGAGTTTCCGTGTAAACTGTCAATATCAAAATACTATTTTGTTGTCTTAATTTTGCGCTAAACGCGTTGACAAGCATTCCATTCAATTTGACAGTCTAAATGAAAACTCGCTGGGATCGCAATTTCGGATTTAATTATCGCGATTAGGAGGTGACTTCACCCCAAGACATCCACTGCGGTCCAATCACGTTGCTTCCCGCGATCCTTACGTACATTTAAAGACTAAATGTAAGCCTTGACTGTGGACCATGAACCGTATGATCACGATCCAAAATGGTGCGCCTTTTGGATTGCGCGAGGTTGCTCCACACTGACCACGCTACCGAAGTGAGTTTCTGCCACGCGAGATTGGCGCGCACAACGTTTAGTGTGGATTCAAGACGTTGATCGAGATTCACGTGAACATGGTGTTCGTCGCAACACAAAATAAAAACCAGAAGGCCAACTACACATACATTGACGCGTGCTCAGCAAATTTCGTAGCAAATGTCCATTAATTTTACACTATTCGAAACTCGTGAAGCACACATCTATCAGGGTTAAGATGCACGCCAAGACAAACGTTTTTCTTCTTTCAATACATCTTTCTAAGAAGAGGTTATTGACTTTGGCGTGTATCTTAATACCTATGTGTGCGTTCGCCTGTAGTTCGTGGTTGGGTGTTTGAATGGTGGCAAGGTGGCAAGGTGTTATTTGCGTGTGTGCCGCGGTGTCCAGCGCGGCGCGCCCACGCGGGGTCACATCATGGACGGCAGGTTGGTGGGCGTGCGCATCGGGGCTTGCGACTCCACCGCGCTTCTCTGTATACATACGATACATAAGATGTTGGATAGATAGATAAATACTTTACACCACATATAACAAACAAGAAATTGGAAACTTAAAACAAAAATAGTCGTACAATTGATAGAGCGATCTCTTCCAGGCAAGCATTTAGTTCTATTATACACTCAAAACTAATTAGACGATACTAAATACCTTAGACTCAATCAAGTGTATAAAGTTTTGACAATAGTATGAAATTATGAAATCCTTATTTGAGTGGCGTTTGAGTATTTGGCCATTTATGAAAATCACCAAATACTCAAATGACATTTTCATGAATGGTTGGTTTCAATAACCAAAACACCATCTACTATTTTAAATTTTGAATAAACTTTTCAGCTTTTATTGAGTTTGGAGTAAAAATAAGCTTTATTTGCCTTGGGACAGAGATTAAAATAGAGAATTTGTGACTTAAGTGTCATATCAAATTAAGCTCCTCACCGTGCTGTCCCAGGTGTGTGGCTCCAGATAAGTCTTCGTGATCGAAGACGCCGCTGGTTTCTTCACTTTCTTCACGGGACTGTTACTCGCTGTAGCAGGGAAAAAGTTAAGTTGAATAACACCATGGAAAGATTAAAGTACTAGCCGCGCCTCGCAGTTATACCGGAGTTGAGTCCGTTCCCGTGGGAATTTCGAGATAAAACAAAGCCTACTACTACCATACTACCTTCCTTTTGAATATAGCTACTCAATACAAAAATAATTATTCGAATCGGACAGGTAACTCCCGACATTAGGCTGAACATACGATCATACAAAATTACAAATGCCTCTTTATCTTCTTCTTCTTCTTCATCGAGTGGATGGTCAACCTGACCAATCCTGGTGTCAGAGTTATTGAGCCGCCAAAGGCCTCTGACATGCCTCTTTATAATATTAGTATACGTTAGTTGTACTCTTTCGGAATTTAGCCTTTATGTTATTCTAGACTCTAATCTACCCCTGTGCCATTTAGATCCAATCCAGTCTTTGCCTGACAAAGGAACATATTCGTTTTAACAAATACCTCATTATAATATTAATATTGACAAGCCCGTTGGCTCAGTGGCCCGTACTGTCTCGAGGATTGCGGGTTCGATTCCCGCCTGGAGTCGTAGTATCCGTTAGTTAGATTTCATAATACAAGCTTAGAGCTTAGTTTGGCTCTAATTTACTGTGTGTGAATTTGTCTTGGTATGTATTCATTTTAGTATAGATGTTACCTCCAGCGACGTAAGGCAGTGACAGTTCCAGTGAGGTCTTCTTGTTGGTCTTCTTGGCGTACGCTCGGCCGCGGTACACTTCCGCATCCATCACCAACTTATTTCCCACCCTGGAACACAGTATCAACATCATCATCACCTAAGCGATGTTAGCTCATTGCAATTGTTAAGCCACGTTCATCTCGGATGGAGTACTTGAATGGGAGTTTTTAACTTTCAAAAGATAAGAATAGTAGAGTATTTTTGAGTGTCAGTTTCTTTAGGCCTTCAGTCAAAGTCAACTCTGTTTTTTTAGTAGGTCCTTTATTAGAAGCTTATCTGCCTTAAAGCTGCCGATCTTTTTTACCAGCTATAACTAACTTACTTCTTAATGTACGGCGTCCTGGGGAAGGCATTGACGGGCACCGGGAACGTCTGGAAGGTGTCGTTGATGGCGCGTGCTAGTGACCGCGGAGCCGCCGGCTTCGACGTCGGCGGGAGGAGAGCATTGAACTGGAAAAACAACTGGTATAGTAGTCGACCAATCACAGACCAGCTTTCCGCGAATACAGTCTATCGCATATCAGACGGCCAATCACAGCTCGGCTTACCGGCTGTAATGTCTCACAGCTAGGCAAAGGCGTCTCATCACACCAAAAATATCAGGACAGTGAGAAGGTTTGAAGTAATCACCACGCTTGCATACTGCGGGTTGGTGATGACAATTCCGAGCCATGTTTGAAAAGAGAATTCCATATAAAACAATCCTAACATTCCCTCGACTAAAAACTTTACTTTACTTAAACTTTAGTTTGTTTCCGTTCGTGTGTATACCTCGCCGGCGTCCTGGGCATGAGTCGAAGGGACCGGCACGGGGCCCTGCTGACCCTTCTTCTCGGCTTGGTTAGCTTCTTCTAAACCTGAGGAGTCATTCAAAATAATTCTTTTTGTGTCTGATCTTTTTGAATTGAAACTACGTTACGGATACACTTCGCTTTTATTTTACACTAGCAGCGCCCCGCGGTTTTACCCGCGTTGTAACCGTTCCCGTGGGAATTTCAGGAAAATAGTAGTGGAAAGTAGCCTATAACCTTCCCGTTGAATGTGGCTATCTAATACAAAAACAATTATTCGAATCGGATGGATGGTAAACTACTAAGAACGCTATAGAATTGGTTATGGTACTCACTGGGAGAATAATTGTAGTCTATTAGTGATTCGCCGGCGTGACTTTCATTTGTAGACCTATTTTGGTCCTGTGGGAAAATAAAAATAAATAAAATAAGTATTTATACGACATTGTAATACTAAACGAGTATAAAATGACTGCAACTTTAATAAATTATCAGAACTCCGGAACCAAAATCTTTCTCGTGAAAACGACAATTATTTTATCACACCTTGATGATTCCAGAGTTTTTTTAAGTTCAATAACACTACGTTACGAGTAAATGTATATTCACCTGAATAATATTTAAAGTCCACTGCTGGCGTGCTTTGCCTTGCATTCGAGCGGTGCTTTGTTGAGAGGGCAGAGGCTGACAATGAAATGTACATATAATTATTTCTATAGGATGATCACCAAAAGAAAACTCGAGGAAAGTACCTAATTTCAAAGATAATTGTAACATTATCAATTAATCAATTCAGATTTCTTCTGACGGTTCATTTTGAATATGAATTGTTGTAATATGAATAGTTTTTGCATCTTAATTGTTCACACTAATATGGACTCTTTGTGTCTATAATACAGTTTATTTTGCAGTGGCAATCGATTAGTAATTTGATATCTTGTATCAAACTTGATATGTTAATATTCTTACCTCGACATCTTTCCCTAACTTCTTTCTCAGCTCCGCGTTGAAATTTTCAGCAAATCCATCTTGTATGAAATATCTGAAATCAAACATTGTTTCGGTTAATGACATTGTAAAATAGCTAGTTGGTGTGTCAATAAACATTAAAGAAATTCATCAGCAACTTAACAACTCGTCCACTCATCAACTCACCACTCACTAAAACTCGCCCACTCTCAACTCACTAATTCGTCCAATAGTCAACCTGCCAATTCACCATTCATTAATTCACTTACCAACCCGTCCACTCATAAACTCGTCCACTCATCAACTCACCACTCACTAAAACTCGCCCACTCTCAACTCACTAATTCGTCCAATAGTCAACCTGCCAATTCACCATTCATTAATTCACTTACCAACCCGTCCACTCATAAACTCGTCCACTCATCAACTCGTTCACTCACCAACTCGTCCGCTCATCAACTCGTCCACTCACCAACTCGTCCACTCATGAAATCACCGTCACCATAAACATTCAGTACTTATATTTATGAGTACACTAACTTGTGCCTGAGCAGCGCGCCGGCGGGCGGGCGCGCGCGCGGCTCGGTGCGCAGGCACACGGCGAGCAGGTCGCGCGCCGCGCCCGCGCCCGGCAGCACGCCGCGCGCGCCGCCCGCGCCCAGCCCCGCCAGCGCGCCGCCCCCGGCCAGCCGAGACACCACTTGCTGGTGCCGGGGGGCTAGCTTGCCTGTCAACAGTTCACTGAACGGTTTAGTTGAGGCGTTACTGGAAGGGAATACTAGTGTAATAAGTGAGGTTGGGGTTTAGGAAAGACTGCATTCATGTAGTTGTAGAACATAACTTTTGATCGTTTTGCCTTGGACGAGGTCTTAGAAAGTCATATCAGCAATCGTTTTTATTCCAAGATATTTAAAACTTACGAATTTAGAAAATAAGAAAGGTCAAAGACGTTTTGTTAAAAAACTATGGTTTTGCAGACTTCATATGTAACTCCGTTCAAAAAACAATACCCAGCGAAACTCACCGACAGTCTTAATGATAAGCGCGAGCTGGTCGATGTCCGAGTCCCCCGGGAACAGCGGGTCGCCGGTCAGCATCTCCGCGAACAGGCAACCAATCGCCCAGATGTCCACTTCGGGACCGTACCTGGAATATTAATTAAATATCTTTTATGAACAAATCTTTTAAGCATTCAAAGCGCTTTAGGACGTTCAAACATGCTTGACAGACTTGCTTGATCAATTTCAAGTTTTCATGAAGCAACAACATAGACGAATTATAGATAAAACCGCGTATTCACTTAGTTTTCTGATCAAATATTTCTTCAAAACAAATATCGAGAGCAATTGCTTCGCTCAAAATATAGAAAAAACGTGTTCTCGTTCCCAATCACTGAACAAAAATTCGCTCGCGCAAGTATTTTTATTTACCGCACGAACAAGCGAATATTCGCACAAAACTGTTCGGCACAATGACACTTAATAAAAAGCCGCCGGAATTTATTATGTACCTAAGTATTAGCTTGTAATGCCCCACTGCTGGGCCTCTCATCTCACTGAAGATCAGTAGCAGCAGTAAGGAGGATTAGGCGTAATCACCACGCCTGCCTAATGCGGGTTGGTTATCTCAAACTTGAGCCATGTTTGAAAAGTAGGAAACATGTTTACGCTCAACTTGAAATTGAACCCGGGACCTGTCTTGGCAGGCACGTGCACATACCACTAGACCACCGAGGTGTAATTCTTCTTCTTCCATTGATGAATCTTCTGGTGTTAAATATCAAGAAGTTTTTTTTTGCTAAATCAACAGGACTTTCAGCTAAGGTCAGTCCACTTGACCTGTCTACATTCACCTGTGCTCAGCCACCAGCAGCTCCGGAGCCCGGTACCAGCGCGTGGCCACGTACTCGGTGTAGGGCTCGCCCGGGGCGGCAAGGGCGCGCGCGAACCCCAAGTCGCACAGTTTCACAATGCCATTCGTGGAGACGAGCACGTTTTCCGGCTTCACATCGCGGTGGATAATCTGGAAAGAAGCACGTAAGTTTGAGTATTTGCTTGCCAAGCCCGTTGGCACAGTGACAGTGAGAGCGCTTACTGCGTCGGGGGTGTGGGTTCCATTCAACGGAGTCAACAATATGTGAAGACTTAGTTGTTGGTGATGACGTCCAGGTGCCAATTATATACTCTTATAAAGTATGTGTACGTATATGTAGTAGTATCAGTTAGTGAGATTCCGAGTTTAGTTTGGGTCTAATTAACCGTGTGTAAAATTTTTCAGGTAAATTATATTAAATTATATCAAACGCAGCTGAGTAAACTAGCGTGGCATAGCTCTGGTAGAAAATAACCTTATGTATTCTCAAAGACATCGAACTCACGGAATTCTGATGGCAATAATCGATGCCCTTCAACAGCTGGTAGAGGTGCTTCTTGGCCTGCTCCTCGCCCAGGCCGCCGGGCGCCGCCTCCAGCTCGTCCAGCAGCGTGTGCTCCAGGTACTCGAACACCAGGTAGAACCGCCGCTTGCGCCGGAACACCTCGATCATGTTCACCAGGTGGTCGTGGTGGAGTTTCTACAAAACGGAAAGAGGATTTTTAATGACTAGCCGCGCCCCGCGGTTTTACCCGCGTTGTGTCCGTTCCCTTGGACAATATGGGGATGACAAATATAATAACATTATCCTATAACTTTCCCCTTGATTGTGGATTAGTAGTTTTTGAGATTAGCGCGCCCAAACTAATAAAAAAGCAAAAAAATTATCTCATCAGCTTTATTAAATTAGTATACCTGCATTGTAATAAACTGATAATAAATTAGATTTTTTGAGGTGTCTTTTTTTGGACACTCATGGAAGTATTTTCCTTTGACAGGCAAGATATTCTAGGCTTTGGATAGACCGATATAATAAATTAATGTGGTAACAAATATCTGACGTATGTTACATTTGGTCATTTTTCATATTAAATAACGAACTGTATTTAGCCTATAAGTTAACTAACATTAGAAGGACACAATGTTGAATTCAGAGGGAGGAAAGGCTAATTGGCTTAAAAAACTCTACCTATAGGGTTGTGGAATCGCACAGTCGCATAAAGAGCATACGTAATCTACATCGTAAACTATACGCCTCGTCCAAAGTCAACCTTCATGATCTGCTTTCATTCGCTTCAGTAGAATCACCATACCTTCAACATCCGTATCTCTCTGAGCGCCATCTTACGGACGGCGGCGTCATCCTCTGTTTCAAGGAACTTCTTGATGGCGACGAGCTCGCCGGTGTCGCGGCGCCGGCATTTCAGCACCACGCCGTACGAGCCCTCGCCGACCTGCACAGAGACATACAATAACAAGGGGAAAGGGGCATGGGATAAGACTCCGATACCAAGACTTGGTATAATGTGCAATATATCCCCTAGTAAGGGTGCCTGTCCATTGATGTGGAGCGAGGCTGCGGAGCGGAGAAACGGACATATATTAACCAATAGGATTGCTTAAAATATCTGACTGGAGATTTTATGCAATCCTATTGGTTAATATTGGACAGGCACCCTAAAAGGGTTGTGTGGTAGCAGACTACAAAATGCCTCTAACACTTATGTTATTTATTTATCAGGACATTCCACCAATGTCATCACATAAAATACTTGAAATGTACATAAACTAAGTTGATGGTGAACATCTGATAAACCTTAGGCCATTTTATATGAAGCTTGTTTGACTTATATTCATCTATTTTGTATAGCACCAATAACTAAAAAGGTCTTCTTAGTTAAACAAAATGCAGGCAATAACTTTTTTTAGTACATCGGTCCATGAAAGTTTAAGGCACTTTAGTACTCATATTGTTAAAATTGTCACTAGCATGTTATTTGAAAGATTACTATGAGAAGGTTGTTAGAAGGCTTCACATGTTAAAGGGCTGAGTGTATATGATCATAGTGAAGGTCCATACCACAGCGAGTTGTTCGTATTTGTCCATAGCCCGGCTACTAGGCGTGGAGGGCGAGAGCGCTCGCCGGTCCATCCTGCACAACATGCTCTCCGCACTGCATCTTAACAACTACACTCCAAGTAACTGTCAACAATACATACATTCATATTAAGAAGAGAGAAGAGAGAAGAGAGAAGAGAGAAGAGAGAAGAGAGAAGAGAGAAGAACAGAGTCAAGAAGAAGTATCAGTCTGAAAGGCGTTTGTCACAAGGCAGGAAAGCGGTTCGCCTCGCATTGGCATCTAATATTCTATTTTTCTTAGAGAGTTGACATTCAATTTCAACAATCATGACTGCTTTATCAACCAGACAACTTTTTCCATTGAGGAAAAAGGTTCACTGATGGGGTCCGATGGAAAGATATCACTAAACCTTTTCCTCTTCAGAATCACTTTCGGCCGGAAAATCGATCTAATTAGTTAATATTTTAACTATCGTAAGAAAACATTGAGAGTAAGTAATTCGCTGACGCCAAACACATGTACACTACTTGTACCCTTGTGAAAATCGCCTAATGTTCCTGTTCTGGGAAAAGGTATATTAGCCTATAGGCACTAAATAAATATATAGAAGTTTATTTAACTTTTTAAGGCGAAAACTTATGTTTACTCTACGTTTCTCCATAAGAATGTAAACTTGGCCGATATTCAATCCAACGAAAACACAAATAGCAAAAAGGTTTAGTAATGGTGTAGCAGTGTACCAACTAAGCTTATTACAAACACAAACTTGAATAAGGTTTCTGAAAATAGTACAAAAACTGTTTCTTACATTTCTAAGTAGCTGAAAAGAATAGTTAGTTGCAAACGATAACAATTCCCACTTAAAATACAGAGACGGAACATCGTATACCGTGTTTCCTTGAACGCTATCAATAATAGAAACGACAAATCGTCCCATTTGTCATTTGACGCTAATAACACGACTCCGTATCCACGAACGATTTACAAAATTACACATAGAACGTTTGTAGAATTATGGTTTTAAATAATTTGATACGAACGTTACCTAGTAATAGATAATAATGGACTATTAAAACTGAATTTATTAATGTCTTTCCTTCGAGTCATTGCTAAAAATAAAACCTAATAACTTTTCGAAGCGATCTTCGGCGTTGTTTATTAAAGTACTAGCTTTTCTGAAATCGGGTAAAAATGAGATCATATTGCAAGTAATATACTCTCTCAAATAGCGAAATCATTATCAAAATTGGTTATATATTTCAGAACAAATTGATAAACAACAATTGAATAATTGTGAACCTCCTCTCATTGATGGTTTGTGAAGTCGGAGAAAATTAAATCAAAATCAGTATATCCGTTAGGTTAGGTCACGAGACTAATTATTATTTCTGGCTCCGTCACGGCAAAAATACTGAACGGATTTGAATGATCATAGAATAAGACATGGAATACATTGTATCCCGAAATTCCCATGGGAACGGGTACCGCGCGGGAAGGACACTGAGGCGTTACTATTCGAACATAAAACACCGTATTATCTATTATTAACTTAACCTTGTACCTATCTACTCAATAAATAAATTAAGTTACACAAAGTATTTTTTCCTATCGCACTACGAAATCAAATTTGGCTACGAAACCTGAAAAACTTTGTGAACAAACTGACAAAAACTTTTTCTATTATTATCCGTACATGAAGCTTGCCTACTATGACCTCAGAAGCAAAAAATAAATACACCCAGAAGGTTAACAACGGAACTACGGCACTACGGCACACGCACACATAGAAGCAAGCTACATGAGTTTCAAAAGGTATCAAACTAATGCCAATAATGTTTTGCTACGAACTCGAGCTACGAAAGCCTGCGCACTCTCTGAGGAGCGAGCTATACTAGTATCGAAAAGTGTCAAACGCCAGTGGAAATTTGCTACGAAGTCAAGCTACGAAAGACCGCACGCACACATTGTTACGAAAGGTGTCAAACTAATAGCCAGTAGAGATTCGCTACCACGAAGCTAAAACAAAGAGGAGGTGTGGTAATTCAATTTCCCTATGAAACGACGCGTGATAGTTTGCGGGGTGAGGGGGCACTGAGGTGGTGTTAAGCTCCGCCCACTTCTCAATATTCCATCTATCGGCTAATAGCAAAACTACTAGTTTAGGTTGATGTTGATGTTACTACGTAGTTCAGCTACTTCACACTAGGTGTCAAAAGTCTTAATGTGATGGGACGTACTCAGAGCTCAAAACTCAGCTTCAAAAAAATTTTATAGGGAAATAAATCAAATGAAGACTTTTTTTTAAAACAATCTTTTATTATTTGTTAATAAAAAGAACTAAAATAATAAAATAATAATTAAAACAAGATAATAAATGTATGCACTGACATTGCAACCTTTAACGAAAAATTAAGCTTCTTTGTCTTCGTCACAATAATATCGTAGATACCTAATTATCTAGATACCTAAGTATCTTTTACACCTTGTATTAAATCTTTGCGTTTTTATCACGTACCCAATTTTTGTTTTTTTTTAATTTTTTAAGGCCTTTTTTTGTCACTATAAAGTCCGCATCATTGAAATGGCAAGAACAAATTTTTGTGTATTTTGTTGGTGTCCAATCCGGTCTATTAAGTTTTGTAATCCATTGCTGTTTTAAATTATCGTCGGATGGAAATCTAAAACGAACATATAAAAATAATTAAAATTACTTTTAATTAAATTAGTTGGTAAAATTTTTTAAAAAATCTGAGTACGGCCCTGGATATTTCTGAAGTTTAAAATAGTTATTCTAGTTGACGATAGATGGCGGCCCATTAATAATATAATAATAAAAACTATAAAAGTACTGTTTTAGCTACTAAAAGGTATTTAGGACTAAGTGTATAACAGTTTTTAGTATTTACGTATTATTATTACAATATAATACTGCAAAATTATACGTAAACTTATGTATTTTCTTCCGAAATGTGTCGCCATCTAGTGTCAAGTAGTAGAATTTTAACGCTGAAAGCTGAGAATGTTCTAGAACTTTTATATTTAATTGCGTATAAAATTACTTACACATGAAATGAGATGCCACTCATATTATCAGAACGTCTGTCTGAGTAACTTTGACATAGTAAAACACAACACTTCATCCTTTTCTTGTTAAAAACGCAAAAAACACACTTTTATTGCGAGTCTCGTCACATGTGCACCTGAGGAACGCTGATAGCATACTACAGCGTTCAGGTGGGCGGAGCCTAAGTGGCTCCGCCCACCATGATAACGTCAGGACCGAGTTGAATCCCAGTGCTACGTTGCTTAGGGCAACTCCTCTTTGTTCTAGCTTCGTGTTCGCTACGAACTCAAGCTACGAAATATCACACGCACACTTAGAAGCGAGCTACTCTAGTTACGAAAAATGTCATGCGCCAGTAGGAATTTGCTACGAGTTCAGGCTACGAAACTCCACACGCACATATATATGAAAGAGCAGCAAAAGTTTCGAAAGGAGTCAAACAAAACCCAGTGTAGATTTGCTTTAAAAGTCAAGTAAACCTCTATGTATGTGTGCGTCAGTTTACTTTGTCATTGGCCTTCTGGATGTATTATAGTTTGTGGTATAAGGCACAAGGTAACGTAATTTGGCTGTAACCGCCATAGAGTTGACATAATACATATTTGATTCGAAGCCATGACCTTTGATCGCGGTGTTATAATTAAATATCCATTAGTTGAGTCTTCTTTTGCATTTTAACCAACTTCAAAAATAGAGAAGGTTCTATTTGGATGTTTATTTTTAGACTGAAAAAATTTGTTCATATTTTGGCAGGATTTAAAAAAAATCTTATTTTGTTTGAAAAAGGTTTAATTTGGTTTGTTGAACCTGAGTTATTTCAGTGAGGTCGGATGTTACTTAATAAAACTCCACCGTTTACTTGTTTAGGTATTTTTATCCCCCAATAAAACATCAAAGTCAAAACAATTTAAAGTCTTCATAAATAATGTTTAATTGTCGAGACGTCATACCGTCTGTCCTTTTAACTTTACAACAAAGATTATTACTGAACTCGTGACTAAAAAGCTTTAAGCTCTGAATAATTCGTCTTCAGTTAAAACCAGGGTACCCTCAGACCAAATAAAAAGTTGCGAAAGCGTCGCGAACAATAAAGTGAAGCTTGCAAAATTACACCATTTGTTCTGTACGCATCAGCCACACGCATTTTTTTTGCAATCAATTTACACGTCATCTTTTTTAATATTTTAGTGTTTCTCCTGTGAGTCAAGGTTATGGGATATGAAGCTTGTCGAGGGGATAGGGATCCAACTCGCAGACCATTTGAAGATTGAGTAGTATAAAACTAAGTTTCCCGACATGTCTGTCTACATGTTCGCTCTAATATCAAAAACCCCTGAACAGATTTTCATATGAGTTTCACCAACAGATGAACTCTTTAAAGAGAAAGCTTTAACTTTTGATTTAGTTTTTATCCCAGAATTTCTAAGACTACTTTTGTATAGTTCGAGTTCGAACGACAATGGTGGTGCACAAACAGACTTCACTTTATTGTTGAGGTCTGAGTACATTTTTATTTGGTTTAACAAGGTAGCTTGAACTTGTGGCATATAAACGACATCGGCGCGTCTTCCATAAAATTGTGTACACGATAATTGTAAGGGTTTTAAAGCAGAGTTTCATGTTTGGGTTCGCAATGTTTACTGTCGTGATATTGTGTGCTACCTCTGGAAAAACAATTGTATTCGATGTAGAAGCACCACGCAGTTTTACCCGTACTATACTCGTTGTCATAGAAGTTTCGAATTGAAAGGCCGTCGTTTCATAAACACCCTATAAAATAAATAAATACACCCGGATAAATTCACACACGGTTAATTAGACCCAAAGTCAGCTCTAAGCTTGTATTATGGAATCCAACTAAACTTATACTACTACATACACTAATGCTTTATAAGAATATATAATTGACAGGGAACGGGTACAACGCGGGTGAACCCGCGGGGCGCGGCGAGTAAAATTTTGTTGTGATGGCAAAGTCATGACTAACACCGAAACGCCCAATCAAATTAAGAAGTACTTAGTTACATTCTTGATAAATATTGGTAAGGATTATATGAAATTACGAATTTCATTTTCTTCCGGGCGTTGAGACTGAAATTTTGTTTTAACGTTGACTGATATGTAAATGTTAGCTGAAGCGACCCGCCATAAGTCAATCAACGATGAGGCACTAACTATTTAACTACCGCTGAAGCATAAACGGATACAAATCAGTTAACCTATCCTGTATATTCTCTAATCTATACTAATATTATAAAGCTGAAGAGTTTGTTTTGTTTGTTTGTTTGTTTGTTTGTTTGTTTGTTTGTTTAAACGCGCTAATCTCAGAAACTACTGAACCGATTTGAATAATTCTTTCACTGTTAGATAGTCTATTTATCGAGGAAGGCTATAGGCTACATTTTATCCCGAAATTCCCACGGGAACGGGCACAACGCGGGTAAAACCGCGGGGCGCTGCTAGTACCTAATAAACGATGCCTTACTATTAAGTTAAGCAGTGCCTATAGTCAGTTACCTATTTGTAGAACCAATTTCAAACAAGTCAGACTAATACCAAAGTATTATGTCAATTCCACCGCGACCGACGTGAATGCTAATTTTAAACAAATAAAACAATAAAAATAATTGCAAATTCTATTTAATCCTCCGCTCGGTATCAAGTCGTGGGCACATTTCGTGTCTTCGAAACTTTGGAGTTGCGAAACGCCAACCGGCTTGACGTAAAGCATCGTACACATTGATGTCGGTATTTCAATTTACCTATACTATTATATGAAAGTTGAAGAGTTTGTTTGAACGCGCTAATCTCAGAAACTAACAATCCGATTTGAATAATTCTTATGGTAATGAATAGATTTATTCAAGAGGAAGGTTATGGGCTATTTTTCATCCCGAAATTCCCTCGGGAACGGACACAACGTAGGTAAAACCGCGGGGTGCTACTAGTGTTTTATAGTCGAACTTGGCGCATTAATATTCTTGTATTTTATACGCTAACTAAGTCTACGTTTAATACCAAAACATAGTTGTACACAAATTTTACTGGCAGTAAAGAGTGATGTAAGTCGGCTTGTTGCTTATTATATTTCTGAGTCAGTTTTATAAGAACACATAAATAATATTATATTTATGGGTGTTGTTTTGTTAATGCTATGAGCTAAGAAATACCTACTATAAAAGCCTTACGATATACAGTTAAAGGATTAGAGATAGGTAAGTACACAAGTTCAGTAAAAAAGGGATTGTAGGTATTGCCCAATAATTAAATTACCTTTTAAGTATTAAATACTAGCCGCGTCCGCGGTGTTACCCGCATTGTATCGGTTCCCGCGGGAATTTCGGGATATAATATATACCATGTGTTATTCTGATGTTTAACCTATATTACTGTAAAGTTTCATCCAAATCCGTTCTGTAGTTTTTGCGTGAAAGAGCAACAAACATATGTATGTTCGAGGATGAGGATGGATGTAGGGATGTCCATACATCCATCCTCACAAACTTTCGCATTTATAATATTAGTAGGATTATGTTACTGCAAGAAAAAGTAAATACAATTCAAACGCCCTTTTATGATTAAAAATGCCCCTCACATCGTTAACCAACCAAACATTTTTAGTTAAAAAATACTACCAATTTGCCTTTTCCCAAAAAACATAGAATTTATCAATCAACTCAATTCAAATACAAACTAATGTCCAGTCTAAACGCATCCCAACCGTAATGTAAACGTATCGAATATCGCGTGCCAAGCCCGATTTATGTGACGATGTCACAAATTACAAATCAATATTATGTTTCAAACGCTGCACCCGGCTTCCTGCCGTTTACTGCGAGTCGACCGGATCGGGCCGGAATACGACAAGTGTAGAGCCGGCATTATAATAATATGTTTACAATATTGTTATTGGGTAGCGGCGAATTTGCACGTATCGTGACATTTGTTGTAGTGTCGTAGCGCGCTGAGGTAGGGTAAACAAATGAGTACATGACTGTGTGTACTCTGTATAGTGTGACAAGTATTTTTAGGTTATTTCAATACAAAAATTAAGTGAAGGAGACGCTTTTCCCCTTCTTATAAACAGCAGGAGTGAAGAAAAGTATATCGTAATATTATAATGTATTCTAAAGATATCAGTACACAGAAGAATATTGGGAACAACCATTGTAATCCCCTGAATGCTCTAACGCCACTTAATTTAAATACGCAACTTAATTATCAGCTATCAGCGCCCTTCGGTAATACCCGCGTTATGCCAACTTCCCACGGGAACGCCGTGAAAATTTCTGGATGAAAAATAGCCTATAACCTTCCCGTTGAATGAAGCTATCCATTAAAGAAAGATTTATTTAAATCAGATTAGCGATTTCAAACAAACAAAACAACAAAAATCAAACTCGTTAGTTTTATTATCACTACATAGTATAAAACAAAGTCGCTATTTTTGTCTGTTTGTTTGTCTGTTTGTCTGTATGCTTAAATCTTTAAAATTACGCAACGGATTTTGATGCGGTTTTTTGTAATAGGTAGAGTGATTCAAGAGGAAGGTTTTTATGTACAAAAATCCCGAAATTCCCACGGGAACGGGCACAACGCGGGTAAAACCGCGGGGCGCTGCTAGTATTAATATAAATGGGTCCCTTCATTATAGATAGCTACTTGTCAATATACATAAGTTGAATTCGCTTTTGTATACGAAATATTTGAATTAAACACAAAAATGGAACGTCGATTTTAATTGAACAAATTAAAAAACATTTCAGTAGCGTGTGTCTATTTAACTATTAATTTACAATAGCTTGAACACTTGTGGGTTCTCACACAAGCTGTAGTTACTTGTAATTAGCTTCACTAGGTATTATATACTAGTAGTTACATTTTTTAAGCAAATATGGGCCGTCAGGATTCTGAGCAAGCATGGATTTTGGGGAGGAATCAAGCAAAGATTGGTGGGGACTGACAAAGCTTGGTTTTGGAAAGCCAAAGTTTGATACGACAACGTATTTAATTTTATCTCATCAACTGTTATACTCAGATTATTAAATGTTTCGCTCTGGTCTCCACATTTAGGTTTCAAAGTACATAGACAGAATTACTAAGTTTTCATTCATATTAAATATTGTAAAGGAAACATTTTTCCATGAGATTCCCTTTGCTGTTGGATATTCCATATCCCGATATGAGTACCCACTGAATTTACTTATAACATTCTGTCAACCCACATTACATTACATTTACACACATTATCGCGCTTAGCAAGACATTATTTTATAATATCTATACTAATATTATAAAGCTGAAGTTTGTTTTGTTTGTTTGTTTGTTTGTTTAAACGCGCTAATCTCAGAAACTACTGAACCGATTTGAATAATTCTTTATGTAATGGATAGCCACATTCAACGGGAAGGTTATAGGCTATTTTTCATCCCGGAATTCCCACGGGAACGGGCACAATGCGGGTAAAACCGCGGGGCGCTGCTAGTTTATTATAAATCTTCTTCACTGTACTGACAACCTCAGCGAGATGAAAGGCCTTTGCTGTGGAACATTACAGGCTAATACTTTATCTTTTACTTTAATTATTATAAAATAAAGTCCCTAAAAGTCTGTCTGTATGTAATTGATTTTCTCAAAATCTACGAAACAGATTATAATGCAGTTTTCACTAACATACAGTGTGATCCAAAAGGCAGGTTTGTGATGGTACTTTTCATGTTAAAATTCCGTCTGAAACGGATACAACACGGGTAAAACAGCGGGGCACTGCTAGTTCATTATAATTGAAAGATTAACCTTCATTGAATCATCAAACACTCGGTCAATAGTCATCAATACATAATGTCGTTTATATTACATCATTCGTAATGTTTTAAAAGCTCCATTCGTGTCGCTAATAGCCCAAAGTTCAATGTTAGTGTGTTTGTCCAGACATGACAGGTGTAATAATATAATTAAGACTTCATTAAAGTATGAATATAGTATGTATTTAATTTATGGTATACCATAAAGTACCACTTATAAAAACGGGATTTAATATTGAAATTAATATTGAGAGCCTTATTCATAGATGCTTATTTACAACATTTTAACTATCAGAGGTTTGTCCCTTTCCGACATACGCTATTCTACAAAGAGCAAAAGAGACAAAACACTTTAAAACTGATTTTTTTCTTGAGAAATGTCAAACAATATTTCGTGCCGTGAAAAACCTCTAGTATAAAAAAAGTATAGCCTATAGGCGTATTCACCAAACTCGCCTATTACGATTTGGTGATTTAAAACCCGAGCCATGTTCGAAAATTTTAAACCGACCCGGTATTTGAACTCGGGACCTTAGTCTTGGCAGGCGAATACACATAACTCTAGACCACCGAGACTTAAAGGAATAATAAAAATAACACGTTATTAATTTGTACTTATTACGAATGTTAAAAATTACACCTTTTATTATTCGACTCGATTCGGTTATAAATCTGTTGTCACGACTGAATAATCAGGGAAGTTTGCGATTAGACACTTTTTATCCAAAATCGCTTGACGCTTGTTTGGCTTGTTAACACACACACGTCTCGCGACGGTGTTGTGCCGTCTTGTCGACAAACAAACCTTCATAGCCATCAATGCAACGCGGTCAATTGTGTACACAACGTGAAAACGGCAACTTTTCGACCATTTTTCGCAGAGTCAGTGTCATTGCATAATTATATTCAGTAGAAGAGCTAAGGTACTGATACTAGAAGAGATAAGGTATTATTATGTACTTTATGACTTTGTGATAAAGTGCTTTTTATTGTACAAAGTTTTAAAGTACATTTTACAGGCCGACTACAACATGTTTTATTGTAGGTTTTAATTTAATACAGTATTCTAAGCGATCTCTGTGTAAAATCGGTCTTTGTATTTAATCTTCTTCTTCTTCTTCATCGAGTGGATGGCCAACCTGACCAATCCTGGTGCCAGAGTTATTGAGCCGCCGAAGGCCTCTGACATGGCTCAAGTAACGACTACTATCCATAGAAAGTAACCGGGACCGACGGCTTAACGTGCCCTCCGAAGCACGGAATCATCTTACTTTTCGAGCAATCAGGTGATTCAGCCTGCAATGCCCTAACCAAACTGAGGAAAGTCTCACAAAGAGATTTTTGTGAGATATCCCCACCGGGAATCGAACCCGGAACCTCCGGGTCGTGAGCCGGGCGCTCAAACCACAAGACCACGGAGGCTGTTTTTTGTATTTAATGTATTTAATGTTATATAATGTTTGATAAATTTGTATTTAATGTTATTGGATCATCTAACCTTGATGGACTGAATCAATATTGAGAAAGTGTCTGCCTTTTACAGATAGTATTTTGACTCTTGAGTCATTCTTACACCATTTTTTACAGTCAATAAGTAAGCTCGAGTAGGTCAGTAGCCAATCCTGGTGTTGGAGCTCTTAGACTGCCTAAAGACCTCCGAATATCGTCGTGGGCAGGTACATTATTAATTTTGATTTCGTTTAATTTTGTCTCTTTACATGTATGTATCTGCTGTTTGTTGTTCCTTGTAAAAAAAGTAAAAAGTAAAGTATTAGCCTGTAATGTCCCACTTGTTGGGCAAAGGCCTCTCGTCTCACTGAAGGTATCAGTACAGTGAGGAGGTTTCAGGCGTAATCACCACGCTTGCCTAATGCGGATTGGTGTTCCTTGTAAATAAAATAAAAATAAAAATAATAAAAAGACACGGTCTATCAGTTGAAACAACCGGGACCGACTATTCTACGTAACCTCCGAAGCGCGGTAGCAAGATATATAAATGCTACTGTCAGCTACCCATCCAAGTCCTACTTGGAGCAGTACGTTGCTTAACAATCGCAATGAGCTTAGTCAAACTACGCCACGACCACTACCAACAGTCACTTATGTAATAGAAAACAATAATATTATTTATTAACTACAAGAAGGTTAGCAAGAGCGTATACAAAATTTAACTAGGTAACTATTTATTGCTACAATCTTATATTTAAAACGAAAAATACGTGACTATAAAAATAATGGAATAAGTATTAATAAATCCTTATTGTAACGATAACTGATGTGGGGTTGATTTTTGCGTTTGAACAATCGCCATCTAGCGGATTATCGATTGCCGATACGGCTGTCAGGGCTTGCATTCCAACTCCTCCAGTTGTCTCTTCGACTCACCAGATGTCGCGCTCTACCGCATTTAACCAAATTTTGCTGGTCAGTGATTCGCTGATTCGTGTGTGAGTGGCGCCGCCGGAAGAACTATTTTCGGCCAGGAAGCGGAACTAAAATAGTTAGTTCCGCCCACCCACTCCACCGAACGGCGACTCGTCCCACCGTCGCGATAGACGCGGCAGGCATTTTTCATTCGTCTAAGTTTATTTTCCATATTTTGTTTTAATTGTGACTTTTGTTGATCTAATGTTGTGTTTTGTTTATTACCGTGTCTGTGCTTATTTTAATATACCGTTTACACTAAATCGTGCATCGAACTCTTTAATTTACGCCCTGAGAACCCTAAATACCTAGAATCATAGTGACGCCATAACCTCATTACACCACTCCTGTTAAAAAGTGTGAATAATCGACTTTTTACAGTGTCGCCCAACTAGCGGGCACGATTTAGATGAGTGTAAAACTCTCCCGGACAATTCACGTGTTTCTACAACAATAAAAACGAACTTTTACCGAAGGAAAATTTGGACGAGTCCATTTTCGTTGAGTACACCACGCGGCGTACCTACGTGGAGAGCGCGTCGGCGAGCCGGTGCAGCGGATTTCTACGTGCACCGACCACCATTCTTCCGCCTTCCCGAGTACCTACCGATTTGTGAAGAGTACCAACATCAAAACCGCATCAGCAACCGCACACCGCGTGGATCATCGTTGACTTGCCTTAACGGTCACGATGCCGCCTACCACGCGCCGAGCTGCAGGAGCTGCGAGCGAGTCAGAGTCCGACAACGAGCTGGAGAAAACCGCCGTTGCCGCTAGAAAAACATCACCACCAACTATTGCGATGACGGAGGGCATGCTCCAGACCCTAGTCCTAAACATCACGCAGAGTCAAGCGGAAGCAAATAGGATTTTGCTGGAGAGCATCCTGCGCAATACAAACGGTGAGCGCGCATCATGCCCGCCGTCACCGAGCCCACCGAGCGCGAGCGCGCGAGCCGGCAACTTCGCCAAGTGCCCGGCGCGCTTCGACGGAGCAGCGAGGAGCGCGGACGAGCTGGAGGCGTTCATCGATGCGGTGGAGGTGTACCGCGAGTGTACCGCCGTCAGCGAGGAGCACGCGCTGCGCGGCCTGCCCATGCTGCTGGTCGGCGAGGCCGCCGTCTGGTGGCGCGGCGTCAAGGCTGACGTCACGGCGTGGCCCGACGCGCTGCGCCGCCTCCGCGGCATGTACGGGGTGCCGCGTCCCGCGTACAAGATCTTCCGCGACGTATTCGCCCACGAACAAAACGGTGAACGCAGTGATGTGTTTGTGAATAAAGTGCGCGCTTTACTGGCAAAGCTTCCATATGATATGCCAGAAGTGATGACATTAGATTTAGTATACGGTTTGTTAAATTTTAGAATAAGGAAACGTGTGTGTCGCGACGAAGTGGACAGCTTAGAACAGCTGATCACCAGAGCAAGGTTAGTCGAGGAGTCACTGGCTGAGGTAAGTCCCCCAAACATTACCGCTAATGCAAGCTCTGGCAACCCTTCCGCGCGCGACTGTTCAAACGCACGAATTAACCCTACAAGTTTAGGTGAAATAGTTACCTCGTCACAAAAATCCACCGAGAGGTCAATGACCGCGGGCGGCGCGGGCCGGTGTGATGATTTGCGTAGTGACGAGAGATGTAAACGTATTAGGCCGAAATGTAGTTATTGTAAAGTGTTCGGTCACACAGTAGAGAGTTGTCGTAACCGTAGTGATAATATCCAGTCGAATAGCTTACCTAAAGTTAGAAATAGTTCGCAAATACATTGTTTTGGTTGCGGACAGCCCGGTGTCGTGCGTTCTAAGTGCGAGAATTGTATGAACACGCCCAATACAAAGTCCGACGTTTACACCGCGGCTGTCGAAACCCATATTGATGCGCGACCCATGGTGAAAATTGGTGTAGTTAACCGAACGGGGGTAGCGATATTAGATACCGGTGCGACACATTCGATAGCAGGTTCGACATTATATCCGATACTTGTTGATGCTGGTGTTAGCTTCACTAACACCTCTCAACAAGTACTGTTGGCCGACGGGACCCGAGTAGGTACCTCACTCGAGTGCACCGTCGATGTAACCATAATGGGTCGTATTATACCTACTAGATTTTTAGTTTTTCCCAACTCTCAAACGCGTACATTGTTAGGTAAAGATTTTATTGTTAACGCGTCGATTATTTTAAATTTACCGCGACATTCTTGGAATTTCAAAGATAGGCCTGGAACGAAATACCGGTTTATCAGTAATTTTATGTTACCTGCTGGCGGCAAACAGCTGATGAAGGCAGACGCGACACACCTGACGCTGCGAGATAAAGGCGCCGGCCTGCCCGCAGCTCAGCGACCTCAGTTGTCTACTCTGAGGGTGGAGAGCGCAGACCGCTCCAAGTGCGAGATTTCACCCCCAGAGTATGAAGCTACTCACCGCTTAGAGTTAGGCGCGATTTCTAAACCGGTCGCTTCTCCTCTCATCCGAGCATCTCCCGGAATGAAAGCGAGCCAGGAACGGAAGGTTCGAAAGCCTCCGGATTTTAGTTCGAGAATATTTCCAATTCAGGGGGAGGGCCCCGTGGAATACCCGCAACGTTTACCCGCATACCCCAACCGTAGGCGATACGACCGCTACGTCAGATGGAGGCGCGTCAGGCAGAAACGTTGTTCGAATTGTGAATTGACATAAACGCGGGGGCGCATGTTTACGTCAAAGGGGGAGTCTGTAACGATAACTGATGTGGGGTTGATTTTTGCGTTTGAACAATCGCCATCTAGCGGATTATCGATTGCCGATACGGCTGTCAGGGCTTGCATTCCAACTCCTCCAGTTGTCTCTTCGACTCACCAGATGTCGCGCTCTACCGCATTTAACCAAATTTTGCTGGTCAGTGATTCGCTGATTCGTGTGTGAGTGGCGCCGCCGGAAGAACTATTTTCGGCCAGGAAGCGGAACTAAAATAGTTAGTTCCGCCCACCCACTCCACCGAACGGCGACTCGTCCCACCGTCGCGATAGACGCGGCAGGCATTTTTCATTCGTCTAAGTTTATTTTCCATATTTTGTTTTAATTGTGACTTTTGTTGATCTAATGTTGTGTTTTGTTTATTACCGTGTCTGTGCTTATTTTAATATACCGTTTACACTAAATCGTGCATCGAACTCTTTAATTTACGCCCTGAGAACCCTAAATACCTAGAATCATAGTGACGCCATAACCTCATTACACCACTCCTGTTAAAAAGTGTGAATAATCGACTTATTACATTATTTAAATAACCCACTAATATTTCATTATAATTCTCAATTCTCTCGCCATAACTACAAACTAATCGGAAACGCAAAACCAAAACAAAAACAAGTAACCCACAAAACCCGCACCGAGGCATGCACAGGAGGCATACGAACGGAAAATTATCAACTGTTTATACTTTCGTCAAAATAAAAATGTTTAATGTCGACTATAAGTCACGGAGAAATCACGCACCCGGTGGAGATCGCAAGCGGTACCACTTGCCGACATTTTGCCCCTTTTTTAAAGGAAAATTGCTTAATAACAAATACCAGGACAACATACAGTACGCGGCCGATAGGGTTACCCGAGAGTTCTGAGAGAGGGGGGGGAGGTGTTGTTGCACGAGCACGAGCACGCCTCAGAGGAAAGGGAGTTCCTCTGAGGCGTGCTTGTGAGGAATGCCGCAAGGTAGCCCCGCGACTCTTGTCAGTGAGCCGCTGACGACGGAACACAGCAGGAGTTTTAGTGGGTATTTCCCGGCCCTTTGATTGCGGCGGGACGAGTCCCACATACCCCGGTCATTTCCCTGAACTGCCGGGGATGCCCGATGTTCCCCGAGAGTTGAGCGGAGCGGAGCTCAAGTGCCCAATCATAATCAAATCCTACTAATTTTATAAATGCGAAAGTTTGTGAGGATTGTATGTTTGTTACTCTTTCACGAAAAAACTACTGTACGGATTTGGATGAAACTGTACATAATAACATAACGTAATATAAGTTAACATCAAAATAACACATTTTATCCCGAAACTCCCGCGGGAACGGGGACAATGCGGGTAGCACCGCGTTGTGTGTGACAGAGACAACGCTGTACAAGAACTAGCTAGAAAAGCAGTCTATCTCCCTCTAAACATCGACGAGTAACTACATCTGCCGCGCTCTACAAATTAACCTTATTTAAACTCTCACATACATATTATTAGACAATCTTGGCATCGATGTGATCTGAATGTATGTGACTTGTGTTTCTGGGGCATGTATGGGGAATAATGTGTTAAACATATTATGTAGGGAACAAGGGAACCATTCCGTGTGGGTATGTGCATTTTAATAAGAGAGTACTTGAGCTTTCTTTGTTTGAAGTAACAGTGAACTGAAATGAGGTTGACAAGCTTCGTACTAAAAACAACTAGCGACGCTCCGCGGTTTAACACGCTTTGTGTCCGTTCCCGTGGGAATTTCGGGATGAAAAATAACCTATTATCTTTCCGATGAATGTGGTTATCCATTACAAAAAGTAATATTGAAACTAGATTGGTAGTTTCCGAGATTAGCGTGTACAAACAAACGAAAAAACTTCAGTTTTATTATATAGGTATAGAGATTGGTATAGTGTATACTCGTACATAAATGGTGATAAAATAGAACACTATATACCATTAGCGTAAACTTATGAAACGATAATTGACTTATTAAAAAAAATTTTTATTAATTCGAGGTAGACTATAAATTACTATATAACTACGTAACTCATTACTTCCTTATTTACTACGTAATTTGGCGAACGAAAAAAAACCACTTGAGGAGAATTGAATCATTATAAAAAAATCCATTATAACTGAGTCAAATAATTATTTCGGCTTTAATAACACATAATATACCTGAGTGACTTTTTATCCTAAACGGGCATGATATCAATACAGGACAAGACCATGGGAGGAATACTGATAGCCAGTATGTTATTTTCTGTTCGATCCCAATCCCACCTGTATAATTTACATTAATATCCATCATACCAGTAACCGATTTAAAAATGCCCTAAATAATGCAGCCCCAATCATAAAAAAACTTTAATAAAAACCTACCCCTCATTCCACGCTACCTCAATTAGAACCACCCTCTCCGAAGTCGGTTAAACATAATAAATGAACTTAATAAAACAGTCGGCAGCTAACAAGACTTCACATTTCAAGAAATTATCATTTATGATTTATTAGGCTTACCTTATTTCTTTGAAAGTCCATTTAAATTGCACTTTAACGAACTTCATTTTTAATAAATAAAAATTTTTAAATTAATAGAAATAAAAATCAAATTTTTCCGTTCCTTGATAAAATAGCTTTTTTGTTAGATATAATATTTTTTCGTAGCGCGATTTGTTTTCGTAGCAGCTACGCGTAGGCGGGCGCCAGAGACGGAGGGGCGGCGAGAACTGATGCTACGCTGCTACGGCCTACGACAGGCCTACGGGGGTTTCATTACTAAATTATTTTATTAAAAACAGACTTCAAAACTAAAAAGCAACATTACTCTATAATCATAATATGAGTACTAATAAGGTGATAATAATTATTGTTTACTTAAATATTAGTTTTGTTATTTTTGGAGTCGGTGACAGCCAAGTCAGTGAGAAAGAGAGAGGGAGAGAAAAACTTATGAATTTCTTCACTGCACTGGAAGTTCGCAGGGATTCAGCGGGAGTATCGCGAGAGTAACGAAATTGATGTTTGATTGCCTTATATTTATAGTTAGTTAGTAATGAAGTTAGGCCCATAACACACATGAACTCAAAAGCATAGCAAAATACATACTGCATGCTACTATTAAAAAAAAACATCGTAAATAAGTAAAAAATTTAAAAATGGAACAAAGTCTCAGTAAAAAGCATGTGAACTTTGTGGTTCTAAAGTGAACGTCATAAACTAAACATTGAACCGTTGACATCGCGTTACATAACGTACTACATTTAAAGCACATTCAAGCTGCAGGTCGGAGACTTTTGATCTCGTGCCAAGTAAAGATTTATGACCCAACGACATGATCCAGTTAAAAACTTAAACAAATACATCGTACTTTAATACTTAAGTATTGACTTTTAAATGTATTTATTCAATGTTTCCTACTTTTCAATTATGGCTCAGGTTTGAGGATAATTTATTTATTAATTTATTAAATTGTTACATCAGCGGCATTTACACATGACATTCAATTTAGTAAATAACAAAAATCAGTCGGTAGGAATTACTGAACCAAGATGACTTGAGGTGATATTTTCATATATATATGCAGGGATCCGACCGAGCAGTCTATTACAATGAACGTGACAGAAGGCGACAAGACATTGTAAGAAATAATAATACTGAGTTGATTGGCGACATATTGGCAATAAAACTGGAGTTTTAAATTTTAATATTGCACCAATAAATACACAACATTAGTTAGTGATGTAACATCACTAACTGTTGCCGCTGAAATGTGGCTGTTAATTACAAAAATAATTACTCAAATCGGATTGGTAGTTTGTGGTAGCGAATATACAAACAAATATACTCTACAGCTTTATTGTATTACTATAGAAGTAGTCTATGTCTTGTCGCCTTCTCTTACGAGCTCAAATCGTATAAGTTCGATAAGATCCGATCGGCTTCTCCATGCATACCCAAGCGAATAAAAGCAAACACAATCAAAGTAAATAAAAAACAATAATCACGAATGCAACCTCAACATGTCCTAGCCGATCAAAGTAGAACAAGAGACATAAAACATTAACGCCCAGCTGGCAAATGCCACGCTGACAGTTTATTCATACGACCCGGTCCGCTCGCCGCCGTCGTACTTATAATAACATAATTATAGAGCAAAAAGGCGTAATTCTAATACGGATACAAGTTAAAATTATACGGTAAAGTAGGTCTGCGAAAATAGACGTGTGTTTGATAACATTTAGGTTACGTTAGTGAGACTATAAGTATAACTAGGAATCTATTTAATGTTCCAAAAGTTAATAAAATATGTTTTGTTTTACTTTTTTACGTAAACTATCAATCTTTCCATTTACTCTGCTGATGTTGCGTTCAAAATAGCCTTTTTTGGGCCAAAATTGAAAAGTATTTGACATTGACTTGGACTTTAGGACCGTTCCCACTAACATGTTCAGCTGGCAGTCAAAATTTGATATTTATTTCCCTCTCACTGTACTGATATCTTCAGTGAAATGAGACGCCTTTGCCCAGCAGTGGGACATTACAGGCTATTTTTTTCTGTTTTCCATAAAAATCCATGTCATAACTTCAATTAAAGACAATGTCGATTGACGATAGAGATCGGTTATGGGGACAGTGTGGTGAAAAGCTTTTAAAATTCGAATCAATCATCACAACTTGCGTCTTTTGACAAAATATAATCCAAAACAAAACCCAATTAAAACACCAACTTGTCATCCAAAGTTAGTTTCCTAAACGCCACGTAACATAAGCGGCCTAATTAAAAGTGCCCACGACAATATTTCAAGCTTAGGTAATACGCGTCAAAACACCATAGAATTACGTGCAATTACGTTAACAGTAGTTTTAAGTATCGCCCCTCGCCAGGTAAGTGTGCGTGTGGTGAATTTAGGAACTAATTTATAGTGTGATGGTAAAGTGCGAGCCGAAATTTAGTCATTTTTATTCAATTCTTCTTAATTTATTAATTTTACATGTAAATGTTTTTTTTTACTTTATTAGGGAGATACCTCGCAGTAAAGTTTGAATGAGTGACAATTAATCTGTCAGTATCTGATATACGTACCACAATAACATTTGTACGTAAGTACATTACGGAGGTGCATCTAATATAATGGAGCAGTAGACAGAGGTTTTGTAATCTCTGTGTATAAATTTATCATTACTTTTGCATGAACATAATTGTACAGGGAACAGGTGACTTAGTTGTAATTATAACTTAGTACATTTATAGAATATGGAAAAAGTATACTTGTATATAAATTATTTATTATTATATACGCGAATACCATGCGACACTAGCGCCCTCATCCACCTACCAACTTATCTACCCCCTACACCAAGAAGTCTGCGGTCAGTCACGTGGTGCGGGTCGGTGACCCTCGCGTGACCCGCGGACATGGTCAAGGGGTCGCGTCCACCCGCTATTTGGACGCCAAGTTCCGTCTTAGCCAAATACTTGGACCGCAAAATATATGTTTGTATTTGAATCGCAAATTGTAGGTTGTTGGTCTATAAAAGTATGTAAGGTAAATTAGACAAATGCCGGGTGTGGTATGGTATGGTTAAAGGGGTGGATGGTTGCCCAGTTTTGGATGTTTGGTTATTTTTGTTTGTTTGAACGTCTTAATCTCAGAAACTGACGATCCGATTTCATAATTATTTTTGTACTCGTAATAGCCACATTCAACAAGAAGGTTATAGGCTATTTTTCATCCCGAAATTCCCACGGGAACGGGCACAACACGTGGCGATGTTAGTTAACAACTATTTTTAAAATCACATATCTAACAGTGGTTATTAAAATGTTCATTCTTAATTCAAATAATAAAATTAACAAGAAATTAACAGTTAAGTTATCAAACAGCAAAACTTTATAAGAAAAGTTATAAGAGTAAAAAACTATACCTTCCTTATTTTAGCTTCGCCGTAGTCGGGTAAAAATGTGCTAATCTATATTTTTTGTAATCAGACACCTTGTTTAGTCTCTCGATTGTGAACTAACAATGTTGCTTATCAATCGTCGCGGCAGTTTCCTAGTAATACATTGTAAATCTTAGCACAAACAAAGTATTGTGTAGCTCGGATTCTGAGAGAGCTTCTTAGAACTAAAACTTTAAGATTACGGCTTGAATAAATAAAGTTAAACTTTGTAGACTCAAGTGCATATGAAGTGCATTTTCAGAATTAAGTAGCAACTGTCAAAATTGACATATTAGCTGTCAATACTACTTATAACTGTTAAGATCATAGATTTAGAATTTTTTTCGCTTACCCAATCCTACTAATATTATAACTACGAAAGTTTGTGAGGATGAATGTATGTTTGTTACTCTTTCACGCAAAAACTACAGAACGGATTTTGATGAAACTTTATTGTAACATAGGTTATACATCAGAATAACACATGGGATACATTTTACCCCCAAATTCCCGTGGGAACGGGTACAACGTGGATGAAACCGCGGGGCGCGGCTAGTAAATATTAAAATTTGCTCCTATAAATCTAAATATATGGACTGGAGTAATTTCGTTCAATTACTCAGATATAACAGGCAGCCTACTAAAGGAATGGCTTCGGAAATTTATAGGATGATTAACTATTAATAACGTATTTAGCATTTTAATGGTCTTCGATATGGCTTTAAAACGATTTGGAAGTTCAAACGGCAGTCTAAATTGGGTCATGCGTTTTAAAATTATCTATCTATCGACGGAGCTACTCCCGCGAATATTTTATTAATTTGTTTGTTTGCTGTTGTTATTGTGAAGTGTGAACACGTTTTATTCATTAGATTAGGAACAGCGAGTCATATAAGAACCTATTAGCGTAAAAATAGTGGTTGGTGGTATGTATGTATGTATGTAGAAATATAGAATAGAATATATATAGAATATATCGCAAATTTGTCAAAGGTCTTTAATTTTATGTTTGGTCTAATGGTATGTGCACTCGCCTGCCAAGACTGACGACCCGGGTTCAATACCCAAGTCGAGCGAAAACATGTTTCCTACTTTTCAAACATAACTCGAGTTTGAGATCACCAACTCGCATTAGGCAAGCGTAGTAATTACGCTTATTCCTCCTCACTTTTCTGATTCCTCGGTGAGATAAGAGGCCTTTTCCCATCAGTGGGATAGTACATGCTTATACTTTTTATGGTGAAGAGCTAGGTTTATATCTTTTTCATAATCTGAAGTACCAGGCCAGTATTTTTCAGTTTATTCATGGGTGTGAGTGAGAGGTAAGACATACAACACAGGAATGATACTAAAAGGATTCCATTTTTCCCTTTTGAGGTAGGTATCACTACATAGTATAAAGCAAAGTCGCTATTTTTGTCTGTTTGTTTGTCTGTATGCTTAAAACTTTAAAATTACGCAACGGATTTTGATGCGGTTTTTTGTAATAGGTAGAGTGATTCAAGAGGAAGGTTTTTATGTAAAAAAAATTACCGAAATTCCCACGGGAACGGGCACAACGCGGGTAAAACCGTGGGGCGCTGCTAGTTACCCATAAAACACAGTCACATCACAACACAACATAACAATAAACATAGTATTTGTTTCATAACGCTATAACCTAGATAGATCTACATCAATACCTATAGTAATTACTGGGCGATATTATCGGTCGCGGTACGAACTGTAATTCGCGAATAATGAATGTTTGATGACATTTAGAGTTAGCGTTCGGTTAACTTTCCTGAAGCCTAAGTAACAAATTAGTTAGGACCTTGGGAATATGTAATTTGGGTTGGTACGGTTGGCAACGTTAGTTGTACAATGATTTTGGGGAAAAACTAGCCTGAGATAATATGTTTTGGAAAAACTATACATCGTTGAACGCCAACTTCTCCGCCATTAGCTTTTTGGATATAGTATTTAAGTTATCAAACCAAATATTATACTATATTCATACTTATATTTATCTAAAGTGTTTATTTTTGTTCGTTTGATTGAACGCGCTAATCTGTTTGAAACAATATTTCTATATCAGACAGACACATTTAAGACAAAGACGCACCCCGCGGCTTCACCTGAATTGTACCCGTTACCGCGGGAATTTCTAAGTAAAATGTATCCCATGTGTTATTCTGATGTATAACCTATACTACTGTAAAGTTTCATTCAAATCCATTCAGTATTTTTGCGTGAAAGTAGCGTGAAAGTAACAATCATACATTCATACATCCATCCTCACAAACTTTCGCATTTATAATATTAGTAGGAGTTTGTGTCCTGAAATCCCCGTGCCGTGCGTACAATGCGGGAAAAATCTTCGGGTGCTAGTACTTAATTAAAGAAGACAAGCTGCAACACTAACATTAAACTAAGTTACCATCAAATCAATGAATCTAAGCTAGTTTTTGTTAAGTATGTTCAAGTATACAAGTTAAATAACTTCCATATTGTTAGTAAATACAATATGGTGGTACAAAAACGACGAGACACTTGCAAGTAACGAGCCGCCATACACGACACAGGAAGCACTGCCCTACCGCTGAACACCTATACGAGTACCTACTTATTGTATGCACTGGTGACCTACAATATAGAAAACATACTAGTTTTAACAAACAGTTTTGTTGGAGGTGTATTGAGTAAGAGGTTAACTTTTGTTAACAGACTTAGTACGATTAAAATGTTGTTACGGTTACTGTTCAATTCGAATGTTTGAAATGTTGAAAATGAACGTTTTTTTAACATACACATTAGCTGTCTTACCGCTCTGGGCCCAGCCTAAATGCCCAGCTAATATTGAGCTTTGACAAGCCCGTTGGCACAGTGGCAGTGAGAGCGCTTACTGTGTCGGGGGTTGCGGGTTCGATTCCCACCCGGAGTCAACAATATGTGAAGACATAGTTGTTGGCGACGACGTCTGGGTGTCAATTGTATATAATACCTTTTTAGTGTTTTTAAAGCTTTATCATAAAAACCAAGTTTGCAGTCTTTTTTTGGCTTAAAACAGTTATATTACGCGATTTACTCATAAACGGTATAACCAGCTGCTCCCGCCATTTCACTCACACTAAATTCAAGACATACTTCCTTTTCTAAGGTATAGTCTATCTTTTTACCAAATTTCATCAATATTGGTTCAGCATTTTAGGCGCGAAAGCGTCACAGACCCGAGTTACTTTCTTATTTCTAAAATAATGTACACATGTCTCTTTGTCAAAGAAAGAGGTTCGAATAAAAAGGTATCTATAGGATATCTACTACTATGCTAAACTGAAAGCTGTGATCGAAAGAAAAATGTATAGAAAATTATTCCAACTTACCAATTAAAGATAAAAATATTTTAAACTATAATAATTATTATTTAAACTATTCCACGAAACTAACAGTTTATTAAAATAAACAGTACTTCACTGAAACACGAGACTGATTTTTATTTAGCAAATAAAATATTTTTACAAACTGAATCTACACTTGACAAATATTGACAGACTGAAAAAGTATATTTATTATTCCTTAGGTATTTTTATTGGAAGGAGGCTTTAAATGTAACATAGTTAAACTTTTTGCTGTTGTAAACTAGCGGGGAATCGCGTTTCTACCCGCGTTTGGTCGTTTGATTGTCACATTCGCGAAAAGTCGCCTTTAATTCTATTTATCTGTTATTGACACTCCCGCATTATAAATTTTAAATTTGTTCAGATAACAAAACGTTTCGAGGTCATGTTTTCGTACAAAAGTTATATTATGCAACGTTGGCATCTGACTTTTTATTAAACCGCGTTTTCACTTAGTTCTGTAAACATACATGAATACGTGCTCTCTCGCTCTTTAAATGAATGAAAGAACGAGCAAGCATCATTATGTTGTATAGTGAAAATGCATAGTTTGAGATAACTTTAATTTATGGTTAAAGTCAAGCACTTACCTAGGCATCAGAATGAATAATTCAAATACCTTTTATTTCGTAGGATACAATATGTCCTAAAAACGTTCACTTAATGCAAATTGAATAAAATATACATAATGTCAGATAATAAAACGAAACTATAAATAATATATTAATGAATTAAATTAAAAAAATACTATGTCACAAAATAGTTATACCCAATAGTGGTCAACTGCCAACATGATGGAGTGTACAAGTGAAAGTTATTACCAAAAATACAGCTAAAACTGTTCTTTTTATTATTACTTTTTATAAAGTTACTTTTTATTACTTTTTATAAACAATGACAAAAGACCATAAACAAGGACAAGCGGTTGACTCCGCGGGTAAACAGATGTTGCATAATACCGTATTGAAACAATTGACCATCGCTGTGTAGGTCCACACGTGGTGATTATTGTCTTTGGTACCATCTTTTGTCTATTGAAAGTAGGTAGATGAGACTCGATATTTTTATATGACTCAGACCCAATTTCACTGGTACTAATGCTGAACTCGATCAGTTACTTTAATCCTAGTTTACGAGCTAAACTGAGAGAAATGTTATGTAACTAAAACACTGTTATAAAGTGTTTTGTCTCTTTTGCTCTCCGAAAAATTACATATGTCAGAAAGTGACAAACCATTTGATAGCTAATAAAATATTTTTAATACGCGTTTATTAATAACTAGCAGCGCCCCGCGGTTTACCCGCGTTGTGCCCGTTCCCGTGGGATTTTTTTTACATAAAACCCTTCCTCTTGAATCACTCTACCCATTACAAAAAACCGCATCAAAATCCGTTGCGTAATTTTAAAGATTTAAGCATACAGACAAACAGACAAACGACAAACAGACGCGACTTTGTTTTATACTATGTAGTGATGATTGTAGAAGTGTGTTGCTATTTGAAAATGTACAGGCGTCCAGAACGTGATAGCCGTGTTTCGACTACAAATGTCAAAGGCCTTTGGCGGCTCAATAACTCTGACACCAGGATTGGTCAGGATCGGGAGATCATCCACTCGTTGAAGAAGAAGAAGAAGACTACAAATGCATCATACATTTATATTTAACTCCATTGTAAAATAAGTAAAATAAATACTTATTCATAAACATAAACAAGACTTCAACATCACAGATTGTTTGTGACAAGCGAATCAAACTGAACTAGCGACCTTTTAACAATGGACTACACAAGACAGACAAACAGATTTCTGTTCTGTTATCAATGAATAGATACTTTATTATAATAAGTAGAACAAGATAAATAAGGTTTATTAAAGTTATTGGTTATACAATCACATAGTATAGGTTTGTAACTAATGTGTTAACAGCCTCCGTGGTCTTGTGGTTTGAGGGCCCAGCTCTCGATCCGGAGGTTCCGGGTTCGATTCCCGGTGGGGACAATATTTCACAAAAATCTCTTTGTGAGACTGTCCTCAGTTTTGTTAGGGCATTGCAGGCTGATTGCCCGAAAAGTAAGATGATTCCGTGCTTCGGAGGGCACGTTAAGCCGTCGGTCCCGGTTACTTTCTACGGATAGTAGTCGTTACATGAGCCATGGCAGAGGCCTTTGGCGGCTCAATAACTCTGACACCAGGATTGGTCAGGTTGACCATCCACTCGATGAAAAAGAAGACTAATGTTTAAAGCATGCTTTAAATAGAAATGATTTTAAAAATAAAATTTATTGCCACAAAAAAATAGGACAAAGTCATTCACTAGTTAAAATTAAAGCTAAAAAATAGACAAAACCATTTGATAGCTAAAGTGCTGTAAAAGCCTTTATGAATAAGGCCGCTTAGCCTATAATGTGTCACTGCTGGTCAAAGGCGTCTCATCTCACTGAAGATATCAGAATAACAAAAAGGACATTGAAAACATAGTATTCTGAGAGGCCTTTGCCGAGCAATGGAACAATACAGGCTAATACTTTATGTACCTATTGTTTAATCGTCACTCTTCACTCACAAATTGCTACAGTCTTATTTACATGACAGACGTAACGTAAAAAAAATAAAACGAGTAAACCCAACATCTAAAACTAGTATCATTACCAATTCCATTCTATTATACCCATCAATAAACATTAAACAGTCGTCAAGAAAATCACAGTATAACCCTACCAAATTTAAATACACTACACAATACGAAGTTCCTTCATATAACGAGCATTTTATTTTGGTCGGGTTATAATTGGAGCTTCGGTCGACTATGGCTTCAATTAAATGGTGTGCTGCGTTTCAATTGAATCTATTAAAGAATTTGAGTTGTGATGTAAGAGCTTCATAGATTTGAATTGGGTTCGTTTAGTCTTTTCATTCGGACACGAAAGGATGCATAATAAATACATTTTGATACATGTATGCTATTGAACATGTTCTTCACTGTAGTTGTAAGACTAAGCTCTTAGAATAATTGTCCTTCTTTGTATATACCTAGTATTCAGTGTGCGAGTGACCTTAAGCTTACTTAAGAACGTTTTACTTAGATACTAGCAGCGCTCCGCGGTTTTACCCGCGTTGTACCCGTTGCCGTGGTATCGCGTAAAAAAATAGCATATAACTTAATCTTAACCTTCCTGTTGAATGTGGTTATCTATCACAAAAAGAATTATTCAAATCGGACCTTCAGTTTCTGAGATAAGGGCGTTCAAACAAACAAACAAAAAACGTCAGCAATCAACAAAATTCAACAACGTCTGCTTATTTACATTAGTATAGATAGCGCCAACTAAGTGTAGTTCATATTGTAATTATGAAAAAAGTGTGTCTGTAAGTCTATAATGTCCCACTGCTGGGCAAAGGCCTCTTATAAAAAAACTTATAAAAATATAAAATCCATTCATTTTCGAACTACACGAACTAAAGCGATGGGGCTCGTAAAAGTAGCTTTCTTTTAATAGAGCAAACTTCATGAGTCTTGAGACTACTCAATCGTGAAGTCGAAAGATGAAGCCGATAAGCAATATCAAAATAAACCCAGCCGTTTGTTATTCCAACACGAGAGCTCTTGAAACTGTGACATTTTCACAATATATGAAACACTTGAACCGCGATAAATTAGAGAATTTTATTACCACTTCTAGTAACAAAAACATTCTTAACGCGAACAAGATTTTACTTCACAACTACACGTATGTGGTTTCTGTAGAAATGTAGCAATCGTGACGTAGTTTGACTAACTAAGCGATGTTGGTTCATAGCGATTGTTAAGCAACGTGCAGCTCGACCCCTACTTGGATGGGTGGCCGATAGTGGCATTTCTATTTGAGCGCTACCGTGCTTCGGAGGGCACGTTAAGCAGTCGGTCCCGGTTGTTTCAATCGTTAGACCATGTCGGAGGCCTTTAGGCGGTCTAAAAACTCGACCAGGGTTGGTCACTACTCGAACTTACTTACTCACTTACAAAAATCTATACTTATCTATCATCGAGTGGAGGTCACCCTGACCAATCCTGGTGTCAGAGTTATTGAGCCGCCAAAGGCCTCTGACATGGCTCATGTAACGACTACTATCCGTAGAGTAACCGGGACCGACGGCTTAACGTGCCCTCCGAAGCACGGAATCGTCTTAATTAAGTAAGTTCGCGTGGTTAGTGGTCAACCCTGATGTTGGAGTTTTTAGACCGCCTAAAGCCTATGACATGGTCTAACGATTAAAATGTCCGGGACTAATTTTACGTGCCTCCGAAGCACGGTAGCGCTCAGATAGAAATACCACTACCGCCATCGGCCTACTATACAAGAGGCTGAACTATATTCGGGTAAGAAACATATTTCCCAGCACTCTATGCACCTACTTTTAACCATGACTATTCAAATCAAAACTCACACTCATAATTTAAAAGATTGCTCGTCGATCGATCGTTCCGTGGTACAGGGTGTCCCGGCGGGCGTGGTACAGGGTGAACCAAAATATTGCTCTCCACTGAAGTTCCTGGCGCGGTCTGCTGCGCCCACATGTTTACACTAGGGATGGGAAAAGAGTATGTCGATGGAATTATTATAAATGTGTTTTAGACTAGTCTGTATTTTCTTATATGGGCCGGGCCTCCCTTTCTTCTCTTCTCTCACATGTTTTAGGTATGTTGTTAAATTATTCAGTCCGGCTATTTTCTTCCGACGGTATTTAAGACCAAAGAGGGTTACAATGTTATAGATTAACATATACGAACACTGGGCAGTTCTGGAAATATTACATTTATTGTTATTTATTTCAATTAAAAGAGGGACCCAATCACATCAATTGAATTACATACATACGGGTAAAATTGAACACCTCCTTTTTTGAAGTCGGTTAAAAAAATCAGCTTCAGCTTTATTCTAAGTATTAGTAAAGAGTATAGATCCATGTTACTATGGTGTTTGAAAACAAATTACATCATTTCATTTCATCATCCCAATCTATCGACAACACTTCCCATCTTCCTTATTCCCGACATCTTCCCGTCTTAAGGAGCGGCCGCAGTCACTCTCCGGCCGGCGCGCGCGCAGCCCGTCTCAGCGCCAGAAATACACAACATGGCCTCGGGCCTCGGGTAGTGCCGCCCTCGGGTTACAGTGCCGAGTGTAATGTCGCCGACGGCTATGGGCGCAGACCTGCCCCAATGGTGCGGGAAGACCGAAAGCTGCCCCCAAGCGTTGCTCGGATGGCTATATCTGACGCACGACCAAAATGACCAGGTTCGATATTTTTGATCTTTACATTGTATTTTGGCGTTGCTCGGTTGGTTACTCACGGTGCTCGGGTGGTAACTTAAAGTGTTTCGTTGCTCTATGGTGTTTGATTGGTATTTGCGATAGTAATAAGTCAGCTGAAATAAAATTGAAATAGATACAGTTTCTTCTAGATCAAAATAAAATCATTTTTATTTCAAGCAATAGCTATCGTTATATGCAATAATAACCAGAGGCCTCTATCATAAATACTCTATAAACTTACATGTATATACGTCCGAAAACTTTATTAATTAAAAAGGAAGTTTACAGACACTATCTCTCTGAAAAATATCTGAAGAAATTGAAAAAGACGAATCATAAAACATCTTTGATGAATCTGATGCGATCACACCCCACTTTAAATTCAGAATGACTTTCCTATTCTCTCATTAGTCACATACATCCTATTTATCGATGAAAAACCTAGAATAACCTACACACAGTATTGAAAAATTGCATAAAAAGGAATTTCTATTATACCTTCACAACTTGCTACAACTTATTTACGCGTCCAAAGCTCAAAGTTTAAACTTCAATCTCACCCTTTCTATATGTAACTTAACAAAAGTTCAGTAAGTGTAACACAAACATGGGTATTGTAGAAGTATTTTGTGGTGCCAGTGAACCATGTTTCAAGTAGCTACGTTCACAACGGTCGATGTCATTCATTCACGTTAATTGGATGTTAAACCGACTGCGGAAAGAACGATCATGTGTATGATACTTTACAATTAGTATAATGGTACTTTTATTATTCCATGCTTTGTTTTGACTTTTATATAAAAAGGTTTATGGATGTTTTGAGATATTAATGTTAATTAATTTATTCATAACGAGTTGCGCCCCGCGGTTTTACCCACGTTGTGCCTGTTCCTGTAGGAATTTCGGGAATTTTTATACACATAAACCTTCTTCTTGAATCATTCTATTTAATTAAAAAAACGCATCGAATTCCGTTGCGTAGTTTTAAAGATTTAAGAATACATATACGGATAGGCAGACAGACAGACAGGCAGTGGAAAGCGACTTTGTTTTTTACTATGTAGTGATAAGTAGACGAATCACCATTTACTATTTTCTTAGGCTTAAACGAATATTACATTTTGAATCTACTCTACCTACATTAGAGTTAACTTCATTTCAAACATATTCATAGAAAAAACTCGGGGAATAACCGATGTTTATCAAAATTGCTGACTTATCTTCAACTACTATAGCACTCGTAGATAAACTAAAAATTCTAGGTATTTAACAACAGCACTTTTGTATTGACTTCCGAACATAACAGATATTAAATAACTATGTTTACATTTGAAACAATATTAAATTATTGTATTAATTTTCATTGAATTGAGAGGAACTTGCCCATCAGTGTGACATAACGGAGAAATACTTTTTACTTGAGTTCTCTCTGATATATAAATAGTGCTTCTCTTAAAAAATAAACGTATAGATTTTAGTTAACTTCAGTTATTTAAATAAAACAAATAAATTTAATTAAATGTATTGCCACAAAAAATAGGAAAAAGTCATTCATATTATCTGTAGCAATGGGAGGCGTCTCAACTGATGTTCTACCTGAACCGAGGCCTCAGTAGAACACTGGTTTAAAGTACTTTCCTACAGTATTGGTATTGTTTTGACTCACCCTGTAACAGTATTAGTTTATTCAAAGAATTTGTTTTCTTCCTAAGATATTGGTCTATTCTAATACGAATATCGAGAAAACTGTGAGTCAACCTCACACATGGTTCTCGTAAAGAACGAAACAATTTATTCAAGAATCAGTAGAAATTTCAGATATGATTGTTGTACTGTGTGGTGACAAATTATTTCAATTACTTACGAAATATGAGGTTTGAATTCAGCGCAACAAAAACAAATCACAAATTCGTAATAGGTATACTTTTTATCTATCTTCACTAATATAATGAAGGTGAAGAGTTTGTTTGTTTGAACGCGCTAATCTCAGAAACTACCAATCCGATTTGAGTAATTATTTTTTAAATTCAACACATTCAACACGAAGGTTATGGGCTATTTTTTATCCCCAAACTTTCCCGAGAACGCGGGTAAAACCGCGGAACGCTGCTAGTTGTTTTACAATTTGATCAACGCGCGTCACACTCTCCGAAACTAATAACTTGTTCCTCCTGACAGTTGATTAGGGTTAACCTTGTCTTAATAATATCTAAACAACTGTCAAACCTTAAAAAGCTTTTGTTAAAGAAACAAAATAACATCATCGATTACACTGTTTTCTGCAATTATACTACTTTTACAAGGCGTAAAGGCGGAACGAGAGCGACGAGCGATTTTATGAAGAAAATCATATTTTGAAAAATTCTGAATTTGCTTCTGAGTACGCTGTAAATAATTACATGTTCTTATTTCAATACAATGGGTAGTCACTCTTGTTGTCTTTGCCCCACCCGTGACACCCCCTAAAGTCCCATTTTACTGTACTTGATTATATTTAATTTCTTTTCATTGCTATCTGACCGCTACCATAAGCACTTGGTCCCGGTTGTCTCAAATGTTGAACAATATTAGACGCCTTTAAGCGGTCTAAAACTAACACCAAGGTTGGCCAATGACCTATTCAAAATGAATTAATTAATGTACTTTAACTTAATAGAGAAGTTACGCAGACTTATAGAAATTACCCAAAAGCAACATCCATTCACTGGCAACACTATTTCTTACAAAACATGTGCCCAAAATGTAGTAACAAGCAAGTGATATAAACCAAACAGGTAGAGCGGTAATGTCTAATTTTAGCCGAGTCCCCGGCGTTGCAGGCGCACGCATCGGGCGAGATCTCGTGTTTGTTTGGGCTCGTACACGTGGCTGGGTTGGTAAACTCTGGGAGAACACTTCACAGTCCAAACGGTGTTTGAGGATTGAGCTTTTTAAGTTGGATGGTGGCTTGAGAACACTATTGTATACTCTTTTTTTTTAATGTCCCAAAAGTGGGCCAATGTCGTCAATTTTCCAGCCGAAGACGATATACTCCTGAAGAGGAAAAAGGTTTAGAGATAGGGTAACAATGAAATAAAATCACTAAACCTTTTCCTCTTCAGGATTAATACCAACGTAAAGATAGTTTAGGTTTAGTACCTACTACTGTATCACAATGTCTATGAAATCATGTTAGGACGGAAGGGCATCTGAAGACATGACGTTTAACAGTTTTTATCTGTTAGAAGAATTTGTACCGAAAACTATTGTTACGACAGACTAGACATTTTTTTCTGCGCCGAAAGTAAGTGTTAAGTCTTACTGGTTTAAGTCTTCTGACCACACGGTTCCTGTAAAGGAGCCGTAACGTAATGTAAAATAAAAGCGAATTGTAATCCGTAAACGTATGTAGTTTCAATTCAAAATAGTGGTAAGACTGCCTGCATTGAAACGTGCGTAAAATATTTGTTTTTATTATCTTTTCACTAATAGGCTTTCCAAAACTGCGTACTTATATTGTATCCATCTCATCAACCACATAACTCATAACAGAAACGCCACGTCGTAGATCAAAGCTCCGGCCAGGATGCGAACCCGTAACCCGATCTAATGAAGAGTGTAAACACGCCGTTTGAAACAAAACTCATTTGATTGTGTATCAAAAGAGCCGAGCGGAGATCAGCCAAATCATTCGTGGAGTCTGGTGTCTGCAAAAGTCATCAGCGTGTTGTAGAATAGATTACGTTGCCTCCTATGTACCTATTAATTCAATTAATAGAGTTGTTTTCAAACTTGGCTCGGGTTTGAGATCACCAATCCGCAGTAGGCAAGAAAGGTAATTACGACATCCTCCTCACTGTACTGATATCTTCAGTGACATGAGACCTTTCGCCGTGAGACAGGCATTACAGTATAATGCTAACTTATCTAGTTGTTTGTAGATTCAAATTTAATGTACTAATAAGAAGTATCTTAAGAAAAGTTAATGGGGTTTTAAGTGAAGTAAATAAATGAATAGCAGAGTAATAAGAAGCGCCCCGCGCTTTTACCTGCGTCCCTTTCCGTGTGTTTCCGTTTTTAGATGAAAAGTAGCCAATTTTTTTCCTATAGGGAATATTACATGATGGTTCCCGATGAAAGTTTTACGCTACCCGTGAAATATATCGAGTAGTTTTTGAGTTTATCGCGACGAGGCAGCGGAACATTGTTCTATAATAATATGTTAGTAAGTTGTAATAACAACGAAACTTTCTCAGTATAAATCTATCTTTTACGATACAACAAGCACATAAATTATAAAGCGCATGGATATTTGGCAGACAGTTACAGTCTATACCTACATTAAACTGTCTATGTCCTTGGCATCCAAACCATAGATAAGTATAATATAACTGGAGTTCTAAACAGAAGAACTAATATAAAAATAAGTACTTAAAAGTATTAGCGATGTCCTAACAATGTCCCACTGCTGGCCGAAGATATCAGTATAGTGAGGAGGATTAGGCGTGATCACCATACTTGCCCACTGCGGGTTGGTAATCTGAAAAACTCGCATACAAGTATTATGCTCGTCTGTTCCACAAAGTCACCCGTTTATAATAAAACCGCTGAATAATAAACAAATTAATTGAAGCGCTTCAGCAATTCCTAAATCGTTTCCACCCACAACTCTTTATTAATAGAATTCTGGGTAATATACTTTTGGTGCGTTTGGTTCAAATATTTATCATGAACTAGCAGCGCCCCGCGGCTTAACCCACTTTGTGCCCGTTCCCGTGGGAATTTCGGGAATTTGTATACATATAAACCTTCCTCTTGAATCACTCTATCTATTTAAAAAGACCGCGTCAAAATCGGGGCAGTAGTATTTGAGTTTATCGCGAACAGACAGACAGACGTGGCCGGGGACTTTATTTTATAATATGTAGTGATAATACCGATAAATAAAAATTACTTAACTATAATTTAGTGTATCATAAAAATATTTTTTTTTTGTTAAATGGTTCTTTACTTTGTATTCTTCTACGAAATAATATTATAATGTATCGCAGTTTTATCAAAATTGTCCAACCAATTGATAGATGAACAAGCAAATCCTACTAAATATATTAAATGCGAAAGTTTGTGAAGATGTATAGTATGTTACTCTTTCACGCAAAAAATACTGAACGAATTTGGATGAAACTTTATAGCATATAGTTCAAAATAACACATGAGATACATTTTATCCCGAAATTCCCGCGGGAACGGGTGTAATGCGGGTAAAACTGCGAGGTCCTCCTAGTTACATATATCATCTGATCAATATGGGTAGAATGAGATCCGGAAGTCTAGACTTCTAGACTTTGACCTATGTAAAACTATGATCAACATAAGTATGCATAGTGCCGTTTGGCGAGTTATTGCTTGATTTTTTTATTTTTATTATAATTTACTAAATTGTTGATAGGTATAGCTACGAACTCTGTATTAACTTTACCGATGTATAATTTTATAACTTGCAAACTCTACGAGTGGATTGCACAAGCATTCGTAATTGTATGTGTTCGATAAACAAAGACGTTCGTTACATATAGTGTTCTATTTTGTTTAATATAAAATACAATTTTGAACGAACAGCTTTTGTTTCATATTTAGGTACTTTAGGTTTAAGAGTTGTGTACGACCCGCTCTACATCTTAATTGTTTTAAAAAATGGTTCGAAACATAAATATGATCGTATTGCTACCTCATTTGAACTCCAATTAATTTTCAACAACATTCTAAAACCCAATGCCCAGCTGTTTTCAACCTCCAAAAAGTCCAGACCAACATTCCCGAACCAAAACTCAAAGACGTCAACGTTCGCTTTGTATTTGGAGCGAGCAATAATTCTCGCAACAGATGCGCGGGCGCACCCCGCCGACCAATAGCAACGCGCCGCTCATTACACCGCGATTTCATTTGTCTAATCGGCGCGCGCGCACCGCATTGATTGTCATTAAAACTTGACAATTGTTTGGTATTGTTAAGTGTTATGGGGTTTGAGCGGATGCCTCTATTGACGATACGTACTAATTACTCGGAATAAGGACACAACAATGAGTCATTAATTAATGACCTATTTATTTTATTTAGAGACGGTCTACTATGGCCCTTATTTATGAGCAAGCTATACATACAAAGATATCGGTAAAGTAGCAAAAATACAATCAAATCGTAATCACATAGAACTATTTAAACTGACCGTAGTAAATAATCGGAGAAGAGCCATGGGTAAGATAGAATGTTACTGCTCCTATTGATGAGGTGCATCGATTTAAAGGCCACCAGCGATTTTTTGGAAAAAGAACATTGAACATAAGGTCATAAGGACTAGGTCTTACATAAACAAACTAGTCGCCTTTAACGAAGTTCATATAAAAAAGCAAAGTCTATAAATGACAATTAGACGCTTGGTTGACATTACCACATCTGAAGATTTTTTTCTATACTCAATATTTACTCAATACTCAATACAATTTATTTTTATACTAGCAGTGCCTCGCGGATTACCCACGTTGTACCCGTTCCCATGGGAATTTCGGGATGAATTAGTAGCCTATAACCATCCCGTTGTATATGGCTTTCCACGGTATCTTATAAACTTATCCTACGTCATGTTCCAGTGGGTGCCCGGCTCAGTATGGGGTCCGCTGCCCACCGCGGCCACCGGCTCCTCGCAGCCCGCAGACGACACCAACTCGCTGGCGGAACAGCTCTCCATGCTGTCCCTACGCCGCCCGCCCCGCCCGCCGCCGCCCGCCTACATGTGCCATCTATGCTTCAAGAAGGGACACTATATTGGGGATTGTCCTCAGGTAATGTTATTTATGGTCAATCATAGAACTGCGGATTTACCCGTAGTGTACCCGTTCTTAGGGGAGTTTTGGGGTGAAAAGTATCTTTAAAGCTTTCGTCTATATCATTGAAACTTAAATTAGTTTAGGAGTTCTTGAGTTAATTGCAAATAGCCAGACAGACGGAGACACTGTGGCATAATAAATGTCCGTAAGCATGCTTTAGCTTGCTGACTTAACTAATTATAAGTGCAGTTCACGAGTAGTTACGAGTAGTTAAGGAAAGTTTAAGAACTCAATGCCTAACCTACTTATATTTTTATCATAGTCAAAAATCACCAAACCACGTTTCAATTTAAAATCCCCTAACCACGTGGCATCAAATCAACAGAAGAATAATTAAACTACGAACTATTTGTCAGTCAGCCAACATCAAACAAAAGTTGACTAAAATCTAGCTCCAATGCCAGTTTTAGTTAAAAAATGTTTCGTAAATAATCGTGAATATATCAAATTGTTTCCGTCGCGCCGCCACTGATCGCCTGATTGATATCGACTCGGCATGTCGCCAAATTATCAGTTACAGATTATTTTTAACATTTTTCTCATTAAAATAGGAGCGAAACGAGAGTTTTTGATATATATTTTTAATTATTCGGTAAGGCAACGAGAAATATATCTGAGCAAAATCTTACTGATAGTACGCTGACTACGCTGACTGACGACCGACTGACGCTGATCTCATTTGTATGAAATCAATAATTCATGTCAAAAATCTTATTGTGCTTTTCGAACAGAACTTTACTATGCTACTAACTGCGTCAAAAACAATTAATTAAATTTATTGTCATAAAAAAATACAATTACAAGTTTTACTTACAAATAAAATTAATGTAGACGTGGAAGGCGTCAGCTGATGTTCTACTGAGGCCTCGGTCTCAAACGCTAGTTTTCAGACGCTGTGTTTGATATCTAACAATCATTACATCATTATATCTAACAAAGCATAAAATATCTAGGAAATCCACCTTAAAGTGTGCTTAAAACTCTGACAAAATCACTTCTTCTTCTTCTTCTTCATCGAGTGGATGGTCACCCTGACCAATCCTGGTGTCAGAGTTTTTGAGCCGCCAAAGGCCTACAAATACAATATTCTTTATCAAACCATGAAGAATAAACATCATACTTGATGGAAAGAATAACTATTGTATTATAGTACTTGAAAGAACACATCAAAATGATTTACAATCCCATGTAACAAGAGACGTGACTTTGGTTACAAAGCTTTCTTTCTTTTAACTATTTTGAACGCATTCCGTTGAGTTGAATGACCGTTACGAACCTATCGAAATCAATTTAGTTACTGAAAATAATCACTTAATTTAGTTGATTCCATGTCTGTGATGGATTCCTTATAAGATAAAATGGATAAAACCCTCATAGGGTTGTACGGTGCAACGATGAGGAATTAATGTATTAAAAAAGCCTAGTTTTAAAAAGTAAAAACCTTTCTCTTATCATGAAAATCTCTATCCAATGATGAAAAACAAATGAAAATCCGAACGACGAAAATCTTCGGATAAAGAGAATCAGATACATATGTATAAAGATAACGAACAAAAAATTTACGCTAACATATTGCTTTTAAAACTCAAGTTTCTTCCATATTTTTAACCGACTTCGAAAACCAATGGAGTTTTTTTATACCTCAGTCGTTTATGAATCGATTTCAAAAATTTCCTTCGGCATTGAAAAACGTTTGCCTACAAATAGATCTCATGTTCAACCGATTTATATAAAAGGGTACAGTTCTCGTAAAAACCTCATCAAAAGTCGGTATTTCCTTTCAAAAGTTATGTCAGTTCCAAAACAAAATTTTCCTTTTTCTCATTCCAGGCCCGTCCAAAAGGCGAAGGCCTGACTCCGTACCAGGGTAAGAAGCGGTGCTTCGGCGAGTACAAGTGTCCGAAGTGCAAGCGCAAGTGGATGAGTGGTAACTCGTGGGCCAACAACGGCCAGGAGTGTATCAAGTGCAGGATCAACGTGTTCCCACACAAACAGGTGGGTAAAAGAAAGATCTAGTTCTTCAGCTTTATATATTAGCACTAGTAGCGTACCGCGGCTTTACCCGTGTTGTGCCTGTTTCCCTGGGATTTTTTGGATGTAAAATATTATTGAACCTTCCTCTTGAATATACCTGTCTATTGCAAAAATAATTATTCAAATCGGATTGGTACATAGTTTCTGAGATTAGTCCTTACAACAAACAAAGTTAGAAACTTTATAACCATTATTAAATCATACATAAGTATAGTACAGATTGTAATATATTCTTGTAACATTTCAGAGGCCGCTGGAGAAGCCTGATGGCCTCGACGTGAGCGATCAGTCCAAGATCCACCCTCAACACCTGTGCCAAAAATGTCGTACCCTCGGATACTACTGCCGCAGGGAGTACTAATTGTGGTCTAAGAGACTACCATACATTAACCTTCTTTCATCTATGTTTACCGAACCCAAGATCGTTGTTATAATAGAAGTCGAGACTATATTAAGAACATTTCGAAATCTCTTCATGACTATATTATGGGAATAAAAATAATACCTCAATTTTTTCTATTCAACAAACGCCTTAGTGGTTTAGTAGTATGTGCAGTCGCCTGTCAAGACTGAGGTCCCGGGTTCAATTCCCGGGTCAAGCGAAAACATGTTTCCTGCCTTTCAAACATGGCTCGGGTTTGAGACCACCAATCCGCATCAAGCGTGGTTATGCCTAATCCTCCTCCCTGTACTGATATCTTCATGAGATGCGAGGCCTTTGATAAAAGCCATGGACTGATTTTGATTAACCATTATTCTCTTTTGATTCTTCTCATTTAAATCCATCTATACATGAGATTAACTTTAGTGCGGTATATAGATGAGAGATGGTAAATGTAGGAATGGATCCTTTACTACAACCATCTCCAAATTATATTGGAGTACCTACGTTTTTATATTGTTGTATTTATATTGAAAATCCTTTTTAAGTTAAGATTTTGATGTCTCATTTTCGTGCCATTTGTTTACCAAATCACGTGTTTTATATTAAGTACATTAAGTATATATATTCTACGTTTATGTCTAACAAAACATATATATTATTTACAAAAACTACGTTTCACATAGGTATTATACAGGGTGGAATCTGACGTAATGAGTTTATGATTAAAACTGCGTATACAAAACGTAAAAGACAAAATGGCGGTTAAACAAATATATATAATACATATTCATTTCTATCTATTTTCGAATTCATTACAACCCCGTTGGCACAGTGACAGTGAGAGCGCTTACTGTGTCGGGGGTTGCGACTTCGATTCAACGGAGTCAACAATATGTGAAAACATAGTTGTTGGCTACGACGTCTGGGTGTCAATTATGTATTCTTATAAAGTATGTATCTAAATGTAGTAGTATCAGTGAGTTAGATTCCATATTACAAGTTCAGAGCTTAGTTTTAGTCTAATTAACCGTGTGTGAATTTGTCCGGGTATCTAATTATTAACATATTATTTAGCATTGCTATTAGAGCTCAGTAGATAAAGTAAAAATTATTTTTTTATATTATGCCTTTTAGCTACAGATGTTCAATTATACACTCATTACGCCACACCCTGTAAAAACAAAAGATAATCCCAACTTAAATGTATATTTCGAACCAAGTTGTCATTGTTGAACTAACATTAGATGTAAATCGCTCCACATGGCATGGCAGATACTTATTATATGTATATTAAGAAGTATTTTAATACGTTCTAACATTTTATTGAGATTATATTTTAATATATTAAGATTTTTTCCGACAGAGATTAAATTAGTAGAGCCTGAGAATAAGGCTCCTTTCAATTTAAACGATTTTAGTCGACTGAGCCCCGCAGTAGTACGTAGTCGACCGCGCGCACTGAAGCTCTTTTGTTTTTCATATAAAATGCACGTAACAGGACGACTGTAAATGCTTAATTTGAAAGATCCATTACACATGTTTATATTAATGTTATATATCGGGAATTGAGATAAAAGGAAGTATAAGTATGAATTCAGCTTATACTTAAACTACTTACCCAATAGATATTTTCCTGATACATATATCTGAAACAGTTTAGTTGGTGAGTTATGGACGGATTGCACAAAAACTCAGAAATCTATTTAGGGCCTAAATAGGGTTTAAAAACATATGGGTTTAAAAACATATGTTCTATTTTGTACATTATAAAGTACAATTCTGAATGAACATCTTTCGCTTCTTAACAATATTAAGGTACTAAATATATTTAAGAGTAATTGTGCAAGTCGCTTTATGTTTCAACAACTAAAAAAACGAAGTTAATTTGTACGAAAATTACATTAAAAAATATATTAAATTTAAATTTACTTCCACATAGTTTCTGAAAATTAATTTAATTAAAATTATAGTTTAATAATACTCAATTTATTTTATGTGTTTATATAATTTTATAAAATTAATTTGACCAAAGCGTCCAGTGAATTCTAAATGTGCCAAATACTTAATTTTATTTCTAGATGTAAGCTTTTTACTTTATTTTTCTTATAATTTTATGCCATTATTGTGCCTTAAATGTACGTAAGAGGTAGTATTTTTTGCTTTTTGTGTACAGGGTGGTTCCAAAAGGTGTCAACAGTTTTTCGGTAGACTACTTTTAGACAGTCAATCGTATGTAGCCTGTAATAAAAAGTGAAGGAAAAAATATTGTTTGAAAGGCGTGGTGTTCCTATATCAAAAACATTTGCAATTTTTACTAATAGAAAAATGTTTTAATTTCGAAGAAAAGTTCATTAAATGTCCTCTGTCTCTTGGAATTGAGCTAGAAAGATTCTCCTCGTCACCGCCCTGTATACATTAATTAAGAATTAGATTGTTAACGAAAAATATTATAACAAATTAATATAAATATACAATACTCAAACACTGCGTTACATAAAACTAAATTACATAACTTACTATTAGTACTTAATTCACTTACCGCACCAAAGTAAACTAAGTTACTTAAAACCAAAAATTACTTAAGTTAAAAAGTTGTCGCTGAATCGACGGTGCTTAATTTAAGCTATAAGATAAGGTTTATTTTACAGTGTGTGTTTGACAGATGTGTGTCCCTAAATTGACCAAATTTTTTATACCAACAATAAATCTGAACTTTTTTCGTGGTAGAAGTTTAAATACTCATAAGTTTCTAGACAAGAATATATCTGTAAATTATATTTTATGAATTATTTATATATAGGACTAGCTGCGCCCCGCGGTTTCACCCGCGTTGTACCCGTTCCCGCGGGAATTTCGGGATGAAAAATAGATGTTGGCCGATTCTCAGACCTACTCAATATGCTCACAAAATTTCATGAGAATCGGTCGAGCCGTTTCGGAGGAGTACGCGAACGAACACTGTGACACGAGAATTTTATATATAAGATTATTTAAAAAAACCAAGTTGACAACGTGTCATTTTCTCATTACGTCATTACTTAAATGATGTACTTGAATCTCCATTTATAATCGCAATGAAAACTACATATTTTCTATATCCTATTTTTGTTACGAGAGTTAAATTTCAAACCATTATGACAAAATTTTCAACCAAAGACAGTTGTCTTATTAAAGAAGTTTATTTAATTAAAGAAAAATGATTAAATGACCTTTTCCCACTTCAGAAGGACTCATCTTCAGCTGAAAAATCAACCACATTATTCCACATTTTAACTCTCGTTGGCATAATAAAAAATAACTTCACTTTATTTTGACGTCTTAACTTTGAACTACATTTATATTATGTAGATACATAGCGCATCATGTCACAAGGTTAATCTTCATTTTTATCTAAATCCAATCAAAAGTAATAAATCCAGACAAATTGACTGATAGATCAAGGTAAAACATTGTGCTTCCTCATTGAACGGAAAACGAAGTTACATAATAAGTACATACATTATTTACATAATATATTGATTATTAAGTATAATGTTATTCTAATATTATCTAAAATATGGATCATTTGTAGTTAAACGTATCAAGATTGCTTCTTTATTTAAAAATAAACTATTTTATTTGTTCATTAAATCGGTTTGCGACACCCTGTATGTTGATGCAGTTATTCTGTCAAAATAATGTTTCATGGCGATGATTATGGTGTACCCTACTAATTATATATTCTATATAATATATGATTCCTTAGTACAAGGAAAATTTGACAATATATTGAGTTAGGGGGTCTTTTAAAGAATTTTGAAAGCTGATTTATGTGACTCAGAAATATAATTTAGACGCCCCTGTATAACTTTATTATTATTTTCTATAATTATTAAAATAATGTTAAGTTAAATGTATTATTATTTTACCTATTATCGATGAACATAATTTTTGTAATTTGTTATCTTAAATAGATTATTCAACTGTATTTTGAATGTAATTGATTTTTTATATTTTAATAAATATGAATTTTAATGTATTGTATTTTTCTTAACTCAAAATCCAATTATATTTTCTCTCTCTGATAATCTCTCTCTTAATAATATCATAAAATAAGAATAAAAAACAAAAATTAAGACATTGATTACCTTTATTTAAATTACAATTCCATTTTAACTAGGTAAACTTACATTAATTACATTAGTCCGTTTTCATTTGTTTGTTTCACTTTCCCGTAGAATTATTTTCAGTGAAGGAATCCTGGCAACACACGGATTCTATGAGGCCTCTCCAAATACCTTTCGTTCGGTACTTCTTCCTGGTTACCATATTCGTCGTAGTCTGCATCTCTCTTCACGATGTGGCGAGTGGATCCAGGTTTCCCATGTCCATTATTATTACTTGAACCCGCTCCCGATTTTGGCGGTCTGTCGGCCATACTTTGACAAATTACCGCGAATAAACACACTACTAACATGACAGCTGTCACTTTGGAAAACGCCATCTTGGATATTGAATTGAGTTAACAGTTCGCTATTCAAATGTTTTATGGGTCAGTTTGATTTCAGAACTCTTTTTATATTGAAAAAGTTTGCTTTTGTTATTTTGTTCTTAAATTTTGATGTCAATAAGCAGGGATATGTTAACCATTTAGCCTTAGCTTAAGAAAATAATATGTTTAATGTTGTATTGGATTGTTTGAGCATTGTGTTATTATAATAATCTTTTGAACGCACATCACGATTTTGCGTTCCGTGAAACAACTTGAAAAACAAAAACAACGACGGAAATATGTGTGACATGTTCTGTAGTCCCTTGAAAAAAGTCCTACCGTCACAGAAGGCCTTTCTGCTAAATATTCCTCTTACAAAAGTATAATATATACGGTCGAATTGAGACCTCCTCCTTTTTTGATGTCGGTTAAAACAGCCTCCGTGGTCATCAAATCGTTATAGCCGTCGGTCCCGGTTACTTTCTACGGATAGTAGTCGTTACATGAGCCATGTCAGAGGGCTTTGGCGGCTCAATAACTCTGACACCTGGATTGGTCAGGTTGACCATCCACTCGATGAAGAAGAAGTCGGTTAAAAATTTAGGATTTTATTCTCTCTAAATCAATGCTCACAATTTCTACTTTTATTAAAAGTTTTTTGTTCGTTTTTGAGCACGTTATCACAAGAGCTATGTGTCTGAATCGAGTAATTATTTTCCCGTTGGATAGCTTCTAGTCCAAGAGCTAGTGAACCCTGGGAGTAACGGTCGCCCTGTAAGGTTAGAAATTTGTATACTTACGATTTATGACATGCTAAGAGCAATAGCCATGACCTGGCAGGCGTCAGCCCTGCACGTCATCAGCCCCTTTATTTTTTGGACTGTTAAGTAAATTGAGTTTCAAAACTTGTTTCTGTAAATTTGAAAATGTAATAGGATAAAGTTTATTTATTGTACATCTTTAAAAAAAATTGACAGGCGATTACAATAAGCAGAAGTATATGACAGATCAATTAGAAAACGTACAGTTGATGAGGTAAAATAAACTTTATCCTGTATACTTAAAATTTGTATATGTTTTCAAGTAAACGTCTCAGAGTAAATATGTACAATGCCAGGCGGTTTTGAACAGCATAAGACCTTGACAGGCGAGGGGACAGCTGCTAAGGGCGTGCAAATTAGAAATGTTACATGAACGCATACAGTAAATGCAATGTATTTTATTGGGTTTTATGCAATCTACATTATTTTTAACATTCATTTTCTTCAGCATCATCCGAAATTTCGCTATCACGTTTTTCATCATCATCTGATTCTTCAACAATGTTTTCCTCATCTGAAAATAGTAAAAAAAATATTTTAATGAATCAATAAGGTTGTCAAGAATTAAATATCAAGCTCAATTACATAGGGCTGCGTATTAAATGTTACGGAATAAAATAGTTGTATGTTACCTGAAATGCATTCCTCAGTTTCAGTCGATTGTGCTGTGGCAGTATCAGCAGGTCCTTGTAAAAGTATGTCGTTTATAGAAGATGGAACCGTATTCCCCTCAAACCAATTAAATTCGTAACGACTATCAATTAAGTTCCAACCGTTATTTTCAGGTGTAAGAATTGTTGGTTCTTTTAAATTACAATTTTGCCATATATTTGTAATGTAGGCAGTTCTCAATAATTGTTGATGTAGTTCACGTTTGCAGGGTGGTAAATTCGATGAATCATAGCTTACTACTTTTTTCATAAACACTTTAGGATTATTTGTGTTGTACGTAGCAAGGAACTTTTCATAACGTGCATTATTTAACTTTGAACATTTCAAACCATACATTTGGCATACAAATTTCTCTAGTATCGGGAATTTTTTTTCTTTCTTCTGTAATATTTCTGCGTTTCCTAATTCTTTGAATGCCTTCTGATATACACTCGATTTCTGCAATATTTGGAATGGTTTTTTTTTACCTCTTCTTGAAAAGGTACGCACGCCCTTAGCAGCTGTCCCCTCGCCTGTCAAGGTCTTATGCTGTTCAAAACCGCCTGGCATTGTACATATTTACTCTGAGACGTTTACTTGAAAACATATACAAATTTTAAGTATACAGGATAAAGTTTATTTTACCTCATCAACTGTACGTTTTCTAATTGATCTGTCATATACTTCTGCTTATTGTAATCGCCTGTCAATTTTTTTTAAAGATGTACAATAAATAAACTTTATCCTATTAAATTTTCAAATTTACAGAAACAAGTTTTGAAACTCAATTTACTTAACAGTCCAAAAAATAAAGGGGCTGATGACGTGCAGGGCTGACGCCTGCCAGGTCATGGCTATTGCTCTTAGCATGTCATAAATCGTAAGTATACAAATTTCTAACCTTACAGGGAGACCGTTACTCCCAGGGTTCACTAGCTCTCCAGCTATTCATTTAAGAGGAAGGTTACAATGTGGCAAGAACGGGTAACACCGAGGAGCGCTGCTAGTTATTAACACTTTCACTCTTCTATCAATCATGTTTAAATACAATAATATTAAATAATATAAAGGTACGTCAGTATACTTTTATAATATAGTAAAGTATTAGCCTATAATGTCCCACTGCTGGCCAAAGGCTTCTCATCTCACTCCCTTCTTCTTCATCAAGTGGATGGCCAACCTGACCAATCCTGGTGTCAGAGTTATTGAGCCGCCAAAGGCCTCTGACATGGCTCATGTAACGACTACTCTCCGTAGAAAGTAACTGGGACCGAGGGCTTAACGTGCCCTCCGAAGCACGGAATCATCTTACTTTTTGAGCAATCAGGTGATTCAGCCTGCAATGCCCTAACCAAACTGAGGAAAGTCTCACAAAGAGATTTTTGTGAGAAATCCCCACCGGGAATCGAACCCGGAACCTCCGGGTCGTGAGCCGGGCGCTCAAACCACAAGACCACGGAGGCTGTTCTCACTCCCTATAATCCCTATAAAAGGAATCTTTAAGTATATACCTAATTCATTAATTAAATAAATCAATTCAAGTTTGAGCTAATCCTTCTCTCTGAAAGTCGAAATATAATAAAAAATCAAAGAATTATCCGCAAACAAAAAGAACAATGACATCAAACTTAATACCCTTTCCTTGAAGTTGGGTTACTACCTGAAAGGGCTATATATAAATAAATAATGATGGAAAATACCTTCCATTCCAAAACGTGAATTAGAATGGCTTTACACCTAAATCGGTAGGTATTATGAATATAAGGTATTGTAATGTATTTTATTATCTCTGAAATTGTATCAGTCTGTTTGCAGTTATAGTCAAAGAGATAGAGATAGAAGAACTACTTCAATATATTTATTTCAAACAAAGATTCAGAGCGTCTTTTTCGGCTGAAAATATTATGTTAGATGTTACGCATGGTGGTTCCAGCCGAGTTCCAATAGATGGCGTTAGTACGGCCTCGCCCATATATTTTGTTGAACAGGAAAAAATATTGAAATTTTCAATAAAATATCTTATGTTTAGTCCATAGAACTAATTAATTGATTTCCATGTGATTCGGTACGTCTGGTCTGCAGCCGGGTCTAAGATAAAGCTGTCCCCATTATTTATTTATTTATTTATTTATTAGACACTACAACAATATAATCACTTTGCACTTACAATTAACTTATAAATAATTAATGTTCTGAGTGACATATCTTTACAGTAGCGTACAACATTCTATGCTTTATAAATCAAACTAACAAAAGAAAAAAAACTGAATAAACATTAAAAAAGTAAACAGATAAAATTAAATTACTCCTACAATTTTGAGAATAAGTGACATCAGCAGTAGGTTATATTCATAAAGCTTTTTCCAAGTAAGATAATGTAAAAATTACAAATCATGTCAATTGTTTTACATTTTGTGTTATTATTATTCAACGTGGCTAATATAATTCTAAATAAAATGCCGCAGGCTCTTGATATAAGACATGTAAATAATATTAATTGTATTATATTATTTCAAGTTTACATTATAGCGAAGATTACATTGTTCGGCTGGAACAAATATGATAAGGCTTTTATAAATTTACTTTATTCTATAGCGTTTAGTTTAGGCACTCTTTAACCACCATAGAATATAAAACCCATTTAAGTTATAATTAAATAAAACGGTGTTCTAAAACCAAGTCCTTAAAAACATATATACGGTCGAAATCAGAAACCTCCTCCTTTTTTTGAAGTCGGCTAAAAAAAGTTTGCGTTGCTCAGCTATCACTTTTTTAAGCGCAAAGTTAGTACGAATTATAGAAAAAGTTATAATTAAATTAAAGTTATAATAACTTTAATTATAATACTGTCGACTACAAAAGCAACATTATAAAATACAAAACGAAACAAAAATATTATTATTCGAGTTTACGTTACAAATGAGACCAGATTTAAAGGTTACGAAAAGGTGATCATTTATTCAATTGACAAGCCTCCGCGCAGAAGTGTTCATAAAAAGAATTAATTCAATATAACTTAACAAAAAGTATTTAACCACACATTTATTATTATAATATGGAGTTAAATGATGTAAAAAATGTTAAAAGCACAAGTATTAGTGATATATTTAACAAATTTGGATATTATCAAATAGTGCAATATATATTTCTGTGTTTGCCATGTGTGTTTGTGACTATGATAAATATCAACTATATATTTGCTGTGGGTGATCTCAATTATAGGTAAATATTATATTTATTTTTACTTTATTTATTAGCATATATGTTAGCAGATGTATAGGGATTTCCACGGCTTGATTTGAGGCGAAAATAATTTGTTAATAAAACTAGTATGTAGGTAATTAAAACAAAGAATGGTTTAAACATCAAAAACTGTCAAGCCTGTTAAGTGAATGAGTTACAATAATAAAATATTAATAGTAAATAAACATATTTGTACATGTTTGTATTATTTCCATGTGCAAACAAAACCTCACGATTTGATGTCGTGATTTTATTGTTAGCTACTCGGAGGGTTATACTTCACTAGCAGCACCCCGCGGTTTTACCCGAGTTGTACCTGTTCCCGTGAGAATTTCTGGATGAAAAGTAGCAGTTGAATGTGGCTATCTACCTATACCATTTTTTTTTCAATTCTGGCCTGCGATAATCGCGCTCAAACAAACAAACAAACAAACAAACAAACTCTGCAACCTTATAATATTAGCATAGGTATTAAAAGAACACAAATTGTTTAGTTGCTTTACTCGATGCTAACGGTTCAATACTTAAACATATGGTCATTAATCTGTTGAAAAAAAAATACTTTTTGCTTTTGAGCTTTTAAGTCTTGTTTAATAAGTACTTGCTTGTACTTTCACGTTGTAATGAACTCGTTAAAGCATGTTAACTCGCTCAATCTAAATTACGTCTAAATTGTCTTTATTTTATTCTTACACTAGCAGCGCCCCGCGGTTTTACCCACGTTGTGCCCATACCCGTGGGAATTTCGGGATAAAATGTAGCCTATAGCCTTCCTCGATAAATAGACTATCTAACAGTGAAAGAATTATTCGAATCGGTTCAGTAGTTTCTGAGATTAGCGCGTTTAAACAAACAAACAAACAAAACAAACTCTTCAGCTTTATAATATTAGTATAGATGGTTGATACCTAAATTAAATACATACTCGTATCCGTACTTTACATAAATGCAGAGACAACTAAGATGCGAGTTTTCAGTAGACAAGAGTACTGGCTTAAAATAGATGTGTTTGTATTTTTATTGGACCGGTTAAGTGGTAAACCTAGGCCGCTTAATTCAACTTATTTTAATAAAAGAATTGTTTTCATTTCATTAAGAGGACGCCTTGCCGAAAGGACGAAAGAATAGGACGTGTAGCTTTAAAAATGTAATTAATGAAGTTCTACTTAAAAGTGGTTAAAAGCTTAAATGGTCAAATCTGAAATGCTAGAATCTAGAAAATTTTGAAACTTTTAGTTAATATAAACAAGATTGTTTTTTTTCCCGATAACTCATAATTATTAGATCATAGGTATATTTTAGTAAATATTCTGCAAGTAAAATCAACAAATGTTTTTCTCCATAGAAAAGACATCAACGCATTCCAAAAACGAACTTAAAAAACGCACTATGCACCAAAATCTATTTCTGCGTAAAAGTTCGGAAATGTTACCTAATGTGGGCATTTAAATTTGCGCTGATTCGAGTCCAACTGGTAATTAGACCACCTTTAAGTCTGCTTTTCAATCTTAAAGTCTATGAGAGTAAACTTTTAAGGAATACATAAGAATCTAACAGATATTGTTTCTGTTAGACTCTTTCGTCTCGCCTCCGTGATAATAATGAATTAATGATAAGCTTAACCTATACAACGTGTTTTCATTGTCATATTCTTGCTACTACGAATCATGTGACTAAAATGATGAACAAAAAATAACTTATTCTTTCCAAATAAAAATAAAATTTAGTAAAACTGGTCTGACTTGTTAACTGACTCATATGTGAGACAAAATGTCTTCTAAAACAAATTTATATTATGTGTGAGGATAATAAAAATTACGTTACTAACTTAATATAATATTTTTTTTATTTAAAAAATTAATTTAGTTAATTAACTTAAACATTAAACTGTAGCTGCTAAATATATTGAACTAGTTATTCCCCGTTGTTTCACCTGCAATGTACTCGATTTTAATTCCAATACTTTTTGCAGTCACTCCAATTAAAAATAACTTTAATCCTTAGATGCTACATCCCAGAATGCGAAACAGACGTGTCAACGTACAACACCACCTGGTGGCCAGATTGGACAATAGACCGCTGCATGACTCCGATGGTGAAAGATGACCATATCCCAGGGTCTGCCTGCACCAACGACAGCTTCGGGGGCCAGCTCCAAGAGTGCAAGAAATGGGTGTACCAGACGAATAATACTGTGATAGCGGAGGTAGGAAGAAGCATTCATTAATGATAGTTTTTTATTTATGATCGCTATCGGTTTTTTGTTGATGTCAATGGATTACTTCATAATTTTTCCTTAACTTATGCAAAACCTGTTTTAACTATTTAAACAACGCAGATATAATTGTACCCGGAAAATAGTAATAAAGAAAATACTAATATATTATTACTTATTTAAATCATTTGTATGGTGGGGATTGAAACGCGACGCTGCACGCGACGCTGCACGCGCCGCTCATCGCACCACGTTTTCCTGAACGAGGCTTAACACAGAACACTTCGTTCCTTCCAGCTGAACCTGGCATGTCGTCCGTGGCTCTCGAACCTGATCGGAACCGTGCACAGCACGGGAATGTTGCTCTCCATGATCATCGCTGGATGGATGTCTGACAGGTTCGTTCATTCATTCGTTCATTTCCAGTAGGTCAGGGACCAACCCTGGTGGCGGAGTTTTAGACCGCACATGGTCTCACAACTGAAACTGGAACCGACTGCTAAACGTACCCTCCGAAGAAAGCAGCACGTAGCACGTAACTAATTGATGGTTAATAGGCATGTCTGTTTAAGCGCTATTGTGTTTCAATGTGTACGATAAATTGTCGGTCCCGGTGGTTTTAATTGTTAGGCGATGTCGGCATCTTCCTCGCGATTTCAGCTGCATTGTATTCGCTATGAGAATTGTGTGATAAAAAGTATGTAACACAAATAAATGTTTAATTTGTCTAAATAGTTTCACAAAATACTGACAAGGCCTTGTATTTATAAGATTTATTTAAAAGTTGTTTTTAATTTATTATCTTCATTCTTTCATGATTGTTAGTTTTACGTAAACAGGAACTTAATAAACAATCGGTAGTAGTAATAAATATTGTTCCTACTAATTAATAGTTTTTCTTACTCCTTTTTGTTGTGTGTCGTTTAGTTTGCACCGCCTTCCTTTCCACCAGAGCTAGGTTAAATGCCGACCAATCATAGCTACGTATCATATAGTTTTAAAATTTGACCTTAAACTTCTTCTTATTGTTTTAATGAACCGAAACTTTAATCAATTTAGAACATAAACCAACGATTGCATTTTCTTAACTCCTAACCCTATCCTGCTGCGTTAATGAAAATGAACTTTATTTTCAACCACATAAGCTAACAGTTCCCTCGCCAATTCCAGGTTCGGCCGTAAGAAGACCCTGTTATTCTGTGTTGTGGCCAGCTTCATAGGACAGCTGAAGACGCTATCTACCTCATATTATATGTACGTGGTGATCGAGTTTGTGGAGGCGGCGGTGTCGGGAGGCAGCTATGCGGCCGCCATGGTCATCAGTGAGTGCTGACTCATTACTACTAATGATATGGAACTACTCTAACTTTGCACGTCTTGTAAAGCTAAAATGTACGCTAAGACAAAATTTTTGTCTTCGGTATTTTCTTATCTAAAGACAATCCCTATATGAGAAGAGATAAAACATAGTAGCACAATAGTAGAATACTCTGTAGTCGTAGTCGCGTGCATCTTAGCAGTTTTTGCCTTACTGGTTTCACGAGTGTGATATTCATTTTTACCAAGGCTTTAAAAAAATAACAGAGCAGCCTATTGAAGTAGAGTTCTGATAAAACATGCTAACTAATTAAAATATATAAAATCTAGGTCATCTCGCTTAATATATGTTCTATTGCAGTGTTGGAAATCTGCGGAGTCAAAACCAGAATACTGTCAGGTGTCATCTTCGCCTGTTTCATCTACACCGGAGAGCTCATGTTCGCCGCCATCGCCATGTTCGTGCCCTACTGGAAGACGCTCATCCACATCATCAACGGACCCTCGATATTCTTCATCTTCTTCTTCTTCCTCATCAGAGAAAGCCCGAGATGGCAGATCCTTAACAACAGAACCGAAGAAGCTAAAGATACTCTCATAGTTCTTGCCAGAATGAACAAACTAAACATCAATGAGAAGGAATTGATGGAAATGAATGGAACAGCGCTTAAGGAGAGGTTTAATATTGGCGTACAGCAGAAAAGAGAAGGAATTTTAGCCATAGTGACTTCTAAAGTCATCATGTTAAGGTTGTTGGTCGGGGCTGTCTGTAGATTCACGTCTACCTTTGTGTACTACGGCATGATGATCAATTCGGTCTTTCTTCCTGGTGATAAGTATACCAACTTTTTGCTGTCAACTGTCATGTCCTTTCCGGGAGAGTTCCTGTCCTGTTACCTGATGAATAAGGTTGGGAGAAGGATACCGCTGATGGTGGGGTATATCCTGTGTGGAGTGCTGTGCGCGCTTTCTGGATATGTGCCGAATTGTAAGTTATTTCTTTTTATATTATGAGAAGTTTATTGTTTCCAAGATGGTAACATTAGTTTTACCTCGGAAAAATTGACGATGACCATGACCAATAACCATGTTAGCGGTTGATAATTAAAAAAAATATTTAGGCAAATAATGGCTATTTTCCGTGGTTTAATCCACCTTATACCCTTTGTCGTTTTAATTTTGAACATTTCGGAACTCCTACTGGATTCCCACGGCACGGATACCAGGACAATCGGAGTTCATGGACAATCGGCCTAATTTCAGCAAAATAATTCCATAGTCTCATCTTCATCTCAGTAAATCGAATTATTATCTTATAGGTGTAAATCCATAATTTCCAGCATACACCTGGGTCAAGATCCTGTTGTTCCTGCTCGGCAAGACGGTGATATCGGCGTGCTTTACGGGTGCCATCACTTATATGATGGAGCTGTTCCCCACCAGCACGAGGGGCACGCTGCTGGGGCTGGGGGCCGTGGCCTCCAGGTTCGGGGGACTCCTGGCTCCGCTCACACCTATATTGGTATGTACAGGGTTAAGGTCTTCTTTTGCACTTCTCGTGACAAAGGATCTGTCATAAGTTATGGCTCGGTTGCTGTAAAAGGGGTGAACGGATTTTTATTTGAGTATCTTTGCCGCTGAGCAATGGCAACCTCCAATCACAATTTATGCATAAAGTAGAAGCCCAATCAGAAACCAGTTAGTGTGTAAAATCTTCCTTGCAAGATTTGACAGACAAACACATTGGTACGATTAAAACTAAATACAGATTCCAAAATCTATTAAACTGACATGGTAACTTCTGGTAGCAATGACTCAAGAGAACATGTTCTTTTTCATCAACCTCTGTCCTAATTCCAGAACCCGATCTCCGAAGCTCTTCCCCCGATCCTGTTCGGCTGCACCTCGGTCCTGGCCGGGATCCTCCTGACCCTTACTCCGGAGACCAAGGACCTCCCTCTCATGGACACTATCCAACAAGTAGAGGAGGTCCATAGGACTGAGCAGGAGATGAAGAAACAAGCGAAGAGAGGCAGTGAAAACCCTGGGTTTAATTCTGATGTGTGATACGTTTTGTCCAAAAGTTTCGATTGCGCTGGGAAAATAGTTGTTTTCCTAGCTATAGACTATCATTAAGTTCTGGATTAGTTTATTGAATTTACCCACCTTATATAAGTATCATTTTACCTTGCCTTAGTTCTACGATAAATAAATATTGATAAGAATAATTTTAAATGTAGTTTCACTAAACAGACTACTTTAAAAAAAACAACTCCCGGTTACTGACATTTAACCAAATTAAAGGCTCTCTTTTTCCATGTTTTTCACGACTGTTTGTCTATTGGTTGGTAGGCAATAGTTTTGTTTAAACGTACTCACACGGGTTTTTTCGCGTTAGAAAGTTAATAAAGCAAGTAATAACTTACTTTTTATTTAAGTTCACCCGCCACCACGAGAGGTGCAATCCCCTCGAAACGTCGGGAAATAAAAAGTAAGTTATTACTTGCTTTATTAACTTTCTAACGCGAAAAGACCCGCGTGAGTACGTTTAAACTATGTGTTCAAATCGTGTAAGTTTAAAAAAGACTATGTGTGCGGCCACAGTGAATGCGCGGTGGCTTACGCGGTGACTTACGCGGTGGCTTACGCGGCGGCGGCGGCGGAGGTGGCCACACTGAGGCGCGAGCTCTAGTAGCGATCAGACGTATATCAGGGGTTGCAAACAATTTTCGATCAACAATACACAACTAGATATCGGGTCACGTACAAAATCAAAGCTAAAAAATGTCCTCGTGAATTACGTGTGACAGCTTATTTTGTTTACTACCGAACTGACCAAAAAGTTTTAAAACAGTTCGAAGTTCAACCTAATTACAACCATGACACCTAGCAAATCTTCAAATATTTAAAATTACTACTGTCACTTAGAAACGAAAAGACAACATTTAGTGTGAAATCAACCTTAACGACCTACAAATAAAGTATTTTATTCCCGTGTTTACCTTCCTTTCGTTTCGTTTCTTTTAGAAGAACTACAGATGGAATGGAGTCGTGTTGAACACTTAAATAATTTGTAATATGCACGTAAAAGTTTACTTAAAATTATTTATGTTTTGGGCTATCTAGGTTTGATAGTATACATACTTGTTTTCATTACGATTTTTTTGATAAACTTGATAGTATAACTCTGCAAATATAGATCCTAGCGTATATATTAAATAATAATGATCAAACTTACTGTCATTTTTGCTCTAAAGTTGAAAATTAACGAGTTATTTCAGAAAAACTAAAAAAAAATGAACTTAAAACAAGATGGCGGCGAATACTCTACCGGGATTAGTTACAAAATCGAAATTTATAAGTCCAACCACCCCCCACGACATAAAAAAAAATCGCCCCCCGGATAAATAAATTATTACTACAAAACAAATCTACTCCATGTTTCTGCTGTTCTGTTTCACAAAATTTGCGCCAAACGTTGGCCAAACATTTGTAGCGGTGACTTCAAATCAGTTTTTTTTTTCAAAATTTGATATTATTTAGTTAAAAGCTTAAAATATAACTTATTCTACATGTACTCACAGAAAGTAAGACACTCCGGCCGTTAAATTGTTTTTCCGGCCATTATTTTTGCAACTTTTTTGGCTGTGGTTCGAGGGAACTAAATAAAAGAGTGGCTCACTTTTCAAATGAGACCCTAAGCACCTAGACGTATTATTTGCGCTGACTCGAAATCTAGTGTGTATTGTTGATCGAAGCCATTTTACGTCAAAACGCCGAGCGGTAAGACCACTGGTTTGATACACCTGCCACCCGCTTGTTAAGTCGCTCGCCGCCTAGGCCCGCACTGTGGACACAACGCGCGGATCGGTGCGTTTGAAATCACCGCGCGCGGAGTCGCTCGGTCTTGTCGCGCTAGGCTTCCGCCTAGTCACTTCAGTATGGACACTTACACGCGTTTCATACGTTTGATATTTCGCGCCCGCCGTCGCCACCGCGCTAGGCCCGCAGTATGGACGCACACTAATAGTTTTGTTATATTTATCTATGTATAACTATTCCTATAAACCACCGGGATGGCGGTAACGGGGTGGCCTCTGGGAATAATTTATTAATCTCAGTATTCAGACTACAAAACATGACGACCCTAACAACAATTTATTTGCCAATGACTAATAGCTTCAATAGTCAGACCATATCTTATCTCGTGAATCCTTCCCAAATACCTACGTGCCCCCATAATGCGTGATTACATCACGTGAAAATAACACATTTATAACGTTAAACACTTGTTTATTACACAAAATACTTAGAATCTTATCTTATTACATAACATAAAGATAACATATTCAGTTATACATATTTATTCTGATTGTGATGTTACTACCTCGTATCATACAGCAGAGAATTGTGATGATAATTTTATAGGCCGCGCAAGAGATTTTTATGCGTGAAATAACTGCTGAGTATCAATAGGACAGACGTATCAAAATGTATGGTACGAGATTTAACTTAAACTAACCCAAGTATTTACAAACAATACTTGGCAGCCAACATTCAAATGCTAAACACATTACAGTTCAAATATATTACTGGTTAACTCTTATATGGATCTGGTTAAAAACTCCAACATGACTTTTCGACAAAAATATTTGTAACCGTTAATTTTGTCACAAATGCAGTCAAATGCCTAAAGAAAAATATATCCAATCCAAACCAAACCAAATGGCTTTATTGAGACAATTCTGATTTCGAAATTGCTTCACGAATACTGTTTCCCTCATATTTCCACTTCTCACATAATAATGTAAGTAATGTTTGTAAATTCTCATTTTAAGACAAAGGTTAAATGACGAAAAATGTTTAAAATTCGTGGTGCTTTACATTGTCGGAGTATGCCTTCACTTTGGGGATGGCCATGACTTTGTCCACCAAGGTCTTGAAGATGGGGTACTGGGTGTCCAGGTCTGGTCTCTGGAGCATGGTCTTGACGTAGTCGTACATGCCGGCGAAGACGAAGTCACCCCAGGTCAGCTGGAAAGATAAATATGCTGTTAAGTACAAATACTTAAAAGTTAAAACTATGTTGTCCACTAACCTACTCAAATGTACTTACTTTTGGAACAAAATGCATTTAGTGAAACAAAAAATAAGATCTATATTAAAAAAAAGCAAGCCCATTTCTAACACTTGTATTGGGCATCAGCTACTGAATAAAAGAATGCCTTATTTTCTGCTCACCGCAGTTAATAAAATCCTCGTAGAATTTCAAGATAAAAAAGTAATCCTTTTGAAAATTAATATGCACTACTTTGCTTTCGATATAGATCATTCGGAACGGAAGATTCTAACTGATCTTAACCTAAACAAAACAATCAGTTTGAATTTGTTCATGAACACGTAATCATAGATGAGTATTGTAAGAGGTATGCATTACTTTTCCCAGAGCAATATGTCCGTTGTTGTTGGTGACGATCTCATTGAGCTTCTCCAGCATAAAGGTGTACTTGGTGGCGAGGAACTCGGCGTGTTTCTTCGCCTTCACGTCTTCATCCTTCTCGTAGTGGACAATCGCAGCCGCTGGAAAAAGGAGAAAATAAAATAAGAAACTTTTATTCTATTAAGAACTATCTTTGCCCTTGGTGTAGACCGTTCGAACTTATGGATCTTTATTACTTATTCAAATCGGTTCAGTAGTTTCTGAGATTAGCGCGTTTAAACAAACAAACAAACAAACAAAACAAACTCTTCAGCTTTATAATATTAGTATAGATTATGCTATTCCTGACCAAGATAAATAAAGTAAAAAAGGATAATTAAAATCGGTCCAGCCGTTCTCGAGATATAAATGGTGTAACTAACATTACTTTTTTTATGCTATCAGTTTGATGCTGTAACTTTAGTCCCTTCAGATGAAGATACAATTAAGAATGGTCTACTTTCGAAACCTTCACATTGTTTAGACAAGAGTAGATTGCATGTTACCCTGTATGATAGTTGAGAATCTTTTTATTATAAATATGAATGGTAGAGATGGAACTAAAATGGGAGGTTAGAATAAAAAAATTGTTGGTTTCAGTACAGCAATGTTTCCTTGGCTCCATACCAACAATTCTTACATACTTCCATTCATGCTGATGAACCGTCAAAGTATTGACAGCACTGAAGACTGCTTTTTCTTTCACTTTGCCCTAGATTTCTAATTTTCTACTCACCGGCTCTGATGTCGTTGAGGAACTCGACGTTCTGGTCGATCTCGAGCGCCTCCTCATCACTGCTGCCGGCGAGCCCGTACTTGCGACCCAGGTACCGGGAGATGGCCAGCGATTGGGCGTACTTCTTGCCGTCAAACTCCAGAACTGGCATTTGACCGAAGGGGGTACCTGAAGAGTAGATACGTTTCATTAGATTGATAAAGTAAGGTCAAGTTGTGGCTAACCCTGATGTTGTAGTTTTAAGACTACCTCAAACATTTGACTTGGTCTAACGACTGAAATAACGTTGGGTACATTAGTAGGGACACAAATGCCATCATCGGCAATACCAGTATGTAATTCCCTGGTCGAGTAAAGTATGCTTCAGACTTCTCAAACAAGGCTCGGGATTGACATCACCAATCTGCAGAAGGCTAGAGTGGTGATTACGCCTAATCCTCCTCCTCATATGTTCAGTAAGATGAGAGGCCTTGGCCTAGCAGTGGAACAGGCTAATACATTTATTTTTCTTTACTCACTAGGCTTGAAGTCGGGCCACTGTTCGAAGCCTACGCGGTTGTCGTCAAAGCCCTCCCCTCCATAGGCCAGCAGCAGCCTGGGGCCCTCGCCCAGGGCCCTCACGGGGAAGTAGCTGAACACGTACTTGTTAGGCATGGTGCTGCAACAAATCAATAAATCAATTATTAATGTTTATTCGAGGCCTTATTATCAAGACCCCATGCTTTGGAGGGCACGATCAAGGACGCCTTTCCACCAGAGAATGATGGTGAGTTCTGTCTATGGTGAATCATAATTAACTAACTAACCAATAGCTATAGGTACCTGGGTATATAAAACGTGATTAGTGTTCTTACAGCTTAATTAAATACAATTAATTGTTATATTTTCTTACAGCCTACAATCATAGAGGAAATAATCACCACAAATCAATGACAAATCACTACGTTTTTTTTCTTCAACTTAACTTGACAACTTGACAATGACAAATAATAGAGCATAATAGAGCCTTTTGGTAAAGTTATTCTATTCTTTGGTATTGCATAGAGAAATATATCTTATATATAAAATTCTCGTGTCACAGTGTTCGTTCGCGTACTCCTCCGAAACGGCTTGACCGATTCTCATGAAATTTTGGGAGCATATTGAGTAGGTCTGAGAATCGGCCAACATCTATTTTTCATCCCGAAATTCCCGCGGGAACGGGTACAACGCGGGTGAAACCGCGGGGCGCAGCTAGTTAAATATAAATTTTGATTCTTACAATAAAAAACTAAAATCTAAGAAAATTATATTCAAATTCAAACTCAGTGGCAAAATTATACACGAATAAAAATTACAATTTCTCAAATAAAATTAAATATTCCCAACTCACATTGATTACAACACCCACTCAAAGCGAATGACCTAATGAACAACTATCGTTCAAGTACATTCTCGTTTGTAAACATTATCAATCTCTCATCGAAAGGACCCTTGTTTCTTATCAACGTCTGTGAATTGGTCACTCACAAAGGCTCTCGCTGTATGTTATGATACAGCACAATGGACGTTTGATTACTATCGATTTCTTCGTAATTACAACCGTGGGTTTGTGGCCGAGTTCAATTATTAACCCCGGATCGATAGCGATGTGAGCAAAAGAGTTTTTTGTGTGTGTATTTGTTGTATTTTAACCTCAAGGAAAATAATAGTCGTTATTTGCATTTTTTAAAACGCTTCGGTGGTCTAGTGGCATATGCACACTTCTGCCAAGACCTGGGTTCCAAGGGCTTTGGTTCCTAGGTCGAGCGAAAACATGTTTTCTACTTTTCAAGCATGGCTCGACTATGAGATCACCAACCCGCATTAGATAAGCGTGGTCGGTTAAACGCCTAATCCTGTACTGATATCTTCAATGAATTGAGAGTAGTGCCTTCATGAATTGAGTCTTTGCCCAGCAGTGGACCATTACAAAGTAAAGCTTTTTGTACTATTTGTATTTTTGTCTGTTTATAGCCGTTATCAACGCAAAAAGGGGGCGGTTGTAAAGTTGACGTGTTTTTTAGTAGTACCTATGTATTATGCAATGGATTATCAAACATTGCTATCAATATATTAACTGGTAACATAGAAGATACTTCTAGATACCTGATAATTAACAATAAGATACAAGGGAATATAAAATGGTAGATCAATAATTATTACAATATACCAATATTATAAAGAGGTAAAATTTGTAAGTTTGTTTGTTTGTATGTTCGAGCTAATCTCAGGAATTACCTGTCCAATTTCAATAGTTCTTTTTGTAATAGATAGCTACATTCAACGGGAAGGTCATAGGCTATTTTTCATCCCGATATTCCCACGGGCACGGGCATAACGCGGGTTAAACCGCGGGGTGCTGCTAGTAAATGATATATACATAGGTATAAATGTTTTTTTGTGATTGAAATTTTCGTAAAAAGAGCAATTCTTTGATTAGAAAATCTATCTTGTTTGTATCTACCTAATCAAAATACATTTGATATGAGCTCTTCAACAAGATATCGAATCAAAATGAAATGGGTACAACTTAAATGCAACTCATAAAGAGCGATTTATTATTTCATCATCTACTTATTACGCGATTCTTTCATCATAGGTATTGTGAAACCTACATTGATTAGGATTTTGGGATTTGCAATAAAGTTTGTGACAACATAAGTTAATGATAAGTAGGAACAAGCAAGTACCTAATTTAACATTTGTTTTCTATAGAACTCTCACAATCTAAATTCCTTTTCTTACCCCTTATACCCAACTAGCAGCACCCCGGTTTTACCCGCATTGTGTAAATTCCCGTGGGAATTTCAGTATGAAAATTAGCTTATAACCTACCCATTAAATGTGGCTATCTATCACAAACATAATTATCAAAATCGGATCGGCAGTTTCCAGGATTAGCTCATTCAAAAAAAACTTTTCACCTTTATTATATTAAAGTATGATAATATGATGAAAACTTCAAAACGCTCTATAAGTAAACTGCTCCGTAATAGACCACAACTTCATCGACAAAATGATCAATACCAGTCCCTCCCACGGACACTCATATTATATTTATACTCGAGACCTTGAACCTTGAATTCAATTGACTGAACGGACACAGAATAAGCAGTAGCTACTACTGTGGCACACACACCCAGTTTATACATCGTTTGTATGGCGATCTCGATTTCTCACGGTTGGATTCGTTTAATACTTGCATTGTTATTGCGATATCATTTGTTAATTCAAGATGGTGGTAGGTAGAAATATATTTTTTAAAGAATAATTAAATTAATCTATCTATTAGCTATTTATATTTATAATAATACAGATGAAGAGGTTATGTTTTTGTTTGTTTGAACACGCTAATGCGCATCGAACCAATCCCGTCTATTTTATTTTATTCTTCGTCCCGAAATTTCCACGGGAACGGACATATGGAGGGAACCGCGAGGAGCTATTAAAAAAAATGTGTTGGTAATCGCCATTTGGCGAGTTTACTAGCTGCTATTTTTAAGAGCGTGAGTCACTTGCGTATACGCTAGCTAGAAGCATACATTCAATATTAAACGCCTAAAGTTGAAGGTAAACAAGTCGATGTTGACAAAATCGTCTGTCGTTTGTCCGTTGTTGCTATGTAGGTGTGTATTTGTAGTTAATACGTGAGTGTTAATTGTAAGTTGTATAAAATCACTATCAGAATATGAAAAAGACCCTAAATATTAAAATGTGAAGCTACCAAAAGAGATTTAATACTTAACTACTACTTATAATAACAATACCTACTTAATATGCAATTAAGTGGATACGAAAGCTTTTTTCAAAAGAGTCGTAATCATATTAACTTAAGTACATTTCGCTATACCTTTGATAATAGCAAACAAGCTAATACAAAAAACTGAGATTGCATAAAACTACAATTGCCAATCTCGGTAACTTAGGTAGGTATCTAGGATACCGGCAAATTACATTGCAAACTGACGTTAAAAACACTTGATATGTGCTTTAATATACCATGAAAAACTTATTACTAAAACCATAGTAAAAACTACTACTATATTAATTAAGTATATTAGCACTAAATCGGTCAGAAATATATATTAATATCAATTAAAACTTACATTTTTGTACTGACGATATGCCCGCGCAACGTTCAGTGGTAGGAATGGAAACAGGACGGAATGGAATGGTTTATGGCAGAAACCGGCCGGCAAACAATCTATATACGTATAGTTAGTATAAGCGTAGTGTTGCCGTGTTGAGAGAATATTTTCTACCAAAATTTTGAAATTTCTACCGTTTCATTTTGAGGGGAAGGAAACTAACTTCGATAGTTAGATTTATTCATTAACTATAAGTACTTATTGTGTGATGTGTTGTTGTGCGTGTATGGAAAATGGGAAGTGAGATGAGATGCAACGTCACAATTGTGTGGGATATTATGAAATCTTAATCATTGCATTGTTGCTTTTGTTTGAACTCAAACATATTATATTTTGACTAGGTATAGGCCTAGTGTAGTTTTGTAGATTTTATATAAGAATTAAACACTGCTTCTCTCTTTTAAAGTCTGTTGTTTTGTTACCGCTAAAACCAATTTATCGGTACTTCGATTACTAAGTCGATTTTGAAATAAAACTAGAAATTATTATTGAAATAGCAACAATTACAGAATATTTGTAAAAAAAACATGTAACTTTCAGTATTATGTAGTTTTCGCTCTAAATAACCTTCCGTAATCGTTTTGAATAATCAACTAAATTCTTTAGATTTTTCTACCAAAACAGTAGTTATTTTCCTTCTTTCCACACAGCTTCAATACAGTTTATTTACGGAACTCGCGCTACAGTGCGAAGAACTCGAATAACATAATATTTTGTAAATATTTCCATGTCTTCAACTGTTATATTTAGTCAATGAATTCAGGTGAATTAAAACGCTAAGCTTGGAAAATCTAGAGCAATGATGGATACAGTGATCAACGTGGTAGCTCCACGCCCACTCAAGATACATAAAGCTTACTGCCGAACTTGACCGATAAATAAACGCTTAACTAGTTGAAATAATTTTTTATACATTACATGTCAAAATCACTCATTAATTACTCGCGATTAAGTCTCGTCTAGATTAGTACTTACTAACGAACCTGCCCTAACGAAGATATGGTGGACGGAACAAGAAATATTCTGCCCATGCCTAGTATTTGTATGTATGACCAAAACAATTTAATTGAATTAGGTATGTATATACCAGAAAATGTTTGTACAATTATACTCAAGTTGGCGTTAAATTACACTTATCCTTTGTTTTGGTTCACTAAAAAAAAAAGACGTGTGGCACTCGGGGACTGCCGCGGTAAAGCTATTGCATAGTTATTTTTTCTATCACTAGATGGCGTTAGTGGGGAGCGTGAGGTTTTTTCGTTACGGAATTTCTGGATTCGGTCCCCGCGCTCAAGGCCCGCGATAGAAGCTATGCAATAGCTTAAAAATTGGGTTAGGACAACTCTGATCATGGAGTTCTTAGACCGCCTAGGCCTCCAACATTATCAGCGATTGCAACAACCGGAACTGTCAATTTTACATGCCTCTTGAAGGACGGTAGCGCTCAGATAGAAATGGCACAAAATAATACATATTTGGTCTTCTTCTTCTTCTTCTTCTTCTAATACTTATTTATTACTTCACTCTATAATCAATGCTTGTCTATCTATTTTGGGACCAAAAAACTTCAAAATGATCAACGATAAGGGAAAAGTGAACCACGAACTCTGCTGATTGTACTTAGATCTGGCTAGAAGATATATAGTGAAACACAAGACAGGTAACAATAATAAATAGGAAATAATATGTTCTTATTATAATAATTTATTCGATCATATTATTTATCGACGGTAAATGTGATATTCTCATTTTTCATATGCCTGATAAGACGTGTTTACTTTATTGTGTAAGTGTGTACACTGTACAGTAGCAGTTGATTCAGGTGGTAGATTGGATCATGCATCGATTAATACGTGCCGATTTAGTAACGTATATTCCTGTTCCGTCCCACGCATTTTTAGCGTGAACATTTATGCTATCTATCAAAGCCTATAACTGTAAAACGTTTTATATCATCCATAAACCCCTGTGATATCTTAGACCGGTATAGACCGGCTATAGTTCAGCCACCAAAACTGTACGGGTTGCCTAAGATTCACAAAGTCGATGTCCCTTTACGGCCCATTGTGAGTCAAATAGATTCGCCAACGTACAGACTGGCTAAACATGTCGCTGGTATATTACAACCCTACATAGGAAGAACGCCATCTTTTGTCAAGGATTCTCGCCATTTTGTATCGATTATTAAGGACATGAAGTTGGAACCGTATGACATAATGGTGAGTTTTGACGTCGAGTCATTATTCACCAATGTTCCGTTAAAGGATTGCCTTAATGTGGTCAGACGAATGCTAAACGACCACGAGTTACCCGACCAATATGTGGTTCTTCTAGAAAATTGTCTGGACGGGAACTTCTTTTTATACCAAGGTCAGTATTACCTGCAGATTGATGGTGTCGCCATGGGTAGTCCAGTGGCCCCGGCACTTGCCAACATCTGGATGGAGCATTTTGAGCAACTGATCGATTGGACAGCTTGTGGTATAAAATTATGGAAGCGCTACGTTGATGACGTTTTCTGCATTCTGGACAGAAGAATCAGAGGTGTTGACGAGGTGACCGCGTACCTCAACTCCGTTCATCCGAGGATCAAGTTCACGTACGAGTTGGAGGAGAACAGGACGTTAGCATTTTTAGACATCAAAATAATGGCGAGGCCTGACGGTACGTTGTCTCACACTGTGTACCGAAAACCAACACACACTGACAGGTATTTGAATGCTGCATCACACCACCATCCCGCTCATCTGCAGTCTGTAGTCACCACACTGACGCGCAGAGCCCATGACCTCTGTGACCCTGAACATTTACAGAGCGAACTACAGCATGTTCAGGAGGTACTGAAACGTAATGGCTACAGGACTGGCAGACCGCAGACGAAACGCACTAGGCTGAAACACGCTGAGGCGACTCGACAACCGGCGTTTTTACCTTATGTGAAAGGAGTGACGGATAAAATTGGAAACCTACTCAGACGTCTTTCAATAAAATCGATTTACACCCCGCTCACGAGAATGGCCAAACAGCTGCGAACACCGAAGGATGTAATACCCTTACAGATGCCGGGTGTTTACAAAGTTGACTGTAGCTGTGGTCATTCATATATAGGTCAGACCAAGAGGACGATCGCCGAACGCGTTAAGGAGCACATAGCGGCTGTGAAGAACCGTCAAATAAACAAGTCTGCTATAGCCGAACATTTAGTTGACTCGGGTCTCAATCACTGGATCGAGTTACATGACCCTAAAGTTATTGCAAACGAGCCGCACTACTACAAGAGGATCATTCGGGAAGCGATTGAAATAAGGAAATATCCGAATTTCAATCGTGAAGACGGTTTTAAACTCTCTGCGGCTTGGAATCCGGTAATAACTTATAAGTGTTCGAGACGTGCCCAAAAGACCAAGTGCCAGGATACTGTCAGTGTTGTGTGTCAGTCTAATGTGAACGCACCTTTAAACTCTAATATTGACCATGTGAGGGTACTTCCAACACTTGGAACGTCTACCCTCCCATCACAGCGGTAACTCCAATGTCTTCAGTTCACCCGCGACCACGAGAGGTGCAATCCCCTCGAAACGTCGGGAAATAAAAAGTAAGTTATTACTTGCTTTATTAAGTTTCTAACACGAAAAAACCCGTGTGAGTACGTTAAAACTAAGTAATTCTAGATTAGATAGGTTTTTTGATAATGGCAATATTAGTATGGATAATTTCTTGGGATGCTGATTTGATATAATCTTAAATCAAAATATTGATCTTCGATTGTTATGGTGTTCCAGAGATTTGAAAAATTTAAATAAAAAAATTATAAAAGATTATTTTTCTTCCAGGACCCTTATTTTCCAAATTTTGATGAATATTACGGATGAATAAATAACTCACGCAAATGAGTAATGAGTCTCATATACTTACATCGGGGTTAATAATAGTGCTTGGTAATAATGCTAAATATAGTAACAAAATGATTTATTATAAAACACTAAACACAACACTCAAGATCACTAGTTTTTATTGAATGCCCATGATTTAAAGACATTTTGGCCATTTCTATGTTCGAGTCTCTTGTTCATACACTTTCTTAGAAGGGCAATTCTCGTTCGGGCGTCTTGGCAATGTATTTCTTGACCTTAGGAATGGATGTGACTGATTGTTCCACCTTCTTGAAGATCGGGTACTTCTGGTCGATGTCTGAGACCTGGAGCATCGTCTTCAGGTAATCGTATACACCGGCGAACACAAAGTCTGCCCAGGTGAGCTGAAATAGGGAATGATTTTTGGTAATGTAACATAATATCCTATAACATATTCTTAAGTTTAAGCGATCACTACTCATTTGAAATTAATGAAACTACGTTTACGGATACAGAACTCAGAAGAGTCTTCTGTGAACACGGTTCCTGTAAAGGGGCCGGAACGTCAGATAAAAATGGTAAACAAAAGCAAAGTGTATCCGTAAACGTAGTTTCATTTCAAAATGTCTAATAGGGTTGCCTAAAGACTAAATTAAAGAAATGGTTAATAATAAGTCTTATTATTAGTTCGTTTATGTACTAAATCAAAGATATTGGATTGCTTGTCCCCTAAATTATGCTATGCTACGTATGGCTTCCACCAAGCATAGCATAGGTTTTGGACAACAGAACATCAGCTTTTTAACTTTGCCTGACGTGTTCATAGCATAACTGCTTAGTTTTGGTGGAAAGACAGCTGATGCGAACAGTCTAACAATGCATAATACGTTTGAAAACTGCGGTGTCATATATTTTTGACAGCATTGGAGCCATTTCTAGATATTTCCTCACCTTGCCCAAAGCCAGGTGTCCTTTGTTCTTCTCAATGATGTCTGAGAGCTTCTTCAGCATCTCAGGGTACGCGTTTTTCTGGAAGTCTTCGTTCTTCTTCGCTTTGAGCTCTTCATCTGCCTCGTAGAATACCAGGGCAGCCTCTGTAATTAGGAAAAAATCGTCATCAATGACTTTCCTGAAAAGGTTCGACAGACAGTAGAAAAAAAAGGATTTTGATAAAGACGAAGGAAGGCTTTCTGTATCAGTATTCTGAACAGCAGCAGTATACCTTCCAATATGTTCAAAGGTATCAGATCTGGGACACTTCGAAATGGTACCATGACAACGCTGTCACCAGAACAATGGTTGCAACAGCCGGTAGTGCAATATATCACAAGCAACCACCAAAGTAACGGCTGTACTGAAGGTAGCTTGCCCCTGCCCTAGGGGTCCCTTTGCTTCTATAAATTCTACTAACTGGAATGTCTTTTGCACTTCATAAAATATTCTACTCACTGGCTCTGATATCGTTGAGGAACTCGACGATCTGGTCGATCTCGAGCGCCTCCTCATCACTGCTGCCGGCGAGCCCGTACTTGCGGCCCAGGAACCTAGCGATGGCCAGCGACTGAGCGTACTTCTTGCCGTTCCATTCCAAGATGGGCATCTGACCGAATGGGGTCGCTGGAGATAGGATATTCAAGATTATTAATATTAGGGTGCGTTTCTTTTTAAGTGGTGATCGGAAATCAATTGACCAATCCAATACATTACGAAATGATTTTGACAATGTCAAGGAGTCGTTTGACAATCCTCATGCGCTGTGATTGGTGAAGCTCACAATGCGACACCAACTGTAAGTACTTAACTAATGACTTATATTTGTGCCCTATTTATTTTAACAGCGTGCGAGTATTTGCATTGTGCAATCGCATTTTGCAATTGAACTTAACAAGTAAAATTCGACGATATTTATTTAGATATTTTTCCTGTATTGTCACGTTTGCGGGCTTAAAAGTGAAAATTTCAAAATTCTGCATTTGCCTAATGCAAGTTGGCGTGGTTAAGTATCTAGTTACTAAGTACACTTCACACATGGATAAGATTACACCTAAGGATTGTGATAAAAAGAAACATGTAGAACATATTATTTTATTTGTGTAGTCATTTTTATTTTTAATCAGCTTTATCATTATTACTATTTATATACCTTTTAGGAAATAACTTAACCCCACTGAAACTACTCGACTGATATGATATAACTAGCAGTGCCCGCGGTTTTACCCGCGTGGTGCCAGTTCCCGAGGAGGCTTCGGGTTGAAAAATAGTTTATACCTTCCCGTTGAATGAGGCTATCCATCACAAAAAGAATTATTCAATTCGGATAGGCAGTTTATGAGATTAGTGCGTTCAAACAAACGTAAAGCCACGTATACCATGCTTGCCTGATGCGGGCTGATGATCTCAAACCCGAGCCAGGTTTGAAAAGTAGGAAACATGTTTTCGCTCGCCCGGGAATTGAACCTCAGTCTTGGTAGGCGAGTGCACAGAAAAACAAAAAATCTAAATCTCCAGCCTTACTATATTAGTATAGATTATCCATGCATATAGACTGTTCTAATTTTAAGTAAGTATGTCAAGTAGGTCAACCCTGGTATCAGAGTCTTTATACCCCCTGACCCTCTGACATGATTCAACAATTGAAACAACTACTTACATCATTAAATGACTTGAATTAAACAAAATCATCTCGTATCTCAAACACCTAACCATCTGTTCGAATTTAACTCGCATCGTAACAATGACTTGGATTTTTGATACTCCAATGTTATATTTATAGTAGTGTTTATCAGGTAGGTCTCTAGCAATACACTAAATTGCCTATAGAAAAAAACCTTTGTTAAGATAGCAAATTAATTACCACATAAAGATATATTACCCTCGGCGGTTTATTTTTATTCAATCAAAGCTGAAACTTTCAGAGAAAGCAACTCAACTTTTAAACAAAAAATACTAAGTAAATTAAAATCCGCCATCAAGAGGTGGGAGAAATTATCAAAACATAAATCCCGAGGTATATTTGTGCGCAATGATAGCTTAGCTTATTGCGATTGTTAAGCAACGTGCAGCTCGACCCCAACTCACATGGGTGGCCTATAGTGGCATTTGTATTTGAGCGCGGTAGCGCTTTGGAGGGCATGTAAATAGTTAGTCCTAGTTGTTTCAGTCGTTAGTCGTTGTCCTAGTTGTTAACAGCCTCCGTGGTCTTGTGGTTTGAGCGCCCGGCTCACGATCCGGAGGTTCTGGGTTCGATTCCCGGTGGGGATATCTCACAAAAATCTCTTTGTGAGACTATCCTCAGTTTGGTTAGGGCATTGCAGGCTGAATCACCTGATTGCCCGAAAATTAAGATGATTCCGTGCTTCGGAGGGCACGTTAAGCCGTCGGTCTCGGTTACTTTCTACAGATAGTAGTCGTTACATGAGCCATGTCAGAGGCCTTTGGCAAAGGTGTCAGAGTTGTCAGAGGTGTCAGAGTTATTGAGCCGCCAAATTGGCGGCTCAATAACTCTGACACCAGGATTGGTCAGGTTGACCAACCACTCAATGAAGAAGAAGAAGTCGTTAGACCATGTCGAAGTCCTTTAAACGGTCTAAGATCTCCGACATCACGGTCAAACACGAACCTACTCAAACTTACTACCTTACTCACTCAATCGAAAGCATTTTGGTTAGGGCATATTTTTCCGGTATTTTCCTCGGTGGTCTAGTGGTATGTGCACTCGCCTGCCAAGACTGAGGTCCCGGGTTCAATTCCCAGGTCGAGCGAAAACATGTTTCCTACTTTTCAAACATGGCTCGGGTTTGAGATCACCAACCCGCATTAGGCAAGCGTGGTGATTACGCCTGAAACCTCCTCACTGTACTGATATCTTCAGTGAGACGAGAGGCCTTTGCCCAACAAGTGGGACATTACAGGCTAATACTTTTATTTTTACTTTACTTCCGTTTCACTCTCGAAAACTGAAACTTACTACTATGTATGTACCTATGCATAAGTCAGTACATGCAGGCATACCTACGTCATGCTACAACATACAGAAACGCCTAGAATATCGATTTTTACAACAGCCACACAACAGAGCAGACATTATCGTATTTCACATATATCAAGGTCAGTTTTTTCATTATATCTCTTGACATAAGGTACAATAAAATTACATATAAACCTATAACAATAGAAATATGAAACAAAGACGTAAATTATGTTCACTTTAACCGCAAATAGCAAATAGCGAGGGAAACCAGATGAGCTAGTTACTATCACTACATAGTATAAAACAAAGTCGCTTTTTGCTGTCCGTCCCTATGTATGCTAAGATCTTGAAAACTACGAAACGGATTTTGATGCAGTTTTTTTAATAGATAGATTGGTTCAAGAAGAAGGTTTATAAGTTTAAAAATTCCCGAAATTCCAACGGGAACGGGCATAACGCGGGTAAAACCACGGGGCCCTGCTAGTCAGGTATACATGGAATGGCTAATCTATACTAATAAGTATAATAAATCTGAAGAGTTTGAATTCTTGTTTGTTTGAACGAGTTTATCTCAGTAACTACTAATCCGATTTGAATGATTCTTATTGAAATGGAAAGTCACATTCAACAAGAAGGTTCTGAGCTATCCCGAACATTTCACTGGAACGGGCACAACGCGGGTAAACCCGCGAGGTGATATAGCAGACCTTAAACATTACATCTGGATGTAAATAGCTTAACTAAACCAAAATATATCAAAAAATTAAAATATCTTTAACTACTACTTCTGTTACGTAACAAGTAGACACATAACCGGCAAATAAAATAGTTATGTCATCACGCAAAATGTTTAAAAAATATTTTGGGGGTTATCAAACTGATAAACTTTATGATTAAAAGTTATCAGTTAATTAAAAGTTACATAAGCCATGAACGCACTCAAAAAACAATAATTAAGTAATTAGGTAGGTACTACTCGTCAAAGTCGAGGCGTCGGTGGTCTAGTGGTGTATTTTACATGCCTGCCAAGACTGAGGTCTTGGGTTCAATTACCAGGTCGAGCTAAAACATGTTTCCTACATTTTTTACATTTTTTATTTGTCTGACTTAAAAATTAGACACCATTGGTTACTAGTTTATGGCTGGCACCATTTATACTGAATCTCGATCTGAATTAAGAAACTTTTCAGGACCTTTGCCTCACAGATAGATGTCTAAAAAGTCAGATTGAACGCTTGTCTGAGGAATCTGAAAAGTCTGTGTGTAGTACTTGTAAAATTTCTTGTTACCTATTTTCGCGTTCTGAGTCGGATCTGAATTTAAGATTCTGGATTCAGATCGAAATCAGCATGAGATAATGCTTATGAATGATGTTATACTTAAGAAATATACTTAAAAGTGCTCACTTGGTTTGTATTCCGGCCATTCAGCCAAGGAAACCCTGCGGTCTTCGAACTCCTGGTCCCCGTATGCGAGGAGCATCCTGGAGGCTTCTCCGACGCCCTTCGCGTTGAAGTAATTGAATACTACCTTCACCATTTTGCTGAAACAATAATTCAGATTTACGTTAATCCTCCTCAGTGTACTGATATCTTCAGTGAGATGAGAGGCCTCTGCCCAGCAGTGGGACATTGTAGGCTAATACTTTACTTTACGTCAATGTGCTACGATTGATAGATTGATAGTGAATTCTCGACGCTCGAAGAAATCAGACCCCAATGTGGGGAACCTATCTCTTGGGTGCCTCTCCATTGAAACGAAGCGGGACGGTGCGGAGCGTACTTGACCAATTTATAACTCATTGCGGAAGATTTTGATAATTTCTATGCGTTGTGATTTGATATTAGTCAATTGAGCCCCACTATCCTCTATCGTCATAGATCTAAAACCCACATTAGTCAATAAAAGATATTCAATCAACTTACTATCATGCCGCCATGCATCTCGTTCGATAGACAAATAAATTTCCAAATGAGGAACATGGCAAACCGATACGTCCATTATACGCGAATTTACAAGCTCAGAACTGACTCAAAGTTTCACAATCTACTAGAGTCAGCCTCGAGTCTAGGGCTGCCTAGCCCGGAGGCTGCACTCGTGGACACACTGCCTCAGTCTAAGTCCGCCGCGACACAATGTATATTTGGACCTATTGTAGGCTGTTTGGCTCAAGTTGAGGCAGGTCGACCCGAGGCTGCCTCTCATGGATACCCAGCTAAAGACATATTATGTGATGGTCGAGTTCGATTAAATCGCTTCAGCCTCCAAACAGCTTTTACAACGCTCAATGTAAACGACGGTTTAGTCAAAAAACATGTTATTCGGGAACTTAAGTACGACGGCGGTTACTTTTGAGAGTTCCTCTGGTGCCGTGACGGGGATGACGATCGCTCAACAGTAACCACCGTCGTACGTAAATTCTCATAAACAAATAATAATGTCTTTAAGGTACGTTTTAAAGTACGCAAAAAGTTCGTTTTAAAGTACTTTAAGGTACGCAAAAAACATAGGCCACTGACAGGAGCGCAGCGACTACAAAGACCAGCGAAAAACCGCGAAAATCCTGAACATAAAGTCCTACAATATAAATTAATAAATATTAGTTATTTCATTCATTATGCTGTCACACAGATACACCATAATGCCTTTCCTACGTATCAATGAATGAGACAAATAAAACTTGGCAATATACTTGAATAGTACCTTAATTGCAAAACGACATTGTTCAAATATTCCGCCATTTATAGCACAACACTACTGTTATGTACTTACTTTTACGGAACTAGTGATCTAGAGGGCCGGTCGAGATGAACTGAGCGTTAAATTTCTTGGAACACAAAAAGAAACCACGGACCCTCACTAATATGATTGACCAATGTCAACCCTATCTCACTAATAAGATGGCCCGCGGTTTCACTCCATCTTGTTCTTGTTGAATTATTTCGACTTGAAGTCGCTCAAACTTGCTAGAACTCTATGAAAACATTAGTATGACGAATGGATAAGATGCGTTACGTTACTACGCTACGTTTTATATCGTTTTATTTGATCTCTTTCTTTCCAAACAACAAACATCTACACAGATTCTTGCTTGCTTAGATATCTATAAATTAAGCGATGTTTTTTTATCAATCGGACGTTGTAAGACAAGAATTGATAAAGCAATCATCTTTGCACTTTTGTTTAATTATTCCTCGGTAACCTATGTACCGATTCTGTATATTAATACTAGCCGCGCCCCGCGGTGTTCTCCGCATTGTACCTTCGGGAATTTTCGGATAAATGTATCCCATGTGTTATTCTGATGTATAACCTATATTATACTACAAAGTTTCATCCAAATTCGTCCAATAGTGTTGTCGTGAAAGAGTAACACCTATACCTATATAGGGTAACCTATATAGGTATATAGGTATACCTATACCCATACCTACATATAAAAAAAAAGAATATAATTTTATTTAAATATATACATAGAGAAAAATATGTATAAGACGAGGAAGGTTTCCGTCTTATACCGAAACCTATCCCGTACAAACCAACATAACGAAACATGTCGAACAAACAAGCCTAATACCTAGAGATGTGAGGTATCCTACGGTGGCTAACTAGGGTCTGATGTGGTAATGAGATACGAAGTTAGGGCTTAACTAAACTAACTCCATACATTTATAAGTTTTACCGAACACTACTCATTTTGAATTGAGACTACGCGCGTTTACGGATACACTTCGCTTTTACATTTTTGTCTAAGGTGAGATAATAGACGCATAACCCTCAGTCTTCTGTGATCACGGTCCTCGTTAAGGAGCCGAAACGCCGGATAAAAAATAGCGTACCTAGTTTCAATTAAAAAATAACGCCAAGTTCGAGCATTTAAGCTCAATTAGTCAACAGGCGTTGATATTGATTGCTCCTTTTAAATATTTCACGACGTTTCTACTACCTATAGTATAAATGTTAGGCGTTTCATATTGTCTCACTCACTCACTACAACAGAAAGTTATTTTTCAAATAACCTCCAATACTCGTATATCTATTTGTCAGTGATTTTTCTTTGTTGAGGTACATTTATTAAAATTCTTTTAGGTCGATAACTTTTGTAGGGTGGGACCATCCTAATCACTATAAATTGAGATGTCATACGTTTTGGAAATCAAATTTCAAATTCAAATTCAAATTTATTTATTTGCCATAATGTACTTAAATACATAACACCCACACAATTTAAAATCGGTTCAGTTGTTTAGGAGTCCACTGCGAACAAACAACGTGTCACGTAATTTTTGTATATGTATTCCCGTTCCCATGGGAATTTCGGGATGAAAAATAGCCTATAACCTTCCCGTTGAATGTGGCTATCTATTACAAAAAGAATTTTTCAAATCGGACCAGTAGTTCCCGAGATTACCTCGTAAATACAAACAAACAAGCTTACAAAATTTTACCTCTTTATAATATTAGTAAGTATAGATAGATGTACAAGAGTTTGGATTTTAGGTACCTACAGGAATAAAACAATCAGTATGTCATAATATTATTTATTTAAATGTTAACTATCTTAACGATAACTCACAAATCTTTAAGATCTTCGCACAATTGTATAAAATTCAATATGATAATGGGACCACAATATGATGCGTTGGGCTTCACCATACCCCATGTTGAAGAAAAGATCTCAACGCCCCGTCCCTGTATCGATGGGCTAAGCCATCGAGGTAAGTACGAGTAGAATAACCCCAGTTAAGTCATGGTATCCTTTTTCTCAGTTTTGGTCGCGCATTTTTATATTTTGTTGGTCGAGAAGAAAATTTTTGTATTGATATTAGACGCTTGTTACGGTTGTTTTGACCATACACATCTTCCACTTTAGTCTAGTGGTATATGGATTCGCCTGCCAAAACAGGGGTCCCGGGTTCATTACCCGGGTCGAGCGAAAACATGTTTCTTCTTTCCAAACATGGCTCAGGTTTGACGACAGGCCTATCGTATGTTCAGGATATTTTTGATGATGCATAGACACCTAGATAATCTTAAGGCATATACCAGATATTTTTATTACGGTCGGACTTAACCTAATGTTTATTTGATGATCATTCCATTTTAGAAAGGCTTGTCTCGTTTGGGCATGTTGTCAATGTATTTCTTGACCTGGGGAATGGATTCCACTGCCTGTACCACCTTCTTGAAGACCGGGTACTTCTGTTCAAGGTCTGGCATCTGCAGAATATGCTTCAGAAGATCAAAACAACCGGCGAAGACGAAGTCTCCCCAGGTGAGCTGTAACGCAATTTATAATATATTTGAGATCTTTGAAGATATCATTGAAAAAGTAGAGTTATGAGTTTGGTGTATCTACTTGATGTATGGGTCCAATCTCATTATGAAACCACTAGCCGCGCCCCGCGATTTTACCCACGTTGTACCCGTTCCCGTGGGAATGACGGGAGTGGGTAAAACCACGGAGCGGTTCTAGTACGAAATAATGATTATGGTGAGTTTTGGCGTGTAATCTGAAAAGACTGATTACTAGCATTTAAACAGCATATTATTATGTTTCCTCACCTTGCCCAAAGCCAGATGTCCGTTATTCTTCTCAATGATGTCTGAGAGCTTCTTCAGCATGTCAGGGTACACGTTCTTCTGGAAGTCCTCAATAATCTTCGCTTTGCGATCTTCATCTGCGGCGAATGCTTGGTGAGCCTCTGTTGAGCGATAAAATAAAATTGTATATTAACTTCTGGTAGTTTCAGCTTTAAAAACAGGTTTAAAAGCATCTTTAGGATCAAAACTGAGTAGGTTTGTGGCCAACCCTGCCACAAACCAGGGCCAGGATTGGCGTCGGAGTTTTTAACCGCCTTAAGTCCTCCGACATGGTCTGACGATTGAAACAACCGGGGCCGACTGCTTAACGTGCCCTCCGAAGCCCGGTAGCGCTCAGATAGAAATGCCACTATCGACCATCCATCCGAGCTGAACCAACAACGCTTAGTCAAACTAGGCCACGAGCGCTACGTATAGATTAAGTGTCACACTCTTCGGATGCTACTCACTGGCTCTAATGTCGCTGAGGAACTCGACGTTCTGGTCGATCTCGAGCGCCTCCTCATCACTGCCGCCGGCGAGCCCGTACTTGCGGCCCAGGAACCGGGAGATGGCCAGCGATTGAGCGTACTCCTTGCCGTTCCATTCCAAGATGGGCATCTGACCGAATGGAGTCTCTGGATAAGGTAAGCATTAATGGTCAAATTAGCAGCGCTTCACAATTTTACCCGCGTGAATTTCGCCCGTCGTGCCCGTTCCCGTGGGAATTTCGGGATGAAAAATGGCGAATGTGGTTATTCATTTCAAAACGCATTATTCGGATTGGTTTCAGAGAGAGATTAGCGCGTACAAAGAAACAAAAATCAAATTCTAGCTTCATTATAATACTAGCAGAGCGGTTTCACCCGCGTTGTGACCGGTCTCGTAGGGATTTCGGGATAAAAATAGAAGAATTAGTCAAATCAGATTGACATTTTCCGAGATTGGGGCGTTCGAACAGAGAACTCTTTAGTTTTATTATACTTGTATAGATAAAATAAGCAATAAAAGGTGCAAGTGTAGTTTTGTCATTACATGAACTGAAGTTTCATCAGGCGTTCATTTAGAAGTTATTAATAGAACAAATAATACCAGCCGAATTTTGAACCTCCTGTTTTTTGAAGTCGGTTAACTAGAAGTTCTCTCGTAATAGTGTGTGTAATGTTACGTAATGTTTGATTGTGCAATAACAACATAAGAATAACCCAGGTGACCTTGACTCAGCAAATCATTTTGTTGTTCGAGTTCATATCGCATGGTCACAATGAGTTGCTCTTTTTGATAATTCGATATGATTCTTATATTTTTGTCAAATATATTCTAGATGTTTTTCGTTTGTCCCTTGTTAGCTTATGTGCTACTAACGGGTCTAGTATAGTCAAAATACTAGGTCTAGTCCTTAGGTAGACTAATCTATCCTGATCGACTTAAACAAAGTTGTTTTTATTCTGTTATTCCTAATATTATAAATATACTGGTTTCTCAAATTTATGCAAACTACTAATCCTAACTTCCTAACTAATATTATAAATGCGAAAGTAACTCTGTCTGTCTGTCTGTCTGTTACGCTTTCACGCTAAAACTACTGAACCGATTTGAATGAAATTTGGTACGCAGTTAGTCCAGAGCCTGAGAAAGGACATAGGCTACTTTTTATCGCGAAATTCCTGCGGTAACGGGTACAACGCGGGTGAAACCGCGGGGCACTGCTAGTTTTAAATAAAAACTACATTTGCGGATACACTTCGCTTTTATTTTACATTTTTATCTGACATTTCGCGAGCCGTGGTCACAGAAACGTCAGATAAACATGTAAATAGTCAAAATTAATAGATAAAAATGTAAATAGTAAAAATTAATAGATAAAAATGTTAAAGTGTGTCTGTAAACGTAGTTTCAATTAAAAATAAAGTAATATTTCAAATTACTCACTTGCTTTCAGCTCGGCCCATTCGTCCTGGGACACCCTGTGGTCCTCGAACTCCTGGTTGCCGTATGAGAGGAGCAGCCTGGGGGCTTCTCCGAGAGCCTTCAGGTTGAAGTAAGATAGCACTACTTTCGGCATTGTGCTGGGAAAGAGATAGATGTAGTTAGTTCGTACAGTGGCAGATTTAAGTTTTAAGAATGTGTTTGTATTGAAGCGGAGTGGAGCTGTGCAGAGTTCAACTGACCAATCACAACGCATTACGAAACATTTTGACAACGTCAATGTGATGTGCTTGGTCGATTGAGCCCCGCTCCGCTTAAGGGGTTGCTTCACATGCATGCAAACTCCGTCACGGGTGTTGGTTAAAAAACATGGCAAATATGGTCTAACTAAATCGATTTAGAATTTTACATTAACTAGTATACGAACAACGAAACATTAATAAGACTATTAACATATACAAAAACAAAGTCAAGCTAAAGGTATATTATATTTTTTTGACATCTCTCAATTGCTTCGCCATAATTAAAACATTTTAAAAAACTTAATTTTTGAATAGGAACGAAGTTATCGCGCGTTGCGAAAGGGGGCTACACGGAAAAAAATGTAACTACACTTTTTACGTCAGAGAGAGACAGACAGAGAAACATGTGCACGCCAGAGAGAGACAGCAGAGAAACATGCGCTCGTGATCATGAATGTGATGGGTGGCCGTCGATATTGAATGTTAAGCAACGGTTATCGTGATCATAAATGTGATAGGTGGTGGCCGTCGATATTGAATGTTAAGCAACGGTTGTCGCGATCATGAATATGATGGGTGGCCGTCGATATTGAATGCTAAGCAACGGTTGTCGTGATCATAAATGTGATGGGTGGCCGTCGATATTGAATGCTAAGCAACGGCTGTCGCGATCATGAATGTGATGGGTGGCCGACACTTTTTGCTATAGTAAGCCGTGCGGCGTGCGCATGTTTCTCTGCCTGTCTCTCTCTCTCTCTCTCTCTCTCTCTTATAGAAAGCAAGCCAGATATTTTTGTTTCGTCTTTCTATTTCGCATTGAACAGTGTGGTGTGTCGCAACGACTATTTTTGTTGATAATAAATAACCTTCGTTCCATCCGGGTGTCCCTTGACACCTCTCAAGTTTTTTATATTATTTAATTATGTATGATGGTAAGACTCAAAATATAATTGTGTGGCAAGTGGCCTTTTCAAATGAGATATTAAGTAGTTTTAGTAAAACAAAGTAATATGTAAATGTATCTTCATTGTCCAACGACTGTGGCCCATTACGTCGCAGAGAAATAATCTGTAAACAAGGTTGGCCCGCATTGTCACGAGCGGGGCAGCAGGCAGCGGGGCGGGGTGGGGACGGGGCACACAACAAATGAATTAACAGCCTCCGTGGTCTTGTGGTTTGAGCGCTCGGCTCACGATCCAGAGGTTCCGGGTTCGATTCCCGGTGGGGATATCTCACAAAAATAACTTTGTGAGACTGTCCTCAGTTTGGTTAGGGCATTGCAGGCTGAATCACCTGATTGCCCGAAAAGTAAGATGATTCCGTGCTTCGGAGGGCACGTTAAGCCGTCGGTCCCGGTTACTGTCTACGGATAGTAGTCGTTACATGAGCCATGTCAGAGGCCTTTGGCGGCTCAATAACTCTGACACCAGGATTGGTCAGGTTGACCATCTACTCGATGAAAAAAAAAACAAATGAACCAATTTCCCTCCCCTCCGCACGTGTCCTACGTGATTTATATTTAATTTACCTGTTCGTTTCTTTTGTACGTATTATAACACTTGTAAGCTTCCGAGGTCACGTTAAATCGAACTTACTTATAACTATTTAACATTACAATATTAATTTAATGCATGAAATAAAATACATAGGCATTAAAGTGCTTAAAAACCTTGTGAAAATCCTGTTATTAAATATGCTAACTCTATTTTATAACAGGTTTTTTAAAAGGTAATTATGAGGCCCACATTATTAAGCAGTAAAACAGTTTCTGTATTCAGGAATTTCATTAATTTCATATAACACAAAACATTTTCCCTCTATAGAAGAAATTATCTTTGGTTGGAAAACCGGTCATATTCATTTAAATTAAAATAAAAAAAGAAATAGATTGTACTTACTTACTATATTTTGTACGGAACATGCGATCAAGAACAACAAACGAGTTAAACTGAATTTGTAGAAGTCACAACTTGAAATAGAAACTCTTGTTATCATACAAACAGCATAATTTATATTAATTAGTGCTCGTATAGTCTTGCTATATCACCTGAGTTGATAACGTTCCTGTTCAAATTAAGTAGGTACTTACTAGTAGCGATCGTCTTACCCGCATTGTGCACATTTCTGCGGGAATTTCGGGATGAAATGGATTCCAGTGTTTAATTACTCTAATGTATAACTTATATTACTGTAAAGTTCCATCCAAATTCGTTCAGTAATTTTTACGTTAAAGAGTAACAAACATACATACACCGTCACAAATATTCGTCTTTTAAACATAATAAAGTTTTTATCAATCATATGGATTGATATTATATTATCGTAACGCTTCATAAAATGACTCTTCATTTTAGTATTGTAGATAAAGTAAATTACTTACAAGGCACTTTGCGATTCACAACCCTTAACCAACGTTAGAAACGTGAAGACAATGACGTCATTTTATACTCCGTATGTGAAGCGGAGCGGAGCTAATCAACTGACCAATCAGAAAGCGTTACCAAAAGATTTTGACAACGCATTGAGCGAATGAGCGAGCGTTGTGGTCAGCTTGATAGTTGCGGGTTCGATTCAACGGAGTCTATGTGCAGACAAAGTTGTTGGCTGTCAATTATAATGTTCTTCTTATAAAGTACTATTTGTGTATGTTTGTATGTTTAAGTAGTAAAAAGTATTTTTTTTATATATAATTTGGATCTTATCGAATTATCAAAAATGTAACTCATTACAATAATGCCGATGACTGAAAAAAAGTGATGATTTCACGGTTATAAAACAGATATCAAGAAATGACTCATTTGTGTTTTTTTTTGTTGAGTCATTATCATCAAAGTCCAAAAAGCTATCACACACGAATAGTACTTAGTTATACTTTATTTATTTTCAATAACTAAAAGTGAGCTATTAATTAAAAACCATATTAAAATACTTTACCCAATCAACTAAAATCAGTTAGGTAGTTCCTGTAATTAAATTATGGCTATTCTAAAGATAGGTGAGTAGTCATTTATTACGTAATAAATATTTTTATAACGTATTATTAGTTTATTTTACCTATTTAGAACACCCTTATAATTTGAAAGAAGTTCAAAATGTATTCTATTCATCATTTTTAATTGAATATGTTGACTATTGTTGACTAAATTGCTTCTTTTCATGTTGTATTTTATGTGGTGTAGAAATAAATGGTTTAAATGGTTTTAAATAAATTTACCTCCACGGCTTAGGTAAATTTTAAATTATAAGGAAAGTAGCGGACCGCTATCAAATGACGTTAAGCACAAAATGTCAACGTCAACGTCAAGACCGTAGATTGTAAAGATGCCCAACGGCAAATATCATCGATTTATATTTATATCAATAATGCAATCTCTCTGTATCAGTGCAAATCGATACGAAGTCCATCGAGGTTCAGTAAATCTTGTTAAACATATCAATCTAAGATAAATAAGTTAATCAAAACTAAAATTAAGGTATCGATTTGAATGCTTAACACATTGTTTTGAGCTGCAAACTGTCTGTAAACCAGTGCTATATAGATATTATCGAATCGAACTGCTAGTGAATAAACATCGATTTAATCACCATCGACACATCTGTCTGACTGACTGACATCTCTACATTTTTGTTGTGTTTTGTATTGATATGTGTAGTGTATGATTCAAATTCAAATTGAATTGAAGAAAACCATACCTTCATAAAGTTACTATAGCTATTTCGCCAAAGACTTTAGCTTTATGTAAGTGCATAAACTCTGCACCTTATTCAAATTTATACCAGTAAATACATAGCAAAATGAGTCAACGTCGGAGCAACAGACCACCACCTCAAGACGACGAGGATCCGAGCCTTGAAGAACATATTAACGAGTGCGTTAGATACATAGTTTGTAGAGAAGGCAGCAAAATACCGATCAAACGAGCTGATATCATGAAGCACTTGACCTCTGTATGCCAAACGTCGTCCAGTCATGTGAATAAGGTGATTGTTGGCGCCAACAGAAAGTTGAAGCAGGTTAGTTTGTTGTTTGTTTAATGTGGTGGGTCCCACAGCCGGACAGAGGTCTCCCGAACATCGCCAACAATCCATACATGCCATAGACATAGATACTTCTAAGTAAAACTGTGAATATGTTATGCAAGTCATACACAAACAAGTTTGCAGCGGCCTTATGCGGCGTCCAGTAAATTTTAAGGTGTAAGTAGACAAAGTAAGTAGATAAAGTGTCTGTCAAGTCGTATAGAGATGTCAAGGAGCTTGCATTGAATAGAAATAGATGGAGAAGTCTGCACCAGACTCACCGACAAGAGCCTTGCTCTTAAATTTATGATGATGAAGTAGATATGTCATGAACTTGTCGCCGCATCAAGTCCTCTGCAAACTTGGTGGTGAACTTGATTGTGAATGGCTTGCACAACAAAATGTTAATGTATCCAACAAGTAAACCCTCCAGCTTTATTCTTTTAAAACCATTTTATAATTCTACATTATAGATTTATGGCTACAAGTTAGTCCAAGTGGAATCTAAGAGTGGAGTCCAGTACATCGCAGTACTGACACAAGAATGTAAGTCACTGCCGGCCACAGTGACTGATAAACTGCAACGGAAGATTCTTATCGCTGCTCTCACTCATATTTTTATGTCTGGCAGTGCTGTGAAGGAAGGTAAGACAAATAATACTGTAAATATTTGTTAAATTGGATGGATTTTGATTTTGATCATATAGTTTATCTGTAATATGCAGTTAATACCTTTATATCTCGTAAGAATTAATTTTAGGTATTACCTCACTGATATTATCAATGAAAAAATATAACATAACAGGTTAACTCATGAAAAGACACACCACAGTAGGCCTAAGAATGCGTGATCTTTATATTACATACTAGCACCGCCCCGCGGCTTTTACCCGCGTTGTGCCCGTTCCCGTGGGATTTTCGGGAATTTTTATACACATAAACCTTCCTCTTGAATCACTCTATCTATTTGAAAAACCGCATCAAAATTCGTTGCGTAGTTTTTAAGATCTAAGCATACATAGGGACAGACAGCGAAAAGCGACTTTGTTTTATACTATGTTGTAGTAATTATTGCCCAATCTATTTTTTATAATTGTTATACATGTAACCAAATTTGGTACTTATGGCCGATTTTGTTCTTTTTCCAGACGAAATGTACAAGTTCCTCTCCGAAGCTGGTATTTTGGAAGAGACTGACCACGCTGGACGGAAGATTCTGACACATACACTCACTAAGCAACTTTATTTGACTTATTCTAAAGTGAGTGCTTTCAAACTAGGTCATAGTTATGGCATATACCTCGCATGTTTTTTAACTGGTACCTTGAACATTGTTTTGTACTGGGCAATACTGTGTCATAGTTTTTAGACCATCTATGACCAACTGCTTAACATCTTAGCTCTGAGATAGAAAGGCCACTCTATCAGCCTTCCATCCAAGTAAGGCAGACCTGAATGTTGCTTGATAATCGTGATGAATTAACATTGCTTAGTCAAACCTTAATATGCTATTTAATATGATTTTGTAATTTGAAATTACATTCATTAAATTTAATTAAAGTTATATGTCACTACATAGTATAAAACAAAGTCGCTATTTTTGTCTGTTTGTTTGTCTGTATGTTTAATCTTTAAAATTACGCAACGGATTTTGATGCGGTTTTTTGTAATAGGTAGAGTGATTAAAGAGGAAGGTTTTTATGTAAAAAAATTCTCGAAATTCCCACGGGAACGGGCACAACGCGGGTAAAACCGCGGGGCGCTGCTAGTATCTTATAATTTAACGACCTTATTCATAAACGCTTATTAACTGCACTTTAGCTATCAAATTGTTTGTCCCTTTCCGACATACGCTATTTGCCAAAGAGTGAAAGAGACAAAACACTTTAAAACACTGTTTAAGATAAATATCGTTTATGAATAAGGCGGTATATCTTTAATTTAAATGCTTTGGTCCATACAGAATGTTCCATAGACTCCCATGATCATAAAAGACAATGTTTTTTATTAAAAATGTGCAGTTCCTTAAGCAACTATAAGGTTTGATGTTGTTTTGTATTATTTTTATAGGTTGGTGAAGGCGACTTGGTCAGAAATGTGTTTGACTGGGGTCAGAGAGCGATAGAGGAGATCCCTAAGATGTTTTTACTCAACAAAATGGCACAGGTAATTATCAGGGGGGGGGGGGGGGGGTCAGTTACTCCTATTGCCCCTCTCTTACTGGTCTATACTTCTATACTAATATTATAAAACTGCAGCGTTTGTTTGTTTGTTTGAACACGCTAATCTCAGGAACTACTGGTCCGATTTGAAAAATTCTTTGTGTAACGGATAACCACATTCAACGTGAAGGCTATACGCTATATTTCATCCTGAAATTTCCACGGGAACGGGTACAACGCGGGTTTAGCCGCGAGTCGCTGCCAGTATTAGAATAATCTGCCAGTATTAGAATAATCTGCCAGTATTAGAATAATTAGTAACATGAATTTCATTTAGTAGTATCGTATTAATATTTCGTTGTTTTCAGGCGTTCGATAAAGACGTCACTCATTGGTGTGAACAGCATAAAGATGCAGCCGCAGAGTCTATAGAGATTTCATAATGTTATAATAATCATCTTTATTGTGCTTCCGATGGCACGTTAAGCCGTCGGTCCCGGTTACTTTCTACGGATAGTAGTCGTTACATGAGCCATGTCAGAGGCCTTTGGCGGCTCAATAACTCTGACACCAGGATTGGTCAGGTTGACCATCCACTCGATGATGATAGTGATCTTTACTGCACATACCCGCCTCAAGTTAATTATAAGTTGATTAAAATTGTTATGTAATTTTATAAAAGCGTTGTTTTCTTCTATAACATGATTGTACTACTAAGCCAAACACTAATAAAATATACTTCAAGGAACTAATATTTTCATTGCCTACATTAAAGTCGAATGTTCTAAAACACCTTTATCAAAATCGGTTTCTCCATTAAGAGAGCCAGTTACAATTACAATGAGAGAAGCTTCCACACACATACGTTAAACATAGAAACAATTTATTGGGATTTGGGTTATTTACAATTTCCATAATTTATATACATAACTAGCTGCGCCCCGCGGTTTCACCCGCTTTGTACCCGTTCCCGCGGGTATTCGGGATGAAAAATAGATGTTGTCCGATTCTCAGGCCTACCCGATATGTACACAAAATTTCATGAGAATCAGTCGAGCCGTTTCAGAGGAGTATAATTACGCACCCCGTGACGCGAGAATTTTAAATTAGAAGATATTCCAAACCATAATAACGCCCTCTACCACCCGCGATCTGAACTAACATCGTGCATCATAGTAACTATGAATATTCTGTACACTCCCCTAATTTAAATACCCCGCCGCAGAACAATGTTCCTATCATGTTTCCTTCCTTTATTTCCAAATCTATAGTAATTTTCAAAATTTTACTAACTAAATACCACAATTAGAAATCTAAAATTCTAATACATTTATTCTACACTTTTAAAATGTCGTTAAACAGACTTAGTTTTTAAACTTATCTAGATTGGCCTAGACGCTAGACTTGGATCGATATTAACGAGAGAACGGGCGGTGCATCAGTGCATCGTACGGGAATTTCTTTTAAAAGGGTTTTAAGTCGTTTAAATACGTAAAATGGGGTGATAGTTGGGTAGTTTGGGTTGTAATGCTAAAGTATTTTGTGTGATAAAAAGTGATTGGTTAATATCTGCTAAATATTACTGCTGATTTGAATTTCCGGCCATCATCGCAATGGATGTAAGTTGCGTTTTCATAATTATAATATCCGATTCTCCGATATATTATGTTTCATTTCTATTAGAGTGATAGTAATTGTTATCACAACTTTAGTAGGTAAGAATGGGTACCTAAGTAATTATGTTTTAGTGTTAGTTTATGTTTGAAATTAAGCCTAATGTATATACCAGTAAAATATAATATTATCTTAAAACTCTTTCGAACACTTTTTAATCATCGGCAGTAAAAGTGATGCTGATACCCCATTGATTGTTAAAGTAGGTATCTGGACTAAAACGAGAGCGGGTCATGATGGGGCAATGACCTAGGTCACCTTACGTAAAATAAAATCAATATCAATGTCCTTCTCTAGAATATTCTCTATTGAAAATACTTCTGTCGGACTAATAAAATATTGGACAATTTTAACTACCTAAGTACGACCTTCCTAATATAAATAGACTAAAAATCAATAGAGGGTAGAATTAGGTACATATGATTCCGTGCTTCGGAGGGCACGTTAAGCCGTCGGTCCCGGTTACTTTCTACGGATAGTCGTCGTTACATGAGCCATGTCAGAGGCCTTTGGCGGCTCTATAACTCTGACACCAGGATTGATCAGGTGGACCATCCACTCGATGAAGAAGAAGAAGATTAGGTACATTAAAGGTATCGGTCATGTCATATAGAGATGTTGAAGTGTTTGCACTGAATAGCCCTTGTGATGATGACTTTTTCTTTGTCCATTTCTAGTCATAAATTTACCGTCTTATTCATAGATGCTACTTAACTTAAACACTGTTATAAAGTAGTTGTCTCTTTTGCTCTTTGTAAAATACCGTTTGTCAGAAAGGGACACACCATTTGAAAACTTTAATCTATATATATAAAATTCAGTCATGACTGACTGACTGATAATCAACGCACAGCGTCAACCGCTACACCTAGCAACATGAAATTTGGGAGAAAGGTTCTTCAAGTGACCTAGGTGCACACTAAGAAAGGATTTTCGAAAATTCCTACGGGAACGGGCTCAACGCGGGCAAAGCCGCGGGGCGCTGCTAGTGCTTTTATAAAGCGTTTATGAATAAGGCCTTTTGAGGGTTTATGAATAAATATGTTTCAGTTCCAACTGTACCTCCTGACGGGCCGCACCGCCACCTCCACGTACCATGAAATCATTCCTCAGAACCGCCCCGAGATCTTTGCAGCCATGAAGCGTAAAGACCTGGCATTCACCGTAAAAGTCGCAACAAACATCCTAAAAACAGAACAGAAAATACCTCTTGCCGTCAAAACTGGGAAAGACAACTACCGATCATTAACCCTTCGGAATGAAGGGAACAAGGCGTATGCTGCTCTGCAATATGAAAAGGCGTTAACCCTTTACAACCAAGCGTTGATGTATGCGTCGCCAGATTCTCGCGATTTCAAGCTCGCTTTAGGGAATCGGTCTGCAGTAACGCATAGGATCGAAGCGTATTCGGCGTGCATAGCCGATATTAATATGGTGATGAGCAAGGACTGCCCGGAGGAGCTGGTGGAAAAGATGAAGAAAAGGATGGAGGATTGTAAGAAGAAGTTGGCTAGAAGAATTAAGCCTGGGTAAGAATATCTTAGATGGTTATTAGAGATAAGTATTGCTTGTTATAGAGATATATCTTGCTTGCTCAAAATATTCACTAAACCTTTAGGAAAGCTAAAGTTTAGTATCTAGAAAGTCTAGTCAACAAAACATACAAAAATTACATAGTTTCCCTAAAGATCCCTTTATAAACCAATGTCTCCTATTTAGATTACATATTACTATTGCCACGCAAATAACCAGTATGTAGATCCTGCTATCAAATGTCTTTACCACTTCCAGCCCCAGTAGACAAGACCCTGGCATCGTGGCAACATCAAAATTCTTTGAAAAGCTATCAACAAACCCTCGGATACCATGCGTGACCGAGGACATAGGGGTCATCGTCGACCCTGAGCGGAAAACCGTAGCCGCTGCCCGAGACATCAAAGTAGGCACCTTGATATCCAGGGAAACAGCCAACGTGTCCCAACTCAACGACGCCAACAAGTTTTTAGCCTGTAGCTATTGCCACAAGTTCATTTTGTCCCTCATCCCATGTCCCAAATGTCCTAATGTCCTCTACTGCGACGAGCGCTGCATGAACTTAGCCTACGAAGAATACCACAAGATAGAATGTCACATCACTGACGTTTTAGAGTGCGTGCCAATGGCTGTGCGCATGGCTTTCAAGGCCGCCGTTAAAATCAAAGATCAGTGCAAAACATGGGAAAAATTCATCGAGCATTCCTACATTTTTGGGACTGAGAGGATCATTTACAGTACCATATCAGAAATGTATGACAGTAATAATCCACTGTCTTTGCTCTGCATTGATGATTACAAGAATATTGTCACTGGACCAATGTATAACGTCGCTTTTGATATCGCCATATTGGTTTACTACATGGAGCATAATATTCCGATGTACCTTCCACAAGGTGCGAACAAAAGGAATATGGTGATTGGAGCTTTGGGACGTACTATAATGGCTCTATCCCTATATTCAGTCCCGACACTGATGCCTGTGGTTGCTGATGACACTAGTGATGTAGTTAAGTACAAGCCGTATAACTTTGGATGGTTTTCGTTCACGTCCAAGCTGAAGAACAATTGTAATCCAAACGTGATTCCTATGGTGCTGTTTAAGGAGGTGGTCCTGATATCTGTTAAGCCAATAAAGAAGGGGACCGAGATCACTTTACCTTATATGTGAGTTTAGTTTATTTCTTCTCATAATTGAAGATATTTCTTTTCTTTCCTTTCTGTTTAACTTGACTTTTATCTTGGTATCCTTTGCATCTGTCTGTACAATCAAATCCAAGCTTCGAGCGATATCATTAATTATAATATATTTCGTCAATTGTGGATCCTGTTTGGGGGTTTAATTTAGTTTAGCTAGTTAAGTACTTATGACAGGAAACGTGTTGATTTGAGAGTTCTTGACCACCCCAAGATCTACTTACATACTATACTCCGCTCGCTCCGCCCGACTATCGCAATCTGACTGCCCTCTTTATATTCTCTTTGTTTGTGTAACTGTAGGGTTCTCCTTGCTTCATCTCCCTTCACTTTCAAAACCATTTCTTCCAGTGGCCACTGGATAGACATGCCCATGAGTAAGAGCGACCGTCGAAAGTCCATGTTCGCGCTGACTGGGCGGATCTGCGCTTGTGTCGTGTGCAGCCGTGACGTCGTAATACCCTCCTCCCACCCGCTTACTCTGCTGCAGTTCAGGAACTTGAGGAGGCTTCAGATGCCAGAGGTAAGGATGTATCCAAGATTATAAAAAAACGTCAGAATTTTAAGTTGGAACAGTTAACATTTTGACGTTTTTTTCTCCTTAATTACGCTTATGTTGTGCCAATAATCATCTCGTGCCGAGCCTTCAACTAAAAGTCATATTCAATTCTAAATGTAGGTGACATTGTTTAAACGCTAACGCTCTACTATCGCTTAAACTGAAGAAAGCAGTAAGCAGTCATGTTGAAGGCCAAATAACCAAGTGGGTGGTCCAAGAACTTTGGAACGCCCGGCCCATGCAAACAGGGCCAGAAAGTGTTACAAACAAATGCTTGTGCCATTAAAGTTGTGAGAGGTGTACTTTTCTGTGGCAACGCAGGTGGAAAGGATGAACCGATTTCTACTTTTTTGAAAAAGGGATAGGTAGGTTAGATACTTAATATAATAACTATGTATGTAATACAATTCCAGATAATATCCGCTTTCGGCCCCGCCACCATACCGACCCTGTTCCCTCGTCTCTGCAAGACCCTGGCTTTCCTCGGCGATGCTCCATTCTCCAGGGAATTCAAGGAGGTTTACTTACTCTACAGAAAATGTATCAACTACTTTCAGTCAGTAAAGTACCCTCAGTTTTTTATCGATAACTTTGAGGCGTATATGGCTAATGCTACTGTCTATGGTTAGTTATGTAGTTAAAAAGGGTAGGAGTGAGAGGTCATCCCCCTTTAATTATCAATATCTATAGATAATGAGCAAATCGTTGCACGTTGTCTGAATGAAGAGCATAAGGTTTAGAAAAATAAATGTTTAGTTTAGTTCCATTTATTGTCCGCTAGGGGCGCTGTTTTACTACACGTTAAAATTGTTCTACTTCAATCGCAGTATTTTATACTGTGTCTTAATTAATATTCTGTGTGTCTATAAAAATAATCATAATTATTGATATAAAAGTTTCTATTCTAAGTGTCTATTATAAATGTATGGTATAATTATATGTAGTCTAAAACGTCTGCTATCGTCGACTTGGCGTAAATTGTGTTAAATAATATTAAAATGTTTATATTATTCTCTAATCTCACTGTAACTATCAGTGAGTTCAGTTATATACAAATATCTGGCCTTTGCCCAACAGTGGGTTGTTGGGGACAGAGAATACTTTTTGACTTTTATTACTCTACATAACTTTTTACTGTGTATTTTTGATGTAACTTCTATGTGTCTATTATCACAAAATATTATAAAAGTAAGCCTTACATTTACATATATACTTGATTCATAAAATTAGCTAGTAGTCAAAACAGAGATCGCCCGCTGGAGGCGCTGTTTTGTTGTGCCAAGTAATGCCAATATTAGGTAATGAGAAAATACAATAAGGCTGTCTCCACAGTAATAAAAAGCTACGTTGCTTCGCTACGTTTGGTATGATTGGTGGATACCAACATCGACCTTTGATATTATTGGTTAATAATTAAAAAACATTACAAACGTAGCATAGCTGACGCATAGCATAGATTGTGGAGAGAGCCCCTAAGTACTAATGTATGTAGAATACGTCATTTTAACATTATAGATCTTAGTATCTGTTTATAAGTACCTAATTCGCTTAAGTATCAAGCTAGTAAGTAAGATAATCTTAACTATTAAGTACTGGATTCTTCGTATAATCATTTTCCATTATAATAATCAATTTAATATTCTTATACTAAATTAAATCCCTGTGGTCGAACGTCATAGGTACCTCATTTTCACCCCAAGTCAATCCTCTGTGATTGACAACACGAGTAAAACCACAGGACACTACTTGTATATTGTAACCTCATCGTGAACATGAACTAAAGATGAACTAATATAGAAGTAGAGTTATTTAATTTGAGAAAAGTGAAGTTGCAGCAAGTTTTTAGGGTTGCCATTTAAAAAAATAATTTAAACATGTCTTTTTCTTGTGACTATTAAATATATAATAATCATTAATATTTAGGAATTCATAAATATAACAGATATCATTATGGTGTACTTTAAACTTAAGTTTAATCTAAGCTAAGTATTTACCTAAGATGTTTATATGATCTATACTCGGAATTTTTATTAGATTCCAGATTTGACATTAGCTACTGTCATTTTGTCAAATAATGATACCACATATAATAGTGTAGTGTAGTGATACGAATATCTTATTTCATTGCGAATCGATATTTTGTATCCGAGATGTATCCGATGTATTTTCTCATTGTTTTTTACTTATTATTAAACTAGATTATATAAGCTTTTTTTTGACACCAATATATAATTACTTGGAATGAACAGTCTAGCACATTAACCAAAACAAACAACGTTTTTTTTTCTGTTTTATTTGTCATGTTCCTTCATGATCACATTTTTTTATTTATTTCACACACAATTATAAAAGAAAAGTCTCAGATCGTTAATTAATCGTCAAAACTAAATTATCGGTTCAGAAATATTTAATTTCCTGATATACTTAGTTTACGAGAGTAAAATTAAAAACGAGAAGAATCGATCCGGAAATATTCCATTTCCATATCGAATAATTTCGCAACGTCACTATTTAGTATTTGTCATAATGTTGCAACACTGAAATTGTCAAATCTGGAATCTAATTAAAATTTTTAGTATAGTTGTGTAGGTACCTAATGTGAACTTTGGACCTATTCTACAAATTATCTATTCTTAAATACTATCGGTGTCGTCAGTAAGTTTATCGAATCTGTTCTAAGTGTTTTAAGGATTCCCAAGTTTATTCAATAAAATAAAATAAACGGTTGTAGTTTTATTCAATGACTAGCAGCGCTCCGCGGTTTTACCTACGTTGTGCCCGTTTCCGTGAGAATTTCGGGAAGAAAAATAACCTATAACCTTCCTGTTGAATGTGGCTATCCATTGCAAAAAGAATTATTCAAATCTGTCTGTTAATTCTCAACGTTACCTCGAACATACATACAAACAAACAAACAAACTTACAAATTTTACCTCTTTATTATATTAATATAGATTATCTGCAGATAAACATAAATACCTGTGTGACTCATATGCTGATAAAGATCCTATACAATTAAATGTAATGTATATAAGTAAAGTGGTAATGTATGTTTTAAAAAAATCAACATAAGTATTCTCTTGTTTCACGAAGAAGGTGTAAGAACTAAAATACACTAACCCAAAACTCCTTATTTTATTCTAAGGAGGTTTATGTATTGTTCAACTACCTACATTATTGTCTGAGATTATTGTATGGCATTTAATCTTCGCATTTAATTGAAAAAAAAACTAAAATAATAATTTAATAAAACTACACAACCATTTATTCTACTTCTTAATTCTACAATATATGAATAAATAGATCTATCTATTATTGCTTTGCAAAAACATAAACTGTAGGATATTTTATATAATGACTCGGTTTAAAAGTTTAAATAGTACGCGCTGTACATTGAAGAAAATATTATCTGTGCAAGTAAAGTATTGGCTGATTAGTGATGTGCGTATGGACCATGCATTTTATCAAAACTTTAAAAAACGTTTTAAAAATGAACGAGTTTAATGTAACTTTGCGACCTACCAAGGAAATTCTTTATGCTACAAAGTTGTGACTGAATGGGCAACAATATGAGTACTATAGAATGAAAGAAAATATATGTAAATTTTCTAATGAAGAACCTCCTTTATTATAGATAGATGGTTAAAATTTGGCTATAGTTTTGTAAAATTTCCAACGTACAATTCATTTTATGTAATACTTACTAGTTTTTAAAGTTGTATATTATTAGTTAAGTTATCATGGTTATCATGAATTACATGTGTCAGTTTGAGATAGGTATATTTTTATTAATAAATATGAATACTTACCTAAAATTTTGGTTAATTTAGGAGAATATCGAACCTTGATCTAGTCACTATTCTCTGGTATTCATGGGTCTAGAATAGGTATTTATTTTACAAATTCTGATAACGTGAGTTTCAATCTGTGTCGATATTTTACACCATATACGCCCTTCACTATAGACTTCAATTAAGATCTTTTGTAAACAAACCATGTGACAACGAACAGACGTCAATAGAACGTTGACAGTGACAGTATCTAAGTCAAACGTCAAAGTCAGATTTCAAATTTGATTTTATTTAGTTTTATTTCAACTATCTATCGTAATTTTTATCAATACGGATTCACTATACACGTTTTTCCATCCAAATCGCAACTTATCGCTGCATGCGACTACATTAAAGTATTTTATATAGTGTAATTTAAGTGTTAAGTGTTATAAAACATGGCTCAAGCGGGTGCAGTGCCAAAGGAGAGATACATTCCAAATGCGCTGAAATTTGCGTTTGGTGGCCTTGCCGGGTTCGAAAGTTTGATTTATTTTAAGATTAATAACTGTCCTTTACTCAATATCAATGTCATTAACATATATAAATAATTATTCTTCCACACTACTGTATACATTAATTCCAATTTGTACTTACACTGTGCCAATGACGTTATATTTAAGACGTCTCCGATAATTGTTAAATAAATACTTTACGTTAGATATGTCGTACGCCGGCCTCGATAAATTGCATAAATTAATTGATCACGATAAACGAGCCAACGTAATTATTACAACAAGCATGGATAAACGATTTATTATCAAACTTATCAATATTTATAAATGGTCATGTAGAGTAATAAAAAATATACCTATGTAAAATGTAATGGTTCGATATTTAATCATATTTTAGAATATAGGTATCTAAATATTATTTTCTAAATGGCATTATATACTTAGATAATCCATTTATTTAGAAGGCAAAGTTTAGTCTTTTAAAAAGTTATATTTTCTGTACTACTGTAATGACTTTGAAACAATCCTTGACTCCAGTAGCATAGCATGCTTTCTAATCATTAAGATATCTACTGTAGTTCATTGCGTAACATGTCTATAGAAAAAGTTAATAGAAAATAATTTAAATGATATGCTTATTAAGAATAAATAATACAAAATTAGGGACGGTCTTTGCAGGATTTATGAACTAGCAGTTTACGGGGTATCTATATAATCAATCTATTTAATTAACTAACATTTAAAAATAATATTGTGACCAAAAAAAATGTTAAGTATATTTTAAATTTTTGGAAAGCAAACAAAAACATTGCTGAAAATCAAAGATGAATGATTAATTATTTAATTCTTAACATTATTTCCTCCTCACTGTACTGATATCTTCAGTGAGGTGAAAGGCCTTTGCCCAGCAGTGGGACATTAAGGCACCATACATGCTGAATTACAATCTGAACACTCTACAGAATAGATGCTCAGTATTGCAAAAAAAATTACGACATCCACACACATTAAAATTTTTAAGATGCTTAATTTTCACTATGATTTTTAATGTCTGACAAGCATGCATTCTGATTTTTCAGACATGTGTGATGCAAAGGTCCTGAAATTCAGTTTCTTTATTCAGAAAATGAATTCAGATTGAGATTCAGCATGTATAATGGCGCCTAGGGGTTTCCTTAGGGATTTTCCTTAGAAACAGAGTGGTGTGGAGACTGATTCACCAATCACAGCGCATTGGGATTGTCAAAGAACACATAACATTGTCAAAATATTTTCGTGATGTATTGTGATTGGTCAATTCAAAGCACACACACACACACACAACAGAAACACACACTAAAAGCTTCTTTTTTATCAGAATGGCAGCCACTTGTGTGGTCCAGCCCCTCGACCTGATCAAAACTCGGATGCAGCTCAGCGGAGGCGGCAAGTCCTCGTTCACGGTCGCCGGTGAAATAGTGTCGAGAGAAGGATTCGCCTCGCTGTACACTGGACTGTCTGCCGGCCTGCTGAGACAAGCTACTTACACTACAACCAGACTTGGAGTTTATAACTACCTGTTTGATGCTTATAAAGAGTAAGTATTCGTTTTATAGTATCTTTAAAGCTCAGTAATATGGCTTGTCTATACTATTTGTGCTTCAGAAGAAAAACGCATTAGGTCCCAGTTGTTTCTTCAACGGCAGTGTTGACTATTTGAAATGAATGAATATAGTAAAGCTGAAGTTTGACTTTTTGTTTGTTTGCACTACCTTAGAATTACCAGTCGTACTTATATGACAATATATTTTTGTATTGAATAGCTACATTCACAATGAAGGTTATGGAATACTTTATGTATCCCGAATTTTTTGCGGGAATGGGCAACACAGGGGTAAAACCGCGGGGCGCTGGGTTATAGCAATTTCTTTCGTAAGAATATACGCTGAATTACGCTGCATTCTATATAGCAGCCCATTGTGAAGGCTCGTAGTATCGCGCTGCGGATGTTTTCATTGTCCAGTGTTACACGACCGAACGTCAGAAGTCAGAAACATAAAACAAACAAGACTCGAGCATTGATAATACGTAGAGCGAATTAGAGCAATGAATACGCTTCAAACGTGGTCCAAGGGTATTCTTAATACGTCCAGTAAATAAGCTCTTAGGTGTCCAATGTCTTTTCAAGGCCATTGTGTTAATCAAGACAGGCTCAAAACCGGATTTAGCCTTGAGCAAAAAAGCACAAGCCTAGGACTCCTCAATAGAATAGATCACTTAAATAAAGGCTTTAGAGGCCCAATGCCAGGTGCCCAGAGTTTCTTAGTTTATTGGGCTCTCTAGGAGTGCAAATTATTCAGGTTTAGTCTATACTTCTACACTAATATTATAAAGAGGTAAAATTTGTAAGTTTGTTTATTTGTATGTTCGAGCTAATCTCGGGAATTATCAGTCCGATTTGAATAATTATTTTTGTAATAGATAGCTACATTCAACGGGAAGGTTATAGGCTACTTTTCATCCCGAAATTTCTATGGGAACGGGCACAACGCGATAAAACCGCGGGGCGCTTCTAGTTTATTAATCCTAACTTCCTAACTAATATTATAAATGCGAAAGTAACTCTTCTGTCTGTCTGTCTGTTACGCTTTCACGCTAAAACTACTGAACCGATTTGAATGAAATTTGGTACGCAGTTAGTCCAGAGCCTGAGAAAGGACATAGGCTACTTTTTATCGCGAAATTCCTGCGGGAACGGGTACAACGCGGGTGAAACCGCGGGGCACTGCTAGTTATTATATAACAGAAAAAAAATCACTTATTCCCGTGAGAATTTTGTTATAGAAAAGTAATGCAGGTTATGAAATAACTGTATTTTTTAATTAACCTTAAGTGTCCCAATGTTGGAAAGATCTACCCCATCGCTTTCCAGACATCTTTGTCCAAGGCCCGCGTAGTAATGGAATTGTTACTAAAAAATATCTGAAATCTGAGTATGATGTGTTAATATTACCTAAATTACTGTAAAGTTCCATCATACTCCATACACCTGATAGTTTTCACGTGGGAGCCGACCGATGGTATCGTGTTAAATGGCTGATTAACTAATCCTTGGTTAGATTATCTCGCCTACTTAGATAATGTACCTTTTAAGTTAATGATTTGAAGTGCATTTATATTATAACCAAGTTATCCGCATTGGGTTTACCCGCATTGCACTAATTTTTATAAGGATTTTGGCATTAAAAGCAACTTTGTTTTGTCTTACAAACTTTTAGCTATCTGTTCGCCAATTTTCGTACTAATACTTTCAGTAGTTTTTGCGTGAAAGAGTAACAAACATACATCGATACATTCTGCCAAACTTCCTACTAATCTTATCCTACAAATATTATAAATGCGAAAGTTTGTGAGGATGTATGTATGTTTGTTACTCTATCACGCAAAAACTACTAGACGGATTTGGATGAAACTTCACAGTAATATAGGTTATATATCAGAATAACACATCAGATATATTTTATCCCGATATTCCTGCGGGAACAAGTACAACGCTGATAACACCGTGGGGCGCGGCTGTTTTCATATAAATTCGATCAGTAGTTTTTGCGAGAAAGAGTAACAAACAAGAACTTATATTGTTCTAGTATTAGACCGCCAGTCAAGATGTATCCAACGTTTATACATCTATTTATCAGTTGCTATGTGTTGTAATAACGATGACGCAAACCAACGTCCATGATGAGAAGACAAACAAATGAAATGGGAAAACACTTTATTACCCAGTCTATAGGTACAGGTTCGTCTACACTAATATAACATAGCTGGAGAGTTTGTTTTTGTTTGTTTGAACTCGCTCGGAAACTACCGATTTGAATAATTATTGTTGTAATCGATAGCCACATTCAACGGGAAGGTTAAAGGCTATTTTTCATCCCAAAATTCCCACGAGAAAGGGAACAACGTGAGAAAGACCGCGAAGCGCTACTTGTTTAAAAAATATATATTTTATAGCAGCGCCCCGCGGTTTTACCCGCGTTGTACCCGTTCCCGTGGGAATTTCGGGATGAAAAATAGCCTATAACCTATCTATTACAAAAATAATTATTCAAATCGGACTGATAATTCCTGAGATTGCCTCGAACATACAAACAAATAAACAAACTTACAAATTTTACCTCTTTATAATATTAGTATAGATATCAACTTTTCCTAAGGAATCATTTGACAAATGGGCAAACTTCGTATTTTTAGTATAATAACTCCATCAATCAATCTCATGGTCTCATGAAAGGTGACGTATGTAGCATTACTTTCCTTTCCTATCAAAGGAAAAATTACGTTCTGTTTGTTATGATTAATAATTTTATATATTAATAATTATCACAATATGTGACTACCCGCGCGCTCGGTTTCACCCGAATTGTACCAGTTCCCGCGGGAATTTCGCGATAAAAAAGTAGCCTATGTCCTTACTCAGGCTCATGACTATGTACCAAATTCATTCAAATCGGTTCAGTAGTTTTAACGTGAAAGGGTGACAGTTTGTGATTGATGTTTTAAACTTTTAGTTTTTTTAAGATAAACGGAGACATTTTGTAAGAAACCATGTCATCGAATTTAAACACAATAAAACTGCATTAATGAATTTTTGAAAATAGCTTGCTATGCCCGGGAATCGAACCGGCAAAAATGTGAAAAAATAACATGCCACCCTGTATAGTCTTCTCTATTATACAAGTATCAAGTGAATGCTATTGACCTGTGTTATTTCAATATGATAAGGTATTGTATGATAATGATTAAACAAACACTGGACTTTACTCCAATAATGAACGTTAATACAACCCATTAAGATTGCTTATTGTATAATTAAGTGCACTTTGATAGTTATGTAATAGTAAGCCAAGCAATATTACACCTTGTGAAATACAGAATAGAGAAACTAGTTGAATGTAAGGTACACTATAATAAAATTGTAGACAAGGTTAATTTAAAAATGTTTTCATCCATGTTTTATTTCAGTTTAGAGGGCAGATAGAGTAAATATAGCTGGACTTATTTTAATAAAGTAACGTTGGTTTTGTTAGATATGATTACAGAGACCTTCAAAGCAAATGAAGGTGTCATAATAAACTAACCGCGCCCCGCGTTGTTACGCGGGTACGCGCAGGAATTTCGGAATAAAATGTATCCCATATGTTATTCTGATGTATAACCTATATTACTGTAAAGTTTCATTCAAATCCATCGAGCATTTTTGTGTGAAAAAGCAACAAACATACATCCATCCATCCTCACCAACTTTGGCATTTATAATGTATTATTGTATAATAAGTAATTTATCTATTTACCAAGTTACTCAGTGAACAATGCATCGTTAGCTGTAGAATACTCAAACATTTCGCTTTGTATTCGTAATAATACGTTCTTTGTAAAAGCGATAAGTATTATATTACATGTCTGTAAGTACCTCGATAGTGAGTCAGATACTTGTAAGCAATTTCACTGTGTACTTGTAAAGGGGAACTTTTGATCCTATTAGGTATAATGATACAGAATAACACACAGAATACTTTTTATACACGATTCATGGCGTTAGGGCAGATACACCAATAAATATTTCCATATGATTCTCCTAAAAATTCTCATATACTTAAATCCTCCTAAAATTACCATACAAAACATCTTAAAATTCCCATACGAATCCCCTCAACGTTCCAATTTGAATCCCCTTAAACTTCCACACGAATGTCCTTAAAATTTCCCATATTAATCCCCTTAAAATTTCCACACGAATCTCCTCAAAATTCTCACATATAAGCCCATAAATATCTTTTAAAATTCCTGTACGGAAGCCCCTAAAATTCCCATACCAATCCCCCCCTAAGATTTCCATATGAATGCCCTTAAAATTCTCGTGTACCTTTCAGGAGGAACAAGGGCACGGCGCCCGGTTTCGCCACCAAGACCCTGCTAGGTGTAGCCGCGGGCTCCATCGGCGCGTTCGGAGGCACTCCGGCGGAGGTGGCCCTCATCAGGATGACGGCTGACGGGAGACTGCCCAAGGAACAGAGGAGGAACTACAAGAATGTCGCTGATGCATTGATCAGGTTAGTGAAGTCGATTTCTGTGGATACAACAAGGCATATCTTAAGGATTTGTGTGTCTGCTCCCTGGTACGGATTACAATCTGGTCATTTGACAGGTGCAGTAATCAGGTAGAACCGGTGATCCGGTATCTTTAACATTATATCCAGTCGGATTGAAAATTACGCTGAATCCCATTTTTATTGGTGATACCTGTTCGAAGTTTTATTTTCAAAGGAATCACTTTTGGGGCTCTGCTAGAGTCGAAATAATACATTTTAGTAATATTTCGACTTTAGCCAAGAATTTTGATATTGCTCTTTACTGACGATTACATTTTGTCCAATATTAAGGGTGCAATACCACGAATGCTCTGTAATGCAACTTTTATCCATTAATCATATCAAATAGAATATAGCAACGTAACATACCATAGATCCATACCATAGAGTCTATGCTATGGATCTATGGTATTTTACATACCTTTTCATCTATGGTTTATGGCATAGAGCATAGATGGAAAGGTTACTAAGGTGCTTGTAGATTGGGAGACCTATCCTACCCATTGAAATGGAATAAGCAGAGACTGAAAACCGCTTCTGAACTTGGCCATGCACCAAATAATTGTAAATGTATATGCATCTTGAAAATATGTAGGAAACACTGTATTGTAAACAACACCCACTTGGTTTTAGGAACTATATTTAGACACTAAATAAACCAAAAATATATTACGCAAGCCACTTCTTCAGGTAATGTAAAGCTTGTGACGAAACATACATTATTATATTATTATATTAGCCTTGGGTGTCCCATCGTTGGGCAAAGGCATACATACAAAGTATTATATTTAATTTTTGACTGCACTATCTTATAAACAAAATGATCAATACATTTAGTTCACATGTCAAGGACTGCATAAAACGCGTATCATATTATTAAATATGTCCGAGAGTCAATTAAGTATTTCAAGCAATGTAGTACTGGAAGAGTGACTAAAAGTTCCCGCGTCTAGGGGGAGGGGAGCGGAGTGGGGGGAATGTAAGTTCCCACTTGAAGTTTTCCCAAATAACTCTGAAACAGTGCGTCGTAGAGAAAAAGTGCCTTCTATGTAATGAAAGCTTATTACATTTTCAAACTACACTCCTAAAATGTAAAATTTATTTTAAAACACCACTCTTTTTATGAGCCAAAATTAAATAATTAAATGTGGCCAGTGTTTGCGCTGATATCTTCCGTGAGTTGAGAGGCCTTTCCCATATACGCTATTTCCCAAAGTGCAAAAGAGACGAACACTTTGTAATAGTGTTTTAGTTAAATAGCCTCCGTGGTCTTGTGGTTTGAGCGCCCGGCTCACGACCCGGATTTTCCGGGCTCGAGTCTCGGTGGGGGTATCTCACAAAAATCTCTTTGTGAGACTTTCCTCAGTTTGGTTAGGGCATTGCAGGCTGAATCACCTGATTGCTCGAAAAGTAAGATGATTCCGTGCTTCGGAGGGCACGTTAAGCCGTCGGTCCCGGTTACTTTCTTCGGATAGTAGTCGTTACTTGAGCCATGTCAGAGGCCTTCGGCGGCTCAATAACTCTGACACCAGGATTGGTCAGTTTGACCATCTACTCGATGAAGAATAAGAAGTTAAATAGCGTTTATGAAGATAGCGGTAACACTTTACTTAAACATTTTTCTGTGAATATTTCAGGATAGTTCGCGAGGAAGGCGTGTTGAAGCTGTGGCGCGGCGCCACCCCCACCGTCGCCCGAGCGATGGTTGTCAACGCAGCGCAGCTCAGTACTTACTCACAGGTACACACACCTTATAGATATATTACGTGTTCCCTGCGGTTTGACCTTGGAGCTTAAGAAAGCGTTTCCATAGGAGAGGAGCGATCCTAATCATAATGTATGACTAAAAGATTTTGACAATGTCAATGCCTTGTTTGACAATGTCAATGCCTTGTTTGACAATGTCAATGCCTTGTTTGACAATGTCAATGCCTTGTTTGACAATGTCAATGCCTTGTTTGACAATTTCAATGTATGAATTGTGATTGGTCGATTGCGCTCTTCCGCACGCACTCTAATGGAACGCCCTTGAATATTTACATCGCCAAAATCAGTAAAGACGTGTATCAAATTTCATCGAAATAAACCCCTGAGTATTAAAAACACTTCGTATCTGTACAAATTTTATAGAGGTAGGTTTTTTTCTAAACAAAATTTTTGGGCGTGACCCCACTAAATCAAAATAACGTAAATTTTCATACTAGCGCCATCTATAAATCGCGGATGGAACCACCGCAGGATGCAGCTAGTCTTTTATAAAACAATACTAATATCCCCTGAATTTCTTCCAGGCTCGTGAAATGTTCGTAAAATACATGTCGGAGGGTATTCTGCTACATTTCTGTGCCTCTATGGTCTCTGGGCTGATCACCACCATCGCCTCTATGCCTGTGGATATTATTAAGACTAGGTAAGTCTAAACTCCATTTAGATCGCATTAAAAATATATATATTAATATTTTGTGAAGAATCTTTTTATACAATTTTTTTTTTCAATCGTCCGCTAAGCGAACTCCGCGCGCGAAGTATTAATTCTCACCCTAAGGGCCTGTCCTTTGATGCGGAGCGAGGCTGCAGGAAACATTTCGTCCATTTGTCTCTGTCACTCGTACACAATATTGCCGTTTCACTCTGCCAACGCATTGTGGCGAGTGAGACAGATAGATAAAGGACGAAATTCTTCCTGATTGGCGACCGTACTTTACTATAAACTAAATGAGTACACAGTTGTGACATCATAAATCAAGCGCTCGTGGCGTAATTTGACTAAGCAGTGTTAGCTCATTGCGATTGTTAAGCAATGTGTAGCTCAACCCCTACTTGGATAGGTGGCCGATATTGGCATTTCTATATGAGCGCTACAGTGCTTCGGAGGGCACGTTAAATTGTCGGTCCCGGTTGTTGCAATCTTTAAATCATGTCCGAGGGATTTGGGCGGTTTAAAAACTCCGACACTAGGGTTACTTACACCGTAAATCTCTTTTCAGAATCCAAAACGCGGCCAAAGGGCAGAGTCAACTCGGTGTAGTAACGAACCTACTTCGCAATGAAGGAGTACTATCTCTTTGGAAAGGTTTCCTGCCATACTACGCCCGTCTAGGACCCCACACGGTCTTAACGTTCATATTCTTAGAGCAAATGAATGCAGCTTACTTCAAATACACTCCAAATGAAAATAAAATCTGAACCAACACACAAAGGTACGTTCAATAACGAGAGTTAATTTAATTTTAGCGCCATCTATTGGTAACTTTTTGAATTATATAACACTTTTTTTTAACGCCATTTTGTTACGAGATCTGGTATCAAACTGTTGACGATAGATGGCGCTATTTTCACTTTAATTTCTATCTGTTTATGTTTTTCAAAGTTTATTTTATTAAAGTTCGTTACAAAAAAGCACATTGCTAAGTTTTAGTACAAAATATAGCTGTCTCGCTTCTTTTTAATAGAGAAAAACGAGACAGCTTGTTTTATCTGTATCATTAGAAAACAGCTTTTATCGCTACCATTATAAAGGTTAATTTTGTTTGTGTATAAGTGAATCAATTGAACGAACGAATTACTGCAATCAACCAAAGTGCCTACTGTATATAATATAATGGGTATTTTGTAAGATATGTAAATAAATGAATTTATATGTATGTAGTATATATACAGTACAAATTGTGACTTTAGTCAGTAGTCAGTTATTGTCAACCAGTTAAAACTAGATAAATCCGCATAGGTCTGGAATAAACTAGACAAAATCTTTACCCAAAGTCTTGAGGTAAGTCTTATCTTTTTTAAGAAAGGTATTTGACTAAACCTATCTCTCTTAATAAGATAGAGCTATCTCTCTAAGACTCTATCTTTAGGAAAAGATAGATCTTAAGATAGCGGAACAAGACTAACAAATATGTTATTTTGAAAAATAATTCTCCATTAAATAAATTAATTTTGGTGCTCCTTATTTAATTAAAATATGTATTTATATTATGTGCCAAATCCGCTAAAATTATTTATTTATTTATTTACCTATTTTCATTATCTTTCAATCTAATTGAGTGGAATATTGGACCTGTTCATTACATTTCCATATTTTAAGGTTAATAAAAAAATGTTTTAGTTAAGCAGAGCTTATTTTTTGTATTTGTGAGTTTATTATTGCAAAAAAAAATTGAGTATATTAAAATAATTAAATTTTGAGTTTGTGACGGAATGAAAATTTATACTGTTTGTAAAAAAAGTTTTTGAGATTAGAAATGAAATTTCGTATAAAAAAACAATTGGTTGTCATTGATAAAGCACAAATATAAAGGCTATTGATGCATTTTAGATCTTGATGTGTTTTATTTAGGTTTATAATCGTTTGTAGAGTAATATCCATAGATACTTGTTGATTACGTGCGTATCCGCAATTCACAGCACGTTGTTCTTATTTAGTGACCAGTTTGAATAGTTTGAATGAGTTGTGTCATATCCTAGTGACATAACTGTGCTTTTATTTATAAAAAATATATATTTCCAGAAGCACTTTATTATTTGTGACTAATTTCGATTAATAAATGTTAGGTTAATAAATGATTGTTTTATATATCTTTCGTTTTATTATTACCTGGCTATGTGATTGTTTCCCTATATTGTTACCTGCCCGGCAAGCATATAAACGAAGACATATATCTACTCTTCCTGACCGATTTGGTAGAGAAACTGATGTTACTACTAATATATTGCCTAATAATTCGACATTGTAACACCGGATTCATTTATTCAATTCGACCGGATTTCTTCACTTACTCTGTTGTGATTGGGTGAATATTGTATGACAATGACATGTTTGACACATTTTCAATGCATTTAGTCTTTACTCGAGATGTTGCATGTGGATATAGAGAAGTTTGTCTAATAAGAAGAGATAAAGCTAGTCTTCAGTTGTATGCTTTGCCCCGCTGCCTTTTTGTATATTTAATAATTAATTTTTCTTTTCCTGTATAACTGAAGGACAATGTTTTCACAGTATTGTTTTTTTTTTACAGATATGAAGTTATTTATTTTTTGAGAAAAATTTACATGAACATTTTATGTCATAAATGTATTTATTTTATTACTAAATAAATGCTCAAACGACATTAAACATCACTGAAAGGAATAAACAAGAAAGAAAACAATATAAAGAGTTAATTTCATTTTTATTAAAACTCAGAATTTTGCGACTTTAACATGAATGTATTTAAACGTTCAAGTTGTAACAATCATACATGAGATCACAGAGTATAGTATACCCTGGCGAATCAACCAGGCTTACTCACAAAATGGCAAATTTTACAAAAAAATACCACTAATTACGAAAAAGTTGATCAGAATAGCCAAGAACGCAAGGTATAAAGAAATTGACGCTACCAAGTTTTTAAGTATTTTTTGATTATTTTTTAGGTTAGTAAACGAAAATTGGTGTAATAAGAAAAATTGACAAAAATTATGTCTCAATAATAGCTTATTTTATGAGTAAGCTGGTTGATGAATAAAACTTTGCCATTTTTAACTGAAAACGTTACTGGTAACAATATTAGAATTTCTATTCATATATGAATCAATAATGATCACCGAAGCAGCCCAATGTCATGCCATAATAAAAAAATATGGTTATCTGACTGCGGCGTAGAAAAATAGTACTTATTCCTGTAAGGCTAAGATGCACACTAAGACAGGACCTGTCTAAGTTGTTCTCTTCTTTAAAGTAGACATTTATCTATCCATTTCTATAAAAAGAGAACAAGAATTGTCTTTACCGTGTCTTATCCTTACTTGCCACCTAGTACAAGGAACTGACAGAGGGCGACAAGACATCATAAATACTAAGTAGTGATTGGTGGAATTATATGGAAAACTCTTACCTATCTATCTATATATATAAAAATGAAACCCGTTTTCCTTGGTCAAGGCATCACGCGTGAATGGCTGGACCGATTTCCACGGTTTTGCATTTGTTGGAAAGGTCTCGGGCTCCGTGAGGCTTATAGGGAATAAAAATCTCAAAATTCCCACGGGAACGGGGGCGCTGCGGGTGAAACCGCAGGGCACAGCTAGTTTAAGATAATCTACAAATCAACACACAGTATTTATCTTATCATGTTTTATCAGTATCTTGTCTTGTCGCCGGCTGCCTTCGTTGTGCTAGAGGAGCTGGTTTCCTAACAATTCTTTAATCAATTTTTCAATTCGTTTCTTTAATAAAAATGGCAAAGTTTCACACAAATGTCCAAGATTTTCTTGTGTATTTGAATGTAATTCGTACACGCTGCGTAGAGTAAATTAAACATTATTTCACACTTTGTACTCTCACTGGTTTTTTTCACGAATTATTTTGTTAACACAACCAAAGGAGCGCTTTGAAGAGCTGTGATCCTTAGCACCATCGTACGGGTTAGAAATGACTGACGAACTGTTGATGGATCGATCTATACTAGTGTTGTAACGTATTCAAACCTCTGTCCAGCAAAAGAATGAACAAAATGTTATTTTGGGTATAGGAAACTATGGTGCCCAGCTATGAACCCAATATCAAGAATTATTTATACTACTTTCTATAACTAACCCTGAATTGTAATCTTTCTTTATAATTTACTTATTTAGACATTTCTTTAGGCTATGTTATATCCCAATTTTCTAAGGATAATTTAATTTCAAGTTGCGACAAAAAGGTAATCGCTAGATACATAAATAATTGTATCAGATACCGTTAAGTTCTATAAAACAGAACGATAAAATATTAAATTATAATAGGCACTTCTAGGTCTAATATTATGTATTTTCTATGGTGCATGTATCATAAGGGATTCTCCTATAAAAGGTTTATAAACGGCCGTGAAAAGGAAATTGTATTGTATAGAAGACAGCTACCTAAAATTATTTTAAAGATAAGTATAAAAATGTACTATTTATATTATGCGGTGTGGTGAAAAGTTGACGTAACTTTCCTTTTAAAATATTGTACAGATATTGTCAGCACTAACTAAGTATATATGTTGGACTGCAGCGCCTCTGGCAGAAAAACTGGTGAACTAAACTACTAGCATGTAAAAACAACTACATATTTCAAAAATCCGTTGGTTTTCAAAATTATTAAGTATTATAATGTAACTGCATTGCGATGAAGTAAATATTAATTGGAATATGTTTAAATCAACAGCATAGTCGTCATTTCCAAACACGACTACGATATTACATTTTTACAACACAGTGAGAGACTTCATATTTTGAAACTTTTCCATCAATACAAAAACACTACTCTAATAATTAAAGCGTCATTAAAAATGGCTTTGCCATGTCAATAATTACTTTTTCCTTCACATATCAAATCGCGAAACCAAATATATATTCTGCTAACATTTCCGGACCGAAACAAAGCCAATATGTTATTCTACAAAAACATATATACACAATTAAAATACTAATTTTCGCCAAGCTAAAACATAGCACCAATATTTTAACATTTAACCGTAGAGACAGAAAAGTTTCAATGTTTAGAGAAAACTTATAGAATAGGTTCGGCGCGAGCGCCGAGGTGACCCATGGGGCGCGGCTCCCCGCGAGAGGTCGCGTGTCGGGGACCGCCACGCCCCATAATACTTCAATGCAATAATAAATTAATTATTCTTACACGCTTACAAATACATATATTATGAATATACATACTTAAATTATTAGTAAGTAAATGGTAATTATTTCTTCAAAATTTCTCTGACTAGAGATATTAAAATCTAAATACTAAAAATTAATATTTATAATCTATATAACGACTAACTACAGAACATAGCACTCATTTAAGGAAAATTAATTAACTTTTTTATACAATTTGAGCTTTGCCAAAATCACTTTGTTGTGAAATCTGATTTCACAATTTGCTATCGAATGTTGCCGGGCTGTGTTGTCGCGCTCGGGCCCAGCTCCGCAGGAGTTTGGCTTACCTAAAGGTAAAAATAGCAGCGATAGAAAAAGTTGCCTCAAGTGTCATTTTAAACAATCATACCTTTTTACACACAGTGGTCTGTCCAGAGAGAACTTATTTTTATAGACCATGCCTCGGCCATAAAAATGTCTTTTAGAATAAAAAAAAACAAAGAAGCAACATCTTGAGGCACTTAAAACCGTACCTACATAATAAAATTAAATAAAAATAACATTCTAATCAATATTGCTCAGTCAATCAGTTATATGCACTAAATACAAAATGCACTGTTACTGGCAAAGTAGAAAAACATCATATTTGAAATATGACAGTTTGTGTAGAATGGAAGCCGTCCGTACTTAGAGGTAAGTGGCGCCATCTGTCGACGCCTCACACTGATTAGGTAACAAGATCACTCCCAACTTAGCCACAAAGCGGCTCTCCATCTACGAAATCAATACTTAGCGTATCGATACAGCACAATTCATTAATATTGCAGCAATTAAACATAAGTTGTGATGATGAGTGAATGAAACAGCGGTCTACCTTCAACCTTATTACATTAGTAGAACAACCACTTAAGGCAATTTTAGAAAATAACCAAAATTAGGCAGTGACACATTCACCTTAGACAATTTAAAAATTATTGCTCACAGTTTAGAAACGTTGAATCTAAACAAAAGTTAGCTTTTTACATTAATAAGATTTTTTCCCTATTTTAGCCCAATATACTTTTTATTTACAATGAGGTAGACAGTGGGAGATATCCCATAAATATAGATAATTTTGTTGGCCTGAATACTAATGTATACAAATCCTAGCTTAAAGTTTATTGCTACGCTACGCCGGCATTACTTTACACCTACTCTCGGCTCGTAACAATAAATGCACCTATCTTATCAAAAACAGCTTTCCTTTATACAATATTTCACACGTCCATCAATAGATGGCGCTGTCCCCAATCGTCGTAGTTCCGATAAGACAGGTGGTGGCGCGCGCGTCGCTTCAATACACCGCTATCATTCTGCCTCTACGACAATTTGGCGATGTTTACAATTTAGTAATGTAAACTCACTAATATCGAATGAAGTCACAGTATCGTACAACCATTGTGGAGGCGGCTGGAGCGCCCGCGGACTCGTGTCACTGAACGTGTATCATTATTTGGTATGGATGAGGTTTATACAGAGTTATTTAAACAATACTATTTAAAACATATACCGAGTGTAAAACAACGTAATACTTCATAATTGTACCTGGTTCGATCAACTTAATGTATTATATTCGCTTAGGTGTATGTAATGTACTGTACAGTAAACGTAGACGTGTGAACAAAAAAAACTCTTAAAAATAACCCTGTATAAATTATGCTTATTGTTGTAACTTTAAAAACTATTCTATGTAATTTAACGTGAGTATTAACGATTAGGTATCGAAAGCACAGACTGAGGTCACGCGACAGGTAACGGAGAGATACCTTACAGAATGGCACACCGAGGATATAAGAGAAGTATATCGTACAAAAGACTATTTCGTAAGTGTACTTGATATGATAGGGGGTGGTCAACAGGGGGGCGTGGTGCGGGCGGCGAGCGCGGCCTCGCGGCGGTCGAGGCTGGCCTCGCGGCGGCGCAGCGCGGCCTCGCGCGCGTCCAGGCGGCGCGCGCGCTCCGCCAGCCGCGCCTCCGCCTCGGCCAGCCGCGCCAGCGCCGCGTCGCCCGCCGGCGCGGGGGACGTCGACGACGACACGTCGTCCACCTCGGCGCTGACGGGCTTCAGCGCCACGTTAGGCTGCAGGTCGCGCTCGAAGGCGGCGGTGTAGTCCGCCACGCGCACCACCTTGTCGGGGTGCTGCAGCGCCGGCTCGCGCTTGCCCCACGGCCGGAAGGCGGACAGCGCGCGGAACTGCGCGTACGGGTCCACCACCACGTAGTTGAACTCCTCGCTGCGCACCTTCTTGGGCGGGGACTCGGGGGGCTCCGGCTTGCACACCACGGCTTCCACCACCTGCAATGAAATCAAACAATCAATCACTCATTTGTTATTACAGTGTGTTACTTATTAGGGCACTCCCAAGTTTTGGGCTGGTTTAATTTAACGCGAATTCCACACAAAAAATAAAAGTATACGAGATACACTATCAATAAGAAAGTTTCTTTGGGTAAAGAACAAATGCTGTAAAAAAGTGAACAAGTATCCTATACTAGTAGGAAAGTGAATAACTGATCCATCTTGTAATTATTTCGATTAAAATGTATCAATGAACGACATCTACAACTTAGTTTTCAATACGATTTGTGTTTTCACTAATGCTTGTTCCACAAAAACAAAACAGTGAGTATGAACAATCAAAGGATGTACGAGTACGACTGTGCGTATTTGAATTAAACTCTTTTGAATGGATGTGAATGAAAATCGGTTAAGAACGCGTACCTATAGTGTAGTATACCATTCATGGGAATAATTTTTGTATGGCATTCTCATTTATAAAAGCAGGGCATAACACAAACCAATTATACACCATACTGGTAAACATACTTCAGATATAACCCTGCCTTCTAATGCTTAATCCTTTTAAAATAAAATCTAATGAGTATCCGACCTAACTCGTAAAAAAAACATAAATATATGGGTTGAAAATATAACCCTACTTTTAAGTTTCGCCGCAGTCAGCTAAAAAACAAAATGGTAGCCGTCCTAGCAAATTAAATTTAAATGAAACGAACAATAAAATGAATAGTTACGATGTTTATCGTGCCATTACCACAGGTTGTCGCAAATGATCTGATAATTATTAACATGTGGATAGATCTACAGATATACCGAGGGTACAGTCAGGTAAACTAATAGTGATGGGTCATATTCGCTTGCGTTTGGATTTAATATGTTATGCGGTAGGTGTATTGTAGTGCATTAAAAGATGATATGTATATAAGACAGTTAAGGGTAAATTAGTTATGAAGGTATATTAAACTATAAATAGAAACAAAAAATAAACACTCTTACATAGTGTGTTTCACATACTCGTATGATACTCTTGGGTTAAAGCTTATCAAATAAACATATAGATATTACAAAATTGAAACAATGTAAGCTAAACAGAAAGAAGTAAAACAAGGAAATACACAAAAAACAAAGGCACATAACAAAAGATATTCCTAATTATTATTATCCATAATTCATTGATATCGAAGTATTTCCTTCGAAAGATTTAATTGTTATTAACTATATAACCCAATTAGATATCTTGTATGTACGCATGTCGAACAAAAGTGCGTCAATATTCTTAGCGACGTAATGTGGAGATAATTAGGTCTGTGTTATAATACGCTATTGTTAAATCGAGTTATAATGTTGAAATCATCTTATTCTAACATAGTTATTGTAACACACAGTACCACGATGTGTCTGTCTGTATTCGCGAAAATCTTATAACTGGTTTTTTGTAGCAATTGAGAGAGTGGTTTATTTAGATACTCATATTCCGAAATTCCTATAAAAACAGGTAAGGAAGCTCAAGTAGGTTGGCGGCCAACTCTGGTGTGGGAATTTTTAGACCTCCTAATGGCCTCGGACATGGTCTAACGATTGGAACAACCGGGACCGACTGCTTAACTTGCCCTCCGAAGCACGGTAGAGCTCACATAGAAATGCCACCATCGGCCACCAATCTAACGAAGTAAAACCATGCTAGTTTTCGTACAAATATCAAATATCACAACAAACCAAATTGAAACAAGCAATGTTTTCAAAACGTTGAAATTCTTACGCCTAATTGTTTTTATTTTCATTCATTCTTCGCTTACATAAACCCACTAAAATTGTGAAGAATAGAATACATTCAAGTAATGTAACCTCGGCAAGTTACAGAGGCACATTCATAATAGGGGGAGACACATAGGCATGCTACTTCTACATAGATAGGGCTGCAAGATAGGTCTTTATGTCGAGAAAGAGGGCATCCCTCTATACAAAACGCCGCGCCGTATACTTTGCGAAAAGCCAACGCCTCGCTGGATGTAATGCGTAATATTTATACTACCTTATTTTATTGAAAATCCTAACAGTTTAAATATTTTACTAACAGTTGGTTTGAAAAACGTTATTATTTTATGCGATGGCACCATTTTGAGTGGCGAATTGCCGCCCTGCGCGTTCTTGTGTTACGTAATGCAGGTGTGTGTGGTGTGGGGCGGCCGCCCCCGGGGGCAGACGCCGGGCGGGGCGGGCGGGGGCGCGGGTCGGATGTAGGTCGCAGACAACACCCAGACACCGCCCCCACCCCACACGCGCCCGTTCAATTTGTTTACCGATCCCGAACGCGTTTTCGGCCCGAACAGCTGTTTAAGAAACCGTACGATTGACGGATTATCACTCGTCTCACGATTATCCTCGTACCATTACTGATACTGTCTATATAACCTCGGCTTTAGTGTCAATATCAAGTACTAAGTACATCTAGATTCTAGATAGAGTCGCCGGTCTCAACGTCTCTATTTAATTAATCCAAGTATTTTAACAGGCAGCGTAACGAGAGAGTTAAGAACCGTTTTATCATCAAGTTAATCATGAACCATATAAAAGAGGCGGAGGCATTACATGGAGATATTCAACGGCCGGAGCCCGGAGATAACGCTCACAGTTTTAGTGTCCACATTCGTCTGCGCATATTGTTAGAGGAGTGTAGGCCGTATGTGGGGAGGGGGGAAGGGCTGCGGCGCGGCGAAAACACTACCTCGAAAACAATGTCCGTAATGAGAGAACGGCGGGGGTCCGTCGAGACTCATCTGCGGAGCGTGTCTGCGGGGCGCGGGCCCCGGGCGCGGCGCGGGGCCCGCCGCCCCCCACTGGGTCAATGGGCTGGCTAGGTTCAAGTAGCAGCGGGCGCGTGGGCGCGGACTAACATTTCGGCCTACTTGCAATTTGCCTGTGTTTTTTCTGGCACGTGCTCACATTTTGCGTCCTATGTTATGTTTCCTGACTATACACGACGGTAATGGCTTGTACGCATGAGATATGTTAAATAAACAACTTGTGGAGAGCCGACACGGACTTATTACTGGCCGTGTTACCTCAGGGTCTGTAATCTACAGTCATTGATGCTGCGATAACGTTCAGAGGTCCGAGAACAAAATCAGGTTGAATTACAGAGCCGGTCGGCAGCCATGTTGCAAATTTATGGGGTGTGATCGTCAGCAGAACATAAAGTAGTTTTCTCTTGTATAATGCGCGTGTGAGGGCCGTAATGACATTTTTGGCAGATCCTCAGCTGAGTCAGTAGGGGATAGAATGAATTACCGCAAGTGTCCACTCGATGCAGAATCGTGTTTTTCTGAAAGAAACTGTTTTTGTTACGTTTCAAAAACACATTTGTATAATGCAAACGTTTTAAGAAGAAAAATATTATTATTTTCATCGTAATTTTCTGACAATGTCTGCGGGTTATGGAAACTTCTGCTCTCATAGGATGTGATATAAGAATTGTTTTATAATAATTATACAACGTTTGAATCGTATTGATATAATAAAGCTATGTTGTCATTGGATACAATTCACACCAGAACTGGAAACTTGAAGGATTTATTCTGATTGGATAACTAGAAGCAAACGCTCAGATAAACTTCGTATAAAACTAGCATGTTTGCTGTGAAGGCAGTGCGATTATAGTGTGGGATTTAAATATTTAATGTACGGGTAGTTATAGTTGCCTTACGAAGATATCAGCTGTTCATACTTAGTAGAGTAGCTTGGTAGATGTACGGTATATTCCTGTTAGCAATACTTATAGATTACACAAAAATTACCAACCCTTTCAGAGTTTTATGAAAATTTGGTGAAAACATGGATCCTATGGCCCTCATCGATAGCAAAATCCTTTTGGGAATGTACCAAAGACATCTAGACAAGAGAAATTTATGATAAATTTAATTAACTATACTTAATTCATGATAACAAAGAAATAGATTACAACGTAACGCTGTCTTGAAAATCATTACGTCTCTACGACTGAGCAAAATTTTGGCTGCCAGTCTTGTCTTGATACACGTAAAAATATCGTATTACGCAAGTTGCCGACGCATCGCACCCCGAGGGTAGACGGGCACCCTCCAGCCCCAAGGTCAACCCAAAGTCTACAACCCTCTGCCAAACAACAACCAACCTTATCCCCTACTAACAATGTAGCACTTTCATTGATCCTAAACCCACATACATCAGTACTCCAAACACAATTCTCAGTGAATGATATAAAGTCGAGTTTCGTTTGCGAATGTAAATATCGATGTGAGACTAGAAGTAGTCTGTATGTGAAGTAATCAATGGGACCAGGTTGGTTTCGTATGAATTATGTATTGGATGGAACGCGTTTCATGACACTTTACAAGAAAAACATATATTTCGTTTTGTTGACGGAAAAGATATCGTCTCCATATCACAAATTCACGATAATCTACACGTACATCAACACTCAGTTATTAAAATCACAGCCACCTATAACACGAAGTATATACGAAACTCATATGCGATTCTAATTGCAAAATACTGTTTGCGCAAAACTTTAAGCACATGTAAGTCGACGCTAGTTTTTGTAGCTTTAAACCCCGGCAGAGCTTTTGATTGAACACGCCATGATATGAAAAACATTACTATATATGAAAGTATTCCCTGGAATTTTGATCCATGCTTATTGAACGTAGTAGCGATTACGTACAGTTGCAGGACAAAGGTTCCTATCCTGTATCCTGTCCTGTAATGTCCTTCTGAAGGGCAAATGCAATGAAAAGGCCTCATTAGAAAAATATAGTTGACAAGCCCGTTGGCACAGTAGCAGTGGGAGCGCTTACTATGGCAGGGGTTGCTGGTACGATTCCTTCCCGGAGACAACAATATGTGCAGACATTGTTGTTGGCGACGACGTCTGGGTGTCAATTACAAATATTCTTTTAAAGTATTGGGTATGTATGTATATGTAGCTTGTATTATGATATTCCATAATACAAGCTCAGCTTACTTTGGGTCTAATTAACCGTGTGTGAATTTGTCCGGGTATTTTATATTTTAATGGTAGGTCTTTTTACATTACTTTATCAGGAAGTTAAGTTTTAATAAACATTCTAAAATGTTGTTAACATCACTAGTGATATATAGCCCCCAATTCATTCGTTCATTTCGAGTACGTTAGTGGCCAACACTGGTGTCAGAGTTTTTAGCCCGCCCAAAGGCCTCCGACATGGTCTAACGATTGAAACAACCGGGACTGACTGCTTAACGTGCCCTACGAGCACGGAGCGCACAGATAGAAAGGCACCATCCAAGTAAGGGCCGAGCTGCGTTGTTTAACAATCGCATGATCTAATTAGCCACGAGTTCTACATAGCTCGTAATAATCACCTCCAGTTAATAATTTAACTGTAGTTACCACTTCATCCCACGGCTGGCCATTGGACCAAGCCAAATCCGATCCAGCCCAGTGGTGCGCGACTAATCCTGCTTCTCAATCAGCCGGTAACAGATGATCCGATGTTGCGCCTTGTTGGGCGTGAACATTACTAGCTCTTGGATACTGCGGAGCGCAGATTGGAAGCTGTTACTACAGCTTATTTACTATATTATATTGTGCAATATAGTATATAAGTCTACGCCTCGGTGGTCTAGTGGTATGTGCACTCGCCTGCCAAGACGAGGTCCCGGGTCGAGCGAATACATGTTTCTTACTTTTCAAACTATGGCTCGGGTAGAGATCACCAATCCGCATTTCGCAAGCGTAGTGATTACATATACCTAATCTGTTCCCGGGGGAATTCCGGGATAAAATGTATCCCATGTGTTATTGTGATGTATAAACTATATTACTGTAAAGTTTCATCCAAATCCGTCCAATAGTTTTTTCGTGAAAGAGTAACAAAAATACATACATCCTCGCAAACTTTCGCATTTATAATATTAGTAGGATAATAATATAAGCGGTTTTCTTTTAAAGAATTCCTGTCTGAAATTCCTGTATCATTGAAGGTAGATGAGGATTCTTGGAATGGAGGCTGGAGTATTCACTGAGCTTTGAGCTGCCGAAGGATCCCCGCCATTTTAATTGGGCAGGCTTTTAGTTGGCGCTATTTTTAGAAAATATTCCAGCTCTACGCCGACATTCAAAAGATTTTTCTTTGAACTTCAAATTGGATGATCAATTTGAGGTTCGAAGTTGTTTTCGTAGTATTTTGTTTTTCTAGTGTTATAATAAACAAGCAGCGTCCCGCGGTGTTACCCGCATTGTACCCACTCCCGCGGGAATTTAGGGATAAAATATTACCCATGTGTTATCTGATGTATAGCCTATATTACTGTAAAGTTTCATCGAAATCCGTTCCGTAGTTTTTGCGTGAAAGAGAATCAAACATAGGACAAAAACATCGAAATAAACGACCATTAATATACATCAAATAACTTTATCTGGAGATAAATTAACGCCCGTTTATATTATGTTTCAAATGTCACATGTTTCGCATCAACACGGGTTACGATATTAAATGATGATCTTGTGTGAAGCGATATTGATCAAGAAATGACTGATGATGTGAGGTGCGTTTAGGTACGTTACCACTTGAACCATGCTATGCTTCATTTGATATGATTGGTGGATACAATCAGTAAGTTCTTTACTCTTCGGCAAATACACAATCGCTATGTATTTCGTTTAGAATGATTGGCAGATACTAGTATAGCTTATGGCATACCTCTGGTGGAAAAACCGCCTTATTAATATCTAGCTGCGCGCTATAGAATCGCTCCCATAGGTATTTTGGGTTTAATATTCTTGCAGTTTCCGAAGAAACTGCCTTATCTATTAGTGTAAACCTTATGAAAATCCGTTCATTAGTTTTTGAGTTTATTGTGAACAAACAAACGTGGCAAAGGATGATGAATATGTTTCAACAATGTGCATACAGTACCCGGTAAAAACCGATCCCTTCGATCCTATAGATAAAGGATCGTGGACCCAAAAAGCAACTCTTTAAAAAAAACAATAAAAACTTGAGAGGTGTCAAGGGACACCCGGATGGAACGAAGTTTATTTATTATCAACAAAAATAATCGCCGCGACACCACACTGTTCAATGCGAAATAGAAAGACGAAACCAAAATATCTAGCTTGCTTTCTATAAAAGAGAGAGAGACGTCTCTCTCTCTCTCTGGCGTGCGCATGTTTCTCTTTCTGTCTCTCTCTAACGCAAAAAGTGTCGTTACAACTTTTCGTCTTTCGCAACGCGCGATAAGGAACTTCGTTCCAATATACACGACCACCATGAAGGTATATATCAAGCTACACAACTGATAACTCCTTTTTTTGAGTCGGTCACAAAACAAAGCCACTTTACATATTCAATTCCAATCTTCGATACCACAGAAGTAATGTTTCTTATTTTTTTTCTTTCATTCGGTAGCGACATCCATATTAGTCAATAGATAACATTGTACAAGTAAAATTAATGTGTTTTTATGTTTAGTGAATAGATAATTTTGTTTGATGACTTAAAGGTACACTCAACCAAGTTAGCGTAAGACCATTATTATATCTATACTAATATTATAAAGAGGTAAAATTTTTAAGTTTGTTTGTTTGTATGTTCGAGGTAATCTCAGGAATGATCAGTCCGATTTGAATAATTCTTTTTGTGATAGATAGCCACATTCAGCGGAAAGGTTGTAGGCTATTTTTCATCCCGAAATTCCCACGGGAAAGGGTACAACGCGGGGCGCTGCTAGTATAAGATATTTGGGCCCAATTTTGATCAATTTGGAGTAGATGCGACTAAAGACTCGCATTGTCCCATACAAACATTGCCCTTCTTCTTCACCGCTTTGGAGGTAGAGTTTCGAAAAATTGTATATTATCAGATGCTTATGTCATACAAAGAACACAACCAGTTCGAGTCTCTAAGATCAGCGGTTTAGGCTGAGTATTGATCTATCAGTCATTCGAAACGAAGAATGTTATATGTACCAATAGCACTCCGCGGTATTACCAGTCTTGTATCCGTTCCCGCGGGAATTTCGGGATAATATATACCCCATATATTTTTTGATGTATAACCTATATTACTGTAAAGTTTCATACAAATCCGTTCAGTAGTTTTTGCGGGAAAGCGTAACAAACATACCAACATCCATCCACAAACTTTTGCATTTAAAATATTAGTAGGATAGATAGCTAACTGACGCGTCTTGTCTGTATCTACAGTTGTTAATGTAGCTATAGCCTGTTCATCGAACTTACACGTGCCATGCGCAGATCACGCTCACAAGGTCACTCGTGCACTTTTTATATATTTTTATATAGTTATTCGTTTTGATTTCGACTTGCAGTGATCATTTCGAAATATGTTAAGTTAATACGCGCGACTAATCTTTGGGTCGAACGCGCTTTACTTAGAAGGTATTTTTGTATAAACCTTTGTCTTTTAAGTATAAAGATGAGAAAGCAAGGAAATGATGTATCAATATCGACAAGCCCGTTGGCACAGTGGCAGTGACAGCGCTTACTGTGTCGAGGGTTGCGGGTTCGATTCCCACCCGGAGTCAACAATATGAAGACGTAGTTGTTGACAACGACGTCAGGGTTTCAATTATATATTCTTATAAAGTATGTATGTGTATATGTAGTAGTAAAAGTGAGTTAGATTCCATAACACAAGCTTAGAGCTTACATTGGGTCTAATTAACATTAGTGTTTTAATTAAATGAAGTGTGTGAATTTGTCCGGGTATATTATTATTATTACAATTAAATAATTTGTGGCTCAGGCGTTGAAATGAATCTACGACTAGCGAATCTAGCGAGTTGGCGAGTTCATTAGCACACGAGGATCTCACATTTCAAATAACTCGGTCGCTTTGTTCAAAAAACATCTATTATGACAAGGTACTTAACCCAACATACAAGCTACATATAATGTGGTGTGAACAACTTTTTCTCTTTAATAAGTACTTCGTTGCGTTCTAGGAACGACCAGGACCCTTGGTAATTGTTCTTGGGAAGTCGTCTGTACGTCTGTAATGATTCTAATGATAGCTTACACGCAGATCTGAGCGGTTTTTGCTCCTCGTATAATGTACAAACAGCGCTCCGCGGTTTTACCCGCGTTAGCTTGTTTCCGTGAGAATATCGGATTGAAAGATAGCTTTTAACATTCCCGTTGAATGTGGCTATTAATATAAAAAGAATCATACAAATCGGATTGGCAATTTCTGAGATTAGCGTATTCAAAAGAAACAAAAAATCAACAGTAGATATGTACGTAATATTTACTACAGAGTTACCTATCTACTTTTATGCCTAGAATATGAATCCTAGATATTCATAGAAACCTGTAATATCGCTTCCAGTCTTGCGGTCTTTGACTGGAGTCTTAGAGGTAAAAAAAAACAAGATAATGTCCTTTCTGAGCCACAGATGTGCCGCAAAAGAACAACTTAATTAAATCCCGACCACAGAGCAAGGGGTCAATCTGAATCATCGTCATGAATCAACGAGATGTCATCATGATTGTTAGAACAATATCTATACGTCTACACTAATATTATAAAGAGGAAAACTTTGTTTGTTTGGTTGTAATGAATAGGCTAAAAAACTACTGGACCGTTTTTAAAAATTCTTTCACTATTAGGAAGCTACATTATCCACGAGTAACATAGGCTATTTTTCATCCCGAAATTCCTACAGGAATGGACACAACGCGGGTAAAAACGCGGGGCGCTGCTATATATAATAAAGTTGAAGAGTTTGTTTCGTTGTATTTTCGATCTCCACTCCTATTTGAATAATTATTTTGGTAATATATAGCAACACTATCCGCAGCCCGCGGCGTTATCCGCATTGTACCCGTTCCCGAGGGAATTTCGGGATAAAATTTATTCACGGGTGTTATACTGATGTATAACCTATATTACTGTAAAGTTTCATCCAAATCCGTCCAGTAGTTTTTTCGTGAAAGAGTAACAAACATACATCCATCCTCACAAAGTTTTGTATTATAATATTAGTAGGGTTGAGCAGAAAAGTTATAGAGAGTAGATAGCTCTATTAGATCCTTATTACCCACAAAATTAATCCTAAAACCTAATGTTTATTTGTTTATCCAATTTCATCCGTTCAAAATGTTGATCGGAACTTTAAATTGTTCAAATCTGAAAAGTACTTTCCTCATCAAACAAATACTTTATTGCGAGTACCTATCTATCTATAACGGTCCTAAACCTGATGACTCACAACTTTCATGGCTTGTTTTTGTCATTCCATCTCAATCCCAAGAACTCATGAATATTCCCCAGGGAATGCCACGTATTTGCGCTTCCAATTAGTGATACTGAACTTCCGTACAAATTTTAAAATGAATAGGAAGCTGCCCTTTATATGTGTCTGTTTCTCCGTTAACTTCTCCTAAACTTCTGAACCAATTTTGGTACTGTTTACACAGACATGTAGATGATTTTTCATATAAGGTTTATAATTGTAATAAATCCTAAATAAGTTATATGGATATGGGAAAAAAAAATGTTTAACGGAAGTAAAGCGATGGTGACTGACCATTGGATGATAAATAAATAATTTGGTCAAGAGCCAATGGACATCAAACAGTGACAGGCGACCAGAAGCGAACGATAAACAAAACGACTTGCTAATAATATGAACGGAATCTAACCTACTAATATGTATTATAAATGAGAAAGTTTGTGAGGATGTATGTATGTTTGTTACTTTTTCACACAAACACTACTGAAAAAATTTGGATAAAACTCTGCACTTTTACAGTAACATAGGTTGTACATTAGAATAACACATGGGATACATTTTATCCCGAAATTTTCCACGGGAACGGGTACAACGCAGGTGAAACCGTGGGGCGCGGCTAGTACTCATATACTAAAGCTGTAGAGTTTGTTTGTTTGTTTGAACGCGCTAATCTAAGAAACTACCAATCCGTTTTGAATAATTATTTTTGTAATGGATAGTCACATTCAACCGGAAGTTTAAAGGGTATTTATTGGTCATCCCGAAATTCCCACGGGAACAGGTATAAACGGTAAAACCGCGGCGCGCTGCTAGTACTATACTATGATGACTGTATGACAAAACTATTTCACAAATATCTTCCCGATTCTAAGTTTAGTTGTTTCATCTTTTCCATTAAACTTTGCGAGTATACCTCAGTTTTCATACTTTTCATTGGCCGCGGTAACTTTACAAACAATATAATACCAGCAGCGCCCGCGGTTTCACCCGCGTTCTGCCAGTTTTCGTGAGAATTTCCTTGAGAACCTTCCCGTTGAATGTGTTAATCCATTACAAAAAGAATTATTCAAATCGGATTGGCAGTTTCTCAGATTAGCGCCTTCAAACAAACCAAAAAAACAAACTCTTCAGGTTTATTATATTAGTACAGATATATAATAAATATCAATTAAACTAAGTTTTATTTCATTCAAGAAAACATATTCACAAGCTGGGAAACCTACTCCTTTTTTGAAGTCGGTTAACATCAACAATAGTACAAACCGCAAAGTGAGATAATAAATAAATACTTAATATTAATAATTATTATGGTTAACAAAAAGTTACACAAAAACCGGAAACTCCCAAAAAACTTGCACCTAACTTACATTGACGACATTTTATCGTTTAAATTAGTCTTCGGAAACCGGAATCTGAGTTCACCTAATTAGGAAAACCCATACACGTCACCTTTCCAGCCGTAAGTTAAAATAGAATAACAACTATATCTAGGCATCGGAATAGAACAATTAAAAAGTAATTTGACCTCTATTCCATCTATATATAGATGATATAATAGGTCAGCAACTTTAGTTGGCGTATAGATTTTGTATACGGCTTGGACATATTGCATATTCAGGATGTTTATTTAAATACTAGTTGTTCCCGCGGTTTCACCCACAGCGCACCCGTTCCCGTAGGAAATACGGGATAAATAGTATCCTATATCCGTCTCCTGGTTCTGGGCTACCTCCCCACCAATTTTCAGCCAAATCGGTTCAGCCGTTCTCGAGTTATAAATAGTGTAACTAACACGACTTTCTTTTCACTACATAGTATAAAACAAAGTCGCGTCTGTTTGTCTGTTTGCCTGTATGCTTAAATCTTTAAAATTACGCAACGGATTTTGATGCGGTTTTTTGTAATAGGTAGAGTGATTCAAGAGGAAGGTTTTTATGTAAAAAAAATTCCCGAAATTCCCACGGGAACGGGCACAACGCGTGTAAAACCGCGGGGCGCTGCTAGTATATATATAGGTATATAGATAGATACATGATGTTTTTTACATGTCGATTTCGATTGATTGGTCGATTGAGCTCTCTTACTAACTCTTACTAATCCGCAGGATCTCTCTCTCTCTCTCTCTCTCTCTCTCTCTCTCTCTGTGTTCGTGTGCGTGTGTGTGCCTGCGTGTGTGTCTGTCTCTCTCTCTCTCTCTCTCAATTCCCACTATCTCTTTCGTAAAAGCACGTGTTAGTAAACCATATATTTACGCTATGACAACAATATTGGGGCAATAAATTGTCTGTTTGAATGGAGGGAAGACTCTCATAAGTCAGAGCCGCTCATTACCATGGGTGTCACAGTTCGACCTTCGACCTAATCAGGGCACGAATTATACAGGGTGGTTTGGGCGTTATTTGGTATACATGAGTATTCAATTAGTTTACGAATCGCATTATAAGTTTAATTCTATTAGATTTGAAGATTTATGTTACGAAGTTATACAGGGTGGTTCCATAAGAGAAACTAACTATTTTAACAATCCTAGCATCCCCCTTATATCTATGAAACTTCGTTTAGTTAGTAAAAAATACACAGTCATTGTATCAACAGCAAAAAACAAAATAATTATTGAAGATAAATAAAAATATCTTCTTTTACTAAATGAAAGTACATATAGGTATGTATATTCGTTTACCCTTTTCACCCATCGAAACACACTACGAGTATATCTAAACTACGATGACACTACATACAACCTATATCTTTCATTAGTATATATATATACGAATATATCGCTACATTCATAAGTCGGAAACATTAGATAAATAGGAGATGACACCCGGTCTAAGGGAGCCTCGTGAAATATAGCCCTTGGGAGGGCTCGAGACAAGTGGCCCATTGATCCTAGGAGCATTCATTATTGTGCCTTTATCTATGGTATAGACCTTGTCATAGATAGGATGGTTTCTCAATGGCCTTCGGTTATTGGTCATGTACCCATCCTATCTTATTGGCTATGGGTATATCTGTAGACTGTATGGTTTTAACTGGCGGGAATTTTAGAGCGAAAGGAAGGTAGGTATATATGCTTTACTCTTAAATGTGGTTATAAAAAAGTATTAGCATGTAATGTCCCACTGATGATAGAAGTACAGTGAGGAGGATGAGACGTAATTACCACGCTTGCCTACTGCGGATTGGTGATCTCAAACGCGAGCCATGTTTGAAAAGTTGTCAACATGTTTTCGCTCGACCCGGGAATTAACCAGAGACCTCAGTCTTGGCAGGCGAGTGCACATACCACTAGACCACCGAGAGATCTAACAGCCTTACAGTTGGTTTCTTAAGATTTAGCATACACTTCTAATTTTGAATTAAAACTAAGTTATCGGATATACTTCGCTGGTCTTCTGGTCACAGAAGACCGAGGTTTTATGAGTCTTCTGTGACCACGGTTCCTGTAAAGGGACCGAAATATCAGATAAAAATGTAAAATAAAAGCGAAGTGTACCCGTAAACGTAGTATCAATTCAAGACCTTACATTTAATTCTACTTTATTTTCCTGTCCTCATGAGGTATGCTTCATCCCGGAATCTTTGGAACCAGGTCACATCACCAACAAACACCGACCAGCTGAATCACGCTCAATTTATTTTGGTTCATAAATTTTATCAAAGCCCATATTTTCCTCATAAATAAATACTTGGGAATTGCGGAATTTCACGAAATCATATTAAAGACACTCATATTTTATAGCTGTGTTAAAAAACAGATTTAGCGCCAACAATTTAATATATAGACTTTATGATATACTGTTTTGTGTTTAGTTTTTGCCTGCGGATTTGCCTGTAGTAATTTTAAGACAAAATGAAGGTGAATAAAAGCATAAATAACGAATGTGTCAATGGAGTTAAACTTTTTTTAGTATCAAAGACCGTTCAGTCATTTTACGTGAAAGAGCAACAACAAACAAACAAACAAACTTTCCCATTAATAATGTTATTAACGATAGAAATAAATAACACAAGGGAATTCTGAATTTTTTAGGAAAATTGATCATAGATTTTTCCATGAATTCGCAAATTTTGTAAAACAAATAATAAAATTAGTTATTCATGACAAATATCTTCACATTTCCAAAGAATAAAAGAAATCTACATTACATTTCTAGAAGCTTCATTCAAATATGATATTCTCACGGAATCGTAAACATACAACTGGATTACGTCAGATTTTCAATATTTTATAAACTGTAATAAATTCAAAAGTAAAGTACTACATAATCAAGTTATGAGAGCCTCTTTATCTTTTCATATCAATAAGTTTAAATGCAAAATACTTGAAGAATGAATAATAATGGCATTGATAAACAACCGAGTGTGTCACTTGAAAGTGCAGTTTAGATCCGATATGTCAAATTGACAGCTCAAAATGTCAATGCGACATAAGTTAACGTATCCTACCTATACCTCCTACTAATATTAAAAATACGAAAGTTTGTGAGTGTGTATGTTTGTTACTCTTTCACGCAAAACTACTGGACGGATTTGGATGAAACTTAACAGTAATATAGGTTATACATCAATATAATATATGGGATACATTTTATCCTGAAATTCCCGCAGGAACGGGCGCAACGCGGGTAAAGCCGCTAGGTGCTAGTGTATATTATATAATGCTATTTGTAGCGTTTGATAAAGTTTCAAGAGTCTACCTACTTTGAGAAGAGACTCAAAGATAAGATTAATGTATTTTCATAAAATTCGCCAATCGCCATCACTGTACCGTGGCACCCCCCGTATCTGTATCTGCCTCGTAACAGCAAAAGTCAGACTTATCTCACATATATACATAGTACTTTGTTCACTTAATCACCACTCGATAGCATAATATCATAAGATTAGATATGTCAGCGGGTGCTTACTAGACCTGACTCTACCTGTTAGTCAATATAATAACCTTGAAGTCTAGCCTAAAGGCAGACTTAGCTCTAACTTTGATACCTACATCGACTTATTTTAAATGAATGTTGATTTTTTAAAGGCAGAATAATACAGGGCGACACAGAAGACGTAGTACAAAATAATTAATTATGGTTAGGTTAGTGACAAAGAACGTTATTCACTACATCACTAATTAAAATTCATCTAAATAACTTTTGCTAATTTTCTAACAAAATAATTTAATAAATTCCTGTAAGTTTGGTCACCCTATGGACGTTTGGTGACGTCATGTGACGTCATGTTAGTTATACTTATTAGGTACTTGATGGGTACTTGTCACATTATCATTTATTTTTAAATTATCAGTCATGATGATAAAGAAGGTGAGTGTTTACAACAAAGTAGTTTCAACCTTTTTGTTTTCCACAAAGTAGTTAGGGTAACCATGATGGGGTCAAAAATAACGGAAATAATTAAAACAATGGTACAACGATTGCGATTATTTAAACAACACGAAACATAGTTCGGATTATTAGCACTAGGTAGGTAAGTTAGAAAAACATGTTTCGTATTACGTCTTATGTGTCACCCTGTATATTCATAGAATATTTTAAAAGGTTTCATTTTTTATTGGACGACTGCGGCGAGGCCCAAAAGGAGGGTTATGTTACTACGTAGTTAGAACAAGATAATAAGATCTAGCTAACCTAGGAACTCTACAATTATAACATTTATAACTTAGTTACTTTTAACTTATTTATTACATAATCTACTACTATCTGTGGGTTGTGAATTTCACCGCAGTCGAGTAAAAATCAAGCTTAACAAGCCAAACTATACATAATTGGAAAATTGATAACCCCATTTTATTTTTTATTCAATGAATACCTAAGAACAGTGCAAACATCTATCAAGAAATAAAGACTACTTTAAAATTGATTTAGGAGGTACAAAGCTATAGATAGACACACATTTCACTCAAACTTACAACACCCCTCTTTCGCATTGGGGCAACCCTTTGACAGCCATTAATTCATACAACCATATCATATAGTATAGTATAATATAGCATGACATTACATCGAAGGTATTCGCGCCCGCACGCATCGGTTTAGTTTTTGCTCTCCCATATTGAATGCTGGGCGTTTGACAGGTGACATGAGTCATGTGTAATGTCATCGAGGTGTTGTGATAACGTGACATTCATAAGGTTGCGTAACCTGACATTATTATGGACACGTGGAGATGTGGATATGGTTTTTAGTGATATTGTGAGGCATAGGAAACCATTAAGCCCAAGTTGAAATGGAGACGTCTATGTTTACAATCCTATTGTTAAGATTAAGTGATGGTAATGGTTTGTACGGATGGGTGAGCGAGGTAGCTGATTTGGCCAATATCTTATGGATTATCTTGGCTATTATTATGTCTTAATGTATTATCGTTATACAAGGGGCCTCGGCTATCTTTTTATTGTATAACTACGTTCGTTGATAATATTGCCAATAGTACATGTTTTGAATATTATTGATTTTTTTGTTGAAATTTTTGATGGTTTGATTTCTTTCTTCAGGACTGTGGTTCTTTATGCTATTTGCTTCTATGCCGTATATTTGCTTCTAAGGCTTCCGGCCTTAGCAACTCTGAGTGCGAGAGTGAATACATTTTTATTTATAATGCTGCTAGTTGTTATGACTGAAGTTACATGACATATTATACCTAACAATCAATCAAAATAAAACAAATAAAGATTGAAAACTCCACACCTAAGTAAAAACTAAATAAACAACACGATAAACAATTATTTACAAAAGGCAGACGAAGCCGCAAGTCGTAACAAGTATTATAGTTTCCTTGGATGTTGTTGTTTATACGATAGAACGTAAATATTGGCAAGAAGCAAGCTTCCATTCATTAGTGAGTCACCATTCAACATAACTAGTCACGCCTCGCGGACTTACCCGCGTTGTACCCGTTCCCGCGGAATTTTCGGGATAAAATGTATACCATGTGTTATTCTGATGTATAACTTATATTACTGTAAAGTTTCATCCATATCCGTTCAGTAGTTTTTGCGTGAGAGAGCAACAAACATGTTAATATATCCTCACAAACTTCGCTTTTAAAATATTAGGATAGAATATTAATTACTCAACAGAAATGCGGTAACTCTGCCAAAACGAACAGATTTTTTTCGATGTACTCTATTGAATGACTATTCAGTAGATTATTGGGTTTTAAGAAGCCATTAAAATTGAATATTGGTCATTACGGTTGGACTTCAAAGAATTTTGCGGCTGATCGGATATTTCCGTATTTTGTCCGGATTTTGGAATTTGAGTATTGTCGGATGGAATGAGGCATTATACTACTGTCAAACGCCCGTACTCGTACCGTCTAGCAAGTAAGGAAGTGTTTGACGTACCGTCGCCCGTACGTCAAACACATCCTTAAGTAGTAGAGATTTAATGAGTGATTTTGTCGTGCAATATATGAAAAATTACGTCAATAAGATAAGTGTCGATTTAATAGACTCTGAGTGCGGCAATAAATGATTATATATTTATTGTGTCATCGACAACGCAGACTCTGTTAAACAACAATTCTTAGAACTTTTCGTCAACACTTTTGTTCCACCCTGTACAACTTTACAATTGCCGCTACCAAAAAATTCCGACGAATTACTTAATGAGAACCGTAACACAAGGAAACAAAGTTCATATTACGACACAGTTGCCGGTTTTAAAGTGTTATGTTTATTTGTTAAGGCACTCTGATGGTTTCCTCAAAAACCGGCGGCGGCGCCCCGTCGCGAACCAAACATTGCTTTTTGTCCGACTGCAACAAATCGTAGGCTGTTTTTTACGACACATTATATAAAATGTGTTTCAGTGCGTACAATTTTGTATATTTTTCCTCATATTCAACCATATTTATAGATGACGACGGCTCGGAAAGAAGCACCGAAATATTTTGATTTATTTGGCACCGGATAGGAACGGAGAGTGGAGATATATAGAGAAGCCTTGCAAATAAAGTGGAGTGCGGATGCGTTTCCATTAAGGCGAAGCGGAGCCGTGCGGAGCTGAATCGACCAATCACAACACAATAGTCAAAATATCTTCGTCTTCTTCTTCATCGAGTGGAAGGTCAACCTGACCAATCCTGGTGTCAGAGTTATTGAGCCGCCAAAGGCCTCTGACATGGCTCATGTATCGACTACTATCCGTAAAAAGTAACCGGGACCGACGGCTTAACGTGCCCTCCGAAGCACAGAATCATCTTACTTTTCAAGCAATCAGGTTATTCGGCTTGCAATGCCCTAACCAAACTGAGGAAAGTCTCACAAAGAGATTTTTGTGAGATATCCCCACCGGGAATCGAACCCGGAACTTCCGGGTCGTGAGCCGGGCGCTCAAACCACAAAACCACGGAGGCTGTTCTTACGTTGTGATTGGTCCAGAGAACTTCGCACCGCTCTCCGCTTCAACGGAAACTCTTCCTTACTGTATAGGACTTGGAAAAACATACAGGGCGCGATTTTTACTAGAAAGATGAGCCTGGTAATATGACACAGCTGGGTATATTAAATTAAATGAGAAAAAATATATCAGGGTCATAATTTTTACTACGCGAGCGAACATCATAAATTCAGTCCCAAAACGCAATTTATTCGCTTTTTATTAATTAACCCTTTCATCAAATGATTCAAACTTCACGCGTTACATCGTGGATAGTTTATTAAATTATTTATTAGGCATTTTAGCGCATTTTTGTGGAATCTGTACACTCACCGAGGAAGCTCGCTGGACGTGTGCTTGTTATGGTGCCAAATACTTCGAGTGCCGGCATTTCTTACACATTATCATACGATTTTTACTGTTTTAATGGAGAGCTAGTAAAAGTTACCGTTGATAGCTGAAGATCCTGGTGTCAGAGTTACTGAGCCGCCAAAGGCCTCTGACATGGCTCAAGTAACGACTACTATCCGTAGACAGTAACCGGAACCGAACGGCTTAACGTGCCCTCCGAAGCACGGAATTATCTTACTTTTCGGGCAATCAGGTGATTCAGCCTGCAATGCCCTAACCAAACTGAGGACAGTCTCACAAAGTGATTTTTGTGAGATATCCTCACCGGGAATCGAACTCGGAGCTGAAGATAAAGTTATCGCATTTTCTTTTAATTTGTCAGCGCACTTATAAATTGAGCGGTGTCACTACCAGAGTTGGACACTAACCTGCTCGAACTTACTTATAGCAGGTCGTGTGGACTCATTTAAAAGTCACATTACAAAGAGTCACTCATTTATATTCGGTCCACGTTCAGAAATAGCAGATCTGTGCAAATGACACGAAACTTGGGCGAAATCTTTGATCTGCCATGTCCTGCTTGCAATAATGAATGGTGTTAGGCATTCACCTGTGCCCGTCCATCTTTAAAACAAACAATACACAGCCTTACACACATTACAATAAAGATCACTCATAAAACAATTAACATACAAAAATCACCTTTAAGTCTTTTAGAATAAAGTTAACTAATATGTTCAGAGCTTGTTAAATCTTAAGCTCATTTGTGATACGTGATAATGCACTTTACGACCTTGAGATAGGGTTTAATGTCGATGCACGTGTAGATGCAAGTTGGTCTTGTAATAATAGTCGGTCATTGGCTAAGTGCCAACAGTACGTGTAATACAGTGCCCGGCTGATACGGTTACCCATCGGATTTTACTAGTTGCAGTAAAGTAAATTCGTGTAGGTTAGTGTCCAACCATAGTGTCGCAGTCTTTAGACCACCTCAAGGCCGCCAAAATGGTCTAACGATAGAAACAACCGGGACCGACAGTTTGACGTGCTCTCCGAAGCACGGTAGCGGTCAGATAGAAATGCCACTTTAGCCACCTATCCAAGTACCAATCTGCACGTTGCTTAACTATAGCTCCGTTTTGCTTTAGTGGAAACACGCCCTAACCCATCTCCGACCATCCCCCTGATACAAATTCAAAATATGTTGATGGGTAAGATGTTCGGCAGGGTAGTGTACTATGGCCACACGATGTCAAACGTAACGTCATTAATTATGATACGCATTGGCGAGTAAACTAGCTCACTCGATGTCATTTTATTTGTTAGGACAAGCTATAATTAAATCATATTGATTGTACTAGGGTAAAGTCACCCGATGTTGGTTTAAAGCTCCTTGTGTTGAGGAGAGTTTTGTTATTTAAATAACATTGAATATAAGAACGCATTATTAACTGTTAACGATTTTGTTCTAATAGTAATCCCAAAAATAAAACTTCATCCTTATCTTAATGTAATTAAGGTTTCAATTATTAAATTGAGATAGATACCCCTATTATTGGTCTAACTTACCCAAATTTAAATATTTAGAAGGACATTTTTTACCTTTAGATGATGAGATTCAGTAACAGTAAGTACTAAAGTTTTAATTACCTGAAACAAATAAAAATATAATTAGTCAAAGAAAATGAAAAAAAGTTTTACCCTTATTAGTAACGAGAAACCTCAAACTAACACCTCGATGGTCTAGTAGTAATATGTGCACTGGCCTGCCAAGAATGAGGTCCCAGATTCAATTCCCAGGTCGAGCGAAAACATGTTCCCTACTTTTCAAACATGGCTCGGGTTTAAGATCACCAACCCGCATTAGGCAGGTATATTGCCTAATCCTTCTCACTGCACTGATACCTTCAGTGAGACGAAAGGCCTTTGCCCAGCAGTGGGACCTTATAGGCTAATTCTTTTTTTATTAGGTCACTCATCTGACCGAGGAGGATTAAAAAACAAAATCTATTTGTATTTACATTACATGTTGAAGACATAACAACAACACACGAATTGAGATACATTGAACGAAACTCAAAACCTCTTTTTAAAAGTCGGTTACAATTTGGTTATTAAGTCCAACCGGAACTAAAGACTGATCCGATTTTGATGAAATCATCATTACTATCCAGCATTTCACATGGGAAAGCGTATAAAACTGCAAAATGGTGTGTGTCTAATGGCACAGTCAGTAAATGAAAACGTTAGTCGTTCTTAGAACCTTGTCATATTCAAACTTCTTTCACATTTACTAACATACCAATGAAAGGCTTCCGGCGCGGCGACTAATCACTCCATATTATAAAACAAAGTCGCTTTCCGCTGTCTGTCTGTCCCCATGTATGCTTAGATCTTTAAAACTACGCAACGGATTTTGATGCAGTTATTTTAATAGATAGAGTGATTCAAGAGGACGGTTTATATGTATAAAAATTCCCGAAAGTCCCACGGGAACAACGCGGAGAAAACTGCGGGGCTGCTAGTCGTGATATAAAGTGGACCCGCGGGGTGAATTGCCTGATCACTTTTTTAAATATTTTGACAATAAATATTTTTATTTTACATCAGTTTCATCAGTCGACGGAAGAAAAACATAAAAGGAATCCGGCGACTGACCCCTGTATCCACTTTAGTGGTAAGTACCCTTAAAGCCTTTAATGAGAATTTTCCAAAGTCCTAATGTGACAAAGAACTTCATGTAAGTCGCCGTGCCTGACCCTTTTCAATGAGATTTTTTTCTGTCGTAAAGTGACAAAGTACTAAACAGCTCACCGTTTCATAGGCCGAGTGTACACGCTGCACTTACAGTCACGATGAATGCAAAATATTATTGTAAGTCAAAGTCAATATTAACAATGTACTTGGCAGATGTGTATTATATCGTGAACTAACTGTTTACATAGATAAGTAACTAGTATCATAGCTAGCATATACGAGTATATCTGAAACAAACGGGTATCTAGCAAGATATGTTAATATAGAATACTAGCAGCGCCCCGCGGTTTTACCCACGTTGTGCCCGTTCCCGTGGGAATTTCGGGATTTTTTTTACATAAAACCCTTCCTCTTGAATCACTCTACCTATTACAACAAAACCGCATCAAAATCCGTTGCGTAATTTTAAAGATTTAAGCATACAGACAAACAGACAAACAAACAGACAAAAATAGCGACTTTGTTTTATACTATGTAGTGATATGGAGAAAGTAAATAGGTTTGTGTTTCATATAGCTAATGATCTCTACGGTATTATAATATGACTAATAGAGCCTTGTGGTCTTACTTGCGTTTTACTTGTTCCCGCGGGAATTTTGGGATAAAATATTTCAATCCCAAATCATTAAGAAACGGCATAAGATGGATAATCATACTGATAACTTCAGTGTGATGAGAGGCCTTTGCCTTGCACTGGGACATTACAGGCTCATACTTCATTTTACTTTTTTGGCAAATATTACGCTTCGCATTCATACTCTCGACGACACAAGATCCACAAACACCACCACTCACCCATTTCTAAATACAGTGTAACATTTTCCATGATTCAAAACGTCAGAGATAGATTAGAACATGAGCCGTAACACGCCGCAGATGCAAATAAAATGGCGTAACTGAAATAGACACAACTGTCAAGTATTATTATTCGTTTGGATGGAGTTGCTTGAACTCTACGCCTGTTTCAAACTAGCTGTTAGGACGCGTTTCCTTTGAAGCAAAGCGGAGCTATGCGAAGTTCAACTAACCTAACCTTCCTCTTAAATGTGGCTATAATATACAAAACGATTTTTTCAAAACCAACAAGTAATTACAGAGGTATTCGCGTAAAAACTCTCCAGCGACATTATACTATAGTGTTGTACCCGTTCCCGAGGGAATTTCGGGAAAAAAAGTATCCCACATGTTATTCTGATGTATAAACTATATTACTGTAAAGTTTCATCTAAATCCCTCTAATAGTTTTTTCGTGAAAGAGTAACAAACATACATCATCACAAACTTTCGCATCTATACTAATATTATAAAGCTGAAGAGTTTGTTTTGTTTGTTTGTTTGTTTGTTTGTTTGAAACTACTGAACCGATTTGAATAATTCTTTCACTGTTAGATAGTCTATTTATCGAGGAAGGCTATAGGCTACATTTTATCCCGAACGGGCACAACGCGGGTAAAACCGCGGGGCGCTGCTAGTTTATAATATGTATTAGTAGGAATCATAGATAGCTTGCATCTTGCTCGCATCTTATCTGATACATTGTCTTTTCGTATTATTATTAGCATCAATAATTTACATAACAAGTTATACAGAAAGCATATACAAAAAGTATATATGTATAATATTATTTTTACGACATTTCACCCATTATATTGTGCGTTGATTTATATGCTCGATGGCGAACGTAAAAGGAACGGCCCACGTTTTGGCGTGATCTTAAAATCTTGTATTATGTTAATATATATAATTTATTGAGCATCAAGTCGATGGTTTTGTAATCTATTAAAAATGTATAACGTTTTTATGGGCTTGATGGGGTTTTAAGATGGTGGAAATGTTACGAGATTCTCTTAAGACACGTGACGAGACCTGTATCAATACATAGTATAAAACAAAGTCGCTTTCCGCTGTCTGTCTGTCCCTATGTATGCTTAGATCTTTAAAACGATGCAACTGATTTTGACGCGTTTTTTTAAATAGAGTGATTCAAGAGGAAGGTTTATATGTATAAAAATTCCCGAAATTCTCACGGGAACGGGCATAACGCGGGTAAAACTGCAGGGCGCTGCTAGTTATTATAATATACTAGCAGCGCCCCGCGGTTTTACCCGCGTTGTGCCCGTTCCCGTGGGAATTTCGGGATAAAATGTAGCCTATAGCCTTCCTCGATAAATAGACTATCTAACAGTGAAAGAATTATTCAAATCGGTTCAGTAGTTTCTGAGATTAGCGCGTTTAAACAAACAAAACAAACTCTTCAGCTTTATAATATTAGTATAGATGAGAGAGTAAATATCCTAGTACTGAAGTCGATTACACTGTCATTACTTACCAGATATATTCCACAGAGCAAGATAGGCGGCAGATAGGTTGGAACTGTTGCAAGTGGGACACATCACTGGATCTAGTTTTATTCTAAGTAAAACTATGACTCAATACTTAAATACAACTATTGCGACTCGGAAAGAAGAAAAAGTTCTAAATTCGGAAATCGGAAGTTCGGTGTTCTAAATTCGCCTAAAGGCCTCCGACATGAACTATCGACTGTCTCAGTCGTGACCGTGACAATTTAACGTCCCTACACACGGTAGTGCTACCAGAAAAAAGCAGCTATCGGTCACCCATCCAGTGGTCACCGAGCATGGTGCTTAACAATCGCGATGAGATAACAGTAAGTAAAAAAAACTGCGTCATTAGTATTATGGTGCCAGAACATATAACATAGACAAATATAAACTTGACAATATTGTTATAATTGCGATTCCTTTGTGCGTTGTATCTGTTTGTGACTGATAATGGAGGTCGGGGGTCGGCGTGCGCACGCGCATCGGTTGATGAACCCGCCTAACGAGACGTCATAGGACACAACAAACTGAAGTGTTAGTCTGATTAGCCTGTGATGTGACGCTGGTTAGCAAAGGCCTTTGATCTCACTGAAGATATCATGGCGAAGGTTTAGGGAAGGTAAGGAAGAATGCTTTTCCATTGAGGGGTGCAGAACCTGATTCAACAATCACAGCGCATTAGGAGTGTCAAACTGTCAGAAGAAGAATTGTCAGAATGTTTACGTAATGCGTTGTGATTGGTTGAGCTCCGCACAGCTCCGCACAGGTCCGCAGAGCTCAGTTCCGCTTTCCCGAAAAAGCACCTAATAACCGCGCTTACCTAATGCGGTTTGGTATAGTATCCGACCAATGACTAGGCTGACGTCACAGGGATACAGAACCTGACAGAAACCAGTGCCCATTGCATAAATTCATCTAAAACTCATCGAGTGTTGGAGGATATGGTGACCACTGATGTTGGAGTTTTTAGACGACCTTAAGGCCTCTGATATGAACTAAGAAATGTTACATCCGGTACCGAAAATTTTACGAAAACAGAGAAAAAACATTCTTTGACAGAATTTATGGAAGGCGATTTTGTTGAAATTCATCCCCGGGGTTAAAAATTAATGACGTGAAAACGGACGAAGTCGCGGGCAACAGCTAATGTATTTATATTTGTCATAGATATGTTTTTTGTTTGTTTGTCAAATAATTAGAATGTATAATTTGCCATTGACTTTTTTTACTACAATACCAGTTTCTACGAAAAGGTCAGTTGGTCTTGAATTAATTAAGCTATGATTAAATCTTTAAACCTACACTTAGGCCTCATTCGCATTAGCGCTTTTATAACGCGCTTTAAATAAGCGTTGGAACAAACGCGCATTATCAAGTACTTTTTTTAATGTGCTTCGGAGGGCACGTTAAGCCGTCGGTCCCGGTTACTTTCTACGGATAGTAGTCGTTACATGAACCATGTCAGAGGCCTTTGGCGGCTCAATAAGTCTGACACCAGGATTGGTCAGGGTGACATCCACTCGATGAAGAAGAAGAATGTGCAGTTTTTAAAACGCCGCGATTTCCGAACGTTTTTGATCGCTAGGTGTTAAGAATAGAGCACAAAATGTCTTATTGTAATTTACAGCTAGCAGGGTCCCGTGGTTTTACCCGCATTGTGCCCGTTCCCGTGGTAATTCCGGGATGAAAAAGAGCCTTTCCGTTTAAAGGGGCTATCTTTAAAAAAAAATATATTCAAATTGTATTGGTAGTTTCTGAAATTAGTCCGTTAAAAAAAAAAAATCTGTCGATCCGATTTCGAATATCAATATTAAGCTAAGTATGTATTCATTAATATTACAGGACAAAGACATCTCATCTCACTGAAGATATCATTACAGTGAGGAGATTCTCAATAATTAAAATATACAATTAAACAATTAATTACATAACTAAACTGTTTATCATTACAGCTCCATTATAATATTTCAATGTGTGAGGTAAACTCAAGTAATTGGTATATTACGTCCGATAGCGAAATAGGTCATAACAATTATCATAAAGTTCATTATGAAGTGTATTTACGTCCGTTTATCAGTTCTAGAACGGCACCGATGTGATACAAACATCTTTGTACTTATTTCCAATTGAAACTACGTTCACGGATACACTTCGCTTTTATTTAAAGAGAGAGAGCTTAATAATCTAATTAACCGATGAAGCGATCAGATTGATATCAGTATCGACAACCCGGTCAAGATAACGAATGAGTTCAGATCACAAAGTGACTAACGGCCACCCATCCAAATTTCCAAGTAAGTGTACGGTGCTTAACATGCATAGTGCATTCAAGTTACGTCACAAATCATAAGTCAGTAGTAAGTATGGATTGATATTCAATAGATGCTCTGGTTCATACCCAAACAATGTATCTTTAATTCTCCACACATTGAAAACAAACACAATGCTCGCTGCATCGCATCCTGCGCGCGCGCAACATCAGTATGCGCGGGCTCTCCCGGACCTGGCGGCCCACACTTCAATAGAAATGCTATCTAGCGCCCGCCGTCGTATCGAATATAAATTACACTAAATTATAGTAGACACATAAAATCCGCGGTACGTGCCGCGTCGTGTCGCCATTTTGAAATTTGGAACGTGTTCGACACGGGCGGCGACCCGGCGACCGACGCGCACGCACCGTGCCCGCTGCCCGCTGCGGCCGCCAGACTCGCGGCTCGCAGCGGGTCGTCGCAGACGCGTTTATTGTTTTCCATTTACACTTTTTTGGGTGTTTACGAGTCGAGAGGCCGTCCCGCGTCCGTTTCTGATTTGATTTCTTTTATTGCTCGACCGTAGCCGGATTTATAACGAGCTGTCTACTTTTGTCGCTCGTAAAAGCATTCCGTCCCATGTCGTATTGCCAAATACGTCTCGTAGATTAGATCTAGAACGTAACAACCCGAAGAGCGGCCGACGATAACGCTCTACGCATGACCTGCATGAAACATCATTTCAAAACATGTTTTGGTATAGTTTATCAAATGCTTTGTTATCACGCAACTACTTTTACAAAGTAACGTTATTAGATATCTTCGCGCGACCCCCGCACGACTGTTGTTATTACAACTATTTATTATCAACTTCCGTAATGACAAAATAACAATGAATATGCATATTTGAAATTCGCGTAATCGTAACCTTCGCGGTCACTAAAACATGCGAACCTCTGCGTACACAACGTGCCTATAAATTGCGAGCGCTTATCAGAACAGTCTAGCAAAAGAAAAACATCTGCAAGCGACAGCACATCTGATAACAAGATCCATTAAAGAGTTAAATATTTATGGATTAAAGCGTGTTATCGACATAATAATAATATGATGTCAAGAAGCACATCTGCGAAATTGCGGCGGAGTTAATTCAAGCCTGGCTTTCTATAACGAAAGGCGAAAAGAAAAAAACTATGGTTTCCTATGACGTCATTGTTGTTGTGCGTAGTTAGAATGTTATTGTAGAGCATCGGAATGTTAGCAACTCTCAGTTCAGCTAATACTTTTCGGATGGGTGGCCCATAGAATTAAGGTCTGCCGTGCTTCAGAAGGCAATGCTAATGATTATTCCGCGAACCATTTTAGGGACAGAAAATTGAATGCAGAAGATATAACGAAAAGTATTTACTCCATATCAAAATCGATATTGCCATTAACCAATATCAAAATATGACCTGCAGAAAACACAAATACGAGTAGTTAATGAACAAAAGCTTTCATCTCTCGAAGTGAACTAACATATTCCATCGCCAACTATTAGGCATGTACCTACGGAGAGATTGGCGCCAACTACATTATTTTCAAATTGAATCAAACTGGCTGTAGCGGAATGGCTCCGGCGCCGTCATTAAGCCTCGAAGGTTGTCTACGTCAAGTTGGGGAGTGCTGCTCGGATTGTAAGGTCACTACATGCGTACAACGGTGTAGTGAGTCGTTTGAATGTTTGCGAGACATTGGCAATAGTGAGGCTTTGAGAACGCGGCAATTCCAGCAATGCTTGGGAGTAAAAAATGTGGTGAATACAATGCACGTGAAACTGATAGTAAAGGTGGCATTTGCGAATTTCTCAGACAGTGAGGAGGATCTGCTATCAATTAGTTGAACCCAAACACCGTCTGATATGCAATTTAGCAGACAATGCCTCGGAAAAAAGCGTACACATTGCAACAAAGAATAGCATCTAAATGTTATTAAAACGTAGCGTAAATAAGATCTTGAAACACGAAGTGGACCTTCGCAACAGCACGCAAGGTCAACTTTACAACCGAGCCCGGCCATCATTGATTTCACTATGACGCAACGCGGCGCCGCCGCTCGTAACACGGAACACACATTACAAGTTTTTGCCTCCACACGGCGCGGCCGTGCGAACGAACACTCACTTTAAACGTTTTACTAAGTAAGATATTCCATGAAAATATTAGCTTCAAGTTATAAAACTAAGTGCACAACTGTGTCGGTTCCCGGGCATCGCCTGTGCTTTGAATGCCAATTTTATGTGCTGTTTGCCTTACTACTCGGTGAAATGACGGTAGAATATCGTAGTGTGCTGTTCACTGTAGCTACTTGGAATTTCTTACCTCGACAAAAAACTAGAATGAATTGGAACGTACGAACGATTGTACTATGATTTGATTTGTGGTTCAGCTAAAACAAAAAGGCGACGCCACAACATTCGTCATCGGATCGTTGCCACGCGGATAGGTACCGGTATGTGGCGAACGCTGGCTTCAACCCACAATTAGTGACACGATTAACATGAATGCAAGAAAAACGTACATAAGTCCACGGCAACGAGTCGTATCGAACAAATTGTAAATTAAGTGGAAATGGGAAACGTGACTATGTACTGAGACGAGTAACTTGCTCAAGTGAAATGGAAAATTCAGCCACTTTCGATACGTATTCGATAAGCGAAATTGACGCGCCATCCAATCATGTTCTTATAACCTCAAGGAGGCAACCAAATTTTTGTTGTAAATTTATTGAGCCTCGGTAACTTCGTTCACATTTTCAGGATTGTTTTTGGTGGAAAATTTGATTGGAACATAATATTAAGACATCAAAGTGTTTGTTAATAAACTCACGTGACCTTAGTCAGCTTTATTATAAAAATAATTACCTAAAACAAACATAAATTAACAATTAGATGATGATTCACCCACTACAATAGAGATAGACAATAAGTTCTTGTTTATTATATATATAAATGCTTGTTTCCACTAAGAATGAATCGGATGGCTTTTTCTAATGATTAACCATGATAATTAGTAAATAAAAAATCAACTTTGCTACAAAAATAATAAAAGATTAATAATATTTTTGGAAAATAAAATCGACAAAATGAAAGAAAGAAAGAAAGAAAGAAAAACATTTATTCAGACGATCACACAACAAGAAACGAAAAAACAAAGCAAAGACAGAAAGAGAACAACAGATATTACATATAAAACAATTACACGGACAGAACTACTGTGTGAGGTCTGAATAGGCCTCGTCTCAGCGTAATGCCGCCAAGATCGTGTGACCCTGGCAGCGCTGATTTTCAGACGAGGCCTAGACTCCCAGAGGCACGCCACTATTAAAATCAATAAATATACCTACATATAAATACATAAAAATAAATACATCAATATACTACATACAAATACCCCAAATTAATCCCATCACATATACATACATACATAAATAGTATTTATAAATATACAATGTAAACTAAACATTTAAACCTTACAATCGTCATTCATTCATTCACCGTATCAAGCACCTAACAGCTATCTGTCATCTGTCATCTGTCACGCCATTCACCAATCACTCAGGTCGGTCACTCACTCGAATCGAATCATTTATCTGTGGTTCATACCATCCATCCATACATAATAAAACAAGCACGCACGCAGCCATCCACCGATCACCATCCACCTAACAAGAAACAAAGGAAAAATACCACGTGAAAGGTTATACTACTAAGAAGAAACGACATACATTAAGAATAGACATTCAGAATCTACGAACATTAAGAATCAACAACGTTGAGATTCTGCAAATATATAAGAGTGTTTCAAGTGTGAATAAATATGTATGTATACGGTGTACCAGCGGCCACGACTGCCGATCGACCCCATGCACTCCGTGCCAGACCCAATGGTAAGTACGACAGTTCAATAAACTACAGACTACAGAATCTAATAAATGAGGCGTTTAATTAGGCGTCACGTGACATTAAACACCAATTAGAGAAGCGTGACGTCACACCTCGGATAAAACTACTGTAGCTATCGTTTTCGTATAGTGAACAGTTTATTACAAGTTACCCCAATTATTGTTAAATTAAAATAGTTAGTTTTTCACACGGCTGTTCTGCGAGGTATGACGTCACAGTCTTGGCCTATCGCGGTCAATTTCTTAAAACTCAAAATTCTAACGTAAAAAAACTATTTTTCTTAAAATAATATATTTTTAGGGTGAAATAGATGCTTAGCTATAGTTTTAAACTAATTTCCAAATTTTGTCAACTAGCCTATTATCCTGAACTGTCGTTCGGGTTTCCTCGAGCCATAGAGACCTCTTTGCTCGTTCATTCTAGTTCTATAACTACAAGCTCTACTTCAAACTCTATTCTCTATAACAAGCAATGGAATAATTTCAGCTTTAGACTATTAGGCGACTAGCTGCTAACAACCTGGATGCTAAACACTTCAATCTTCATTTCAACGTATTATTAGTCAATTTGTAAGAAAAATGCAGTAAAAAAATAAGGACGTAAGCGCGGCCCGCGGCCGCTGTTGGCACCGCACGCGATCTCATTCAGTCAAACCAGTCTCCAAATTAATGGCCGCTTATTTTAGGCGGGAACGCACAAAATATCATTGACTTCGTAACGAAGAAATATCGCTTCAGGTTCATCTTCATCGCCGTATGTTTTCACCGTGTGATTGGGTGGATATATTACGATTCAGCTAAAAAACCTGCTTGAACTTTATAGATCCTCGGCATAGAAGCCATATCGGTTCTTCCTTATAAAACTAACCTGATAAAATTTCCGCTTTTACCAGTATTTATAGACGTGGTCCCTGTTTGCACCGAGAGAAAGTTTATTTCAATGCCTATGAAATGGCTGTACCTATATGTTTGACTTCAAAGGAAGGTATACGAGAAAGTAACTAGGGGAGATCGAACAAAGGCCAGTTTTCTATTCATATTTCTATGTTTCAGAGGTTTTTAAAGATGGCAGGGAAATTTAATGAGCGCGGGGTTGAAACAATGTGTACCTACCATGGAATTACTACCATAAAACAAAATCGATGAGGCACGCTTCTTTACGTTAACTAGAAAAAACCTGAAAAATATCTAAGCAAAAAACTCCTCACTCACGTGCTTAAATTGAAGTAGTTAGTCACTAATTAAGATAATTTAAAAGTAAAATTAATGTTATTAATGTCCGTAGATAAAGTTGTAAAGTTTTTATTTTTTTAATTAGTTAATTATAATTACACATGTACATACATCTATTTTTGGTAGAAACAAATTAAGTGCTCTAATGTATGGAAAACATGCTGCTTTTTGAGTACCTGAATTTGAAATTTGAAACTCTTGGTATTGGAAATAGCCATACTCGCTCAAAAATCTTTGGGACAACAGTCCTGTACAGACAGTCCTCTTATATCTCTGTACTGATAAACATAACCGAACTGTTATAATAGGTTACTACTCTACGTTCGGATGACGCATAACATCGTTTGCATAATGTACAGTAAAATCTTTTCAATGCAGTTAAAGACGGCTAAACCACAAAGGTAACAGGATCGCAAACAACGCATAATATCCTTTGTCTCAAACTTTAGTAAAAACGTGAACCAAGCCTCCGCGGCTATACGAACTCGTAGATATGTCGGGTTGCGACCAGTTGACAACACCAAGTTAAAAATAAACTACAATACCGCGTTCGTTGCCCCGAAAGCCTCCGGCGAATTCGACACCGGAGATCTTTATTTTTTTAACGATTAGCACGACGTGCTCGTAATTTTGGTACCATGGTGCATATCTTCTGGTGATTAAGCACATTTTGAGTCATAATATCAAACAAAGCGTCTGAAGTGACAGTTGCTAAATTATATCACTCATCATCGTGTAACATGAGAACTCTTGCGTTAACAATAAGTATAAAACAGATTATTGTAATTCAGGTTAAATCTACCAAAGTTGAGCAAGGTCAAACAGGGATCGGTTCAATTATTTCAGTCCATAAAGAGTGCACCGAGCATCGAACCCGTCATTCGTCATCCCACAACAATGTAATATTTAATTTGTCTTATAAATAAACTTTATGCGCGGTACTTAACGCGCATTTTATTGTTATAATAAATTACGAGTGCGACCGTAAAAAACTTGGCTTCACGTATCTGCACCGCGAATCTGTTTAATCCTCACCGCCTCTGCAAGAATAATTATAATATGATACTTTGAATGTAAATATTTAAAATGATTACAGTTTTATTTTTAAAACATTTCCTCCGTGTTTCCTGAAACCACTTCATCTATTATTAACCGGCGCTAAAAGTACAAAAAACTTTCAGCTCAACTTCAGAGAGATGTTTACTAATTTATTGCGTCACATAATTTGGGGAGAACACATTTTTTAAAAGGTTCCGTAAAGCGAAATCCCTTTTTCGCTTAACTCATTGAGTTATGTTAAAGTTTAATGGACGGGTGCGATAAAGAGACTCCCTCCAGAGTTGACTGCCCTTGTAACAGCTGACGGGAAAACGCACGCCCCCTGGCGCTGCGGCCGTTGAACCTCTTCGCATCTAGTTGATATCTGCTCCTCCACCTCCGCGCCCAACTCCCAGCAAGCCTTCCATCCCATCTACTCTTGATAATTTGACACGTGTAATCAACCGACATTATTCCACGGGTTTATCTCAAGACGTCATTGTCAATCCTCTCGTCGATAAAGAGAAAGTTTGGTGGAAAAATAATGCAACTAGAATTTAGGTTTTTCAAGAGGGGATTTCATTAGAGAGTTTTGGCAAGTCTGTTATGAATATATATTCTTTTATTATTTGATTATTATAATATTTTGCTTGCGAACATTTTACAATACTGTTAGCATACGGCACAAATTAATTTATTTTATCAGCAATGTCATCGATATTGGTAAATTATTGTGCATAACAGTGGCACAACTAAGCAAACCACTTGTGTATTTCGATGACCTCCTACTAATTTCCAGTTTTTATGTTTATTGGTTCTTTTGGCGGATAATGTATTTTGACAAGGTTGCTTGTTTGTTCTATCAAAACCAGAGACAATGTGTTCCAATTTCTTTTGTTATGACTAAAGAAAGTATTTGAACTGTTTACAATGTGAGTTGCTATGTATGTAGGCATGTTGGCCAGTAGTATATGAGCGTAGGAACTACGTGACGCGGTGACCTACATTGAAGGTGTTGCTAACTAATCAAGGTCATTACCCCTGCCACAACAAATGTTTCATCCATATTATTACATTACAAAGCGAATTTGAAAACATTTAAATAAATAACATAAGAAACGTTTCTTGCACAAACAAGTTGTTCGGATACCGGTTGTGGTGTATCTGGCCCGCTCGCACGTGCGATGAGTAAGCGGTGCGAGCGAGACGGCACGACAAGGTCACTGGTCAGTCGCTCTCCGGCAGACAGCGGGCCGCGGGAGGGGCGGTGCGTCCGCGCAGACGGCGCAACGACATGGCGGCAGACGTGACGTCACGCCGCACCGGTCGCGACTCCGCGCCGCGCCCGCGCCGCCTGCATCTCACCTCATGCGTACCGAAACTGGATGCCCGATACCCGATGCATGCACGATACATAAAAAACATAACGACTCGTTTGTAGAATGTGAATGTCGCGGAAGGGATGCCGATAGAAAACAATTGCGTGCCGCCGATTCGGATCGTGCGCTCGTGACCGCGGCACCGCTACGCCACACTCTACCTACGAGCATTTCAAATGAATCGCTGCGATTGTTTTGACGTAGAATACTGCAAGCGCTCATTACCATTAATTAATATCATTATACAGCCAATAAATTGTTAACGCAATAATACTGTTTATTCCGTCTCCAGTTGGATTTAACGATGCAGCTATTAGATTCAAATTCTAGAGTCTAATATTCCGCATTGCATCGGTCAAGATTGATAGCCAACTTCGGAGCACGATCACAATATTACCCATTTAACACTGCCCACTTGATTTTCTCTATTTTATTTACGAGTCCGAGTGGGGTTACTTTGTCACAGCGCCAATTTTAATTATAGATAGTTGTTTAACTCCACTCGGCGAGCCGCGAGCAGCGGTTGCGTAACCGCACGATAGAGGCACACTTTACACGTTTAGACGCATTAATGGTCCGATATGCAAGTCGGGCCGGCAACAGATACCACTCATTACGTATGTGCATATTGAACGCGATACTTCCTCATTTACTGATAAATATTTGACTTATTTTAAACACTTTCGTGACTTTATTACTCGGCTCGGCTCCGTTATCGCACTCGGCGCCATTAACGCCAAAAGAATTATATTTTATTAGCATCAATATTAAAATTATAGAGTTAATTAACGCGATATTATCTCGATCCTGTTCACTTTAACATAATATATTAGGTAGGAACATAAAACTACATAAAATGTTTTTGAGAACGTTATTAGGACTTGTTTCTGTGTACTTAATAAAGCGTGATCCAGCTAACAATTTGGCGTGAACATGGCAAAAATGTAATTAGCATGTGGCTTGGGCTTGGTAACATTTTTACAGCGAGTGTGTATCTCATCGCATCAAGTATGGAGGGATAGATGAGGAGGTTCCCTCCTGTAGTTGACCCAAATACTCTCATCTCTTAGGAGTCTCATTTTCGTTACCCAAGTCATAAGCTTGCAAATTCTAGGAGATTCGTATGCAAATGAGTATTAAATGTAAGATTAATTCATGAGGCGGTGCATGTTCGATGAAAATATCGTTTGCTGCCAAAGATCTATGGTGATGGATATTTACGAGACTGAGCGGAAGTCTCGTTTGATAATAAGATCATAGATAACGGAGGTGTATTAGATATACATTAGCTGTCGCTGTGGAAAGTTCATTCGCGCTACAAATAGAGTTGGTGCCGCGGTGGTAGCAAAAGAGGCATTACCAGTAAATCTGAATTCCACGTAGAAAATATTTCTGCTCCACTTTGGTTTAATCCGATATTGGCTCTGCGCATCTGCCCTCAACTTTAGCATTTAATAGCATTGAAACTAAAATTCCAACCCAGTTTTTCCAGGATGATGATTGAACCTTGTAGTTGCAGGAAGTAAATGGTTTTGCTAAAATAAAACGGTAAAATCTAATTTCACTCTGGGCTATAAATAAATAAGAAAATAAATTGTTACTTATGAGCAAGGAATCTTCGGTGATAATTGTTGCACAATATTAAACAATTAATTTATTAATAAATAGGGTAAGATAACACACCTAGGTACATGACGGAACATGACTTGCGTCCATCATCAAGAAGAACTATTAAATCGTTACCTAGGACCGAATCTAAGACTATCAAAATCACCACACGTTTCGCACGTTAACCAGTCGGTCCCGGTTGTTTCAATCGTCAGACCATGTCGGAGGCCTTTAGGCGGTCTAAAAACTCCGATACCAGGCTTGACCACTCCCGAAATTAATTAATGATCCACGTGCGTTTTCGGTGTTTTCGGATCAAGTTCAATAGATTGAGTGCTTTCAACTTAGGGTGTGTCCACACGTACCACAGCCACACCACAACAACTCACACCAAGTGATACTGACCACATCTGTTGTCACGTTTGGCAATTTTGTCGCTGCGATGTGGCGTAGAGTTGTAGTACGTGAGGAACACCTCGGATAAAATAGTTAATATGTAGGTACTTGTAGAACTAGAATAAAATTTCTAAACATTTAAAAGTTAAAGGTTGCAACAGGGTCCCGCTGGCACTCCTGGTTTGTTCCACCTACCACCCTCTTTATGGCAAGGGAGGTATAATAATTTTAGCCCGCGCCCGTAGGTGGCATGGAAATGAAAAATGTCGCCGTCAACACCCTCACAATGACACCTGCTCAACTAACGTTACCACCAGTTTTAATAATTAAATAACTATTTAAAGTTCTGCATTTTGTATGAAGGTTCTTTTTGAGTTGTTGGAAGAGGGAAATTAGGTGATGGATATGGACTCTACTATATAAAAATATTCTTCTTATGAGAGTTAATATTCAAACCATCATGACTGATTTTTAAACCAAAGATTTCTTCCATTGAGGAAAAAGCTTCATTAGTGGGGTAACAATGGAATGAAAGCATTTAACTGCTTTCCTTTTCAGTCAGAATCGACAACGGCTAGAAAATCGATCACATTTAAACCCTACAAAGAAAAAATTGTGTACCATAAGATATTGTAAGATAGTGTACGAGACAGCTCAAAGTTCTTTCCCATTATCATTTTGAGTATTTTACGTTATATGCATTATTATAAGTCTATGCAAATGTGTCGGAAATCGTGTTCAAATCATTAATCACGTATCCATTATCATTACATTTCAATATACCAGTTTTAACAATAGTATATTAGTAGTCCTCAGTTTGGTTAGGGCATTGCAGGCTGAATCACCTGATTGCCCGAAAAGTAAGATGATTCCGTGCTTCAGAGGGCCCGTTGAGCCGTCGGTCCCGGTTACTTTCTACGGATAGTCGTCGTTACATGAGCCATGTCAGAGGCCTTCGGCGGCTCAATAACTCTGACACCAGGATTGGTCAGGTTGACCATCCACTCGATGAAGAAGAAGAAGTTTTAACAATTAAACTATAGACTATAATTTTACCCTATCATATCAAACTATCGCATAAAAGCTGTACGCACCGTACGGTTCTAATATAATAGTTAAAGATTTTTCAAAACTCTCTGCACCAAAAATACATTACCTAGTTCACAATCTCTAACTAACTATACACCAAAAGAAAGAGAGATATGAAACCTACTACAACCATCGACAAAACTCCACAAACAACCAAAGCCAAACTTTTTAATGAATGAACTCTTTCATGCGCACGCGCATGTTTTGCCTTCCAAGCGATTCTCGGAATTGTTTATAAATTCTGTGGATTGTGTTCGTTTAAAAATGGAACTAGATAAACAATAACTTGGTATTTGGGAACCGTTTCGGCGATGTGGGCAACGCTCGCAATGTCTGGATGACTTGAGGCTTGTGGGTGTATACATACAGCACGTCTAAAGTTGGTAGCCTAAGGTCTATTGGTGAATCTTAGATGTAGTTTTTAGGGTTCCGTAGCCAAATGGCAAAAACGGAACCCTTATAGATTCGTCATGTCTGTCTGTCTGTCTGTCTGTCTGTCCGTCCGTCTGTCCGTCTGTCTGTCCGTATGTCACAGCCTTTTTTCTCCGAAACTATAAGAGCTATGTTGTTGAAACTTAGTGTGTAGATGTATTCTGTGAACCGCATTAATATTTTCACACTAAAATAGAAAAAAAATAAAATTTTAGGGGGGTCTCCCATACATAGAAATGAAAAAAATATTTTTTTTTTCATCAAACCCATACGTGTGGGGTATCTATGGGTAGGTCTTCAAAAATGGTATTGAGGTTTCTAATATCATTTTTTTCTAAACTGAATAGTTTGCGCGAGAGACTCTTCCAAAGTGGTAAAATGTGTGTCCCCCCCCCTGTAACTTCTAAAATAAGAGAATGATAAAACTAAAAAAAATATATGATGTACATAACAATGTAATCTAACACCGAAAATTGGTTTGAACGAGGTCTAGTTAGTAGTTTTTTTTTTTACGACATAAATCGTAAACCGCAAAAAAATACTGATTATTCATTCAATAACTCAAATGTAAATAAAAAAACATTTATTTCAAGAACTTCTTTATTATGTTACTCGCTGCTACGGAACCCTTCATGGGCGAGTCCGACTCGCACTTGGCCGCTTTTTTAAAGACAACTTCTTCTTATTGTAGCGGGGCACGTAAAACCATCGGTGCTGGTTGTTTCAATCGACAGACCATGTCGGAGGACTTTAAGCGGTCTAAAAACTAAGACCAGTGCAGCAGTGTTGACTATTCACCTAGACGATCTTATTCTGGGTATTAGTATAAACACAAGTATATAATTTATCTTTTCTCAGACTCAGAGCTATATAAAAAACTGCCATAGAAAAAAGTATAATTTTCTGAGTAGAACTTAAGTTATAAGAATTAAGACTAGGTATCTGTAGAAGCTCGAAAACCCGAGTCTTATTTATAACATTGATTGACTAATTCTTCATAGAATTTTCAGTTCATTTACCTCATTCTCATACAAGTCCCTGCCAGTCATAAAAGAACGTACCTACTCAAAGTTTTTACGAGATTTTCAGTGGTTTGTCACAGAATCTTGTGAACCATCTTTACCTCTGATTTCCCTAAGGAATCTTGGAAGAAACTGCGAGATGCCATAGCTCCAACATTTAAATGACATTGATCATATACGAATTATTATTTCTATGATCTTGGCGATGTAACTGTAGATTATCCTTCACTAATTCCAACAGTTAATAAGTAGGATAATTTCGACGACGTCCGACGTGGTAAAGAAGGTAAACCTATCTCATTTGGCTAACCAAACCCTGGTGATGGAGTTCTAAGAACAACCAGGCCTGATCATTCAGGATAGCAACCTCTTTATTCAAATGCTTAGAACAATAGATATTGGATAACGTTTGAAGTAGCTATAGGACCCGGCACACATTCTAATTAACGATCTAATAATTTTACATGAAATTGCTAAATAAACTTAGAACCTAATCAAATTCAAACTTCTATAAATCCTACTAATAAGTCAAAGAGAATTTCCAAATGTTATAATGTGACAAAGTACTAAAAGGCAATCAATCGCCACACGGAACCCTCCACCCATCAGCACGGATCCACCGATACCTTCGTAAATTCCAAACAAAATTCTCTGCAAATATATTTATTGAGAAACTTTGTTCCAAAACAATCTACAAAGTTCCAATTACGATGTTTTATGTGAAAACTACGCTAGAATAATTCCAATTTTCGTTAATATCGTGATAAAGTAAATTATTTGTAAGATGTCCTTCGTCTTCTAAGTGATTCAAGGTATAACAGCAAATAGTCTCGCCTGTCGAACTCTAGGTCTCGGGTTCAATTATCAGGTTGGAGAAGCTGTTTATAAATGGGATGAGAGTAAGAATTACGTAACTATCTATTAATTTTAGCTTCGGAGGGCACGTTAAATTGTCGGCCCCGGTTGTTTTAGTCGTTAGAACATTTCGGAGGGCTTGATGGACTGAAAAATTTCCGTCACCTGGGTTAGTCACTACACGAACTTACATTTAATACTATCATTCAAATATAATGTAATATGCAAAATTTCAGCTCAATCGGAAACCAGGAACTGGGTCAAAAAACTTGCTATATTTAATTACAGGCACAGACAGATGAATAAATAAGAGCTTGTAAAAATAAAGTTTGAAGGTAAAGCGAGGAATCGATGGCTGTTGATGATCTCAACTCGCTATCGGTTATTCCGATTTGAGGCAGAGCTCTCAACACAGTTTCAACGTTGCTGCAATTCTATTTCAATACGCGTGTTATATCGTTACCTGGCGAAAAATAGTTATAGACGTCAGTCGAGAGGCGGAAAATAGAAAGAATCTGTATTGAAAGTTTATTTGTATTTTTTGGCGACTGTCACCGTGGAAACTGAACCAGTCAAGGGTATGTTTATAGGGGTTCGGTTAGGCCAGGCAGGGACCAGTCAGGGGTAGGATTGGGCGAGTTTACAAAAGCCGGCGAGTTGAGTCACAAATCTCGGTTTAAAGAACTTTATTTCTCATTAAGACAATAAGTCACTTACATGAGAACAAAAAACATTAAATAAATACAATTTTTTGCGGGTGGTTTAACATAATATACAGAGTATTTAAAAGTATTTGCAAGTTGTAGTTTTAGTTAAGACAAGTAAACAAGAAGCGAGTTCGTTTCGTTATCTAAGGGTGTGGTACAAGTTACACGATTTGTGTTTTTAGTATTTTAATTTCCAAATAGGTAATTAAATTGTTATTAAAGTTACATGTGGCATATTTATATATATATTTTTTTTAAATTTTTTTATTTTTATGAAATTTAATATTTTATAGTGTTGTTTGTGTAATAATGATCAGTACATAGTTTCGTCTTGATAGATGTGAGTAATTAATCTTTTTTTAATAGTAGAGGTCCCAGGATTGAGCCCTGCGGCACTCCGCACGTTAAAGGCTTTGGTGCACTTTGATATGATCCTATTTTGACTATCTGTTGACGGTTTTCTAGGTAGGATTTTAGAATTTTTAGTACATTTCCAGTTATACCCATTTTTTGTAATTTCTTTAATAGCAGTGAGTGGCTAATGGTGTCGAAGGCTTTTTTTAAGTCAATGAACAAGCCAAGTGCTATTTCCTTTTTATCTATTTTAGTTTTGATATTGGTAACTAGGTCTATGGTTGCACCAAGTGTGTTAGATTTGGGCCGGAACCCATATTGCTGGCGGCACAGAAAATTTATCTTATTTAAATATTGCTCTAGTCTTACGTAGATTATTTTTTCTAAAATTTTAGATAATATTGGCAAAACTGAAATTGGCCTATAGTTTTCAGGATTGGATTTAGCACCTGTCTTGTAAATAGGAGAAACTTTGGCAATTTTTAAACTATCGGGAAATATTCCTTCACTTAAGGCTTTATTCAGGCAGTCAGTTAGTTTTTGGATAATATTTGGACATTTTCTTAAACATTTAATTACTTTAGTACTGATGCCATCAGTACCAGTGCTAGTATTGGTGTCCAGGTTATCTATTATTTTGGATACTTCATCAGTTGTGCAAGGGGAGAATTCCGAAAGTACATTACTTTGCATTGATTGATGAGTTTTGGGTAGAGTGTATGCGTCATTATTACGAGAAGTGGTTGGTATATTGTTAGCTAAGTGTGGGCCTATGTTAACGAAATACGTGTTGAAGGTATCACATATTTGTACTGGGTCTGTGATAACTACACCACTTTCTGTTACCAGACTTGGAGGAACACAATTTTCTACTATTTTGTTATTAGATAATGTATTAATAAGCTTCCACATTTTTTTAGGCTTTTTCTTACATTGAGTAAATTTATGGTAGAAGTAAGTGTCTCTTGTATTCCTTATCCTCTGAATCAATGTGTCTCTTTTTATTTTGAATTCATTTTTAACCTTTTCATCATTAGGGTTTTCCTTAAGTTTTTTCCACAACATGTTTCGTTCATAAATTTCATTAGTTATATTTTTATTTATCCATTCATTTTGAGGTCGATTTATAACTTTATATTTTTCAGATCTACTTTCTGTTACCATGTTGTGGATGTTTTCTTTAAACAGTTCAAAATTATTGGAATAATTGCTGAAATCTGACGTTTCTGCGCTTTTGTATAGTTTTTTGTAATCAATTGTCTCAAACATAACTTTTCGTTTTGGCGGGGGTGGCAGTCTTTTAACCTCAAGGTATATATTCTTATGGTCTAACTATTGGTACCACACAGGCCTCCGCTTCATCGAGGATCCAAAAAGCTTCAAAAAGACGGGATTCAAGATCCTTGTCTTCTATTTAACTTGCTGACTTGCAACTTGTAAACTCGCTATACCTAAACAATAACCTCTCAGTACCAATGGTTGAAGCTTCAAACAAATTAAAACCATCTAACTCCACATTTAGGGTCGCCTTCACACAAATCGATAAAGGTCTCAATTCAACCGCTCCCATTAGACATCCCTCCAGTACTGCTCATCAAAACAGTAATTAGAGGCTCTATTTATACACCTGAACCATAAATATCACTGATATTTAAAACAAGTTTAATTACTAGAAAAAATCTGCGAAACTTTTTGAATTTATAAAGTTTTCCGAGCTTGATTACAATGATGACGCCCGGAGTTTCTCTGGCGTAGCAACAGAAGTAATAGGCATGGAGAAACGTAGATATAATAAAAAGTAGTGGTTATATGCATGGCTGTTGCCAGGCGGGTAACCCGGCCGTATTCAGAAGTCCTCATTAGCGAGGACTTTGCACTTCCACTGGGTTATAGTTAGGTGTATGTAGATGAACTATGTAGTTGTTGGGATCGGTAAGCTAGGCTTGGCGTATTTTTAAGTTAATTGCAGAACTGATATTTCTTGGGACATGGAAGGCTTTTGGTGAGCAGTAGGGCAACATGCTTACTTAACAGATTTGTTTATATTGTCAACATTAGAATGATAAATTTACTATCCTTTTGATAAAACTATAGTTATGTTATTCTTCTATTCATTTGGCAAAACACTAGGACATGTTCTATCTACTTATAATATTAATATGAACACGAGGGTTGTATAGACACATGTTTGATGCTCTTTCCGACTATAACACATACATACAATTTTAATCCCAAAAAAAATATCGAATTGGTGAAATCGCAGTTCGCTATAAGGTCTCATATTGTGTGTACCATACCCATCAAATACTCAACGAAGAAACTACACCAGCATTAATAATTCAGTCATTAACAAACAGGGATTATAAAATGGAAGAGCGTAATGCATGTTCTTGTATGAGGACCTCGCACTTAAAGCCCTAGTCCCCACTATACAGGGCCCCCTCACTTAGGGCCCGCTACAGGGCCCCGTGCTATGTAATATGCATCGCACGAGCTCATTAGAGTGTTTGAAATAATACCACTCTCAGGGGTTTTAGCGTAGGAGCGAAAGAGGGTGACTCCATAGAAAATGATGGCTAGATTATTTCTGTAGCTAGAAATACAAATATTTTGAATGCATAGTACTTCGCCAAGGAAAAACGAAGTACTTTGCAGTCAAAATAATCTAAACTAAAAACTTTGGAACTAAAAACATTATGTTTGACGGTTGAAACAATCGGGACCGATAATTAGACATGCCCTCCGGACCATTGTGCTCAGATGACAAACATAGGAAAACTTAACGAATACCAAGAAAAATGCGATTAATTAATAAAGTACATACTTATAAAAACTTGATCCAGCGTGTCAAAAGCAAAAATGAGAAGTTACACTTGAACCAACAAGAAGTTATTCTCTTTCGAAGCGCTCGTGGCGTAGTTTGACTAAGCGACGTTTCTTCATTGCGAGTCTTAAGCAACTTGCAGCTTGGCACCTACTTAGACGGGTGGCCGATAGTGGCATTATCTATCTTCGACCTACCGTGGTTCGGAGGGGTATGTTAAAAAGTCTGTCCCGGTTGTTTCACTCGTCAGACCATGTCACAGACCTTTAGGCGGTGTAAAACTCCGTCACCAGGGTTGGGCACTGACCTTCTCGAAATGAAATGAAGTTATCCTCTTTTGCAACTGTCAGAACTAAGCATTAAGCCCGTGGGTGTTGTCCTGTTTCGTTACGGATACGCTCATTTGTCCAATTCTGCAGTTTTCTGAGTCATTCTGTCTCTTTATATGGAGTGCAGGTATTAATTCGCTGCATCTGGCATAAAGATGTGATCTCTGAAGAAAGGTTTTTGACCTCTTGGCTAGAGCTATAGCTCAACTTAGCTATATCCTTATTGTTTCACACAGGGTTGGCTAGGGCACTGACCTATGCGAACTTACTTTTTTTATGTAAGTAGTAAGTTCCCGCGAGAATTTCTAGATAAAATTTATCCCATGTGTTATTCTGATATATAACCTATTTTGCTGTATAGTTTCATCCACATGCGTCCAGTAGTTTTTCCGTGAAGGAGTAACAAACATACATACATCCGTCTTTAAAAACTTTCACATTTATAATATTAGTAGGATTTAGACGTATAGACATAGATGTTATAGCTATACTTAAAGATACGCATAACTATCTATAACTACAGCTATAAGATCACAAACGCTGACCAAGTGAGCGCAGATGTAAATATTCGCGCTGTGATTGGTCGACGCGGCAGGCGCGGCCCCGTTTAACAACCGACAGGTATTATACGAGTAGTACCCCGGTACAGTACAGGACAGACTCGCTTACTCATCAGGAGTGATAGCACCAGAGCACAGAGTAAGTACAGTATGTGTAATTAAGTTTGAGATAGCTCTAACTATTGGTTCTAACTCTAACATAGTTAAGACATCATTATTAAGTAACGCTGCAACACTGCTTAAATGGATTGACAGTGGCATTTCGATCTGAGTGCTACCGTGTATCAATAGGCACGTTAATATGAAAAGCCTCTTATATAGTTGGTTGTTGCAGCAACAAACTTCACAAGACTTCAGTAAACAGTAAACACGAGTAATTTTGTGGCCAAGCCTGGTGCGAGTTTTTAGACCTACTAAAGACCTCCGATATGGTTCAATAACTGACTAACAGACAGGGACTGGAAATTTTTCGTGTCCCCCGAAACACGGTTTGCACGTAATTGATGCCAGTCTAATGTTCTACAAAACCAAGCTAGTCAGAGAGCAACGAAAGTAAGTGTCGGTTACTTTCGTTATATTATTACGTACCGTTATATTTACGTGTCTAAAGGGTAGGTGCATCGGCCGCGCACCACACTTATTAACCAAGCTCCACGCTACACTCAAGCATACATTACTTAGCAACCTCGATGCATTGCGTTCTGTTTTCACTGTCTTATTGCAGTTAGGGCGAGTGCATACTGTACTCAAGTCAGTAAAGTGAGTTCGTGTACGTTATCAGTAAAGTAAGTAAGGTAGTGGCCAACCCTTATGACGGAGTTTTTTGAGAGTCAAGTCAGTCAGTCACTAAGACTAGTAAGTACATAATATGCTCTATGAAAAAGTCTGCGAGATTCATTAAGGGGTCGTGACCCTTAAAAGACCAAAAGTCTTAAGAATTTAGAAAAGAGTATATTAGGCACCATACATGCTTGAATTTTGATCTGAATCCAGAATCTGACATCCATATTCTGGATTCAGAACGCTCAGAATTTTAAGCAAAAAGCATTGATGTTTCAGATAATTTTTTTCTACTATAATCTAACAACCAATCCAAGAAATTCAACGTTGGTTACAAGATCATGAAACTCTGCTCATCTGCGGTGGACAATAAAACGGGGCAATAAAAGTAATGTCACTGGGAGATCTTAAAATCTGGCTGCGAATCGCCCATGTGATATTAAACGAGCTGGCGTTAAAGATAGGCCTAGAGCAGAGTAGTAAGAATGCGTTTCCTTTAAAGATGAGCGGAGCTGGGCGGAGCTCAACTGACCAATCAGAACGCATTACGAAAAGATTTTGACAATGTCAATGTCAATGTTTGACAGTTTCAATGCGTTGTGACTCACGCCGCTTCAATAGAAAACACTTAGACAGGTGTAAAGGAGAATGGCTAACTTTAACGAATATTATTTAACGAATCGAATCGCATAAGTCCTCAACCATCAATGTTCTTCAAAGCATCAGAGTGTAACCGACTTAGTGTAGCGTGGAAAAGATCACAACGATACGTGATAACCGTGATCAGTGGTCGAGCCGACATTTATAATGACATATCTGAGAAACGCGACGTATAGAGAATTAAAATTCAATCACAGACACAATTATGTGCGAATGAGCATTATAGTTATGATTAGTCTTCAGCTTTTTAAAATGATAGAAAGTAATACTTTTTTCCATTGAAGCAGTGCGGAGCTGTGCGGAGTTCAGTCGACCAATCACAACGCATCTAAATTGTGAAATTGACAAGCATTGACATTGTCATTTTTGGAACGAAGTTCCTTATCACGCGTTGCGAGAGGGGGTTAGACGGAAAAAAATGGAACGACACTTTTTAGGCCAGAGAGAGATAGACAGAGGAACATGCGCACGCCAGAGAGAGACAGACAGAGAAACATGCGCGAGAGAGACAGACAGAGGAACATGCGCGTTTTATTTTCGTAATGCGTTATGATTGGTCGATTGAACTCCGCACAGCTCCGCTTCGCTTTAAAGGAAATGTACCCTTGTCCTGTAATTTACCACTGCAGGGCAAAGGCCTTTCATCCCACAGAAGAAATCAGTACATCTATTTAACTTGATTATAATTCCAATATCTGTAGTGTTAATACTTCTTTAAACTTGACTGCAACAAACCGCATTAATACTCGAAATTAATACGACATACGAATAAACTGTTATTCACTAAATCTTGGTCCAGCTGTGGGGATATCACAGGATATTTTTTACTCTACTAAATCCCTACTATTCCTTAAGTGCTAAACAAATATTATATTTAAGAAATTCGGTGGAAAATCGACTATATTCTGTTTTTTCGCCACGTTTTAAGAAATTGTTATAGCCTTTTCGCCTTGTGAATAAGCGCTCTGTAACTAAAACACTGTAATAAAATGTCTCGTCTCTTTTGCTCGTCGGAAAATTACGAACTAACTAACTTACTTAAGTAAGTAAGTAAGTAAGTAAGTATTAGCCTGTAATGTCCCACTGTTGGGCAAAGGCCTCTCGTCTCACTGAAGATATCAGTACAGTGAGGAGGTTTCAGGCGTAATCACCACGCTTGCCTAATGCGGGTTGGTGATCTCAAACCCGAGCCATGTTTGAAAAGTAGGAAACATGTTTTCGCTCGACCTGGGAATTGAACCCGGGACCTCAGTCTTGGTAGGCGAGTGCACATACCACTAGACCACCGAGGCGTCTTACTTACTTAACTAAAATGTTCTGAATACGCGTTTAATAATATGGCCCAAGTATTATAGCAATTGCTACGTGTAACACTGGAAACTAGAAATCTGATCAAATGTAATGAAATAAACAAGTAATTACCGCTACAGGATGTTGGCCGCTGGTGGTAATGGAAACGGAGGTATAGCGCGGTTACTGAAAGCTGGCACGTACTTGGCAAATCGCTTTGCACTTGTGAGAGCTGCCGCAGTTTTTGGCAGGTCAGTTTGCGTTTTTATAGTGACTTTAAATAATAATGCGATATGACAAGTGGAATTTGGTGATATTTTATTTGTTCGTCCGGTAGCGCAAAATAGAAGAATATTAGATTATTAGAAGTACCTACAATATAAGAAGTTAGAAGTACCTACAATATAAGAAGTGTAACACACATAAGTAATGTACACTTCAGTAACGAGTATCTCGAGAAATTGCACGACACATAAACAAAGGAATGTCAAGTTTGCGCCAGCTTTAATCAACCGAGCTATAGTCTGTAAGTTGTTAAGCAAATGAGTTATTCAGTAGGCTATGTAAAGGCACCTTCAGCATCGCAATACAGTAATTTGTAGTTGCACCTGCCTAGTTAACATACACTGGATTTTCTTGCTTTCGTAAGAGGAACATTTAAATAGATATCTAGGTAACATTTAATGAGTGTTGCGCCTAGTGTTTAGTTTAACCTAGCCTTGATGGAGTTGTCTGACTACATCGTTCTATCGTTTCAACTACTGACCACTTTGCTCATTAACTAAGCGATGTTATTGCGATTGTTAAGCAACATGCAACTCGACCCCTACTTAGATGGGTGGCCGATAGTGGCATTTCTATCTGAGCGCTACCGTGCTTCGGAAGGCACGTTAAGCAGTCGGTCCCGGTTGTTTCAATCGACAGACCATGTCGGTGGCCTTTAGGCGGTCTAAAAACTCCGATACCAGGGTTTATATTTTAACAACGAATCTATGAAATAAATCATTCAAAAAACGTGGTCAGAAAAGGTTACCTAGCAACAATCAAACTTTAGTCTTCATTCAACAGTCATGGTAAAATTTATGAAAATACTACAGCACCCCGCGGTGTTACCCGCGTTGTGCCCGTTCCCGTGGGAATTCCGGGATAAAATGTATCGCATGTGTTATTCTGATGGATAACCTATATTACTGTAAAGTTTCATCCAAATCCGTTCAGTAGTTTTTGTGTGAAAGAGCAACAAACATACATACATCCATCCTCGCAAATTTTCGCATTTATAATATTAGTAGAATTTTTTTATAACTTTTACCATCAATATACCGTTCTGGCAATCTCATTTTATTTTGGAATAAAGTGCCAAAACTTGTTCCCAGCCCATCTCCATTTAACCATCAAACTTCTTCGTAAACTGGTAATAAAACCTCAATTAAAATAATAGACTACCGGTCTAGCCATCTAGTTGGTCGTGGTTCGTGCGCATGCGTTGTCACGCACCCGTAATCAATTGCGCGTGCGCATCCACAATACAGTGGTATACCATTGTTCTACTTGCATTAGGCTGTTTGTAACGAATGATATCACTACATACTCGTAGTATAAAACATATACACAGTTTCCATGGAAACGCACTTTAGCACTTGCTTTCCACGTGAACCCTTTAACTATATCTTGGCATTAGGATAGTAAAGTAAAGTGTCTTGCCTGTAATGTCCAACCGTGGGGCAAAGGCTTCTCGTGTCACTGAAGATATCAGTACAGTGAGGAGGATTAGGCATAATCACCAGTGCCAAGTGCGGGTTGGTGATCTCAAACCCGAGCCATGCTTGAAAAGTAGGAAACATGTTTTCGCTTCACCCGGGAATTGAACTCGGGAGCTCGGTCTTGGCAGGTGAATGCACATACCACTAGACCATCGAGGAGTCCAGATGTATATTTTATTTATAAATACGAGTATGTAGTATCTAAAAAAATTACAGAAATTAATAGAAATTCTCTAAGTTCGAAGTCGCAAGTAAACTCAGTACGGCTGTTACACCTGTTCAAACAGGGTCGTACGTAACTGTATTTTATTTATTAGCAAATCACTAGTCTTCACTTGTTTTTTTGGTCCACAATATTTCGTATTTCACTCTTCCTACGCGTTGTACTTGTTAATTGTTTTGTCACTAAAAATGTCGCCAAAAGAGCTCGGGAAAGATGGTTGATGAGTAATGTGTGGTATGTAGTCTATTTCTTCTTATATGTAAATCCGAAAATAGAACAAAATACTATACGTAGATAGCATTTATGTATAGTATTTGTGCTATTTTACTCAAAGTAATATAACAAAATGGTGTCTATGTTTTTTCATAAAATGGCCGACTTTCTAACTGTAGACAAAAGGAAAAAGGAGGAAAAAAGGTTCATGATTCCATTCTTTGTCTATGACTGTTGATATGCTGAAGAGATTGATCTCTCTGTTTAATCTCTGGAATTCAAATTTGTCTAGTCGAATTCAAATTTCTTTTAGCATATATGATAGGCACAATCAAGAGAAAGGTTATAGACTACTTTCATCCCCATATTCCAACCGGAGCGGGTATACTACGGGTAAATCCTGGAAGTACTCCTACATTAATACATTCTCCAACATCATAACTAAGGATCCACCAGTATAATCTATACTTACTAATATTATAAAGCTGAAGAGTTTGTTTTGTTTGTTTGTTTGTTTGTTTGTTTAAACGCGCTAATCTCAGAAACTACTGAACCGATTTGAATAATTCTTTTTGTAATAGAAAGCCACATTCAACGGGAAGGTTATAGGCTATTTTTCATCCCGAAATTCCTACGGGATCGGGTACAGCGCGGGTAAAACCGCGGGGCACTGCTAGTTATCCATAATTCCATAACAACTTTATCAATTTCCCATCGGTAAGGGCCTAGCGATTATAGCTGCGAGGTTTAATTGGAGATAGCAAGCCAAGCCATTAATATTACGGTAGCAAGACGATAGCCTATCGACTCATGGTTTAAAATATAACCGTTGTTACCGCCGTTAACCGACGGCAAGCGGTACGTAAACAATGTTTTGGTGAATTAAATTATTATTTAAAGTGCGAAACGCCATTATGTACGAATAATTTGACTTCTGTCTATTTATAGTTTTGAGGTTTAGGTACTCGTAGTTACCTACTTTTCTTTTCAAAAATGGCAACATTTTAAATTATTTTTTTGGGGTTATAGAGTCATCATTGGATTACTATGTCCTAGGATCAGGTTTGAACTAGGAATATATCAATTTAAAATGTAGAAGCTTGAAAGTAAAAATGCAAATAAGAAAGTTCGATACGACAAGTGACCAACCCTGATGTCGAAGATGTTAGACCGAAAGTCACTCGTACCAAAAATAAAACACAAGTTTTAGATAGAAAGTAGGTACCTAAACTTCAACACCATCAATACTCACATACATACCAAGGTTAGGTTAGGTAAAGGCTATTTTTCATCCCGAAAATCCTACTGGGAACGGGCACAACGCGGGTAAAGCCGCGGGCGCTGCTAGTATCTCATATATTACCAAAGTATGTTCTTACAAAAACGTGACCAGCACTGAAACCGACAGACAAAATCCAACAAACATAAATCAAGATATCGGAACCGTAAAAACAATTTTTAGTTACCTATCTATGACACCTTTTGATAAAGTTGTTTTTGCAAATAGTAGACACAACACTGGTCCGACCGATAACTCACGAGTAGTACATTACATTACACGTGTATACTCATTGCTTGTATTATTTAAAACAATCTTATGCTCGAATTGGTTAAGCGTTGTGACTTTGTGTGTGGCCACAGTGAATGCGCGGTGGCTTACGCGGTGACTTACGCGGTGGCTTACGCGGCGGCGGCGGCGGAGGTGGCCACACTGAGGCGCGAGCTCTAGTAGCGATCAGACGTATATCAGGGGTTGAAAACAATTTTCGATCAACAATACACAACTAGATTTCGGGTCACGTACAAAATCAAAGCTAAAAAATGTCCTCGTGAATTATAAAATAAATATAAAATAAAATTATAAATATACCTGGACAATTATACTAAATGAAACGGGTCTGTATCGCGTTAGATAATTAAACGTATTTACTAAAATACGTACCCGACGTTTCGAGCGGATTACACCGCTCGTGGTCACGGGAGAACTGGCTGGAGAGGCGAATATTCACTGCACAATATTGTTTTTTCCAATTACCCGCACAAACTACCCGCACTTAATGTTTATCATCAAAATTGTTAGTCATTAAGTTGGCGACACACCACGCTCACTACATCCGAATTTTCGGTCAATTTTTTGTGTTGCCTACGACCATTAATTACCGGATTCCACATAGACGAGAGCTTAAAACCACTTTCCCGGTTGAAATTCAAGTGTTTTTTGATTTCCACCGCTTCACGAACAATCCTGGAGTAGTAATGTCGTTCCGTGGAAAGGATTTCCACGGAACGACATTACATTCCGATGTTCGACTGTTAAAACAGATTATCCGTAACAATTATTGTGAGCTGGACGGTGTACAGCGTAGTTTGTTCCAATTGCATTGTGAGTGTAGTGCGGTGTTGTCTCGCGATGACTTTGATTTTTGTGACCGAATAACGTTCGAGCAAGTGAGTCGTATTTTTGAAAGAAGCGAAAGAAGACATGACCGGAAGTTCGACAGGTTATTAAAACGAAGTAACAAATCGAGGATACCGTCTGAGCAAAGCAACAGTGTAATTAACATCTCGGATACAGACCTGGACACTGTGACTCATAGGGTTTTATCAAAAGGGTTAAATTTTGCCACTACCCCCAAAAATATACCTTACGAAACCGTCATTAGCAGCATAGAAGAGGCCATAATCCGAAACAAAGTACCCGCTGCCGACGCTGATACCCTCAGGCAGGATGTAGCAGTCAGCCTACGGAAATCAAAGGTACCAAAGAGTAATATTACGGCGGAAGAGCGTACAGCACTTAAGATCTTGAGAGATAACGAAGACGTCCTCGTTCTTAAGGCCGATAAAGGTAACGCCACCGTCGTCATGAACTCGAAGGACTATGACTTTAAAATGCAGGCACTGTTGAATGACGGTAACGTTTACAAACAAGTATCATACAACCCGACTGCGAGAGTCACAAAGAGGGTGCGTGCTGTCATTAGGGACAATCAGAATCTTTTTACAGAGGAGGAGTTTCAGTACCTGTACAAGCCGAAAATCGTGCAACCGCCGAAACTATATGGACTGCCAAAGGTACATAAAACCAACGTTCCACTGAGACCAATAGTGAGTCAGATTGACTCACCCAGTTACTACTTGGCCAAACACGTTGCGTCAGTACTGCGGCCTCTCGTGGGAACTACTTCGTCTTTTGTGAAGGATTCGCGCCATTTTATAGAGATCCTGGACAGTTTCAAACTGGAACCATCACAGGTCATGGTGAGTTTTGATGTGGAGTCCCTTTTCACCAATGTTCCGGTCGGAGACTGCTTAGATGTCATCAGGAAAAAACTTGCAGACAATAACATGCCAGAAGGGTACATGACAGTTATACGAAACTGTTTAGAGGGGAGTTACCTTCTATATAAAGGCAAATACTACCTCCAAATCGATGGTGTTGCTATGGGTAGCCCTTTGGCACCGGTCATGGCCAATATTTGGATGGAACACGTCGAAACGCTGATAAATTTCCAGGCATATGGAGTGCGACTATGGAAACGTTTTGTCGATGATGTATTTTGTGTCATGAAAGGTAACATACCAGAAATCGAACAGTTTCTTATACATTTAAATGGCATTCACACTAACCTCAACTTCACCTACGAGGTTGAGAGAGACAGAACATTGCCCTTCTTGGATGTCAAGATTATGGTGCAACCAGATGGATCCCTCAAACACACCGTCTATAGAAAACCCACACACACCGATAAGTACCTCAACGCGTCTTCTCATCATCATCCCCGACACCTTCGCTCCGTGCAGACATCTCTAATAAACAGGGCTTACGCGTTGTGCGACCCGGAGTTTTTAGATGAGGAACTAGCTCACGTGAGTAAGGTTATGAAGAACAATGGATACAGCGTTGGGAGACCACATTCGAGGAGGAAATCTAAGGGAAGGGCAACGAGTGTTGTCAGGCAGCCCGCTTTTTTGCCATACATCAAAGGAGTAACAGACAAGATTGGTTCGATTTTAAAATCGTATTCTATAGACACCATATTTACTCCTTTGTCGAAAATAGCACAGCAAGTGAGGTCACCGAAGGACACGATCCCTTACCAGACTCCAGGCGTCTATAAAATTGACTGTAGCTGCGGTAGTTCATACATTGGACAGACCAAGCGCACGATAGCGGAGAGGGTCAGAGAACATATCGCAGCGGTCAAAAACCGCCAGGTCGAAAAGTCCGCAATTGCCGACCATTTATTATCATCAGGACCAAACCATTGGATTGAGTTGCATGCGCCGAAAATCCTTTCCACGGAACGACATTACTACTCCAGGATTGTTCGTGAAGCGGTGGAAATCAAAAAACACTTGAATTTCAACCGGGAAAGTGGTTTTAAGCTCTCGTCTATGTGGAATCCGGTAATTAATGGTCGTAGGCAACACAAAAAATTGACCGAAAATTCGGATGTAGTGAGCGTGGTGTGTCGCCAACTTAATGACTAACAATTTTGATGATAAACATTAAGTGCGGGTAGTTTGTGCGGGTAATTGGAAAAAACAATATTGTGCAGTGAATATTCGCCTCTCCAGCCAGTTCTCCCGTGACCACGAGCGGTGTAATCCGCTCGAAACGTCGGGTACGTATTTTAGTAAATACGTTTAATTATCTAACGCGATACAGACCCGTTTCATTTAGTATAATGAGTGCAAATCGTGTGAGTTTAAAAAGTTTGATACCTGGACAAATTCACACACGGTTAATTAGACCCAAAGTAAGCTCTAAGCTTGTGTTATGGAATCTAATTAACTGATACTACTACATATACATACACAAATACTTTATAAGAATATATAATTGACACCCAGACATCGTCGCCAACAACTATGTCTGCACATATTGTTGACTCCGGGCGGGAATCGAACCCGCAACCCCCGACACAGTAAGCGCTCTCACTGCCACTGTGCCAACGGGCTTGTTAATTACGTGTGACAGCTTATTTTGTTTACTACCGAACTGACCAAAAAGTTTTAAAACAGTTCGAAGTTCAACCTAATTACAACCATGACACCTAGCAAATCTTCAAATATTTAAAATTACTACTGTCACTTAGAAACGAAAAGACAACATTTAGTGTGAAATCAACCTTAACAACCTACAAATAAAGTATTTTATTCCCGTGTTTACCTTCCTTTCGTTTCGTTTCTTTTAGAAGAACTACAGATGGAATGGAGTCGTGTTGAACACTTAAATAATTTGTAATATGCACGTAAAAGTTTACTTAAAATTATTTATGTTTTGGGCTATCTAGGTTTGATAGTATACATACTTGTTTTCATTACGATTTTTTTGATAAACTTGATAGTATAACTCTGCAAATATAGATCCTAGCGTATATATTAAATAATAATGATCAAACTTACTGTCATTTTTGCTCTAGAGTTGAAAATTAATGAGTTATTTCAGAAAAACTAAAAAAAAATTAACTTAAAACAAGATGGCGGCGAATACTCTACCGGGATTAGTTACAAAATCGAAATTTATAAGTCCAACCACCCCCCCACGACATAAAAAAAAATCGCCCCCCGGATAAATAAATTATTACTACAAAACAAATCTACTCCATGTTTCTGCTGTTCTGTTTCACAAAATTTGCGCCAACGTTGGCCAAACATTTGTAGCGGTGACTTCAAATCAGTATTTTTTTTTCAAAATTTGATATTATTTTGTTTAAAAGCTTAAAATATAACTTATTCTACATGTACTCACAGAAAGTAAGACACTCCGGCCGTTAAATTGTTTTTCCGGCCATTATTTTTGCAACTTTTTTGGCTGTGGTTCGAGGGAACTAAATAAAAGAGTGGCTCACTTTTCAAATGAGACCCTAAGCACCCAGACGTATTATTTGCGCTGACCCGAAATCTAGTGTGTATTGTTGATCGAAGCCATTTTACGTCAAAACGCTGAGCGGTAAGACCACTGGTTTGATACACCTGCCACCCGCTTGTTAAGTCGCTCGCCGCCTAGGCCCGCACTGTGGACACAACGCGCGGATCGGTGCGTTTGAAATCACCGCGCGCGGAGTCGCTCGGTCTTGTCGCGCTAGGCTTCCGCCTAGTCACTTCAGTATGGACACTTACACGCGTTTCATACGTTTGATATTTCGCGCCCGCCGTCGCCACCGCGCTAGGCCCGCAGTATGGACGCACACTTTGTGCGAGTGCATTTCAAGCTGGATAGTTTACTTACTGCCGCACGAGGAGACGTCCATTGATTCAACGCCATCTCTACTAAGGAGTAATCTGACTTCTCTGAGTAAGATGTTAGTTAGTGACTAGTTTCAGTTTTCACCCCCTCAAGGGTGTTTTGAGAATAATATGGTGAGTATCTGACAGCCATTTCAGAAAAGGAGTGAAGGCAGGTTAGGTAGAGCGATTGTGATTGAATCCTAATTTTTGAAAGGTAACATCATTGAGTATTTTTACCCGCAACAGTTCGAAGACGCGGTATAAACATTTGGGTTGAGAAAATGTGTTTGTTTGTTCTTTACTATAACTCTTTCTACCACTACCAACTAAAATATTAGTCCCCAATAATAGAACCATCTACGTTATGATTCAAAAAATGCTACCCAATTCAGTTTACAAAACACACCAATACCACAGCGCAAAGCAAACTGTTGGAAAACATAACACGCCTCAATTTCTGTACCAGTCGAGCAGTTTTATCTACCGATAAGAGGTTTTTAAACGCAATTGTTGCTAAGGGAGATAAGGCAATGCATCTAGATTCATTCAGTCAGTTAATCTCACCATATCTGGCTGATAATCGTTACGTGGAGGGTTTTTATCAAGTTCCGTTCGAGTTCGGTGCTATTGTGCATTGTGGATTGTATGAAGGGGAGACCAGTTTTGCAAGCAGACTCGTTTGGATGTTAATAATAATATGTATGAGTTGTGACTCTAGTTCTTATTGGAATTGTCGATTTAACTGATTTGAAATAAAAAATAAAGTCTAAATATTACTATTATGTGACTATATTATTATATTTCTTTAAATTAATTAATCTAACTCTAATCCATATATTTGTCATTAAGTTTAAGTTGACTTTTTCAAGAGATTTTGTATTCTATGAATATAAACGATAACTATTTAAATGAGTTTTTGGTGTAATATAAGAATTTCGTATTTCCCTTCATCTGAATAGTTTTGATTCCTTTCGTATAGGAACAAGTTTTAGTGATGTCATTCCGTTCTTATCTATCGCTAAACCTTTGTGCTCTACAAAAGAAATTGTCTATGCTTGACAAACCGACCATATTTGTTTACATTTTTAAGACTCGAAAGAAAAAATAGACTGTATCTTAATCGACATAATATTATTATTCAAAAAAAGTAGCTTTTCAAAAACACGAGATTCAGGAAGAATTTTCAACAATCATTAGGTATATAGGTAGGAAGGAACAGTGCAAGGCTAAAGTGACAGCTGGTATTAATCAATATTAAATATTTATTATTACTGCTGCATGTGGGTGTTGCTCGTGAACGCTAAGCAACGTGCCGCAAGGACACAACTTGGATGGGTAGCCGATAATAACATTTCGTAGCATTCATAGCGTAGTTTGACTTAACTATGTTATCTCATCGCGATTGTTAAGCACCGTTCAACTCGACCACGACTCGGATGGGTGGCCGATAGTGTTATTTGTGTCTGAGCAGTGACTGCCGCGCTTCGAAGGGCACGTTCTACCGTAAGAACATAAGTGTTCGAACACAGTAGGTATATATTCTAAGTAACTATACTGTGGTTGAAGTTAGACTATAAAAACGTTGTTACTTAACGTTTTTTTCTATGACATAATCAAGTGACTTGCTTAGATATATGTAGTTGAATTTAATATTTTAATCAAACAATAACATTTTTAGGGTTCCGTAGCCAAATGGCAAAAACGGAACCCTTATAGATTCGTCATGTCTGTCTGTCTGTCTGTCCGTCCGTCTGTCCGTCTGTCCGTCTGTCCGTCTGTCTGTCCGTATGTCACAGCCTTTTTTCTCCGAAACTATAAGAGCTATGTTGTTGAAACTTAGTGTGTAGATGTATTCTGTGAACCGCATTAATATTTTCACACTAAAATAGAAAAAAAATAAAATTTTAGGGGGGTCTCCCATACATAGAAATGAAAAAAATATTTTTTTTTTTCATCAAACCCATACGTGTGGGGTATCTATGGGTAGGTCTTCAAAAATGGTATTGAGGTTTCTAATATCATTTTTTTCTAAACTGAATAGTTTGCGCGAGAGACTCTTCCAAAGTGGTAAAATGTGTGTCCCCCCCCTGTAACTTCTGAAATAAGAGAATGATAAAACTAAAAAAAATATATGATGTACATAACAATGTAATCTAACACCGAAAATTGGTTTGAACGAGGTCTAGTTAGTAGTTTTTTTTTTACGACATAAATCGTAAACCGCAAAAAAATACTGATTATTCATTCAATAACTCAAATGTAAATAAAAAAACATTTATTTCAAGAACTTCTTTATTATGTTACTCGCTGCTACGGAACCCTTCATGGGCGAGTCCGACTCGCACTTGGCCGCTTTTATATATTTGTCATATGTTTTTTGCATAATGTCTAGTTGTTATCAAAATGGTTTTGCCCTTGACGATTCAGGTATTTTGATAACAAGTGTGCGTTACGCCAGCCAGATGTTGTCGAAAATCACCTTTTTTTTTCCAACAATAATTAGAAGTCCAGCTTCTTCAATTGTTGTGCTAATTTTTAAATTTGTATCGGTTATGGTTTTTTAGTTATTTGAGAAAAACAGATCTGGCTGGCGTAACGTTACCCCAACCAGATGTTTTGTTAATTAAAGAGTTAATTGAAATAAATTGTAGGTAAATAATTAGAAGTGTATTAGTTGTAAATGTTGCCACAAAAATTGAATTTGTATCGTTTATAGTTTTGAAGATATTCAGGATCCCGCTGGGGTAACGTTTACGTGTTTGCTGTATCTCCGAAACGGTTAAGCGTATATATCTAATTTTTTGTACACAACTTCTATGAATTAGTTGTAATTTGTTTGCTAAGAAATGAAATCAAAATGATTTACCGTTTAAAAGTATTTTAATTATTTAAAAAACACTAAAATGGGTCCTGGCTCTTTAAATATGAGCTCTAAAGAGTTACTTGAAACGTCATTTTGTAGCTTATAACTACCTTTAAATGTTTATAAAGTTTCACTAAATTCCTGTAAGTATTTATTCAGTTATGATGGTTTTTAATTCATTTCTTGCAACGATGCGCTCCGGAGATTTTTAGTCACCATTTTACCGAGCTTCTTGTGGTTTTCATAAATAAATTTGATATCAACAATTAGTATTTTAGTTCAATATTCCACCTGTAAAATTTCAGCGTGATACATTTAGTAATTACGGAGATAATTAAAAAAAATACATTATTAAGTGCACGACCACGGCAACCCGACCAAGTATAGATGGTAACAAAAAAGCGGCCGCGTAGTACATTATGCTTACCTTTTGAAATTAATAGGATATTTTTAAACGTAAAGTACAGTTACGTACAGAAGTGTAAAAATAAAACAATATCATGTCAATTTGTGTATTTTTATAAAGAGGTAATCAATTTATCAATTTACAGCAATATTTTAAAAATTAAAATATGTTTAGGGTCTACCTCACAACAGCTAAAATAAGATAGGTCTGTAATGAATAGTACAGTATTTTAAGTAGACACATGAATTGAAAACATTATAATTTAATCCATTCAAAGATAATTAATACATATACTATGCTATAGTCTCAAAAGTTTAATTTTGTACGCGACTGTATGGAGCATGTAGCATTATTATACTATACAGTTTAAAGGGTAAGCATAATGTACTACGCGGCCGCTTTTTTGTTACCATCTATACTTGGTCGGGTTGCCGTGGTCGTGCACTTAATAATGTATTTTTTTTAATTATCTCCGTAATTACTAAATGTATCACGCTGAAATTTTACAGGTGGAATATTGAACTAAAATACTAATTGTTGATATCAAATTTATTTATGAAAACCACAAGAAGCTCGGTAAAATGGTGACTAAAAATCTCCGGAGCGCATCGTTGCAAGAAATGAATTAAAAACCATCATAACTGAATAAATACTTACAGGAATTTAGTGAAACTTTATAAACATTTAAAGGTAGTTATAAGCTACAAAATGACGTTTCAAGTAACTCTTTAGAGCTCATATTTAAAGAGCCAGGACCCATTTTAGTGTTTTTTAAATAATTAAAATACTTTTAAACGGTAAATCATTTTGATTTCATTTCTTAGCAAACAAATTACAACTAATTCATAGAAGTTGTGTACAAAAAATTAGATATATACGCTTAACCGTTTCGGAGATACAGCAAACACGTAAACGTTACCCCAGCGGGATCCTGAATATCTTCAAAACTATAAACGATACAAATTCAATTTTTGTGGCAACATTTACAACTAATACACTTCTAATTATTTACCTACAATTTATTTCAATTAACTCTTTAATTAACAAAACATCTGGCTGGGGTAACGTTACGCCAGCCAGATCTGTTTTTCTCAAATAACTAAAAAACCATAACCGATACAAATTTAAAAATTAGCACAACAATTGAAGAAGCTAGACTTCTAATTATTGTTGGAAAAAAAAAGGTGATTTTCGACAACATCTGGCTGGCGTAACGCACACTGATAACAAAGTTATGAAGTGTTATCTCCCCAAAAGATTTGCTAATCTTATAAGACACGATAAAGGAATCCAGTTAGATATTATTACTAGGTGACATTTCGAGGTCTTTGACCTTTAGACGTCCTATAATTCTACTAAGATTCTCTTCACTACCTACATAATATAAAACAAAGTAGCTTTCCGCTGTCTGTCTGTCCCTAGATCTTTAAAACTACGCAACGGATTTTATTGCGGTTTTAAAAAAAAGATAGTGATTTAAGAGGAAGATTAATATATATAAAAATTGCCGAAATTCCCACGGGAGAGGGTACAACACGGGTAAAACCGCGGGGCGCTGCTAGTAACTCGTATATTGCTTGGCTGATGAATAAAAAAGTGTATCGTAAATCTACAGATGAAAATGACTTGCTCATTTTGTCTGTGTTAAAAATGAGTTTATCTAAAAAAAGAGTTTATAAGTGGGCATTGCGCAGTAATTTTTACTTGTTTTCGTCTCACAAATGGTTAGCTATCTATTATTTATTTACTTACTGTGTTGTGCAAAATGACTGCAAGGTTAATAAGTCTTTCCGGATTCGATTGCGTTAATTACGCACGTTTTGATTCGGTAGAAGGTTTGACGTATGAAGTTATGAGTCTACACGCTAACGTCAGGAACTACCAGTCTGATTTGAATATTCCTTTTTGTAATGATAGCCACATTCAACGGGAAGGTTATAGGTTATTTTTCATTCCAAAAATATTAACGCTACGCCGGGTAAAATCGAGAGGCGCTGCTAGTGATTTCATATTGAGACTTGATAAAGATTGTAGAGTCTAGTGGTAACAAACAGATCTTAGATAGTAATAGAATCTTAAAGATTCCTATAAGACCCGTTAGCAAATCCTATGGGATTCTTCTAAATACCTAGCTAAGGACAATGATTCTCTCTTCTAACAGCTATAATGACAGTGTTGGTTGCTCTACAAATTGTACGCGAGGTTTTGCTCAAGTAGAGGTCAAAACCTTTCAATAACAATAAAAACGGAACAACAGAGCAATAGGTCAACTCCACGTAGACGGCAGACGAAATGAGAACAGTTCCCTTCAGAGCACTGGCGAAAGGTAAACACGTAGGTAGTCTAGTGTAGATAGTGTACTGACCTGTTTCCTCTTGAGTGGCGCGTGCGTCTTGAGTGGGGGCTCCTCGGGGCGCGCCAGGTCGTCGAGCAGCGCGGAAGCCTGCTCCTTGTCGGGCTCCTCGTCGGCCAGCAGCAGGAAGCGCCGCCAGCGCGCCGAGTCGAAGCCCCAGTGGCAGGTGCGGTGCTCGGCGGCGTGCGAGTGCGACACAAAGCGGCGCGGCGCGTACAGCGCGCGGCACTCCAGGCACTGCACCAGCCGCAGGTCGGGCGCCAGCAGGCCGCGCGCGCCGCCGAAGCACTCGTGGTACACGCGGTGGCCTCGCACCTTATGCGGCCGCGAACCCGACGCGCCGTGCACCAGCGCGGCGCACAGCCGCTCCGCGTCCGTCTGCGTGATCAGCCCGCACGACGGCGCCGACGCCGGCAGCACGCCCGTCGACTTGAGCTCGTGCAGCTGCTCCGCCGTGCACCGCGAGCAGTAGATCTGCAGCTCGTCGCACACGCGGTTGATCTGCTCCAGCGTGAAGTCCGTCAGCACCGAGGTGAGGATCTGCGGCAGGCACAGCCGCCGCTCGCCACCCACGCCGAAACACGCGATCGGCTCACCCTCGAGCAGCGTCTCGCCGCGCTCGCCCAGCTCGCTGGCGGCCGCCAGCAGCAGCGGCGGCGGCGGCGGCGCGGCGGGCGGCGGCGCGGGCTCGGCGCCGCGCGCCGCGCGCCCCGGGCCCTGCAGGCTGCGCGGCGCGCTGGCCTGGTACGTCTTCAGCACGGAGGTGATGTGCGGGGTCACTACGTCCATGGTGGGGGCCCGCGCGCGCGCGTCGGCCGGCCAGGCGCATGTCACGCGCCGCCGAGCGCGACCACCGCACGCACCGATCGAAACATCTCTGGCGAGCGAGCGCCGCGCGCCGCGCGCCGTCCGCTCCGGCGCGCCGTCTCCGCCCCGGCCCTGCACCCGCGCCGCCCGTGCGAAAAATACGCAAATAACCTCGTCTCCTGGCCGCCCGAGCGCCCGCTGCGCGCACTTCCTAGCTTCTGTTTCGAATCACAGGTCCGTTTCCTCGAATCCTCGCCGCACTACCGAGATTCCTATAAGAATATTGACGCGGCATCGGACCGAGCGCGGCACGAAATAAATAACGCGGAGGAACGCGTGAGATCGGGGCGTGGATTCCGGCGACCGGCCGCAGTCACAGTCGAGCGGCAGACGGATGGCTCGGCTACTGGAGAGTCTAGCCGGCGCCCCGCGCCCGCGCCCCCGCCCCGCGCCGCCCCGCCGCCGCGCCGCGCGGTCACGTGACCGACCTTCCCGTCAAAATATCCAGAATGGCGGCGCGAGCCGCTCACAACACACAAACAATAACTATTCAACAGATACGACACTCTCACTAAGTTGTTAGTTCAAGATTGATAATAAAAACTCGAGATACACACTTACCCTTACGAATTTGGTGCAATTAAAATAGATATACCTACAGCATAGGATTTTTAATTCATTAATGTGGAGTATAATATTATGAAGTACCTAGTCATGCGACCTGAGTCCGGCCCTGTTGTATTCACCAGAATAGCTGACTGAGCGTCTGGCTCGAATACCCGGTAGCGATAAGACGGTCATTGTGGGCGGCCTGCGAGCCCAGTAGAACTTTAAGTTAGATTTTAATTTCATTCCTTTGTACGTTACTCAATAATAAACTTGTCTTGAAATATTAAATTAATTTTTAATTTTTAAAAAGTCGCCCCGAAGCTCCCAAAGTAAAACTGGCGCAGCCGGTAGGATACCGTGTAAACCGTGTTGCTTAGTGAAAAACTCCAAAAATCGGGTTTTGGGCAAATTGTGTTCGGTATCCTCGAACCAAAGAAAATAAGTTTTCCGGGACGGGCAACAAGATATTAGTGAACTGCAGAGGAATCACCACTGGAGGATTATGGCTGGCTTGTGAGTAGTCCAAATTCACTATTCCTTTTCCATTCATATTCTATTCCTATTTAATTAACTAGATTGTAGAGGTTCAAAATCACCTCATAATTATTAGTTAACTTTTCAGGGTAATTGCACAGAAAATAGGCAATTATCTATAGCGTACATCGTGTACAATTTTATTTTAATAAGTTAAATTAAGTTAAATTGTAAAATGACTCAACCACAACTGGTGTCAATTCCACAAGAAATTTCATCTATTATACCTAAGTTCGATGGAGATGAAAGGCTCCTAAATTTATATATTAAGAAGTGTGAATATGTTATAAGGTGTTATAGACGGGAAAACAATCCGGCGCAGGATTTATATGTGTTTCATGTAGTGTCGAGCAAATTAATTGGCAAAGCGGCCCACTTAATTAGTGAGCGCCCAGACATAGAATCCTGGACCGAATTAAAATCTGTATTAACCCAACATTTCGGAGATCCGCGTTCGGAAGAATGTATAGCCATCCAACTAGAGACATTAAAAATTAATACTAACGAATCTTATCTAGATTTCTGTAACAGAATTCAACAGGTTAAGAGCTCTTTATTGGCAAAAGTTAATTTAATCACCGATGATCACATTAGGAGAAGTAAAATCACTATTTACGACAATATGGCACTTAATGTATTTTTATATAATTTACCGGAAGATCTTATTCGTATAGTGAGACTTAAGGGTACTAACACACTGGAAGATGCCCTCAGGATTGTTCTGGAAGAAGTCAATTTTAAATTTCAATACGAGTCGCGCAATAGAATAATGAGACCTTTAATGAATAAAAACCCTTCACAGCCTTCAGCTATTACGAGTAACCCTTATGTAGAGAAGTTTGGTCTTAAACCATTCTTTACCACTAACTCACAACAAAATCAGGGCTTCAGATTTGGTATACCGAATCAAATACGCCCTCATGTTCAGCAACAGCCTAATCAACAATTCAAATTTGGAATGCAACATAATCAGTTTAGACCTCAAGGTTTTACTAATCAGCCTAAATTTGTGAACCCACAAGTTCCTCAAGGTTATAGACCTTCGTTTGGACAATCTTTTAGACCAAATGTCAACCCTCAGACTCAATTTAAATTCGGGATACCTCCAACACATCAGAATAAACCAAAGGTAGACACCGATGTTACTATGCGTACAGCATTACCGAATCGAAATCAGGCTCACCATAACGAGTTACACGTAAACTCACCCTATGAGACAGATCAAGATTATTACGAGCAGGACGTAGTCATAGATGACTACCTGTATGACGGTAACTGTGGAGTACCGGAATACACACATGAGGTAAATAACGAGACAGTGGAAAATTTTTACCAGATAGCCTCGGATACGGATCGACCGAATTGATTAATCTAAATTGCGAAAATGTTGCAAAACTTCCGTACATTTACTTACCAGAAATCAACGCTAAGTTTATGATTGATACAGGCAGCTCTCGTTCCTTTATCAGCCCTAAAAAGGCGAATGAATATTACAACCAATATAAATTCCCAGCTCCATTTGAGGTAATAAGTACACATGCTCGAAGCTTACATAATGAGGCAATTTACGCCCCACTTCCTGAAACATTTAAATCTATAGTTTCACACACATTTTATATTTACGAAGTAGACAAAGACTATGACGGACTTATAGGATCTGATCTATTATCACAACTTAACGCTAACATTGACATGAAAAATTTGATTTTAAAGACTTGCGATGCTGAAATCCCTTTCGTATATAATCCTCAAGTTACAATTAAATTAGAACCATGTACCGAGACTAAAGTTACTTTACCGACAAATCTTGCTAATGGTACTGGAATTATTAATTACCATATATTTGAACCTGGTGTTAGAATGCCTTCTGCACTTGTTAATTGTAAAAATGGTCATGCTGAAACATTTATACAAAACAGTTTAGAAACACCTGTTTGTTTTACAATAAACAAATTAGTTTCAGTTACTCCATACACACCTGATAAATGTGAAGTTAATGCTAATACGGTACCTGATAATGACCTTGACATCGATGACCATTTAATAGAGAACCTAGAGAAATTAAGACTTGAACACATGAACACTGAGGAAAATAAAGCAATCAGTGCCTTGTGTTACGAATTTAGAGACATTTTCTACTGCGATAAAATACCCTTATCTTTTACAAACAAAGTAAAGCACCATATTAGAACCAAAAACGAAGACCCAATCTATATACGACCTTACAGACAACCCCAGAAGATAAATGACGAAATTAATAGACAAGTTGACAAATTACTAAGTGAAAATGTTATCCAAGAGTCTTTTTCTCCTTGGAACTTTCCTGTACATCTTGTGCCAAAGAAGCTGGACGCTTCGGGAGAGAAAAAGTACAGAATGGTGATAGACTACAGACGTTTAAATGACTTGACTACCGATGACAAATACCCATTGCCGAATATATCAGACTTATTTGACCAATTAGGAAACGCTAATTATTTTAGCACAATAGATTTAGCAAGTGGCTACCATCAGATCGAAATTGACGAAGCTGATAGGGAGAAAACCGCGTTTAGCACTCAAAAAGGGCATTTTGAATTTTTACGCATGCCGTTTGGCCTAAAAACGGCACCTGCCACCTTCCAGAGGGCCATGGATCGCATACTAATAGGGCTACATTGTTTAGTATACCTGGACGACATTATTATATTCTCTAAGAGTCTTCAGGAACACATAGAAAAACTACGTAAAATATTCGAAACACTCAGAAAAGTGAATCTAAAAGTACAGCTAGATAAATCCGAGTTTTTAAGAAAAGAAGTTCTATACTTAGGACACTCAATCACGCGTGATGGGCTAAAACCTAACAATGACAAGATAGATGCAGTCCTGAGATTTCCGCTTCCAAAAACCCAAACTGAGATTAAAAGTTTCCTCGGTTTAGTAGGGTACTATAGGAAATTTATCAAGGATTTCGCTAAACTCACACGACCCTTAACCGTTTGTCTAAAGAAAAACCATAAAGTAGTAATCAATAAAGAGTTTATAGAATCATTTGAAAAATGCAAAGAATTACTAACAAACGCACCTCTTTTACAATACCCAGATTTCGATAAGCCATTTATTCTGACAACCGATGCCTCCAATTATGCAATTGGCGCGGTATTATCACAAGGATCAGTAGGAAGTGATCGTCCTGTGGCATATGCGTCACGAACACTTAACGATGCGGAAAGCAGGTATAGCGTTATTGAAAAAGAAGCACTCGCTATAATTTGGGCTATAAAACATTTCCGCCCGTATCTATATGGTAAAAAGTTCACAATTTACACCGACCATAGACCACTTTCATGGCTTCATTCATTCGAAGAACCCAATAGTAAGATCACGAGATGGCGATTAAGATTAGCGGAGTATAATTATGACGTTATTTATAAAAACGGACGTCAAAACACAAACGCCGATGCGTTGTCGAGGGTTAAGATCAATGCATTAAGAAAGGGAGCTAAAGATAATAGTTCAGTAAAAGTAAACGTAGATGAAAAAGACTTAGAATTACAAAGGCACTGTGAACAAATTACACAAGAAATAACTAAATTAGGTAAAAAGAAAGGAAAAGCAAAGAAAAAGCCAGATAGTCCAATTTCTATTTCATCAGAATCGGAAAGACCCATATCACTTTCATCGGACTCTGAGCGTACCGTTAGCATCCCCAAACGTTTGCGCTCACCCTTTCCAATCACTGAATTTTCAAGCGGAACTGTTACTGCCTCTGAGTCAGAATTACACGTAGGATCAGAAACAGTACACTCTGCACATAATATGGATTCTACAGGAATTCCAATATTAAAGGAATCAATAGATACCAAACCAAACCAAATTTTGGTATATACTTGGTTCAGAGATCAAATAGCAGTTAAAAATATTTCTAATGTTAAACAGAAAATATTGGAAGTACACTTACCATTAGAAAGACCTGATTTAATAAAAGACTTTTTGAAAAGATATATTCGTACAAAAATTAAATATTTTATCTATTTCGAAGACCCACAGCATAGGTTAGAATTTACTAATGCTGTTTTAACACTTTTTAAAAAGGGAACCGTTAATATATTAGAATGTACTGAGCGAGTAGTTTACGTAGAAAATGAGGACGAACAGAAAGCAATTGTAGAAAAATATCATGTAGGTAAAAACTGCCACCGGGGTATCAAAGAGACTGTAGCACACATAAAGCGCACGTATTTTTGGCACAATATGGACATAACGGTAGCAGCAATCATTAATGCATGTGAACCGTGCAAAAAGTTAAAATATGACAGAAAACCACTCAAACCTAAGATTCAATTAACACAAACCCAAAACAAACCCTTCCAAGAGATATTTATAGATTTATTCACAATTGAAAGTAAAACATTTTTAACAATTATTGACGCTTTTAGTAAACTTGGTCAAGCTTTCGAGATTCCTAACAAATCTGCCTATAAAGGAAGGAACAGCTGTTAAAAGTTCTGAAAAATGGACAATTATTAAAAGATTAGATTTAAATTTAATTTGCGACGATATAAACATTAATATAGCTAGATTAGGTGACCTTAATAGAATTATAAGAGGTAATTCCGTTACAGATAATCAAATATTTTCTGATTATAGAATACAAACCGAATTTGTTATGAACTTAACTATAAATAAGATTAAACAAATCGTCCCTAGATATAGAACCAAAAGAGGTCTTGTCAACCCACTGGGTTCGATTATTAAACTTATTTCTGGAAACCTAGATAACGAAGATGCGATTAAATACGATAAGCTTATAGAAAATACTCAGTTAAAACAAGAATTTTTGAGTAAGAAACTGACCCTGGTCTCCGAAGTAGTTAAAAATTTATATAACACCACACACAAAATTAGAGAAAATGTTATACAAATTGATCTTAGAATGAAAGAGTTTCAGAATGGTATAGATAAAGCAAAAGAAACAGAAAAGATTCATTATTTGAATAATATAATAATTAATATGTATTCTATGATTTTACACAATTTTCAAATTATAATTATAAAGCTAAATGAAGTAGAAACAGCAATGTCATTCAGTAAGCTTGAAACCCTACACCATTCTATAATAAACTCTGATACCTTGTTAATTTTACTAAAAGAAATTGAACTTACTGAAAGATTAATTTTCCCTGCTGAGCCTGAAAATCTTGTGAAAATTGAACAATACATTAATGTAAAATCTTTTATCAAAGAAAACCAGTTAACATTTGTAATGGAAATTCCATTAGTATGTAAAGAAACATATACTTACTATAAATTGTATCCTATCCCTATTATCCATGATCATATGACATACATTATCCTTCCTAAATATCCTTACCTCATAGTGAAAGGACTTATCTCCGAGCCGCTAGCCAAACCGTGCCAGCGATCAGATAACAACAAATTCGTCTGCTTCGAAGATTACCTTGATAAAATAAATGAAGATCCGTGCATCTCCGAATTGATGCAATTCGCCAAAAACATCTCTTCCTGTACGTTGATACCTGTCAAATACAAAGGTGTCCTTGTCCAGCGCTTACAAAATAATAAATGGATTGTATTTTCTGAAGGAAAGACAATAATTCGCAGTTTTTGTCAAAACGAAGTAAACCAAGAGAATATCCAAGGAACATACATCGTTACTACAGAAGATACATGTGAAGTGAAAATAGACAAATACTCACTAAAATCACGCCCTCATCGGATAACAAATTTGAACTACGAAAAACTGCCAACTGTAAACCTACCGCACATCAGCGAGATAAAGGCGGAACAGAGAAAACCAGTAGAACTAGAAGAAATGAATCTGGATAACATACAAGAAATAACGAATTCCGTAAAGTTCGATACCAATAGTGAAAGTGAAATAGTGAGAGTCAATAGTGTCAGTGTTTGGACCATTGGGTTATATTTTATTATAGCAGTTTTTGCAGGAGTTATGTTTTATATTAAATTAATAAAATTAGGTTATAAATGTAACTTTCGAAATTCTCCGAATCAGGTAAATTCGGATAATCTCGAATCTCAGGGGGGAGAAGTCATGCGACCTGAGTCCGGCCCTGTTGTATTCACCAGAATAGCTGACTGAGCGTCTGGCTCGAATACCCGGTAGCGATAAGACGGTCATTGTGGGCGGCCTGCGAGCCCAGTAGAACTTTAAGTTAGATTTTAATTTCATTCCTTTGTACGTTACTCAATAATAAACTTGTCTTGAAATATTAAATTAATTTTTAATTTTTAAAAAGTCGCCCCGAAGCTCCCAAAGTAAAACTACCTATCATAGGTAGTGATACTTCATAATATTATTTGTCAACAAAATAAAGGTCCTGGGGATCCAGCTCAGTTCCGACAAGAAGAAAGTATGAACTGATCACTAAGAACCAAAAATGTTAAATAGGTACATGTCAAAAATAAAATACATAAGAAATAAATAAGTAACAGAGAAGTTAAATGGCTATTACGAAGACTACAATATGTGGTTGGTAAATGTAGTAACTGTAACTGATAAACCTGTGAATTCACTATAATTTTTATTTCTTCATGGAGTACGGACTCTATTAATTCATTTAGTACAATATTTGAAGGGGATAAGCAAAAATTAATGTTCAAAGATAGAAAGAAAAATTCCATTGCGATTATTGATCACCTCAAAGAGGAAACTAAATTGTAGGTAATTTAATAATCCAAATGCGTATTCTCTATGTTCTATGTTCTTTGGTGCTCGCGACACGCGCGGGGTGAAGAAGGGCAGAGGGGCGGGCGCCGCGACTAGAAAGAGATAGCAGATGCGTCTACTGCGACCGCTCCGCTCGAAAACTGTACCAAATCAAGCTATTATCGACTTTAAAGTCTAGAGATAATACAGTCTAAAAGCTCCAACAGTCATGACTCGTAGCAAATCAAACAAACATTGCAATATTACGTCGGATTTTAAACTTTATGTCTTTGATGTAAGAGTGTGATCGTTAGAGTGGTAGACTATATTTTGAACATAGATTCAAGGTACATTCGTGATTATTATCACTTTCATCTCGTTCTCCTACTTTGGTTTAGTTCAAACTGCAGAGAATATACTAAACCTGTGTTATGTAAGGCTAATTTAATGCATTAGTATTATGTACCTACCCTGGTTACTTATTTAGGTGACTTGTACCTTGTACTAAGTTGTGTTGTATAACTTTCAGGGGTTGACCATTCAGGTTCAGGGGTAAAATTCAAAAGTCCCATCTCCTATCTCTATCTGCGCATCTCTTATCTCTTGAATTGCAAATATCTGCTCTTTTCTCTTTTGTCATTAAATAATAATGAATATTTCTTTATTATGTATAATTAATAAATAAGTACCAATGTTATATTAATATTACCCACGCACGTTCAATGTATAGGTTCTTACCTTGCAACATCAGCTATCTGACAGTGAAAGTTTCATTCATAATTGTTCAGCCGGTTTAGCTACAAAATATCATTTCAGCCCAGGTAATCAGCGGGCTCTAGGGTCGTTTTTGGAAAATTAGAACGATAAACTTAGAGCCGTGTTTAAAAACTTATTATTTGCTTACTTTATGAAGTATCTAGCATTTACCTAGGCTTAAAAATCACTCATACGTTTTCTTTCATCATGGTTTTCATTGATACAGTTGAGTTGACATTTTATAATGTCACTGCATTGACATTTGACTGTCACTGCATTGACATTCTGTCACACTATCATATTGTCCAAATGTCAATGTCAAATTTGCAGTGACAAATAAATGACTTGTCAATCAAAGTGTTTGTTGTCAAACTGAGTTGTCAAATCACACAAACAAATGTCATGTCTCCGAAATCACCATCCATCCCACTTATTTTCTGGGCAAAATTAAATTAATTTTACACATTTCTGTATCTTATTCATAGTATTCGGCGTTCAGCCACAGTCTAAGTAAGTTGTACAACAATAAGATCTTAAAACAAACCAGTTTATTTGTTTGTGTTTGACGTATTTCTTAGTTTACTTTTTGTATGCAGTGTTTGATGGATCCTTGGGGCAGTGGACTTACAATATCGGAGAGTGAGACGCAATTTGAGGATAATTTCAAGCCTAAACCTGAGTCGGAGAAGTTATCAGACTCGGCCGAATACCTAGCTGCCCTGGGTGAGTGATCAAATGTTAATTAAGTAATGATGAATGCAACCTCATTATATTTGTCAAGCTAAGTTAGTACCTACCTACTTAGCGTGTGTATATAAGCTGCGCCTTGGTCAATATTGCACAAGTATTGTTGCGGCATTCCTATCTTGCGGTTTTGACTTGTTAGTCTTGATTCAGTAATACAATCTGTTGCTTATTACAAAACAAAGTAGATAGATTTATGTGACTTATTTTTTCGCAGGTATCTATTATGTTTAACAATAGTTAATAAGTGTCACTCAATTTACAATGTATTTTGCTTCAATTTATGCCCAGTTCTTTACTAGCTAATAATAATAGAAAGTGACTTGTTAGTAATTTAATTATTGTATTTTTTAATAAATTCCAGAAAGGAAATTGAAAGCAGTCAGGTCGAAGAATAAAGTGGTGGAGAATCTTCAAGCGTACCGCGAGGACTGTCTCAACCGGTTGATGCGTGACGGCTGTGACCTGGACCCAGTAATTGGAGACACCGAGTCGGACAAACTTATCGAAAAAGAGAATTAAAAGACAAGTGTAAGTAATGGCTTCCTTATCTTGCATCAGCAACACAGGCCCGGCCTTTGTGGTGCTCTCGGGGGCTTCACAGGGCATCGGGCGAGCCATCGCAGTGGAGATATCCAAACACATCCCTCAAAAATCGGTAATGGTACTGATAGCTCGGAACAAAGCGGAACTAGAGAAGACAGCCAACCTCTGCGACAACAACAACAAGAAGGTAATTGTTGAAGCATTGGATCTGTCAAAGACTTCAGCCAAAGATATGTATGATGTCATGTTTAAACACATGAAAGGGCATTCACCGAACGATTTTGCTACAGCCGTCATTTTCCACAATGTAGGCTCTCTCGGCAACCTGGCTATAGACACAGCCAAGATGGAGAATGTCGAAGAATTGAGAGGATACTATGATCTGAATGTTTTTAATGTAATCTCATTGAATACTCAATTTTTGAAAATATTTTCTGATGTAGAAGATAGAGTAGTGATTGTTAATATTACTTCTCTGTGTGCTATCAAGCCTATGAGTGGAATGGCGTACTACTGTAGCGGGAAGGCTGCTAGAGAAATGTATTTCCGTGTTTTGGCCGAAGAAAAGAAGAATATGAAGGTACTGAACTACTCTCCCGGGCCCGTGGAAACTGCTATGATTGATTATGTTCTAGCCGAAGCTGTTAATCAGAATTTGAGAGATGTGTTTGAGTCTTTCCGGCAGCAAAAGACATTGCTTACCCCCCAAATGACAGCTGCGAAGTGTCTCTACATCCTTCTGAACGGTAAGTTCAATTCTGGTGACCATGTGGACTACTTTGATGTCGAATACTAAAAAGTATATAACCTCATTTTATTAATGACAACCTTTTTTCTACTTTGTCGCTAAATGGTAACCTCTTTCGAATGTGAGAGGTTTGCCACAGTATAAAACCTTTTTGAAATCTCTGTTATACATTCCACTGTAGTAATTATGTTGCTGATCACAGTCTCTAAATACTAATAAAGTGTAAGTAAATGTTGTATAGATGTTGTAACTGGTATGATGTCCCTTAAAATTGATGTCCCTAACTATTCTGTATCTAAAAAGCCCCAAGCAATGCATTTGTTATGTTTAAAATCATTATTTATTAAAAACACAGATTTTTATATTATTTTGTTATATTATAACCAAAAGTAAAGTTAGCAAAAAGGTCTAATTTATTTAATTTTGTATGTGATAAAAATTGATTTATTTCTTGCCTAAAAAATACTCAATTAAAATGTACTCAATATTAGATTGTACTTAATATAAAAATGTAAAAGTTCTTCCATTGAATTACGAATTGATTAGTGATATTCAAACTCTTGTATATTCCAGTGTTTTTCAAAGTTTTTTTAAATCACCTACAGTTATTTCTTGTTTAAATCAAAGTATTTTATGTCAGAAATTCACTATCACAAATATCCGACCCATTTTTATTCTAAAAAAATTTGGAAAACACTGTTTTTTATCTCTCATGTATACCATAAATAAAATGTATCCTAAATAGTCTGTGAATGCAATTCATATTTAACAATAAATATGCTTCAACTTATTTGTGTTTTTGTTAACCCTACCTAACGTAAAACTGTAGCCATCCTGAAGATGAAATTAGTTTCTCTAATTATTTTTGAAATTAAATATGAGTTACATTCATATTGAGTTATCAATTTATCATTTTATAACCTTTGAGTTGAAAGGTCTTCTCTGTCTCTGTTATCTATGCCACAATGTTGCTTCATATTTCAAGTTATTAGTTCAGTGAGTTATTATATAATAACCTTATCTACTTCTAATCGCTATTCTCTCTAATATTATATGTTATGTTTTTTTGTCTGTTGATGCCGTAAAATGCTGCATCATGCTTTGCACGCAAAATGCAAATATGGGAAGTCTTATATTATAAAACTAGGCGCCCCGCGCTGTGCCCGTTCCCGCGGGAATTTTGGGATGAAAAATAGCGTATAACCTTCCCGTTAAACGTGGCTATTCATTACAAAAAGAGTTATTTAAATCGGATTGGTAGTTTCTGAGATTTGCGTTTTCAAAAAAAGAAAATAGCATTGATACCTAGATTGAAATTTAAAAGTATTTTTAAATTTAGTGTGCTTTTGGATCGTTCTAAGATAAACCCTGTACCTAAATAGAAACTAACTTGCACTGGTTAGGGTTAGAAAGGTTATGCCCTTGAAAGTTAAAATTCGTTGCTGTAAACTTAGCCTATCTTAATTATTCGAAATTATATACCTACCTGTTTCAACTTTACGATAGTAGTATCAAAAAACGTTATCAAATGGGTCAAACGCAGACAAATAATTTAAACTTCTTACAAAAACAATTGTTGCTACGATAGATTAATAAAAACTAATAATATTCAAAACGCCAGAGTAATCAAGGCCAAGGTTATAAAGACATTCTCTAAACAACGACGAAGCAGGCAACTTATCTAACTTACATAATTATTGCAAGTTAAAACTATTTAGGAAGATAATATAGTAGGTAATATTATAAACGCGAAAGTGTGTGAAGAATTGAAGATGTTCTTATCCACACTAATATTATAAAGAGGAAAACTTTGTTTGTTTGGTTGTAACGAATAGGCTCAAAAACTAGAGGACCGTTTTTAAAAATTTTTTCACCATTCGAAAGCTACATTATCCACGAGTAACATACGCTATTTTTCATCCCGAAATTCCCACAGGAGTGGACACAACGCGGGTAAAACTGGGCTGCTAGTGTAAGTATATGTAGATATAAGTACATGTTTATTTGTTATTCTCTCACGCAAAAACTACTGAACGGATTTGGATTAACTTGTACAGTAATGTAGGTTATACATTAGAATAACACATGGGATTCATTTTATCCCGAAATTCCCGCGGGAATAGTACAACATTGGTAAGTCCACGAGGCGCTATAGTTATATTCCTGTCAAAATTAAGAATTTTTCCATTATGCCTTTGTCATGTATCCAGTCTAAAAGAAGGACCTATTGGGACCATGACATGACTTCATCAAAATTTGAAATTATAATTAAACAACCGGCCAAGTGCGAGTCGGATTCGCGCACGGAAGGTTCCCTACTTTAAAAAACGGCAAAAAATCACGTTTGTTGTAGGTATGGGAGCCTTGAAAATTTGTTTTATTTTATTTTTAGTATTTATTGTTATAGCCGCAATAGAAATACATCATCTGTGAAAATTTCAACTGTCATGCTATCACCGTTCTTGAGATACAGCCTGGTGACAGACGGACTGACGGACAACGAAGTTTCAGTAATAGGGTCCCGTTTTTATCCTTTGGGTACGGAACCCTAAAAACCTAACCTAGCTTAGATTTTGAATATATGAAGTAACCTACATATGAACTTAAAGCGAGTTCCTATTTCAGTATAGGTGTGATATAGGTATGTATAGGTTAAGTCTCTGCCAAGTTACCAGTTGCCCATTACCTAGGTACCCACAGACTTTCCAAAGATTCACTTTGTAAATTATCAACTCTGCCACACTACCGATGTGTATAGTTGGCTGTTAAATACTTAAATCCTATTTTTTATGAGCCATCTAGACCTAGCCTAGTGTCTACAAAAGATTATTATCAGAACTCAACTAACCCATTTCAATTTGTATATGCCTGATCCTTAAGCTAAGAATACCCTTAAAAACCCCTAAAAATATCTATATATATAAAATTCAAAATCCTGACTGACTGACTGATAATCAACGCACAGCCTCAACCGCTAGGTACACTTAGAAACATGAAATTTAGCAGGAAGGTTCTTCAAGTGACGTAAGTGCACACTAAGAAAGGATTTTCGAAAATTCCTACGGGAACGGGCTCAACGCGGGCAAAGCCGCGGGCGCTGCTAGTAAATCAATATAATTATTTACGGGACAAATTTACAAGCTTGTATTTTGAAATCTAACTCACTGATACTATTACACATACATACACAAATATGAACATATCATTGACAACATCGCCGCCAACAACTATGTCTGCACATATTGTTGACTCTGGGCGGGAATCGAACCCGCAAACCCTGACCCAGTGAGCACTCTCACATGCCACTGTGCCAAGGGCTCGTCATAGTTATAGTTTGTGACGTCCGATAAGTTGAACTAATCGAGTTACGGTGAAATTGATGCGAAGTAAGATACTTTTAAACTCTCAGGATTTATACTCATATTACATAAATATACAAACCGGAACTATACTGTTTCAAGGTCTTCTCGTGACCACAAGTGGAGGAATCCGCTGGAAACGTCGAGTACCTACATATTTTGATAAAAGTCGCCGCGGTTTTACCAGAGAAAAATAGTCACAAACCTTCCTCTTGAATCATTATGTATATTGAAAAAAAACAGTTCAGTAGTTTTTGGAGACTTTGTTGTATAATTATAACATGTATTAGAAACTCGTAGATAGATAGATAGGTTATATTTTAACGCGATACCTACGCCCACCTATACTATACAATATAGCACAACCTGAGACCCCATTCTCATCCAAACTCCCAACATTCCAGATCATGTCTGGCAAGAAGAGCCTGTTCATCTTCCTGATGGGGCTGGCGTGGAAGTACCGGTTCAGCATGCCGCTGCTACTGAGCGGGTCGGTGGCGGTGCTGGGCCGCGCCTGGATGTTCCAGATCCGGGTGCACACCATCAACAGGCTACACGAGAATGAGGTAGGTTTTTAGAGGGTGGAGATCAGCACATAGGTGGAATAAGATCGATGATATATGTAGGTTTATTAATAGTCATGCTTCCGTAGCAGTAATTCTGCTACTCGTAGCAGTAGTTACGAATTTCGTAGCAGTAGTCATGCTATTCGTAGTAATAGTTTGAATTTCGTAGTAGTAGTTATACCGTCGTAGCAGTGGTTAACCTATTCGTAGCAGTAGTCATGCTATTCGTAGCCGTAGTCATCTGTTCGTAGCAGTATTTATGAATTTCGTAGCAATCGTTTGCATTACGTAGCAGCTGTTATGGTATTCGTAGCAGTTATGCTAGCATTAGTTATGAATTACGTACCAGTAGTTATGAATTGCGTAGTAGGAGTTATAAACTTCGTAGCCGTAGTTATGCTATTCGTAGCCGTAGTGATCCGTGCATACATCTCGTGCGATTATCGATGACGGACTCGTGGTCACACCGTTTTGTTACACCAGTGTGACTACGAGTAATTTATTTTCCTCGTGGTCACACCGCAATGAAAATATAATTAAAATATAATAATTAATGAAACATTCACAAAAAAAAAAAAACTTAACCTAACCTACTGTTAACCTACGGTTGTCTATCGTAATTAATTTATCTATCGGGCACTTCACTACATACCTACTATTCAGTCAATTTCAGAGTAGTGTGACCACGAGGAAAATAAATTACTCGTAGTCACACTGGTGTAACAAAACGGTGTGACCACGAGTCCGTCGCTCGATTATCGTATTGATACAATTACAGGGAGCTTAGTTCACACCTAGCTTATCGGCTTAGCCTCGTGGTGATTCGATTAGTTACATCACACCATACGATACGATGCAATGCATAGAAATTGTAATCAAACCATTACTTTCCGTTAAAAGTAGTGTTTTCAAGCTCTGGAGCTATATGTTAAAATCAATAGAAGATTAGTAAAAAATTCTGTGATAATATTATAAAAAACTTTAAACCAAATATATTTATATACCTTTATACGATCAAGGGTATCAGCTAGGGGACTCGACCACCCTATACCACTAGTCCACCAACCCTTAGTAAACACCCTTACCCATATTTAACAGCTGACAATCTGTATTCATATCACACTCTATCATTCCCAGCTGGCGTATTACGACGAAGAAGAAAACGAGCTCGAACCAGACTGGGAGACAGAGTCTGACGACTCCTGGGAGACCATAGACGAGACGGTCGCGTACGGATGACATTACGTCACCTGGTAGGCGAGAGGTCGATATCTATGGTGCACATAGCGGGGTTACACTTTGAACGAGTATATTATGTTGCGGTACACTTCAAATACTTCTTAAGTCACTGCATTTTTATTTATTTATTACCTATATTGTGCACGCTAGTGCATAATGGGATTTAAATACTTACTTAAAAAAATATTTTATTAATATGTACTTAAATGATATCTATATTGTGCCCAGTTTGCGGGTGCTATCGCGACACTGGGATACAATTTAAATATGTTTTTAGGAAATGTCTTGTAACCCAATGGGGTTACCATTTAAATACTTGTTTTTACACTGGGTTACTATTTAAATACTTATGTACAATGCTTGTATACAACGTTTTTGTTTAAATTCGTCGCCTCAACTGTAACCTTGCCGTGTGTTTGGTGTTTGTACTGTAGCAAATTGTGAACTATCATCTCATTACAATGTTTATTTCTTTGATTAAAATTGTATTAAGATAACAACAAGACACTTTGCTACAGTTCAAAGAGTTTAGAGTTCTTGTACCATCTAACTAATTAACCTTAGCTCAATCAAATTGATAAATATTTGCAATTTAAAACGTCACATAAAAAAAGACGTGTGGCACTCGGGGACTGCCGCGGTAAAGCTATTGCATAGTTATTTTTTCTATCACTAGATGGCGTTAGTGGGGAGCGTGAGGTTTTTTTCGTTACGGAATTTCTGGATTCGGTCCCCGCGCTCAAGGCCCGCGATAGAAGCTATGCAATAGCTTAAAATGTAAAGTAAAATTTAATTTTTATAGGACTGGTTTGGTTATGTTATACTATGTTTTATGACGTTGATATAACAACAAACATATCTTGTTAAATATTTTAGTGATTTGCTTAACAATAAAACTATAGATTGCTATAGCATGGGATGGGTGACAGCTGCCATCTCTTTACAATTACAAATAACAAATTGTAGGTGACACCTGTCATCTGTGGTAAATATTTGTGTATTTTTTGGCTATCATAGAGCAATAAAAAAATCATTAAAAATTAAATTTAGTATGCAAAATACAAGATTTGGCTTGTAAACCAAAAATATTTGTGCTCCGGAAAGCTGTTAATTCCAAAATATTTGATTTAACGATAAAAAATTATGTCTTTAAAAATCCCAATTTGATTTTCATACACATAGACAAGCACTTGGCTCTTCATCTCTTTATTTTAAACCGATTTCAAAAACCAAAGAAGGTTTTCAATTCGGCTGTCTGTTATTTTTTATTATTTTATTTCATTCACCCATTTTTTTTCAGTATATCAAAAGGGTATGATTGCAGACATGTCCTGTTTATAACTGATTAATAAAAGGTTCTATTTCTTACGAAAATCAGGTTTGGAGTCGGATTTTCATTTGAAAAAAATATCATAGAAAATATCATAGAGATATAATGGTTTGTCTTTGTGTCTTTAAAATTAGTTGTAATCAATGGAACTGTTATAAGGGTTATTGGAAGCTGTAATGGTTTTCGGTGGAGGTATTAAATTACGAGTGTGATATTTATAATAAGTATTAATAAAGTATACAGGGTGATTACGGGGTCGTAGAGCAAGAAAGAAGCATTTAACTTACTTTCTCCTAAGCATCACGATAGGTTAGGACTAACAGTACACCAGCGACTTATTTTAGTCAGCAAAAAAAACTGCGATAATTCGAGATCATGGTCACCCTACTATTTCCCAAGAAAACTTATGTCAAGAATATTAAAAGTAGGGTGACGACGTAAATAACGAATCATCTTTGTTTAAATTAAAATAAATACAGGTAGCATCGCAATCATTTATTTACTGAGTCAGAAAATAATGGTTGGGATCACGACCCCGAAATCACCCTGTATAAATAACTTTGTAAAGATATTATGTTACTCAATTATGTAGGTATGTAGGTAATTTTGTGTTTATAAGAAAATGGAGTTTTCTTAGTTCTTTTCATTTAAAAATTTAAATCATTCGATTGGTTATGGAATTGTGTTCATCAGTGCTAGTCTATGCTACGTTTGATATGATTGGTGGATACCAAACTTTGTAAAGCAACGTAGCGCAGCGTAGCTTTGGTGGAAAAGCATCGTTAGGGTGTATCAAAAATAACTGATCGATATTGATCGATTTCAACATTATTCTCCGGTTAGGGTGCGTTTCCATTTCGGACCGGAGCTGTGCGGAGCTCATCCGACCAATCACAACGCATTGCGCATTGGGATTGTGTAACAACGCATTGACTTGATTGTATGATTGGTCAGTTGAACTCCGCACACCTTCGCTCCACTTCAATGGGAACGCACCCTTAGGATTGAGGTTAGGGTGATCCCACAACAATTGGTCGATGTCGATCGATATATTGTCTTTGTTAATAATAACTATAGATCGACGATCAATCCCAGTATCGACTGATGACATCAATCAATAGTAATGGTAAAATTCTCATAGACAATGTTTTTTTTACAAAATCGTGTAATTAGTGTTTACTTTGATTTGAAAAAAAAACATATTGTAATGTATCTTAAAATTCTTTACAATAAATGATAATATGTATTTTTTTTAACGAAACTTGAAATGTAACTAGTGATGGAGTTAGAATGGAAGGATATCACTAAAACTTCTTCCTCTTTATAAGGAGTCTTTGGTTGTAAAATAAATGTTACATTACATTTTTAAAACTCACAAAAGAAATATATTTTGTAACCAAACTAAAAGCACATAAGAAAATAAAATACTTTATAATTAATGGTTTTAGATATGAATGATACCATTGAATTGTTTATATAAGAGATTGAAATATATATGACGGACTGAGTGTTTCTATTATGCAACATTGGCGGTCAAAAAATCTAAATACAATTTGTCAAATCTGACATTTTGTAATGTCACAATCTAAAATAATATTACCATTCAGAGGCCTCTCTATCTGAGCGCCACCGTTTCTCGGAGGTCACGTTAAGCAGTCGGTCCCGGTTGTTTCATTCTTGAGATCATGTCGGAGGCCTTTACGTGGTCTAAAAGCTCCTACAAAGTTAACCAAATTGGCTAGACTGTTTTGAAGCTACATTGACATTACAAAATTCAATCCTGTAGTCCACATCCATAGTAAATGTCAAATTTGATACACCCCTTTGTACGGGTTCAAAAATGTTACCGCCTATTTTGCTGACCACTATTTATGTACTTCTTCAATATATTTTTTTTCAGTTCACCGATACATATCGACATGTATATAAATTATTGTTTTATGAGTTGTTCAATACAATAAAGAATACAAATTATACAAAAACCCTTTATTAATTATCTGAAAGGATCCCTATGCTATACATATATTCGGCATTGCGAAACAAACACTAAAATAAAATATAGGCAATGACAGATTTTGGTTTGGAGAGTTTGAGCCTGGTTAGGGGTCTAACCTCAAGGTTCTAGGAGTCAAGGGAAGGTTCTATCCAAAGGAACATAAAAATCATATTTTGCAATGGAATGTCCCCCCTCCCCCCCCAATTGATTCTGGGGTGGCTCAGACCCTCAGAAGGAATCTGCCATTATGGGTATTTAACAATCGCAAGTCAGAACACTTTCCTACAATATACAAAACTCACATTCACTGCCGGTATCTATTAACGCACAGGCACAAGGCAGACACACGCACGCACCCAAGCCACAGCCCAAGCGGCTTATTTGAACACATTTTTTGCCCGGCAAAAAAAAATCCCGTCGGGCTTAGCGGCATTGCCGCTCGGCCGCGCCAACACAGTGTGTGGAGTAATTACCAAAAGTACTTATATTAACAGAGTTAAAAAGATTTATACAGGGCGTTGAGCTGTTCTAGGAATATGAACGTGAGGACAGTGTGGGGTCCTATTTTGCCGTACGTCGGCCAGAAACCGCTCCAGAGAGCCAGCACTCCTTCTTTCTTGATGACGTTCATCAACACTTGAACTTGACTAGTCCCGGAGGCTGCATTTTGTACCCTGAGATAGAAATAGAGAAAACCTTCTATATTTTTTTTATCGATGATATTTAAAAAAAAATCTGAGCTAATATAGCCGTTTTTCCAAAGACAATGCACAGAGGGAAATGGTTTAGTGATGGGATGATAATCATATCATGAAACATTTTTAAGAAGAAAAAGATGGACAAACATTTTCCAGTTTAGTTTCTAAATCATTGACTTTTCCACTGTTAACCAGCCATCGCTAAGTATCGAATGATGAAACAACCCCCTTTTTTAGCAGGTAATTATTTTACATAGATTTATGTCTTAACCTTCTCACTGTACTGATACCATCCAGTGAGGTAAGAGGTCTCTGTCCAGGAAATGTCCTACTGTTACCGACTGACCTCAAAATATTCGTCTATGTATATTGAAGTCAGCGCTGACTTCCCGCCGCTGTACTGACTTCAAATCAGTTTACATTGGGTATTTTTCGGGTCAGCGCTGACATGTCTCGAAATCGAAGTCGGTACTGACCCTGTCTTAACCCGCCTTTATACACCCACGCCCATGTAATTATTAAGGTACGTTTCCATGGAAGCGGACTGGAGTTGCCAGAAGTTCATTTGACCAATCACTACGGCTTAGCTCCGCCCCGCTTCAACGGGAACGCACTTAGACATATACCTGGTTTTTACAATGTCTACAGGTAAAGAGGCCGCCGACGTGACGAAGCCGGAGATCATTGAGGAGACAAAGTGCAGCATTATCCCGTCGGGCAGAGTGCCTAGGAGCATTTCTCTCGCCTGCAGGTGAAAACTGTGTTATACTTGTAGTCATCGCGAAAAGCGAAAGCGGTCGCCGCGTGGACTGCTGGGTGCCTGCTAGCTGTCGCCGTATGGACTGCTGGAAGCCAGCTAGCTGAGGGCAGTGTTGGGTAGGAGCAACGTTGGAGCAGAGTCATGTAAGTGGGCTAAGACCTGTCTCCAGTGTGCCTGCCGGTGAAGATTGTGTTAAAGGTACGAGTACTTACAACCAGACATACAGAAGGCCATGATACGGTTCAAAATAAACGCACACGTATACACGCTTACTAGTTTTGGAAGGGACCAAACGAATGACAGTGTCGTTTGTCCCGCTTGCCGGCGAAGATTGTGTTTAGGTACAACCAGACATCCAGAAGGCCATGACACGGTTCAAAATATACCAATTAACCCGTATGCACGCTTAGTGGAGTTTTGGAAGGGATAGAATGACAGGAGCGATTTTTTTTAGATAAGTGTAACCTACGTGCACGACTATGCATTTGTTTTTTTATCGTTTGGAAACTTAGGGACAGTTGGCTATTCGGGATATATTATTGTAGTAGTTTGTACTTCATCAGACAATATATCGTCTTTGGTTGTCAGTGGAAGTGATACCTGTGAGTAAGTGCCGAGTTGCGCAGCGTTCACCACCATGGCTCTGGTGACGGTCGCCACGGCTCCTCGCCACAGCGTCGTCACTCCTTCCTCGCGGGCAATCCTTACAAATAACATAACATCCTACAAATAATATAAAAGCGAAAGTTTTTTTGGATGGATATAACTATATATGTTTGTTCGCTACTCTTTCACGCAAAAAACACTGAATGGATTTGGATGAAACTTTACAGTAATATAGGTTATATATACATCTATGTATCCCATGTGTTATTCTGATGTATAACCACAATCCACATCCGTCCAGTAGTTTATTCGTGAAAGAGTAACATAATACATCATACATCCTCACAAACTTTCGCATTTATAGTATTAGTAGGATAATTATGATAGTATGATAGTAGGTTTTATTAGCCTGGAAAGTCCCACTGTTGGGCAAAGGCCTCTTGTCTCATTGAAGATCGGTACAGTGAGGAGGATTTAAGTAATCCTCACGCTTGCCTTCTGCGGGTTATCATGGAGTTTTAACCGCGTTATATTGGTAGCATATAGGTGAGATTGAAACAAGGATTTCAGGGAACAACGGTTTCAAAGACAAATCAACAATTCAGCTTTAACTTGTCACTACCAACGCCTGATGGTTTTAACTGCGTTGTTCCAGTTCCCGTACGAATTTTGGGATGAAAAGTATAATGGAAAGATTAGCGCGTTTTAACAAACAAACTCTTGAGTTTTATTCAATGTATAAGCAAGCAACGCCCCACAGTATTACCAGCATTGTGCCCGTTCCCGTAGGAATTTCGGGTTAAAAATGCCTGTAACGAAGCCGTTGAATGTGGACACAATTGCAAAAAGAATTACTGAAATCAGATTTTTTGTTTCCGAGATTAGCGCGTCAAAAACAGGCAAAACCCTCTTCAGCTTTATTATATTAGAACCTATAGCTTAATGAAATATGGACGAGGTATGGGTAGTACACGTACCGTCCCAAAGCGTTGAAGATATGACTGTAGTTCCTCCTCTTTTCCTTGGGCAGTCTGCCGTCTGCCGTCATCCTGATGAGCGCCACCTCTGCCGGGGTGCCGATGAAGGCACCTGCCCCCCCGGCCAGGCAACCCAGACCCACCTTTACAGGGAAACTTGGGACCCCGTAAGTACTAGAAGAGAACATCACATAAATAGGAGACGTCAGTTTTTCGATGGGAATTTATTTAAGTAGGTACCTATTCTAAAGACACCATTCTGAGTGACCCGCCGATCCAGGCGAGGATCTGGATTTTTGAAGTGAAATCTCCTTTAGCGGCGTTGTGCACTTTTTTGTAATGGGTAAAAAAAATTAAACTCGCTTCAGGACACGTGACCTGATCGAAAATTCGTAAGACGTTTTGACGTTAATATTCAAGTTTTCACTTCTGCCGGTACTCCCGGAGTGCAACTCGTTGATTTTTTTATCCGATTTGTTTTGTGCTGTTCTAGTCTGCAGCCCGATACGGAATGGTGCCTTCACTGCATACATAAGCACTTATCAGTAGCTCATTGCAATTGTTAAGCATCGTACAACTCGGCCTCTACTTGGGTAGGTGGCCGATAGTGGTATTTCTATCTAAGCTCTACTGTGCTTCAGAGGGTACATACAATTGTAGGTCCCAGTTGTTGTAATCGATAGACCATGTCGTAGGTGGCTCTCCGGCAGCAGGGTTGGCCACAAACCTACTCGAAGTTACTTAGTGGATGGCTCGCCCGCGACCGCCCACAGTCGCCGTCTTAGTTTTAGTCTAAGAACTCACCACCAGAATTGGCCACTAACCTTTGATAATAGTTGAAGAGTGCGTTAAACACGCCCAGTCGGCCCGTGGTATACGTCGCTTGTCTGAACAGTGCCGCGGACAGTCCAGTGTAGAACCCCAGGGGTCCTTCTGTCTTCATTATGGTCGACATCGTTCCCAATGCCGAAACTTTCTGCCCGGAAGCTCCAGCGAGCTGCATCCGGGTTTTTATTAAGTCCATGGGTTGTACGAAGCATATGGCAATCATTCTAGAGTGGAGGAAAAGTAATTAGCCTGTAAAATCATACATGGAATAGGCCTCTTCGCTATCTGAAGGTGACTGCGACAGCTGAGACTTGTACGCAGACAGTATATTGTGCCTCTTCAGCAAATAGCTCATAGCCAGGCAGCATTAGATAATTTGTACTAGCAGCGCCCCGCGGTTTTACCCGCGTTGTGCCCGTTCCCGTGGGAATTTCGGGATAAAATGTAGCCTATAGCCTTCCTCGATAAATAGACTATCTAACAGTGAAAGAATTATTCAAATCAGTTCAGTAGTTTCTGAGATTAGCGCGTTTAAACAAACAAACAAACAATCAAACAAAACAATCTCTTCAGCTTTATAATATTAGTAATAGATTAGACCGATTCCGAAATAACAATGCATCTGGGCTATGATATCGTGGACACATTGGAGGAATACATAAACAGAAAAACGCATTTTGTCGGCTAATTAAAATTGCTATAAATTTCTTATTCTCTAATGTTTACTAAAATAGATATAGGTATACCACGCAACTTCTCAGGCATATTTCAAAGACAGCGATTTTGGAAGCAGTTTCGCGCGTAGATTGAACCCGGAACTATTTTTAAAGTGGACTTAACAGGACAGTTGAGACTGGCTTAAACAGCTCGATAATTTAGCACAATTAGCACGGTAATGCGGACAGTGGAAACTGGTATAAACAGCACAATAATATAGGCATTTGGACTGTGGAAACTGGCCTAAACAGCACGTAATACAAAATCAAGTTAGCACGGTATTACGGACATGTAACTGGCCTAAACAGCACGATAATACAGGCACTAGTGTTGTACTTGCCCGCTGGCTCCTCCGATGATAAAGTTCATATACGCCGGCATAGGCTTGGGGGCTGTTTTCTGGGCTTCCTTCCCCATCTTTCCCGTCTTGTATTTTACCTAAACACCAGAATGTCTGTACGTTGCATACGCTTGTTAGTAATGGGTTGTTGTTATTGCATTATAGTTTTATTTTACGGCTGGATTTGATGTTAGTTTGAAGGTTGGTTTTTGGTTTGTTAGACATTTCCTAGACTATTTCAAAGATATTATAGATAACTAATTTCAAGTAAGTTACATGGGTCTATAGCAGTCTATGGTTTGTGACACGTTGTTCACACGTTACAAGATACAAAAAATGTACTAAGTTTCATGTTTGAAAATAATATTATAGCGATTTATCCACCCTGGATTTATCTGACACCGAATGTCGGGATATGCGCTGTTCCAAATTAATATATCAACCAAGGAGGTACATAAAACATAGAGGAGGCTTAATAGTTAACACCTACATAGTCTCCTATTGGCACTGACCTCTACTATAGTGCCTATTGGTTATACTCGTAATAACCCTACGTAATAACCCTTATCCCTCTTACTCATCTATAATGTTTCTATGATATTATCAAATAATCTTTTTCCCTAAGATTATGTTATTATCAAACATAATAACTATATCATTATGCTAAAGTCAGGGTGCAAAAGCACAGCAACCTACGAGTATAAATAAGTCTTCTTCTTCATCGAGTGGATGGTCAATCTGACCAATCCTGGTGTCAGAGTTATGGAGCCGCCAAAGGCCTCTGACATGGCTCAAGTAACGACTACTATCCGTAGAAAGTAGCCGGGACCGACGGCTTAACGTGCCCTCCGAAGCACGGAATCGTCTTACTTTTCGGGCAATCAGGTGATTCAGCCTGCAATGCCCTAGCCAAACTGAGGGCAGTCTCACAAAGAGATTTTTGTGAGATACTGTCCCCACCAGGAATCGAACCCGGAACGGAGCGCTTAAACCACAAGACCACGGAGCATAAATAGGTGAAACCTTTCAAAACTTCAAGAATAATGAAACATCCATGCAGCCTTCATCACAAACGTTTTTCGTAGTAAGCTAGGTGCCATTGCTTTAAACAAAAACGAATTACTTAGATAAATGATAACTTTATTATAAAATGATCGGATAAGTAAATAAATACAATTATTAAATCACCACTGCTGCCACTCTTCCGTGAAGTCTTGTTCCATTGGGAAATGTCTCCTGGAAAAGTAAAAGTAAGGTAAAGTATACCTGTAATGTCCCACTGCTGGGGGAAGTCCTATCATCTCACTGAAGATCAGTGCAAGATGAGGATTAGGCATAATCACATTTTCCTCCTTCCTAAAGGTTTCCTTACCATTAACCTTCAAACAGAAGTTAGGGCTCACCTCCTATGCGGCGGCGTGGCCGGGGAGGCGGGCGAGGCGGGGTGCGAGCGGCGCGGGGGGGCAGCCGCGGCGGGCTGGCGCCGCGCCACCTCGCCCAACAGCGACAGGCACGAGCGGGACAGGCGCTGGCTGAAGTTCTGTATACCACAGGAACCCAAGTAAGATAGAAGACTACGAAGACTAGAAGGGTGAAGACTAATAAACTGAAGATGTACCGCGAGAGAAAAGGTTTGTCTTCTCTCTCTCTCTCTCTCTCTCTCTCTCCGTCAGTCTCGCTCTCGCTACGGGCAAGAGCCGTAGTTAGCTAAGTTAATCTAAGAAGATGGTCTAACATCTCCATCACCAGGGCTGTCACGTCCACTAAACTATGGTTAACATTGTTTGTCTCCCGCAAAGTGTTACCGGTAAACAGGATCCCTTCATCTCCCGCAGGTCTATCTTGCGGAACAGCTCGCAGAGGAGCAGCTCGTGCAGGCTCGGCGTGCGGGGACCGAAGATCTGCTCGATGATCTCCACCACCTGCGGAACAGAACAATTGAAAAGTAACTAAGAAGTTGAAGTAGTTACTCACTTGCTATGTTGGCCCATATTGGTGACAAAGATTTTTTAATTGACGTGGTCTAACGATGGCAATAATGAATGTATGATAAAACCAATGTATAATACCTTGTTACGAGAAGGGTTACTTCTTTAAATAACATAAGGGATGGCAATTCGTATTTGAATTACCAAGCGTTTGTGGTAGACATTAGACTGATCAAAATATAAGACAATAAAAGCAGCCTTACCTTTGATTCCCAGTTCGATCTTTGAGTCCTTGATATGCACACACTTAAGCAGTTCTTTTTATTTGTGACACAACACAGTAGACACGTTAAATTGTATTTATTAGTTTTAAGTTGGTCGGAGCGACGCGCCGCCATTCAAAGTTCTCTTGTAAGACTAAGGATGCGCTTGACCACAGATAACAAGCGCACACGACTTATTAGCGTAGAATCGATTATAGGTTTATCGATTGGTGTGATGATGCTTCTTCTTGGGTCCCTATGCCACCCTAGGAAGACTGCTTGCGCTTACCATCACGCTTGTCAATATTTACATCAGTGAATATGTACTAATCACAAACGCCTGGGAACGATTACGAGAAACATAGGGTGCTTTTTGAATTAAGAATACGATGACGAAACATACCGCCCACCAAAATACATAGAGTTGTATTTTCAAGAATACTTTGAACGGTATGGTACGAATATTTAACTATAAAACGATATGCTTAGGGCAACGTAGCGAATTAATTACAACAAAAGGGAGTTATGCCCGAGCGTGCTGACTGTTTACTGTACTATGAAGCCTACATAAGGCACGATACCTATCCAAGTATATGAACAACGATATATAACTGAATAGTAAACTTATTGTTTGGATTAATACTAACTTAACTAATGAGAAAACTAACGTTCTACCTATTCTAATCCGTATTGTTTGGCAAAGGACAGATCTTTGCCAGCGGTCGAGTTAGAAAAGAACCATTAGGTAAACGTAGGTCCGCGATGCGTACTACTCCATCTGGTCCGCTGTGCAACCGTTCTACACGAGCTAAAGGCCAATGGAGGGGCGGAGTTTCCGATTTGATGACAACCACGGAACCGATTTCCAGGGGTTGCGAAGACTTAGTCCATTTGGCCCTTTGAGTTAACGAATGCAAATACTCATTCTTCCAACGCTTCCAAAAATCTTGTTGAAAACGTTGAATGAGTTGCCACCGTCCTAAACGAGTAATGTTGACAGAGGTAAGATCCTCATCGGGAACCGCGGTCAGTGGCTCTAAAGTCAGAAACATACCTGGCGAAAGCACTGTCATGTCATTTGCACAGGTACTTATCGGATAAAGGGGCCGGGAATTGAGCATTGCTTCGATTTGCACGAATAATGTAATGAGTTCATCTAACGTCAACGATTGATTGTTGATGACGCGATACAAGGTTGATTTTGCCGCTTTAATTTGAATCTCCCACACGCCACCAAAATGTGGGCTGGAGGGGGGATTAAACTTGAATTCAATAGTTTCAGTATGAGCAGCTTTCTGCATGAACGAGGAAAGCTCACGCTGAGCACCAACGAAGTTGGTTCCTCTATCGGAATAAATCGTCTGGACTCGTCCACGACGACCGACGAAGCGTCGAAGTGCGGCGATAAATGATTCTGACGTCAAATCAGTAGCTACTTCTAAGTGTACTGCTTTAGTCGTAAAGCAAACGAAAAGGCAAAGATAAGCCTTGCTAATCTTGGCACCGCGATGCTTGCCTGATTTTACTCGAAAAGGACCTCCGTAGTCCACGCCTACGATACTGAAAGGTTTTACTTGATTCACACGAACTGCAGGCAAATCACTCATAAACGGTTCGAGAGGAGTAGGATTTGTTTTGAAACATTTCAAACATTTTGAAACACGGTGTCGGATAGCACGTTTAGCTGATAAAATCCAAAATTGCTGACTAACTAAATAATGTAACGTATTGATTCCAGGGTGACAATTTTCACGATGAAGCGCGTCTATGATCATATAAGTTAGTGGAGCCTGTCTCGGGAGCAATGCGGGATGTTTGTGGCTGTATTCTAGTCCAGATCTTGACAGCCTACCGCCCACCCTGAGAACACCCAGGCCGTCAATGAATGGATTAAGCTTACGCATTGGTTTTGAAAGAAGCTTGCGTTCCTGTAATCGCTTGATGTCTTCATTAAAATGAAGGAACTGAGTACGTTTCACTATTATTAATAACGCGTTGTGAAGTTCTGCACGAGTCAAGGGATGATCAGAACGGCGATTAAGTTTACAGCGAAGATTATTAATATAGCGAAGCCATAAGCCGACAATACGTTGGATTTTGCGAACTGACGAGTAACGAGACAGCAAGTAATCGATGGGATGTGCAGGAATATCACTCGTAAGGAGAACCTGTACCTTCTCCTCTGCACGAAGTTCTTCTTCAGGAGGATCTGAAACTGAGGAAGGCCACGACTGAACGGCTTGAGAGAGCCAACTAGGCCCCGCCCACCATAACGAATTATTGACAAGTTCCGCCGGTGTCTGACCACGAGAGGCGATATCCGCGGAATTGTCCTCCGATTTTACATGGCGCCATTGTGCGCCAGGAACCGCATCCTGAATATGGCTGACACGGTTTGCTACGAATGTTTTCCAACGTGAAGAAGACGATCGAATCCACGAGAGCGCGACAGTCGAATCTGACCACGCGACTATTGCTGAGATGGGCAGAAGAGGTTGATAAACCTCGCTGACGAATTTGAGTAAGTCTGCCAGAAGAACGGCAGCACAAAGCTCAAGTCTTGGTAGGGACACAACTTTGATTGGAGCTACCCTAGCTTTTGATAACACAAAAAAGACCTTAATGTTATCATCCGGGTCGATGACTCGTAGGAATACCACACCAGCGAATCCACGTTGAGAACTGTCGGCAAACCCATGAAGTTCACACGATTTGACTTCTGACACGGAGAGATAACGCGGAATTCGGAGATTCTGAATGACGGGCAGTTCTTCGGTGTAGCGACTCCATAGTCGTTTGATGTCTTCAGGAGGATCAGCATCCCAAGAAATTCCAAGAACCCACAATTTTTGAACTAGATACTTCGCGAAGAAAGTTAACGGCGACAGAAAACCGAGTGGGTCGTAGATCCTTGCGAGTTCGCTGAGAATATTTCGTTTGCTGCAAACACGATCTTGAGGCTTGACTTCAAACAAGAAATGATCAGAATTTGGTTCCCACTTTAAACCTAGAATCTTGAGAGTATTCGACTTCTCAACGTCCATGGAGACGTTATCTGTAAGGCAATGCTCAGGAGGAAGATCAGACAGCAGTCTAGGGTCATTGCTGGCCCATTTGCGCAGCTCCATGTGACCACGTTTTAGAAGCTCCGTTACTTCCGACTTAGTTTGGACGGCCTGGTTGAAATTAGAACATCCTGTGACAACGTCATCGATGTACACGTCAGTCGTTAAGACGGATTTGCCGAGAGGAAGGTCACGACCTTCATCCGCAGCGAGCTGTTTGACGGTACGACAAGCAAGAAAAGGTGATGAAGAGACGCCGTAGGTCACAGTGTTCAGTCGATATTCCAACATGGGTTGGGTTGGATGAAATCTCCAGAAGATTCTTTGAAAATCACGATGTTCATCGTGAACGAGTATCTGACGGTACATTTGGCGCACGTCAGCTGAGAACACAACAGAATGGGAGCGAAACCTAAGAAGAATTTCCAAAATGTTAGCCTGTAACTTTGGACCGACGAGTAAGGTTTCGTTGAGCGATACGCCAGTGACTGCGTCACGATTTGACGCATCAAAGACGGCACGAAGCTTCGTACTGACGCTGTCAGGACGAAGAACGCAAAAATGAGGGATGTAATACTTTCCTTTCTGCAAATCTTTAGTGGGCACACGACTCATGTGGCCGCACTGAATATACTCAGCCATGAAACTCGAGTATTGTTCTAGGAGAACCTGATCTGTGGAAAGTTTACGTTCCAACGAATGAAAACGCCGAAGAGCGGACTCTCGTGAACCTGGAAACGACGGATCTTTGTCCTCTACGAAGGGCAAAGCAACACTATAGCGTCCAGTTGAGTCACGAGTCGTTGTGTCACAATAGAGTTGCTCGCAACGTTGATCTGCTTCACTCAACTTGGGGACGCTTGGAAGATTGTCTAATTCCCAGAACTTCTTGACTTCCTGCGAAAGCTGGTCGTCTGTAACGAAAAACGAATTGGAACTTGATTCAGCCTGCGGTTCGCCGACACTTCCTAGAAGAAGCCATCCGAACACTGAGTTTAAGGCCGATGGTTGCTTCGGTCCTCCGCTCACACTTCCTGGAAGAATCAGAAAAGGGAAGATCTCAGCACCTAGAAGAATGTCAATTGGACCAGGTTTGTCACAATCTGGATCCGCCAGATTGAGACCACGAATATGAAGCCAAGACGATTTGTTGAGCCTGACGCTAGGCATGTTTCCGCAAATGTTAGGTATGGTCAACGCTTCAACATTGAAAGCCGCTTGACCGTTAATACCTATCTGAAGTTGAACAGCTCCAGAAATGGGGGCTGACGAGTGACCTACACCACGAACCTGGCGTGAGGTCATGCGTTTGTCAAGTCCTAGACTGTCTGCTGCACGTTCTGAAATGAAATGAGCCTGACTACCAGTGTCAATAACACAGCGAAAAGGCTGGTAGTCGCCCAACGAATCACGAATGTTTATAACGGCAGTAGATAGAAGAACAACCGAATTATCACCCACGTTCGTCAACACACGAACGGGTTCACTGACTGAAGGCGTCTGTTCAGGAAGATGAACATCGGATTCCTGATGCAGGAGTGTATGATGCCTCTGATGACATTTCTGGCACGTAAAGGTCGACCTGCAATCGCGAACAATGTGGGAAGGTTTCAAACAATTAAAACACCAGCGGTTCTTTTTCGCGATGTCACGTCTCTCTGGAATGGCTTTTGAAGCGAATGATTTACAGTGCGAAATGGTATGAAGTTCTGAACAGAAAGAGCACTTAGAAGCTACCCCTCGCGCAGTGGTTGAAGGTGCAGAAGATCTGGTATCCTCTGGCCGGTGTGTTGTCTTCTCTGAATTTGATAACAACGACGACATTATCTTTTTGTTGTTGTTGTTTGACTTGACATCATTTTTGTTACTACTACTAGTTGATGATTGAGACTCACGATTACCTGAAAAGTGAGTATCACGAACGAGTGCATCACATTTTGCTTCTAAAAAAACTTTGAGATCCCGATAACGAGGTATCTCCGATGTCGGGTGCGATTGTTCAAAGGCGCAACGCGTCTTTGAATCTAACTTTGATAGTAAATGATAACATAAAACAAAGTCCCATTGGTCTGTCGGTAAGTTAAGACCTTTTAGAATTATCAAGTTTTCGTTGAAAAGATCTAACACGCGTCTAAATTCGGTAGGTGAGTTAATCTTTAAGTTAATGTTTTGCATTTCCCGCCAACAAGTAAAGGCGAGTTCACGTTTGTCACGATAACGAGCTACTAATGTCTTGTACGCCTCTTGATAGAATGCACCCTGTATAGGGAAGGTCCGAATAAGTCCTAATGCGTCCCCGAATAGACTCGCTCGAAGATACTGCATGCGATCCGAGTCCGACAATGATTCATTCCGATGAATGAGCGAATTGAACGCATCAAAAAACATATTGAAATCCTTCATGCATCCTGAAAAACGTGGTAAGTCGATCTTAGGAAGTTTGATAGCTGAAGCCTGCGACATCTGAACAGCTGGCAATTCCTCTGGAACGTATGAAGAAGGAACAAGGGTTCGATGTATCGTGAGCACTTCAAAATAAATATCATCGAATTCGGTACGAATTTCGTCTTCATTCTCCATATCGGACTCTTCAATAATACCTAAAATATCCAAATGCGCTTCCTCGAAATTCTCAACTTGTTTAGGTACCGCTGCATAATGTACGCTAAACTCATCTAAACGTAAGTGATCCGATTTCACGATTCGAGCAACTTCCAACGTTTTCCGCAATCGATTTAATGCTAAAGTCCGTTTACGTCGTAATACGGGCAAGTCGGCATGCGTAAGACCAGGATTGTCAATCGATTTAGACTTAGACATCTTCTTAACACCACGCTTTGGTACGTAAGCCATGGCTAGAATCGATTATGCAAAACAAACCGAATCGATTAATAAAATAATAATTTTCAATAACGAAAATCGATATCAAAATAATTATCGATTAGTTTACAGACCGTTAGGGCACAACCGTAGTTGTTACCTACCTACCCCACAAATATTAGTTTTTACTTGTAGGTAGTTGATGGTTTCTCACTAAGTTTGATTTGTGAATTCTACAGAATAATAATTTACGAAATATGTACCTTTGTTATTATGATTACCTAATAAACTTGAGCGAATGTAATGCAAAATGATAACTACGGGTTACGGATTGAATTGATTTGTACCTGACTACGATAATTTACGAATGATTAGATGACTGCAGTTTGTTCACGTAGCTTAGTTATACCTACTTATAACTATTGTACCTATGTAACGATAGAATGTACGTAATGAAAATAACATGTACCGAATGAAACGTTGAATTTTACATGTACTACTTACTTATTATACTAAGTTACTAACATCGTACCTACGGAACTAAAGTATTACCTATGAATGGATTGATACAAATCGCTGACTTGAATGTGGAACTTTGAACATCGGGCTACCAAGATGAAATAGTACGCAAACAACGGATTGAATTAGTACCTACGTAAATGACCGGCGCCACCAAGGCGCGTAGGTAAATACCTAGGCCGACGGATTGGAATGTTTGTTACTTTTTTCATCAATTTTCGATTTTAAATAAAAATAAATACACCAGGACAAACAGAATTAATTGTTCTAACGTGTTGTTCATATACTTTGGAGAAATATTCAGTACTTAACGAGATTTGAGCTGATTTGTTATGGTGACCATTCGGTCAGCCATTTGTGCAAATTACGAAAGTGAATGAAATGTTTCTCGCTATCTTTACGATTACTACTATCTAAAGCAGATCCCTGGTTTCGGCACCAAAATAATGTTACGAGAAGGGTTACTTCTTTAAATAACATAAGGGATGGCAATTCGTATTTGAATTACCAAGCGTTTGTGGTAGACATTAGACTGATCAAAATATAAGACAATAAAAGCAGCCTTACCTTTGATTCCCAGTTCGATCTTTGAGTCCTTGATATGCACACACTTAAGCAGTTCTTTTTATTTGTGACACAACACAGTAGACACGTTAAATTGTATTTATTAGTTTTAAGTTGGTCGGAGCGACGCGCCGCCATTCAAAGTTCTCTTGTAAGACTAAGGATGCGCTTGACCACAGATAACAAGCGCACACGACTTATTAGCGTAGAATCGATTATAGGTTTATCGATTGGTGTGATGATGCTTCTTCTTGGGTCCCTATGCCACCCTAGGAAGACTGCTTGCGCTTACCATCACGCTTGTCAATATTTACATCAGTGAATATGTACTAATCACAAACGCCTGGGAACGATTACGAGAAACATAGGGTGCTTTTTGAATTAAGAATACGATGACGAAACATACCTACCTTTAAGTATGTAGTTCACATACATCCATAATGAAACATCGCTGTTACTGCTATTAATATGACACCTTGTAATACCTATGCTATGTACCCATGTCTATTGAACAATAAATTGAATTAAACTGATACCGAATTTAACGTATTCTTCAAAGCTCGGAAAGGTAAAGATAAATTGCAGTATCGGCATTGCCCGATCTCCTGCACTAAGAAATACTTCCAAAAATCCTTTTACTGACTAAATACTGGCTCGAAAACATGTAGCCATTGAAACGATAGGAAAAGAATATTGACATCTCCGAGGATGGCAGTTCGTCATACTGTGGACCAAGAGTAGGTCCATGGTCCTACTCACATGTGGGTACGTGTTATTTAAGTTATTCAGTAGCGTGAGATCCAGGTCGGTGGCAGCGCACATCTCGAACAGCACGTGTCCCAGAGACAGGGCCTCGACGGAGTCCAGTGGCGCCGCCACGCACACGGCGCTGCGCGGGACAGCGCCTATCAGGGTGTTCTCCAAGCCACATAGTCTGAGAAAGACAGTTGCAAATCACATACTATCATCTTGCTAGTCGGCTTTGCCAAACTACCACTGTCCCAACTTTTTAGAATTACCGCACTCATAGATTTGTGAACTTATTCATATATTACCGACTAGCTGTGCCCCGCGGTTTCAACCTTGTGTACCCGTTCCCGTAGAAATTGAAAGTTTATCAATAACAAAAATCATAAAAAAATACAAATCGGATTGGTAGTTTCTGAGATTAGCGCGCAAACAAAAAAACATACTCTTCAGCTTCAATATATTATTTTTTTTTTTTTTTTAAAGTAAAGTATTTATTTTCAGAACAAAAGGTTTACAAATGTGCTTATGCTAAATTGCTATATCTGCTAATAACTAAGCTTACGCTTGTAAATAGACGCGCGGGAACTCTGCTTCGGCTGTGGTTCGGTTAATACTAAGATATTTTGGACAATGAAGTAAAAATAAAAATACTAAAAAATAAAATATACAAACTTTCATTATAACTATGTAGTAAGATAATTTGGACAGTGTAGTAAACCTAAATAAAAGAATATAAAAATAAATAAATACAAGTTTCCTTAAAACTAGTTACATAAGTTATAACTTTTAGCAATAGCCCTATTTCTTAAACTTTATATAATTATTATTTTAGCATTTACTTGACCATAAGAAGTTGTGAGGTTCCCAAAGAATATATAATTTATTTTGAATTTAGTGGATATGTTGGAGAAAGTTTTCCGTCTGTTTGTAGTTAAGGCTTAGGAGATATTTTGTTATGTTAGTCTTTAAGTTATTAGTCGTCATATGTCTTATGTTGATCTCTTTGTTAATTATGTTGTAGAGGTAAGCTGAGAGATAGTATACATATCGACGGTTAAAAGGTAATAGGGCATAAGCGACATTTTGGTCGGAAATGAGTTATGAATGCCATCCTACTTAAAAAAATTCGCTCTATCGAATCCGCTTACTCCCACGGCTCTACAATGACTTTTTTGTCACTTATGCCCAAGCAAAAAACTGCGTTTTCGTAGTGTCATTTCGGTGTAACCAACAGAATTTTATGCCTTTTTTACCCTTAAGGCGCTTGTACCCCTGTAAAAATAGCATCACTTTTGGTTTATAGTCGGTAATGTATTTTTACTTCTTACTAGCGTAGAGATTCCGGGTGCTTACGCCTCTTTACCATTAGCACCTGTTTTGAAAGCTGGAACTTATGTCTCTTTACCTTTGTCGTCATAAACATTAAGCGTCGGTTATACCTTACTACCATTTACAAGTTTAAAATACAGTTGTCGCTTATACGCAATTACTTAAATGTAATTTGATATTAAACTGTCGGTTATACCTTACTACCATGTACAAGCTAACAATACATTTGTCGCGTATACACAATTACTAAAATCAAATTTGATATTGAAAGCTAGATGTTAACTCTCATTTTAAAGGAGAATTATGTTGGTTGTGATTCTATTATTTTAAAAACTGACATTTAATCGTCGTTACCATTTGGCCAAATATTGCCGTATGTTGGATTTTCTCGTTTTCCTCTTGATATTGAAATCATGATGTGTGGAAGTATCATGTTACCTTTTTTCCAATCCACTTATAGTGTCGCTAATGTCTAACATCCTGAAGATGTTTTTGCTAAGCACTGTTTCTTATGTTCCATTACCTTATAGCATAATAATGTGAATCGTCACTTATCCTTCTTTACCCATTTAAATTATTCTACAGTCATGTGACATATTCCCTATTACCTATTGGCATGAGGATATCAAATGTAGCTAAGTCTTCTATACTCTTCGTTTTTTTTTTGTGTAGATGTAACTTATGCCTAATTACCCCATAAGGAAAATAAGATCAATTGATCTAAGCGACATAAAACCACCTAAAACAACGTCGAATCAAATAAATAAGAGTGCTAATTAATGCTTTAATTTTTTTTAATTCTATTGCTGTTTCCAGTTTCACAATATGACAATAAATAAAAAAGTTATGTCCATTTTTCTACAATTTCAAACTTTAAACTGCTCTCCTGAACAATTCGGTTTTTGTTGCTTATCCCCTATTACCTTTTAACCGTCGATATAGATGTCTGTCTATCCTACTAGTATGATAAATGCGAAAGTTTGTGAGGATGGATGTATGTTTGTTGCTCTTTCACGCAAAAACTACAGAACGGATATAAATTAAACTTTACAGTAATATAGGTTATACATCAGAATAACACATGGGATACATTTTATCCCGAAATTCCCGCGGGAACCGATACAATGCGGGTAACACCGCGGGGCGCAGCTAGTATCACTACATAGTATAAAATAAAGTCGTCTCTGTGTCGTGTCTGTCTGTCTGTCTGTCTGTCTGTCTGTATGCTTAAATCTTTAAAATTACGCAACGGATTTTGATCCGGTTTTTTGTAATAGGTAGAGTGATTCAAGAGGAAGGTTTTAAAGTAAAAAAATTCCCGAAATTCCTACGGGAACGGGCACAACGCGGGTATATGTAACCTAAGGTATGAAAAACATGCCTAAAAAAATTGGTTATTGGCGTGCGCTACTAAATCTATTGATGATACATAAAAACAATGTTCTACACAATCAAAGTACATATCATTGCAAACAAATAAGTTCGCGAGGGCATATGTCTAACTATTATAGTTAAGCCACAATAACCGTTTTTAGTTAAAATTAATTAGTTAAAAAAGGAGTGTAATTCTAAGTTGATGATATTCATATGATGATATGAATCTACATCAAAATAAATGGCTCAACAATCAAGGTTAATTATGTTTCTTTGTATACCTCTTTAAATTATTAAAATCGGACAGTTAGTTTCAGAGTTATGATGAGAAATATCACTACATAGTACAAAATAAAGTCGTCTCTGTTTATCTATTTGTCTGTATGCTTAAATCTTTAAAATTACGCAAAGGATTTTGATGCGGTTTTTTGTAATAGGTAGAGTAATTCAAGAGGAAGGTTTTTATGTAAAAAAATTCCCGAAATTCCCACGGGAACGGGCACAACGGTGTAAAACCGCGGGGCGCTGCTTACAAAATAATAATGCTCGATGGCGGGTCTCTTATGGCTACTTACTGTTTCGTGCGGTCAAAGCGCGCGGGGATATACCTATCTACGAACTACGAACGACGAAGACGTGCTATGTAGGTATTATCCCGAATTCTTCCTCACATGAAATCTTGATTGTGTATACATATATACTTGCGGGAGACATGTAATATTTTATCCCCAATTTCCCACTTGAAATTTTGATTGTGTATATTCCTGCGGGAGACACGCAATGTTTTATCCCGATTTTCCTACATGAAATCTTGATTACCCGAAGCGAAGCGAGGGCGGGTCGCTAGTAATATACTAAAAGCTATTTTGCATCGGTCTAATCTACTTACCGCGCAACTCCATTCTGGACCACCACATTCCCTGAGTGCAGGTGCCTGAAGGGCGGAAACCCCTTCTCCTTAAGGAAGAGTAGCCCTTCCAGCATCTGCCTCCCGAACCGGGCCACCTGCCCCGCCGGCAGGCCGGCGCCCGACGACAAGTACTTACGACTGTACTCTTCGTTCCAAGTGCTCTGAGAAGGGTATTCTTGGTTAGTTCCATGTAAGAAAGTATTAGCCAGTAACTTCCACTGCTAGGCAAAGGCCTCTCATCCCACCGAAGATATCATTATAGTGAGGAGGGTCAGGTGTAATCACCACGCTTGCCCAATGCAGGATGTGAGTGGGTGATAACACGAACTTTCTACGTATTTGTTGCAAATATGTAGGAATCTTTTTTCGCTATAATATGTTCTTGTGTTATAAACGTATTATCTATATTTATAAAAAAGAAACCCGTTTTCCTTGATCACGGCATCACGCGTGAATGGCTGGACCGATTTTCACGGTTTTGCATTCGTTGGAAAGGTCTCGGGCTCCGTGAGGTTTATAGGGAATAAAAATCTCAAAATTCCCACGGGAACGGGGGCGCTGCGGGTGAAACCGCAGGGCACAGCTAGTTACCAATAAATGTCTACTTAAAGACTATATCCCGTCCATCTAGGCTTATCATTTTGCTACGTTTTCAACGTTCAATGTCCTCAGCCGCCCCGTGCTCTCGTCAGCTGTACGCGCGAGGACTTGTGTCAGGCCTCCGACAATGCCATTGAACTGACAAAATTTTGGCAAAACCACATTTAAGACATTAGATTAGATTAAAAGAAATAACCATCGATTCGCTAATAAGAAGAGCAATGTTCTTTAAACTTTCATAAACTGGCAACCTGAGTTATAAATAAGCACATAAGGTGCACATTGAAGGACGCCATCGCCAATCAAAAATGCATGGAGGTGGTGATGTACTGGTGGAATTATTATTTCATTGTGATAGAACGGAGAAGAAGAATAGCTTTGACTCGTAGTACCTTATAAATAAGATCTTTCAAACTTCCCCTGGCGTTAAAAGGAAGCACAGTCAACGCGTGTCCGCTGCACAACTCCAGATCCAGGACAGGGTAGATGTAGGGGTGGTGGAGGGCGCGGAACAGCTCCATGATCAAACTCTTAGATCTGTCCCCTTGTTCTATAGGGCATTTTATGGTTAACGGCATCTGAGGAAGGAAATATTCAGTTTTATAACGGCCAAGTCAAATCTAACCCACTTTAAGATCTCACATTTTTAAATATCAGCAATTGTTATAGGTATCCAATAAAGAGAAGAAATAGAGTTTAATACTTGTTCATAATGTTATTTTGTTCCTATAAATACATATTGGAATTTTGTCTAGATAAAAAACAGAGTACACTTACCAAAGTTAGAAGCCTATCAGTTTTGATGGAGTTATCATGTATTGCGAACCAATGTTTATTGGGTCTCGAGCCGATGGGGCCAAGTTGCGATATCAAGTCGTACCTACAAGAAAAGTAACTTAATTTCAAGGCAAGAGCTAATAAACTAAAATATCTAAAAAAGTTTGCGAGTACCTTGAAGAATGTGATAGATATTCTGTACAGATCGCCAAAGCTGCTGAGCTTTCCATTGTTCGTTCAATCCTGGAATATATTCGAAAGAGACAATTAACCATCCCATTTTGGCATCTAAGATGAATGAGCTGAAGGCTCTATCCAATTGCGCCATTCGGTTTTAGCCACCTTGACTAGTAAATGGATAGCTATCTGGCCCTCCATACAATTGGTGTCAACTTGTTTCCGTCACCTATTTTTTTGCCGACAGCGGAATCACTTACAGGCAGTATCATGGTTTCCCAAAAAAATATGATCCTATAGCTATCGCAGGGTAGGTAATAGTTTTTTTTACTTTTAATTGAATCGTTTATCGTACATTAGTCATTCTATTATTTATCAACAAGCAAACTTACGTACGACGGAGGTTACTGTTAAGCGATCCTCAACACGTTTTGGTCATGTCCGGTGACCTTCATCAGGAGGTGGGTGAAGCGAGAGCGACAGCATCTCTCCCTGCGCTCAATAAACTACGTCCTATGTAAGTTCCCGAGTTAAAATATCATAAGTTTATAGATAATATATGTACCTTGGAGAAGCAGGTGGCTCAGATGGACTGTTCTTCCCCGACCCGGTCCCAATGAAAGACTTGTTGAACAGCAGCTTGGCCAAGGAATCTATCTTCTGCGCGACTAAAGGAGCCCGCTCTGAATTCTCTTCTAAAATTCAAGATATCAATAAATTATGGAAAAACAATACGACTTTTCTTTGAGTCCAAGTTTGAATAAGTATCAATATCTTTTTTGATTTAGTTAGTGTTCTAATTTTAATACGTCATCCCAACTAATATACTTATCTTTGGTTTGGTACAATGCCCATCAAGCAAAAACAATCATAACTATAATAGTCCTAACTAATATTATAAATGCGAAAGTAACTGTCTGTCTGTCTGTATGTTATGCTTTCACGCCAAAACTACTGAACTGATTTGAATGAAATTTGGTACACAGTTAGTCCAGAGCCTGAGAAAGGACATAGGCTACTTTCCATCGCAAAATTCCTGCGGGAACGGGTACAACGCGGGTGAAACCACGGGGCGCTGGTTACAAATAGTTTAGTAATTCCTGCAGGGCTAATGCTACTCTTCTTAAAGATACAGTGAGGAAGATCGATCAACCATCTCTACTAAAACAAATGAGGTAGAAAGAAATGCTAAACAAACTAATAGATATTAAAATTAAGAAAAGACAATAAATACTTGAACTACAAGCGCACGATGACGCTTCGCCATCCTCTTGCTTCCCACCATCTTGCGTCAGCAAAAATACAAAAGAAACAGTTAACTTCTCTATAAGGAAATGTAATCTTCAAGCCATGATAAAAATACTAGTAAAGTACTCGTAGCAATGCAACTATGGCCTATAACCTTAGGCAAATTTTAATTTTATGCAGAATCTTTTGAAGACCATCGTACGCCCAATTGGTTTAGCAACAAATTAACAAAATAAAGACCAACATAAAAATTAAAAACGATAAAATTTCAAGCAAGCAATAACATTTCAAATATCTCATTGTAACATTACACTAAAATGTCTATTAAAGCCAGTTAAAAGTGCGTTTTAATTAGAATCATTGTTTTACCTTCACTTTCTTCTCTATCAGTGGACACAGAGCGGATCCTGAACGCGTTCCTCTTGTTGGCGGCCGCGATGGACTCCGGGTTCAACTCCGCCGCGGACTGCGCCCGCCGACACGCCCCACGGCGCTTCTTCTTCCTATAACTAGTCCTCGGTCTCTCCTGATAGAACCTGTCATGTCCTGTCGTCTCAGGCTCCTTCGGCCCTTTCTCCTCAGTATTCGCTTGCTTCAACCGTTGTTGATACAAGTTAAACATCTTCGCAGATCTCTTCAACAGATACGATCGCAATTTCTCGAATTTATTTCTCATTAAACAGGTTGGTTCTAGTCTTCGGTTGCCCGGTTTGGTTTTAGAAATATGTCATTGTTTTGAGTAATTAGTGATGTGATAGGTTTGAATTAAATAATTGGTTGATTAGTTAATGTATGTAGATGATATCGTAATGACTAGAAAACGTTTGCACTGTCCTGTTAATGTAGAACAATTGGATTTGACCTATTACTCGAAACGAATGCTCACAGAATTGTTCGAATATTGTGTGTAAGCCTCGACAATTTCCCTATGACTCGTTGTAAAGTATGTCAATAGTGACTAATTGAAGTCGCACAAGTGTCGCATTAGCTGCCTACATCCCTGGCTCGGTGGGTAGGGGCTGGCGGCCGCACGAACGTACCTGACTACACGCTTTTAATATGCTTAATCCAATACAAAGGTGCACACACATGAATAAATTAATGCTCATTACTTTTGCAGACAGTGCACTATTTAATAAAATTTTACTTAAGACACACTATAATGGGTAAAATTCACTTGTTAACGGTTTTTGAAGTGAACTTGTTGGTATAAGCTGTCGAAGTACTGGACGATGCAGTAAGCCAGGATCGAGTAGGTGGTCAACCTGGTGAAGTACGGCAGCAGACCTCGCCAGAAATAAGTGATACCTTCCTTTCTCATCATGTCGTCGATTACGTCGCTTTGGGGCAAGTAATGCGGGCCCATTGCTTGAACACTGAAATTATAAAGGATATGAAAAAACGTTCAAGGCGCCGCGCGAACGCACGCGCGATGCCCCGCAATCGAAACCTCATGGTTTACAACATGAAAGTAGTCTAAAGTCTAAACTCTAAAACTTACTTAGTTTTAATGACGTCTACAGGCATAGTGATGATGCTGGTAATGGCATTAGTTACAACTGCAGCTAATACTTGCGCCATCAGACCCGAGGCTAGGTTCCGACGCTCTATTTCTTCAGATGTCTTGGGGCAAAGCAAAGTAAAAATTAAGTTACGATTTGTATTTAACAGGCATTTAATATCGTGAACGTATGTTACGATTACCAACCGTGAATGTAACAACCCACTCTAACACAAACATAATAAACCGAAGCCTGCTCACTACTGCGAGATCCTGAGATCAGCTAAAATAAACAAAAAATCAAAACTCTTCAACGAATTATTATGATAGAATAGCCGCGCCCCGCGGTAATACCCGCGTTGTACTCATTCTTGCGGGAATTTCGGGATAAAATGTATCCCATGTGTTATTCTGATGTATAACTTATATTAATGTAAAGGTTAATCCAAATCCGTCCAGTAGTTTTTCATGAAAGAGTAACAAACATACATAAATACATTCTCAAAAACTTTCGCATTTATAATATTAGTAGGATGACAGACATGTACGTTGCATATTATTTGGACGGTGTTCATGATGATCGCTCTCGTCAAGGTCATCATGCCTCCTCGCCACAACGCGCACACGCCTTCTTGCGTAATAGTTCTGGAAGTTAGAAAGCATCTCATCATCATCAACCATCTATACAAGGGCATTTGCAAAACCAAGCTTTGCAGCTTTGGGAGGTCTGTTCTGCAAGGCCTTTTTTTTCAATGACGAGGGCCTCTAAGTGCGTGATTTGCAAAACAGACCACCTAAGGGACTGATTTAAAAAAAACAATCATTGATAAGGATGTGAATAAGCATGAGACATTGCAATTTACAGTTACGGAATACTTTATTGACAATTTAGGTATGGAACTCCTATGAATAAGCCAAATATACCTATTCCAAAGCCCTTGAAAAACTTCTAGGTAACGAAGCATCTACTTTATTTTTAATACCTTTGGCAGTGTTATGGCAGTCTCGCTTTGAGCTAAATAAATGTCGTAGATAAGTCACATAATACTTTTCCTAGTTACGTGCTCTACCAATTTGTTTTGCCGCTAATAAACCTGGCTTTAACCTAGGAATACGTGTCAAATAGCTAAAGTTAAGACTAAACTTTTACTGCCTATCATTGAATCCCATGTACTGCTTGAAAAGGCCAGAACTAACTTATAGTTTTGCATGAGCTAGAACCTACTGATAGAGCACATCAGCCAGCCCTTTGTACCGGCGACCGCGAGGGTCGCAGCAGCGGCAGCAAGGGTCTGGTTTGGCGTCTTCCATCAGCCGCACCAACGCCAGTTCAGAGGGGTTCCCGAGGAACGCGCCAGCCATTCCTGCGTACGTTCCGATCAGGACCTCGCCAGGTAAGTCCGGATATTCCCCGTAGGTTCTGGTGGCGTAAGGATTGTCGAGTTTATGGGATGGCAGTGGGATTATTGGAGCTAGGTAGGAACTGGAACTTTTTGGGTGAGTTTGAAGACCTTCAGTGAATTGAAGCTTGCCATATGTTTACTCACCCTACGCTTGTTAGTCTACGTCTTCTCTATCTACAATATACTGCCATATACTGCAGATTGTACAGAACCTACACTTATATCAGAGCAGTAGAGGCTTGGTCCGTGCCTATGGATGGAGCGATAGGATGACCATAATGCATTAGCCGGATCCACCACTACGCCTCGGGTTCTATATTCGTTTAGGAGAGACCTTTGTTAGGCACTGGTCCACACAGGTATCATAAAAACTCTTGAATCGGATCGGATTTGAGCACATAAATTTCCACTGCTCTCATTAAGTCCAAACTCAAAAACACCACCTACTTTTTATAACGCTCACAAAGCCCGTAATAAACCCCGAGTCTGGTTGTTGTGAATGTTGCCTGGCGAAGGATGCCGGCGCTAAGGCCGTTATACAGGGCAGAGAAACCTTCGCAGCGAATGATCTTCCTCGCCATATTGGCGGTGCTGATGAAGCGAGGGTACAGCTGCATGCGGACCTTCACCATGTCCAGGGGGTGGAAGACGACGGTGGACACAAAGCTGGGGGAGCAGAATCATGGTTTTGAATTGTACTAACCTCTATCATATGGGTCTTCATATATTAGATATGTTAGATAATGCTTAGGTAAAACTAGGCAACGGATTTTGATGCGGTTTTTTTAAGGTGATTAAAGAGGAAGGTGTATATGTATAAGAATTCCTGAAATTCCCACGGGAACGGGCACAACACGGGTAAAACCGCGGGGCGCTGCTAGTTAAATAAATAAGTCATTCATTACGTCTGGTCTAATATCATAAATAAATAGGCTCTTAGTTACTCACCCCGCAGTCCCACCGAACATTACTTTTACATATTTGGGAGTTTCCTCAGGTATATTTGTTTTGTAGAAAAATACCATTATCAGATAAGTTGGATCATTGTGTAACGTGACCGGCTCATAGTAGGTGAGTTTTATTTTTGTCAGGGGCTTTCCTTGATGAAATAAACATGTTTAATTATTTATATTTTACATTGTTAATTTCATCATTTTTTTATGTTTGATATGGATGGATGGATTGGTTGTCAAAAACATCAAAATTAAAAGAAAAAATAGATAAGTGAAATAAAGATTAAATAGACACAAAATTTAATACTTCATTGATTTAACGTCAATATATTATAATTCGTTTAATTCATACTTCCATTTTTTTTTAAACTCGTTGCTTTAGTCGGTTAATAAATAAAATACAAATGCATTTATTCTGTACTAGCTGTGCCCCGCGGTTTCACCCGCAGCGCCCCCGTTCCCGTGGGAATTTTGAGATTTTTATTCCTGATTTTTCTTATATAAAAACATTGTCCTGACAATAAGGAACACATTAAAAAAAGAATCATCCAGTTTGGTGCAGTCGTTCTGAAGTTATGCGCCTAGCAACAGATTCAGCGATTCATTTTTATATTATAGACTACTTGTGTGTTTTAGCGACACCTAGTGGATTTTCGCGTAAACGATAGTTCTCTAAGTGTAGCACAGATGGCGTTACTCGTCTTGAACTTTCAATAATTTTTGATTGCTCAAGTGATTCTACCAGTTTCTAAATAACCTTTGCCCATTCTTTGTTTGATTTCATAATGAGGCGATGACTTCATATTAATATTATGAGAACTTAAAAACAAACATTTTATGAATACTAATGTGTTTGTCTATTGCCTTGAAAAAGCAGAACCGATTTTGGTGAAATTGGTAGTTATAGACACGACTTTAGATAGGAAACCTGCCTAAACCACTACTGTCTAACGCAATAAAAGAAAACAACTAATATAAATCCATTTTATTAACAAAATATAATACCATTTCAATATACATTTGCAATACGGAATGATTAATCATAAATACATAAAAAATGCTAAAAAAATTCAACTTAACAATAATACAATCCTTATTGCACTAGCGATTTTGTTGCTATTGTATCTTATATCAAATGCCCGTCCATTACCTAAGTTACAGATTACAGAATACCTAAACCGATTACAATTTACAATTTGGAGCGGATGGCGTCAATTCTTCCGGCCGCTTGCCTCTGTAAATCGGTGAGCTTCATAGCCAGTCCCATATTGCCTTGGATCTTGATTTTCCCCTGGAAGAACGCCTTCTGAGGGTTCAGTTTTCCGGAGATCAGGTCCGTGATATCGTCATCGTTGACTGTGAACGTGACATCAGGTTGGTCCTTGCCGTCGTAGGTGACCTTCCCTTTGCCTTCTTTGGCATTGATTACCCAGTACCCTTCTTTGGGACCATTCTTCACTTTGAATCCGTAGATGCCTCTGACTTTCTCGATCAGGTTTTCGGTGTCAGATTCCATGGCATCTTCGAGGATCTTCATGTACTTGTACACTTTGAACTCCTCAGGGTTGCTGGCGGCGGCGACATTGCCTGCCTGGACGGGGGCGAAGCCTTTGCGATACATGGTGAGGACGACGGCGCCTCCGAGACCTAGGTTGTGTTGAAGGGCTATGCGGGCACGGGGTACCTGTGACCAAGGAAATTTGGAGTTAATATCAAGTAATTTTTTTAAATTTTAAAACACCCTACACAAAAATGGCTAGACCGAGTTTTATCGATCATAAATCATAGCCAAGAGCCCTCGCAAGGAAACTGGTCTTCAAATGAAGAAATCCGAATTGAAATCGGTCTATTCGTTTGAGGGCTACGATGCCACAGATAAATACACGCACAGATATAGACAAAATTAGACACACACACAGCATCGATATACAACTTACAATAAGTAACAACCCTCTTTTGCGTTTTGCGTCGGGTGTAAAAAAGAGTTCTGACAGACGGACAGACATACAGATGGACAACATAGTGATCCTATAAGTATAAGGATTTTATCTTTCGCGCTGAAGTATTCAGAAAATACAGTGAGTATCAGCCGTAATCTATAGGGTCAATATAATTATATCAATTACGCCTGTTGATAATAGTTGTTATTCAAATACAGTATGATAAATGTTAGTATTTTAGTACTTTGTCACATTATACAATTTAAATTTACATTGACATGTTATTTGGCATTATAGAAGTTTGAATATGATAAGGTTCTAAGTAAGCTTAACATATTACGGCGCCATTTTTGTAGAAGCTTGACAGATGCGTCAAATCGGCCATTTTGGATTTGACATACGAGGGGGGATAGGTAACCACTGATATTGTGAATATCCTACTATTATAAATGCGAAAGTTTGTGAGGTAGGATGTATGGATGTATGGTTGTTACTCTTTCACGCAAAAACTACTCAACGGATTTGGATGAAAGTTTACAGTAATATAGGTTATATATCAGAATAACACATGGGATACATTTATCCCGAAATTCTCGCGGGAACGGGTACAACGCGGGTAACACCGCGGGCGCGGTTAGTAGTAAATATATCTAATCTAGCTTTGAATACAATTCAATAGAATGTTGTTAAGCTATATGTATTAGAGGTTTTACCAGATTATGTATGAAACAGAGTTCAAAGGTCAAATCGGCTCAATAATAAAAACAATACAATTAGATGGTAATCGGTTCTTCGTTCAATGCCATGATGGCAGCCACAGTAATCTGTCATCCTTGACCCATCCGTTAAGCAAAAATGACAACTTAAAAATCATTATACTTAATCAGACACGTATAGGGTCCTAGGGATCATAGTTTACTTTATAACCCTTGAATTATTTTATTAATAACTAGCGCCCCGCAGTTTAGCCGCATTGCGCCCGTTCCCGTAGGAATTTCGGGATGAAAAATAGGCTATAACCTTCCCGTTGAATGTGGCTATCCATTACAGATTGGATTGAATATGAGATTAGCACATTGAAACAAACTCTTCGCTGCTAGTGTAATATTAAAATGATTGTTTTATTAAATAGTAGAAAGATGGATTTATTTATTTTTATTACATATTATTTATTATATAGATTTATAAATTTATGATTAAGAATTTAAGAAGTCAACATAAGTTACAAGATTTCGGAAAGGCATTAAATTATTATTATTCTGTCAAACATTCATTTCGAGTTAGTGGCCAGCCCTGTTGTCCGAGTTTAGACCCGCGCCCATAGACCTCCGACATGGTAGATTGAATCGGGACCGACTGCTTAACATGCCCTCCGAAGCACGGTAGCGCTTAGATAGAAATGCCACTATCGTCCACCCATCTAAGTAATCATTACATAATATAAAACAAAGTCGCGTCTGTTTGTCGTTTGTCTGTTTGTCTGTATGCTTAAATCTTTAAAATTACGCAACGGATTTTGATGCGGTTTTTTGTAATAGGTAGAGTGATTCAAGAGGAAGGTTTTTATGTAAAAAAATTCCCGAAATTCCCACGGGAACGGGCACAACGCGGGTAAAACCGCGGGGCGCTGCTAGTAAGTAATATAAGGGGCTGAGCAATAGCAATTGCTTAACAATCGCAATGAACTAACATCGCTTTGTCAAACTACACCTCGAATAAAACTCTCAAAAAAAGCCTTCAACACATAACCAACCTTAATTTGACAACCGTTAACTCACAGAAAGCTTTACAACACTAACATTAAGTTTATAACACTTTTTAAGTTATCAACTTCTTTGGAATATAGTAGTTTCACTTCTTAATACTATAGGAACTGGTTTCGACTAATTTACTTAATATTTTTCTAGTTTTTTCTGTCTTGACTAAACACTTATGTGCGTCTTAACACAAGCACCTCTCACTTAAAACTACTGAGTTATGTAAATGTAATGACGTAGGACTGCCTTGTGTAACGCTTGGTATAACTTTACATTCATTTTTAAGTAATTTTACTTAATTTTGAATCGAGGTGACTTTGTTAAGTCATTGTGTAAGTATAATTTTAAAAGGTGTATATTTTAATTTATTATTTAGCTGTGCCCCGCGGTTTCACCCACAGCGCACCCGTTCCCGTAGAAAATACGGGATAAATAGTATCCTATATCCGTCTCCTGGTTCTAAGCTACCTCCCCACCAATTTTCAGCCAAATCGGTTCAGCCGTTCTCGAGTTATAAATAGTGTAACTAACACGACTTTCTTTTATATAGTATGTATATGTATATGTATATGTATATGTATATAGATATGATACGAAACGAAACACTTGTTATAACATTTTAATACATATTAATTTAGGCTTAGGTTTTAGGCCTTTCGGGATAAAATTTATCCCAATTTATTTGTTATTCTGATGTTATAGCCTGTTAAGTTTCATCCGAATCCGTCCAATAGTTTTTCGTGAAAGAGTAATAAACATCATACATCTATACTCACAAATTTTCGCATTTACCTATAATATTAGTAGGATAGATGTATGTACCGAATAAATTTGATAGAGCGATGCTATTAGCTAAGATGACCAAGGTCCAACGAAGTGGCGCAATTCAAAACGAACGAGTTAAGTTTGAAACCTGTTAAATCTTAGCAAAAACAGGCAATAAAGTATTAAACCTTCATTAACGGTGAAATAGATTCGTTTTCATCTAGCGTTTAACGTTGGTAACACAATTTGGGTTTGAGATCACCGACCCGCGGTAGGTCAGCCTCATATCATTCTCAATGTACTGATATCTTCAAAGAAGAGAGAAACAAAGCTTAAGATAAAGGTTAATTGTCACGATATATTTCGATAGTGGCATTTTCCGAGAGCTACCGTACTTCGAAGGGCACGTAAAATTGTCCCGATTGTCACGTGTCTTAATAAGCCTTAAGGGGGGGGGGGGGGTAAGTCCCAAACCTTGCTTACTTTATGAACAAAAGAGCCTTTTTTGTTGTTAGGACCACGTCAGTAGCACAAAAACCTTTGCATAGCACTAAGCTAAGTATAGTTAGAATCAAAGGTTGAGAACGAAATGCAAATGATCATTAAAATTAACTCATTGTGACATCGAACCAAACCTCGAGTTAGTTATTCAACAATACGAGTCAATTTAAACGTGAATATCAAATAGTTTTCAAACTATAGGTTGGTAATTAAACGAGCAACTGTTCGATTGAACGTCCTCGTGCAAAGGTTGTCATCGCGATCCAGAGGGTAAAGCACCTTGCACCAGCCCGGCTAGTATAGAAACGAAGACAGATATCTCTACTCCTCCCGAGAGATTTGGTAGAGAAACTGATGTTACCATTAATATATTGCCTAATAATTCACTTCATATCTTTCATCTACAGACGGAATTGTTTTTGGTAAAACAACCGCCATAATTAGTTTAGATCTTCAAGTCTTTTCTTCATGATGATAACGCCTAATCCTTTTCACCGTACTGGTATTTTCAAAGTCTTTGCCCAACAGTTGAACACATTACAGGCCCTGCTGAAGATATGAGTACAGTGAGGAGGATTAGGCGTAATCACTATGCATGACAAATATAAATTAGCGAAACACGTACAGCCTTTGGACCATGATACCGTGAAATGAAATGCGAAATATTAGAGATACATACCAAAAACAAGCGAGCGCCTCACACTGTTTGAAAAATACAATGAAAATAATTGAATTATTTCAGTACCTACGAATGTGTACCACATGTACGTTAGCCTCTAATTAGGAACACGCAATGAAACGAAATCTCATTACGATGATTAATTAGTAATTTCAAAGGTTTTATTTGATAACCTGAAGATTATACCTAGTTTGGTTAAAAAAAGAACTGTTGAATAAATTGACTATTTATAAGTTGAATATGGTAACTTCTAACTTCCTGTCTAGTCTATATATAAACTGACAAGCCGCGCCCCGCGATGTACCCGTTCCCGTGGGAACTTCGGGATAAAATGTATCCCATCTGTTATTCTGATGTATAACCTATATGTATTACTGTATAAAATGGTGAAAATGGTGGTCTTTTTTCATGAAAGAAATAATTTTCTAAAAAGATGGATCGCAACTAAATACAGCGATATTACTCATTTCTACAGCTGCGGTCTTTTATTGAACATATTATAAGTACTGTTATCGAGTATCCCCAATATTCAAATATATATCTTCGTTCCTTTAATTTAAAGTACCTATCTGATATCTGTACTATGTAATAATATCAGAATTTTCTTATCAGAACAACTGATATACTCACATCACGTTATATCTATGAAATATATTTACATCTAGCTATTTCCACGAACATAAAATACCTGAATTTTTTTGTGTTTGAAAACGCTAAAGTAAGTTCGTTGGTGTCAAAGTTTTTGACCGCCAAAAGGCCTCCGACATGGTCTTTCGCTTGAAATAACGGAATCCGACAATTTTACGTGCTCTCCAAACTAAAGGTAGCTCAGATAGAAATCCCTCTATCGGCCACCCATCCGAGCTGTTAGCAAGCGCAATGAGTCAAATTATTAAATCGATTTGCTTATCGAGAGAAATGCATCGATTGGGCAAAATAGTGTCAGTGCGGGGAGAGACGCTGTCGCGAGCGCTTCACCCACCTCCTGATGATGGTCACCGTATGTGACCGAAACGTGTCGAGGAACTCTCGACAGTAGTCTCCGTCGTACGTAAGTTCCCGTTTAAATAAATAATAATGACATCAACGTACGTTTCAATTAATAGTAAAATAGTGTTTGTTTATGTATCTTAGTTTCTACAGTCGCACTTTTCAATAGACAAACTCATCAGCTATATTTCATTAGTAAATATACCCTGGCATGCTAAGCAGAGACAGTGTCCGTCATAGAATTATTTTGCGAGACCTGTGTCTAAGATTTAATACAAATTGAAAAGAGGATTAATTACTTTATTTTAGACATTTCCTACTCTCTGAACCATACTATTATAGTGGGAACTATAACCGCCGATGTTTAATGTCTTTGCTGTTGACAACATCTTCGTATCCACTAATAATAATCTAGGTACAAGACTGTCATTTATTTCGAAAGATATTCTTTAGACTTTGATCGAACACAATACAATATAAGATTATGGTAGACTAGCCACGCCCCGCGGTGTTACCCGCGTTATACCCGTTCCCGCGGGAAGTTCGGGATAAAATGTATTCCATGTGTTATTCTAATGTATAACCTATATTGTTGTAAAGTTCCATCCAAATCCGTCTAGTAGTTTTTTTGCGAAAGAGTAACGAACATAGATCCATACATACATCCATCCTCACAAACTTTCGCATTTATAATAATAGTAGGATTAATTATATTTATATATTATCCCCTAGTTACGTGTAAGACAATAACAAACATGTTTTTATCAAGTCATCATTTAATTAACTGATAAGATTGTTAATATTAAGATAGTGATGAAAAATAACCCTAATTGTTTTTATAAATCCTGAACACTTTCCATTGATTTTCAAATGTTTTAAGCTATAGACCTAGTAAAGACCTAGAATTATCTACAGAGTACACAAGAGAGAGAGAGGGAATTACACAAGTAAAATCGAATAAGTATGTAGGTCTTTTTGCAGATGTTATAAACAAATAAATTATTTTAATTTAATATATGGTTGTAAAGATGACTAATTATAAATAGTTTTATAAATAGCTCTAATAACTGATATGTAATGTTTATTTAATACAAAGGTCACTTATTTGACTTTTCGTATTATTATTTGTATTAGGTAGTTGATAAGATAACAAAACAAAGAAAATAGAATGTACTAATAAGTGTATCTCTACTCTACCATAGAATATAGAGGGAAACTTTGTGTTTTACGAGGAAGGATATTTAATTAAACGTTTTAACATGCATAATGTTTATGGCCGTAATAAACAACAAGTATAGCTGAGCAAAATAAGGAAATTTGAAATTAAATAAATTCTCGTCGTATTAAGGGCCTATGAGTTCCTAAAACGGGCTACTATAAACAATTTTTTAACCAAAAGTCTTAACGTTACAAGAACAATTTTTGTTTGTTTTATCTTGATCATATGTTTAATGATACTACTGTTTCCGAAACACGTTGACTATTAATTTCCTCGATAGAAAAAAATCACAAAGATGGGTCTTTTATACCTTACTTTCACACTTAAAAAAAAAACTATGACTGAATACTGTTGGAGTAAAATTTCGATTCAATCCAACGAAAGGTGGTAATTCTTAAAAATGAGTCGCAAAATGCTACCACCACCATTTCCGCGCCGTAGTGTTTCTCGCTCTTTTCTACCTAGAGAGACAGTGACCGAAACAGCTGGGATATCCTGGCCTTAAGGCTACATATACTTGTACTACATTAAAAATAAAGTAAAGTAAAGTATTAGCCAGTAATGTCCCACTGCTAGGCAAAGGCCTCTCATCCCACTGATGTTATCAGTACAGTGAGGAGGATTAGGCATAATCACCACCACGCTCGCCAAATGCGGGTTGGTGATCTCAAACTCTAGCCATGTTTGAAAAGGAAACATGTTTTCGCTCGACCCAGGAATTGAACCCGGGACCTCAGTCTTGGCAGGCGAGCGCACATACCACTAGACCACCGAGGCGTACCTACATTAATAAGCTTCAAAGATAATCCCCTCCCTACATTGAATTTTAACTTCATTTCACTATAAGTTTAGGCCCGAATAATCGGTGGACTTTGCAAGTGTGATAAAGTAGGGCAACCAACTTGTTTGACTACATACACACAGACACATACAAAAGTGAATGACCACATACAACTAAGATAATGAGAGTTTGAAGTTTTGTGAATGTTTTACAGTACAGTTAGCTGCAGAAAGGTTGTGATTGGCTGCAGCATTTTATAACTAAGACTTATTTGTGGGGATTGGAGATGGATGGCACAGGAGAGTTATAGAAGAGATTGGGGGATACCTTTGTACAGTGGTAGGATGGTATGGTGTACCTGTAGGTGATATTAGAGTCTGATATACCTAAGTTGATGACCTCAATCAACCATCTAAGTAGCTAGTCTATACTAAAAAAGCTGAAGAGTTTGTTTGTAACCGCTAATCTCAGAAACTACCAATCCAGTTATTTTTGTAACGGTTAGCCACATTAAATGGGATGGTTATAATATGCTATTTTTTATCTATCGGCACAACGCAGGTTAAACTGCGGGGCTATATAAAGATGTTAAGTGGTAAGTAGAACTTAAATTAATTCTAAACTGACAATTCATTTTAAGATGAAGATGGTGACTGATTGTTCGGTCAATCATTAGAATATTGAATTTAAATAGTATGTTGAAACTGAACTGATTATGCCGGGATCTCATGTTCTTGCTTTATTCAAAAGGACAAAGAAAAACAATCATATATATTAATAAGAGATTTTCAGCAATTAAAAGAACGAAGTACAAATCCTAACTAATATTATAAATGCGAAAGTAACTCTGTCTGTCTGTTACGCTTTTATGCCAAAACTACTGAACCGATTAAAATGAAATTTGGTACACAGTTAGTCCAAAGCCTGAGAAAGGACATAGGCTAATTTTTATCCCGAAATTACCGCGGGAACGAGTATAACTCGGGTGAAACCACGGAGCGCGGCTAGTAAATCAATATTTAAACAACTTTCCAAGCATACCAGAATAATTAATAATTTTGAATCCCCGAAAACCTACAAATGGAAAACACAGAACTTTAGGGAGATAACAGTTATGATTACAGAACATAAGTTGTCATGTCATACTTACCTCAACCTATTAAGAGTAAAGTACAATGTATCTGTCACCATGAGACACACCCCAGCGTCACCCATACCCGTGGTGTATAAAGATGTCACAAACCTGTCTAGGTCCTGCCTCCCCTCGCAATTGCCACACGAGCTCAGCACACTGTGCCAGGCCGGTTGCTCCCAGAGGGTGCCCCTTAGCAATCAGGCCTCCACTCGGATTCACCACCACCCTGCCTCCGTAGGTATTGTCTCCGGCATCAATGAACTTCCCTGCCTCTCCTTCTCCACATAACTGTAGACCCTCATATGTAATCATCTCGTTTGCAGCAAAGCAGTCATGCAACTCTACAACATCAACCTGTTTGGGAGATACACCTGTCTTGGCGTACAACCTCTTGGCTGCTAGAGCAGTCATGTCAAAGCCAGCTACCTTCATTAAACTGTTCTCAGTGAAAACAGCCTCCGTGTCAGTGGCCATCTCCATGCCAATGATTTCTACCGCTTTGTCCTGAAGGCCATATTTGATGACTGCCTCCTCTGACATGAGCACAGCAGCACCTGCACCATCGCTGGTGGGGCAACACTCCAGTTTAGTGAGGGGACCATAGATTTTCCTAGAGTTTAATATTTCCTCCACTGTATACTCTCTCTTACCCTGCGCCCGAGGATTCTTGGCGCCATGGCGGTGGTTCTTGGCGGCAATCTTTGCCAAGTGCACTTCCGTAGTTCCATACTTCTTCATGTGCTCCGTGGCAGCGTTTCCGAAGTACTGAGCGGTCATGGGAGCGCCAGAAAGATCAGCAAGTTCTGCCATTTTGAGGGTGAGTTTGTCCATCGGGTTGGTCCTGTCGGGGAAGTTGCTGCCGCCGAGTGCGCCCGGCGACATCTTTTCGAAGCCGACGGCGAGCACCACGTCCGAGATGCCGCCTTCGACCAGCTGCTTGGCGAGGAACAGCGCGCTCGAGCCGGTCGAGCAGTTGTTGTTCACGTTGTAGATGGGGATGCCGGTCATGCCCACCTGGTAGAGCACGCGCTGGCCGCACGTCGAGTCCCCGAACACGTACCCGCACACGGCCTGCTGCACCGCCCCGTACGGCACGCGCGCGTCCGTCAGCGCAGCCTCCACCGCCTCCTTACCCATCTCCGGGTAGTCGCCGCCGGTCGACGGCTTTATAAAGTTTGTCATACCGACGCCGACAACGAACACTTTTCTACCCATTTTGTGATATGTATAATTACCTCCAGGGACTGCGAAGACGGCGGGTGCGCACGGAGACTCACTTCGGAATGGTGCGCGAATAAACAACGATAACTGCTGTCTGGACTTTGGCCACTACAAATTATTATGATAATAACTTAGACCCGATAAGCTATCGCGCACAAAGAAATGGATACGTACTGTATATAGGGTGATTTAAAACTCCACAGGCGTTATTGAACTTATTGACGTCGATCTCTAGATAAATAATCTTCGATTTGACGAAAAGAAAATCATAAATTTATTTACAAATCCTAGAATTCTTCAGCCACTCTTTTTAAATGAACGAAGCAAAGCAAACGAGCAGGATAGTTAATATTTTGCCGAACACTTGCCGAAGCCGAAGGAAGATAATATGAATTCCGACGAAAATGACGTAGGTATCTGACGTGCGTAGTAAGATGTCAGCTGACAATAACATTGACTTTGACAATAAACTGCATTTTCGACAATAACAGCTAGATAGGCTCCAGCACGGCTCCAGGGCTGTTAAAGTATGTATGAGTTATGTTGTGGTTATGTTCCAGAGAGGTTTCGTTCCAGCAGAAGCCAATAACAAAAAGATTGAATTGAATTGAGGTTTCGTTCATTTAATTAAAAATGTATATTGGTGAAGAGTCCAGGGATTGAATGAACATAATATTTCCTACTTTTGAAACAATTATTGCTCGGGATTGAGATCACATACAAGCGTGGTAAATGGGTAATTATGCCAAAATCTTGTCACCGAGCGACCGTACTGATATCTCTCACAGGTGAGAGGCCTCTGCTTAGCCACGCTCAGCTATGGGACATTACAGCCTATTGTTTTTTTCTTTCTTTACAGTCAGGAACGATGGCACTATTCCACCACTAGTCCATGGCAATGTTACATTTTTTAGGCCTTACCTTGCGGTTTTAAGAGGACGCAATTTTATTTTTTTGATGTGTAGGGGGGGTCAGTGTAAAGCTAAAAACAAGTTTGTGGGGTCGCCACCCTTGTCCCACGGCCGCCATCTTGAAAATAGGGGCTGAAATGGTTTTTACGATATTATCTCTTAAACTATTAATTTTACTTATAAAAAAAAATTGTGAACATTTTTTGTTGCAAATTAAATTCTCTACAACTTTGGTCCAGTAACTTTTTAACCGACTTAAAAAAGGAGGAAGTTTCTCAATTTGTCCGTATATCAAAAAACAGCTATTAACTCAGACTGGTAATAATAAATGCTTGACTTTTAATTGTAGTCGAAAGTAACTTTTCAATGGACTACACTATCCATGACAAAACCGCTCATTCCAACACCGTATTAAAACCTTATTATTATTTTTATCCAATTCTAAAATTCTAATTTTGATTGATTAATTGGCATAAAAAACAAAACAAATCGGATAGACCATTGTCACTTCATTATTTATTTGCAAGCGTCGAATAATGTCAAAATTTTATATAATATTTTAGTTTTTTCTCTGTATTTCGGGAATATTTAAATTTAAGGTGGTTAAAATGTCTTTGGATAAGCAACAAATATTAAATGAATTGGGGAGTGTTATGAACAAGCTTCAAAGTGCTGATTGGTAAATGTAACATTTTATTTTGGTCATCCTTCACATTCTGCTCATCTTTTCATTACAATGCCTTGTTACCCATAGATCGCATTTAGTAAAATACCTACACCCGGACAAATTTACTCACGGTTAATTAGACCCAAACTAAGCTCCAAGGTTGTAATATGGAATCTAAATAACTGTTACTACTACATATACAGATATACATACACAAGTACTGTATGAATATACCTTGTCTTCAGATATTATTGACACCAGGCAGGAATCGAACCCACAACCCCCGACACAGTAAGCGCTCTCACTGCCACTGTGCCAATGAGCTTGTATTATAGTGTTTCTCCTCGGTGTCACGGGACAAGGCCGCTTTTTTGTTATCTTAAAGCCAGATTTATACAGGGTCAGTGCACAAGTCAGTATCAGTGCCATCACTGACGCCATCCATGACTTCATTTGTTTACATGGAGTCAGTAGTCGTGCTAAGCTGAGTAAGGTTAGCACACGTTTGTGAAGTCAGTGAGAAAAAGAGAAAATGAAAATTGATTCACGAAAACAGCAGGAAAATCAATCTACTAAAATATTCGTACCGCTGACTGCCTGCCTCTGTACTGACTTCAAATCAGTTTACATTGGGTATTTTTCGGGTCAGCGCTGACTTGTCTCGAAATCGAAGTCAGACACTGACCCTGTCTAAACCTGCCTTAACTTAGCTATATAGTCTGAAAAGAAACCAGAATGTCACTCCTCACTCACTTCAAGAGAGACAATAGTGATTGATGAACAACCCTAACTAATTACTTAATTATTTCAGTGGGTGTATGGGCAAATTATTCGGGAATTCTCCGAACGGTGGAAATGCTCAACAAGGAGCTTCTCTTCCGACATGTGGCGGTTGCCGGCGTGGCTGCTGCAGCGGTCATGGGTACGGAGTCTCACACGCCGGAGAGCCCGGCAACATGGGCCACTCGTGCAACATGAACCATTGCATGCCGGGCCACAACGCCCCCAAACTCTACGCAGACACATACAGCTACCTCAGCCAAAACCTTATGCACCCGGTCGTCAACGAGGTTTACAACGATTTGAAGTCCTTGTCACCTAACAACACCATCGCAAACAATCCAATGGCTAACAAAATGGGACTGAGCCAAGGAGGTGGAGGTCAAAATGCTGCCAATCCAATGGCTGGAAACGCTATGGGAAACCAACAGATGGGCTACCAGCAAAACATGGGACATCAGTCAGGAAACCAGAAGATGGAGTACCAACAGATGGACAATCAACCCATGGGTTACCAGCAAATGGGCAATCAGCAGCAGATGGGATACCAGCAAAATATGGGCTATCAGAACGTGGGAATGGCGGAAACGGGAGGTCAACAGATGGGAGAACAGATGGGAAATCCGTACATGAATAACCAAGTGGCGAATAACATGCAAATGGGCAACCAACAAGGAGCGGGTGAAAACAATATGGCAAATATGATGGGCGGTATGGGGCCTAACATTATGAAAATGATGACTTCGGCCCAAAAAAGTGCCATGGGCTCTGCGCGAGGCGGACAACCAGGTGCCCAAGGACAAGAAGGTGGCATGACTCCAATGAATGGACAAAACCAACAACTAGCCGGAAATACAGGTATGCCCATGGCTGCACTGGACATGGGCAATCAACAGATGCAAAATATGGCTACTCCCATGACTCAATATACAACTCAGGATTCTACCAAAATGGTAAATCCATACGCTCAGGGTATAACTGATCCCAATGTGCAAGAAGCAGTTACAAAAGGCCACTATCACTTGCATCCGGGTCAGGTTCAGCAACCGAACGCTGGTAATAAGAGCAACGGTCAGCACACCCCAGGAATGAACAAATTCAACGAAATGTTCCCCGCACTCGTGAAAGGAGACCTCGGCTTCGATCCTATGGAAATAGCACTACAAATGAATCCAGCTAATCATAAACAATCTGCAATGAATACAATGCAGAAAATGATGGTGGGAGGAAAGGATACAAAGATGCCTGGCGTGCAACAACCAGCGGCAGCAGTGCCTGCACAAAACCAGCCAACGACCAATCAACAACCAGTGTATCAACAACAACAGCAACAACCTGTATATCAACAGCAACAACCTGTATATCAACAGCAACAACCTGTATATCAACAGCAACAACAGCCAGTGTATCAACAACAACAACTTGTCTATCAACAACAGCAACAACCCGAACATCAACTGCTGCAGCCAGGCCAACAGCCTTTGCAGAATCAAATCAATCCGGAGGCTGTGAACGCCCAACAGGCTTATCCACCACAAGGCAACCTACAGTATCAAGAACAGATATATCCCGTTGGGACGGGAGCTGCAACGCTGCCGCAGGCACCTTCAGGGACTCAACAAGTGGTTGATCCTAACACAGGTGCCGTAATGAAACACACGCCTCGTCAAGGATACACGCCAGTAGCCAACGAGTTAATCCAACAGGTGAACCCTGCCTCTGGCTATCAGCCACCACTAGAACAACAACATGTCCAAGATCCGAATATGGGAGTAGATTTGAGTGGTAACATAATAAGTCAACCAACCTACGCTCCCCTAAAGCAGCAACAGGAGTATGTCGGATACAACACCCTGGGACAACCTATCGAGTTAATTCCAAATACCGGCTACCAAAATTACAAAAAACAATTACAAACGCCCCAAACATTATCCCCACAGCCCGTGTCAAATTTAAGGAAAGATTTTAATAGTTTGGGTTTAAGGAACACGATGAGCAAGACTTCTTTGATGGGAATGAAGCCCGTTGGCAGGACGCCGAGCCGGAATCAATTACAACGGATTTACAACCAGTACAAAGGCTCCCAGTCTGCCACACAGCAGAATATCCCTCATGTTTATACAGGGACACATTCAGAGAGGAACTTATACGTTCCTGGTAAAAACTTGCAAGCACCAGCCGAAGTGCCCGTCGAGAGAGTCGGAGGAGACACCACTCTCAACAATAAAATGATGAACCAGAATCAAGTGCCTGTCAAAGATAGTCCTGAGGCCAAACCGTGTATTAAGACTGAAGGAATTAATCAACCGCATGGTGATACTATGTTGAATAATGTAAGATTCTATTTGGTTAAAAGTATATGATAATTAGGAAGCCACATTATGTTGATATTAATACTTGATTTTGTATTTCAGGAAATCGGCGCTAAACATGGCAAGCTACGTAATGGCTTGCAAGATGTAAAGTTCACTTCGTATCCCGTGGGTTCACAATCGTGGTCGTTCCATGGAGGACGGACATAGTGGGCGTTAACGTGTTAGTTAAACTATTCTATTGTATTTTTAAATTTCTGTGTTTCTTAATGTGATTTGAGTTTTAAGTTGTGCAGTTTTGTATTTTGTAGCAAAAATATTTACCGAAATGCAAAAAAAAGTGGCAATAAATAAAATGTTATGTTATTGTGTACTTTTCATTTATTAATTAGGTATGGTATGAATTTTAACATTATAACTTTGGCCCCGAACACTGTATCCCCGTCCGGACGGGTATATCCAAAAAATTACTGCAACTGAGTTGGAGTTAAATTCGAGTGTGGGTGTGGTGTGAGGGCCACTCGGATAAAACTCTTTACAGCTAGTACGCACTTAGCGGCTGCCCGCAATGCGGCTGGCCGTCCGGCTGACCGGTAGCTCAAAATTGTATGTAACCGTATCATCTATACGCATTAAAGATGACGGACTCGTGGTCACACCGTTTTGTTACACCAGTGTGACTACGAGTAATTTATTTTCCTCGTGGTCACACCGCAATGAAAATATAATTAAAATATAATAATTAATGAAACATTCACAAAAAAAAAAAAACTTAACCTAACCTACTGTTAACCTACGGTTGTCTATCGTAATTAATTTATCTATCGGGCACTTCACTACATACCTACTATTCAGTCAATTTCAGAGTAGTGTGACCACGAGGAAAATAAATTACTCGTAGTCACACTGGTGTAACAAAACGGTGTGACCACGAGTCCGTCGCTGCATTAAATTGCGGCTGCCGTCTAACCGCTCCGGTCGCTCGCAGCGCTGCGGCCCCTCGTGCGGGCAGCCGGACGGTCGCTGTACGCATGCGTTTTCACTGCGGTTGCCAGTTTGCGGCCGATCGGCATCGAAAGCGCACGTGTCCACGCTCGTAGTGCTCGTAGTCAACGATGAATTTCGATACGGAGCGGTTTATTATCGAGGTGCAGGGCAAACCATCAATATGGAATACGAAGTCTGCTGAGTATTCCGATAGAAATGTACGTCGGAGAGTCGACCGCTCGTCGAGAGAGTGCAGCGCGGTCGCTGTACGTAAGCGGCTGGCCGCAATGCGGCAGGCCGTCCGGCTGACCGCAAGTGCAACCGCAACCCGCGGTCTGCCGGACGGCTAGCCACATTGCGGGCAGCCGCTTAGTGCGTACTAGCGCTAAGATATTACTTAGTGAGGCCGTACACGGACTGCTTCAAGCAGTTGAGACCGACTGCTTAAGAGTAAGGACTCACGAAGCGGTTTTTACCCGTGCCCGCCGCGGTGGCGGAATGGTGTTTTATTTCCAAAACTCACGAGACCGGAGTTTTGTGCGGTTACGCAGCCGTCGCGGTTGCGATTATCGCCCGCAAACTTGGCGGTTGATAATCGCAAGACGGGCGGTTGTAAGACGGGCGGTTAAACGATCAGTTGAGTTCCAGGCCGTCATGGACACACACCAGAAACGAGCTGTTGCGTTATACTTCCTTCACAGAAGAATTAAAAAAAGAAGGTCAAAAAGATTCTGGATACATCCACTGATTGCGGAAAGAGATCGTTATGGATTATTTGTTACTCTTATTAATGACTTAAACCGCCAACCGACCGCAGAACGCGCGGGTGCAACCCGCCGCGGCTGCGGGACCGCGACCCGCGCCCGCCGGTACAAGATGACCGCTGGAGCAGCGGGACCCGCAAACAATCGCACACGCCGCGGGCGTAAAACGCGTCGTGAAATGTGCTTGAATTTTTTACATATATTATCTGTATTCTACAAAGGCTGCGGGCCCGCAACCGCGGCGGGCACGGGTGAAAACCGCTTTGTGAGTCCTTAGCCTAAAGCCGCGACCGCGCGGTGAACTATAGTCATTCATTCGCTGCCGTACACACGACTGCTTCAAGCCGTCAACTACATGACGAAATTCCATCGTGCCGTCAACCGCGCGCGAGCGGTCGCGAGGCATACACCGACTGCTCGAGCCGTTGACTGCGCTAGAGCAGTCGACAGCTTTCCGATCTCCCCCCCCCCCCCCCTGTCCCTTATGGCCTCGCGGCGTCTGTCTGTCTCGCTCGTCTCATTTGTCGTGTCGTGTGGTATAAAATCAACTGCTCGAGCGGTTGGTAGCGTAGCTCGAGCAGCCAACAACCGACCGCTCGAGCAGTCGACGCCGACCGCTCGAGCGGTCCGTGTACGTCGCTCAGCCACTAACTGCTCGAGCAGTCCGTGTACGGCCGCCCTTAGGGTTTTGTAAAAATGTGGTAATTGGAATCAGATTTTGTGAAAATCAATTAAGTGAGTTAGACGGAAAAGTTAGGCAAGTTAGCGCAGTAGGAGAAAGTTTTTTACGACAAAATATAAGTCAGTCACTAAGTGAAAATAAGATCACAAAACGCTATGGTATATCGCAGTATATCTTTGTTCAAAATGGACCCTCAATCTTCACACTCCTGAAAGTTTACAACGATTTCCTTAAAAACTCTTTACTTGCGGCTACTGTTTTACAGCGCTCACGCTCAATGCACGCGTACGGGTGCTGTGCCGTCAGCGCTGGCCGCGCGCCCTGTTTCCACTGCAAGCGGAGCGGGCTCATTAATGACTCCATTTAATTACCATTGCGTTACTTGTATAGGCGCATAACACCTCAGTCTTAACAAAAACTCGTAATGGCTGCCAAACGGAGTCATTAATGAGCCCGCTCCGCTTGCAGTGGAAACCGGGCTTTAAGCGGCCTCCAGAAGCTTGGCAAACAACGGCAAACAGCGAACATCAACAACAAACACGAACGTGTGGATAGGAGTTTGCCTGTTTTTGTTTGGTTTTCGCTGTTTGTGCCAATGATCGGCGTTGGTGTTGGTTTTTCTGCACAAATCAAAAGGATGTTCGACAAACCGTAATGTCAATCCGGAATATACTTGAATGTTCACCAAGTGTGGAGATGTCTGTTTGTGTTCGGTGCTTGGACATGTTTGCCGTTTGTGTTGTGTATTGTTGATCGAAGCCGTTTGTGGCAAATACCAAGCGTCTGGAGGCCGCATTAAACGCTTCGTAGAAGTTCATATATTTCGGTTATGCATGCGTTCGGCGCGTGACTCTATAATAGAGGCGTTGGAGGACTTGGAGGACAGATCAGTGTGTCGAATTCGCGCGATCTGTGGTCGCGGTATGAAAAGAATGAACATTGATTTATTTGGTGGACGAACAAACCATTTCTTGGTCTGTGATTCAATTCATTCATTCGACTCAAATTGCCTTGCTGTTTGCTAGAGATTTCTATTTAATTTTTTGAAAATTTGAAGACCTGCGTCGATTAATTTAGCGAGAAGTGATATATATTGTGAAAGTTTCATTTGTGTTTTATATACACAACTTTCTGTGTAGTAAGAGTTCGATTAAGTAACAAAAATGTCGCTTTTTGGATCCTTGATGGGCGACGTTGAGGATGATCCTTTCTTTGGGTAGGTTTGATAATATTTACCCTCAATTTTACTAACTACCCTTTTATAACATCTAAAACCCTTTTACATACCAAACTTATCAAGTACATTGTTCTGAAAGCTGAAACCGTGTCTATAAACTCATCAATGTGTCGTCACATTGTTGTCACTGTGGTGGTATTTTCCGTAGATCGCATATGAGGCACATGCGTCAGATGAACAATATGATGAACTCGCTGTTCTCGGACCCGTTCGGGATGCTCGGAGGCGTGGGCCCGCTGGCAATCGCGGGGCCCCGCCACGGCGGCGCGATGATGCCCTTCATGCCGCAGATGCCTTCGATGAACAGACTGTTTTCAGGACTTGGAGGAGTTGGAGGTAAAAGACTCACACTGTTAACACTACACTCCCTTTGCCACATCCCAACCATACCGACTTGCATCCAAAACTAACTTACAACACTCGCTAAGTTCACAGATATTCATACTATTTTTCAAAACAACACTTAGGAACTGAAACACCTTTTTTCCAGTTGTATGTGTGCACAGTACAGTAGCTATTGATAGAAACTGTATCATACCATAGGTCTAGTGAAAAAGCCTCTCATGTTGGTCTTAAACTCCAATACCAGGGTTGACCACATACCTATTTGAAATGAATGAATGTGTGCAAACCACACCTACCATTACACCTTTTCCGAGACTCCAATAACATATTCTTACTTCAACATCATATTTCAGTAGACATGGAAGGTGGTGTTGGTGGCCACATGAGCGCCGGCAGCTCATTCAGTAGCCGCACCGTGGTCATGTCTAGTGGCCCTAATGGCAGTCCGCAGGTGAGTTAGGGTTGCAATAAACTTATTTGGTTGGTCTCTTGGGGTTTACACATCATTGGTAGTATTTTGCATGACCAGGTTCTCTGCCTGAACAGTAATGAATGCAGTTTGAATATGTGTATAGCTATAGCTACCCCTATTTGACAAATTCGAGTTGTGAGTTTAAAATTCTTGAAATACTTGTGACATAGTTGCTAGATTTGATAATAGGAAAGTTTTTATTAGTACAGATGTCATTTTATTGTTATTTAAATCAAGACTGTTAGTGCTTTTTAATGTCTGATTAACCTGTATAAAATAAAATGCAATTCAACATAAAAATATTGCATAATCATAACTAATGTGACTGATACAGTGGGTAATTAAATTTTTGTATATGTAATATGGCAGGGCCTTTACATAACACTTTATTTCTTTTAGAGATGACTTATGTAAACACATACAGTAGTTTGTCGACTAATGCATCAACAATTACTAATCTTTTGTTTTCTACTAAGGTTTTCTAGGTTCAATACACCAAAAATATGTGATGTTTTTGTATTGATAGGATATGAGTAATTTTCAAATTCAAAATGTGCAGTTTGTTAACATTCCAAGAAAGTTTAAAATAAAATACATTAACTATTATAGTTTCTACTCTTCAGAGTTGAAATTAGTCTGCAATGTCTCACTGCTAGGCGAAGGTCTCTTATCTCATTAAAGATATCAGTACAGTGAGGAAAGTTACTCCTAGTCACTATGCTGGCCTATCTATAAAACGTAACACTAATGTACAGTGAGGAAAAATAGTCATAATCACCATACTTGCCCATCTATAAAAATAGTCATAATCACCACACTTGCCCATCTATAAAAATAGTCATAATCACCACACTTGCCCATCTATAAAAATAGTCATAATCACCACACTTGCCCATCTATAAAAATAGTCATAATCACCACACTTGCCCATCTATAAAAATAGTCATAATCACCACACTTGCCCATCTATAAAAATAGTCATAATCACCACACTTGCCCATCTATAAAAATAGTCATAATCACCATACTTGCCCATCTATAAAAATAGTCATAATCACCACACTTGCCCATCTATAAAAATAGTCATAATCACCACACTTGCCCATCTATAAAAATAGTCATAATCACCACACTTGCCCATCTATAAAAATAGTCATATTCACCATACTTGCCCATCTATAAAACCTAACACTAATTTCAGGTGTTCAGCTCATCAAGCAGCACCAAGATCGGCCCCAACGGAGTCAAGGAGACACGCAAGACCCTGCAGGACTCCCGCACTGGCACCAAGAAGATGTCCATCGGTAAGAAACAATAAACTGAGCTGATGTAAAGTAATCCTAGTCATTAATAAGTGTTACTATTTTTAAACCTGATGCAAAAAAGGGGTGTTGTATGTTTGGCGTCGATATGTGCGTTAGCGTTTTTTTTTTTATTCTTTGCTTTGATTCTTAGCTATGTTTGGTAAAAATCTGTCTGTCGTGTTTACGCGTGGGATATTTAAGAAAAATAATTTCACTTGTTAATAAGCTATCTATACATACAAATATTTTAGATTCGTAAAATAAACTGACTAATAGCAGTTTGCCGTGCTTTCCCCCGCAGTACCCGTTCCCGGGACAATTTTATCAATTTAGGCACACCAAATAAATGAGATAAAAATTAGTCCTTCTCCAAGGGTTTATCTCCATATCTATACTAATATTAAAAAGAGGTAAAAATGTTTGTTTGTATGTTCGAGCTAATCTCAGGTATTACCAGTCCGATTTGAATATGGCTATCATCCCAAAATTCCCACGAGAACGGGCACAACGCGGGTAACACTGCGGGGCGCTGCTAGTATAAATATACTCTATTTTTTTTGGATTGGCACAAAATGTGGACCAATGTCGTCAATTTTCCAGCCGAAGACGATTGCTCCTGAAGAGGAAAAAGGTTTAGTAATTTTATTTCATTCTTACCCTATCTCTAAACCTTTTTCCTCTTCAGAAGCAATCGTCTTCGGCTGGAAAATTGACGACATTTAACCACATTTTGTGCCAATCCAAAAAAAATCTATACTAATATTATAAAGCTGAAGAGTTTGTTTTGTTTGTTTGTTTGTTTGTTTGTTTGTTTAAACGCGCTAATCTCAGAAACTACTGAACCGATTTGAATAATTCTTTCACTGTTAGATAGTCCATTTATCGAGGAAGGCTATAGGCTACATTTTACCCCGGATTTCCTACGGGAACGGGCACAACGCGGGTAAAACCGCGGGGCACTGCTATAGATTATACATACCTATCAAACTTCACCATTATCAGTTCAGTGGTTTAGGTGACAAAGCGTAACTGCGGACGGACAGTTTTCGAATTTCAAGGGTGAATTTCGAATTATAAATATCGAAAAAAATGGTATTTGTTGTCCTATGAATATTATAAATGCGAAAGTTTGTGAGGATGTAGTATGTACGTAAAACTACTGGACGGATTTGGATGAAACTTTGCAGTAATATAGGTTATACATCAGAATAACACATGGGATACATTTTATCCCGAAATCCCCGCGGGAACGGGTACAATGCGGGTAACATCGCGGGGCGCGGCTAGCATATTAATATTTATAAATGTATTTCTTTCATTTCTACCTTGCTGAATAGTTCACATAACTCGGGTCTATTTTTTTGGCGTGAGGTTATTACACCGAGTGTATGATGTAATACATATTATTAGAACATGATCCTAGTGATTACAACATCTACCTCGCTGTATTTGAACCAACAGCCAAATAAGTCAATATTAGTTTAACACAGAATGAAGTATTCAGTTCCTAAGTAAGATATTTCTATAGACATTTCGATCTATCGATACTAATACAAAAGCTGAAGAGATTGTTTTTTTGTTTGTTTAATTGCGCTTAAGGAGCGTTTCCATTATGCAAGTGCTTGCATGCATGTATGACGTCACACTTGTGTTTTGCCTACAACCTAATTGCATACAAGTTGCAACTTGTTTGCAAGTTGTGGTTTCCACTATACAATTTGCATGCAACTTGCAACTTGTATGCAAGTCACTTGCATAATGGAAACGCTCCTTTATCTCAGAAACTATAAACTCTTTTTATCTACACTAATGTTGTAACATTCTAAATATGTTTCCAATACTTGATTTATAATTACTACTGTTATAGCGCAGACAACAAAACACTCAATTTAAGCAATTTCACATGATGGTATAATATCCAAATCGATATCGTAAAATCTCATTATAACATCAATAAAACGCGACCAATTAACCTGGCGAGCCTTAGGTCAAAATCCTCATACAAGTTGTATAAAATTTTGATATTAGGCTGGCTTTTCAAAACAGTTGGGTTATACGTGAAAACTTCGTCGAAACTACATACACAAAACTCTTTGGTAAGATCTCGCTCGCTCCTGATTGGCCCTACGCGCAGCTGCGCTCTCATTCATTGGTTAGATTTTAATGGCGGCAAGTTCACTGTGACAATACACGTACGCGTGAAAAACTATTGTCAGCTTTTACTCTTGTTTGATTAATTGCATTAGTGAAGATAAAGTAGTGTATGCAACTGCATATAACACGGGTATTAAAACACTCGTTACTATTATGAAACTCGCTGCGCTCGTTTCATAAACTCACACTCGTGTTTTAATACCCTTCTTTATATGACAGTTGCATAAACTACTATTAAAATATTGAATGGGAAGGTTATAATAGGCTATTTTTCATTCCAAAATTACTACTACAATTGCATTTTAGTTATGAAATGGTTTGTCCCTCTCCGACATACAATATTTTCCAAAGAGCAAAAAGAGACAAAACACTTTTTAACAGTGTTTTAGTTATAGCGTTTATGAATAAGACCGGTTAGAGTTTATTTTTTTGAACATACTCAAGTATTTTCTGGAACTACCTGATGAATTTGAAAAAAAAATCTGGGTATATACTACTTTACGTCCTGAAATTCCTACGGGAACGGAAAAACCCTGGGTAAAACCGCGAGGCGCTGCTAGTTTTATAAAAATGCCTTCATGTCTGTTAGTATTCAATATATATCAGGAATTGGAATTCTTGCCAAAAAATGGTTTCCACGCCAACTCTGAATGTAATTCAATAACATATTACGGTTGCTAAATATAGCTGTGATAAAAATAGAATTTATTATTTTGCGCAAAAGTTCATTTGGTATTTCCATTTTTTGTGAGTATTTTTCTATTTTAAGATGTACGGATTCACACTCGACTTTTGTTTTTGACATGAAAATAATATTAGGTTACATACTTCGTCTCTCCTTTTCATTTTACTATCTTTGCTGTCTTATGAATCCTAACTAATATTATAAATGCGAAAGTAACTCCGTCTGTCTGTGTTACGCTTGCACGCCAAAACTACTGAACCGAATTGAATGAAATTTGGTACACAGTTAGTCCAGAGCCTGAAAAAGGACATAGGCTATTTTTTATCCCGAAATTCCTGCGGGAACGGGTACAACGCGGGTGAAACCGCGGGGAGCTGCTAGTAATGTAATATGTCAAAGAATGTATATCACGTTTCTTTGACGCGAGATAGGTAGTTAAAGATTCTAAATCATACAAGCTCTCTTCAGCACTTAGTGAAATATATTCAACATTCCCAGGGCATCACATCGGCGAGCGAGCCCACCTGATCGAGCGGGAACAGAACCTGTACTCCGGAGACGCGGAGGAGCGCCAGGAGTTCATCAACCTGGATGAAGAGGAGGCCGAGGACTTTGACAGGTGACTCACTTGATGATAAACCTAATAAGCCCTAATAGTAGCATTAGCCTGTAATGTCCCACTGCTGGGCAAAGGCCTCTCATCTCACTGAAGATATCAGTACAGTGAATGTTTGCACATACATTAGTATAAAGTTTCCTTGGTTGTGTGTTGCAGAGAGTTCCAGATCAAGGTGGGCTCGTCGTCGGCGCGCCGCGAGCCGCGCCTGGCGCTGCCGCCGGCGCCCTCCGCCGCGCACTCGCACAAGTAACATTATTTACTTTACGTTCAATTTGAAGTAACGATTAGTCTTCAGATGCGGAGAGCCATTTTTAAACAATTTCCGTCTTATTTATAAACTCTCTGTTACTAAAACACTTTATAACATTGTTTTGTCTTCTTTGCTCTTTGGAAAATGGCGTATGTCAGAAAGTGACAAACCATTTGATGGCTAAAATGTTCTTAATACGCGTTTATTACTATGGGTCTTTAAGTTTGTTGTTGATACAAAACAAACAGGATGTGCAGTAAAAACCTACCTGACATTTGAAATGTATTGTTGTAAAGATAAATTGGCCAACAGCGTTCTTATGTTATCCTCTAAGCCTACATATTTAAGGTTGCTTTTCCGTCAGAGCTATGCTACATACCCACATAGTTTAGAGATCTTAAAACGACCTCTCTTAGGGTGAATTTCCATTAAAACGGATCGGAGCTGTGTGGAGCTCAACTGACCAATCAGAACACATCACGACAAAAATAACATGACGATGCGTTGTTTAAAATGACACTGTGATTGGTGAATAGGGTATTTCCCTTTAACTGAAAAATCAAAACTGAAATCAGATTCAAAATCGATTAAAAAATAAAGATAATAGGCTAGTTGACAAAATTTGGAAATTAGTTTAAAACTATAGCTTAGCATCTATTTCACCCCAAAAATATATTATTTTAAGAAAAATAGTTTTTTTACGTTTGTATTTTGAGTTTTAAGAAATGAAATTGAAATTGACCGCGAAAAAGGCCAAGACTGTCATGCCGTCTTGAATGACGTCACATTTCGCAGAACAGCCGTGTTTGTGTATGAAAGTCAATTGTGTTTTTTAATAAATAATGAATATCTCGTATTATAAATACTGTATAGTGCCCCAATGTAAAAGTACAGCGACAAATAATTCATATACGTTCCAAACAATAAAAAATACGAAGAAAGTCATTATCAACTAATTCCACAATGTATAGTCGATTTCTTTCGCATTGGCGAGACGTATGTACAAATAAATATGGCCGATTTTCTGAACAAAGATAATATAGAGGTAAAGATTGATACATTAGCCACGGAGGTAGGAGTTCATAATAATTTTTATCTACACTAATGTTGTAACATTCTACTTATGTTTCCAATACTTGACTTATAATTACTACTGTTATAGCGCAGACAACAAAACAATCAATTTAAGCAATTTCACATGATGGTATAATATCCTAAAACATCGATATCGATATCGTAAAATCTCATTATAACATCAATAAAACGCGACCAATTAACCTGGCGAGCCTTATGTCAAAATCCTCATACAAGTTGTATCAAATTTTGATATTAGGCTGGCTTTTGAAAACAGTTGGGTTATACGTGAAAACTTCGTCGAAACTACATACACAAAACTCTTTGGTAAGATCTCGCTCGCTCCTGATTGGCCCTACGCGCAGCTGCGCTCTCATTGGTTAGATTTTAATGGCGGCAAGTTCACTGTGACAATACACGTACGCGTGAAAAACTATTGTCAGCTTTTACTCTTGTTGTTTGATTAATTGCATTAGTGAAGATAAAGTAGTGTATGCAACTGCATATAACACGGGTATTAAAACACTCGTTACTATTATGAAACTCGCTGCGCTCGTTTCATAAACTCACACTCGTGTTTTAATACCCTTCCTTATATGACAGTTGCATAAACTACTATTATAGCAGTGATAGTTATATTCTATATTAAAATATGACTGATATAAATTCAGAAGTTGCTTAATGGCTGACATAGTATCTGTTCATTGGTTTATACATTAATTAAGTTAATCAGTCGGGTTTTTAAGTTTTTCTTTTAATCACGCAGATACAACGCTGATAAAAAACCGCGAATTGCTGTCAGTCGTATAATATCCGACTATCCTATCCCATCCTATCCTACTAATAAATAACACACCAAATCACTAAACAAATCGAAGTCCAGAGAGAAAGCCAAGTTTTTTAGGAAATCGAACATAGAGGAGCACCCGTAACGTACGACATCAAGCAAACGAGACGAATGACGAACGAAGCATGGCGGCTGACTAGGTATCGGCCTGTCTTGCCAGCATAATGACAGTTCTTAGTTAACCGACAGTGGCAATACCGCTTAATTATCTCAAAACTGAACATACAACAAAAATATAATCGCTTTAGCGCTAGTATATTAACGTACGTTGCTAGTATATTAAATTAAAAATAATGTCGTGAGTTTTCAAAGTAATACGATGATTTATTTTAATTTGCCTTTTTGTGAGTTGAAAAAGTTCAATCACTTAGTTGATTTCATACTCTGTTATATTTTTTTGCTTGCTTTGCTCATCACTATAGCCATAATCAAAAAAATAGCATTTTACTATCTGTATTTTCACAACCTCACTTTTTTCTTTTTGTTAAAATATGATGTTGAAAATTAATAAAATTCATGAATTCTGTGTTTAGAACTTAGGAAAAAGTGTATAGTGTGTGGCAAACTATTGAGTGTGTAGTTTAAGATAAATACGTGAATGTCGTAAAATCAAAGGTTTGTTAACATGAATTGCCAAAAAATTAGAAATCTACTATACATCGTAGTTTTATCCGAAATGTGACGTCACGCTTCTCTGATTGGTGTTTAATGTCACGTGATTAAACGCCTCATTTTGTCGATTTTATTTTCCAAAAATATTATGAAAAAAAAAAAATGAAAAATGAAAAATATTTATTGACAAAAAAGCTTAAACTTAAAAATTACATATCCAATGGCTCCCGCACTAGGGCTAGCCTGTATCGCGGGTAGCCGTAAAACAGTTTAGCATTAATGAAAAAGAAACACTGACAGAACAACATACAAGAAATCAAACTAACAATAAAGCACTTATTTAAGTTAATTGAGATTAGATTATACAAGCCAGTTTATCAAAATAACAGAACCTGCAGCAGATTATAGGTAATATGAACAAATAAATAATTTGAATTTGAATTTGAATATACAATACAATGCTGGTGTACAATATAATGTCATTGTTAGGACAATTCTATGTACGAGAAAAATATATTAAGTATTGTTAATAAAAAATACACCTTTTAGGTTACAATTTTCAAAATATTTTCAGTTTCATAATAGTCAAGGGTCAATAACCATTTCCTAATCCTAACTTTGACACCATAGAGAAGACAAGAGAGGTCACAATGATTTAAAGCACGTCGGTATATCAATGGAAAAGCAAACCACCGAAAACGTTTAGCAAAACTAGTTTTAACTGAAGCAACTTTAACATTCATCCTACGGGATGTAGCGCCGCTGTTTGTAATGCTGGCGGAGAAAAACTTGTGGTACGCTATCACTGCTCTGTGAAGAAACAGTTGCCGTACTGTCAAGATTCCAGATTCAGCGTACAGAGTAGCGGTGGGATAACGAAAAGGCTTCTTGAACATTACTTTGATCACTGATCTCTGTGCTCTTTCCAATATGATCATGAAAGATTTGGCTGCTGCACCCCACGCTGTAATACAATAACCTATAACTGATTGGCATAATGCCGAATACACTAACATTAATACATCCTTGTCAGCCCCTTCTCTGAGAAGCTTCATGATGTGAATCAATTTTCTAACCCGACCGGCAAGGAAAAGGATATGTTGTTTGAATGAAATATGCTCATCAATAAAAACTCCTAAATATTTTATACAATCAGTCCGGGCAATGTAAGGACAGCAGCATGTTAAATCCACCTTGTGACACTTATGGATTCTAATAGTAAAATTGTTTCGTGGTTTAGAAGCTTTTGTCTTATGAAAGCAGACAAATTTCGTTTTATCGGAGTTTAAGGTCAACAGATTATGATCAAGCCAAAAAGCAATTCGTGAAAGAGCTTCCTCAGCTTTGGCACGTACACCTTCCCAAGTGGAGCCACGAAAGATAATTACCGTGTCGTCAGCATAGCACAGAATTTTTATTTGATCTTCATTGTAGAAAAGAGAAAGAAGGTCGTTAATATACAGCGTAAACAACGTAGGTCCTAAGATACTACCTTGTGGCACGCCAAAAGATAGTTCCAAGACATTGCTGTGATGGCCAGATACTGAGATAGATTGACCTCTACCAGAAAGGTAACTTTTGAACCAGTCTAATGCAACACCCCTGACGCCCAAGCATTCAAGTTTCCTCAGTAGTATTTTTGGTGAGACCGTATCAAATGCTTTCGCTAAATCAAGGAAAATGCCTAAACATATTTCACCAGAGTCAAGTGCAGAAACAGCAAAGTCTAGTAGTTGATGCACAGCATCCTCCGTTGATTTGCCTGGCCTAAAACCATATTGGTTGGGAGACAGTATATTGTTTAACTCTAAGTACTTTGTGAGTCTCTTATTAACAAGTTTCTCCAATATTTTCGACAGAACTGGAAGCAGAGATATTGGTCGAAAGTTAGCTGGTGTTGTTTTTACACCTTCTTTATGAATTGGCACGACAGAGGCTATTTTCCAATCATTGGGGAATGTACCTGACGATAGACTAAGATTCATAATATATGTCAAGGGTTCAATAATTAAATTACAGTACCTTTTTAAAAAGTTATTGGTAATCCCATCTCTACCAGCAGCGCATCGATTCCTAAGTCCTTTAATTATATCAGAGACTTCAATGGAATCAGTTGGAGTCATGAAAAAGGACTGTAGGTTCTTGGTGGTTATATTGATTTTAGCTGCCAGTTGATCCTCAGAACAATTAAGTTTGTGGAGTATTTTATTAGCTAAGTCTTTACCAGCATTAGCAAAATATTCATTACAATTACTCAAAGACTTAGAAGGGGAATCTGCTAATTGTAGTAATTCGGTTGCGCTATCTTTTTTAGGGCTAATTTCACATACAGATTTAATGGTCTTCCATAAACTGTTTGCATTGTCCTTGTTTTTGTAAAATTCTTTTCTGTTGTGTTCGAATTTCTGCGTTTTTAAAACCTTGTAGAAAACATTGCGATATCTCCCGTACTCCGTCCGGTATTCAAAATTATCAGGGTTATGTTTAGCTTTAATGTGAAGAAAATCACGACGTTTCATACATTTTAATAGTCCTGGAGTAATCCATTCCTTGATTATATGTTTACGACGAGATGTGAAAGTTAATTTACTATTTTTATTGATTACATCCACTAATCGGGTTGTAAATAAGCTAGCTGCTTGAGATACATCTCGAGAAGTGAGAACACTGTGCCAATCCGATTGCTTTAATTCTTTTGAAATATTGTCGTAGTTGAGAACGTATTTAAAGTTACTTTGCTTTTTGCACGTCGGTAAACGCAACCCTGCCATAACAAAACTGTGGTCCGTAACATTAGTCTTACAAACTACACCAATGGCCTGTAATTTAGTATCTACAAAAATGTGATCTAAACATGAATTTTCGCGTGTCGGACTACTAATTACACCCTTAAGACCCAATTCGGCCATCAAGCACAGATAATCGGAAACTTGGTCTTGGGTTTGAGATGACTCTTTAAGAATGTTTATGTTAATATCGCCTGCCAGAATAGTGCTATTCTTTATCTTTAGAGCATTATTAAAAAATGAATCAAGGGAATAAAGAAAGTTATTAATGTTTCTAAATGAAGGGGACCTGTAGATACCGAGTATCCGTTGTTGGTTAGGCAATTCAATCAGTAGAGAATCAGCGTCTGCAATACTTGGTTCACTTACTCTTATACTCCAGTCAGATCTCACATAGGCAACAACACCGCCAGCTCTATTTTTTATATTACTTGTCGCATGTTGAGTAAAACCCGGAATTGAGTTTATGATAGAACAAGAACCAAGATGGCATTCAGTGAGGATAATCACGTCAAATGAAATATAAATTTTTTTTATTATTAATCTTTTATTATTTTAATAGCAAAGTTGATTATTTATTTACTAATTATCATGGTTAATCATTAGAAACTAAAAGCCATCCGATTCATTCTTAGTGGAAACAAGCCTATTATAAGCTCTGAAAGATACTCTCCTGTCCTTTTCTTGCAAAACTATTTTTACGGGGCTACAACCTTTGTGACGTCACAGAGATAATAGTGCTGTCTCTGTCTAATCAGCAACTTTGACCGCGTGTAACTCTGGAAATAATAGCGTTATAAAAAAAACTGATTTTAGTCTCTAACACGTGATAAAAAGATGAGTTAGTAGAAAGCATTTTAAAAAACTTTGGTATACCATATTGTGCTCCGGTCTGTTTCAATGGAAATGCACCCCTAATAAAGGCGAATAACAATAAAGACTGCAACCTTCCCTTGGTTTAGCTTTGTTGGAAAGCACTCTAAGGTACTCCCAAATATTATCAACTATCTTTTTTTTGTTAAGATATACTTGATTGTTACAGTATTTGTTAGTCATGTATTTTTGACTTTATAGTGAATGTGAAAACTATTTAACTAAAGCTTCCTTGAAGGTTTCTATTGGTAGTAGATGGTGCATGTATGTGTGCTTCATTTTATTATTACTTTACAGCTTCTTATTACTATGTTTATTTATATATTTGCTGTCATTCAAGTGTGGTACAACTCACTACATAGTATAAAACAAAGTCGCTTTCCGCTGTCTGTCTGTCCCTATGTGCGCTTAGATCTTTAAAACTACGCAACGGATTGTGACGCGGTTTTTTTTAAATAGGTAGAGTGATTCACGAGGAAGGTTTATATGTATAAAAATTCCCGAAATTCCTCCGGGAACGGGCACAACGCGGGTAAAACCGCGGGGCACGGCTAGTATACTATAACCATATTCAGTGAACACGAACAAAACACAGTACCCACTTGGATATCAGCAGTAGTTAGATGCATGTTGGTATTGCAGTGCTATTGAACCCGAGCGGCGGCACTCGAGACCTTCTTCCAGGAGACCTATCAGAGCCACCGCCAGCCCCCTCACTACGCACAGGTAAATAGAAGACCAAATAATCAACACGATTGAGTACCTCCGGGTTTTCAAGTCGGTTCAATAATAATTACTGGTTTCTTAAGTAAGCGAACATTACACGACACAAAAGACTGACAATGGCTCCTGTAAAGGGGCTGAAACGTCAGATAAAAATGTAAAATAAAAGAGTATCCGTAAATGTAGTTTGAATTCAAAATAAATAATAATTACTAAGGGTATGTAAGGGTGACTTAAACACTTACCGTCTTATTCTTAAACACTCTTTAACAAAACAACATTTAATGTTAAATTTAAATAATGAGGTAGATTTTCAATTGAGATTGAATATTGATCATAGCCTTTAGGCCAATCGATAACATGAAAGTATATTAACGTTGTAACTCTTGCCGGCATTGCCAATGCTTTTTCGGCAATGCCGGATAGGCTATGCCGACAAATGACGTTGACTGCCGGCGGCATAATCTATGAATGTCTTTATTTTACAATAATATAATCAATAAAAAAATATGGTTATTAACAAAGACATAGGACTTACTTTCGCTATTAAAACATTAAAAATAACATTTTATTATTAAACAATTAATATCGGTTCCCTGTACCAGTATTTTAATAGTCTTATAGCTTGACTGAACAAAATTTAATAGAACTTTTTGCTCTAACAGTTCCAGATATTGGAGAAGGCGTTACCACTATTAGACATGTAGTAGTATAACATATTTATTTATTTATGATATTTTGCCAAATTTTTATTATTTTTATTTTCAAGCTGTTAATATTGGCTATTTTCTTATTTTGGCATGCCTTTGCATGTTAATAGTTCAATAGTAGTTCAATAGTTATATCGCATGTTATGAAGATTAAGGTAATTTGTTTTAAGGATAGTTAATATGTTTTTTCTAACTATATTTTACTACCAAATTGTTAAATGTTGGTAATACGTAACTTTAAAAACGTGCATGTTAGATGCGCGTTTTTGCCCCAGCTTTTTCGGTACCGGAGAATTTTTTTGTATCTCTCTCTCTCGCATATGTCTTCTCTCTTAAATATAAACTATTTTACTTTTGTAACAGAATTGAATAAAATTAAGAAAACTTGGAAAGGTTTACCGTTAATCATTCAAGACTTAAACATTCGCAATCTTTATAAAATAATATATGACTCAGTAATTGTTTTGTTGTATGATTTGAAATTTGAATTGCTCACTAATAAGTTTATTAATCTAATAAGTTTATCACGTGAATGCGACACTAATTCTGCCTGTAAAATTCTGCCGACGCAAAATTAAAACGCCCTTATTGACGAGCTTTTGACAAACGATTGTCAAACTTGTATACAAATGTTTAATTTGACTGATTATAAGTTAATATCATACACGATCATAATTTAACTGAAAACAAACTCAACTAAGTCTCAAAGACAAAAACTGCAAAACTATATTAAAATTGGTGTAATTAACTTTTACATTCTTAATTTAGTTAGGATAATTTTCTCACTAGATATATGTGAGATTTGACAATAGAAACGAATCCACCAATAGCAGAGCTAGAATAATGAAGTGTTATCATTGGTGGATATTTTCCTTCTGCTACTTCGTTTATTTGTGTGGAAACGCACCCAAACGCAAAACGCAAATGAAGATATCAATACAGAGAGGCATAAGGCATAATCACGCTTACTTGCGTGATCAGAGATTCATTGTACATAATATATTTGAATATCATTTCATATACAATTTTGCAAAAGTGTATATAACCCGTTAAAATATGGAACCGTCACGATATTGGAAAGTACTGAATTAATGATCCGTTTCCACTAAAAAGTAGATAAGAGCTAATTTTAAGATATACATTAAAAAATCAGCATTGTGAAAAAAAAGATGTGTCTTTCTATATTATTATTATATTACTCCTCTTTAGTTGAGACGGGTACATGGAGCTTTACAATCCATCAGTCGTTTCCATGTTCGTGACGGTTTCCACTCTTTACACACATGTCCTAACAATTTTCCTGTATTTTTTCAGCGGCAGCGTCCGCGAAGTGTACGGCGGATCGCATCCTCAACGCCAGAGGCATAAACACAGCAAGCAAACACACAGACAGACTAACGACAACTAAAACCAATTTACGTGAGCGATAGCTTATAATATGTATTTTTTTTGATGATTCGTTTCCACTAATTTCACTCGTTCTCACTAATTCGAATCGCGTCATAGGGTCGGAATACACATGCTATTTTACTTTTAATTGTACTAATGTCATAACATGATGTGGCATGCCCATTAGGTTGTCTTACCTGCCTGCCTATGTGTTGTGTACCATTCTGTTTTGTAGACATGTGTATTTCGCCTGTACCTTAGTGTTTTGATTTGAAACCGGTCCCTAGTTAGATTTATGAAGGTAGTGTCCAACTATGGCTAGTATACATTTTTTTTCGATATTAACTGACCATTAACCCCTCATATCCGGAACGCGGATCCAAGCCAGACACAATTGAATTTCTATTGTGTTTCTAATGCCGGCATACAAAAGGTTAAACGATAGTACAGTTGAGAAGAATTATGATCGAATTACACATTTATAGGTGTAAAATTCCACACTTAGACATTTCTCTATAAATGTTTAAATTGGTTACAAATTGTACTGTACTTAGTTAATCTTAATTGGACCTTCGAAGAGTTTTTTTGGGACCAGATAACAATTTTCATTGTTATGTATGTTTGTATATAGGTTATTTTTGAGGAAAAACCTAGTTAAAATATCCACTTATGATGCTATCGCTCACAGTTCCTAGAAAGATTGCCTTGTATAACTCGCATAACTAAATTTGATACTTGAATCTAATTACCTGTTTCAAGTATCAAAACAAGTTATCAAATTCCATACTATTATATCCTTAGTGATCCCGTTGAAGTGCGCTTGACAAATCCCCGACTACTTATAATATAGAATGTAATGTTAAACATAGATTTTAATCATATATAAAACTCTGCTGTAAAAATAATTATCTACTTAAATTATTGTTGATTCCAATCGTAGCTGTCACTTTGACAGCTTGCCATTAGTGACTTTGACAGATGTCATTATCTGTTTTGAACAGCTGCCATTACTATACTTGTAGGATAATAGTATGTCGTTGACACTTTAAAAAAGATATTATTAATTTTAAAAAATCATTCTACATAACTTACCGTTGAATTCTCGGCAGCTTTATCATACAAAACTATATATTAAATGATATTTTTCACATATTGTAATAATTAAGGCCAATCTCAATAATTGATCTGCGAGAAGATGTTTCAATAACAAATATTTTGCCTCTTTCTGTATTTAAGAGATATCCAATCTATCAGTATTTTGTCTCTTTTTCGCTAGTACAATAAATTGATTGGTAGAGCGAGACATAATCTCTTTCAGATCACTAATTGAGATTATATGAATTTGTATTAAAATAATGTAATTTGTCATAAAAATATCTGTTAGTAAAAGCTAGGCTAGTAACATTTTAATTCTGTCTTCTAATATTAGCGATTTGACTAAAAGTTTGTTCCACAAGGCTCAGTGTAGCATTAATACTCGTGTTTTATATTGTTTCGTGTCACAAAATTTAAATTGGTGTTCTAACAATAATAATGCCAAGTATTGTCAGTTTGACTTCTGTCACTTTGACATTGACAATGATAGATCCTTGACAGCAACATAAAGGGAGCGTTTTTCTTGCTGTATTGCTAGAATAATTAATTGTAATATTAATACGTTATTGATAAGACTCCAATCTCATTTTTCCTTGTTGATCAGTAAACTATACCTGTCTCTCTCTTATACTACGTCTTTATTTTTCTATATTTTTTGTTTGGTTTCGAACTGTTGATCAGTGTTATGTTCCGTGTTAGAGAGAGACAGAATACATTTTATAATTATAACTACATAGTTGATAGTTAGGAAAGTTTTAGTGTAGTCGTGTGTTATTGTTAATAAATTGGGTTAGATGCAGAAAATGTGTTGAAACAAGTAGGTTACGAGCTAGAATCTAGCACGTTTAAGACCTGTATAGAGTGATGTTGTTATTGTTTGTCTGGTTGATTCAGACAAAATATTGCTAACATCTTTGTAAACGTGGTTTAGAAAATCTAATATCCACGAAACCAATAAAGTTTCCAATCATTATAAGAACATAAGAAAATAACTGATCTTAAAAGATTCATTGGTAGCAAGCACCGTGACGTGTCATTGTCCACAGGTTTTAAAGGAATCAATATATTTTCTGTATCAAATTAAAGTTATTGCTAATAAGATGTAAATTTTGTCCCAATTTTGTCGTCTCTAATCTATTAACTTTAATTCCGCACAAAGTCGGGTGCTGGATGCAAACTAAGCTCATTCCTGAATAAAGAAAATGTTATTATTTCATTTGTGTTTCTATTTCTCAGAGATGTCAAACGGTAGAATATTTTTAGATATAATTTTATTTATTAAACATAATGTTCAGCGTAATGTGTGACAAACTAGAATAAATTAGTGAGATAAACTCGAGTTTTTTATTTTACAATAAAACCACAAATCCATCGAAGTAAATGTTTATTGACAACTGAATATGTATAGCAAATGTTAACTTAAGCAGTTACGATAATTATATTTGAAATCATAATACAATCGTAAACATTATATTACTAACCGAACACCATGAAATAAGTACCCAGACCCCAAACCACTAAAAATAATTTGTACATTTTATCAAACTACAAAAATAACTAATAAAAAATTAGAGATAATTAGAGCTTCTTTATGCCTTGGGTCCGCCATCTTGTCCGCCATTTTGTTTTGGGGCATCCTGTCAGAGACACAAGCGGCAGATATCGTCGTTGATCTCAAGGATTTGGTCGATGAATGACTGATCCGCCATTACTTTGGCCACTCTACAAATTATAGTCAATAATACTCCTTCTTTCTTATAATTCATCTGTTTGTTACAAAGTTCGATTTCTTCTTTTATTGATTCTGGTATCTGTTGACAAAGAAAGATAAATGAAGATTTAATTCACAAAAGTCTTTATGTAATGTAATGATATTTTAACATGAATGACACTCCCGCTAAAAGTGATCGTCATTCGCCGTATTCATTAAAACTGGCATACAGCTATAAAAATTAAGGGCAAGGATTCCACAAGACATGTATTGTATTTCTAAAAGCCGTCCATTATCAAATGACATTTATAATGATCGTTCACTGGAAATCGTTTGAATTGACACACATTAGAAGTAATACGCAATTCACGTAATGATAGTTGATTATAGTGGTAGGTATATCATTGTGAAAGGCAGTGTCTAGAGAAAATTACTGGTTGGATGACGCCAATGGGTGCCGAGACCTTGTCGTTAGTAATTGGGTTGTGTGTGGTAGGTATTTGTATGTGCGGCGTGTTGTTTTTAGGGTTCCGTACCCAAAGGGTAAAAAAGGGATCCTATTACTGAGACTTCGCTGTCCGTCTGTCACTAGGCTGTATCTCAAGAACGATGATAGCTAGACAGTTGAAAATTTCACAGATTTATTTCTATTGCAGCTATAACAACAAATACTAAAAATAAAATAAAACAAATATTCAAGGGGGGCTCCCATACAAAAAACGTGATTTTTTGCCGTTTTTAATGTACGAAATCCTCCGAGCGCGAGTCCGACTCGCACTTGGCCGGTTTTTTGTATAATTTGTTGTGTCCAAATGCTGGGCAAAGATCTTCGCTTGTTTTTTCCAGCTGAATCTTTGGCCACTAATTTTTATTGTACAATTTAGAACTTTGCCATGTTATAAATTCTAAAATTCTCGTTGACATGTACCTAAGTAGTTATTGTTGAAGTTTGAATGTGGCAAGGTACTTAAGTGTGAAACAGTTTGATTTTGATTTGCCGACTGTACATTTATACATGAGTGACAGGTGTCTTACAGGTAAAGATTTTAATATAAAAAATGCATATAATTTCGAATTACTTCTGATAAGACTTACAATATGTATCTGAACAACTATAATATGACCTGTATTTGGCCTTTCTTTCGTACCTACGGCCTATCTTTAGCTACATTCCAAGATTAAGCACTATATAGGTATGCCTGTTTTATACACATATTATAATCTAGATAGCGAGCTATGTTCTATGAATAACTAGCATTGCATTGATTAATTATATTGTATTTTATAGCAATACTTGAAGCACTTGGACAGTATTATGTAAACAAATCGTAAATTATATTGACGTTTATATGATCCAGTTGGCATGATATCTTCTAATTGGCATTGTAAATCCGGCTGCGTATTAACTGATAGATAAAAATTATTACTCGGAATTACTATATTGTATTATCTTTATCTTTTAATATATTAATTTATTTGCGACTTAGCTTTTATAGGGTGTTAGGGTGCCTGTACAGTCATGTGCACTGAAATGTATACACGGGCAGATTTGCAAATAAATGTATACTCTGAAAATTTCAAAAACATATAGCCACTTAACAATTCATACTATATCAATCAGTCTTGATAGTTTCAATTTAGAATCGAATTTAGAATAAAAACAAGAATTCTACTGTTTAATCTGACTATAGCATGATTCGGTACCATTCTCTCGGTTCATTCTACCGGTGGAAGTTATACTCACTTTATTCTTTTCAGCAAAACTGCTGAATTTATACTTCGTTTTCCGTTTCTCAGTGCCTGTGTCGAAGAAGAGCGTGAACTGCGCGTCTTTCCCGCGGGCTCCTACCGGGAAGTAAATCCCGGCTATCAGGTGCCCTTTCTGGTCTCGGGATAGCAGACTCCTGGGAAATTACAGGGGCCTTTAGGATCATAAATTCCTTAGCAGCGTGGATATTTCGGTGTAAAAGATTCCTGTATTTGATTTAAAAGTCCATATTTCGTACAAAAAAAAAATTTAGATCGGTCCAGCGTGTGTGAAAGCGTCAAAAACGGCCCTGTGCCTCAGATCTTCCGAAACGGCTTAATAACTGACACCAGGTTCGACGCGAAAATGATGACATTGCCATCCTGTATCGTAGGTCCCACTCTAGCATTGAAGCGTTTCTCGAAAAGTTAGGTATCGTCGGAATTACCTGTGCGTGTTGTACTGAAAAAATAAGGAGGGGTGTTATCCCGGAAATCTGACCTTCCTCTACTTTACATATTGAAAGGAAGTTTATAGCAAGACGGTATATTATGTAGCCACAATCACCTGAAGTTATAAACAAGGTTCCTTCTCTCCGTGACGTCGATGCCATCCAAGTAGGGTTGTCCGACGTACACGAGCGACGTTTGACATTTGACCTCGGCGCCGCGGGTCTCGCGCTCGTGCCACTCGACGTAGTTACTGTTCTGCGGGCTGAAGGTGTAGCTGTACTCCTTGCGGCAGTGCGGCTCGTCCGACTGGACGAACCAGCCTGTAAATAAAAGGGCTTGCGTTAGGACTCAGTAGAACAGTGGTGTGAAGGAAGTAGGATGGACTCTGTCAAATTGTCTCGAAAGTTTCTGCTGATTTTAGATGTTTTGGCTAAGTATGAGGATAGTTTGAAGGTGTTTGTTTACCGGTGTGCGGGTAGGCGCGGTCCTGCATGACGGTGACGATGCGCGGCACGTGGTAGCCCGGGTCGGCGAGCAGCACGGCGGCGCGGCCGTCCACGCGCGCCGCCACCATCACCATGGCGTGCTCCTTCTCGGGGTTGTGCAGCGAGGCGGGCGACTCGCCGCAGCCCACGTAGGCGCGCACGTCGCACACCGCCTCCTCGCACGACACTAGCGCCGCCGCCGCGCCGAAGCCCGGCCACTCGCGCTCCAGCCCGCGCCAGCGCCGCGCCAGCTCCAGCGACAGGCCCACGCACGTGTGCCGCTTGCGCCGGATGGGCGGCGTGTAGCGGCCGTACACCTCGTAGAGCGGCACGGCGGCCGCGCGGTACGCCTCGTACAGCGCCAGCCAGTTGGACACCGAGTCGTAGTTGTCGGAGACGAGCAGGCGGCGCAGGATGGGCTCGGCGCGCGTCACCAGCCGCTCGTGCTGCGGTGCGGACAGCGGCAACGGCGCGGCGCGCGGGCCCCAGCGCGCGGGCGGCAGGGGCGGGCTCAGCGGCCGGGCGGGCGCCGCGCCGAGTCAACTCGGCCACTCGGCGCCCCAGCGGCCCACGCGCGGTCCGCCGCCGCCGCCCTCCGCCTGCCCCTCCGCCCGCGCACCCTCATCTCGCTCTAACACCACGCTGCCGCACAGCGCCTCGTCACGTCTCTCTAACAGTACACCTGACGGTTTTTCACGCTCTGCAAACAAAACAAAACATTAGCATCGTAATTACATCGGATCACAGCTAATTGCTTAAACACGGAAGCCGAGTTATCAATTTCAAGAGCTCTACCATGATTCAGGTTTTACCTCGAACCCGGTAATTACCCGGTAACCTTAATAACAACAATGGCCGCACATGCACGGTGTACGCTGGCTGGTCGCTTCGCGCGAGGTTTGTATCACTATTCTATTTCAAGTCTGTTTATGGAGTGCGTAATAAAACAAACTTTGTGGGCTAAATTTAAAGGTTTCGTCATACATTTGTAATGTAACGGATCGATGCATGGTTCACGGATGGGTGCTGGTAGCGTGACGGCCCGATATCTCGCGGCAGCCCACTCCATCACGATATCGCCTGTCATTTGTCACGCCGGTTCATCACGCTCTTTTAATATACCTGCGTGACTTTATCACGTCGAAATCGGAGCGATCGACTTCTCATTGTGATAATATAGATATGATAACAAACTTCGCAGTATATAAGTAAACGGAAAACGTCATCGTTTGTCTAAGATGAATATCATTATCACAGGCATTTCCCAACACCATAAATGTAAACGCATCACCCAACAAACGCTTACTTAACGGGTCAATAAGGATGTACAGGACAATTGAAATAGGCATTTGGGAAGTCCAGACTGAAATGTAATGAAATATTTTTACCAAATTCGGATGCATTATACTAAATGAAACGGGTCTGTATCGCGTTAGATAATTTAACGTATTCTGCTAAAATACGCCCGTGACCACGAGCGGTGTAATCCGCTCGAAACGTCGGATACGTATTTTAGTAGAATACGTTAAATTATCTAATGCGATACCGACCCGTTTCATTTCGTATAACGAGTGCAAATCGTATGAGTTTAAAAAGTACTAGCTGTGCCCCGCGGTTTCACCCGCAGCGCCCCCGTTCCCGTGGGAATTTTGAGATTTTTATTCCCTATAAAACTCACGGAGCCAGAGACCTTTCCAACGAATGCAAAACCGTGGAAATCGGTCCAGCCATTCACGCGTGATGCCTTGACCAAGGAAAACGGGTTTCATTTTTATATATGTACTAGCTGTGCCCTGCGGTTTCACCCGCAGCGCCCCCGTTCCCGTGGGAATTTTGAGATTTTTATTCCCTATAAACCTCACGGAGCCCGAGACCTTTCCAACGAATGCAAAACCGTGGAAATCGGTCCAGCCATTCACGCGTGATGCGACGACAACAAAAAACGGGTTTCATTTTTATATATATAGATATTATAGAAGATGACAAAATCGGATGCATAGTTATTCCTGAAGTTACATCTTATCTTACAAACATATTACACACACATTTTTCTTATTATTTCACTTGTATATTGTACTTGTATAATATTAGTATTAAAGGCCTACCCACGTATTCTTTGTTATGAAAAATTGTGTAACGCAATTTGATTTCATAATACAAGATTCAATTACCATTTCCGTGTAACTCAGTATCAAGGTTTCTTGCTTACTCTTTCTACTAAAAACTGGTTATTTGGAACAGTTCGGCATTTTGGCTCAATGATTTTTGGAACATAAAACTTGAAGCTAATTAACTTAACCTAACTTTTAATTGTTGAAATTGTTTCTCCATTGCACAGTGCTAGCCAAGAATCAGAAAGATCAGCTCTAAAGGATAGACTAGCTGACCCGGAAAACGTTGTTTTGCCATATAAAAATTAAGGGGTGGACCACCCTAATCACACAGAGATAATCACTAGGTATCCTATCTTTCAAGTTAGATCAAATTTCACACGGTGTGCAAATCAAATTTAAAATAGGTTCAGTAGTTTAGGAGTCCATTGCGGACAAACAAGGTGACATATATAAAGAAGACTAGGGATCTTTTAATTAATGTGTTTTTAGTTCTCTGGCTACTCGATGCAGTAGTGCGAAGTCGTCGCGCACCGATTGTTTTTCATACAAAACGCACGGACGATTCAAAATGTTTTGATTTGATAGAGCCGTAAGTAGGTAATAAGTTAGAGTATCATAATATACACCTGAATACTCAAATTCCATGTATTAAGTATGAAAGTGTGAGAAAATTTATTAGCTTTACCATTCTAGAGTCAATTTGAGTAGGTACATGTCGCTTGAACTTTCTCAAACGGCTTCACCGGTTTCGATCGCTCTAAAACCATAATTTAGATAACTTTTCAGTGAGTAACTAAGCACACTTACACCCAAATTTTTCAAAATGGGTAATTATTCAAGTTAGTAACTAACCTAAGTTATTCATAAACGCACTTTAACTTAAACAGTGCTTTAAAGTGTTTTGTCTCTTTCGCTCTTCGGCAAATTGCGTATGTCGGAAAGGGAAAACCATTTGTTAGCTAAAGTGCTGTTAAATCATTTATGAATAAGGCTCTAACTATTTACTTATATAACTATACAAAACCAGACACAACAAATCATTAAGCAAACTAATGAATACTAACGTACTAAGTATCAAATTTCATGTGTCAGATTTCGTGGTTTCCAGATAGGTAACAAAGAACCGAGCTCGATTTACACTCTGAGTCGCAATCACCTATTGTTTGAGGATAGCCGGATATAGCGCGTTTGGTAGTTTCATGTTTTGAAGTTTAGTTTCGTGTCAGTTAATCATTTAGTGGATAATGGAAGGAAGGTATGGATTCCTTGGGTGGTATTTTTCATTTTATTATTAACTAGCAGCGCCCCGCGGTTTTACCCGCGTTGTGCCCGTTCCCGTGGGAATTTCGGGAATTTTTATACATATAAACCTTCCTCTTGAATCACTCTATCTATAAAAAAAACCGCGTCAAAATCTGTTGTGTAGTTTTAAAGATCTAAGCATACATAGGGACAGACAGACAGCGGAAAGAGACTTTGTTTTATATTATGTACAGAAGTAGGAGTAATTTATATGTATAGAGTAGGTACACATACCCATCTAATTGATCTTGGTTTTGGGCGATTATGGTTTTTTCTTGAACCTGTAAAGGGTAGGGAATTATGGCTTCCGAAGGTTTGAATCAAGAGAATTGATGAAGATGATTTTAGGGTAGCACCCCTGGGTCAGTGGATCAGATAGTGTTGTGTTCAGATCAACTAAAACCCTTCGACTAATAAAAATCAATCATATTTTTCTCTAACCCATACTGTCCCACAGCTGGGCAAAGGTCTCCCACAAACACCACCAACCGACCCTATCTTTCGCCTTCTCCCACCAATCTCTATCGAGAGCGATAAGATCGTCCCGCCAACGCTTCATAATTACTTCTGCTAAAAACATCTGATGCCATCAATAATAATGGACAGAACATACTCACACACTGACGTAACAGGAAGGAAGACCAGATGTTTAAACAAATCCACAATTTGTGAGTCAGTCTGACTGACTCACAAATTGTGGATTTGTTTGATAATGACTGACTCAGTCATTAGGAGGTCAAAAGCATCGCCATAGTATACGTAGCAGTTACTACCATGAGTCAACGAACAAAGAATGTTTGCATTTTTGCAATTCTTTGGAAACTACTTTGTGTTTCTTTATTAGGAACAAAGGAAGTTAAGTAGTATCATTCTAGTATTCTAGATTCTAATTAGTAACACAGAGCTAGAAAAATGTTAGCTAACATTGAAATAGATTGAGGAGATGAATCAAGATACTACTAATATTATAAAGAGGTGAAGTTTCTACCATTGTTTGTAAGGGCTAATTTCAGAAACTTCAAGTCCTATTTGAATAATTCTCTTTGTAACGGATAGCCACTTTTAACGGGAAGGTTATAGGCTATTTTTCATCCCGATATTCCCACGGGAACGGATACAACGCGGGCTAAATCGCGGGGCGCTGAGTAGCTTCGTTTCGCTGCGTAGTTTCTGAGATTATAGTGCATTCAAACAAACAAACTATCCCGCTTTATTATATTAGAATAGAATAGATAAACTTATTTTGTGTATAAACTTACTTCCCAATTGACTCTATAAACACAAGACTTTATTCGACGTTATCAGTCATACATCTTATGCTGAAAGTGTTCGCCTTGACGCGTAGCATTGCATATGATTAGATTAACCTCGTTACGTCAGATTACCACACGACATATATTGTTAAATCTGGCAAGATTTTGCCAAGATGTAGATTAGGAATTATGTAATGTAAATATGAATATGAGTATCTGCAAAAAGGGAAAATTATCGGTCCATTAGTTTGGGGAAATGGACAATTCGACAAGCCCGTTGGCACAGTGGCAGTGAAAGCGCTTACTGTGTCGGGGGTTGCGGGTTCGATTCCCGCCCGGAGTCAACAATATGTGCAGACATAGTTGTTGGCGACGACGTTTGGGTGTCAATTGTATATTCTTATAAAGTATTTGTGTATGTACCAGAGTATCAGTGAATTAGATTCCATAACACAAACTTAGAGCTTACTTTGGGTCTAATTAACCGTGTGTGAATTTGTCCAGGTATATTTATTTATTTAATGGTTGCTTGCTAACACTACTTACTAATTTGCAATTAGGTCTAATAAATAAATTGCTTACTTGAATACAAATCATTATTGTTTCCACTCATACGTTTTAACTTACTTATTAGGCCTTTAACTTAATTAACCAAGCCTTCAAAACATCTAAAAGTCTAACCCATTACAGACAAACAGACACAACAGACGTATTAATATTACAAAGCTAAGTTTTGGCATCGCGTGCCGTGGCCTCGGTCGCACGTGATCCAACTAGGCCAGTGGGACACTGACCTTACCCACACACACGTGACTCTGAGACGGGTTTCAGCTAGTCTCAAACAGTCCCTTGAGAAAGAAACCTTGTAGGTTATAAACAAGTGAAGGTGCGAATTTAATCGCACCGTTTTGAATTTAAATGAATGCGCGTATTTGGAACATATTCGATTCTTAAATGTTGGTTTTTAGGGTTCCGTACCTAAAGGGTAAAAACGGGATCCTATTACTGAGACTTCGCTGTCCGTCCGTCCCTCCGTCTGTCACTAGACTGTATCTCAGGAACGGTGATAGCTAGACAGTTGAAATTTTCACAGATGACGTATTTCTATTGCCGCTATAACAACGAATTTTCTAGGGGGCTCCCATACACCAAACTTGACTTTTTGCCGTTTTTTAAAGAACGGAACTCTCCGTGCGCGAATCCGACTCGCACTTAGTCGGTTATTGGGTATTGACCTTGCAAAAAGATCCTTTTAAATGTAACGGCTCTAGGTAGGAATAGGAATATTTTATTGAACCAAGGTAGGTTTATTCCATTGATAATAATATTTAGAAATAAATTGGTAAGGACCGTTAAACATAACAGCCCTAGCCAAGTTGATTGTTTCAATAGATTCGTTTATAGTATGACACAGAAAATAATGATTATACAAGTACTAGCCGCGTCCCGCGTTGTACTCGTTACCGTGGGAATTTCGGGATAAAATGTATCCCATGTGTTATTCTGATGTATAAACTATATTACTGTAAAGTTTCAACCAAATCCATCCAGTAGTTTTTTGCGAAAGAGTAACAAACATAAATACATACATACATCTTTCTTACAAACTTTCGCATTAATATAATATTATAGTAAGATTCTGAACTCTGAACTTAATAAACATTTTTGTCTAAGTTTAAAATAAATGCAATACGAAGAAGTTATTATCATTAACATAAAACAGCTCTCGTGGTAAGCTCAGGTATCAAAAGGATGAGACTTCAGCCTTCGACCTTCGTTTCAGTCACCTATTGGAAAGTTCCTTCATAAGTTCGTACTCTCTATCGTGAAGTTAAAAATAATTGAGCTAAGTTAGAAGAAGGTAAAATTGGATTGTGGCTATCCCATAACTTCCATCATCTAACTTTGGTTCTTAATTTCGTTTGCCATAATGGACTTAACATTGAAACAGTGAGATTCTTTGTACAGTATTTTTAACAGCTGTTGTCTACGTACATGTCTCCTATCTGGTAAAGCCCAGTTTACATTAAGTAAGCTGAGCGAAGCGGATTATCAATGATTAAACTGCAGCAGTGCGGTTTTGGGCTGTTCAAAACCATGCATAGAAGTCGTTTTAGATAGTAGATAACTTTGTTATCAGAGTTTCAAGATCGCGGAAAGGTTGCAGACATTGACTACAATCTAAGGTCAGTGAGTTCGAGGAAGTTATTGCACAACTGGTGGCGGAGTTATATGACCGCCAAAATGTCTCCGATATGGTAAACCGGAACCGACAATTCTAAAGTCAAAATAGTTATTAAATTGAGTTATAACTTGAAACTTGAAAATGACTTTATTCATGTTGAAACTAAAATAAAGATTATTGAAATTCTTCATATCGAATGCAAGGCCATCCGGTGGCATTACGCCAACGCGAGCGCGGTCTGACCGATAGCATAATCAGCTTACCTACATCTATTTAAACTTGGTATGTTGGTCAATTAATATACTTAATTAAATCTTTTAAGAAAGTTAGTTTAATTTATATACTTAGTTAAATAATAGGAATAATATGTATTCCAAACTTTGACATAAGAATGCGCCGAATCGAAGCGAACGTGGACCCAGTCGTAGTCAACAACTATGTCAGCACATTTTGTTGACTCCGTGCGGGAATCGAACCCGCGACCCCCGACACAGTAAGCGCTTCACATGCCACTGTGCCAACAGGCTTGTCGTCAACAAGACAATCATTACGCTATTCTATTTGTGTGAGTGATCTTAAAACAAAGACGCAAAGACAGGTAAGATGATGAATAGGTCTTCCGAAGTGTCACCGTGATGTGACAAATCAGACCAACCTACTTATTATGATTGATGAAGATGAATCATATTACTTGAAGCAACAGGTAGGCTTAATAAAAACATGTTTTGGACGGAGAACCCTGTAACCTGTTAGACGCTTGGGGTTGACTTAATAAACTTCCCTAAGTGCCTACGTAAGTACGTAAGTTCCAGTAGGTACCTAAGATTATGCTTAGAGTGTTTGACCTAAATTATTAAAGTAGCGGTTTTACCCCTAGAAATAGTATGTGTTTCAGGTTATAGACATCTATCAGTGCCCCGTGGGTCTTCCTTTTCCTTGTGCCTGTTCCACAGGGAATTTCGGCATCAAAAATAGCTTTTGAACCTTTCGGTTGAATGTCGCTATTAAAAATAGAATTATTCAAATGGGATTCATAGTTTCTGAGATTAGCGATGGCAAACAAACAAAAAAACAACCCTTAGTTGCTTAGCAGCTTAAAGTTCAGGCAGCCAGATCCAAATCCATAGAATCATTCATCATAGAGGGAGTCCGGAGAAAGTTTGACCATGTAGGCAGGTGTTATAAGGGGAAGTTTGGAAAAAGGGGTGAGTTTGAAGATGGCCTAACTCAGCACCCTCCCCTTTTAAGAACCCTCGGATGCATAGGTAGAATATAACTTATCTGACTTAAGTCTAAGTTTAAACATTTTCTCGTGTATCAAATCAATGGATCACGTGTCACGTGTCACCCCAAAGGGTTAAACTTTATGATAAGGGATGTAATAATTAGATACACCCCACGTTACACCCACACAATAGGTGACGTAGTTAGATTATTAACGGGGGTGTGTGTGGGATTATGAATGGCTAGGCTATTCTCGAGTGAGGTAAATACTATCTACTAATATAATGAAATTGAAGACATTGAAATAAGAGTAGATTATAAATAGGTGTTCCATCTTTAAACGCGTTGATTTCTATAAATACACTAGCTGCGCCCAGCGGTTTCACCCGCGTTGTACCCGTTCCCGCGGGAATTTCGGTATGAAAAATAGATGTTGTCCGATTCTCAAACCTACCCGATAAGCACACAAAATTTTATGAGAATCGGTCGAGCCGTTTCAGAGGAGTTCAACCACGCACCCCGTGACACGAGAATTTTATATATTAGATGTCCGAATCGAAACTATCGTTTTGTCTATGATTTAAATGATGTCTGTGATATTGAAGAGGGTCTAGGTATAGGCTACTTTTATTCCAAAAACCGCAGAGTAACGAGTGCAACTCGGGCAAATCCGCGACTCAATACTAGTCTAAAATACAAAATAACAATATAAACCCGGAAGTCTGTCCTTTCAATCTTTTAGGATGTTACACAAGCTGTCTAATGTAGTCAAAGTTTAACTCACGCACGTATGTTATCCCAATATCTTGTTTTGTTTATTGTTGTTTCAGAATTGCTTTTGGTCGTAATACCGTATTCCGTTTAGGTAACCGTCCATTCACTAAAAGCTTTCATTGATGAAAATTTTTACAACTCCGATATTGACCTTTAAATGCGTCCTACACAGTAAATGAATGGAAAATAAGTTGAATCAAATTCCTGGAAACTTCTGTGTCTCAGTAGTTCAGTATCACGTCATTTGTCAGGGTTTCGTGTTATTTAACAGATAGAGAAGGATTTATATTGATAACTAGCAGCGCCCCGCGGTTTTACCCGCGTTGTGTCCATTCCTGTGGAAATTTCGGGATGAAAAATAGCTTATGTTACTCGTGGATAATGTAGCTTTCGAATGGTGAAAGAATTTTTAAAAACGGTCCAGTAGTTTTTGAGCCTATTTATTACAACCAAACAAACCAAGTTTTCCTCTTTATAATATTAGTGTAGATATTGAATAGAATTGTTATTGAGTTATCAACAGAGTCTTTATTCTGTAGATAATATTGAAAACAAAGAAGTTTTTGTTTTGTAAGCCTGTAATGTCGGACTGTTGGGCAATGGCCTCTCATTTCACTAAGATTAGGTAAGGAGGTTTAGAGATACAGATGATCTCCCCGAGTCATGTTTGAACATGTTTTCGCTTGACACGGAAATTGAATCCGTGACCTCAGTCTTGGCAAAATGCACTTTTTCACTAGACCACGGAAGCAGTAAGGAATTAGAAATTGAAAAATAATAATTTTCGTTAAGGCGTTCGGAAAGTTGTTTACTTTTAGCAAACATATACCTACACCTGTATTAAAACTGGCTTGCTTTTGTCTTTTAGTTGAAAATGCAAATGGAGTACGAAACAGAACAATGGCAGAGAAAGTGCACTACTTAGTGAAAGTACATGATTCGTTCTTTTATCGTCACAGCACGTCAGCGTCATTGGAATCAGCTGTTAATAACAATGGGTAATACCTACGTAGGAACTTATTTTGTTAAACATTTATTTAATAACAAGTGCCTAAGTATTTAGAACCAACCCATCTCTTCCATTCATAGAGAATATTCTATGAGCATGGCTTGACAAAATCAATAATAGAATAGGGTTGCCCAAAATATAAGACATAACACACGGAAGTTTGTTCCGGTTAGAAGAAAAATTAGACGTTCAACGTCTCATTTTTCGATTAAATAAAATAAATTATTCAGTAACCAACTAATATCCAAGCAGGAAAATAACCACAACATTGAATTTAATTAACTTTAATGCTATTACAAACGCATAACGAATTATTCTTCAATAAGAACGTACCAAATAAATCGTAAAATTCTGATGCATTCGCTACGAGGCGTTTTGTTTATGTTTGCATACAAACATTCAATAACGCCCATATATCGACAAATCACTGTGCACATACGGCCATTTTATATCCACAAATACATGAAAATCACGTAGAAATTATTTAAGAGTGTGTTTATTGAATACACTTACCCATACAACGGCTAGAAGCCAAATAAAAAAAGAAAAATGTCACGCTGTGAGCGGCGCGCACTATTCGGCGGGCGACCGATTTGAACGGGCACACAACACAAACTAATCGTTGGAAAGCGATCCGCTCGCGTTATTATATCTCTCTGTCTACAAGGGACTCTTTGTTTGGAACGGTTCGAGGAACGGCTATAGTAACGGGTGTGAGTAACGAAACGTTGTTGCTTTTTTAGTTTTATCGTTATCACCAGCAAGGGAACTTAATTATAACACTTTCTTGACGTTAAAGTGTACATTAAGCAGCAATATAGACGTGTTATTTTTGCTACACCTGAAATTTCTTCGACACTTAAATGTAAGGTTAGACAGAAATTACTTCTACGAAAGGGTATAAATATTACAGAAATATTAAATATTATATAAGGTGCTATAATTTCTGACCGACGCATTTGTGGCATATAGGAGATTATAGTGGCATGGCTGCTCAAAAATCTTTCCCCAAATCTTCTCGAAGTCGACAATGCTACATTCAGTATTTTGCAGAGCTAAAATTAAACATTTCATAGAGGCAACGTACGTTTTTTTCCACTGATTTCATAATAATAACTTAATAACACACTATTTCAATCGGTGGAACGATTAAAATGGAACGATGGAACGTTTGAAGTCGGTATCGTTACAGCGATTGTTCTTCGTAACGCCATTCCCATCTCTTCAATCCCCACGTGGTTTGATAGCGTCATGGGCTCTGCGCATGACAGTACTCATACACCCCTACAGCTGACGTGACAACGGCTTACGAGAACACACACAACACAACGTAAACATTGGCTGTTCATATCACGACAGAACTTTGGACGGGTCTAATTAAGTATTCTAAGTTGTCATGTTGTAGAGATGGGTTTAAGTTTGTTTCCTGAGAAACTGTTACGATAGAGATTGCTATAGCAAATTTGATTAATGGTTTTACAGGGTTACGTTAGTTTTTCAAGGAATTATGATTCTTTATTTTATGAAAAAAGAAACAAAATGCTATGTTTAAATAATTTTCTGGAGATGCATGGCTGACATTACATAAGTATTGGTTTATTTAGATTTAATCTTACTGTATTTTTCATATCATAATTGCGTTTTATAGTTGACTAGCAGCGCCCCGCGGTTTTACCCGCGTTGTGCCCGTTCCCGTGGGAATTTCGGGAATTTTTTTACATAAAAACCTTCCTCTTGAATCACTCTACCTATTACAAAAAACCGCATCAAAATCCGTTGCGTAATTTTAAAGATTTAAGCATACAGACAGACAAACAGACAGACACGAAACAGAGATGACTTTATTTTATACTATGTAATGATAAGCAAGCTCGGCGATTACGTCTATCCCACTGTACTGATATATTCCGCGATATTGAGGCATTTAAGATAGATAAGATAGGATAAAACTTTATTAAGCACACATAATTATACACAAATTCAATGAACTAAATCTAGTTATACAATCAGCCATAGTAAGTGATCGTTGGTATCCATAAAAGTAAAAAAAGACGTGTGGCACTCGGGGACTGCCGCGGTAAAGCTATTGCATAGTTATTTTTTCTATCACTAGATGGCGTTAGTGGGGAGCGTGAGGTTTTTTCGTTACGGAATTTCTGGATTCGGTCCCCGCGCTCAAGGCCCGCGATAGAAGCTATGCAATAGCTTAACTGTGATGACAGATACCAGCAGACATTTGCCCAACAGTGAGACATTACATTAGCTATAAATTATATATTGATTATCGCCTTACGTGCAACTAATATTCAAGTTGCATTCCATACATTATTTATCCCAATAAACATAAACAAAAAACGGAGTCAAAACAAATAACTCTATGCATAAAATAACCGATACTGTTAATTGAGTTAAATCGAACAAGTGATTTCGTTACAGTTCTACAGTCACGTTGAACCGAAACGTGACTTCAACTCGTACAGATTATTTCGATTAAATGTTTGTTTTTTCACTTCCTTATAGTGGCACGAGACTTTGTTTTCAATCAGCTGATTGGCTGACATATTTGAGATGATTGACATTTTAATTGGCTGAGTATTTGCACAAGTAGTTGTAAGGGTTCTTTTGAATTGAGCTTTTGTTTTACGTTGATCAACAGGCATTCGTAAGGTTGCTTTTCGGTTAGGCATGTGTTGTTGACAACCGTAGCTTTTTATAGCTCTAGTCGAAAGAAACTCTTTGACATGGTAATTCCGCTTACTCTCCTCTCTTAGCTATTCATAGTCCTTTAATTAACATATTTTTTGTTTGATAAAGTTATCTACGTTATTCTAAGGGCTTACTTCAGCTTACGCTTACGCAACAGTAACCGTTAACGCAATATGTCAGTCTCATCATACGTAAGAAAAAAACCATGGCTTCCTATTGACCGCCCGAATGACTTTAAAAGACTGTCATTTCAGTTATGAAACAGCACTTTGTAACAGACATTTATAAAGTACAAAATTGTGAAATTTTTAACGAACGTATGTTACGATAACCAACAGTTTGGAACACCCTTCATCTATATTAATATTATAAAGAGGTAAAATTTGTAAGTTTGTTTGTTTGTTTGTATGTTTGAGGTAATCTCAGGAATTATCAGTCCGATTTGAATAATTCTTTTTGTAATAGATAGCCACATTCAACGGAAAGGTTATAGGCTATTTTTCATCCCGAAATTCCTACGGGAACGGGTACGACGCGGGTAAAACCGCGGGGCGCTGTAACTAATACGTTAAGTGGTATAAAAATTTTATTCCCTTCATTTTTATTAATGCCTAAACATGACCTTAAACTGTACCTGTAGGTATAATCAGTAAAAGACCTTTGCCCTTCAGTGCTGATGTTCAGTCCCTTATCGTCGATTCCATTTTTAAAACGCAACAAAATGTTTTATCTCGACACGAGTCATTCTTATCAATGGTGACAACCCTATTATTTATTATTCCACGTCTTTCACTAAATTAAAATGAATTGAGTTCATTGACATATTTTGTAATCTACTCGCAAAAATATTATTTATTTATTTTTTTATTAATTAATCAATTTAATGGTGCGTTTTCATAGAAAGCGAGAGGAGCGAGGTGGAGCCCGATTCACCAATCAGAGAGCATTGGAATTAGCAAAGAATTCATTGACATTGCTAAATCTTTTCATAATACATTGTGAATGAGGGTTTTCACGAAAATTACACTTTTGACAGATTTCTGGACCTCACGTCTCAGTGCTGCCGCTTACTGGGTGTCATTTCAGAAAACCCTCATTGAGCTCCGCACAGCTCCGGAATGGAAAGGCAAAATCCTAAAAACTTATTTTCTACATTACATTTTGTTCTCTGTTCAATTAGTTCCAATTTCTGTCGCGCACAGTAGCGCCACCCAGTTACATTTATGTGAGCTATTATACTGGTTTTATTTAGGCCAATGTTCATTAAATAAAATAACTAACTAATGTATTTAATCGTTAAAATAAAACGTCCTTAAACTATCTGTATGTAGGTAACACGTGTTACAGTTAAACTACATTAAATGTGAAATGAAAGTTGTCAAGTACTTTGCACTTAAGTACTTTGTCACAATATAACGTTTGAAAATTACCATTAAATGTGTTATACCTAGGAGATTGAAAATGATAACATGTTCATGGGTAGAGTGTACCATTAGTGTTTACGTAATTATCCAAATAGAAAGTACCTAGCTCCCCCCTCTCCCAAGCACGCCGCCTGAGAGAGAAAGGGAGGGGGGGGGGGTAGGTGTTGTTGCACCCTTTCCTCCCTTTGAGGCGTGCTTGTCAACGCGAGCTGTCGGCGCGACTGGCGAAGCGGAGGAATGCCGCAAGGTAGCCCCGTGACTCTTGTCAGTGAGCCGCTGATGACGGATCACAGTAGGAGTTTTAGTGGCTATTTCCCGGCCGCATCAGCGGAGGGACGAGTCTCACATGGGTATGTGAGACTCGGTCGTTTCCTCGAACGGCCGGGGATACGTAAACGCATTTCTCCTACTCACAAAAAAGGGAGGCTTCCGGCGATTGCGCCCGCAATAAAATGGGCTGCGGGGTCAGACGCCGGAAGCCTCCCCTTTTTTTTAACGAATACCTTACGAATTATTGCTGCTCAGATAGAAATCCTCAAACAAAATCTATTTCATTTTACTTATTACTTACGTTCCCGTATTCCGAGACGTCAAATGCTTCCATAGACGAGATATTTTTGAGTGAAATGAAATGAAAAGTAACGTACTTAATTAGTTAAGTGTTGATTTAATGGTTTGTCCTGAGTGCAGTTAGTACTATTATGACGTGTGCTAAAACCTATAAATCCTTATGTTACGAAACGATTTCACATCACCTGCGAGTAATTATGAAATGGATGCGTCATCTGTTTTCTGTACTAAGTATTGCGCAATAGATGCCATTGTTCTGTGCGCGTGCTATTGGCATTGCCACGTGATTTATTTTATAGAGAAAAATATTGTTTAAAGGTAAAATAATCTGTTATTTTCCTACATCATTTGCACAGCTGGATGTATATTATAACACTAGCTGCGCCCCGTGGTTTCTCCCGCATTGTAACCGTTCCCGCGGGAATTTCGGGATGAAAAATAGATGTTGTCCGATTCTCAGGCCTACCCGATATGCACACAAAATTTCATGAGAATCGGTCGAGCCGTTTCGGAGGAGTTTAACTACAAACACCGCGACACGAGAATTTTATATATTAGAAGTAACATTGAGTAAGCTTACAAGTTATGCGTCGGTGTTTTCGACAGGAACTCAGCGTTAAGCTGCCTCTAACAGAGATTTGCAAGGTACCTAGCTGTGTGGCTCAGTGTGATGGCTGGTGCGAGGAACCCCCTGCGTCCATAGCTCACAGCACCCATCTCACACACACTATTTTATCTCTTGCACATTTTCCTCGCGACAGTCTTTTGTTTTGAACCTCCAAAAATCTCGCGATGTTTGCACATTCAATGTCAATACCGCTTATTTATAAGGACTAGCTTATTATAGAGTACTATCCGCTCTCGCTTCGGGTGAAAGAGGATGTCCCTTTCACCCTGTTAGGGGTTCAATTTAAGTAACTAAGCTAAGGTTTATAGGTAGATATGTATAAATTCCCGAAATTCCCACGGGAACGGGCACAGCGCGGGTAAAACCGCAGGGTGCTGCTAGTCGTGAAAAAATATACCCACGAGGGTACAGGGTACGTAGGATTCGAGAACACGGCCGTTGCAACACGACCGAAACGTTATGCATGCATGAAATTTTAATATTTTATTCGCGATAAGTCCTGCCCAGATAAGAGTTTACAACGATAAACAAACGTTTGTAACAACCCACTCTTAGAGTTTTTAGCATAAATACTATACTATAGTAGAGGAGCCCAAGAGGGGATTTCGGGATTTGTTAAAGCGCGGCAGGTTAATATACTAGCTAGGGGATACCCTGTATCCGGTTATATAAGGCCGCCCGTGAATTATAAAGGAGCAGATTAGTAAAAAAAAATTTCATCAGACATTCTCGAGCGCGTCAGATTAAGATAGGTGAATTTTATTTGAGAGGGACGTAAGGGGAGGGCAGCAAAGTTGCAAAAAAAAACGTCACGTCAAATGGCAAAAGTTTTGACCTGAATTTCTCAAACGCCAACTTAAAACAAATTATATGCGTGTGTTAAATAAAACAAAGGAAATGTCTTCTACGTTTTATTACCTGAAGAGCCGTTCTCGTCATGTCTCCATTATGTTTTAAATAATACATAATTTTACAAACATAGTCGAACAAACAAACATGAAATGGAAGGTTACATTAGTGTTAATTACAATAAAATATGAATCTAATCTAAAATATATGAAGAAATAATCAATGTTAATAGAAATAAGTTTAGGTTTGAACCCAAAATTTATTTAGTCCAGGAATCTGTATTTAAAATTTATTTAGTCTAAATCCATTAAAGTAGTTTCAATTTCAAGCTTAATTTAAGTAAGGGGGCGTCCATAAATCACGTGAGGTTCAAAAGGGGGAGGGGGGTCTTTAAAAAAATCACCAAACATCACCACGGGGGAGGGGGGGTTGTAGCAAATATCACGTGTATTTTTTTAGCCTGAAGAGCATGATGGCAAAACTTTTGCTCCATTTCTTCTGCGTCAGGCAGTAGCCATCACTCCGGTACATGAAGGCTTCGGGAAATTGATCTACGAGATTTATATTGCCCTAGCCTGGAACGCCGTGTACTACTAGAAAGGACGTGTCAGAGGTGTTCCTTATATTTCTCTTCAAAGAAAAAAGCCAAAGAACACATTCATTATTGTAAAGCACTTGGGAGAAATACGGAGCACGAGTATGTTCGTCCAACCCGCATTCTGACGCGGAGATCAAATGAGGTCCTCTGCGTAGTACGCGAAGACGATGCGGCCGAGTGGATCAACGATGAGGATGTAGATCCTCAGATGATGACCGATGTGCCAACATCTGATGTGCGCGACGCTTTGCCGGTAGTAAGCGTAGGAGACAACGTCATGATTCCGTGGTCCGAAGACGTTTAATTTCTTTTTAATTCTTTTTTTTTTAAGTTTTTTATTTAGTTATTTTTTCATTGCTACTGCATTGAACATTAATTTTGGTTATAATTGTGATCCTTCATTTTCTTTATTAAATAATCTATATCCATTAAACCTGTGTTTTATTCATGTGGTTGCAAAGTTTTGTAGATATGAAAAAATACACGTGATATAGGCTGGGGGGGGGGGGGGTTGACTGAAACCTCACGATGTATCACCAAGGGGGAGGGGGGGTCAAAAAATGGCAAAAAAAACATCACGTGATTTATGGACGGCCCCTAAATGAAATATTAGTATCGAAATGAAAAGCTTTACTACTGACCCCCTAATGTGCGATATTAGTCCAAAAAGTGTCCCAAAAGGACATTCTACATGTGCTTTAACTTCTAATAATATTATTTCTAACCCAAAAACAATTGCATCCCCTTTAACATCAATTTATAATTATAACCAAAAAAGACATTTTGACCCAATGAAAAGAAAATAATCGTCCCCCAAAATCTAAAAGCCTTAGTTCCCAGCGGAAAGCTGCACGATCTTATCATTGACAGCGAGGAGTTCGGTCATGTACTCCTCATCAGCGAGGATGGTGGCCAGACGGTTCAGGATGGACAGAAGCTCTCCATCACGGAGATGGAGCTGGTCGTTACACTGTTCCACCTCATCTACTACTTCGTCCGGAATCTGGAAAGATAAATATTATGGGATTAGAGCTTTAGTGTTTTCAGAAATATTGGCATAAAGTCAACAATTGCGTTTATATGACATATGTTATTTCGGAAGAATTGGCACGATGGTTGATGAGACTTAATATGCCAAAACTGTTCATCCTTTCTTCTTTTCAAAATCGACATTCTATAACAAAGAGGAACGACTATCTGTGTTTAAACTTTTAAAGATACGACCAAAGAATTTACATATTGCTACAGTCATACTAGTGACAACGGTCACTGGTGGGTGACACAAACGGTAAGATCCATAAAAAGTAAAGGGAACACGATTTCAAAAGTACCACAATTCAACTATTGTCATGTATTGCAAGTAATTATAAATGCGAAAGTAACTTTCTATCTGTCTGTCCGTTACGCTTTTATGCCAAAACTACTGAACCGATTTGAATGAAATTTGGTACACAGTCCAGATCCTGAGAAAGGACATAGGCTACTTTTTTTACCATAATAAACACGTTGTAAATCTAAAATACTTCAGCAACGTGATACTGTCTCGTTTTGAGCCTCGTGTTTATAATAAACATAATACTAATAGACGTATCAGGGTAATCTAAGTGTTGATATAGCTTGTAGACACTACACAAGAATTTAAATACTCGAGGCGATAAGATAAATTTGTTTATATCATATAAACCTTCTGATATGTTATGTCTTTGAAGTCTGAAAACCTACGTTAACCATGCCATCTAAGGTTTCCGTCTGCAACCCACATGATTAGTTCGAACCATGATGCGATTTATTATGCTTTAAGAATGTTTTTAATTTTCCATAGTCATTGGAAGTATCTTTCCGATAATTTCATTTTGTATACTACTTATCTACAAATGAGGTGGACTTCCAGCTGAAGACAAATCCTTCTGGAAAAAGGGCCAGAGATTTCTTTCTATTCCTACCAAACCATTGAACCCTTTTCCTCAATAGAAGAATCTATCATTGGTTGAAACATCAGTCACCATGGTTTGAATCTTAACTCTCGTAAGAAAATATATTAGCCCCGCCCCGCGATGCACTCGTTCCCGCGGGAATTTCGGGATAAAACGGACTATAAATCGAGATATAAGCTATCCTATCTTTCAAGTTGGATCAAATTGCGCACGGTGTGCAAATCAAATTTAAAATCGGTTCAGTAGTTTAGGAGTCCATCGCGGACAGACAACGTGACACGTAATTTTTATAGATACTGACACGTGTGTGCAGTAAACATTTGTAGGGTTAAATAAAACCTCATTGATTCTCACCTTTTGCAGCTCTAAGAAGTGTTCGAACTTCATCTTCTTCCTCTGTTTCCCGTTGTTCCCGTCGTAGAACATGGTGAACTGGTTGTCCTTCAGCTTCAAGGGGAAGTAGATACCAGCGGTCAGGCGGCCCTTGGGGTCTCGAGACAGGAGACTCCTGGAACGAACACATGAGGGGGTTAGGAAAGAATTCAAAGATGTTGGTGCTGGGCAAAAAAGGATGGGCTTTTCTTGTATACTGTTACTGTAAGCCTTATCATCCCATTGTTGGGCAAGGCCTCGCCCCCATTCCCGTATTATATATCCTGTGTATAAGTAAGTATTTATTAAAGAAAGTAGTCTTTTAAAATTTAGTGCTAGAATGGCTCTTATTGACAAGAGCGCTTTCCAATCCCGGAATTATTCCTGAATTTTGATTTAGTAAAACTGGTATTTCCATAAATTTCTCAGATTTTTGATAAAACTATCTTCAAAGTTGTCATTGATAAAGATAAAGCAAATGTAAAGTTTTTGATAAGATTGATTGTAAGTGATAGATCATGATTAGGATTATGTAGATCATTAGTTGTTTTGTTTATGTATTTTTATTTCTTACTAGCTGTGCCCTGCGGTTTCACCCGCAGCGCCCCCGTTCCCGTGGGAATTTTGAGATTTTTATTCCCTATAAACCTCACGGAGCCCGAGACCTTTCCAACGAATGCAAAACCGTGGAAATCGGTCCAGCCATTCACGCGTGATGCCGTGACCAAGGAAAACGGGTTTCATTTTTATATATATAGATTCTGTGATTTAATAAGTGTGATAAGTTTAACTTTAATATCCCTTATGGTTCTTTGCCCAACATTTGCACCTATCTGTATTATAGATACACTAGCAGCGCCCCGCGGTTTTACCCGCGTTGTACCCGTTCCCGTGGGAATTTCGAGATGACAAATAGCCTATAAACTTCCCGTTGAATGTGGCTATCTATGACAAAAAGAATTATTCAAATCGGACTGATAATTTTACACTGCTTTAAAGTGTTTTGTCTCTTTAGCTTTTTGGAAAACAGTGTGTGTTGGAAAGGGACATACTAATTGATAGCTAGAATGCTGCTAAAATGCTCTTTTATGAATAAGGCTCAAAATCTTCTTACATCAAAATGGTTAAATCATAATTGGTAATTTAACTCGATATACCAACTCGTTTCAACGTCCAATGAGAGGACATCGGATATGAGTCACAAACAATGGGTCATAGAATACATAACTCCATGCCATTTAATACACGATACATAATGTGCATAACTGAACACGTCACAATTGTAAATTATATGTGAAGACTTTGTATATTACGATGACAAAATGCTCCGTACAGATGTTTCATGTTTCATGCTTGTCATTTCATATTGAAAACATGAAGGTTTTTTGAAATCTACAATTATTTGGTGTTTGCGTGGTAATCTTTGAATCGGGTTATAACATTGATTGACTTATACAATTTTGCCGATACAAATGTTTAATTGGCACAATACGGTAGCTTAATTGAAATGTATTTGAAAAATTGACTTTCTATTCGGAAGAACATCAGATCAGCACATGCACAGGCTAGAAACTGTACTGGCTATTTTGAAGAATTGAAAATCTTTCAAAATTGGATGTCTTCCATATTAATCGAGATATTTACCTCAAATCCCAAACCAAGTTTCTTTTCTCCGTGACACTGACAGCTGATAGATAGGCCTTCGCCACGTATATCAGGGAGAGTCGCTCCTTCACCGCGGCACCCCTGGTCTCCCTCTCGTGCCACTCCACGTAGTTAGAGTTGTGGGCGTTGAACTGGTAGTTGTACTCCTTGCGGCAGTGGGGCTCGTCCGACTGGGTGAACCAGCCTGGAAACATAGAGCAAGGGGTTAAGGAGGGAATGATGGAAGAAGATAGATAAGGGGTCCAAGAATAGATCTTTTCAAGAAAAGAAATTTAAAGAGATAATGATATTTATCATTAATGTTGAGTGAAAGATCTTACCAGTATGAGGATAACAACGATCAGCCATCACAGTGACCACACGCGAGATGTGGTACCCCAAGTCCGATAAGAATATTCCAGGTCGGTCGTCAATTTTGACGTGTATGGCCATCATGACATGGTCCTTCTCCGTCTCGATGAGGAACCCTTGGGGTCCGGGGAACGACGTGCTGTAGTCTACCAGGTCCTGGATGTTCTCGTCGCAGGAAACCAGCATCATAGACTTGGTGATACCAGGGAAGTCTTTCTCCAACACCTTGAGACACTTCATCACCTCCATACCGAGCCCTACACAAGTGTGCTTATGAGCCCGGATGGGAGGGTTGTACTTCGGGAAGAACTCGTCAAGGGTCTGGTCAGGGGACGCCATATATCCATCATAGAGAGACATGAAGTTGTTGACCGAGTCGTAGTTCTCGGAGACGACGAGACGGCTCAGCAGCGCCTCGGCCTTGGCCACCAGCTCCTCGTAGCGGCGGAGCGAGAGCGGCAGGGCCGGGCGGGACGGCCCCCAGCGCGGCGGCGGCAGGGGGTGGTCGGCCGGCCACGCGGGGCCGGCGGCGGGCTTGGACGCGGAGCCGAGTCAGCTCAACCACTCGGCGCCCCAGCGACCCATGACGCGGCGCAGGGCCCTCTCCTCGCCCGCTTGCAGCTCGGCGGGGCCCTGGCCGAACGATCCCGGGGCCCCAGTGATCTCCACGCCCGCGACGCCCGCGCACGCACCCAGAGACCACTCATTATCCTGACTTAACGGTTTTATATTTAACATATCTGGAACAAACACAAACGTATGTTTAATTATTATTGGTTAACCAAAAGCAATTACGAATGATACATATCTATGACTGTACTGTAAATGATGCTAATCACTAACTAACCATTAAAATTAAAGTACTAAGTTGCTTACGTCAATGTTCTACCTCATTTCGAATATTAACTGAAGGTAGAGTAGAGTTCATTATTGCAAAAAGTAACAATTCAAATTAAAAAGTAATGACTACATCAAAGGTGAAACGTGAATGCCCTGTCATTGAACAGACACTCAACCACCACTATAATTCCTCACATACGTCAAAATCCCATCCAATCTAAATCATCACGATAGTATGACGCACTTTACTCGAGATCATGAAGTATGGTAATGCGTCAGAATCCAGCTATTTTGGGCAAATCGCCAGCAATGGAATCGAGACCACTTCCAGATTAACACGTCTAGACGTAGCCATGTGGAAAATGTACAAGTTTTATTAAAGCAAAGACTGAAAATTTTTAACAGTTTACGTACAGTTATATTGCTCCTTTAGTTGATAAGAAAATTGATAAAATCTAACGCCCGTACTCAGAGTCAAATGCTTCCTTCCTCAGTAAAGATTTAATGAGTGAGTTTGACAGTAATGTATGAAAAATTGCGTCAAATATTTAAGTGACGATTTAATGAACGTTTCTAAGTGCGACAGTAAACCGTTGCCTTAATTACCGATTTGCAAAAAAGGAGTAATCTCAATTCATTGCAATCTATTTTTATTTGAAGTATTTTTTAATAACTTAAGCGAAACGTAAGTTATGAATTCAAAATTTTTATATTTATAGTTCCATTTTTATACCGCCACTTACCATAGAATCTGAAGGCATTAAAGATAGCAAATGTTTGCCTAACACAAACTAATTTCAATTATTTAATTAAACCCATTATCCCTTGTAAAGGTGTTAGTCTCAGATTATCCAGATCGCAATATCTGACTACATTGTGACTACATTTTATTTCTCCTATAATCTTAATTTGCCATATCGCAGAGTGACTAGATAGCAAAATGACAAAATGTCAATTAGTCAAATGTCACCAAGTCAAATCTAACTAAGTTACAGCACATAGTATACCTAACATAATAAAGTGAATGACACACTTTATTGAATTAAACCAGAACACGCGAGGGAGTTATCGTATGACGTCACTGAAACGTGATGCAGACACACCGGAACGTGACTTATTTACCAGTTATATATAGTCACAGAGTCAGTAATATGTACTATACGCGTGGGTACAGAATATCTGATAGCTACTATAGACGTGGGCACAGAATAACTGATAGTTACTGTAAAGATAAGGTCATGGAATGATTGTACATCGAAAAAGAAAATTTGCTTAGACAAAGATGCACCAATAGTTACTATAGAGAAGTGCACATAGAATAACTAATAGTTACTACGGAGATTCGGACACAGAATAAACTATAGTTAGTACCGTTAGCTAAGTATTGATCGAATGTCGTCTAGCCACAGATTGCCATGTAGTTACTACTGAAATGTAGACATAGAATAACTTACAGTTACTTTGGATAGTCACACCACACGTTGCAGGATGACTAATTTCATTGTAGTGTTCTTGGTATTTTATCGATCGTGGTTATTTAGTTAGCGATAGCAGAGCTAGGTATTCAAGGTTACCTGACACTAGACTGAAATTAAATTACTTATCAAGATATTACGTGTGAATGTATAAGCACCATGTCAACTAAGAGCAAGCATTCTAGCTCGTATACGTCTTATTTCCTATTTCCTGTTATGTTGAAATGTGCAAAGTTATTTCCAATTTGTGTTGCTATGACAGAGTTTAATCAAACTTGGCACAGTCTGTTATATGGAAATACGAATAACGTCATATTATGTTGGGAGAAATATTAATATTAATTCATTTGTCCTGTTAGGAATCTAAATTCGAAAGTTTTCCTTTACATTTTCATGATGTATAGTCGTGTCGTGAACAATTTGAGCATATTAGGATATTGTTGTACTTAAAGTATACTGCAATAAAACCTACTAATGTACTTAGTAATATGAATTAACGAGCATTTTATAATTTGACAATGTACGAGCACTTTAGCTTAAGATTTTATTGGGATTTCTATACTATTGTAGAGCAAAAGGTAGTCACTGAATATCACTACATACCTAGTATAAAACATAGTCGGTATTTTTGTCTGTTTGTTTGTCTGTTTGTCTGTATGCTTACATCTTTAAAATTACGCAACGGATTTTGATGCGGTTTTTTGTAATAGGTAGAGTGATTCAAGAGGAAGGTTTTTATGTATAAAAATTCCCGATATTCCCACGGGAACGGGCACAACGCGGGTAAAACCGCGGGGCGCTGCTAGTAGATAATAAAAACTGAAATTTGATTTTTGTTTGATCGCACTAATCGCAGCAACTACCAATCCGATTTGAATAATTCCACAAGTTATGGATAGCCACATTCAACGGGAAGGTTATAAGTTATTATTCATCCCGAAAATCCCACAAGAACGGGCACAAAGCGGGTAAAACCGCGGCTCGGTGCTAGTTACAGTATAATTTTATTGACGTGCATTTTAAATGAGACGTTGTTATAATATAGTCACTTGTTAATCATAAGAACAAAGGGTATTTTATTATTGTTTTGTAAATAATTGCTGTATGTTTTATTATCGTTATACATACATACAACGTTTCAAGGATTCACAATGAAAGAGGCAGTAAGTAAATAGAGATAAGTCAGACCTCGGTGTGAAAAATTCAGTTCAAAATGGATTAACTTAACAATTATACTTTAATATTTTTATTTTATTTAAGTCACATATGAAACGTAATAAAATGGTCACTCCGTTTAAAAAGTATTTTAGAGTCAATCATGAGCATGACTAAATATGTATGTTTGTTACTCTTTTACGCAAAAACTACTGTACAGATTTGGATGAAACTTTACAGTAATACAGGTTATACATCGAAATAACACATGGGATACATTTTATCCCATAATTCCCCCAGGAACGGGTACAGCGTGGGTAACACCGTGGGGCGCAGCTAGTGACTAATAATATAAGGTAAGGAACATTAAAATACACGAGATTGATTCTAGGTACTTTAATTCGGTATAAATTCAACTGTAAATTCTAATGACGAATGTATGCGGTCGTTAGCGATTACGCAATAATGACTAAATGGTTAAAACTGAAGGCGTATCGATCTAGTCTAGACAGACTGGAATTGTTTATACGTCTGGACATGTGCAGAGTAAAAATTTGAATCTATTGAATTCTCCGCACTGTATAGATAACTTCAGTGGGAGAGAGAGAGGTTTATACAAAATGAGAGTCTAAAAAACATAGTACTCAAGGATACATATGTTAAATATGCAAAGAATGAACAACAATTCGTAGAACGAAGATGTAAAACGTAAACAAACAATGAATGAACTCTACAAAAAGCAAATCCAATGATGTGATCCCATCAAAGATGTCTGAAGAACGTTTGTTACAGTTGTTTGGGGTTACAATACAACGACAAAATAAAGTAGGGTACACGTACCCATCGTTGGCTAGCAGCCGGGCGCGCTGTGTCTGCGATAAGGTGAACTCTGTTTGATGTCTGACAGTAAACTGGTCTCCTCTACCTCCGCGCGTCCTATATAAACCATGAAATAAGCTCCCCCCTCTCCAAGTGCGTCATTCGAGACACATTACTGTTCAACGAATACAGCCATGCTTGTGTGAGTTACCCTATTGCATTACTGTGTTTAACAATCACTGTGTGAGTAACGCGTCAAAACAAAACGCACACATAAGTAGGTTTTATTTACAAAGATCCCATGTGCTTTCTGATAATGAAATTATTTTAATATGGTACGTTTTAAAATTTAAGATAATTAGGTTAGTATATAATGACAATGGTACATACATAATGCTACTAATATTATAAATGCGATAGTCTGTGATTATGGATTTAATGTATGTATGTTTGTTACTCCTTCACTACGGAACGGATTTCGATGAAACTTTACAGTCATATAGGCTAAACATCAGAATAACACTTGAGATACATTTTATCCTGAAATTCCCACGGGGACGGCTATAACGCGGGTGAAACTGCGGGGCGCAGCTAGTATATGATAATGAAATGATAATAATAGTAGGGCGTGTTCTGTTTTCTAATTTGAACCGTTATCTATGATGGATTAATGAGCTAATTTAATTGGTAATTATTTATATATGTCTTTGGTGCATATACTCGTAGCTTCCTTCCCTATATCCTTAACTAGATACATACTATGTAAGTATTACTAGTATAATCATTTAACTCTTAACTGATAAATCCTGGCACTTATGTAGTGATCTTCGTAATTACACTCTTATTTCTTTCCGACATTTAAAATGTGACTTAATGTCGTCGTTTTCCAGTCGGAGACGATACCTTCTGAAGAGGAAAAAGGTATTTCATTCCATTCTTGCCCCATCACTGAATTCTTCAATGGAAGAAGTTGTGTTCGGTTGCCAGATCAGTTATGATAAATTGCATTTTCTCGTAAGATTTTTATGAATGCCATCTCCTTCCTATCCTTATCAAAATTGTCCAGCTCTTTCCGCCTTCGAGTCGCAGGCTGACCTGGGGCTTGCCTGCAGGCATCCTGGAATTCCCGCTGGCCATAAGTTCATCACTACATAGTATAAAACAAAGTCGCTTTCCGCTGTCTGTCTGTCCCTATGTATGCTTAGATCTTTAAAACTACGCACCAGATTTTGACGCGGTTTTTTATATAGATAGAGTGATTCAAGAAGTCTTAGAGTGAATCTTTATAAAATACTTCTCTATAAGATACTTACTTATTTCTACTATCAAATCTACACACAGGCACATTTCAATCAAAACCATAGCTACATACATTTGCAGGTATTCTTATAACAATAGACTTAACCAAGTTCACGTTTTCACCTTTACCTATCGATTTTTCTATTTCTAGCTATGACTCATATACTTCCAAGAACACTCACTTTGATCTACATACCATGGACTATAGAATAATAACGTCTATTGATTATGATAATGTCATTATTTCACTAATGGAAGGGGCAGGGCTTAAGGGGCAAAATCAGGGTTAAAAGGGCATTTACCTGACTTTGATTTAACCTTGAGATGTCTTTCAAAGGGTGGAAAGAACCCCTTTCAATCTTTTCACGATTTTAGTTGTAAGATATTTGTATAGGAATACAGTTAACTATGTATGGTACGAGACTGTACTTTATATATTGTATTCTTTGCATTCACTGAATATTTCAGTAAGTACAGTGCGAGTTAAGTGAGGTTAGCCTACTGCGGGTTGGAGAATTAATTTTGTTTCATAAATATATATTGAAAGTAGTAAATATTTTAGATATGCTCAAGATCTAGACATAAAACTATAGCATACCTAAAGTTTATGGATGTATTCGACGAGCTACTTAATTGTGATTGTGTTCTATAGGTTGATTTAAGTCAAAATTATTTAAAAAATAATTTGTTCATTAGGGTCCTCCGATACCGTAAACGTATTTGTGTACTAGCAGCGCCCCGCGGTTTTACCCGCGTTGTGCCCGTTCCCGTGGAAATCTTAGGAATTTTTATACATATAAACCTTCCCCTTGAATAACGCAATCTATTTTTAAAAACTGTATCAAAATCCGTTGCGTAGTTTTATAGATCTAAGCATACATAGGGACTGACAGACAACGGAAAGCGACTTTGTTTTATATGTACTAGGTATGTAGTGATGTATATAGTAGATATCAGTGAGTTAGATTCGATAATACAAGCTTAGATAGAGGCTCTATCTTACTTTGGTTGGGTTTTATTAACCGTTAGTGAATGATTTAAACATATTAAGTTTAATTACGTAATTAATTAATAAATTACGTCAATTAGTTAAGTATCGGTTTAATGGACGTCCCTGATCGTGGTAGTACTTATCTTATTATAGTTTGAACTTCTAATCTTCTTTCAGCACGTTATTCCGAGCCAATCACCTTAATTATGAATGGCCGGTCGCGTGTCTGTCTGTCTATGTGTGTGTGTAACACATGGAAATCAGCTGATGATAACAAGCAACAAAATAAGCCTGGAGAGCCAAGCGAGTGTCAACCTTAAACCTTGTGACTTACGGTTGATCAAATACGTTAGTATGATAAGGCCATAACACTCTTATTTTGCGTTGGTAATTTTCCAGAATGCCTGTTTATGAAACAAACTGCGCAGTTGGATTGGAGCTGTTTTTCAAAATAACTGTTTCTGGAGTTGGTTTGTAGTAAAGATGGTGTGTTTTATAGGGTTCCGTACCCAAAAGGGTAAAAACGGGACCCTATTACTGTCCGTCTGTCCGTCCGTCCGTCCGTCTGTCACCAGGCTGTATCTCAAGAACGGTGACAGCTAGACAGTTGAAATTTTCACAGATGATGAATTTCTATACCGTTTTAACAACAAATACTAAAAATATAATTAAACAAATATTCAAGGTGGCTTCCATACAACAAAACGGAAACCTCCGTGCGCGAGTCCGACTCGCACTTGGCCAGTTTTTTAGGTAATTGTATGGATTAGGTACCTATCTAGACTACCTTATTGTACATAAGTTACAGAATTCTGTGGTACGTAAAACCTATAAGTGCAAAAGGTTTGCCCATTCCTATGTATCTAAATTTAAGGATAATAAATAATGGTTTAACCAAAAAACCGACCTCAACATTGTATTATTTTAGAGCTAGCAGCTGTTTGTAATCTTTATAAAAACTAATGGCGACATAATCGCGAATCAATCATTTAATTTTTTAATTAGGTTAAAAATAAGAATTTTCTACAGGATTCAGATGTTTAAAATCGGTTCAATGATTAACTGCTATCAAAAACATGAATGCGAAAATTAAAAAGTTCATACTGTTTCTTTGCTTGTCAGGTGTGGGGTTCGAACCCACGCTCCCTCTCGGGAACCAGAGCTTAAATCTGGCGCCTTAGACCACTCGGCCAACCTGACTTGTGATGAGGGGTTTGAAATTATAGTTTCATATAAAAATAATGGGCAAAATGCCAGAACAATATAAATACATAATAATAATAAACCAATTAAAAAAAGATTGTATTAAACAATGATCTTCTTAGTGAAGGATGTCCGTCCAATGTCCATGTCCATTCAGCAGTATCTATAAGTTAACTTCACAAGGTTACTATAAAATTATTAAGTAGTTTCGTATATACAATGTTCAATATTTTCAACTAAAAAATAATAATAATGATAAGATAATGCGTAGCTATCGAACCATGTATTGCATGCACATGTTTTTGCATACGTAGATATTCATGAACAATGTTTATACTAGTAGCGCCATCTAGGTCACTATTCCAATAACTGACGTAAATGTAGTTCGACCTATTACCGCTAGGTGGCGCTATATCAACTCATTGAATAGTGACTTTCATAAATAATTTAGGTAGGTAGTTAACTACTGTTTTAATTTTAATTATTAGTAAATATATCGCTGTGGGCTAAAATTTCCACTGTGTGGCGCCCGGAGACAGCGAGACGGAGTCGTGGCAGACCACGCAGGCGGTGGCGGGGCGAACTGGACGCCTACAAGAGGGACTGGCAACTGGTGGCTTCAAATAGAGAATAGTGGCGGAAATGGGGGGGAGGCCTTTGCCCAACAGTGGGATAATACGGGCTAACATTAACAGTAAGTAAATATATATTTTTGTAGACCACGGAGTAGAAAAACAACCACAGTAAAATAAAATATTTTTTATTAAAAAATACACATTTCAATTAGGTACAAATTAAGTACTAGCAGAGACAAATATATACTGATCTCCAGTACTAAACATATTTAGCCAATTACAAAAATAAAGTGCAAGAAACTTGTCTGAGTTAAGAATGTGACTTCTTCTTCTTTCGAGTCAATGGCGCAAAGTAATTTTCAGTATTTATATTTTCCCGGACCAGTAATTCAGAAGAGAGAGGGCAGCGTCTGATGAATGTGACGACAAAATGTTTGTTGATCGAAGACAAAATGTATTGTATGAAAATCAAACATTTAGTTCAAATTTTTGCCACAAGGTCGCAGTGGCGTATTCAGGATTTTGGTTTGACCCTATGGAGAGGGCAATTTTTTATCTAGATTTTTAATAGGCATTTCTGATTAAGAAACATCTGTTATAAAGTTGATATTTATTCAGCTGTGTACCTACAACCTTAAAAAAAGCGCATAACAATTTTTATTATCAGGATCTGTTAAAGAGGGAACGCGAATTCTTTTCAAAAGCAGGTACTGTGGGTGTCATTTCTTTACCAGCAAGTTTGTAGCACTTAACAACAATTTCAAAAAAAGAATAGTAACACAGCCGTCATTTAGAACAACATTATTAAGACGGTGGTAACACTGGCGACCGCTATGCTGACCACGGAGGTGGTAGCAGCGTTGCAGCCGTCCGTGAAGCATTGGCAGACTGTCTCGAGATGGTCTTCGTTGTCTGCTTTGTAGCAGTCCTTGTGGTGCCGCACCCAGCCGCAGCCGCGGGTCACGCGCACTTCCGGCTCGTAGCCTTTGTGTAGAACTGGAAAGAAGGAATTTTTTAAGTTATCTAAGTACTTTACTAAATGAAGAGGTAAAACTTATAAGTTTGTATGTTCGAGCTAATTTCAGAAATTATCAGTCCGATTTCAATAATTCTTTTTGTAATAAGTTAACATAAAAAATGACAGAATATGCAAAATCGTGGCTTTCCACTGGTTACTCGAATACCTTTAACTGTCTGACTGTCAATAAAGTTATGAAACGACGCATTGTATTTAACAGCGTACTTAGTCGAGAATTTAACGAACGTAACTATGTTACGATAGTTAACATTTGAAACTACCCATCCTAAGTGTAACCTGTAGACTACAGTCATCTTTATAGATCTCGTTCATAGAAGCACCTTTGAACGCGTCTAAAAGCTATAAGGATTAAAGTACTTCTTCATAATCGCTTATTAATTAACAGCATTTTAGCTATCAAATGGTAGGTCCCTTTCCGACATCCGGCTTTTCTCCAAAGAGCAAAAGAGACAAATTTAGTTATAGAGCGTTTATATCTAGTAAATAATCATTCATGATAATAATTGTAAAGTATTAACATTCTGACGCTGGCTGCACACTCGATCAATGCCAAATAGATAATGCAAATACGCAAAATAACTACTGTTATCTACACTGATATGATAAGTTGATAGTGACAGATGAAAGTATCAATCAAATGATAATTGATAACACTAGAAAGACGCGCAATTTCTTGAGCACTGCTTTAAGAAGAGAATTACATCAATTAGTTAATTTTCGATTTAATGGACGTCTTTCAGTGCGGTAGATAGACATAGAAACGTCATCGTCTCGCTGGTCCATTCTAGTTGTTTGTGTATTGTTCCACAGGAGAGCAAACGCCTCTCAGCTAACTATTATATATGATACAGGATTTGGGAGTACCTAATCATCACGCATTTGATAAAAATCGCTTCAGCCATACAACGCAGAGAAAGCCTTTGCAATATTAAGCATGGGTTTAGTTAAAGAGAGCTTTATTCTTATAGACAGTTTCAATCGTCAGACCATGGCGGAGGCCTTTAGGTGGTCTAAAACCTTTGATACCAGGGTTGTCCACTAACCTACTCGAAATGAATGAGTGACCATTCGATAAAAAAAGGGGTGAAACGGGGTTGTATTTGTATACGTCTCCTAAAAAAACTTTAACAGAATTTATAGTAGATACACAAAACAATTTGAAATCATATTACCCCCATTTACGACTTCTACGCGAACGAAGTCACGAGCAATAGCTAGTCTAACTATAACAATTCACCGGTCGTTCTGTCTGTACAATTTACATAAAATTAGGACGACAAAGGACGTAGAGGGATTTCAAATATCGACATTGTGTTTGAATTTGAATTTGAATGAAGTGACAGCTCAGGAGCGTGCACAATTGACACATCCGTCGAGAGTAACGGACTGACAGTCGAACACCTGCTGTTATTGAGTGTGGTGATTATGCCTAATCCTCCTCAGTGTACTGATATCTTCAGTGAGATGAGAGGCAGCCAGCAGTGGGACTTTACAGGCTAATACTACCACTACCTAACCTTAAGGGTGGGTTTTTATAGAAGCGAAGCATTACGGAGCATAATGATCAATCACAATCTATTCCTAAGATATTTTGACAATTTAATGCGTTCACGGGTAGCATGAACACTGGTAGACATATATCTCTTGCTTGGTAGTCATATATCTCTATAGGGTTTAAACTTTTGTCTTGTCTACGGGTTATGGCGCGGTGTGTGCGTTCGACCAGCTATAAGGTTCATAATCGTATAATCTTTACTTAAAATCCTCCCCCGCTAGTGTAAATTTGTGACGAAGTGACTACCTGTCTCTTTCCCGCATCGCTTGCTGCGTTCGCGAACGCAATCAGCGGAGCCAGAACGAGACGGTTGCCATAATTGCTATCTCGCGCAACATAAGACTGGCGCGAAGATTTGAACTCAGGCGGCGACTTAACAATAATAATGAGCAATTTAAACAAGTCAATGTCGGAAAACGATCTCTTTGGGATGGCCGATGAATCTACTCCACCAAACTTCATTATGTTTTCGTTTTTGTTTCAAAAATATTGTATTTTGTAATATTAATGTGTAATAATAATGTGTAATAAGAAAAAAACAATAAGAAGACTGATTTTTAATTTTAACAATTGTTTTATTCACACATGTTAAAAAATATATTTTTATTTAATTCTATAATAAAAAATTTACTGGTTTCTTATGTTTAAGCGAACACTTCTCATTTTGAATTGAAACTACGTTTACGGATTCAAATTCAAATGCTCAATAAATAATTTCTATACGCCCGGGACATTTTTTCGGCTTCGAAATCACTAAATCAAGAGCACCAATAGTCGAAGACAAGCTTTGTATGCACCTTGGAGGGTAGCATACATATTTGTATACTTTGAAATGTCAAATTAGTCTCTGACGTAGACATAATATGGTCGTCATGCTCAAGGGCGTAGACATTTGTATACAAATGACGTACGAGACAAGACAAATCTACCTATGTCGCGCGATGCTCGTGGTAGCTACTGTAGACAAAATCGCGATGACGTCATACTTGCGCCATAGATGGTAGACATATTTTATGTCTACTTGTCATGCTACCCGTGCTGGCCGGCTAGCATAGAAACGAAGACGTATATATCTACTCTTCTCGAGAGATTTGGTAGAGAAACTGATGTTACCACTAATATATTGTCTGATAATTCGATGTAGCAACACCGGATTCATTCATTCAATTCTGTTGTTCATTCCACTTACTATCTTATGATTGACTGGAGCCTGGATATTGTATGATAGTGACATGTTTGACACATTTTTAATCCGATTAGTCTTCACTTGAGAGTAAAAACGAGAATTATTGACGTTACATTTAGATATAGAGATAAAACGAAGAGAAAACCTGTGTCTTCAGTAATATGCTAGCCGGGCTGATTGGTCAATTGAGCTCCACACCGCTCCGCTTCGGTTATAAGGAAACGCACCCTTACTCCTCTGCTACTTACTAGTCTGCACAATCTTCCTGCAGAAGAAACCGCTCTCCGGAGAGGAGTAGAGCCCTCGGCCGCAGCTGAAAGGCGGCAGGAACTTCTCCAGGGTCTCCCGGTCGTAGATGCTGGGGTCCAGGCACATGGAGTTGTTCATACTGTTGCAGTCGAAGCAATGGATGCTCCATGCTGGGAAAGTAAAGTAAAGTCATCGTTTATTTGCCTCAAATCATTCATTCTTTTCCAGTTAGGTAACCCCTTCGAGAATGGCCAACCCTAGTGCCGGAGTTTCTACTTTTTAGTCAGCCTAAGGCCTTGGACATGATCTGGCGATTGAAACAACCGGGACCGACTGCTTAACGTGCCCTCCGAAGCTCGGTAGCGCTCAGATAGAAATGCCACTTTCGGCCACCCATCTAAGTAGGGGCCGAGCTGCACTTTGCTTAACAATCGCAATGAATTAACATCGCGATTGTGAAGTAACTTGGCTGATCAATCTCTAAAGCAGATCCACCATTCCAGAACCTACATACCATCAAAACCCCAACAAAAACCCTCACCAGGGCCAAGAAAATTACTCATAATTAAAAGTCCTGAAACAGAAACAAGTAATGATGTAAATGGGCCAGGGAATTTTCCCTATTGATAACGGCCAAGATGAATTTCTTTACGTAACATCCTGTCACACACTGTCTGAGCTGGGCAAAGATATCCCCCAATCTTTCCACGTCTCTCTTTCTAGTGCCTATTAGGCCAAAATAATGAGTTAGATTCCATTGTAATTTTTTCGATTCATTTCAAAAACTTGGAGCTGTGGTACAAACTTGCGGTCAAAGACAAGCGATATCATATAACTTCAAAATAGGTTGAACCTTAGGTCATCGTTATCAATTGCTATCACCATATCGACCTAGCACTAGTTCTTAACAACAACTCAAGAACTTATTTGGAAGATATTTAGGTATATTGGTACACAGATATAATGGTACCTTGTGATAATTTTGTCTTGAGAACATTCAGAGTCACTGATTTATTAAAAGTGTAAGTATCTTCAGAGGATAAAATTTAATTTTTATAAAGCAAAATTTAATGTTCGCTGTTAAGTTTATAACTTCGATTGATTAAGTATTTAACAGTAGGTACACCAATTTCTTAATGTTTCTATACTAATACAAATTTTCTATACTAAAAATAATTTTGTATTTTTATGTTTGTTTGAACGCACTTATCTCTGAAACTACCAATTAGATTTAAATAATTCTTCTTTTAAAGGATAGCTAAATTCAACGGGAAGATTACAGGCCATTATATATCCCGAAATTCCTTCAGGAAAACGCACAACGCAGGTAAAACCGCGAGCGCTGCTAGTTTTCACTAAAATCCTATTTTTTACTACACACCTCACAACCTTTACAATAATTGTTTTGATAAAGTCGTTAAACAAATAATCTCTGAATCTCACCTGTTTTCACCACAAACATCATGAAAACGAACACAGCTGTTAAAAGCATTATTCCCTATCTCACAGTAATCCACTAGATAATACGAGTTAATTGAAGCCCAGTAAACACCGCACTGATGTCGGACAAAAACATACGAATCCAACTCTCGGTCCTATTCAGATACTAATGATTTTACAATGCTTTTATTTCTATAGTTTTGTTAACGACAAGCTTAGCTTAAAGCCTATACGCTTGTTAGGTATTCTACGCCGTTGCTAGGAATATATTTAGAACAAAGAATTAGATTTTTTTTGAAGATGTCTTTTTAAAAGACTAGCAGCGCCCCGCGGTTTTACCCGCGTTGTGCCCGTTCCCGTGGGAATTTCGTGAATTTTTATACATATAAACTTTACTCTTGAATCACGCTATCTATTTAAAAATACCCCGTCAAAATCCGTGCAGTGGTATTTGAGTTTATCGCGAACAGACAGACAAACGCGGCCGGAGACTTTGTATTATAATATGTAGTGATCATTTATTATAATATCTTCTTTGGCTATTCTTTGGCTAAGTACTAAATAGTTATTTAAGCCTATTGTTCCAATATCTAGGGGGTCTAGCTATTCTAGGTACATAGGGCCCACTGAATACCTTGATATGCAAATAATAAGAGTTTTTTTAGTCCTGTCCATGTTCGCTCATAATAAAAACACGTGTTTTCAGTTCTGAGCGAACAATCGCGATAAATATTTAGGCCATGTGCGAGCGAACATGTTCACTGAGTGATTTTGAGCAAAATTATAGCGAAAATAATTTCACGTCTGTTTTGGTTAGTGAATGAAACTATATTTTATTTAAAGTTTGCGTTTCGAGACACTTATCTCATACATACATGTAAGTCATATGTAAGTATATGAAACTGAAGCGAATCCTCTCAGACAGTTAAACAAACATTAGTTAATCTAGCTAGACAAACATCATCTATGTAATGAAATCATCTGCAGTTCTCATTAGCATTTCAAACTAATTTCATGGCCAGTTACAACTGAAAGGGCATTGATTTTAAACTTCAAGTTGATTTTTGAATAAGACAAATATAGAAAAAGTATTTAAATAATTAGTTACATTTCCAATTGGTATTTCGCATTCAGAAAGTGTCTAAAGAAATGAGTTAAAAATAAGATAATATTTCGTTTAAGGTTAACGTATGCAAGAGAGACGCTCTTGCATTATTCACATTACAATAAAACAAAATATGTAAATATAATTAACCATTTATTATTAACTTAACCTAGAAAAAGTCTCTAATATTTTCCCTCCAACTCCTAAATGCCGCCAAAAGCGCGATGACAGCTGTCATAACTGTCACTTTGACGTTCGCAAGTGCTGTCGCCGCGTTGCACATGTCCCCGAAGCATTGGCAGACGGTTTCGAGATGGTCCTTGTTGTCTGCGGTGTAGCATTCTCTTTTGTGCTTCACCCACCCGCAGCTCCGAAGGACTCTCACTTCAGGGGTTTTGTCCATGTGGAGAACTGTAACAAAGACGTCAGGATGTAGGCTATAGATAGAGGACATAGCGGTCATAGAAGGCACTTTAGAGCCACCTTCAACGCATAGAGCGGTTAGTTCGTTGTATGGAATACTTTGTTTTTTTAACTGCTCGATGTGATGTGATGCTGCCAAGGTTCTGGGAAGCGTTAATGAGGTCTTCATTCAATAAAGCCTATGAGCTCTTATTTTTGGGTCAAATATAAATACCGAAGCCTAGTTTACGGGTACATTACGACTTTAAACTTGGTTCGCTCGCTCTTTGCATAGGATTCCGAAAACAACACTTTAAAATTGGAAAGCTCTTTTAATTAGGTGGTACGTTCAAAAGAGCCTCTATGGGGCCAAAACTGAATAAAAATATTTGACTTTGACTTTGACTTTGAATTCATTTACTTCAAACTAATTTCCCAAAAGTTTATTCTAAATTTTGTCCAGAATAACACCGTACACGCACTGTTAACTGTTAATCAAACGTGTGTCATTAATTCATTAAAAAGATCACAATAGAAGCCGCCATGTTGGTTTGCTTTAAATTGGCGCGTCGGTTACAATAGAGTATAGAGCGAGGGTCAGAGATAGTAGTTACAGATAACTCGTTATTTCAATGTATTTCAATGAATGAAGGCCTATTTCATGTACATCAGAACGAATTAACAGTAGCCAACGATTGTGTTTCCATTCAACCGACTTTAATAAAGGAAGGTGGTTTGTTTGAGCGTGGCTGGAAAACAGGTGGTTACTATAATTTGTTGGTAAGTAAGTAGATGGTTTTCATTTTGATACCATACCTGTTTATTTTTTGTTTCTTTGAACGCGCTAATCTTAGAAACTACCAATCCGATATGGATATTTTTTTAACGGATAGCCACATTCAACCTGAGACTATTTTGCATACAAATTTCTACGGGAACAGGCATAACGAGGGTAAAACCGCAGGGCGCGGCTTGTAGTAAAATTTGCCTCGTTTAACGTTTCAACACTCACTAGTCTGCACCATCTTCCTACAGAAGAACTGCTTGCTGATGACGTTGGGCAGCGAGGTGCCGCAGTCCACCACCGGGATGACGGAGTGCATCCTCTGGAGGTGCAGGTCCAGACACGCAGAGTTGTTGGCGCTGTTGCAGTCGTAGCATTTTATAGATTCACCTGAAGAAAACGTAGGGATTAGATTCTCCCTGTTGCAGGCAAAAGACGCTGGCACAGTGGCAGTGAGAGCGCTTACTGTGTCGGAGGTTTCGGGTTCGATTCCAACCCGGAGTCAAAAGTTGGCGACGATGCCTTGGTGTCAATTGTATATTCATATGAAGTATAAAGTATTTGTGTATGTATATGTAGTATCAGTTAGTTACTCGTAGATTCCGTGATACAAGCTAAGATCCAAACTAACTTTGGTCTAATTAACCGTGATTGAATTTGTCAAAAAAATGATTGATTGTTCTGCAGTGAGGAGGACCACTTTTCAGCCTATATTGAAGGATTTTTAAGTATTTTATTTGTGACCCAAACCAAACCAAAACCGAAAAAAGATGGAAAAAGTTTGATTGAGTGATTTATAAAAAATATTAGGAAATTGAACAAGGCTCAAGATTTAGAAGGATTGGAAAAAGGTGTATTGTGTACGCTTTGTAAAATAATACGATATGCTTCAGAGATAGGTACCTACATTAAAAAAATAATGTAGGTGTTGAACTTTCTTTGACGTGTCTTCAACTAATCTTATCCTTTGTGCAAATTATACGACGAATAACACTTGAACCACTTACATGTATTTGAAAACATGATCGGCAACAAAACACTCAACACCACCTTATTAACACGACTCATTGTTCTAACGCCTGCAAAAAAACTGATAGCAAAAAACAACTTCGCAAATTGCTACAAAAACTGTAGGCGCTAATTTAAATGTTCTAACAAATACAAATACTCAATCAGAAATAGTTAACTTTAACCAAAATCAGAGTGATTAAACTTTTTTATATAAGGAAGTTACTTCGCCTTGTAAAGCTGGCTGCCAACTGGCACTCCTCAGGCCCATGATAACTTTATAACTCTGCACTGGGATGCACAACAAAGGGAATAACTGGTGCAAGTCAGATTTAATTCCTTCAGAAAGGTAAGGACTGACGGAAGCGTTTAATAAAGGACTTGGGATTCAGTTTTGTCCAGATGACCTAAATTTTCAGTGTGCGTCACTTGTAATCGATCCATCTTCTACGTAGTGCTAGTTCCACTATTTGATAGTACATTTATAAGAAGAACTTTGGGGGAAAAAGTCCCATTAAGTCTACGGTAGAACTGTCCAGTAGAACAGGTGGGGATGAAGGCTAAGGGGTGGAAACGTTAAGTGATCTCGCTCGTTCAACCTATAATAGATACTAGCAGCGCCCCGCGGTTTCACCCACATTGTTCCCGTTCCCGCAGGAATTTCGCGATAAAAAGTAGCATATGTCCTTTCTCAGGCTCTGGACTAACTGTGTAGCAAATTTCATTCAAATCGGTTCAGTAGTAAGTGCTTAACGTTTTCATTTATTGAATACTAGTACCGCCCCGCGATTTTACCCGCGTTGTGCCTGTTCCCGTTGGAATTTCGGGAATTTTTATACATATAAACCTTCCTCTTGAATCACTCTATCTATTAAAAAACCGCATTAAAATCCGTTGCGTAGTTTTTAAGATTTAAGCATACTGAGGGACAGACAGACAGCGGAAAGCGACTTTGTTTTTATGTAGTGATGATGACTATCTTCTTTTTTATTTTTTTTACTATATAAAAATAAATCGGGTTTACCTCCCTGACGCTATAACTCCAGAACGCACGAAGCGATTTCCACGGTTTTGCATTCGTTGGAAAGGTCTCGGGCTCCGTGAGGTTTATAGCAAAGAAAATTCAGGAAACTCCCACGGGAACGGGGGCGCTGCGGGTGAAACCGCGGGGCACAGCTAGTGTATGTATGAAAGTGTTTTCTAATCATATCACTTCATTCAATGACATATGTTGATAACAGTGTTATTAATATTTTAATCTGAAGAGTATTATGTAGTTATTTAATACTAGCAGTGCCCAGCGGTTTGGCATGAAAAACACATGAAAATCCGTTCAGTAGTTATTAAGAAAATCAATGACATACCTACAAACAGTTCTCATATCTTCAGTGAGATAAGAGGCCCAGTGGGACATTACAATCTTATACAGACAGACAGATTTTGGTGATTTTGTTTGAGACGAAGGGTTCCGTACTATATTATCTATTAAAAATTATTAGTATCGAGCAAGAAACGGTAAAAAAATCCCGTTTGTTGTATTTGACCCCCTTGAATATTTATTTTATTTTCTGTCTAGCTATCACCGTTCTTGAGATACAGCCTGGTGACAGACGGTCAGACGGATAGACAGCAGAGTCTCAGTAATAGGGTCCCGTTTTTACCCTTTGGGTACGGAACCCTATAGAACCGCATAGCAACTGTTGGAAAGGCGCCCTAGGTATGTTATCTTTAGTTTAATGAATGTACCAATAAAATGTTATATTTGTACGAGTTCAACTTCCCAGAGCCGGTCAAGGTCCAGTTGAAAACTTCGGCACGTTGTTAATAATGGCGTATTTATAGTTTACACATTTTGCATAGTTTACGACCCGACGCTGTAACCTTGAGGTTTTCTGGTTATCGTTTACTGTTGAATCTGAGAGACTGATGTCCATCGACATAGGAACTTTTTCGCTTGACTTCGTTTAGTTAGTGAGCGATGAACACGAAAACTACTGAACGGATTTGCATGAGAGTTTGATCGATAAAGAGTGCGGACTATGAGGAATATTTTGGGGTACTTTTGGGGTATTGAAAAATTCCCTCGAGAGCGGGAACGGTGTGAGTAAAACTGCGGCATACAGCTAGTCATTACTTTAGTAATATAAATGCAGAATTAATCCTGTCTTCAACCATAAACTACTGAACCAATTTTGATAAAATTTAGCATAAAGATAGTTTAGACCTTGAGAAAAAATATAGGCTACTTTTTACGCTTCGGCCACTTTCGAAACCAAAGTTCGAAACCAGTTTCCAACTAAGATTTTTTTTTCTTCCTTCGAAATTGGTTTCGGTAAAAGAATAATATGTCTCTTTTCGAAATTCGTTTCGATAAAAGAATACATTTCGTCTTTCGAAACTATCAAATCATAATTCAAAACAATCTTTTTAGACGTGTAAGAAGTAATTTAATGTCCACTAACACAGTATGAAACCTTATTAATTTAAAGGACATACATTGCCACTATCATTAATTTTTGCTTTTCTCGAAAACAAAAAAAGGAGACTTACAAATTATTATTCCGATTAATAAAATCATAAATTCCATCATTTGAACCCCAGAAGATTACTTTAGATTTTGAGAAAGCTGCAATGCTAGGGATTCGAGATGTTTTTCCAATGATCGAAATAAAGTTATGCTACTTAAAATCTGAAGTTAAAATCAAGTATCAAAAAGAGACACGTAGCTCGTTGTGCGGGCTTAGCCCGTTTGCCGCAGCAGTTTATAACTAAAGGATACAACTATGTTATGAATAAAAGCCCAAATGGCATAGAAGTTCAAAACTTTAACAGATATTTTAAAAGGCAATGGTTTGAACAAAACAATAATAATTTGTAAGTCTCCTTTTTTTGTTTTCGAGAAAAGCAAAAATTAATGATAGTGGCAATGTATGTCCTTTAAATTAATAAGGTTTCATACTGTGTTAGTGGACATTAAATTACTTCTTACACGTCTAAAAAGATTGTTTTGAATTATGATTTGATAGTTTCGAAAGACGAAACTGTATTCTTTTATCGAAACGAATTTCGAAAAGAGAAATATTATTCTTTTACCGAAACCAATTTCGAAGGAAGAAAAAAAAATCTTAGTTGGAAACTGGTTTCGAACTTTGGTTTCGAAAGTGGCCGAAGCGACTTTTTATCCCGAGTTTCCCATATCATAACGCAGGTAAATCCGTAGAGGTCAGTTGTATTATAGTACAAATTAAAAAAATACTAGAACGTTCAAAAGAGCCTCTTTGGGACCAAAATTTTATAAATAAAAAATAATAAGCTTTGTAATATGAGCTTAGTTAGACCATAAAACAAGATCCAATATTGAGGTACATATAAAGGGCGTTGCCAGTACATTTAAAGAATGATAGGGATTAAACGGTGTCTGGTAGCGTGTCCTAGATAGTGTCGCGGGAAGTGGAGGGGGCGAGGGGAGGGGGTACGGACAGGGGCGCGGGGGGCAGGAAGAGCGCGTTCTCTCAATTGAATCCCGGTGTAGGTAGGCTAGGTAACGCGGCGTAGGCGCTGGGACCACTAGATCGTGATTTCTGACATTTGATTATTCAACATATGGTTTGATTTTTACGAGGTTTTCGTGATATCTAACAAACAAAAAAATATAATCCAGCAGTGCCATGCTTCGCACTACGTTGCTATATGCGCCAATGTACAAGTTGAGCTATGAAGCAATAGGACCGTTTTCTGATGCTAGCATACGTAGCAAACCTTCACAGCTCACATCCGTAGCACGCTTCTGTAGCATTCACCCGTAAGAAGTATTCGTAGCATGCATCCAAACGCAGATCATGTTTGCAGCTCTTAACTGTACTACACATCCGTAGCACGCATCCGTAGCACGCATCCGTAGCCACATCCGTACCACGAATTCGTAGCACGTATCCGTAGCACGCATCCGTAGCACGTATCCGTAGCCACATCCGTACCACGAATTCGTAGCACGTATTCGTAGCACGCATCCGAAGCACGCATCCGCAGCACACAACTTAGCAAGCATACAGAAAGTCGTGTTGTTTACACCATTAATAACTAGGGAACGGCTGAACCGAATTTAATGATTTTTTTTTATTTTATTCCTCTTTGTCAGGAGTAGGATAATGAATAAAAATCCAGAAATTCTTACGAGAATGGGCGCGGTGCGGGGCACATCTAGTATTTTTTATAAAAACAACCAGGCTTTATTAAGAGGAATCACTAGAGCCGTTTTTCCATACAAACGCTGTCCCCTGTTTCCTCCCTGGATAATGCCGGTAGAGTTATACTTTTTTTCCTGAATATCTATGGCCACTATTATGATGTCCCTATGTTTTCCTTTTTTTTATAAATAAATTATTATAAGAGATATGAACGTTCAAAAACCTAAAAAAATGGCCAGATTTTCCGCTGTGTTCAAACATCCAGAAAAAAAAATTGGCTACATTATATAAAAAAAAAAAAACATAGAAACACAGCTCAAGCCTTTCTTTAATTTTGAATGAAAACTATTTAAAAATCGGTTAAGTTTTGGAGAAGAAATCAGGGGACAACGAATCGTTGATTTTCTGTTCTTTACATAGGTATTTTCAGTCCAATCTGCAGTTGTCTCTATCGCGCTCTATAGCTGCTTGGTCGGGCACCGCGCGACAGCAATAGATTTTACAAATACCTATTTTTCATTTCTCTAGCCCTTGGTGTATCCTCTTAAGGTTTCAGTAGAGAGGGGTCATCATAAATCATCATCATCATCATAAATATAAGAGCAAGGCTCTTGTCGGTGAGTCCGATGCAGACTTCCCCATCTATTCCTATTCAGTGCAAGCTCCTTCACATCTCTATACGACATGACAGACACTTTTTCTTTTATATCATAAATCTCTATAAATAGTTGTTTCGTAAGTAAACCCAGGTCACCTTCGTAAAGACCCTATAACTCCGGTGCTAGGCACCGCTAAGCGATGCCTCCACCAGTTTTTCTTTATGATTCGATAACTCATGATGTAACGTATGTCTGTTACGTAAAGCAGATCAATATGGAAGAAATACGGCTTTTGGTAATGTTAGCCGACTTCAAAAGGAGGTGTTCTTCTTTCAGCTTGGTTTTGGTGGTAATAAGGCAAATTTATTTCTGAGTATCCAGCTTTTAGTTCTGTTAAATCTTTTTGTTTTATTTTTTAACTAGCAGCGCCCCGCGGTTTTACCCGCGTTGTACCCGTTCCCGTAGGAATTTCGGGATGAAAAATAGCCTATAACCTTCCCGTTGAATGTGGCTATCTATTACAAAAAGAATTATTCAAATCGGTTCAGTAGTTTCTGAGATTAGCGCGTTTAAACAAACAAACAAACAAACAAACAAACAAACAAACAAACAAACAAAACAAACTCTTCAGCTTTATAATATTAGTATAGATTCGTTTTTCGATTTATTTTTCAATTACATCTATTTTGGGACTTTTACACTAAGACATGTCAGTCCCATCATGCCCTAAATATAAAAATACTAAATAAAATTCAAAACATTGTATTTGATTTTTATTTTTCTTCCTCTTCTGGAACCTTTTTCTCTTACTTGTATTAAGCTATTGCATAGCTTCTATCGCGGGCCTTGAGCGCGGGGACCGAATCCAGAAATTCCGTAACGAAAAAACCTCACGCTCCCCATTAACGCCATCTAGTGATACAAAAAATAACTATGCAATAGCTTTACCGCGGCAGTCCCCGAGTGCCACACGTCTTTTTATTTTGTTAATTGTTTATGTAATACTCTATTCCAAAAATCATTTCGGATCGACTGAACTGAACTTACTGCACGGATTTGGATGAAACTTTTCCGTGGGTACGGGAACATCGCGCATAAAACGTGGTAATAATATTTTTTAATTATTATTTTTTATTTTACTTTACTTAAATAAAGTCCACTAGGATCCAGTATCGCCACATCCCAAACAGGATACCAGCAATGTGATCGGAACGGGCGCGCGAGGGCGGACAGACCAACAGCCGCTCCGCCTCTAATGTAATGATCTCTACGATCCAGACTAAGCCGACTATTACCTATTTGGTTACCTGGAACCGATGCGCTGAACATCTAATCTTATCTTACCAAAAAAAAATTAAAAGTTCAAATATTTCATTTAATGCTTCTATTTGTAACAGATTTTGAAAAATAAAGTGTTCTGAAATAGCTTATATGTTTTAAGTAGCAGCGCCCCACGGTTTTACCCGCGCTGTGACCGTTCCCGCAGGAATTTCGGGACAAAAAAATTGCCTTTAACCTTTTTGTTGAATGGCTATCCATTACAAAAAGAATCATTCAAATTGGACTGATAGTTCTCCCGAGATTTAGTGAAATGGTTTAATATTTATGAAAAGATTTATGCTATGAAAGTGGATTTGTGCTAGGGAAGCCAGATATGGCTGCATGCTATGTCTTCCCGCTATGCTATTCCTATTGTGACTCAGAGACGCATCTTCCTTGTATAGCATAGCATTGGAAACGGTCACATAGCGTCATAGCTTAGCTTCAGTATTTTCTTAGCATAACTTCTTTGCGTAGCTCTGGCTGGAATGCACCGTAAAATTCATCGGAAAATTGCCGTGTCCAAAACTGAAACAAAAACATTAATAGTAAATAAAATAAAAAATAATTACACTATATGTTTTTTATGCATAATTTACTTTGAAGTCAAGTTCTTAATTACACCTCAAATTAAAGCTTAACTAATGAACAAAACTAATGAATATTTCTTTACGGTTTACCCGACCACGATAACAGAGGGTATATAACCTTTATGCGTAGTTAAGTTACAAAGTAAAACTAAGTTCCTCTAAAAAAAATCTATATATGTACATAGATGTTATGTTTGTACATGAGTTTACTATCAAAGTCTAACGACCGATCTCAAAATACATATTATATTATCACTACTGGTATAAATTTTATTGACATTATAGGGATAGCTACATTAAATGAAAGGGTTATAAGCTATTTTATCATCCCGAAATTCCTACGGAAACGGGCAAAACGCAGGTGAAACCGCAGGGCGCTACTAATGTAGAAATAACATAAAAACCTGAGATACAGCCTGGTGACAGACGGACGGACCGCCGGGCAAAGAAGTCTCAGTAATAGGGTCCCGTTTTTACCCGTTGGGTACGGAACCCTAAAAATGAAATGCTTGTTCTACCTTTGGAATGTTCCTAGGAACGTATTCCTAATGGAACTTAGGGACGTTATACTAATCCATATTTCTTTCAGATTTTCCCAAACACTCAAATTTTTTCAGTTTAATTATTTTATTTTATAAAGCACTAGCAGTGCCCCACACCTTTATCCGTGTTGTGGCTGTTCCCATGGGAACTTCGGAATGAAAATAGCCTTCAACCTTTCGATTGAATGGGGCTAATTATTTAAATAGGACTTGTAGTTTCTGAGATTAGCGCTTCCAACAAACAAATAAACAAACTCTTCAGCTTTATTATATTACTAGCAGCGCCCCGCGGTTTTACCCGCGTTGTGCCCGTTCCCGTGGGAATTTCGGGAATTTTTTTACATAAAAACCTTCCTCTTGAATCACTCTACCTATTACAAAAAACCGCATCAAAATCCGTTGCGTAATTTTAAAGATTTAAGCATACAGACAAACAAAAAAAATAGCGACTTTGTTTTATACCATGTAGTGATTAGTCTAGATTTTAATTGTACCCAACGCCCCTCTAGTATTTATGAGAAACTCAACCAAGGACCAAGGAAAACACAGTCCTAAAAACCAGAGACAACTCGTTCCGCCAACCAACGAGGTGGCATTACGAAACATATCCTATCCTATCAGTAGCTCCCGTAATTTAGCAGGTATTAAGGCAATTGGATAACCGCTTGTACCGTAGCGGATACGTACTGAATATAACATCATAACTTAGCGTGTAGTACTGAACTAGCTCAGTTTTAGAAGACCGACCGAGTGAGACGCCAGACTCGGCGGGAAAAACCAGTGCGTTCCAGTATATCCCAAAATGGCGGTAGCTCACATTTGCTTTTTGGCGGTAATATGCAGTTTGCTACAACAAGGTTCGTGGTTTGTGATTTTTTTGTGTGATTAGGGTGTGTTTGGGCTGGGCTTGTGGGCTTGGCTGGTGGCGAGCTCACTTTATCTCCTGTTTTATGTTTTGTGGAATATTTTGAATATTATTTGTCTACGTTTAGGTACTATCTATATTTATTTATTACTCCTCGCTATGTGTTTTGCACATTTCTAGTAGAGAGAGGCATATTTCGCCCAGCAATATTTGCTCTGGTTCCATCTCTTATCAGTAAGAGTAGAGAAGTAGAACGAAATAAAATGTATCAAAATATTTTACACATCTGTTTATAATGACGGCGTTACTTGGGGAAAAATATATCATTATTGTTTGTTGATTAAATAGTATTTTTAATTTACCTGTACAAATTAAACATCATTTTAATGATGGCCCTTATAAATGTAACTCTTTATATAAAAGTATCATAAATCCTGAAATTAAAATAAATAAATATTTCATCCTACTAATATTATAAATGCGAAAGTTTGTAAGGATGGATGTATGTATGGATGTATGGATGTATGTTTGTTGCTCTTTCACACCAAAACTACTGAACGGATTTGGATGAAACTTTTCAGTAATATAGTTTATACATCAGAATAACACATGGGATACATTTTATCCCGAAATTCCCGCGAGAACGGGTACAACGTGGGTGACACCGCGGGGCGCGGCTAGTTACTTAATATTTGCTACTCGAAAGGAAGAAATATTTAATGTGAAACCAACACTTTTCTATCTAAACATATCCAGTCCATACTCTTAAAAGCCAACGTAAATAATATTTGCCTTCAGTTACAAATATTATTTAAAAATTAAGAGTTTATTTCACCTAATCTTGGATTTAAAATCACCAACCCGTATAACGCAAGCGCGGTGATTATGCCTAATTCTCCTCACTGTCCTGATATCTTCAGTGTCATTCATATTTGCCCTTTAGTGAGATCCTATTGGCCGAAACCACCCTATACTTTCCTATGGTGATGTACTCGTAGAGTCTGTGATTGACTTGACATATGTACAGTATCAGTCAGTGGATAATATTACCCCCCCTCAACCAATAGGAGGATAATAAACTGGGAATCTTGGAGGCCTTTGCCCTGCAGAGGGTCACTTCAGGCTCTTATTAAAATAACCATAATATTAACCTTTTGGTGTGGGAAATATTTTATTCTAATTTATGTATAAAATGTATGGGCGCGACTCCAACTAAATTTGGGAAAATAACGTAAGCTCGATCTACAAAATTTCACACTAGTGCCATCTATTGGGTCCCGGGAGGAACTGCCTAAGGAGGAACTATAAGCTCTACCTACTTGAATGACAGAATCTAATATTAATTTAGTTTTTGAGAGCATTACTTTGTCACCAATTATCGTATAAAGTAAGGCAGGGGAGAAATAAGTTCTTATAATACAAAGCGACAATTTAGTTAGAAGGTTTCTTAAGTAGAAGCACCCTACAGTCTTCTGTGACCACGATCTCTTAAAGAAGCTGAAACGTCAGATATAAATATAAAATAAAAGAGTAGTGTATACGTACACGTAATCTCAATTCAAAATAGGTATTGTAGTTCAATTCGTCGAGTGGGAAGTTGCATCCTCAATTGTCCACCTATGATGTAATACTGTGTGAGAACCTGAGCCAATGAATACTAGGACTGGTATGAGAGCAACTGACAAAGGATACATTGCATCATGGCATTCAGTGTGGAGTAAAGGTGTGTTTAGGTTTGGATATGAGACTCTACGCTGAGATAAATAATATGAAGTACGGTAACAATGGATATACTAACTATATACTAACCAAGGAATAATATTTTTCAGTATAAATAAAAAAAAAACTATTTTGTTTAAATAATAATAATAAATATTTTATTTTCACTCACAAATTTAGTTAACAGTAAGCTTATGATTAGACTACAATTACAACTTATAAATTTTTAAAGTCTTGGTAAAACACCTCCTACACGACGAACACGGACCTAAGCCAAAAAATCACCAGTTAGATTTGACAAGATATCTTTGACTGTGTTATGATGAGTCATATAAACCCCATTGCTGAACAAAGGCGTCTCCCCGTTCCTAGCATCTCTATCCGGGACCAATTGAAATATATTAAAAGTTAAGTATTAGCCTGTAATGTCCCACTGCTGGGCAAAGGCCTCTCATCTCACTGAAGATATCAGTACAGTGAGGAGGATTAGGAGTAATTACCATTCTAGCCTAATGCTGGTTGGTGATCTCAAACTTGAGCCATGTTTGAAGAGTAAGAAACATGTTTTTTGCTCGACCCGAGAATTGAACCCGGGACCTCAGTCTTGGCAGGCGAGTGCACTGCACACACAACTAGACCACCGAGGCGTTATATTATGATTCAAAACTATCTTTCCAGGTTTAGCAATAAACTGTTACCAGTGCAACAGCCACAATGACTCGAGGTGTCTGCTGGCGAAGCTGCCGGACTCCCTGCGGCTGCCGTGTGGGCCCCAGGACGTGATGTGCCGGAAGATCTCCCAGGTGGTGGAGTTTGAGATGAACGGCATGCCTCCAGACTCCAGGGTCATCAGGGGCTGCGGCTGGGATGACAGCAGTTATAAGGTGGGTGGTTAGATGAGGGGGGAAATATATTGGGGTACGACTCCAATTCCATACCAGTTATAAGGTGGAAACTAGTTTAGAAAAGGGGGTATTGCGGGGGGGATATTGGAGTAGACATCAAATTAGACAACAGTTATAAGGAGGGTGGTAGATTAAAAGTGGGGGAAATATTGTATAAATATTGTAGTGGGGGAGGTTTGAACTAAATGGAAGCACTTTGGCCTAATGGGAAAAATAAGACGATTTCATGTCAATAGTAGCTCTTGTAGGTAAGGAAGGGATATGGATAAAACAATAGTTAATTGGCCATTAGTTATACCAATACAATAAAGCTGAACCAGAGCCCCCGGTTATACCCGCCTGCTGCCCGATCCCGAAGGATTTCAGGACAAAAATAGCCTGTAACCTTCTTGTTGAATGTGGCTATCTATTATTTTTTATTTTTTTTATTTAACCTGTTGTGTCCCACTGCTGGGCAAAGGTCTCCCCCAATTCTTTCCACCTGGATCTAATTACAAAAATAATAATTCAAATCGGATTTGTGGTTTCTGAGATTAGCGTATACAAACAAACAAATATACAAACTCTTCAGCTTTATAATATTAGTACCTATAGATTGGGATCCAGATGAATTTCGAAGACACTGGACCCAATCGATTCTTTTGTGCTCATAGAGTTATATGTTACACAAGACCCTAATCCCAAAAACCCTAAACAAAAAATGCATGACGATAATGAACCGGTTTCCTCTGCCAGGGTCGATGCTACCAGCGCTCAGGGTTCGGTGGGAGACAGGAGGTGTGCTCCTGCCTAGAAGACGGCTGCAACTCGGCGTCTTTACCCGTCGGGGCAACCGCGCTCATGTTGCTCACATTCGCCCTACTAAGGTTCTACTAGCTCCACCAATAGCCAATTCACACTCGCTGAAAGTACAAAACAAACTGCCTTAGAAGAATCTCTATCCAAAACTGTTCGATTCGTCTTCTAGAATGTTCTAGATAGTCAAAATACTGCCAAAAATGAAAAAAGCTAGTGTTTACCAGCAGCTTTGTATTAATTTACTTGAAAGGCTCAGTTATATAATTTTAAGCCTAGATGGATCCCTTGTGTTACACCATTAGCTGCCAGTTGTTAATGAGCGACGAGAGTCTGTAAATAATGATAATCAACACGCGAGTCTCAATGTAAAAACTGTAGTAAATGTTATAATTAAAGTGTTAAAAGTATTACAACATATTGTCTTATTCTACCGATGCAGGATCTATTTTCGACTTTTGTGATTTGTACACAATATTAACTTATTAGGCCGGTATCATACATGATGATTTCGATCCACGCTTTCGAACCACGCTTGCCTAATGTGGGCCAAACCCGAGGCATGTTTGAAAAGTAGTATATATACTTAATCCACTTTGTAAGATTTTAAGCCGTCGATTAAACAAACAATTTTGCGTAGTTCATAACCTGCCGATGATAAATAATGCGTTAAATTGTAAATCGTCTGTACAGTTTACAATCCGTCGACGGTTTATAAAAACCAACGGCGTTCACAATGTTTCCGTAACATAGATGAAGACTGCACATTTTCAACGGGAGATTGAATCCTGCTAGTATTATAAATGCGAAAGTTTGTCAGGATGGATATGTACTGTATGTATGTTTGTTACTCTCTCACGCAAAAACTGCTGAACGTATTTGGATGAAACTTTACATTAATATAGGTGTACCCCATGTGTTATTTGATTTTTTATCCCGAAATTCCCGCGGGAACGGGGACAACGCGGGCAACACCACGGGGTGCGGCTGGTATAAAAACTGTTATTTCCAGCGTACTGCTTAGCAACAAAACTCACACAACTTTTTCATCGTTAGACCGAAACATATTAATTTGAAACATTAAATTGCCTCAGTTAAAACAAATAAACATTTAACGTAAAAATGTATTTTCTGAAACATATTGGAGTGTTAAAGTGTAAATGAACAGAAAGGGAGTATCAATTAGATTAATACCAGAGGAAACTTGTCTTGCCTGTAGGTATGTATGATTTTTATGGTTGATTCGTGAGTTTATGTACAAATACGATATGTAAGTGCAAGGATTTTAATTTTAAAATGCGGTTTAAAGATATTAAATTTTATCTTAATTTTCTTAAATAGTTCGATCACTACTCGGATTGGTGGCCGATAGAATGCCGATAGGGCCATTTCTATGTGAACTCTACCGTGCTTCGGAGGGCACGGCTTCGAGAGCTGGTCCTGGTTGTCAACCATAATAGTCAATGACTGAAAAATCCAAAACCCGGGTTGACCGAATCTATTTTTTACTTTAATGATGATATTACCTATATGGTAATTTCCTTGTTGATTCAAAATTGCAATTTTGAATTATCATTGACTTGTTTATCATACTTAATCATAATTTTTATTGGATCAGTCGGATTAAATCGCACGGTAGGTAGATCGCACCTATAGGCCTATTAAGTTAGATTTTAATACTTTAAAAAAATATAGTATAAACGAACGCAGCGAAGAGCTTTCTACCTCTATGGTGTAAACAGATCTTTACAAACCAGATCTAACAAACCTCAATACTCTTACCAAACAAAATCAGTTCTTAACTAGATTAAGCCTGGTGTGTAACAAGCTGAATGACCGTATTCCGGTACAACAATGAGGTATTTCCTCTGAGTGAGTCGAAATGGCGAGTGATGGAACGGTGGTGGGTACTCGGAGCTCTCGACATGTGGGCGCTGTGCGTCTCGGTTCTGGTGCTGTGTGCAGCTCAGTATGGTAAGTTGGACATTCATTGAAGATTTTATAATAAAAAAGAATGTAAAACGTGGTAGCCTGCTGCAGCTAAAAATGTCCTATCGCTGGGCAAAGGCCTCTTTTCTCATCGTGGTGCCAGACGGTGAGGAGGATTAGACGTAATCGGCTTATTTTCGTTCGTTAAATAATGAAGGAAGATATATGTATAATGAGAATTTAATGGTCTGATCATTAGGTCTAAATAATATTTGTTAAATAATGTAGCCTTTTTTAAATCTTGGACCTAAAAAGAGGGATGATTATTTTGTGTGACATTGACAGTGACGTGTGTATGAGCGTTCGTGCCTGTCTGTCTGTCAGCGTGTGTATCTGTGCCATGATAATTCTGGAGAGGCTAACCGATTTTGTACGAATTAGTACAAAAGTATTGAATTTCATTTACGTTTTTAGTATAAATATTTTTGTTTTCATTTCAAACTATTACAAGCTTTATAACTATCTAACATTTTATATTACAAAGATTTTAGGGCCCTATCCTAAGGCGATTTGTTGCTATGCAATAGGGATGCGGTTGCGCGTCCATACAGTTGCTAGCTGTGTCCCCCCACATAACCACGATTAAAGGTCGATTTATATCTACAGACATTGAGTGTGGCAGACACGTGCCGTGGCAGACAAAATGATATTCTTCCATACAGTAACTATTAACGTATTTATATCTATCGTAACACGGCCGTACAGACGCGTACAGACACGTGTCGTGCCCGGCCAGTATTCTCGGAAAGAATATTTTGTCTGTGCGGTTCATGTCTGTACGTGTCTGTGGCTCCTTGCCGGGCAGTGTGAATAGAGTATCGGAACTACGTACACGTGCTGCCAGTGAGAGCGGACGCCGATGACGGTGTCTGTCGGTATCCGGGGTGTCTGTCACGGCACGTTTCTATACGTTACATATAAATAAATGGTGTCTGTCGGTGTCTGCCACGGCACGTGTCTGCCACACTCAATGTCTGTAGATATAAATCGACCTTTAGTCGTATCGCAAAGGACCTAAACGCCATCACTTCTTTCAAGTTTGTAGCGTGTAAGATCGCTCCTACAGCGCGTTGCAAATGCGATTAACGCGTTAGTAAGAATACTGTCGACCATCGCCACAGAAAAATCGCCGTGGGCACATTTCGAATTATAACTTTCTGAATGATTACCAAATCCCCTAAATCTAGGGTCCACTATAAGTTGCTACGAGTGCAACAGCGCCACCGACTCCCAATGCTCCGAGGGTATCCTCCCCGAGGTGCTGCGGCGGAACTGCTCCGACCACGACCGCGGGGTCACCCACACCCTGTGCCGGAAGATCATACAGCACGTGGATTATGGAGTGAACGGGAGGCAGCCAGAGAGCAGGATCATCAGGTCCTGTGGGTGGGACGACTCCAGGTATAAGGTAATTACGAAACTATTAACTAGCAGCCACCGGCGCTTCGCTTCGAATGAAAGGGCCACCCTGGTAAAGGGTAAAATTTCGCAAAATTCTTTCTTAATGCTCACTCACATAATAAGCCCTGTACCAAATTTCAAGATTCTATGCTTCGGCTGTATGTTGATATACTATAGGTCAGTCAATCAGGTTTGCCTCTTATATTTATATATTAGTTAGTAGTTAAATATATTTAGTTATAAGCTAAGGCACCTCACCACCAGTTCGGCTACTCTTTGCTATGCTTTATTATTTATCAAAATAGTATAGTAACGTCGTAAAGAATAGCTCTATGGAAAGACATCCTATTACATTACAATAGATTAGGTCTCAAGGTCTTTTTATAAGTAGTAAGGAAGCAGTCGTTTATATTGTAATTTAAGTGTGGGATGCGGGATCTACAAATTATTTCAAGGGTATCAGTTCATTCTAGTCGTCAGGATAGGAAGGATTCGTTCGGAAAAGAATTATCCGAAGGGAAAGTTTGATCATTTAGGCTTGATTGTGAGCTAACGCTCCAGGCATCAAGCCATCTTGGCTAAAACTATTTTATAGACAGATTGTTTAACCACATTTACATGTAATATACTTATAATATAATATAGCAGTGTCCGCGGTTTTACCCCCATTGTGCCCTTACAGTACCTGTGAGAAGTTTGGAATGAAAAGTACTCGGAAATCTTCCTATTGAATCATTCTGTAAGTCGGTGAAATCCGCATGAAAATTCGTTGAGTCATTTTTGAGAAAATCAATTAAATAGAGACAGACACCTTTTGGAGACTTTGTTTTATAATATGTACTTATTTTTCCATTTACCATATCATAGCCAAATTAGATTTTTTTCTGTGTTGTTTTTCTTTTTTAGTGCTCGTGCATGCCAGTTATTATCCATTCCCAAAGTCACTAGGGTCACACAATAGATTACAATCAATCCAAATCTGATATTGCGACTTGCTTGACACTTAATTTAGTCTATTTTCCCCATTTAAATGCAAATAGAAAAGGCTAAAAATATGCAAAAATGTCCCGAAATAACAAGTACTTGTGTTGACTAAGTGTATTGACCCAGACCTCGCGTGAAGTGTTGACACTGTTCGCAACAATCTAAGGAAAACAAGCCCATTGACCTTGCACACTACTTGACATACACACACATGGTTAGCATAATTTAGGTTATTTTTGGAGACATATTCGGCGAAAATATTGTAAGGAGACCGAGTAAGTTTTGTGAAGATGAAGGTAAAACTTTACTAAGTTTTATACTGTTGTTTTCTTATTGTGTAAAACGAAGTATCTGAGAGTTTGGTGAAGATTTAAGTCTCTATAAACTAAGCATTACCAGCTTCAGAAGTTGATATTAATGATCCGTCCGTGTGGTGTATCCTCTATGTATAAGGGACCTTTTTCACGACAGATATACCAGTACTACTGTATACTTAATTTGGTATCCACCATACCAAACGTGGCAAAGCAACGTAACAAAGGGATGATGGTAACCATCAATCCTTAATCTTACATTAGATATATGCATAGACAAGCAGCGCCTCACGGTTTTAACCGCGTTAGGTTAAGTTAGAGATTCCCATGAGAATTTCGGGATGAAAAATAGCCCATAACTTTCCAGTTAAATGTGGCTATCCAATGCAAAAAGAAATTATTCAAATCCTACTGGTAATTCCTGAGATGAACTCGAACATACAAACAAATAAACTTACAAATACCTCTTTGTAATATTAGTATAGACGTATAGATAACTAGCTGTGCCCCGCGGTTTCACCCGCAGCGCCCCCGTTCCCGTGGGAATATTGAGATTTTTATTCCCTATAAACCTCACGGAGCCCGAGACCTTTCCAACGAATGCAAAACCGTGAAAATCGGTCCAGCCATTCACGCGTGATGCCTTGACCAAGGAAAACGGGTTTCATTTTTATATATATAGATAGATAACTTGTACCCTGAGTCTGCTATACCAAGACATACCACCACACTGTCCTCATCTACGGATTACGACCTTATCTCTACTTACGGAAGTCTCACATTCATGTACCCAACTTCTGCAGGGTAAATGCTACCACCGTTCCGGGTACGGCGGCCGGCAAGAGGTGTGCTCCTGCCTGACTGACTACTGCAACTCCGGGGACCACTCCATCATCAGCACCACTCTCCTCATCATGGCACCGACGATAGCAGCCGCCAAGTTATTCTCCCACTGAAGCCATCACAACCTTCTAGTCGCTTTTATACTTCTCGCTTAAAATAGACACAGATAAATATAGTTACGTTGTTTTATTTGGAAAACTTATTTTTCTTTTATAATTTTATTGAGGAACTTACACTTACTTTCATATCTTATCTTTTCAGCAATCTGATATCTTGCAAGGATTTTTGCCTGCAATAATGTGTCCTAGGTTAACTTTAATTGTTGCAAGAGTCGGTTGGGTTGGATAACATACATTGAGATATGATATACTAAGGATATACTAATCCTAACTAATATTATAACGCGAAAGTAACTCTGTCTGTCTGTCACGCTTTCACGCCAAAACTACTGAACCGATTTGAATGAAATTTGGTGCACAGTTAGTCAAGAGCCTGAGAAAGGACATAGGCTACTTTTTATCGCGAAATTCCCGCGGGAACGGGTACAACGCGGGGCGAGGATATAATAGGATTTGCCACGGGTCTCAGAATTTATGCCACTAGGACATAATATTGCAGCTGCCCTTTTAGATACTTACAACTGTGCCAACACTCAAAATGATTATGAAAAAAATAAGACCTTAGATAAACTATTGCTACGAAGAATAAACTTCGTGAATAATAGTGTGAATCTACAAGAGGATTAAAAAGATGAAGTGTGAAAGATAAGTTAGGAGAGAGAAAATTTGAAGTAAACGTTTTAAACTTATATTAAAGAGGGAAACTTACTTATATGTGGCAGATACTTGTTGAAATGGAGATAACCAAGAGTCAACCTCGCTAATTCTCCTTCTCACAGAGCAGGAAACAAAGAGATGGCCCTGCTTTAAGAAATGCTCATTTATAAAGGATATTAGTAGGTATGAAATAAAACACGTGGATTTTGGTTCATTAAAAAACCACAGATACGTATATAACTAGTTGATTAAAATTCCTTGATTATAAATTTATAACTCAATGTATATAATTGATATAATAAGTTACTCTTTGTATGAAAATATTAAAAAGTATTTTGACGACAAAGCACCGACAAAGTCATACGTCACTGAACAATTGTTCTCAAGATTGTTCTATAGACGATCTATGTATAGACTAATTAAAAAAACAATTAAAATACAAACTAATTACATAATGATCCATGGTATTTATATCTTGAAACTTCTACAAGAAATTAAAGGGCTTTTTGTTAAAGAATAAAGAAATACGTGTTTTATTTATATCGCTTCATCAGTATGTATTGAAAGAAGTAAGTATTAGGCTCAAATTAAAGTCCTGAAACTTTAGAAAGACCAAGGAATAACGTAATGAAACCTACACCAATGAAAATACAACCGCTTTTCACTTGAAACCAGAAAAATCAAATATTTTTAGAAGATGTCATGAAACAAATGAAGGAAATCATATGGTTCATTTCAACATTAATTGGCAAGTCACACATCACTCGGGTCAACTTGTGGAAAAAACACTATAATGATAAAAAAGAACTAAATAATTTAACAATTTAGAGAATAAGGAAGTTAGATAGTCCTCCGTAATCATCTGCATCGAGTGAAATATATACTATTACATAAGATTAACGAGAATATTGAAAAATATAGCTTTTTGACAATCAGGTTGTAGTTGAAAATCAAATAATGTTTTGAGTATTATCAGACCACCTGGCGCAGGATACTGGCAGGGACAATTCAGTGAGTAAAACTGCCCTTTGTTTAGCCGTAAAATTAGATTTTGACCTTGATCTTCAGGCACCACCGTACCCCAATATAGCAAATAGACACCGACTAAGAAGCTACCGCACAGTAGACTCTCCAAAAAAGGTTGCTACAAGCAGAAGTTTACCAATTTTTTAATCGAAAATTGGCAAAATTTCATCATCTTTAGCGGCACCAACTAGATCAAGTTCATTTTTCCATCTGCATTATGTCAATGAGACAATTTGATCGGAAAAGTCACACGAACACGAGGGGAGGTATTTTTTCCCATTTCGACGAAATCAGGTAATTTTTTAATAGCTAACTTTTTACGTAATTCACGTCAGCGTTTTCACACGTCGGTACATGTCTTGACCTTTTCAAATTGGACGTCCATAAAATCGATATTTTATGACAAAATATCAATTTAGTTGAATTGTTTCGTATTTATGATGCCAATTCACTTTTCAGAAGTGAGATACAGATAACCGAATTGCGTGACGTAAAAAATACGTGTTCAATTATGGACGTTTTGGAAATGCTTCCGGTAACTGTATAAGTTAGAAATATGGAGTCTGAAATATCCTCCGCATTGACTGCGATTTTTAAAAGCTTTCTGCAATCGTAAACTACGTCTTCACCTACCAACTGGCTGAAAGAAGAACTAAGACAATTCCTCGCTTTCTTTTCAAACCATTCGGCTCACAGGCAGCAAATATGGTCGGATGTAACTACGATTAAAACAGTTGATTTTATGCAGCGCCCTGGTTCACCCGCAGCGCCCCCGTGCCCGTACGAATTTCGGGATTTTTATTACTTTTTATTAAGATAAAAAGGAATAAGTTCCTGGCGAAGATAAATAAAATAAAAAAAGAATCATTGAAATCGGTCCAGCCGTTCTCGAGTTATAAATGGTGTAACCAACATGGCTTTCTTTTATATACATATAAGTACATTTTTAATTATAGGTTTTCCCTTACCCTACTCTAGTTAGTCATTTCCACTATTCCAAGCAAACTTTAGCCTTTTTTAATATTAGATTTAACCTTCGATCTTGCTACATAGCTACATATAATACTATAGTAGTGCTCTTCGATATTATCCGCATTGTGACCGTTTCCGAGAGAAGTTCGGGAAAAAATGATAGCCTAGAACCTACCTCTTGGATGTCCCTATTCAAAAATAAATCATCGAATCGAACTGGCAGTTCCGGAAATAAGCCTGTTCTAACTTACAAAAAGTCAAACTTCATTGTATAGATGTTGATATGTGTTGGTGTTGTAGGCATTTGCGAGCCCAATGCAAGAGTATGGCGGAGCCAGCAAGCAGGGGGAGTTCCGCGAGTCCGGCGAGGGGCGGGGGGAGAGGGGCGCGCACCTCCCCGACTACCAGTCGCAGTATGTGATGCAGAAGTCCTACGGTAAGAGATTGAGTACCAGATGTCTTTATAACTACAACTAGCAGCGCCCCGCGGTTTTACCCGGTTTCGTGGGAATTCCGGGATGAAAAACAGCCCATAACCTTTTCTGTTGAATCGGACTGATAATTCCCGAGATTAGCTCGAACATACAAACTTACAAATTTTACCTCTTTATAATATTAGTATAGATAACGCCTTTAGGCCATCGGTTTAATCTGGAGCGAAGTAAAGCGAAAGGGATCAAACAGGGAGGAATGAAGAATTCTTATCTTTGCCACAGCAACGGTAGAGGCTTAGTGTAGGGCCACATCTGCGGAACGTACGGCGCCGAACCTTCCGCTAAATACGCTCGTAGTGTATTTCAAGTTATCTATGACACATCAGTACGCAGCGTAATTTCGACTGATGTGTCATAGAGCGGAAGGTTCGGCGCCGTACGTTCCGCAGATGTGGCCCTACACTTAGGTTTAGGTTGAAGGAAGGTTCTTACTTCTAACTACATAAAGTTTGCAGCCAATCAAGAGGCTGATAATAACACAGGCATGGGGCAGTCTTCAAAGGCGCGATATATTTGAAAATCGACATGATCTGAGACTTTGGGGCTTTCCTTCAACGAAATGCCCAAAGCAAGGGGGAAGATAAGACTTGCAAGGGCCGCTGATGATAAATGATTTAAATACAAATGCGTAGAACCGTTTTACCCATGACGAACGAAGTAATGTAGATAGAACTTATTTTATTTTATAAGTCTATGTCTGAGGATGATGTGTCTTGTGTGATGCAATTTGACCAACGAATTCTCCATCCCCATGGCGTCAATTACGGATTATAAAAGAGTAATGTTAAAATTATGTTTATGATTATAATTTGATACCTATATCTTAGATTAGGTACTTTATATTCCATATTAAGATTCGTAAGAAAGAGATTGTAGTGATGTTGAAGCTCAGTGGTTGAACTAAGGGTGCAAGTTATTAGAAATTATTTATTACCACTTAGTATATATATTCTATGAAATAAAAATACAGTCACTACCCTAACTATGATAATAACCGCCCTCGTATTAAAATTTCCGCGAAATAAATTGCTCATTTTCGGAAACTTCAAAGGTACTGATTACCGATTAATATAAGGAAGAATGAGATGCAATAAAACTGAAAATATTCCAATAACATCGATGACTGAAGCCAATAAACTTTGTTTAGTATTGACTGATAACAAACCAATAGTTTACTAGAAAGATTTATTGTTTTAACTTCTCAGAAATAATGATAACGCTTGTTGATGATGGTTCCATGACGTGGTATATTGATGAATAGACGTGTTTTCCTGTTTTAGAATTACTAATTGTGAACTAAGCCTTGCTTATCTAGATATAATATCACTATCTATCCGTATCTGTTCAAAGTATTTTCCAAATTTCTAAGGTCTTTTTTCTAAGCTTTGTCACTCTCGATGAATTTAGTCATATTTCTTGATGATATGATATTCCCTTTTCAGGATGTTCCAGCAAGGACATTTCGGAGCAGAACATGGCGACGTACTGCCGCGTGGCGACGGGGATCTTCGAAGCTACCACCTCGAACCAACAGTACCAGAATCCGAGGTAGGACGGACTAAATAATACAGAAAGTAGAAAGAAAAGACAAAAACCAATTATTGTTATCGTTCTACGTGATATGTCAGTCAATGGCGAACCTTGGGCTTAAGCTCGTTCATGAAATCGGATGTGGCATGCGAAATTTTGTTTTGAAAGCGCCCAATGCCACTGACCATCAGCATTGAATGGATAGACCACCAGGGCCGATGGCACAAATTGTGAAACAATTCGCCAGTTTCCATCATGATCCATTGTCGAGAGACAAGTGATTAGTGCAATTAAAAAATCTAAACCTACTTTATATAAATTCTCAGCATACCTATTGTCAACAAGTGCTACCGATCTAAACTGTTGCAGGTACAACAACCCGACAACTGCGCCGTCGTTCAGCTCGCCCCCCAACTCGCCCCTGGTAGGGGTGGTGTTTGACCCGTCCTCTCCAAACTACTCCGGCCCTGGCATGATCGGGGAGCGGGGCTCCGACCGCCGCCCGCAGAGCTGGTCCAACCAGGAGCCCATAGGAACGGGTGCCAAGAAGAAAATAGTGAAGAGCCAAGACAAACGTCATTCCTACAACACTGACATACGATACCACGACAAGTATAAAGACAATGACACTGACAGAAAGAAACAGGAACGCAACTTAACCTCCGAGTCTACTTCCAGTCTTGACTTCTTCGCAGAGGGCGAGCGCATGGTCTCCGAACTGTGCAACATACCAGACTCGAGGACTGAACCTAATAATCAAAAGCAAAATCAGAAAACCTCCAATCAGGAAGAGGATAAAAGCAAATCATCCAACTCTTCCGAGATCTTACTCAATGTGTTGGATAAGATCGTTATACACGATCAGATCCCGAATCAAATCGTACAATTGGCCATCGAGGCGTGCACCGACGCGGAGAACATTGCGATCGCGCACCACAACAGACCGTGCTTCAAGAACATTCACTCGATCTGCGCTAAAACAAGGTCCAACGTTCAGAAGCCCGACAGCGCCGTCGCCAACCTACACTCGCAGGGCATACCCTGGGTCATCAAAAACTTTATATTTTCTTTTGTAAGAATCTTAGACGGATGGAAAGGTGTCAAAGAACTTCTCAGTGAAAAACACGACACGTTTTCCAGAATTGAAAACAAATATTACAGCCCTAACATAAGGGAATGTTTTGTGCAATGGCAAGCTGTCACCAAAGAAATGTTGACTCACATCTATAAGACATTCAAGTGCCTCGATCATGGATTTACAATGGAGCAGAAGAGTTTTACTCATAATTACTACGCGACTAACTCGGCGGCTCCGCGGCTTCAAAATCAGAACAAGTTCCAGTCGTCGAAGTCTCACGTAAGCACTCCTCGTCCGGTGAACGCCTCGCCTCAGCCTTTCAACGCGGTGCAACCTCCTTGGGTGCAGTCACAGTCACAAAGCACTTCGCAAAGTTTCAACGAAGTCCCGTGGCCGATACGATCTAGTATCACTTATAAAAAGTTCCCTGTCGTCCCACCGCCAAACTCGCATAACTTCTACCCGTTGAACGATCAGAACGATATAGAAGCTTATCAGAAACAATACAAATGTGATCCTTGTAACGTGCGCGAGGCAAAGCCGAGACAATCTTGGACCATCACTAACGTCCCGGACTTCCGAGCTCTCGAGGGGATGTGCCACGCGGAGCAGAGGGAGCTGTACAATCAACTGAAACACAAGATGGATGCCGAGCTGGGCAAGGCGCCCGGGCAGCCCATCATAGGGAACATGCCGTGTGACTTGCTTCAACGTAGAGACATGGAGTTGAAATCTAAAATGATACCATTGAGTCACGTCGAGAAGAGCTTGATACCAAGCATGGCAACGGCAGCCGAAATACGAGGATATGTGCAAAAAAACAACAGCTGCGGCGACACTAAAGAAGAAGCTGATTTTTTTGCGGCGTGGGGTCAGATGGTCCAAAAAGAACCTAATGATTTTATAACTCATCACTCTCACAACGTTCAGATTCCGTCAAACGTTGTGATCTCCAATAATATCTCTGGCCCCGTGCAATTCATTGATGCTGATAATGATGAGTTTCACGAAATATCGAAAGTGTACATGAAACCTGGAAGTTACAAAGTGCCTATAAAGCCTTCGGACCCTATATCGCACTACCCGACCCAAGAGGTCGCCTTCGAAAGTGTGATGTCTGAAGACTTGAAGATGAAAGCCCCGTTCCCACCGGTGACGCTGGCCCCGCAGCCGAAGTACAACCTCGAGTCGTGGCCCTGCCTGATGCCGAGACGCAACGACGACTTGTTCGGCGAGGAGCAGAAAAGTATTTCAAGGCAAGGCTACCCCTGTCTGGACATGAGAACCGCTGATACGTTTGATATCTTCAATGCCATGACTTCCGATCGGGCTTGGGAAGCGGCCAAACAATCTGCGCCCAAACTTCTTGACTTCATTCATGAAGGATCTAAGTCTGATACGGCCCGACTGTACGACGCCTTAGGATTGAGTACCAGCGACGAGTTTACTGATGATTTCAGACAGATTAAGTTTGGTACAGAGAACAATGGCGCCTGGTCGGGCTTGGCTTCAAATCACTTCATGTCCAAAGACTTGACTTCGCTCTGGAATCAACCGAATAACAAGGCTGATTATCTGTTGAAGGATCAGAGCATGTTCGCTGAAGATAATAAAACGGTTGATTCTGAGGGAAAATTTTCTGAGTTAGACGATCACATCGAGGCTGCGGACGTGAAACCTGACGAGTCGAAGGGAAACCCACGATGTCCAAGTTTCGACCACTCCGGAAACTACGTACGAGACGAAAGTCAGAAGAAATCAACCAAATCGAAAGTGTCTGCGTCCGGCATGTGGTACCATCCCAAGAAGAAGAAGCCTCTACCTACAAACATTGTGAAGAAGTTTGAGAATGTCGTGAACAATTTGTCTCAGTTGTGTGAGGCGGCTTTCATTCAGCATGACATGGATATTAAAATGGTAAGGTAGAAATGCTCCCCTACTACTTCAGTAGAATATAACACTGTTGTGTATACAGAAATCTCAGGACATACTAAGTCAACTGTTCCTCTTGTTACAGGCTCCAAGGTTTTACGAAGTAGTGAAATATCCAATGTGTCTACACGACATCGCGACTAAATTGAAGAACTCTTCCTACAATGAGTACGAGCAAGTGGTGCAAGACTTTCGGCGCATCTTCAACAACGTGCGTCTTTATTTGAAGGTTAACATTACTATTTCTACTTAATTATAATTATTATATTCTTCTTTTACCTAAAAATCTTCATACAATGTTGCTTTAGACATGTTTCGAGATGTAAAATGTATTTCAGAGTTATCCCGATTCTGCCATGAAGAAGAACGTGAACAAAGTCTCAAATGAATTCGAGAAGTTGTTGAATGAGGAGTTTCAGCATAAAGGCGAGTCGAGGAAGGGGCAAGAGCACCCCGAACCCCTAGAGAGGAAAAAGGAGGGCAAAGACGATCAGAAGGACTCCAAACACGAAGACACTGCCAAAAAGAATGACAAGACAGGAGACGACAAGAAGTAAAGAGTCATCTCCCTTGATTGACGCCGTCACACATCGTTACCCATACAACCCCTCCCATCTCATACAATCCCCCCACAAGAACCAAACCCTCTTGCTACTCTTTCACCATTAAAATTATTCTAGTGCCATTTTTATTTATGTTTGTTTTATAATTTATTTATTTATTTGTACATTCGTAGCCGTGTAATAATCATTTTGTTAATATTAAAACTATTCACCTCTTATCATGAAATAGGCAATGTAATTCTAGTCATTAACGATTTAAAGAATATTTTTTAAACAAATGTCAGTGTTGTCACCGGATCTAGAGTTAAGATTATCAATTTGTAATAAGTGCTTGCCAGTTTTGATATGAGTTTTACGAACGTTTCCCGATGGTACGGAACTGTCACTTCTTATTTTGTTTTACCATGATTAGTTTTAATTTTCCTTGATTTCCTTAATTTCTCATTCATATTTTCAATGTATAAAATGAGCTGTTGTTTTTGTGTGCAGAAAAACATATTTGTTTTGATGCGACGCCAAAAAAATAATGTCGTTGTTTTATAATAGCAAAGCTATCGGTCACTTAATGAATACAAAGACATAGATATTAGTTCTTTTTTATCTCTATCTGTGATGTATATTTAGGTAAAAGTTGATTATTTGAATCGTTATTCACATTTGATTACTAGTTGTATGGTTCTGTTGACATGCTGTATATAATTTACTTGATTATAACTAAAAACTTAAGTTTTACAGATATATGAGTGCCTGCGTGTACGACTGATTCTACTGTGGTTACTTTCGATGCATAAGAAATATAATTGGTATAGAATATTTGATTGATTGATGATGTGTGAGGTCCTGTCTGTCCGCCACCTCGTCATGTGGCAGACACATTGTCATTGTGAACGTTTCTTATGTCTCGAAATCCCAAGATATGTTAAACATCCATTTTTAAGTAAATTTGTTCATTTGGTAACCCTCGCGTTGGTATATAAATGTTTTTTAATTAATTTTTTGAGTCAATTTTACCTGCCATAGAAATAAGTGAATTACAAAAACGTCTCTATTCGTGTGTATGTTTCGATTCCTGATTGGTTGTAATAAGTTGAGTATGTTCAAATTCAAAATTTCAAATTTGAATTTGATGACGTTCGGATTAATTTTAAGTATTCATTAAGTTGTGATTTTATTATTTAACTTATTTACCCTAAAATTATGGCAAGGAAATCCTATGATAATAAAAGAGTTGATTTTTTTAATTTATTGTTTTTGTTGTATATGTTAACTGCCTACATTGCACAATCTTACATGACACGAAGTACCAAAAACTGCGATGCGACGTCGCATCGTTAAAATCTGCGAGCTTCCTCGACGAATAAAAGCAATAATTTTAAACTTGCGAATGCACATCGCGTCGCATCGCAGTTTTGTGTACGAGCCCTAAGTCTGAATTTAGTCGTGTATGCAAGTATGTGACAACTATGACTAAATTCTTTGATACACCGCATTCCAGGAAGGATTAAAATTAGGCACACAATTGACAAATACTCTGCTAGGTACTTGCAAACCTATTCCTATTATTCCAACTCAATATCACATTTTATTCTTGTGTATTTCCAATTCCAACTATAAATGACTTGAATATTGAAAACAAGCTCTTTTGAAAGTGAACCGTTAGAGCGTTTCCACATTATCCGATCCGATATCGGTGTCGGACGCCGATAGCCGACATCCGATAGCCGATAGACACCATGTGCTATTTTTACATATTTCCGATAAAATCGTTCCGATACGGCCATTTGCTCGATAGCTTAGTGCGTGCAGGTCTTCATGGCAGACTATAATAGAGAACTTTATTTGCTGTATCTTTATTTGAGACTTTGAGACGCAAAAAAAGATCTGTCCACAGACAGTATTGGATATATCCCATTGTGGAAGCTATTTTTATAGATTCAGAGGGAGCATTTTATACTATTTTTAGCAAGCTACAAAACGCACCTAGAAAGCTTTTTAATTATGACAACCAAACTTGTAAACTAGCATCGGGCTCTACGCACACTGAGACAATTTAGATACACGTATAGCACACATACAAACATTATCGTCCGATGGCTCACGGGCGTCCGATGGTGCCGCCAGCATATCGGTGTCGGCTCCGATATCCGATATCGGGCCGGACAATATGAAAGACAGGTACATATTTCATACATTTTACTTACCCCGATATCGGATCGGCGTCCGATACCGATATCGGATCGGATAATGTGGAAACGCTCTTATACCCGTCAAAACGGCTGAACCGATTTTGATGAATTTAACATAAAAAAGCAGTAATTTGACCAAACGGGGCTTTGACAAAACGCGTATTTTGACTAATCTCACTTTTGACAAAACCATGTGTGACCAAACGCGGCTTTGACAAAACGCGTGTTTTGGCTAATCGCACTTCTGACAAAACCATGTTTGACCAAACGAGCCTTGGACGAAAAGCGTATTTTGACCAATCGCACCTTTGACCATAGGCGGAAAATCCCTATAGAGTGAGTTATTCCATCGAAATCCTTTCTACTCATCACTAAACATCACGTTATTGTGTGACCGCCATTGCTCATCGAGCCATGCGTGAATACTAAAGAGTTTGTCAACCGTTGCTCCTGGATCCTGCTTGAGGCTTATGATTCATGGATTCTTATAATAATTTATTAGTTTTTAATTTAAGTTATTTTCATGGTTCACTCTTAGCTAAGAGTACCCCCCCCCCCCCCTTAAACAAATACTAGATCCGCGCCTACCACCATAGACCTATGTAACGTATGATCCGTGGAACCCAAACGCTACATAGAAGGAAGCATAGCAAAGCTCTGGTGAAAAGGCATATACAAAGTATAATATGTACGGATATATTATAACCGGAATACCACAGGAGAAACAAAAGTAAAAGTTCTCTTTGTTCTGACCTTTGGCTACAAAGTATCAAAACATACCGTAGGCACATCTACATATGAGTACCTACCTAAACTTGTATTTATCTAGTAGAAAGCCTACACACTACTTGTTGGTTCTATCCGTATACAAAGAAAGTTGATAATGATGGTACATATATACCTAATTATGTACCTATGTAGTGGAAGACACAGTTCCAATGCCCCCAATAAAACCTCCAAATTCAGTAAATAAGTTCGAGTTCTCTCATTGAATTCTACAAGCGTATTGGTCACGGTTTAAGTGAATTATTAGCTCAAATAACCGTAATACCGGTGAATCGTAACTAAAACTATTATTGAAATTATATTAGGAGAAAGTCGTAGTAAATCGATCTTTTGTTTGATTAGAAAGAGCTTCGATCAACAATACCATAGATTTCGGGTCAGCGCAAATCATACGGCCAGGTACTTATCGGCTCATTTGAAAAGTGAGCCGATCTTATATTTAGTGCCCTCGAACCACAGCCAATGTAAACACGTATCACAATGCCGCAATGTTTATTTAAAAGTTGCAAAAATAATGGCCGGAAAAACAATTCAACGGCCGGAGTGTCTTACTTTTGGTAAGTACATGTAGAATAAGTTATATTTTAAGCTAACTAATAAATAATATCAAATTTTGAAAAAAAATACTGTTTTGAAGTCACCGATACAAATGTTTGGCCAACGTTGGCGCAACATTTTGTGAAACAGAACAGCAAATCCATGGAGTAGATTTGTAGTAATAATTTATTATATATAATTAATTTATTATAGAATCATTAATTGCACTGAACTGTACTTTTATTATTAAGATTATAATCATGAATATAAAGATGTGGAATATAAGTATATTTTTATTTTTGACATCCAGCGATAGACACCTTGGCCAAAAACATACACAAACACAACAGAACACTAGCAAAAAAACAAGTATGTATACTATCAAACATAGATAGCCCAAAACATAAATAATTTTAAGTAAACTTTTACGTGCATATTACAAATTATTTAAGTGTTCAACACGACTCCATTCCATCTGTAGTTCTTCAAAAAGAACGAACTGTTTTAAAACGTTTTTTTCAGGTTGGTAGTAAACAAAATAAGCTGTCAAACCGGACAGTTTTTAGCTTTGATTTTGTACGTGACCCGACATCTATGGTATTGTTGATCGAAGAGAAAGAGCGTTAAATCTTATTTAACTTTAGTTTGTGGACAACCGCGGTGCGTACAAGTCTTACCATAGACTTTCGTTTCGCTGACATCAAAAATAAGACCTCCATGGTGGATCTTTAAACAATAAATGGGCGGGAAACTTCGGCGGGAAGTATCCGCGAAAAAAAAGAATTAATTAGTTCATGCATTCTGTGGTTACAATCTCGTGTAAATTAAAGTTTGATCTAACGATTATTTATATAAGTTTTAAGTAAAAATATTGAAATGATCTATGAATTAAGTATAATCTAGTGTAAATAACAGTTTATTGCTTTAGTCCATTAGTGTTTCATTGATAAAATTAACAAATATTATGAAAATAAACAAAGTTTTATTAGTGTTTACGTATTTTCCGTTATTGGAGCAGTAAAATAATAAATGTGAAATATAGATTAGTTTCCGATGAAAATAACTCGCTGGATGTAAAGAGGGTAAGTTTTATTACTTTCCTAGAAGGATATCAACATGTTATATATTTTTGTTGGTCATCATTTTGAAAATAATTTAGATATTTACATAACGCACGTGGAAATGCAAAAAGTTTTTATCAGAATTTATCTCCTATCGGCGTTTAAAAAAGGAGGTACCAAAATGTAACTAGGACTTACCAACATTAATAGTACCTATTGGTATTAACGTACAAAATACAATTAAATTAACAAAAAATCAAAGTTTGGGAATATTCTTTAGGTAGCAGTACCCCGCGATATTGCCCGCGTTGTGCCAGTTCCCGTGGGAATTTTGGAATAAAAAATATCCTTAAACCTTTCCCTTGAACGTGACTATCCATTTCAAGAAGAGTTTTTCGAAACGAAAGGTATTTATAGCCTCAGAATAGCGCATTCAAACAAACAAAAAATCTAACTCTGCAGCTTCACTACTTAGTATAAAACAAAGTCGCTATTTTTGTCTGTTTGTCTGTATGCTAAATCTTTAAAATTACGCAACGGATTTTGATGCGGTTCTTTGTAATAGGTAGAGTGATTCAAGAGGAAGGTTTCTATGTAAAAAAAATCCCGAAATTCCCACGGGAACGGGCACAACGCGGGTAAAACCGCGGGGCGCTGCTAGTTATAATATAAATAAATAAATAGATACCTACATAGATAATAGAGAAATATTATTCTCAAATAACCCACCACCTAACCTAAGTGTTACCTACGAAGCAATCAACTAGGTAATTAAACCTAAGCCTAGGTATAAAATAATTAGGTACCCAAATCAAAATGACCATAAAAATAGGTAAATCCATATTGTTTTGATTTCAATCTATTATTAGTTTATTGCTTGTTATAATAGTTTATCGCATCTGATAACAGATAACATGACTAACTTTTGAGTGCTATAAATAATGAGGAATACTGAAATTGGCTTCAGTTTTGTGTTCAAAGGAGACAAACGTTAATAACTACTAATAAGTAAAAAGTGAAGTTTGTTAGGACAAAAACAAATGTACGTATTTTATTTATTAATTTAATTTAATTTTATAGTGATTTTCGTTACGATACAATATGGAGAAAGCTCAATTTTTGTCTTTTGCATTTTCTGCATTTGCTGTAAGTAAGCATATCTAGTCTTCTGCATACTTTATGAACACACTTCTTTAAAATTTTCCTCATTACGAGGATAATATTATGGTTATTACGAGGATAATATTATGGTGGATTGTCAGTACAAGTATTGCTAATTTTATTAAGCGCCTAAATATGTCTAACATACAAATGACGTGTGTTTTTTAAGCGTGGTGATAACCTTATCCTCCTCACTAGGTCACTTCAGTGAGATGAGAGGCCTTCACCCGCCAGTGGGATATTACAGGCTAATACTCACTTTTTTCCAACTGTAGTATACTTAGTTCTGGAATCAGTATCTCATAGATTTTAATTCCGAGCTTACCTATAATCTATTTTTTTTGGATTGGCACAAAATGTGGATAAATGTCGTCAATTTTCCAGCCGAAGACGATTGCTTCTGAAGAGGAAAAAGGTTTAGAGATATGAAATAAAATCGCTAAACCTTTTTCCTCTTCAGGAGCAATCGTCTTCGGCTGGAAAATTGACGACATTGGTCCACATTTTGTGCCAATCCAAAAAAAAATGAGTATACATTTTAATTGCTATATTTATGCCGCAGCGGAGCAGTGCGGCGCTTAACCGACGCATTCCAATTGTAAAAGGCATTGACATTGTCAAAATCTTTTCGCAAATTGTGATTGGTTAATTGCGCCCGCACATCTCATCTCCGCATCAATGGATACCAAACTTCACCATAACTTATCATCCCCAGATGTGGAGCACCCTATTAACGCTATCCAGCGTGTTAGCCCTGGCTCTGGGGCACGGGCGAGTGCTAAGCCCTGCGGGGCGAGGCTCCATGTGGCGCTCCGGGTTCCCCGTGTCAGCCAACTATGACGACGACGGCCTCAACTGCGGTGGCTACCATCATCAGTACTCAGTTAATGGTGGCAAGTGAGTACCTAGTTTTTCGTTGAGCTTTTTTTTGTTTTTGTTAAAAATAGAGGATAAAAATGTAAAACACACCAGAAAAAAAAATGACAGGCCCGTTGGCACAGTGGCATGTGAGAGCGCTAACTGTGTCTAAGATTGCGGGTTCGATTCATCAGTGTCAGCAATATGTGCAGACATAGTTGTTGGTGACGACGTTATGCGTGTCCATCACTACATTAGTATAAAACAAAGTCGCTTTCCGCTGTCTGTCTGTCCCTATGTATGTTTAGATCTTTAAAATACGCAACGGATTTTGATGCGGTTTTTTTTAATTTATTTGAATTTATTCTAAAATATCCTGTAGTCGGGGACGAATGGCATTATTTACAGTGCTACCAGATGCTAATAGAGATGCAATGATTGGCATGGCATGGTGCCATTTTAAATATATTTATTCAATCTAATTCATGGTTAATTCTTTTGAATTGAAAAAATATTTAACCGACAAGTAACGACGGTTAGAGGGATCGGAAACCGACAATTTAACGTTACGGCTCCAATAACAGAAAACAAACTCCATTAAAGAGCCCTTTACTATGTTAACTTTTTGAATCAAGCTTGTACCATATATAATTGCTATTCACTGGTTTACTTATAGAAGTATTTATGTAATGTTTGTTACCTATTCATTTACTTTAGAAGAAAGCGATACAAATCATAATTCAAATCCAATTGATTTACGTTAGGCGTATTTTTAACGAGATCTCTCACTTTTTAAGGTAGATTACGAACTTATTATATTACTAGCAGCACCCCGCGGTTTTACCCGCGTTGTGCCCGTTCCAGTGGGAATATCGGGAATTTTTATACATATAAACCTTCCTCTTGAATCACTTTACCTATTACAAAAAACCGCATCAAAATCCGTTGTGTAATTTTAAAGATTTAAGCATACAGACAAACAAACAAAAATAGCGACTTTGTTTTATACTATGTAGTGAAGTAGATACTATACACTCTAGACTAAATACTAGCTGCAACCCGCCGTTCGGCACCGGTTGTAGCCATTCCCGTTTTTTCTGGGAATTTCGGGTTAAAAATCATGTATTTCTCGACATTAGGGCGTTCAGACGAACCAAAAAATTAAACTTTTTAAATATTAGCATAATAAAGCTGAAGAGTTTACTAAAACTGCCAATCCGATTTCAATAATTCGGTTTATAACGGATTGCCACATTCAATGGGAAGGTTATAAGCTATTTTTAATCTCAGAATTCCCACGGGAACGGGTACAACGCGAGTATTAACACATGAAACTAAATTTCAGATGCGGCATCTGCGGAGATCCTTACGATTCGGCAGAGCCTCGTGCCCACGAAATGGGAGGAAGGTACGGCACAGGCATCATTGCCGCCACGTACGAGTCAGGGTCTGTATTCAAAGCCACCATCCAAATCTCCGCCTACCACAAAGGCTTCTGGGAATTCAAACTCTGCACAGACCCTTACAACAACAACCAGGAATGCTTCGACAGAACCCTGGAGCTCGAATCCGGTGGTACAAAATACTACCCATCATCGGCAGGAACTTACTACGTGAATTATAAGCTTCCTGAAGGCTTGAGTTGTGAGCATTGTGTCCTGCAATGGTTCTATACTGCTGGGAACAACTGGGGAATCTGCGAAGATGGGTCAGGAGCGTTGGGGTGCGGTGATCAGGAAATGTTTGGGGCCTGCTCTGATATTGCTATTACGGGAGGAAGCCAAGTTCCTGAAATTCCTGAAGAAATTCCCGAGTCAGTTGAGGTTGAGGATAACAATGAAATTCCGGAAGAAAACCCTGGTGCAGGATTCATCCCAGTCGTTCCTCTTCTCGACGAGAAATATCTGAACAACATAGGTAAATAGATAGCCATCTCTCTCTTTTAACACCCGTAGAATAGAGATACTTCTCTGATAGTGTGATGTGTTAGAATGTACACTTTTTCTTCGCTTCCTAAACATACTAACCATTATGCCTATTAATACTTGACTGATCATGAGCTTAAGGCTGAATAACGCGTTATTTTTACCAACAGCGATAATATTATCAATGATTGGCGTGTCGTAAACGAGCGTTTTCCTGAGAAATTTTGTACTGTTTACGATATGCGATGTTTATATCGCTGATGGTAAAAATAAAGGAGTGCCTTTATTTTTTTTATTTATTTATTATTTTTCTTCGACGGCTTTACCTAAAAGTATTATTATCTAAATTATAAGTCTGCATCCTGCTATGCATGCTTTAACCAACGACTAATGCCAAATGATTATTGTAAATAAAGTTTTATTGTGTTTTATAATGAATGTACAGTTATTTTACTAACCCAAATACACCTTTACATATATATAGCATTACTAACCATGTCTAAACACTATCATATATTCTAACTAGAAGCGCCCCGCGGTTTTACTCGCCTGCCTGTTCCCGTGGGAATTTCTAATCGTGATATTTAAAAAATCTACTGAATATTCTCATGGGGTTTTCACTAACAGGCAGAGTAATTCAAAAGGAATGTTTGCGAGTACTTTTCGGGCCAAAATTCCCGCAGGAACATGTACAACGCGGGTAAAACCGCGGGGCACTGCTAGTTCTATTCATTACTCAGTAATTCCTATGTTAAGCTCAACTATAATAGCAGACCTCACTGCGATCTTACAAAAGGAAATGCTTGCTGTAAACTGAACACACTCATAAACTAACTTCTAAAAGAATCTTCTATTCTTCTTCTTCTTCGTGTCGATGGCACAAAAATTACCTTTAAATTCTATTCTTCTTACCAGAGTTAATATTCAAACTATCATAGCTGATTTTTCAACCAAAGACAATTTCTTCCATCGAGGAAAATGGTTTAGTGATGGTGTTTAAAGATGGAATGGAATCACCTTTTATTCTTCAGAAGGAATCGTCTTTAGGCCACATTTTAACTCTCATATGTAGTTTTGTGGTAGACAGTAACTAATGAACACATCGCTTATTATACACTTCACTACTAATTACGCTTCAAAATTTAGGTACTAACCGCCTTAGTAATAAACACTCTATACTTAACTAAAACACTGCTATAAAGTGTTTTCGTCTCTTTTACTTTTTGGCGAATAGCGTAAGTGGGAAAGGGACAAACCGTTTGAAAACTAAAGTGCTTGTATGTATTAAACTTTTATGAATTAAGCCCTATGTATGCTTGCAAAACTAATACATAAGTACAAGCCATTAAAATATGCACCGAATTAATAAATACTTAGTTGCTAGCACTTGGCACTGGACTAGATATTTTGTAAAGGTAAGTCCTATGATATATTTTTAACTTTGTCTTTAAGCAAAAGTAAGTACGTTCGTGTAGGTTTGTGGCCAACCCAGGTCTTTAGGCGGTCTAAAAATTCACTAGGGTTGGTCACTGACCTACTCGACGTAAAAGTTAATGCCAAACGCACAAACGAATCATCTTTATCATGACCTGATTTTCAATGGTACCAGTCAATTTAATTTCTTCAAATATCTATTTTTTATTTTATAAAACGTATTGCCAGGCTTAATCAAACTCCTGATCAACGGAGCTATAAAACCTCACGGATGGACACAACAGACTAAGAAGCCTCCCCGAAGAATTACTAAGCCAAGGAGGAAGAAACATAAACACAAAGACAAGCGCAAGAAGAAAGGAAAGCCGTACAAAAAGAAATGGGTAAATATTATATTATAAGTGCAGTGAAAGTTAATTAAAGTTCGAGAAATCCGGAGAAAGTGAAGGATAAAATCGAAAGTGTTTTCGAAAAATATTGGCTCCTTTTTTGGCCTTTTGAAAGCAAGAGTCGTTCTTATTTTGGGTACTTGTCCATCGGAGTCAGGTGCGTTCCATCGTAGCGGAGCGGAGCCGAACGTTCAACTGACCAATCACAACGCATTACGAAAAGATTTTGACAGTGACACTGCGTTGTTTGACAATTTCAATAAGTTACGATTGGTCGATTCAGCTCGCACAGTTCCGCCCCGGAAACGCACCCTTATGCTAGCTATGTTATATTAATTAATGTCTGCCAACAATATAAAAAGTAACATAGGATAGCATAGCTCTGGAAGTATACGTATACATACTTATAACAGGTCTTTAGTGTATCTATATACCTGCTAATATTAAAAAGAGGTAAAATTTGTAAGTTTGTATGTTCGAGCTAATCTTGGGAATTACCTGTCCGATTTGAATAATTCTTTTATGTAATAGATAGCTACATTCAACGGGAAGGTCATAGGCTATTTTTCATCCCCATATTCCCACGGGCACGGGCACAACGCTGGTAAAACCACGGGGCGCTGCTAGTTAATTATAATTGTAGTAAGTTAACCCGTGTCAATATATTATGTTTTCAGAAAAACTACTGGCGTAAAAAGAAAACACGAAGACCAAGCAAAAAATACTATAAATATACCTATTAATGGATATGGATCTTGTTCATAAACGTATACCATCAGCATTTTAGCAATCAAACAGTTTGTCCCTTTCTAACATACGCTATTTTCCAAAGAGCTGAAGAGACAAAACACTTTTTAACAGTGATTTAGTTAAACAGAGCGTTTATAAATAAATCGGTAAGTATTTAAATACGTATGATAAATATAATATCAATAACTATTTTATTTAAATGACAAAACGTTCCTGACTCATAAAAGTAAAGGGAAATAGCTTTAAAAATAAAACACGGAATTAATTTACTTTATTGTTTTTATTTACACAATAAATATATTTAAATCGGATAACAACCTAACTAACGCTTCCACAAAAAATAAAACGAAGCCGTATAGAAAGAAATAAACAAAAATATATCATAAAAAATTGGTTCCCGCCATGACAAGAGACGTTAACAACAATTACTATTATTTATTTTAAAAAAGTATTAGCCTGTAATGTCCCACTTGTTGGGCAAAGGCCTCTCGTCTCACTGAAGATATCAGTACAGTGAGGAGGTTTCAGGCGTAATCACCACGCTTGCCTACTGCGGGTTGGTGATCTCAAACCCGAGCCATGTTTGAAAAGTAGGAAACATGTTTTCGCTCGACCTGGGAATTGAACCCGGGACCTCAGTCTTGGCAGGCGAGTGCACATACCACTAGACCGCCGAGGCGTTTTCTATTATTTATAAGAGAGAAAAATCGACATATGACTCGATTTCCCCTTTCATTAGGGCTAGTTCACATTGTAGAGTAAGTAGAGTATAAACTACTCTAGCAAAGAAAAGGTTAGGTTACAACTCAAGTTATGTAAATGAATACTTTCCTATTGTACTTGAATTATTCGTGTATATTAAATAATAGTAATTACTTTTAAAACCTCATCAAATTCCATCACATGCAAGTTTTTCAGTTTAATCATAACTTATAGACCTCTAGTCATAAAGTCTATGATACTATCTAGATAACGGCTGATAATTAATCATTAATTATTTCTTTAGGTCGTTTGAATAATGTTTAGAAGTCCACTCTAGTTTAAGTCATTAGATTTTCACATAAAAGAAAGTCCTCATTACTTTTTTTACAGTGTCTGGTAAGTCTGATAAGCCTAAGTAAAAACATATACAGTGATGTTTAAGATTACAAAACAAGATGTTAAAAAATATTATTAAGGCATTAGTGTACAAAAACATAAATTATTAGACGTAATTTACATCAGTAGAGTAAAATGAACTTACCATTGTTAGAGTAAACTCTACCAAAAATTGTTTACTCTACCAATGTAAACTAAACCTTACTTCACGGTTGCCCATCGCTAATGGATCTTAAAGCTAGCTTCACTATTGCGGTATTAATTTTCATAATTGAATCATACATTTTTTTTAATAGGCGCAGTCGACGATATTATACTATGTATTAATATTAAGAATGCGTTTGTTCATCTTTCAAGCTAACACGACCAAATAGTTCTCAGATAGACCGCTAGAGGGGTGACCACGCGGTTCGTTAGTAACTATAAATACAATAACCATACGCTTTGCAATTACATTCAATAAATTATAGCTCTCTTTTGTGCATTTAAACATATTGCAATAAACTAAGAAAACGACACTAATTTTATTAGACGAATTTGTACACAGAGATTTCAAAGATGGCAGCGTTTTGCCGCCATTATATAAACAATGACACTGCACCTATCCAACAGAAATTTATTTAAAAAAAGGAATTAAAATTAAGATTAACTACACAGCCCCGAACTAACCCTGGATAACGGCAAACTTAACGAAACAAGCGAAATGCGACCACAGACAAAAACTTAACAGCTACCTGTCAAATTTGACATTAACAGCTCACATGACATTTGAAAGCGCGCCAAATAACTAAAGATGGACGCACATTGGCTTGTACCACACCTAATAATACGTATTAACTTCTTTGCTGTCTTCAAATCAAGGTGATTTACATATTACATTGTTATACCAATGTCATGTTTAATTAAACATTTGATAATATGCCAGCTAATTAAAAACCAATATGCACCCACCCTAAAACCTATCTAATTCATCAGAACCTTAAATCTAATAATAGAGTTTGATTCTACAAAGTTTCACTTTTCAATAATTTTCAACAATATATTCTCAATATACACATAATTTTTGTTTAATATCAAATTTTTTTTCGATATGAACTCTGTTCTAATGTAAATAATTTTCGACAAATTTCAACTTTGTTCAAACAATTTGCCTTTAAAACTAATTTTATTTTTAATTTTCAATTTTATTTAACCAACTAATTGGTAGTTTTGAATGAATTGGTAAAACCATAATAAACAATGTATTGATTTTTCTAGTCCTAAACACGATCAGAAAAGCAAGGCTATTTTCAACTTTAAAACATATGCAATAGCGTCATAAATTAATTGAAGTTATACTCAAGCAATTTAACGTCATTTATAACAGCCAATGGGTTACCATAGTTATATATAATAATTGAATAAAATCACACCAGAAGATTAAAAGGAGAACTAACGGTACATATCATGGTTAATAGATATTAAATAAGTACATAAATTAGCCTGTAAAAATGATGTCTCATAATAAAAAGACTGTAAGCCTTTGCCCTGCAGGCCATAACATCATATAATGCGAACTGTACTTTTAAAGTAAGTGGTAACATATTGAACTGAACTGCATACACAATGCACGAAAATCAATAAAAAAATCTTATTATGTGCCGGTGATAATCCCTTCCTAGTGATGTAAATATAAGACCGCCTAAAGGCTTTTATAGTTTGACGCTTGGAATTACCGGGAAAGACGAATCAACGCTTTTTCGAAAGCACCGCAGCGCTCAAACAACACTAAAGTTGAAATGACAAAACCAAAATAAAATATCTTACATCTGAAATGCTTGAATTTCATTTAGTAAAATCTCATCAAACTTTCTACTAAGCTTAATAGCAATTTATTGTGTACCCAGCTAGCTTTAGGACTAGATCTAAAAACATTTATCTACCTAGACATTTATTATTTACCTAGACTCAACTATTTGTTAAATGGCTGATATTAAGTGTGTGATGTATTTTTTATATTTCAAAAGTTTGTACCACCGAAGATAAAGTAAGGTTGTTAATTAATCTTACTTTTTCAAAATTTACCATATACAAAGTATACCATATACAAGGCAAAGTATTGCCATTAGTGCAGGGTGAAATCACTACATAGTATAAAACAAAGACACTGTCCGCTGTCTGTCTGTCTGTACCTATGTATACTTAGATCTTTAAAATTACGCAACGGATTTAAAAGCGTTTTTTTAAGAGAAAGGTATAAAAAGAACATGTATAAAAATTCTCGAAATTCTTTTCGTGCGGTCAAAGCGCGCATACCTACGAACGACGAAGAAGACGCGCTATGTATTATACCTAATTCTTTCCCACATGAAATCTTGATTGTGTATATACTCGCGGGAGACACGCAATATTTTATCCCGAATTTCCCACTTGAAATTTTGATTGTGTATATTCTCGCGGGAGACACGCAATGTTTTATCCCGATTTTCCTACGTGAAATCTTGATAACCCGAAGCGAAGCGAGGGCGAGTCGCTAGTATGGTATATGAAATTCTGGTAACATCACTATTTCAAATATAAAAACTCATCACATTTTAGTTAACAATATCTACAGGCATTGGATATCATTTGGTATATCAATAGTTGGCTAAAAATACTTTGATTATGACATTTGACACTGACACATCATCTTTCTTTTCTCTCTGAATTCCAGTGCTCAAATTTGACCTAGGAAAGTCTATTTGCAGTCAGTTCACGACCAGTTCCAATAACCAACTAATCTAAATCCAAAATCTGCAATCTCAAGTCCATTTTAGAACATTTCAATGTCATATTTTAAACTGATGTGCACTTTTTCGAATGGCCGGCTGTTTCAAACGTCATAATCAAAGATCATAACCTCAAAGCATCAATAGTTGCCAGTTGTCAAACTTGTCAACTAGCGACTAGCAATAACGCGTCAAATATCTTGATCGAAGTGAGATCATGCGAGAGTAATTTTCGAGAAATAGTAAACAAATTATGCAGTTAAATATATGTAACATTGAGTAATTATGTTTTAGACAGACTAAAAAGTTATATCCACGTTGTCTAACAGTCTGTACTGATATTATTTTAGTTGCCATAAAGTTTTACTCATTTATCTCAACTCGTCGAAGAATCATTCATAATGATTCAAATGATTTTATACGTTGGTACGTTAAGAGTCTCTTCGGGGCCAAAATATAATTAAATAGGATCCTTATTAGATCGCTTCGTAATGTAAGTACAGAAAATATTGAATATCTACTACAAAATAAAACATACACCAATATTGCCCTGCAAATGTTCTGTCCTGTAAAATCTTACAGGACTTATGACACTAAACATTACAATCCCATAATAGTCATTTCAATCAAGATACCTGCGCGCTAGTGTAAGAGTCAGCGCCATTAGTCGAGTTCTATTCTCGTAGAGGGCGGTAGAGTGCCGCAGTGGATCTTCGACTCTTTGAGTTTGTTCAGTGAGAGTTTCATGTCTTCCATTGTGATCGGACGGACGGCATCTACGTATTCGTCGTCGGATTCGGTCGCGTTTGATTTACGAGACAGCCCCTGAAATAGTTTGGTAAAGGTTAGTATTTTGTTTAGTGGTGGATGGGTTTAGTATTTGATTGCTTTCTGGAAAGTAAGTGTCTGTAAGTGAGTGGGGTTTTATTTTTACTACACGATTAATTTTTAGTAAAGTATAAACTTTGCGGTTGCTCTTCTCACGTAAAATTGTAGGCGTAGTCACCACGCGTGCTTACTGCGGGTTGGTAATCTCATGTTTCATGTTTAAAAAGTAGGTAACATTTTTTCGCTGGACCCGGAAATCGAACCCGGGATCTCAGTCTCAGCAGCGAGTGCACATACCACTAGACCACTGAGGCGTTACATCGTTGATGAGACTATAAAAAGAGGAGAGCTATATGTTTGGGGTATATAATGTGTATGTGTGTGACATAGGTGTGGGTGAATCTGGATGAGCGCTGAGTATAGAGTGTGGGCACCTCGAGGTCCCGCGCGATCTCGCCCCGCGCCAGGTCGCGCACGCGGTACACGGCGGCCTGGCGGCACAGCTCGTGCAGGTCGGAGCCCGAGAACCCCTCCGTCGACGCGGCCAGCCGCGCGAACTCGATCTGCCGGGGATCACATGTATACAAGATAACATTCACACCAAGTGTGGTGGAGTTTTGAAGATCGGTCAAAGGCTGTAACGGTCCAACGATTGCAACAACCGAGACGGGAAATTTAAAATGCAATAGTTTGTAATGATGAATAATTGTTTCATGCAAAATACTGAAGGTCGTTCGGCATGTATACATGTATAGTACTCACGTCGGAGGCGACGGGCTCGGAGCGCAATATGAGCTGCAGGATGCGCTCGCGCTGCACCTCGTTAGGCATGCCGACGTGGAAGGACGCCGGCATGCGCCGCTGAATGGCCTTGTCGAGGTCCTGCGGCCGGTTGGTGGCGCCTGCGGTACGAGAACAACTATTAACATCGCATAGCTAACCTATCTATATCATGCAGGTTTTTTTTGACGGTTCACATGACGTCACCAAACGTCCATAGGGTGACCAAACTTACAGGAATTTATTAAATTATTTTGTTAGAAAATTAGCAAAAGTTATTTAGATGAATTTTAATTAGTGATGTAGTGAATAGCGTTCTTTGTCACTAACCTAACCATAATTAATTATTTTGTACTACGTCTTCTGTGTCGCCCTGTATATTGATGTATTGGTATGCCGAAAGGTAGCCCCGCGACTTCAGCCTTAGTCGTTGACTACAGAACACGGATGGGATTTAGTGGGTATTACCCGGCACGAGATGATCCCCGTAATAGGGTGATTGTGCCAGGGTTGAATGAGTTTATCTATTTCAGTAAAATAAAGTGCTTGTTTGAACTCGATTACATTTGCCACTTTCAGTGTAATTAGAAAAAAAATTGTGTATGGTTAGTTCATTCACTCGCAAGACTATTATTTAGATAGCGCTACGGCGCAAATTAGGAAGTTTACAAATTACATTGACATCATCTTTCATTTCATTTCGAGTGAGTTAGTGGTCAACCCTGATGTCGAAGCTTTTAGACCGCCTAAAAGCCACCGACATTGCCTTACGATTGAAACGACCGGGACCGACTGCTTAACTTTACATAAGCCCTCCGAAGCACGGTAGCGCTGACTCCAATAACTCTTATACACAATTCATACACACTTGTATACGAAAGACAAAAGTTGATATATATATTATACTGACCCATAATAATGACAGTGCAGGTGGGGTCGGTGATGAGTCCGTCCCAGAGCGACATGAACTGCGTCTTCATCATGGCGGTCGCCTCGTGGTCGTGCGCCGTGCGCGTGCGCAGGAACGACTCGATCTCGTCTGCGGCCACACATACACGTGTTACATAGTCTTTTTAAAACTTACGCGATTTGTACACATAGTAAACGTACTCACACGGGTTTTTTTGCGGTAGAAAGTTAATAAAGCAAGTAATAACTTTCTATCGCGAAAAAACCCGTGTGAGTACGTTTATTATATACAAGTATTATAGTTGAACACAGTCATACTCTTGTATTTGTTTAGGTATTACAATAAAAATAGGGTATAAACTAAAAACCTATGTAAAAAATACTTTTATACCAGCAAAAATGCCTTACATCAATTTGGAAAATAACTGATACACTTCAAACTTTAGTTCCTATTTTTAAACCAACTTACGAATGACAAAAACCGAATCAAAAACGGTCCAATTGGTTCGAGAATACAGAATACCAACAATCATCGTTGTACATAAGAATCGTCACACTGTCGTACATTAGAAAAATCTTAAGTACTATGGCCACATATAGATTATTAATTGTATGTGCCTTGGTGACAATTATGGTTGTTTAACAATATAAACAGAATGGCCATCGTCCTATTGTTACTTTTTGTTTTTATTTCTCTTTATGATATTTCATTTGTGTGAGAAATTAATAAAACAGTGTGTCAAAGATCTAAATGATATTTTTTTTAGTTTAAGTTTTCAGTTTAGTGTTTTAAGGACGATATTTAAATGTACCACTACTGAGCACACGTCTCATAATACCGAAGATATTAGTACTGTGATCTAACAAGGCATTAAGACATCTTACTACAATATTTTGTAACATTAAGCAAGTTTATAGACTAGTTTTAAAATCCAATTTCAAAACTCTTTACTATAATTTTCAGTAAACATGTATCTATTGAATATATTATACTTCCAGACATTCAAGAGCAATATCACTACATAGTACAAAACAAACTCGCTTTCCGCTGTCTGTCCCTATGTAAGCTTGGATCTTTAAAACTACGCAACGGATTTTGATACGGTTTTTTAATAGATAGAGTGATTCAAGAAGAATGTTTATATGTATGAAAATTCCAACTGAAAGGCAATAACGCGGGTAAAACCGCGGGGCGCTGCTAATTCCTAATAAATAAATGTATCTAATTTATAGCAATTAATCTTACCGATAAACACAATGCAAGGCTGCAACTTGACAGCCAAGCTGAAGACGGCAGCTGCCAGCTTCTGAGTCTCTCCATACCACTTGTCGGTGAGGAGTGACACATCCAGGTTGATGAAGCTCATGTTGGCTTCCTTCGCCGTGGCCTTGGCGATGAGGGTCTTACCGCATCCTGGAATAGGTGATAAGAAATTACATTAGTTGATCACTCATTCATACATTTTGATTAGGCCGCCTAAAGGAATCCGACATGGTCAGGCGATTAAACAAACTGGACAGACTGCTTAACGTGCAAATTAGCTGGTAAGTAAGTTCAAGAAGGTTAGGGGCCAACCTTGGTGTCAAAGTTTTTATACCGCCGTAAGGCCTTCGACATGGTCTGACGATTGATACAACCGGGACCGACAATTTAACGTGCCCTCCGAAGCACGGTAGCGCTCAGATAGAAATGCCACTATCGGCCACCCATCCAAGTAGGGGTCGAGTTGCATGTTGGTTAACAATCGCAATAAGTTAACACTGCTCAGTTAAACTATGCAACGACCGCTACCTTATTTAGATAAGCTGATAAGAAAGTTCTTAGGTAAGTTAGTTCGAGTAATATGCAAGGTCAACCCTAGTGTCGAAATTGATTATTGAATTTGGCTACTCCAAAATAATTCTTAAAGGAAATCTTTTATCAACTCAAATCGCGCATTCATGAACCAAACCGCAGCGAGGGCTAATCGCCAAGCTTAAAAAATAAAAATTAACAGTAATTATACTAACCAGGCGGTCCATGCAAGAGTACTCCCTTGGGCGGCTGCGTGAGTCTGCTGTCGGCGAACAGGTCTCGCTTCTGGATGGGCAGGATCACCGTCTCGCGCAGCTCCTGGATCAGGTGGTCTAGACCGGCTATGTCTTTCCAGTTCACCTGAAATGTGGTGATGAGGTGTCATAGGTTTTGAGCTTATGTAGTTGTACTTCGATTGAAGATTGATGGATGTACTTACTTTTAAGCGATTGACACAAAAAGAATTGTGTATTCAAGTTTGATGTGTTTGTGTATGTTATGTGTAATTGTCTGTGAAAACTTGTAAATAAACAAACTGTTTTTAGCCTAGAATTTTTAGTTAAAAAGATGCATGAGGTTTTAATTTTAATCAAATATGAAGTTGCATAACCTCAAACACCCATCCATCATGATAGTTTTTCTTTTAGTGTTGGTAGTTTAAATAATTTGGATATTTTTTGTATTCTATGTTAAAAATACTTATAACTACATATTCACTCACATTAATCTCATCTGGAACCACCAGCTGCGATGCTATGATCATCTCATGATCGGTCAGCTTGTCCAATGCAACAGAATGCTTCCCATCGAAGCCGGCTCTGCAAGATATCCTTAACAGATGCATGTGACATTCAGTGGCTGATCAAATTGGGTAATAATTTGAAAATATATTAATTTTGACAGTTGTCTAATACTATATGTTGTATATAACTAGCAGCGCCCCACGGTTTTATCCGCGTTGTGCAAGTTCCTGAGGGAATTTCTAAATAAAAAATAGCCTGTTACCTTCACATTTAATGTGTCCATTATAAAAATAGTTATTTGAATCTGACTAGTAATTACCAAGAATAATCCAAACAAAATAACAGATTTTACCTCTTTATAATATTAGTATAGATAAAGGGTTTGTTTGAATGTGATTTCTATTCCGCATCAGGTAAAACATTGGGGCACTGCTAGTATTCAACACAAATTCTAATAACAGGATTTTGTCATAATAGCCATTAGTCACATGTATATGTTAGATGTATGATGCATATTGTTTGATTAGTAGAAAAGAAAAAGAAATGGTTTTATTGGAACCCTTTTAGAATTGTCCAAAGGTGATGCTTATGTTATAGGAATAGGCGGCTCAATAACTCTCAACACCAGGATTGGTCAGGTTGACCACCCACACCATAGAAAAGAAGACAGGAATTCTATATTCAAATATCTAATATAGACATTCTTTACTGATTGTGACCTTTCCCAAAAAACTAGGGCATAACAAAAGGTCAGGTTTTATGTTTTGTGAACATAGAATATAGTACTTAAAATAGCAATCCTGGCATAGCATGTACTGTACTGCAAAAGTTAACATATTTAAACATAATTATTTAGAATTAACTTAAATATTAAAACTAGAATACATTTTCTATTGCTTAACTATGTAAGATATCCTCTCTAAAGATATACAATAAGCTTAACAATGTAATTTATATGGTAATTTCTTCAGCAATTTGAACAACAAAAAAATGTGAAACCTTGAAACTTTGCTCAGAATATCAATGAAACTATGCATAAATATTAGATCATTGACCTAAAAATATGTTGGAATTTAATAGAAGAAGGGTGGAATGTGTAATGAGGGTGGTTGACGGTAAGGGGTGTGTAAAGCAGGTCACTAGAGGTCTGAACAAAGATTGTGCAAGGGGTATCGATCGACAGTGCACTTACTTGCGTAATTGTTCCCGCGCTCGCTCCTCCGCCTTCTTCCGACTCTTGGACGTAGGGTCTATCTGGTTAACTAACCATTTAATGGAGAAATAAGTTACAGCGGACACAAAGGCAACCCGAATTGCCATTTGGAACACATCGTTCCTCGTAAATGCGGACCCCTCCACCATCATGCCGAATCACAACAAAATTTATATCACAAAACAAAAAGACTAGTTTATAAAAGGTGAACACCCTTTAATACGAGAGTGAGAAGAATTCTTTTGGGATCTAATAGTTATTTTTTTCGCAAATTAGTTGATTTCAGTACGATCAATCATGCTTTTGCTTTTTCTTTCTTCAATATTTTTTTAAATCACAATAGTGACAGTGATTGACAGCTGACAGTAATATTATGTCATGTGGCACCATTGTGCATGGAGGATCATGGAGGATCCATCCATATTACACCACAAGATCACACTTTACGATACGAGAGGATTGCAAAAGGATTCTTCTTCTTCATCGAGTGGATGGCCAACCTGACCAATCCTGGTGTCAGAGTTATTGAGCCGCCAAAGGCCTCTGACATGGCTCAAGTAACGACTACTATCCGTATAAAGTAACCGGGACCGAACGTGCCCTCCGAAGCAAGGAATCCTCATAAATTACTTTTCGAGCAGTCAGGTGATTCGGCCTGCAATGCCCTAACCAAACTGAGGAAAGTGTCACAAAGAGATTTTTGTGAGATATCCCCATCGGGAATCGAACCCGGCACCTGTGCCCGGCGGCACCTCCGGGTCGTGAGCCGGGCGCTCAAATCACAAGATCATAACCTATCTGTGGCACCAAAAGGATTGTGCCAGGTACCACAGATAGGTATGGTTATGTCAGCTCCATCAATGTCAAATTCATATGGTCTTGGATGGATCATAATTCATACATAACAAAATAACCTCAAACTCAAAATTTAACCAACTAACTCAATCAATCAAAACACAGAACTTTTTAAATAGAAAATCTGTTGGAGGTTTATTTATTATTTCATAAAAACGATGGGTAAGCAGAAAAAGCCTAAGTCCTTTGGCAAACCTAAAGTGGATAACTCCCGCAAAGCTCAGAGGAAACAGAAACGGCTTCAGAAGAAGCAACACCGACAAGAACATTATTTGAAACAGAAAGATATCCAGAAGAATTCTAAAGAACAGCCTTCTTATACGCCTGGGAGGTTTGTGAAAAGACCAGCAGACGACGCACAAGTGGCACCGGTGAAAACTAAAGTTAGTTTCAAATACTAATAGTAATATAAACAAAAATAACTAAAGTACTTACCTATCAGTCTGTTTGGTAAAGTAAATATTATATTAGTGCATCAACACATGCCACCGGCTTACAGTCTGCCTTGCCGCCAGGTAAGCAAAAGCATACAAAAACCGCGCGCGACGCGCGTAGCCTGGCCGACGGTATGTATGAATGCACCCTAAGATTATTAATTAGCCGTAAATGTCCCACTGCAGGGCAAAGGCCTCCCTACCCTCCTTCCACTGATCTCTATCCTGAGCTATTGTGGGCCAGTTACTGTTGTGTTGGTCTAGTTCATCCCGCCAACGCTTGCGGGGTCTTCCGAGGGGTCTTTTTGTGCTTGGAGTCCAAAAGGTGACGGATTTCGCCCAAAAATGTTCTGGCATACGGCTGACATGTCCCACCCAGTCCCATTTTAAACTGGCCGCCTTCCGAGTTACATCCATAATTTTGGTCTGGGAGCGCAGTTCAGTGTTACCGATGCGATCAATGAGTTTCACACCTAGTATGCTGATATCCTAGATAAGATGCATCCTAAGATATCCTAGATAAAAGCTTCTCTCTGGCTGTGATTACCTGAATTGATAAATTCAATAACTACTTATGTAGAGTCAATAAAAATCGTCATTGTCCATGTCCATCATTACATTTGTATTCCTTTACAAATATCTAACAATCTCACATTACCAAATTTCAGAAGAAAACGCCAAAACCAATCCAACAGTTGCAAGACATAGTAATGAGAGAGCGTGCAAAAGAGATGAAAGAAGAAAACAAATTGAAAGCCGAGATGGAGAAACAGAGACGGCAGATCCTACTCGAAGCGAATGAGGAGGAGGATAAACTAATAAAGAAACTGGAGAAACAAATGGGCTTGAAGAAATCTAAGAATAAGAACAATTATTTTGCTGACGATGGGCTTGATTGTATCCTTTAAATACTACCCTGACCTGCAGGGCTAACATACCTGCTGAGACAATGTCTTGTTACTGTTCTATCTCTTTTCTTCATAAAGAAATAATATGTCTTATGAAAATAAATAAAACATAGACAAAATCTTTGTCTTGGTAAGCATCTTAACTGACCTGGAGTTTTCTAGATAAATTTCAGAAGAAAGCGACCTTATTTAAAGCTGTATATTAGTAAAATTCTTGTCAAAATCAAACCTGATGATTTTGAGATTCGCTGGTAAAGGATAGTTTAAAAGTCATACATTCATGTACATTTCGATAAACCTTTTACTAAGGCACCTTGTCAATACTACTTAAGGGTCAACACTGCGTTAAGCGTGCGCCCGCACGCGTCGGTTCACTTTTTAAAACACCGCACGCCACGGCCGCCCGCGTCGGTTCACTTTTGTATGGAACTGCGGCGTGCGCAAGCTTAACGCAGTGTTGACCCTTAAGTAGTATTGACCCTCTCAATTTCTCCTTTATTTGCCAGCGAAAAGACACATTACTTGATAATTCCCTTAACTAACACACACAGATCTTTTAGAAATATGTGACAGATCAACGACAGAACAAATAGTAGCTGCAGAAAAGCACCTCGCTCAAGTAGACGCAGACTCCGACTTCGAAGAAGATCGGGCTGCTGTTACTGGTAAAGAAATAAAGAAGGAATCTAAGAAGAAGACTAAAATAAAGAACAATGAAGAAGACAGCGACCTTGATCAAGATGATATGCAGAGTGGAGAAGAAGGAAGTGATTTTGAAGATGGAGATGAGTTTGATGATATGAGTGATGCTGAAATGGGTGAAGAAATGAGTGATGAGGATATGGATGGAGACAGTGATGACTCAGCTCCTGAAGGTAATTAATGTTATTGAAAAATAGTTTTTATCACCTTATGTTAGTGACTGTCCTTCGCACCTTGTCTCTATTACTGATCCTTCTTTTTGTTACCTTATTCTGCATGTCTAGGTCACTGACCTCTTTTTTTAACAATGTAATGTAGCCTATCTAGCCCATTGCCATTCTTAATGAAAAGATTGCTTTTATAAAAATATCTTTTTGGTTTCAAGAGCAAGGAATCAGTTTTTCATTTGGACCATTCAATTACTAACATATTACTTATTATACCTATTATACATATTAGACACTAACCCAGGGTTTGCCACTAACCTACACGAACTAACTTACTTACTATAGAGTACAGGAACAAAATACTGTTTTAGCAATTAATTATTTACTGTTTACATTACAGAGAAACCAACAAAAAATAACAAATCTAAACAAAACACAAAAACTAAGGACCAACCTAAGGCAGAAAAGATAGTCAAGGCTGAGGATCTTAGCAAAGTGTTCAGTGATGATGAAGTGTCTCACTTGTCTGGTGATGACGATGACCTAGAAGGGTTCCCTGGCGATGAAGGTGTGCCCGGGTTCTCAGGTGACGAGGATGAAGTTAAAAATAAAGTGAAGGAGAAACCAGATGTGTGGGAAGATATCTACGGCAGGAAGAGGGATAAAGACGGGAATGTTATAAAGGTAATGATTATCTTGAATTGAAACTACGTTTACGGATACACTTCGCTTTTATTTTACATTTTTATCTGACGTTTCGGCCCCTTTACAGGAACCGTGGTCACAGAAGACTGATAATCTTCTTAGAAGTCTTCAGAAGTGTATCCATATTATAACAATTAATAATAATAAAATTCAAAATGAGTAGTGTTCACTTAAACTTAAGAAACAAGGTACTAATTATCAAAGCAGAAAATTATCTAGCTAATCTATCTAGATATCTAAATAAAAATTATCACAGAGAGAGATTAAAGTTTAAATTAACACACAAATAGGTTTATTTGTGTCCTGAAATTCTTACGGGAACAGGTACAATGTGGTTTAAACCTCGGGATGCTGCTAGTAAATATTTCTTGGAGTATTATGTTTATGGTATATTTTTCAGGAAGAGAAAGGAGTCTACATTCCGCCACATCTCAGAAATAAAGATTCCAGTAGTGATAAACAGTTGGAACAGTTAAAAAGGCAAATTAAAAGTAAGTTAACTAATCGAGTGGAAAAATATGTAGTACATATCTGTGACTATACTAATATACCTACTAAAACTAGAGTTTGTTTGTTTATGTGCAAATCTCAGAAACTACCAATCCGATTTGTATTAAATTCTTTTTCTAATGGATAGCCACATTCTACGGGAAGGTTATAGGCTATTTTTCATCCTGATACTCCTATGGGAACGGGCACTACGCGATAAAACCGTGAGGCGCTACTAGTTGTATAAAAATCCTATTAAATCTTTATTCCAGGCGTCCTCAACAAACTATCAGGTACAAATCTACACTGGGCGTGCAACACGATCGAGTCACTGTACGGTAACAACAGCCGGCACTCCGTCAACTCCGCCATGACTCAGTTATGGTTGGACGCTACCGTGGGTGCGTCGAGCACGCCCGATAGAATGGTCGCTGAACATGCGGCGATGGTGTCTGTGCTACATGCTAACGTTGGGTCGGAGATCGGTAAGGTTTTGGGAATATTACTTGTTATATGTTTAAGCTGAATGAACTGTCAAAATATACGTTTATTTAAAAATAAACCCTATTTTCAGTAGGTTAGGTTAAATTTTGTATTAGACCAATCGGCGCATGATACCAGTGCGCAAGGTGCATCTCGCCGCTTGCATATTTGTTAATAGTTTAAAATTTCACGGTTTACTATCTATCGAAGATAATGCATTAAATGGAAAATGGTGTGGTACATACAGTTCCCAATCTGTCGACAGTTTACAAACTCGTGAGTTAAATAGTAAACTAACGGCATTTATTATCTTACGGTGACATATATTTTTACACATGCCTGCAAGTAAGCATATGCTGGTAACCCAGTAGCATTCACAACTACTGACATTATTCAAGCTCCTGGTTCCAGTATTTATTACAAAAATCTTTAAAGATATGTTCCACATTACAGGTGCTCATTTCTTACAAGAGCTGTGCAAACAGTTCGACGAGTTGATGCGCTCTAACCCACCGGTGGAAGATAAAACGTTGGACAATCTCGTCTCGTGTTTAGCACATCTGTATAGCTTTAAGGTGAGTTTGCAGTAACCACAACTGCAATAAATTTTTGTCCGACGTTCACAGAGAATAGTAGAGTTCACTTAAAAACCAGTAGGGTTTGGAATATTTAAACTTAGGGAGCTATGCTATATTTTATACTAGCAGCGCCCCACGGTTTTACCCGCGTTGTGCCCGTTCCCGTGGGAATTTCGGGATTTTTTTTACATAAAAACCTTCCTCTTGAATCACTCTACCTATTACAAAAAATCGCATCAAAATCAGTTGCGTAATTTTAAAGATTTAAGCATACAGACAAACAGACAAACAAACAGACAAAAATAGCGACTTTGTTTTATACTATGTAGTGATTATGCTTGGTGGAATAGCAATCATAGTGTAGCTCAAGTACAAAGCATTCTAAAATACACATTTAATTACAAATTAATTCAATACTTGTTATTTCAAAATACACACATTACAGGTTATTATGTATGTAAGTATTGTGTGTATAGTAGTAGTATCGATGAGTTGGATTGCATAACACAGGCTAAGAGTTAACTTTCGGTCTAATTAACCTTGTGTGAATTTGTCCGGTATATTATATTATTAATATTTAATCTCACCCTTAAATAATGATCTATTTTTATTATCTCTACAGATATACCAAGCCGACCTAATGTACGACATCCTAGCGCGCCTCACATCGGACGTAACGGAGAAGTGCGTGGAGTGCGTGGTGGTGGCGCTGCGCTGCGTGGGCGGCGCGCTGCGGCGCGAGGCGGCGCGTCTGCGGGACTTCATCCACTCCACGCAGGAGTCCATCGCTCACGCCACGCAGAAGGCCGCTGATGGGTGAGCGATCTCTTCAGATTACCCACAAACAATATTTAAAAAACGGTGCACTGCTGGTATATTAGACCGAGATGGGTTTCCACCACCCTCTTCACTCCTATTCATCATTTGTTTCATTTCGAGTAGGTTAAGTGGCCAACCCTGGTGTCGGAGTGTTTAGACTGCTTATAGTCCGACATGGTCAAACGATTGAAACACGGGACGACCAAATCACGGTAGCGCTCAGATAGAAATGCTATTTTCGGCCACCCATGCTTGCTGTACCCCCAAGCTGCACGATGCTTAACGATCGCAATGTACTAACATCGCTTAGTTAAAGAAGCGAGCGCTACAAATACATACAGCCACAATCACGAGGAAGATATACGTTATCCTGAAATTTCTACGTGTACGGATACAACTACGGATATACCCGCGGGTCGCTGCTAGTCTGTAAAATAATTTAATCATTTCTAAATATAAAATATTCTTTCGCCAACAGATCCCGTATAAAATTCCTGTTAGAAGTGTTAATGGCGGTGAAGAACAACAATTTGACAAAGATACCGAACTACGACCCTTCGTACCAAGAGCACCTGAAGAAGATGACCAAAGGGATCATTAGGAAGGGCAACTACGTCACGCCGCTTAATATAGGGCTCGAGGATCTGTTGAAAGGTATGGCTAGTTGACAGTGTTGGTATATCCACCAACAATCATATGTAAAGTAGAATAGCAACGAAACTATGCTATGCAAAGCGTTGGTCTAAAGCAGCTTTAGGGAATTCGTGAATTCTGTAGGAAGGATAAAGGAAAGAATAAAAGTAAAACAATTTAACACTATCATATTTATCTTCCCAGCTGACGAGCGAGGTAAATGGTGGGTAGTCGGGTCGGCGTGGGAGGGGGACAGAGTGCGCGAGAACAAGACGGAGAACACGGCAGCGCCCGCGCCAGATCAGAAGCTTTTAGAGCTGGCGAGGAAGCAGAGGATGAATACGGACGTGAGACGGAGCATATTCTGTGTGATTATGGCGGCAGAGGTTAGTACTGACTAAATAAATATTATTCGCATTAATATAAACTTATTAACAGCATTTTAATTATAAATATTTTGTCCCTTTTCAACGTACCCATATTTCCCAAAGAGCAAAAGAGACAAAACAGCGTTTTAGTCAAAGAGCGTTTATCAATAAGGCGGTTGCTATTTTGATTTTATTTTACTGGACATTATGCACTCTGCAATGAATTATCCATATTCTACATAGCTACATTTTATAGCTAAACCTTATTAGTTAGGAAGAACGTCTATTAAATTAAGTTAGAATTGTAGTTCATTGAATCAAACGAAATCATCACATTCCAGGACTATATGGATGCCTTCGAGAAACTACAACATCTCGGCTTGAGAGGGCAACAAGAGAGAGAGATAGTGCACGTGCTACTGGCGTGCTGTCTACAAGAGAAGGCTTTCAACCCTTACTACGCGGTGTTGGCGCAGAAACTTTGTGACTTCGATAGGAAATATCAGGTAAATTGGCTATGGGACTGACCTATGGGAGTGCCAGTTTCAGTCAGTCACTACCGGTGATCTCTACTCTGCTCCTTCAGTTTAAAGTTTGCAGAGATCATGGCAGTTTCGTAAAAAGTAAAAAAATTAAATAGAGAGGGGGGGGGGGTAGACAATGATACGTGGGCGTGGTGCTACAAAAATGAAATAGGGGGGGGGGGGTAGACAATGAACCCACCACGCCTACTACAGTGAGCCTACTAACTCGACCCGTGACTAGACGTTGACGTTTTTCCGCCGCCAGTGAATCCCGCCCTGATACCCACTGATCCAATCTAGCCTCTTCTAATTCAAATTTATTTATTTGCTATAATGTACCTATAATAAATACACCACACTCTGTTAGGGCACTGCAAACTAAAAATAAAAGCTTAAGAACTAACTTAACAATTAATAATAATATAAAATGCTGCATAACTAATAAAATAAAAAATACAGGAACAAAATATAGCATACATATCAGGGCTAACATAACAAAATACACTTATACACTGTTTTCATCAAAGTACATTTAGAATTTTTCACTTTTTCGTTTAGACTAATTTCTCCGCTTATGGAATGGAAGCCCCACATTGGCTGTAAACTATCAGTCGCCTTTTAAGATACCTTGGTTTAATGGGGATGGCCTTTTCTTAACTGGACCATAAGAAACTTTTAATTGTTTACTAACTTCTTGTAAATAATTATTTTCTATTTGTTTCCAGCTTTCAATCCAATTCTCAGTGTGGGACAAGATCAAAGACATCGAGAATCAATCCAAGTTGTGTCTCACAAACCTGGCGCAGTTTCTAGTACATTTAATTATGGAGAAAGGATTGGCGCTGTCTGTTTTAAAAGTATGTATTCTTGTTTGTTTAATTTGTTTATTACTTTGGGGTATACTATGATTGGTTCAGTACAGACACAAACTATTGGTGTCGTGGGCGTGCGTGTGTGAATGTGATCGTACGCACGTACGTGCACAAGTACACATTCACATTCACATGTATTGTGTGTATGTATGCGTATTAGTAGTAATCATTTCGTAGTATCAATGCGACAAACTTCGCCATTGGTGAAACCAGCATTTTGATTCGAGGAAACTTGTTATTTGAGTGAACTTAAATTCAAATGATTTTTAGAATTCATTCATAATACTATGCTAACGTATTATCTCTCTTAATAACTTATAATAATCTCAGCAACTGGAGGGAAATGCATGGAGATAGGAGGGGAGATGGCTTTGCCCAGCAGTGGGACAGCAATTGCTAATATTATATATTACTAGCTGTGCCCCGCGGTTTCACCCGCAGCGCCCCCGTTCCCGTGGGACTTTGAGATTTTTATTCCTTATTTATCTTATATAAAAACCTTGTCCTGACAATAAGGAACACATTATAAAAAGAATCATCCAATTTGGTGCAGTCGTTCTGAAGTTTTGCGCTTACCAACACATTTTGCGATTCATTTTTATATTATAGACTAACAGTATAATCATTGTATCTTTCAGGTAATCCAATTCTCAGATTTGAACAAGCATTCAGTGAGATTCATGCGTCAAGTACTCCTCGCCATCATAATGAATGAGGACCTACAATCTTCTCTGCAAGTTTTCCACCGAATATCGAAACCGCCCAAACTTCACATGTTCAGGGAGAGCTTAAAGTTATTTATACAACACTTTTTAGTCAAAAATGCGGGTAAAAAGAATAATATATTGAATGAAGATGATATGACAGTGCTAAAAGAACGGGCGGTAGAGGTGAATAAGATTTTGACGTTATATGAGAGTAAGTTAAAGTTGTAGTTATAATAAATATTTTATACACCAGCCTGGGAATATTTTTTTTAATATAACTTGAAGTATATACATACTTTTTATACTCACACGATTTGCACTCATTATACTAAATGAAACGGGACTGTTTCGCGTTAGAATAAATAAAGTACTTGCAGCGCCCCGCGATTTTACCCGCATTGTGCCTTGGCTTAAGTGGTCTAGTGGTATGTGTACTCGCCTGCCAAGACTGAAGTCTCGGGTTCAATTACCGGGTCAAGCGAAAACATGTTTCCTACTTTTAAACATGGCTCGGGTGTGAGATCACCAACCCGCATTTGGCAAGCGTGGTGATTATGCCTTATCCTCCTCACTGTACTGATATCTTCAGTGAGATATTATAATATTAGTATAGGTATAGATGATTAAAAGGTTATTATAATTCATTTGTTGGTAGGTAACATTTAAAGAGACAAAAACAAACTCTTCATCTTTATTATATAAGTTTACATTAAAATAGGTTGTTACACGTGGGTTTCTAGTGCTTAGTACTTATCTATAGGTCTTTGTTCAGGCCCTATCTTATCGATTCGCATCTGGCTGAAGACTAGATGCTATCAGTGATGGCTTGATAACACGATAAGAGTTCAAATATTGCTCAGCTGGGAATACAAGCGGTATTAAATAAAACACGTATAAACGGTTGAAATAGGTGGTGACTATATGAGGAACTAGCAGCGCTCCGCGGTTTTACCCGCGTTGTGCCCGTTCCCGTGGGAATATCGGGAATTTTTATACATAAAAACCTTCCTCTTGAATCACTCTACCTATTACAAAAAACCGCATCAAAATCCGTTGCGTAATTTTAAAGATTTAAGCATACAGACAAACAGACAAAAATAGCGACTTTGTTTTATACTATGTAGTGATATTCGCTGTATCTGTAACCATGATAGCTAGACAGTTTATTCACACATGATGTATTTCTGTTGCCGCTATAACAACAAAAAATTAAATAATGTTTATTGCCATTTTAAAATGTTACAATCTAGTACTAATAACAAATACTAAAAACAGAATTAAGATATTTAAGAGGGGCTTCCATATATAATAAACGTGATTTGGGAGTGATCTCTATTTGATCACTAACTCGCATTAGGCAATTGTGGGTGATCTTCGAAGAGATGAGAGACCTTTGCCCATCAGTGTGACATACAGGCTAATAAGCACTTTCCTTTTTTCAATTTGATGGTTAAATTTCTACACTCAAGTAAAAAAAATATCTCAAAAGTGGTGCATTACCAATTTTGCTTGCTGTACAATTCAGTATTCTTTATGTGTACAGCTGAGTTACATTTTAAGGGACAGTGAATTACTTTTCATGTAAGTAATATATACCTACTAATACAATATAGTGTGATTTTGTTTGTATGAACGCGCTTATATCAGGAACTACCAGTTCAATTCGAATAATATTTTTTTGGAGTTATCTTTTTTATAAATATTCTTTTTTATTTACTAAAACAAGGGATCACTAGAACACTAGGAGCACTAGATTTTAGGACAAAATAGTATATAGTTGTAGAAAGAAAGTAAAAGAAATACTTGTAGCTATTTTAGGTTGTAAAATATTCTGTGCCAATTATTTTCCAAATTCTTGAGCAATAGTCAACAATTTCTTTAAAAATCTGCGCATTTATTATAAGTATTAATAGACCAACCTGCGCATCTAAGTATACTAATATTGTAAAGAGGTAAAATTTGTAAGTTTGTTTGTTTGTTTGTTTGTTTGTATGTTCGAGGTAATCTCAGGAATTATCAGTCCGATTTGAATAATTCTTTTTGTAATAGATAGCCACATTCAACGGGAAGGTTATAGGCTATTTTTCATCCCGAAATTACCACGGGAACGGGCACAATGCGGGTAAAACCGCGGGGCGCTGCTAGTTTATAATAAGTAAGTAGGTATTAATTTCTGTATTCTGAGGTATTAATAGAATAAATCTGCGCATTTGTAATTAATAAGGCTTCTTGATTATGTTTCTCAGCAAGATAGGAATGAGTAAAATCATTTTTAAATACTCACCTTACTATTATGTACATATTACGTATATAACTTGGCAGGTCAATAACTCTGACACCAGGATTAATCAGGTTGACCATCCACTCGATGAAGAAGAAGAACGTATATAACTTTCCTTAAATTAGCTGTAATTTTCATCAAGTTCCTAGGAATTCTGAACATATCACAACAATAAATAAGGTTAGGATTAAACGGCTGTTGACATTATCACGAAAAGAAAGTTTGATAACAATATATTATCAGTGATAAGAGCGCGTTGGTATTAATGAAATGGAGACTTGGTGTGTACTGAACTTACTCGTAATAGCGACCCGCCCTCGCCTCGCTAGTCAAGATTTCACGCAGGTATAAACCTACCGGAACATGTATTATATCCTTATAATTTTAGCCTTCACCCGCAGTCGGGAAAAATATGGATTAGATAGACCTAGAACTTATCTACATAGAAACATTGATGTACCTAGACCACGGACCTAAACGCTATGGTATAAAGAAAAAACAAGCCAGCCGATATGATTACATCTCTAAACAAGTAACTCAGTCCCAAAAAAAATTCTAGGTTCTAAGTAAATACTAACTAATCACCTTGTAGCGCTTGTGACTTAGTTTGACTAAGTGATGTTAGCTCATTGTGATTGTTAAGCAACTTACAGCTTGGCCTTCACTTAGATAGGTTATCTGAGCTGGCTAACTGAGCGTTATCGTACTTTAAAGAGTGCACGAAATTGTTAGACCCAGATCCCAATCGATAGATCATGTCGGGACCTTTAGGCGGTCTAAAATCTCTCGGCACCAGGGTTGACCACTAACCTGCAAGAACTTACTTACTAACCTCATAGTGTAAAAACTATTTACCCACCAACAAAGATACATACTTACACCTGTCAAAAGCAGAACACTCCTCTTTTTCATCAGGGTATGTACCTCGTATCTAACGACTAGCAACAGCTAACAACTTTAACATACCTATCTAATCAATTGATACATATCTGATAATCGATAAACGTGCACGCAGTATCTATAGACTTTTACAACACCTAGACAAGTACTTTAGATACTTGTAGTGCTTTTAGTAATAGCGTTAGTGCTTAGGTAATTACTAGTTTAATTATTAACGAGTGTGTGTCTAGACTAGACTAGAAATTGGTTTTTAAGTACTTATTCTAATAGGTATTATATGGGCATTAAGGGTCATTTTGATATTAATTTCGTATCGTTTTAGATCTTATTATACTTGCCTATTAGGTTCTTAGGTTTGTAGGTAATGTAGTAGTGCAAGTATAGTATTAAACTGTAATGCCGCACTGCTGGGTATAGGCCTCTCTTCTCACTGAAGATATCAGTACACTGAAGATTAGGCGTAGTCACCACGCTTATGCCTACTGCTACTGCCAATTGGTGATCTCAAACCTGAGCCATGTTTGAGAAATAGGTAAGTAGAATAGTTTATGAGGAATCTTAGTGCTAATAAACAGGTCTAGGTATTCTAGTAGTACCTAGGCAAGAGCGTCGCCAACTGGTGGCCTAAGAAGAGCAAATTGATAGTGAAGGATATATGAATTGTAGGTAAAGTCAAGGTACTTTGGAGGCAACTAGATACCTATGTAATTTTGTCTTAACTACTCGAGACTAATTCTGTTGATAGATGCGTTGAAGCCTGTATACCATACATGATGGATTTCGATCTGAATCTATTAGAACGCCCAGAATTCTAGATTCTTAAGTTTTAAGTTTGGTCTGTAAGAAAGACTGACGAGAGGCCAACTGATATTTCAAACATATGTTAGGCAAAGGTCCCGGAATTCAGAAACCGAATTCAGATCAAGATTCATCACTTGCTGAAGGCGTGAAGATAATTTCGAATACTTATACATAGTTATATGTATGATATGTCATCCAAGTTGTCTGGCCTAGCGTTAATTGTGAATTTTCCACTTACATAATAAATTAAAACATCATTAGATATTCCTTAAAAATACGTAAATAAAAGAAGTAGGTATGTACATATAGATCGTAACCCTATTAAACATATGGTAAAGCATTTAACTATTTACGCGCACTCATTAAGCAATCGCAAGCAGTTTTTTACTAGATTTGAGTTAATTATTCAAATACATCCATTATCAGGTTAACGGGCTTGCCAGTCGCACCTTCGATACAAGAATGATAAAAAACAAGCGATGTGCGAATCTGGCTAGGAAACAAAGTGTTCCGTACTACATTTTTGAAAAGAAAAGTTGCCAAAAAATAACGTCATAAGATTTAAAACGATCTTTTCTTATACCTTTTAGTTTAGTAGTAAGTACAGTTAATTCTCATACATGGATTTTACATAATCTCATGTCTCTATCCTGTAGGTAGGTACTTGTAACATTGTATAAAAGCTGATCAGTCAGAAGCTACTGTTGTTCGGCTATTCATTTCATTGCATCAGGATGATGCAGTAGCACTCTGAAAGTACCTAGTAGGTAAGTACGTACGCGCAATACTTAGTAAGACTTATAAGACTCTACACACGTTTTTAACTGCGAATTTTATCAAAACTATTGGTCAGTCTTAGGGCCCCATCATTACCCTTATGTAGACGGAACCCAAAACCCGCCTTATGACAGATGATTCATTAGCGCAATCAATTAGTCATGACCTTGGACGGATAAATAAAAGTAAAACACGTAACAGTGACCTATTTCAACGCGGGAGGTTTTAGGGAGTTATTTTAAACGATTTTTTTAAGGGAATGAGTTGCCAAGGTGCCCGGCCTTGAGAATTAGCGTATGGCGTCATGTGTGATCTTTGGAGTGGGGTATTTTGAGGTAAGTAACACGAATGTGGCAGGCCGGTGCTGGCATTCTGTGGGCACTTAGGCAGGTCAGGATTCGGGTAATTTTAGAGATTTTTTTCTGAGGATATGTAAATCGTTTGGCAGATGAGAGCTAATGATTCGGGAATGTGTTTGGGTAGTCATTTGTAGAGCGTTGCATTTGTTTTATTTTAAAACATTTTGACAGATACTAAGGCAGCGATAGTCATGGTCATCTAGCTACGACATCTTATTCTGAAGGTCGGAGAATAAAGCGCTGATAGCCGTAGCAGGCTATCTGCTTTCATCCTATGGGTTCTTGCTAAGTGTGCCGAGATATGTAATGCCTAACTTTTGAATATATCTAGACTCGTTCCGTATCTAAGTACTTTTACATCAGTTTCAAATGCATGTATAAAATGTTCCGCGAAATGTAATTGCTCTTATGGCAAAGACCGAGAGAGGTCCAGACCGACTTTACATTAAGTAGGTATATCCCTTAAATTCTTACACGAACCCAAGCCTAGATTAAGGTAGGTACCTTCCTTAAAGTAATATTACTTACACTCCTTTAGGCTCTGCGCTGCCCTAGGCCAAGAACGTAGAGTCCTTTATAATAATATAATAAAATACCTACCCTGACGAATTCACACACGATTTATTAGACCCAAAGCTTGCTCTAAACTTGTATTATGGAATCTAACTCACTAATACTTATCTAAAATATTATAAAGAGGTAAGATTTGTAAGTTTGTTTGTTTAATTATATATTCTTACTAGCCGCGCCCCGCGGTTTTACCCATGTTATACCCGTTCCCGCTGGAATTTCGGGATAAAATGTATTCCATGTGTTATTTTGATGTATAAACTATATACTTATTACTGTAAAGTTTCTTCCTAATCCGTTCAGTAGTTTTGCCTGAAAGAGTAACATACGTACATACATAAACACACAAACTTTCGCATTTATAATACCTACATATTAGTAGAATTTGTATCATAGTACCTAACACGCGTATTTAAAGTTATCACCGATTTAAAAATATACTTATTTCTTTACCTATAGGTACGTACTTAGTTGAATATCTATCTATTGATAATGTGTAAAGTGCGTGTGGTTAATAATAAATCATTATATGAAATATTGAATATTTTATTATTCTTATTTTTATTCAGGACTTCACTTAACAACCAGTACCTAACTGGTTAAGTTTTTCAAATGTCAACAGTTAGGTAAGTTCTTAAGTAGCTGATAAGTTGAAGGTAACTATGTTGTGGTAAAATTGTAAATAAAAATATAATTAAATTATTATAAATAAAACTACTGAGTCTAAAGAGGTACCTACCTACTCGGATTTTTGAATTGCGCAAGTACCTAAAGTTATCTCTTCTCAGTACATGATGTTGGTACGTGACTACCGCACCTGAATTATTAATGTAATAATTTTTGTTAAGAAATTATTCAACACTGGAAATCATAGTGATTTACAAGTAATTAGGTCTCTTATGTTAATCCGCCCGCCCAGCAAGCAGCCCAGCCGTGGTACCTGGACCCGGAAACGGATATAGATAGAAGAACGAATTAATAATTTTAATGATTCCGGTCAAAACAATAGCTATTGATATTTTAAGTACCCCGGTAAATTTAGACATTCGAGTTTGCATAAAGTCCCAACAAGCTGAAAATCAGGAAAATTGTTCGAAACATAATTATAAACAATGTGTAAAAGTTCCCCATCATTCCCGTGTATGGAATTTTTTTTATTCAAGGTCAAATGTCAAAAATAAGTGTTTTTCGCGAATATCTGAAAAACGGTGCAATGTAGCAAAAAAAAGTGTATGATGAAATGAAAGCTTATAAAATTCTCTATAACTTTAATTCTATCCACTTTTTCCATATTCCAAACCGTTATTGAACTACACGCTCCAGAAATGTCAAAATTAAGGACCTCGGGCAGGTAACTATGGAGCCTGCCCCAAAGCTCAACAGTGACATGACCCATGTCATTTGAAAGGTCTTGAAGAGTTGTACAAGTTACTCCTAGACAGTTATATCGAATTCGATGGCCAACTCGGTGTTTTCGACCACCGAAGAATTACCACTGGAGGTGCTGTGGAGCCTGGACGGAATGCTCAACAGTGACATGACTTACGCATTTGAAAGCTCTTACAAGTCACTTTTTGATAGTTATGTCGAAATCGACGCCAAACTCGGTGTTTTCGACCACCGAAGAAAAAACACTAGGTGTATGTGCAATAATGTGCAGTTGACCCTGATCGTATTGCTCAACAGTGACATGACTAATGTCATTTGAAAGCTCTTACAAGTCACTCCTTGACAGTTATATCGAAATCGACGACCAACTCGGTGTTTTCGACCACCGAAGTATCGACACTGATCGTATTGCTCAACAGTGACATGACACATATCATTTGAAAGCTCATAAAGAGTTTTATAAGTCACTCTTTGATAGTTATATCGAAATCGCCGTCCAACTTAGTGTTTTCGACCACCGAAGAATGGAGTTGGGCTATGCCATACCGAAGTATCGACGCTGATCCTAATGCTCAAAAGTGACATGACCTATGTCATTTGAAAGCTCTTGAAGAGTTGTACAAGTCACTCTTTGACACTTATATCGAAATCGACCGCCAACGCGGTGTTTTCGACCATCGAAATATCGACACTGGGTGTATGTGCAGTTGACCCTGATGGTATTGCTCAACAGTGACATAACTTATGTCATTTGAAAGCCCTTGAAGAGATATCCAAGTCACTCCTTGACATTTATATCGAAATCGACGGCTAACTCGGTGTTTTTAACCAAAAATAAAAAAATATATGTACACATTAGTTAATAAAGGACCTTGAGAAAATTCCATTCTTCGGTGGTCGAAAACACCAAGTTGGCGGTCGATTTCGATATAAATGTCAAGGAGTGACTTGGACATCTCTTCAAGGGCTTTCAAATGACATAAGTTATGTCACTGTTGAGCAATACCATCAGGGTCAACTGCACATACACCCAGTGTCGATATTTCGATGGTCGAAAACACCGCGTTGGCGGTCGATTTCGATATAAGTGTCAAAGAGTGACTTGTACAACTCTTCAAGAGCTTTCAAATGACATAGGTCATGTCACTTTTGAGCATTAGGATCAGCGTCGATACTTCGGTATGGCATAGCCCAACTCCATTCTTCGGTGGTCGAAAACACTAAGTTGGACGGCGATTTCGATATAACTATCAAAGAGTGACTTATAAAACTCTTTATGAGCTTTCAAATGATATGTGTCATGTCACTGTTGAGCAATACGATCAGTGTCGATACTTCGGTGGTCGAAAACACCGAGTTGGTCGTCGATTTCGATATAACTGTCAAGGAGTGACTTGTAAGAGCTTTCAAATGACATTAGTCATGTCACTGTTGAGCAATACGATCAGGGTCAACTGCACATTATTGCACATACACCTAGTGTTTTTTCTTCGGTGGTCGAAAACACCGAGTTTGGCGTCGATTTCGACATAACTATCAAAAAGTGACTTGTAAGAGCTTTCAAATGCGTAAGTCATGTCACTGTTGAGCATTCCGTCCAGGCTCCACAGCACCTCCAGTGGTAATTCTTCGGTGGTCGAAAACACCGAGTTGGCCATCGAATTCGATATAACTGTCTAGGAGTAACTTGTACAACTCTTCAAGACATTTCAAATGACATGGGTCATGTCACTGTTGAGCATTGGGGCAGGCTCCATAGTTACCTGCCCGAGGTCCTTAATTTTGACATTTCTGGAGCGTGTAGTTCAATAACGGTTTGGAATATGGAAAAAGTGGATAGAATTAAAGTTATAGAGAATTTTATAAGCTTTCATTTCATCATACACTTTTTTTTGCTACATTGCACCGTTTTTCAGATATTCGCGAAAAACACTCTTTTTTGACATTTGACCTTGAATAAAAAAAATTCCATACACGGGAATGATGGGGAACTTTTACACATTGTTTATAATTATGTTTTCAACAATTTTCCTGATTTTCAGCTTGTTGGGACTTTATGCAAACTCACCCTCATTTTTTGGTTTAATTTGACCGGATTAAAGTTGAATTTGCAAAGATTTATTACTGTTTCTTTTTCTTATTAAATACGACAGAGATGGAAATGGGGCTGGTCAAAGAAAATGAAACTATAATACCTATACATAGGTACTGCTAAAATGTTTTAAAACTCCCGCAAAAAGCATAGCTTATTATCTGTACCGCGTTTTAGTCTGTAGTCCCAAAAACAGCTGTTCAATCTGTGGTGCTTGTCAAAGAGCGCGCTATCTGATAAGTTTTACTTAATTTATAAATTGTTATAATTAACAGCGGGCGAGCTTAAGAAATACTTTAAAATGAACAAAATATTTTTCAATATTATGATCATGATTCTATATTGCATGAAATCGATGTAATTTCATACAATTTTGAATTCTGGCGGTATTCAAGTGTAACTTGCGAGCGCTCTCTTGCGGTTTAAATAGGAATTAACATCTGAACAAAGAGCTGCTGTCCGCCACTAGAAATTAAGGTTGTGTTTTGTCTTCTTCACTCACGCGTAAATCTACGGGGAAAAACGAGATGCCCTATAGTCTGTCTTCGGCCGTCAAACTATCTTTCTTTCTTGTGCAACTGTTTCTCTTCGTCCGTGTTCTAGTGCACTGCAAACGCAGGATGGACGCCATTCGTGCGAGATAATTTTTTGTTCGCTCGTCAAGCGAGATCTACTAGATAGTGCGCCGGGCGTGGAGCTATGGTATAGTGTTGTATCGTTGTGGAGTGGTATCGGTCTGGCTGTGAGGTGTGGAGTCGAGGTGGTTGTGTCAGGTTGGAGCGGTGCCCTCAGCATCAGCGAGGCGGTGGCAAGCCGCGGAGCTCGGAGCGAGAAGCGAGGCATGGCGGGCGCGAGCTGAGAGCCGGCCGCGGCCGCTCGCGCTCCGCCGCCGGCCCGATGAGCGCGGCACACACTCAGCGGCGGAGGTTATTTTATGGGTATTTGCGTGAGCTGCCGGCGCCGCGAGCGGAAGGCACCAGAGAAGCGGTCGGTGCCGGGACTAGGCGGGCCCGCTAAGGGTGCTGCGGCGGCGGAACTGCTGCCGCGGCGGATCGACCGCCTCCCAATACCAACAATGGCCAACTCGATGTCCAACATGAAAATGACCAACCCTATCAAGGGCATCGTCAGCAAGCGTCGGAGACGCTACATGAAAGATGGATTCAACCTGGACTTAGCTTGTATCCTTTTATGTGTTTGTGTTCATCTCCCAGTTAGTGCTAGGAGTTTCCTGGTAAGATCGATGCGTATATCGGTGAGTACTTTGTTTTTCTGGTCCCTAGAGGACCCTAAATACCTTTATATCATCACCCAGTGGTTAGTAACTCACAATGGTCTCTAAATCGAAGTGATAACCTGACTTGACCATCCTTTAGTTTTGTCAAGGGCACTCAATTTATAACCTATAAATTACGTTCATAAACTGTGATGGTGTTACATTCGTGGTCTGTACAGGTTAGGGAGAGGTTAGGCTTTTAGTGTTATGCATTGCTTCTCGATTTGAAGACGTAAATATAAAAAAAGGCAATAAATTAAAGTGTTTAGAACTACAACTTCTCAAGCTCAAACAAAGTACAACACTGACCCTACATCTTCCAAACCAACCACTAAAATGACTTCAAACATTAAAAACTCTATTCAATCTTAATAAAAACACTATAAAGCTGAGGTTAGGAGTGCTATTACTATCATTATCTAGCTGTAAAGTGCTAAAATCTCGCATGGCAACAGGGAGTATAACCTCTAACTTTGTATACATAGGCTTATAGTACATGCCTATTATAGCAATGTACACAGAAACTATCTGATAATCATTGTTGAGTGTTGTATGTTGTACATAGACATAGTACACTGGACTAAAAGCAAATATACTATGTTTTAGTACCTGTTAGTGGGCCTTTTAATGCTTGTAACACATTATTAATCTACTTACATTAGAGATAGTGTATAGACATGTCTATTTTAGGTTTCAATCAATGTATTGATTTAGTTTATTATACCTAGCCCTAGTTCCTTAGTTCATTATTCGTCCTTTCTTCTTTTTGTATTGAAGTTTTCCCTATGAGTGACTCTATCCTATGTATGTTCTATATTTTAAAGTTATTAATTAATTTTTTTGTTTTATAGTCAGTCTTAAATAGTTCGTTTTTTGCCTGGATTTTTAGTTCGTAGCCAACTTATACTATATTAACAAAAGCAAAGCTTTAAGCAACAAGAGTTTTAGGAAATAACCTTATAGTATTAATAGCCATTTAATAATAGATTGTGATGCATAAAGTAAGTAAAATATTAGCTGGTCATGACAGGGCAAAGGCCTACACTCATTTAAGATATCGGTATCAACGTACTGAGAATTAAATTGATTAGGATCAGTGTTTGATACACTATTAATGAATGATTTATCTGTGTCTAGTGTCAGGGACTTTTCATTTTGCAATGTTTGTTTTGCAACTATAAAGATATATGACAAATAATCCCATATCAGGGTAACTATACTAAAGTATTTATTAAAATGATACATGGTTATTTATTTGGGGGCTATCTGCCACTAAGTAAAACCTCTAAGTACCTATTACAACCTCTTGAAATCCTGGTTGATTATTATAAATAAGGTTCCATATTAATACTAGTATGCTAAAATTATTATCAAATATTAATAAACACAAGTGAAACCGTATGGTCATGTCCGAGGTCTTTGGGCAGTTAAAAAATTCCGAACACAAGGGTTAGTTACCTTCTTACATTCTGAAAGTTAGGCAATACTTAGTAAATAGGTATAATATATTATTACTACTTCGAGCTTGAAAAAAACAATATCAAAAGCATAGTAATTTTAAACTGAAAATTACATGCTTAAATGTGTAATTTAGTTGAGCCCTTTAGTGATCTCAAACCCAAGCATCTTAAAAGCTACCAAGTAACTACTGCGCTGTAATACAATTAAAAATAACAAGCTATTTAACCCATCCATATGGCATTTTTCATACCCACTGCTCTGTTCCTTTTCTTCATTACCTGGTGTTTTCATGAATTGAAAGATTCTCTATGGTAAAAATAACATGGAGGGGAATTAAGAATATCTTTGGGTCCGTTGGTTTATACCAAGAAATAGGTTTCATTAAATTCTAAAAAAAATCCAAATCTTCCACAATTATAAAATTTCTTGTATACAGTTGACTTAAACATTTACAAAGTAAACACATACAGTTATTAAATCCACAGTAACATATTCTAATGCTCCCATTGGCATACACTTGAGACATACCATACAGTAGCTTCTTTCAGTTACTATTTGTACTGTGAGTGACCACTTTTTAGACCCATTCAACCGCGCAACTTGTTTGATGATATAATATTTGAAAAACACACATTATAAAGTAAAGATCATTCTGTGTATAGTATTAATTTTCACATGCAACAGCTAGGTATCATATTGTCAGGTCGTTTACCCGCTTGTTCAGTCTAAAATAGGATTTGTATCGTCCTATCTGAGAGATTGTGAGTTGTTTTTATTATGTAGGTATGTTAAAGATTATGTTTTTGTTATGAGATTAAAGTTGTACCCCACAACATTTTGGTGAAATATTGAAGAAAAATTTTGACATGTGCAACTACTTTCAACTAGTAAAACCTATCTAAACTAGCAGCGCCTCGCAGTTTTACCCGCCTTTTGCCCGTACCCGTGGGAATTACGGGATTTAAAATAACCTATTACCTTCCTGTTGAATGTGGCTATTTTCAACAAAAATAATTATAACTAGCAGCGCTCCGCGGTTTTACCCGCGTTGTGCCCGTTCCCGTGGGAATTTCGGGATAAAATGTAGCCTATAGCCTTCCTCGATAAATAGACTATCTAACAGTGAAAGAATTATTCAAATCGGTTCAGTAGTTTCTGAGATTAGCGCGTTTAAACAAACAAACAAACAAAACAAACTCTTCAGCTTTATAATATTAGTATAGATAATCGGATTGGTAGTTTCTGAAATTAACCCTTAAATAAAGTGAGAAACTTTACCTCTTTACAATAATAGTATAGAATCTATATGTGTAATAAATGGTAGGTGTTATTAACTATGCATACTCACTTTAAATTTATTTAACTCGAAAAGGTAGAGGGTGCTTAACTACTTAAATTGAATTGAGTAAAAACCTTGCTAAGTTCTAAATTTCTGAGGTTTTACCGAACTACTTACAAATACCTAGCTTGCATTATATCTTATCTTTATCTTCAGTGAGATGAGAGGCCTTTGCTCAGCTGTGGGACATTACAGGCTAATATATTTTTTTACATTATTGTAGTATGAAATTATGTTCTAGGTAGAATATATTTTGTGAATTGTGATTGTGATTAGGTTTATCTCTTGCCAGGCTAGGTACATATTTTCAGTTGGAATACTAGATTTATTTTAGTACTTACCTGTTACAGTACCTACCTGTCTGGTTCAATTAAATGTACTGTAAATTCAAGAAAATGTACTTTAACACTATACACATAAACTTCTATATCCATTGCACCTTACTTACCTACAGTCTACACATTATACCCATATTTACAGATATGTTATGTCACAGTGCTAACATATAGCCTGCCATTCTAGACTTTTAGACTACTAATGAAAATGAGCTGATTTCAACAAGTCGATGACCTAATTAAAGTCGTAGCGTTATATTATCTGTCATGTAAGAGTACCTACCGTAATTACGCTTTATTATTCATTTTTAACCTACTTCGTAATATGAGGGATTTGTTTTAAACGTGTGGGTGAACTCAGAGTTTTACTCTACCGTCAGTATAGTATTTTCGGCCTAAGATAGGTATTATTGTGGTAGTAACGGAATTTCGAAAATTAATGGTTTTCAAATTTCTTCCACTTTTGGGCAAAAGTCATCTTGAGATACTTCTAGGATTTTATGTTGCATTTCTTCTATTTTTTTCCTTTACCTATATTTTCCCACTGCTGGGCAAAGGCTCCCACAAACGCTTCCAACCCTCCCTCTCCTTAGCGGTCTCCCACAACTCGCTGTCGAAGGAGACAAGGTCGTCCACAGGAGTTATCTATTTTCACGAAAAGATAGTTAGGTATAGTATAGGTTAGGTATAGTTAGCTGTTGAATAGGTACGTTCGAGCTGTCTATACAAAAATATTGTACAATCGCTAATGTATCATTTCGGTACGATTTTCAATTGTTAGTCTTTAATTGTATGTATTAAAATTGGATTATTCTCGTGATATTACAGTAATGTTGGTACCTTTTAGGCTTGTTGAAACGTCTAGATACGATCTTAGATAAGATTTATTGTAGCTTTTTTCGATAATACTTTGCCTAGGTTTATCTAAGTTTCACTGGTCTAATTTGAATGGCCTGACAATGACTTCATCTAGCCTAGTATCTCTCTGATTTTTAATAAAGTAAATTGTTTTATCGTTAAGTTGTTTTAGGACATATTCTTCCCTAGAAATAGAAACGTAGTCAAAGGTACCTAGTTATTACTTATGACGTACATTTTTTGGAAGGGACCGATTTTTGTACCTTTTTTAATTCATCAACTTACTTTATAACTAGCCATGCCCCGCGGAATAACCCGTGTACCAGTTCCCGCGGGAATTTCGGGATAGTAAAATAGCCTATAACCTTCCTCTTGAACGTAGCTATCCAATGCTAAAATAATTATTGCAATCGGACTGGTAGCTCCTGAGATAAGCGCGTTAAAACAAACAAAAATCAAACTCTTCAGCTTTAATATTATAACTAGTAGCGCCCCGCGGTTTTACCCGCATTGTGCCCGTTCCCGTGGGAATTTTGGGAATTTTTATGCCTATAAACCTTCCTCTTGAATCACTCTATCTATTAAAAAAACCGCGTCAAAATCCGTGCAGTAGTACCTATTTGAGGTTATCGAAAACAATCAGACAGACAGACGCGGCTGGGGACTTGTTTTATAATATGTAGTGACGGAGTAGTCTTGATACCTATTTTCTAGGCTTCCATTATCTAAGGTTAGTTATGCCTATATACCTACGTATCACGTACCTACGTACCTGTATACCTACGTATTAACATCAATTACTAGGCAATAGATAGTTATACGTGACATAAACCACACATTGGTTACTAAATGGGTAGGATTCAAAGAAACATCCTTCCTTAACTAATGACTGTACTAATTGTATTGGCATTTTGTAATATCCTGCATCCTACAAATATTGAGGATGAATCTATGTAAATACTCTTTATACGAATACACTTATTTATACTAATAATACATTAATTATGTAATAAAACTAAAGAGTTTTGATTTTTTGGTTCTTTGAACGCGACAATCTCAGAAACTACCAGCCCGATTTGAATAATTCTTTTTGTAACGGATAGCTACATTTAACGAAAATATTAAAGGATAATTTTATCCCGACAATCCCATGGGAACGAGCATAACGCGGGGAAATTTTGTAATAGATAGCCATATTCAACGGGAAGGTTATAGGCTATTTTTCATCCCGAAATTACCACGAGAACGGGTGCAACGCGAGTAAAATCGCGAGGCGCTGCTAGTTGTCTATATACCAATAGTTGCTCTTCCTTTAATGTTGTCGGTCAAATCGATATACCAAGCGGCTTGTTTGTCGCTCTAAAACGCTTTTGATCATCCTTTAAGGGGGCGGCGCTAAGTGATATGAAAATAATCTCTCTAAGTAAAGGTGGAAAGGTATAACTTAAGTTCACTGTCAAGTAGGATTTCTCTTTGAAGTTGTTTTTCCATATGGAAAGTTGTAACTTCACTATACCCGCCCTCTTAGCTCGGTTAATTAAGAATATACATTTTCCAAAACGATTTGGAGATAATAAATAGTTAATTTAATACTAGCAGTCCTAGCGGTTTTATTTCTACCCGTTCCTGTGGGAATTTTTGCATGAAAAGTAAACACAAACCTTCCTCTTAAATAAGTCTGTATGTTAGTGAAAACGTATAGAAATCTGTTAAGAAGTGTTTGAAAAAATCAATTACGTAGACAGACTGCAAGGCGTTATCTTACTTTGTTTTATAATATTTAAGATACATGTCCCAAGATTTTCTGAATTCTGAATTCTGTACCCAATATCAAGCAATATTGCCTACCTATAATTTATCAAAATAAGTTAGTAACTACAGTTTATATTTAAACCTATGTATGTAGTGTAACATGAATTACTTGTCACAGTATTATTATACAGCCTTACAATTTCACTCGCTCGTTTATATATGTATCCTTTTCATTCCCAAAATACACCGAGCTTTGTAAGAAAAAAAAGGAAATACATACACACTACATTTAATTTTATATTTACCAAAAATAGAACTTACCTTCCTTCGCGCAAAGGTTTTAAAATTATACTTACGAACCTTGATCGGTTCAAAATCGGCCTACTGTGTACGCACCTTAAGTAGGTTCTCAAAACCGGCTCGCAGCTGTGATCAGTCGATACACCTGACCTTACAGACTCGATGTTACCATGAATTAAACTTTATAAAGTGCTAAAACTAAACCCTTTTTAATGCCTTTTTAACTACCGAAAACTTACTTAAACTCGATAATTTTATTAACACATAATCGATTAAGTGTACCCATCATTATCACATGTAAATCGAGTTCTTTCGATTATCGCGTCCCAAAAGTACATTATCTCTATAATATCAAAAGAACGAGCCTCTTAAAACCCGAGAGCCATGTAAAGCGATCCATAATAGCTCCGAAACACTTTTATAATTCAATTCCGAGCCCACGAAATATAGCTTGCAATTTAGTAAGCTTCAGAAATTATGAAATCTCTTTCGGTGAAGAATATAAAGTGTTCAAGTAACATTACGTTGTTAAAGAGACATTGTAATATAATAAATGTAAGAGGTTAAAAATGTTAGGTAGATGAACGGTAAACACGGAGCGGCCTGACCTTCGTTCACTTCGCGCTTGGCAACAGCGTATACTCAATTGATCCCAAAAGGTATCATTACACAGATCTTAATTTAGAAGTTACCTTGTTGTCAGAGCTTAATAAAAAATCGTTAAGCGTTAACGACCGATAAATCTGGCGGGTTCCGTTCAATATGAGTGCTTGAATTGAGGTGTTACAATGCACGTTACTATTTAAATAAATGACGGCCGAACCCGACGGCTGCAACTACCATAATTTTCAGCCATATTGCATTTCATCAAGTTGAACCCAGCGCAGGTGAAACCAAGGCTGCCCGTCATAATTAAGTACAATTAAAAACAAATTACTACAAATTGTTACTGTAACTAGTTAGTTATTCAGTTATCTATTGAATACGATCTGAAATAATATCGAGTTAAATATAACTGCTTTATCATATTATCGTCCGAAAGTTCGAATGATAGTTCTTGTTTTAAGGTTGTTATTTGTTTTAAACCTGCTTTTGATATTATTTTACTTGCAAATGTAATTTAAATAGGCATTTGCGTTGTCTGAACGGCTAGTAATTTTCGTAAGAACGCCTAAACTTATGGGCCTAACAAACTTAGAATAAATTAGATAGTGTAAACAGATGATTTCGTACCGGTACTTAAAGTGGTGGCTATGTAGTCTTGTGAAATCGCTTTGTGCTTTGGTTAAGTAAACGCTGCTATGCAAATTTTGGGTTCCCAAGCCTAGAGTCCGAAGAACATACGGTAACGGTGCAGTCTAGAGACTTAATGGGTCCGCAAATGTTTTATTCTAGTACGTGGGTTAGGCAATCGTATTACAAATTACACATTAGCTTTCATAAACAGAGGCATATTGGTATTGTTATAAAAAGTCTGCTACAGCCATTATGTGCGAGAGGTCAACGAACCCAATACATACGCGTACATAATAATTATGCAATTGTAAAAATCATGGTACCTAATCCCTGGTAACACAATAAAGGTCTGTTAATAAACAATGGATGCTAGCAAAGGTTTTTAACCGGCCGATTGTTTCGCCACAGTACACACTGGCATTATAAGTAATGGCACGTCTTAAGTACGATTGCTGCATGTGATTTGATGCACAAAAATTGGGCACAAGTGACTTTGTATTACAAAGAGTATAAACTATTTGATATTAATCCCTCCACTGAACGAAACGGGCTTCGAAACAATGGGTTGTTGCCGAATTGGGAACACCTCCTTAACAAGTGTACCCGATGTACGTTGACTTGGTCTAAAAAATGAGGAGCGGCGCGCGCGTGTTGCTAGGCTCCACTTATGTCTACTTTTACTATCGCGACACTCGCAGTCGCACTACACCGTACAGCCGCACACACTCCACACAACACTACACACACATCATTTAGAAAAGTGCTCTCATATTCAAATGATAAAAACGTGCCATATAATCTAAAGATTGCATGAAGCAGCCGACAGTTACGCATTATCACCATGGCATATCAATACCATTAATTTCTCTAAATTGTACGACCACAGCGTGTGGGTGTTTTTTGTCGAAACTATATAAAAACTAGATTTGCAATTGTTCCGGCCAGTTGTCCATATTAAAGCATAATTTAACATGTTAGTCCAAGGTTGCTCGAAGATGTGCCAGTGAAATGTATTTACGACTCAAACGTGCATAGCAACAATGGTTCATTTACATAACTGGGCTCTGAACCGTGTTTTTAATTAACTTTTGGGCTGCGGACAAACGGCCGTTTGCGTTTTTTGTTCCTTTTACAGAATAAAACGTGATTTCTAAACTGAATTAGACAATTACGTTGATTGCCTACTTTGTGACCTTTGCACTGGACTTATTTATCACGGTGCCAACGTAATTTCGCCAATTATATCGAAGTAGAAACTCTTAAAGTTATTATTGAAATGTGTTGTACCGAAATTAAAGTTAAACTTTTGCTCCAAACGATAACCACATAACGGTTTCAAAACTAGTTTGCTTCGATGAAATGATAACCAGTCTGATGGACAATGTAGATCAATTTTACGTAAACCTATAACAATTATTGTGAGTCGGCCGGTCCCGAGCCGAGGACTTTTGTCTTAGGAAACAAATTGTCTAGGTAGGAATTGTCGTAACAACCACGCCTGTTCCATGTCCGTAATCGGAAACAGACACGATCGAACCATATTTGGAAAATCCCTATAACTTGCTTTATTTTCCGCTTCAGTAATGCAGCAATGTAAACTTATATACGTGTAGCGTGTCGGGGTTTGAGAACATTGTTTGTCAGTCAGCCATCAGTCAGGCAGGCAGGCTGTTATCGCACGGCTGTGGGTGGAAGGAGATGTGCGGTCGTGAGGCTCGTGCTTGTCTATCTATACTGAGCATAGTTTGAATCACGGCGGGCTGTCACATCAATAAACAGTTCAGGGATCAGCTGCCAGAGGTCACGTCACCTGGAGCCTGCACGCGGCCCCTCGCCCAGATGCTGTACCGGTTTATAATAACCACCGTGATTCAATATGGATGTCAAGTGAACGGACCTACCTGACATGCTCACTTCAGTTTCCTTTCCTGTAATTGATAGCGCTCAAATCATGACGCACTCGCTCGTGTTCGAATAATTTATGTAATTACACAATACTTGCGACATCGCCGTCACAATGTCCGACCAAAATAGAGTTACACATTTCGTTTAATTAAACAAATAACTACTGTTGCTATAATATACCTGTTGTGCGTAAAAATTATCGACAAATCGTTGTTGTAATTGCTTCCCGTATAATATGATTGTGCGTGCCTAGTGATGATGGCGACTGGCGAGCCTATTGTACAATGTTATTGTAATATGATTAATTTGTTTTGATCCCTCCAAATATTTCATAGTAATTCGCATCGCATTTCATGGAATTAAAACAGCTACCGGTAATGTCCATAAACATAATAACTCCTACGTAACGTGCCGCAGTCGCTCACGATATGAGCCAGGGAATATGATAATGACAAACGTTCGTAGTAGTACGTTGTTTCGGTAAGAAATGAGCAATTTACTTAACAACTGTTTAAGTTGTTGGTTTGTTTCCACGAAGCTCACGTAGCCGATGGTGGGTTGGTAACAAAAAAATAAAAATAAACGAAGAGATGGACCAAGGGATAGTGGTTTAATCCAGTTGGTGCACGAAAAAATTGGACAGGCTTTGTTCGCTAGCGGGGTCCCGTAATGGTTTACGATGCTGATTAAATCGAGCGGAAAGGTTATTTGGGATACCTTATTTAACTAGTTTCTTTGATGATATAGTTAGTTCCCGTATTTGTACATTTCCTGTTCTCTACCAACAGGCGCCTTTGCATTTTTTGTTTACAGAAAATACCTTATCGTTTCTCTTTTATATATCCTATCTTTTGCCCATAAATAGTGCTGTGCTTGCTTTTAAAAGAACAAGATCAAGAGTTTCATTCGTTTAAAAAATAAGTAAGATTCTAACGCTCAACTTTATTTATAATGCGTTATTTGAAGCCATTTCCAAATAACTACTTCTGAAATTAAAAACCACTTTGCTTCCATAATTTGAGTTATGGACGTATATGGCTTATGATCTAAATATGGGCGACATCTCAAAACTGCTTATTAGTTTTGATGTGAATATTGTAATTTTGAGTTGTAATTTGAATACGGAACTTATTACCGAGCTCCTTCATCCGAGTGGGCAGTGGGTGATTTAGGTAATTACGTCTAAACTCGGTCACATATCAAGAATTAACAGTTTCACGCGGAGGGACACGCATTACCATTTAACGACTTAATTAAAATCTAATCTCGAGTTTTGCTCCCTTCGCGATTACGCTAACGAAATTTTACTCATGATTTTATGAGGCGGTTACCCTAGATATTATCGCAGCACTCCCTCCGGATAGATCTCCAGTAACGAAGTGATGGCGAACCGAATGAGCCACACTCGAGATCCTATCACAAATCACGTTTCACGCGATCATTACAGTACACTCCACTCGGCCGTATCTAGCTCTACATGTGGATTGGCCCAAAGATACATCTACTTGATCACATCACATGAACACGAGCTTTGCCTTCTAACAAATTGCCCGGTTAGTCCTTATCCTGTAACATAATCAGTTTGTTAGATACCCAGTCAACGTTACTGACAAGACTTTCTTTTAAAAGTGTTTACTTGATGCTAGGAATGGTTGGTTCAATTCCTAAAAAAACAGAAGCATAAACGTAGAATAGTCTGTTTTAAAATAACAAATGGTCGTCATTCATGTGGATGTTCTGGCCCTATTGATTCACGTTTCCGCGTCGTCTGCTATGTCTTTGATTACATTATTTAATCACTTATCGAGCTGTCTGTAATCTAGGACGCCGTGAATCATATGCCAGTGCCACTGTTGCTCGAATTCTAGTTGCAATTCTGCAATTGTGGAATTGATAATCCGTTTCCACATGTGATGTGTCAGCGTCGCGCTTCTTTGTGTAATTGGATTTGTTTAGGTTATTGCTCTTTCTAAGTACGCGTTTTCTTTGTTGCTATTTGATATTACTGGCTGGAAGTAGGATGATTAGTGGCGTAGGTCGCTGAATGACACTATGATACCTTGTCTACTTACAATGCAATTTTGTTGCTACTATTGTACGTCTTCACTTTTGTCTTTTGTTTGGCGTGGGGTGAGTGTTCGTCAATCGATGTCGGAAGGGTTATTACGAATCGATTCCGCCTTCTATAGCTCTATCATAGTTATAAGGTATGGTTTCACCTTTACGAATGTTTCAGTTCTTATGTAATGTCGACATAAAACTTTGTTGTTCGTGCACGGCGATTGATGACTTTTGCACGCGGTTTGGAATCTAAAAAACACATAGGGTACACATCCCACCAAATTCCCACAAGCTCATCGCAGACGAAACCGCGCGGTGCTGCTCGCGTGTAAATACACCGTACGAAAATAATACGAAGTTTTATAGTATTTTAAACAGCGCGTATTGGATGGTAATGAAAGCGTTTCCTTTTGATTGCAACGCTACGTTACTCTTAGATCTGATCGCAGGCACGTTGGCTGTAGGTCGTTACCGCCATAGCAACAAGCAATTATCTGCGGATGCCTCCTTTTCGGCTACCTGACGTGTGTATCGTTTTATGAAATTGCCGTTTTTGCTACCATGCAATTACGTCTTCAGCCACTGTGACATTATTTTTATTGAAGCTATTAGTGCCAGCATTATTATAATGTAATTATTGTCGTGATTGTCAAACTTTTCCGATATTATTTTAATAGAAACTTACCTACCTAATTTTGTCGAAAGAACATTTCAAAAGTTGCGAAATTTTAATCAGCTCCTTTATAAAATCGGACACGAATTTTAAAGAAACTTGTGTTATCCAAGGCGAGATGCCAAGGTCCGTTGGTCTTAAAAAAATTGATGCTGTCTACTTATAAACTAGGCAAGTGTGGTTTGGAAGCCGTGAAAAATTGCACTTCGCTTTAATATTTCACCCGCGTACCGTTGGTGCTGGGTTTTGCAATCGCCATGCGTTATAAATTACACTCGTAGCTCAGTATTACACCTCGCTGGCTGGAGGTAATAGAAATTGTAGGTCCAAACAGAGTACCTGTTTTGCAATTCCTGACTTAGGTTTTTGAGCACATAAAATTGAAAAATATGCGGAAAAACCCATACTTTTTGTTGATTACGTGAGGTGCTTTGAAGGATCCAATTAAAATATGCATCTCATAGGTACATTTAAGTAAGTTTAGCCTTTTATATTATTTGCAGTTGCACTCTGAATCAATGGAAAATTTCAAACAATATATGTACAGTTTCTATTGAAACAAATTGATGTGTTTTGTCTCAGCCAACATATTCGTACAATGTAGGTAATCTATTCCGAATGCGTTCTCTTTACTTACCGATTTCATCACCAAACCATTGAATTATCTACAAACGATTTATCAACTTATTGCATAGAAACGAAACGTCCATTTAATGTACCGATGCCAACTCGATTTAAAATTATTTATGTAATTATGACCATTTACTTAATTATAAATACATCGTTTAGTCTTTCCTGTCTGTGGCAGAGATATTAATTGGTACAAAACTTGTAGATTATTTTCCAACTCGAGTGTTACTCCAGTATATTTTATGTGGGAGTGATGCTGAACCAATATTAATGCATATTTTATATTTAAACATTGATTCGATATTGAAGAATGAGCTCTCCACAGTTCCCAGACGAGCTTAGTGTCATGGTCCCTTATATTTTATAATGATATCCCTTATATTTTATAATGATATCATCGGTATTTTTGGATAACTCCGTAATTATTTACTTATACGCTAACTGTAAAATAAATAACTAATCGGTGAAACTTATTATCCGGAAAATTTCGTCGTTTTCGGGCCAGAACGTCTACATGGTCGTTGTCTAGACTCCTTCAAAGAATCAAATCGAAAGTTGTATTCAAATTTCGCTAGTTATGAAATGTCGGAAACTAATCGTCTGATTTCTAAAATATTTCATCCAACCACATTATTTAGGCTAATCAGGAAAAAAGTTAGATTTCTAAGGATCCAATCATTCAAATTCACTTTTGAAATAGAATGATTACTGTAGAAATCACCCTACATTACTTAGAATACACAATCAGTTGTGTTATTTTCGCAAAACCTTTGTTACACAAAAACACAAATGATGCATATTATGTTAACCACATGTGTTACTTGACTTATTAATTGTTCGCTCCTTATTAATCTCTCATTAAGATGCAAATAAAACAATCTGTATATCATTAACGTCATGTGCATTTCGTTGTTTATTTCCATTGGAAGATTTAACGCTTAATTATTTACTTCATTTACTAATGTGAATATTGCAAATGGTGTCATCGACTTGACAAAGAAGACACGAAGTCTTCAACTTACTCGTAAACCAGAAGATTCTCAATTGGTGAGATTGTTTTTATGTTAAACACTAGCTTTTACCCGCGACTTCGTCCGCATTAGATTGTTACTTTGGACAGTAGTTTTATTTTTAACCTTTAGGATCTTACCAAAGTATGACTCAAGCTGCACACTCACCGGGACGGAACGTCTCGGGATTTATCATTTTTGCTTGTGAAAATTCGAACGTAGCTTCATAGAAATACAGCTTAAATGGCTATGCATTCAAATGACGCCGCGGGATTGACAAATCCTTTTCGATACCGTGGCGCTATTTTAAAGTAGGTATAGCATTTGTTTATATACGAATACGTTTGATTTTATATTAGCAAACCTTAAAATCCCTAGCCGTGCCATCCCAGTGAGCGCGAAGCATCAAACAATTGCTTAGGTGAAAAATAGTAAACATAATATAGAAAAATAGTATCTTATCCGGAAGGAAATTCGGGATAAAAAGTATCCTATGTCCTTTCTCAAGGTCATATCTATGTCTATACCAAATTTCAGCAAAATCGGTTCAGTAGTTTTGGCGTGAAAGCGTAACAGTATCTTATCCGGAGGGAAATTCGGGATAAAAAGTATCCTATGTCCTTTCTCAAGGTCATATCTATGTCTATACCAAATTTCAGCAAAATCGGTTCAGTAGTTTTGGCGTGAAAGCGTAACAGTATCTTATCCGGAGGGAAATTCGGGATAAAAAGTATCCTATGTCCTTTCTCAAGGTCATATCTATGTCTATACCAAATTTCAGCAAAATCGGTTCAGTAGTTTTGGCGTGAAAGCGTAACAGTATCTTATCCGGAGGGAAATTCGGGATAAAAAGTATCCTATGTCCTTTCTCAAGGTCATATCTATGTCTATACCAAATTTCAGCAAAATCGGTTCAGTAGTTTTGGCGTGAAAGCGTAACAGACAGACAGACAGACAGAGTTACTTTCGCATTTATAATATTAGTATGGATTATCACCTCATTTTTTCATTATTTATCGACCAATTTGAAAATTATTTCGATGTCAAGGTTATACACGCCGAAAGGTTTCGATTTATACAGATTTTAAAGAATGGTAAATCTTGTAGTGCAGTGACAACATACTTCCATTCGCCCTAAAAATATTTAGGATGTCATAGAAATGAAGAATCCTAAAAAAAATTTAGGATAAGTCATAGAAATGAATAAAATACGAAATTATACAGAAGATGTAATACAGTTCTACTCTTCTAAAGCTAACTGGTTTAATTCAGTTCATTTGTCAATACCAAACTCATGCCGCACACCACCTTAAAAGCAATTATTTTCGCATTGTCCTTGGTAGCTTGCATCGAACAAAGAATTTTTGTCAATGTTTATTTTGGGTGTTTTATTATTATTTCGCGTAATAAAACTCTTGATTTAACATAATGTGCTGTTTTATGCACAATTGCACATATTATTACCCTTGTGTCATCGTTGGGGACGCGGTTAACTGAATGTGCTTTAATATTTTATTCAGGTTTGGTTGTGTAGGGGAATGACTGCTGTCCAGTTGTATTGCTCTATGTTGCTTTTTCATTTATTGATTCTTTAATACCCTTGAAAAAGACGGTGTAAAAGTAAAATTTATACATTGGCACCGTCATAAAATATTTAATTGAATTATTAGGTAGTACCTAATAATGGATTTTCTGCAATCCAATGTCGCCAAACATTACTATATTCTTATGATCCTTGGGTTAGTATTGACGATAGGCAATCAATCACTGTTTGTATAATTTTGACAGACATGTCAAGAGGTACGGCCGCCCAATATAACTTGTCCATAAGTCATACGAAGTTTTGTTAGGAGCTTGCTCATACTACTTCCATTCTTACGTAGAAGTACTTCGGTCTTCCGTGGGTAGTGTAGTAACTTAGTAAGTAGTATAGTAACTTTTGGTAGGACTCAATTGATGTCACAGCAGTAGCACAGTAAAAATATAATTTCAATAACCATCGTGACTTTCTCATATTTCTATTTGATTTCTTTGGTGTCTAAGGAGTAGGGGCGGACAGACTGGGAATATACTACAGTAAACCAAAGTTGCTCAATTTTATTTTCTTTCCGTCGTAGACATATGAAAGTTTCCATTTTTACTCCACAGATGAAACATACTCTACAAATGAAATATGCATGTTGATTATTTTTTTTATTGTTCGCTTCATAAATTGGCCCGTTATCTGAAAGCCGTGGTCAACCATTAATGATCGTATTGGCTTTATAATCATTTAATAATGCCCGCAAATTAATACAGGGTCGGTAATTGTGGTCTATGAAACCCTTTTATGTAAAATTGGGTGTATTGTCGAACCCCTCGTAATTATTGGTTTGTAACAATGGTGGATGCAAATTGTATAAAGAGGCCGTACAAACTAGGTTTGTTAATTGTTTCTGGATCGAGTTCCGTAATTGAGATCATCTCGTCTCGATGAAGCTTTGAATCCTTATCAGAGATGGAAGTATTTGGTACCATTCGTCTAACTAGAGGGTTAATATTGATTTTGTACAGTAGAATAATTTAACGGACTTGCTTTGTTACTATACAAACATTTCTTCTTACACGTATCAACTTACACAATCCATACTTTTTTGAAACTACGTTTACGGGCACACTTCGCTTTTAATTTACACATTTTTATATCTGATGTTTCGGCCCGTTTCCGTGGTCACAGAAGACAGATGTTAAGCATCTATACAAACGCAAACGTAGATTTAATTCAAAATGGACAGTGTTCGCTTAAACATAAGAAACCAAATTTTGTTTACAAAATTACAAATGCAATGTTTTACTTGTTTGCGACTTGAGAAGTTAATCACAGCGCATTGCGAATAGGTTTTGACTATTCAATACGTTGTTTGACAATTTCAATGCGTTGTGATTGGTAGATTGAACTCCGCACGGCTCCGCTCCGCTTCAAGGAAAAAGCATCCCTTATGCCGAATTCCTCTGGCGCTGACGTGGGCCGCGTAGCACGCTGGACAATGTAAAAATTCGAAGCGCGATAGTTACTACGCGCCGCCGATGTCTGCGTCACAGTGTGCTGTGAGTGATAGAACGCAGCGTATATTACGCGCGACGTACACGACCGAACGTCAAAACCGGAGAAGTCTTATTATGCACGACTAGCAGCGTCCCGCGGTTTTACCCGCGTTGTGTCCGTTCCCGTGAAAATTTCGGGATGAAATATAGCCTATACCTTCCCGTTGAATGTCCCTATGTACACAACGAATTATTCTAATCGGACTGGTAATTCCCGAGATTAGCTCGACGAACAAACAAACAAACTTAAAAAAATTACCTCATTATAATATTAGTATAGAAGTATAGATTAGGAAAGTACATTTGTTATGAACATCACACATTTTATCGTAAGTTTTTGCCCCTGTTCGTCACTGTATTTTGTATAACCTTTGCATGTTATTCAATATATTTCCTGAACCATCACCCCCAGATATAACAGACAGGTTGATAGCAATGGGCTTTCCTGCGGAGAAGCTAGAAGGAGTCTACCGGAACCACATAGACGAGGTGTATAGGTTTCTAGAGAAAATGCACAAGGACCATTACAAGATATACAACCTTTGTTCGGAGAGATCGTACGATATAGCCAAGTTTCATGAGAGGGTAAGTCTAATTTTATTATTTTTAAAGTAAGTCTTATTTTATTATATTTAGGGTAAGTCTAGTCCGAGGGTAAGTCTTATTTTATATATTTGACTAGAACGACCCGCGGTTTTACCCGCGCTGTGCCATTTCCTGTAAGAATTTCGGGTTGAAAAATAGCCTATAACGTTCCCTTTGAATGTGGTTGTGTATTACAAAAAGAATTATTCAAATTGGATGAGTAGTTTTTAAAATGAGCACGTTCTGACAAACAAAAAACTCTTCACCTTTATTATATTAGTGTAGATAGAATAGCAGCGATTGCAATCTCCCCGCGATATACCCGTTCCCGCGGGAATTTCGGCATAAAAAGTAGCCTATTTCCTTTCTCAGGCCCTGGACTAACTGTGCCCCAAATTTCATTTAAATCGGTTCAGTAGTTTCGGCGTGAAAGCGTAACAGACAGACAGTAACTTTCGCATTTAGTATAATATTAGTTAGGATTACGATTATTTGAATACAAAAGTTAACACTAATAACATTATGTAAATATAACATTAATGGGTGAAGAATTAATTGTTATTTTGTATAATGAGTCACATATAGGGAAAAGTGTACATAACTTTACAATAAAATTTATGTTGACACGTAATATAATATTGTAATTAAATTATTTTAAATTATAGTATGTAACCTCGATATATGCCTAATATACCCATTAATATTATATCTATAATATGTATATATATGATGTTTTAATTTTTATTCAAACATTTATATCTGGTTAAAACTAATTCCTACCACCACTTTTAGTTCAAACCTTCGTGACTAATTTTTCAACCAAAGACAACTTCTTCCATTGAGGAAAACGGTTAAGAATGGAATCAAATCACGGAACCTTTTTCCTCTTCAGAAGGAATCTAATTCGGAGTGAAAATCGACGACATTAGTTCAAATTTTAACTCTTCTAAGAAAAAATATAGTGTACCGACATATCAATGAAATTTTTTCGATTTCATAATTTGAATAAATCGTGAAGTGAGTAGAATTTTGATTTGCCACATCTAAGATTTAGTACATCTAACGGGAAAAGCATTTTACCTAAATTATCTACCAGTATGTTATAAGTACACATATAATGTGCAACCCATAATTATCCTTAAATACAAATTGCATAAGAATCAATATTGTCCTAACTTCCGAAGCGTGGTAAGTTAATGCGAACGTTGTGACGTCACTGCTACTAGCAGGTGTTGCGTATTCTTGGTACCATAGTATAGATGAATAGATACTAGCAGCGCTCCGCGGTTTTACCCGCATTGTGCCTGTTCCCGTGGAAATTTCTTGATGAAAAATCATAACCTTCCCGTTGCATTTGGCTATCCGTTACAGAAATAATTATTCAAATCGGATTGGTACTTTCTGAGATTAGTGCGTTCAAACAAACATAAAAATTATCTCTTCAGCCTAGTAATATTAGTATAGAAAGATATAAGGAATAGTATGCGGGTTTACTTGCGTCTATAGATCAACCTAATACATACTTACATCCAGAAAGTCAACTTCGAACTCCGCTTTATAACGAAGGCTCACACACACGCACAAACTTCGAGAGATTTGCTACGAAAGAAGAAAGAAGTGCGACTGTTTAAGGTTTTTGAAAAAACTACTAATCATCCTCACTGTTATGATATCTTCCGTGAGATGTGAGGTCTTATCGATTAGAACTGTGTAATAATAAGTGTGGGTGTAATTTATCTAAATGTCTCGCAAAATTTAAGATTACAGTTTCTTTAGGGGTAATCGTAACTTGCATAATTTTGACATTTGATTAGAATTTTAATATCAGCTAAGATATCAAACTCATTTATGCAACAGTGACTTACAAGACTTGAAAATTGATCCACGTGTCGATATAATACATGACAACTTAATTAAATGAATTGACTTTGATAAGCCTGCTTCGTAGGGCACGTTAATTGGTCGGTCCCGATTGCTGTTAGACCATATAGAGGCCATTAGGCGGTCGGGTAACTCCGACGCCAGAGTGTGTAACTAATCTACTGAAACTTTATAATCCCACCCAAGTGCATAGCCCCCTCATGAAAAGTATCACGAAAATTAGTCCAGCAAAGCTGAGATGCTAAACTACCTTCTCATTTTGTCTTTTATCTCTGTTCTTTATATAAAAATAGAAGGAGGAAGATGTCTTTAAAGAAGAAAATACGTAGACAATTTTACATCAGCGCATACGTCCAAAAACATAGGTCGATAGATACATTACATCCATACATACTTTCAAACCTACAATATTCGTAGGATTTCCAATGTCAGACATCTACTGAGGTTAATAGAGTTATGTAAAGTTTATATCATTATCAAACAATATACATATGTATTTATATTATTTATAGATGCTTGTTAACGTGACTTGAGTCACATACCTATGCTATCGTTGTCTATAACTCGGCTAGACTATCTATCTTTTAGTGGAATCGTGCGCGTGCAATACGTAGTCCCAAGTTCGGTATGACTAATGTTATTAATTTGTTATGTAACTGTTTTGTTATATTATAGACTAGCAGCGCCCCGCAGTTTTACCCGCGTTGTGCCCGTTCCCGTGGGAATTTCGGGATTTTTTTTTGTATAAAAACCTTCCTCTTGAATCACTCTACCTATTACAAAAACCGCATCAAAATCCGTTGCGTAATTTTAAAGATTTTAAGCATACAGACAAACAGAAGACAAACAGACGCGACTTTGTTTTATACTATTAAGTGATACAGTAAAGAATATAGAGAATGGAAGAAAAGGCTGACATTTAAGGGGCATTTCAACTCTAAACTAGCTGTTATGCGCGGTGGTTCCACTCACGGTTCCATAGATGGCGTTAGTGCGAAAAATTTAAAGATTGCGCTTACGTTATTTTCCTAGAGTAAGTGGAGTCGCGCCCATACATTTTGTAATGCAGGAGAAATTCTTCCTCTTAATAAAATTGGTATAGATGTGTGAATGTGTTAGTTAAGGCTCAAATGCACTATAAGGCTAGCTGTATTGAACGAAGTTTAAAAACTTAGTGTCACAGTATTTCTATATTCCTGTCAGTTTAGTTTCAAATGGACCCATTTTCCAATATCCGTTTAATTTCGGAATTTTACTAATAATAGGATCAACTAGGAATGGGACACATCTGGAAGCAACCGACCACTCAATGATGCGACTTAGTGCAATAGCTACTGTGGACTCTTTCAAATATTTTAACACCAGAAAAAGATGGTTTATTTCACTAAGTATTAAGCCTGTAATTTCCCACTGCTGGGCAAAGCCTCTCATCTTACTGGTGATATCAGTACAAGGCAGAAAGAAAGAATTAGAAGAAAGTTACACCGGAAAAAGAAGGGTTATTACCCTAGATTCAGAGGAAAGGTAGAGAGAGATAGAATGACGATAGATAGACTGACATTTGACATGCCCGTTGGCACAGTGGCAGTGAGAGCGCTTACTGTGCCGGGGGTTGCGGGTTCGATTCCCGCCCGGAATCTACAATATGTGAAGACATAGTTGTTGGTGACGGCGTCTGGGTGTCAATTATATATTCTTATAAAGTATTTGTGTATGTATATGTAGTAGTATCAGTGAGTTAGATTCAATAACACAAGCTTAGAGCTTACTTTGGGTCTAATTAACCGTGTGTGAATTTATCCGGGTGTATTTGTATTTGTAGAGTCGATTATCAAATATCTATAGGCAAAATAGAAATAGAAGGAGTGAACGATTTCAGTCCATTCCAGTTTTAATTTTCGCTTTTTATATCCACAGAACAATGCGCGGACGCCCTTGTCGCCAACCAACCGTTGTACCCCAGAACTATTGATCAAATTTATGGCTTGTTAATTATAATGTGATCAGCTGTTTCACTCGACATATGGTTTCAACCTCCATTCTCGACGCGTTGCCGTATTATAGTTTTACCGGAAGATAATTACGAATTGTTACGTAGTCTTTATGGTTATTGGTTTAAAATGGAGATTGTATCGATAAACGACCTTGACTCTGTAAATAGTATATACGTATACTAGCAGCGCCCCGCGGTTTTACCCGCGTTGTGCCCGTTCCCGTGGGAATATCGGGAATTTTTATACATCAAAACCTTCCTCTTGAATCACTCTACCTATTACAAAAAACCGCATCAAAATCCGTTGCGTAATTTTAAAGATTTAAGCATACAGACAAACAAACAGACAAAAATAGCGACTTTGTTTTATACTATGTAGTGAAGCAACGCATAGTGTTTTAGTTAGAGATGCCTCGTGGCTTTACCCGTGTTGTACCCTTATTGTGGGTATTGCGCAAAAGAACGTAGCTCGAGTATCATACATAAAAAAGTCTCTTGTTTAATAGATTTGCGCGATGCAACAAATACAAATTCTACTTCAGTTGCTCAAACGTTTACTCTGTAAGTTATAGAGTAGTGACCAATCCTAGTGTCGCAGATTTAGACCATCTACACGCCTCGAACATGGTTCAACAACCGGGACCGACAATTTCACGTGTCCTCCGAAGCACGGTAGCATTCCGAAAAAATGCCACTATCGGGAGATCTAAGTATGGGTTGAGCTGCACGTCGCTTAACAATAGTTATGAACTAACATCAATTAGTTAAGCTTCGCCACGAGCGCTATCCTGAATATTTACCGAGAATACAGCCTGTAAGAGTCCAGTCCAAAGGCCTTTCTCGCACACTGAAGTTATCAGTACAGCTGTTTGACGAGTAGTCACACTCGTCAACTTATCGCCAAATAAGAGCGGTTTTATACATATTTCATATCTACCGTGTATTGTAAGTACCTACGTATTTTATCATTAATGGAACAACTACACGTGTCAGCAATATCACAGAGAATATTGCAGTACAAACATATACAACGTATTTCAGATTGTTGTCCCACTTAGAGAAACAAAATAAACTGAACTATCGTCGCAGTTTTAATAAAAATGTTATCCAATAGGCGTGCGATTACTGAACGGGGTCGGTATTTATCTTGACAGTTCGTGTTGGACTGACAGACGGATAGACTGAAATACAGGATATTTTAAATATTGTTTTTCTAAACGAGTGAATTATTCTGTACGAAATTGTCGCTGTGTAGACAGATATGTGTGCAATGTCTAGGCTACTTGAATTTTTATACTAGTAGCGCCCCGTACATTTACCCGCGTTGAGCTCGATCTCGTGCGAATATTGGGATACAAAATAGTCTATAAGCTTCCTCTTGAATATAGTTATATACTACAAAAAAAGTTTTTCGAATCGGACTGGTAATTCCCAAGATTGCCTTGAACATACAAATAAAAAAAATACCTCTATAATATTAGTATAGCATTATAGATTATAAATGCTAAAGGAACTCTGTTAATTTCACTTTGCCACATCTGTACCACTGAATAAATTTTGATGAATTTAGGCGTAGGAATTAAAATAGTTTTGAGTCGAACATAGGTTATTTCATATACAAATTTCCACGGGAAAGGGCATGTAGCTAGTGAAATGAAGCGCGGTGTCAACGCCCACTCCTGCTCACAGTACTGATCAATGCTTATTGATCAATTTATTTTTTGTGAAACCTCACTACTATTCCCATTTTGCACGTCGCAGAAAATATTCTTTCAATTTCGAATAATGTCAGTTTTGCTCATAACGTTCCTTGTAATCATACGACGATTAGTTGAAATATTTATGAGTCAGTAATAGACAGGCTGAGTGCAGTGAGCACATGATGTATCGCTTTTTTCCCACAAGTATAAATACATTTTTTTAAGTAGTCTGCCAAGTTTAAAAGATGCTATACAAATAAGCGGCTTTCGCTGCTGACCTCTTGCACCGTGTAGTTCCTGATTTCCTTAATAAGTTGATATTACGAATGCTAAAATCCGCAAGTATCTTTTTTTCGCTAGGCCAAACCGGTGTATCCATTTTGATTTTGATGAAATATGGTATGGAGATACTCAATAATCACGGTAAATATCATAGACTTTTTATCCCGAAATTCCTCCGGGAATATGTACTGCGCACATGCGCGTGAAACCTCTTGAAATAGCAACAACATATTTCCGAAATTTATTTTATACCACGTGACAAATGACGCTGAAAACTAGAAATAGTGGCTTTCAACTAATCATGCCAAAATTTCAATAGCTCGACACGTTTTGCCGTAAAAGCATAACATCCATATATTAGCATTTATATCGTTAATAGTTCGCATTGTGTTGGCAAATGCAAAGCAAATGCACTATCAATTATACAGAAAGCACGCGGACCCTCTATGAAACTATTGAGTACCTACGGGGAGGTAATAATAGGCCACGTGCTCAATGAGGAAACTGAGTGCATACCTACCGGCAAATGTATTTGCATAATAATAATTGTATTCCACGCGAGTCGCTTGTTGCCACCTAGCGCTCGAGCGCGCTGCCTAACCTACGCCGCATGATGCCATTCAAATTCACAAGTGCCCATAACTGTAATGTTCAACGAGCAATTTGCAACTGCTACATAGGGTTCACTCCGATTTCTAGTCTACTCGAGATGCAGTGACTCGTGGAAAGTTTGGGGTCGGACTATGTAACATTTGTTACTTAACGGGCTTCATAAATGATGCATGGGCAATGGAAATTGCATCATATAATGAGATTTTCAGATTAGCCCCGACGTGAGCAAAGGCACGTAGATCTCGGAGAGAGCATGCTAATCAATTGAGTGAAGCCATCTTTTTATTTGGCTGCCAAAAAACATTTTCACAGAGTTTAATTGGTGTTTCAAATCAACTATCGTGTGTATTACCTATTGTAAATATCAATCGGTATTCGTGATATTGAAAAGCGGAATATTTAAGCATGAAATTTTACCGCATTTACGCCAACTGCGGTGTTTCTAAATATAGACTGTGCCATCATTATCGGTCTTTATTGATAGTGTCAATCAGTGTTTGATAGCGTTGACGTCCGCGGGGCGGCACTATCGGCTGCAGGGACGCAGCCGTATTACCGCCGCTGTAGTCTGCCGGGGCGCAGACTAGATGTCGCCACGGTTGCCCTTCCAACCGGCTATCAGTTGTTCACCTTATCGCTTATCAGTACTCTGCTATTTCCCAGTTAAAACTCCACCAATTCGTGGTATCGTATGTGGGTGCCGCCGTCGCGTCTGCGCCTACGATATTAGTCTAGTTTTTCTAATGTGTAACTCACGTTATTTCAACCGTCTCACGACTGTTATCTACCACACAAAAAATATTACAATCGGTGTAATGTAAACATTGGAATTAGAGATAGCACTCGACTTATGTGCGTTATTATTTAATGTGTGGTTTACGTACGTTGTTTGAATTTATTTCCTTAGCCCTTGTATGAGAGGTGGATGGTTACGATACGCTTATGCCTCACAGCCCCAGAAGTGCAGGTGTTCTGAACACCTTTTGCTTCCCCAATAGGATATCGATTATTATCCGACCAATAAGGGCATTGCATTTGTCAAAGAGAATGATAACTAAAGTATTATTATTATACCCTTATCCTGACTAATATTATAAACGCGATAGTAACTCTGTCTGACTTTGTGTTACGCTGTCACACCTAAACTACTGAACCGATTTAAATGAAATATAGCACAGAGATAGTCTCTGTTGAATTAGATTCATAATATACATTACTAATTTCAGTCCTAATCATTTTAGGCATAATATAGCTCTGAATTTAGTCCTGACCTGTAGTTAATATGTTTTTAAACTTCGGTCGATAAAATTAAAAAGTAACTCGGGGAAAATAAAAAAACGGATTTCTGATTTTTGAAGAACTCACGCCGAAAAATATAGTATTACATACTACAAGTTTCGCAGGCAACCACTTGTTTTTTATACAGGGAAATCCTACTAATATTATAAATGCGAAAGTTTGTGAGGATGATGTATGTATGGATGTATGTTTGTTGCTCTTTCACGCTAAAACTACTGAACGGATTTGGATAAAACTTTACAGTAATGTAGTTTATACATCAGAATAACATATGGGATACATTTTATCCCTAAATTCCCGCGGGAACGGGTAACACCGTGGGGTGCGGCTAGTTTTAATATAATTATTAATTACTAGCTGCGCCCCGCGGTTTCACCCGCGTTGTACCCGTTCCCGCGGGAATTTCGGGATGAAAAATAGATGTTGGCCGATTCTCAGACCTACTCAATATGCTGACAAAATTTCATGAAAATCGGTCAAGCCGTTTCGGAGGAGTACGGAAACGAACACTGTGACACGAGAATTTTATATATAAGATGTACTGAGATTGGTGGAAGAAGGCGAAAGATAGGGACAGTTGCCGGTCAGGGAGACCTTTGATCAGCAGTGGGACAATATAGGTTAGATGATAATACTGAATATACTGCGGTTTTCAGGTGGAAATGGGATACACGTTCGAGGACCACACGCCTCCGAAGATGGAGCTGATCCAGCCGTTCTGCGAAGACGTGCACAACTGGCTGTCGGCTGACACGAGGAACGTGGCCGCCGTGCACTGCAAGGCGGGCAAGGGACGCACGGGTACGTGTGATATAACTATAAGCGTTATACCCGCGTTGTGCCCGTTCCCGCGGGTATCTCGGTATGAAAAATAGCCTGTGAACTACCCGTTGAATGTTGCTATTTATTACATAAATAATTATTCGAATCAGGTTGTAGTTTCTGAGATTAGCGCGTTGAGACAAAGATCAAAGTCTAGAACTTTATTATATTACAATGGAAAAAAAAGCCAGCTTAACAAAAGATGGAATACAGAAATAAAATGAAATTGACTGAAATAAAATAAATAAAAAACATGTTTATTGCCTTTTCAAAATGTTACAAAAAACTTAATTAAATCAAAACAAAACTAAATCTAATATTACTTAAAAACTAAATTGGCATAGACTTTAAAAAAAAACAATGATAATAATAAAAAAAAGTAATATGTACTAAATAAAAAGGCAAATGGTGGGAGGCTCAGCTTGTACTGGTCGAAGGATTTCGCATAGCGCGCTGTTTTTCAGCCGCCACCAAAAATTAAAATTAAAAGGAATTATTCGTATGTTCACTATTACAAATTTATCCTTTGCTTTAAAATGATGTAATTTTCCCCAAACGTATTAATAATGACCGATAACTTCTATTCGGTATTTTACAGTGATTAATATATTCCGTAGTAAAATTAGTAACTTTTTTGGTTTCAATTTATCAAGTGTAAGCAGTTTTTAAATTAATGAAAAGTTTCGATTGCCTCCCATATCTAAACTCTTGAATTAATTTTACTATTAATTGAAACGTACGTTAATGTCATAATTATTTATTTAAAACGGGAACTTACGTACGACGGAGACTACTGTCGAGAGTTCAGTGTACAGTACAGTGCGGGGAGAGACGCTGTCGCGAGCGCTTCACCCACCTCCTGATGAAGGCTACCGTATGTGGCCGAAACGTGTCGAGGAACTCTCGACAGTAGTCTCCGTCGTACGTAAGTTCCCGTTTTAAATAAATAATCTTGAATTAATTCATTTTCCTAATTGTATTCATTGAACTCTACCTTTTTTATTTATTACTCGGCCATAATTGATTGGTGATCGATAGTGGCTCCATCTGAGCTCTACCTTCCTTCGAAGGGCACGTTAAACAGTCGGTCCCGGTTGTTTCAATCGTTAGACTATGTCCAAAGCATTAAGACGATCTAAAAACTCCGAAACCAGATTTGCCCACTGACCTATTCGAAATGAATTGAATGAATAATATTACTTGACTAGCAGCGCCCCGCGTTTTGCCGTTCGCGTTTTAATTTCGAGATGTGAAATAGTCTTAATAATAATAACGTTCCGATGAATGTTGTAATCCATTACGACAATAATTATTCAAATCGGATTGGTCGTTTCGGAGGCGCGTTCAAACAAACAAAAATCAACTTCAGTTTTTTTTATATTAGTACTAGCAGCGCCCCGCGGTTTTACCCGCGTTGTGCCCGTTCCCGTGGGAATTTCGGGATAAAATGTAGCCTATAGCCTTCCTCGATAAATAGACTATCTAACAGTGAAAGAATTATTCAAATCGGTTCAGTAGTTTCTGAGATTAGCGCGTTTAAACAAACAAACAAAACAAACTCTTCAGCTTTATAATATTAGTATAGATAGATATATAATGTTGTTTTTACGTGTTATACCCGCTCCCGTGGGAATTTCTAGATGAAAAGTAGCCTCTGAGTATATAAAATAATTTTTAAATCTAGTAGTTCTTGAGATATGCGCGTTTAAACAAAAACTCCGCACATTATTATATTAGTAAACATATATATTTGAATAGCCGCACCCCGCGGTGTTACCCGCGTTCTACTCGTTCCCGTAGGAATTTCGTGATAAAATGTATGCCATATGTTATTCTGATGTATAACCTACATTACTGTAAAGTTTCATCCTAATCCATTCAGCAGTTTTTGTGTGAAAGATCAACAAACATACATCCATACATACATCCATCCTCACAAACTTTCGCATTTATAATATTAGTAGGATTACATATATTTGATTATTCTCCTCTCAATTAAAGCCATTTTTGCGTGAAAGATTTACAGCCATCCATTCAAACTTTCGCATTTACATTATTAGGATTCGGACGAATAGGTAATATTAAAATGGAGAATGTTTTGTGTCCGCGCCACAAAAGACTTTCACCCCAGTGCTAGTGACATTTGAAGTCGTAAAATAGTTTATTTATGACATGTCACTGCAAAAAGTATAGTACGGTCAACAATAAAGATGGATCAATGAGATTGTACTTTGTTCCGATTAAGTACCGGGAGAGTGAACTGAGCTTAGTTCGTCTGTACCATGTATAATAATGAATAACAAGCAAGTTGGATGTAACTGACAGTAATAGAGGAATAGATATCAGTGACATTATTTCAAACATTTTAGTCTTAACGCAAAGATTAAAGAGATATGATAATTTCATTTTCAATCGGCCTATGATACTATTGAGTGGGACTTCGTCAAATCGATACTCATATTATAAAGAGGTAAAATTTGTAAGTTTGTTTGTTTATATGTGTGAGGTAATCTCAGGAGTTTCAGACCGATTTGAATATTGAATAATTCTATTTGTAATAGATAGCCACATTCAACGGGAAGGTTATAGGCTATTTTTCATCCCGAAATTCCCACGGGAACGGGTACAACGCGGGTAAAACCTCGGGGCGCTGCTAGTTATAAATAAAGTAAAGTATTAGCCTGTAATGTCCCAGTGATAGGCAAAGGCCTCTCATATCACTGACGATATCAGGTAAATAAGAGCAGGGCCTTGTCGATGGAGTCCTTTCCACTTCTCTCTATCTTCTACCATCCTCTTTATCTGTTCGACGACACGACGTTTTCTCTTTCTTTTACTTGGTCTACGAGATTACTCTATTTTTTCTTACTTGTCGTCAATTTTCCAGCCGAAGACGGCTACCGCTGAAGAGGGAAAAGGTTTAGGGATAGGGTTAGAAAGAAATAAAATTACTAAACCTTTTTCCTCTTCAGTTGCAATCGTCTTTGACTGGAAAAAAAATTTTTGGAACTACATAGTTAAAAAAATAGAGTATACTTATATTCTTTGCCTTCCTCTTCCTCTCTTATTTACTACCTATTACAGAACAAAGTACATGTAATAACAGTTCTCCATACACCCCTACTCATGTAATCTGCCATCAATACTCAAATTCTTTGTTCGGTACACGACGCAGGATCTTTTGATCACCATTTACAAATGAAAAGAATAAATTATCTCGTTCCCGAGGCAGATGTGATCGTAAAATTTAGCATAATCGCATTATACTTCCTGAAATATTCCTGGGCCACAAAGGTTGAAGCGAAAAGATCCTATTAGGTTTAGCAAAAGATCCTATACAAAAAATTAAGTGGCCAAGTGCGAGTCAGATTCGTCCATGGGGGTTCCAAAATCTTTTTATCATAAAGATGTTAAGTTCATTAGGATCTAATATTTATTAACGATCCATAGCAAACATAGATTTCAGGCATTTCTTTTTGTCAGAAAAATCATATTTTGTTTTTCATAGTGTTTGTATAAATTGCCAAGTTTATGAATTTGCGCTAATCTAAGTTTTAATTTTGTAGTTATTAAAGTTTCATAATAAAGTAGCCGTAGCATACAGATAGACAGGATGGACAGACATGGCGGGTCTATAAGCATCTACCAATGATTTTTTAATTATCTTTATTTCTTTAAAGGTTCCGGTTTTTGCCATTCCGCTACGGAACCCTAACCACCAGTCGTAATTACCAAATTTCTTTACACTACATAATTGGACTTATTACCATTGTAGCTTTGAACGATCCCGAGTCGTAAATAAAACGGATTCTTTTCAAAAAGACCCAGTTTTTTTGACAGCATTAAATAAAAAGTATGATTTTGACGGATTCAGAAAAAAATAAGGGTCATTTGGACATTTCACTCTTTTATGTTTGGGAGTCGAATGGCGAAGAAAGCTTTTGAGCTTTTTGTTGGCGATTTCACGGTGTTTTTCATGTTATTTAGTGCTTCTGTTAACAATAATTTCCTTTGAAAATTATCGTACAAAAAGTCTTACTTAGTTATTGTACAATGACTCCTGGACTTATCAATTCTTATTGTTATACTAATACCTTTATGTTTATGCAATTTTTTATGTGTATGTTAAAGTATATGTTATTTTAACCTTTCAGGGACAATGGTGTGCTGTTACTTGCTGTACAGCGGGCAGAAAGCGACGGCGGACGAGGCGTTAAATTACTACGGAAATAAAAGAACGCACGACGAAAAGGGTTGGTTCGAAAACCGATTAGTTGTGCATCGTTTTTATTAACGTATTTTTAGTAAGGGAACATGCCTGTATGCATTGGAAAAAGTAGAATTAGTTTTTTACTATTGATTGAAACGTACGTTAATGCCATTATTATTTATTTAAACGGGAACTTACGTACGACAGAGGCTACTGTTTACTGAGAGTTTCTCAACACGTTTCGGTCACATACGGTGACCTTCATCGGGAGGTGGGTGAAGCGCTCGCGACAGCGTCTCTCCCCGCACTGAATTAGTTTTGTCCTATCTATTAATACATGATGTATTGAGCGGTATTATATTAAGGCTGGAGTGTCCTATTTCTGGGCAAAGGCCTCTTCACTTCCACACATCTCTGTAGCTTCTAGGCTGAACAATATTAAAGTGTGGGGGTTTCACATGTAAATTGTTCTTAGCTACATCTAAATGTAACATATTATGAGTCAGGAGAAAAAAGTTAATAAAAGTATTAGATTATAATGTCCCACTGCTGGGCCAAGGCCTCTGATCTCACTGAAGATATCAGTATAGTGAGGAGGTATATTCAGAACAGGGTTTAATAAAAAAAAAATAGCTATTCATCACTATGATTCTTAACTTAAACTCAAAAAAAATATATGTTGTCAGATCAATATTTTAAATTTAGACATTCATCACTAATACCGTGTTTTGATTGGCAGGCGTAACGATTCCATCGCAGCGCCGCTACGTGGAGTACTACGGCGCGCTGCTGTCGCGGCGGCTGGTGTACGCGCGCACGGCGCTGCACATCCGCGAGCTGTGCATGCGGCCGCCGCCCGCCGCCGGCCCGCACGCGCTGCCCGCCTTCACCGCCACGCAGTCGCACCCTTACATCAAGGTACGGGGGGTGGATCACATGGGACACTGCACACAGCTGCACTCATCTATAACTTGTAACTTTTTCCAAATATAAAGCATACTGTACTGAAAATGTTATTACGTTGCCAGTTACCGTCAGACGGCGTAGACGTGTCGCGGTCAGAGGAGTGCGTGCGCCTGCAGCTGACGCACTGCACGCCTCTGTCGGGCGACGTGCGCGTGGACGTGTACAACAAGCCGAAGATCAAGATGCGCAAAGAGAAGCTCTTCCACTTCTGGTTCAACACCTTCTTCGTGGCCAACGAGCTCGGCGCGTGCCGCGTGCCGCCGCCCGCCGACAGTCCCAACCTCGAGACGTATAAACTGACCCTGAATAAATGGCAGTTGGACGACGCGCACAAAGATAAGCAGCACAAACAGTATAGCCAGGATTTTAAGGTAAATAAATCTTACGTCTTCACGTAAAATAAATCCCCATTGAATCTATCGTACCTTTTCTGCTAAATAAAAAAAAGTAGAACGGGCACTAATCTGACTCCATGTATCTACAGGTGGAACTAATAGTGCAACGGATGCCGGAGTCGAGCTGGGCGGGCGCGGCGGGCGCGCGGGAACACGACTCGTGCTCCTCCAGCGACGACGAGCACTGGGACTCGGGTTAGTACACCACACGCGCATACACTTGTATACACTTTACACTTGCATACACTTGTGTACACTACTGTATGTTCAACGGGAAGCCCATATAAACACATGTATATGTGTGTATACTACTGTAAAGCCTCCTTTCCACAATCGCCAATAATATTATCGTACACATAGCGGATAATCGTCTTTAATCGCCTCGAGCGTACAAGAATGCACACAATCACAGAACATTCATTCGATCCCCGAACTACGCGTGATGTGTAACAAAAAGTGACTAGTTACGGATAAAGGCGATCACTCAGATCATATGAGAGTAAGCCGTCCACACGATCGCGTGTAATCTTGTATGATCGGCGATTGTGTAGAGGAGACATAAGGCAAACATTTATAGTGTGTTAAGACCGAACGAACAACGACAGAAACTGCGCCAAAATTGTAACAGAGTTAGAGCATTCCCTTTGCTCTTTGAGATTTTAGAAGGCAATTGTTTCGTTCGTTCGTTCTAAACGCATCTTTAACTGCCGCACTCAGAGACGTTCATTAAATGGACACTTACTGATTTGACGTAATTTTTCATACATGATGTCAATCATTAAATCTACTAAGGAAGCATTTGACGTCTCTGAGTACGGGCGTAAGATATTATACACGGAAAGAAATCAAAGGGGAAGAAATTAATGTCAAAAATGTAAAATTAAAATATTAATGGGACTGTTGGTCAAAATGTAACTAAGAATTAATCAAATCCAAGTTTGTAAATAAAAAATTAGAATCATGTTTCATTTGTTAGTTACTTAAAAAAGTCACTTTGAAATAAATAAAAATTTGCATAATGTACGTAAGTGTTCGTGTCTTATATGTTACTACTTATTTAACCCTTTCACGACCAAGGGAAATGTTTTTCCCATCTTTTTTATTCGTTGTCTATGCTTCAATTATTAACTAATCCTCCATTTTTTTTAATGAATGGCCTAAAAGATTATATGCTTAGCCCGTAAATACGTTCCTAAGCGTTAAAAAAAAAAAGAACTGTCAAATATTCTTCGCGGTAATATCTAAGTTTTCGCGGGCGGGACATCGTATTATTATAAAGTTTTTTAGACTTACAACAATAATATTACTGAATTTCTTCGCGAGTTTTACGTTATTTGGTAAGTAAAATTTCATATTATTATGAAATAAATAGCAAACATTGTGAATAAAATAGCAAAATTGACCATTTATCGTAAGGGAAGTATTCTTCCCTGTGGTCCATAAAAGTAATTTCTGTTATAGTATTAGTGCATATTATAATATTGTTTTCTTGTGTTTTTACTACATTTATTTTCACATATTTTACAGAAATGGCTAGGAGAGGCTGTAGAGAATTTCATATTCGAGAAGAAGACATATTGCAGTTACTAGTGGCTGACAATAGTGATGAAGAAGACGACCTCCAGCTAGACGAAGAAGACCAGCAGTTCATTACCCAAGATGTAGAAAATGGGACCCCTGTTGTTGTTATTGAAGATACTGTTCCAGAACAACCGAATCCGGTTATTCAGCATGCGGTACCTTCCACTTCTAATACGTCAGAGGCTATCCCTTCTTTCAGTTGGAGAACGAACTCATATATGCCACACGTTTTCCATGAGAGTGAGTATGCTTTTGGGAGAGTAGGAAGCGATCAAGGCCAACCCTAGTCTCCTCTGATAAGCTGCTTATTGGTAACAGACGTAACTTGCCAGCTCACAACATGCAGAAAGCAGAGAAAATGAAGAGATGTGTGAATTGTGCTAAAAGGCGTGTAGAAAATAGGACATATAATATTTGTGCTATGTGCAATGTCCACTTATGCTTCACAAGTAAGCGGAATTGTTTTGCAAATTACCATAATTAACATTTTTTTATTCTTTTTATATTAATTTTATTTAATTTTTATGTTTGTAAGCAGTAAATAAAATAATTATAAAATAAACCTTACTTTTACTTTATTTACCCTTATGGCCCACAGGGAAAAATATTTCCCATAGAATATTACAAAAACTGTATGCTTTGTTTAGTTTTTTCGGTAATATTTCCTTATTTTACATGCAAAATAACTAAAAAATATAGTTGTATACTTATAATTAGTCTTGGATATATTACGGTCCTGTAAGGGTTAATAAGTTAATCAATATACGTTTCAATGACAAGGTACGTCAAACATTTTCCAATGTCAAAGATAAACGTGGCGACGGGACATGATTATTAAGTAATATTTGTTACGTTTGTCTGTCACAGATACCGATCGAACGCGGTTTTTTTCAACCATTTTTTATTTTTACTATACATTAATACTGGCTGTTATTTACTGCAGTGTGTAATAGTATCTACTGGTACCAATATTAATGGTAACAATGGACCTGGTACTATATTTTAGCATAGTATTTCAATGGTTCATTGTACCTTTATTTTATTTAACCTACCCGTTCTCTTATGTGAGCGTTGAACGCGACACAACGTAAAGAAAGGTGACAATGTAGGACACATGTATAGAGATCGACTCTTTAATTTCTTCGCATAGCGTCACTTTATGTCGGAGGCCTTAGAGCGTTTGTCCACCGCCGCCGGCACCGGACCGTCACCGGGAACGAGATTATTTCGGGCCGATTTTATTATGACGTGACGGATGTGCAGTGGACACGCGGCTAAAGCAAAACGCTCTAAATGTATCTACCGCTACTTCGGCGCCGTCATCTCTTTCCCGGTGACGGTCCGGTGCCGGCGGCGGTGGACAAACGCTCTTAGGCGGTTTAAATACCCCGACACCAGGGTTGGCTACTAACCTACTCGAACTTTACCCCGTTACCGCTCACGTAGGACAACAGGTTAGCATAATACGACATAATTTGGTATTAAATAACCAATACTTACTATTATATTGCTACAATTATCTACCATAGGACACATTGGTAGGTACAATCGGCCTAATACTTCCCAAATCTAACGTGATGTGTTGATCAGGGCCGATGTGTGAACGAGTCGGCGACTACCGTCAGCTCTCGCCAGACCACACGCACACGTAACTATCCACATTCAGTACAAACCGCTACACGCGATAATGCAGGCTATATGTGCTATATTTTGTACGTATAGGGTTGACTTTTGTTTGCCAAAGTTGACTATTGTGTGCCAAAGTTGACTATATTAAGATGTTTACTATGACCAGCCTACCAGCCGCTTTAAAGTGCTATATCTTGTTCTTATTAGGCTCACTATTGTTTGCCAAGGTTGACCATATTTCTACTATCACCAGTCTACCAGCCTAACAAACGACGACAGTGGTTGGATTTGACTTATAGCTGCAAATTTCTATAAAAAAGTATTCAATTAACGATTTTATGACGTCTTTTACATATAAATCAATAAAAATCTTTTTACATTTCAATAGATGACATTGCTCCTAAAGATCTTCGTACATTTTGTAGTTTCAGACTTGTCAATACTGACTCATTTACGAATAATACTTACTGTTCAGTGAGACGAGAGCTTTTTGTTGTGACAAATTTTATTTGCCTTATATTTCTTTATTTGAAAATGTCACATCCACTTTCCTTCTTACCTATAAACCTGCATTATCAATGTGTAGTAGTTGGCGCTATATTTTTGTAAATGTCAACCGCCCGGCTTTGAAACGCTTGACTTGGTACATCATTCGCTTGTTTGTCCATCACATCCCATCATACACGTTCCAGTTTATTTTCAGTTTTATTCGTACAGGTTTAGGGTTGGTTTTGATATTTCGTTGTACAGAAACACCAGAACAGAAGTTGTGACATTTTGGGTTGTAAATTTTTTGACATGAAAAAATAAACAGATCAAATTTAAAAGTTAGCATAATTTAGTCTTAAATCTATAGGTAAATAACAATACATGGTGTCACTTTTTTGTACAATGAAATAGTTATCAGCTGTTTATTTTTTTTTAAATATGTATTAAAATTTTTGTAAGATTTTATAGGTTTGTCTAGTTTGGGCTTCGTTTTTAAAATTGGCCTAACATTTAAGTTAGCCAATACAAAATTTATTATACTTAGTTCTATGTTTGTTTGTACCATAGGTAATGATGAGTTAATGTGACAAAGTCGCAGTTTTTATATAAAACTATTTATAAAATAGAACTTTGTGTCATTAACTCTTTTGTTACTGTGGTTTGTGTTATGTGTATTTATGTTCACTATCCCCGCCATTTTGTGTTTGTGTCTCTTTCTAACATTCTCATTTGCGCTCACATTGTCTCGCTTGCACAATAAACGCACAACACATGCCACATGGAGTTTTCTAGACGCCTTTTAGATGTACTACAAAGCAAAGTTAAGTGATCCTGATCACATAAAGGCGATATTCGCTTACCCGGTAATGGTTATGTACTTGGACCTTTCGGTTCATCTACACTTTTTCAAGCAAGCGAATATAACCTTTAATAATCCGGTTGCCTACTTTGTAGTATGATTAAATAAAAGTTTATTAGAAATATCTCTCTTTGCTTATTTTTCATTACTAGAAATGTGTATGATAGAGAAATAAAAATTGAATAACTTAGATTTTTGTAAAAATGTAAGGCGCATAGAAAATGTTAAATCTCATACATTTGTGTTTTTGGTACTTATTGTTTTAAGTTTGACTTAACTTCTTACTGTAGTGAGTGAACCGTCTCCTACAGACCTAGAAAACCCTTTTGTAGGGTTTCTTAGTAGTAAGAAGACTGAACCAGTAGAATAGAATAACATTTTTGTCACTAAAATTTACCAAAAACACAAACGCTGCTATACCTATTATCGCTGCCTTGTTGCAATTTATGTAAGCTCACGTAACTTTTCTTAATATTTCAGGTGAATCAACATACTTGTGAAGTGCTCGCGTGAGGTCACTGACCTCGACCTCTGCTTATGACCTCTAAAGGCTAACAAGTTCAAACTACCCTGAAACACCCCTTTCTGTGACATGTAGTGTTGTGTGTCTAATTGGTGTAGATAAAAATATATATTTATAAAAAAAAATCACAACCCTTTGCGGTTTTTGACTCGTTAACAAATAAACAGTTTGTGATAAAAACTATGTGTGCTGGGATGGACAATGTGTATTCTACACTATACAAAACATCGTTGCGGTGTCTTCTAAATTATTTCACACTGTATTTTTGAAAATGTTGGTCACAAGGTCTTGTCTATATAATCCTATTGAATTACGTAATTCTTATGACTGAATAAGTACATTGTGTATTTTTTAAATTGTCGACAGTTATTCACTAATTTTTACACGGCGGTGGCACGAGAACGCTCGCCCTTACTCTTAGAACAGATTTTTTATATGAGAATTGTTTTTTATTGAATACTTTTGAGCTATGATATTATTCTCAGTACATTAAGTCAGTTGTATTGCCATAATAATTTGAATGAATCGAATTGATTGAATAATATCGATGTTAGTTTAAAAAATCGTTGTAACGTGCCGGCCAGTTGTCTTGTGTATCGATTTGATCGATCTATCCGGTTCTAAATGTGAATCGACGCGGAATAATTGTAAAAATCAATGTGATTAGTTGATCACCGATCCGGTGAGAGTTTTTATAAAGTTTTTTTGATTAATATGGCATTTATTAAAAATTCAAAAAAATATCCGAATTGAAAGTGTAAATTTCCAATCTAAGTTGTGAATTCTATAAATCGTAGTTAAGAGTGAGTCTGGACTTGATTTTTTAATTGTGGAAATGTTTAGAAACAATGGTATTATGAATAAGGAACCAATTTCTAGGTGGTGCTCCTGTTTTTAACTGTTTATGTGAAATAACAACGTTAGGAACGAATTTTCATTATTATAAAACAATAGCATTATTATTTTTTTGTTTAATAGCATGTACATTTAATTCTGCACCATCATTTTTTTATATAATTTAAGACGAAACGTACTAATTGTTTATTTCTATTATATTAAATAATAATAATAATTAATAAAAGAAATACATTGCCGTATGAGCGAGGCAAGTTTTTCCCACCACTTTATTTGACTAGGTCCGCGAATGGACTGTTTTGTATATTATTTTCTTAAGATCTCAGTAACTGTTGGTCATATTGTGTTTTTAGGCACGGCTAGGTCACTGTGAAGTTTTTAATCTGTTTAAGACACTGAGGTTGAGCTTTGATATTAAGTCACTTGTTTGAACAATTACGATTACGCCTAATCCTCCTCACTGTACTGATATCTTCAGTGAGCGAAAACCTTATTACTTTAACCTACATAATGAACAAGTAAAACTCTATCTATCCGTCTTAACAGCTTAGTATGCAGATTAGAAACTTCAAAGTGAATTTCTGTCTATAAAAATCTTCCAAAAATATAGGATTTGTTAAAATTTTAGAACGCATCTGAAGGCCTACTATGAAACTTAAATTACACATTATGTGAAGATGATTATAAAGGTAGGTCTTCATTGGTCTGTGCGAGAGATGACACTTTCAGTGTGCCTGTGAACGTTTGTGGCTAGTAATTTGGTTCTTAATGCACTATTTTGTGTGGTTCTCTATGGTACCTCATTTATGTTGAAGTTTGTCTTTGGTTCTAATGTGGTTACAGGCAAGTTGGGTTCCCCATTTAAGATAATACTAGAAAGTAATGGTGTTTGGATTTGGTAATTTTTTATCTTTTCATAATTTTTGTAACATTAAATTTATATGATTTTCTATTCCTGACATTTTCACTGAATAATATGAACTGTATGCCATGTCAGAGGTCATCCGGCAAAACACATCAACAACTGACACCATCCCATTATCGGTTTTGTTTTATTGTTTCAATGCAACTTGCAATATTAAATACTTCTTCGAAAGACGTCTGTTTTATTTGTTGTATAATATGGTTTTTTTATGCTAGTTCATCAGACCAACTACCGAACGACTGTTATCTTGCTGTTTCACTCGCTGGTAGCCCTATTATAATAAAAGAACGTACTATTCACTAATACTAATAAAAATGGCTAATTTGGTGCTTAATCAAAAAAATAGTGCAAATGAAACGGTTATTATCCACAAACGATAAGTTGTTGAAAACTAATTAATATTTTTATAATCCAAATACACTACTATTCAATATGTGCTGTAATTTATATTAGAATTGAAAGTTTAATTGTTAACATTAATAAATATATAAAATGATAAAGTCCAAGTTGATAAATATGCGAATGTCCGGAGTCTTTTCAACTTGCCATCGTTTGCCAAAGTTTATAATCTTATAATAATGATTAAGTGAATGGAACTATACAAACAGTTAAACTTTCCCTTCTAACAGTATGTGCTCCAAATATCGATGGTGTATCACACATTTAAAAAAATGTAAATAATATTATTGTTATTACTTAGTGTTTAAACAAGATCTGTGTTTTTTTCTTTTAATGGGTAAGTAGGTTGTTTCAACCGGTTGCTTGTTGGGAAATTATTTTAATATTTGACAATGTAGCGGTCGTCTATGGCTGGCCCGTACTCGACTAACTGAATTTATTTATAGCCTCGTTGCTCTGATTGCAAAAGTATTAAATCAACACTTTTAAATATATATATCCTTTAGGATTCGTTTTAAAGACAGCGAGTTTATAGTTTGGGAGTTTATAGTTTATAGCGAGTTTATAGTTTATAGTTTTTGATTGGGAAAATATTCTATCACATTCAACATTAAATTTATTTGTTTTGTTCAATTAAATGTTTCCTATACTTATAGTTTTTTGATCAGAGTGACAATATCTTTTTATGTTTCTATGACGTTCTAGGGGCGGCCACGGTAATTGTGATATATTCGCATTGTGATGAGGATTGGTGATGAAACGAAATTTGAGTAGTGTAACGGCCCATCTGTAACGCCAAAACGCTGTTGAAGATAGCGCTCGCATCTGTAACTAAAAATAAAAAGCTTTTCGGAAAAATAAACATGTTGGAAAATGGAAAAAAATAAAACGTAGCAATTGGGAATATTTTCGTTGATCATCGGGAAATTCCCGATAGATACGTTGATGATTTCGAGATAAGAGCTTTAGATGAGCGTGTCCTGAATCAGTCAATTACAAATACAAAACAGCCAACAACTGTGTGGAGTTTATCTAATCTGTCGATGGAAAGAGAGGTTGATTGTCGGGCGCGAAAGAGATGGAAAAAATACGAGTAGGCGAAGCATATTGGATAAACTCTTTCGTAATAATAAGGGCTAAGGTATGGTTAATTTAGCTAGGTTAGATCGTGTTAGATAGATTTAATAACGTCATAGAAACGAAACGAAAGTGAGCTGAGTAAATAAGAAAATACAAAAAAAAATGATTAAAAGTTGATTCATTTAGCATTAATTTAATGTTTTTTTAAGGCGGAGTCACATGAATGCTTCCAGTTTGAGAATGTTTCATTATGTGTCATGCATTGTGTTAAATTAGTTTGTAATTTAATTGTATCGCTTCAGTTTGTCTTAGTTATCTGTTAAGTATTTGGCTCATAATTTGATTTGTTTTTTTTTGTTTATTACAAAATCTATGCGTCACTTTAACTTCCATTATGTAAATAAGGTTGGTAAAAAATTCTAAATTAATGTTTTTAGTTTTCGGCTCGATTTATTCAAAAACATGTTTTCTACGAATCGTATTGCAATCGTATTTGGCGTCCGAAGTTAAATTAACGCGTATATATCACATCAAGTACAAAATATTTAAGTGTTGTTAGTTTTTGCCGTCAACGACGGATTGGACTAAGTCATTCTTTTTTATCTACAAAATTATATTTTAAATAACAGCCACCTCTAGTATTAAAACGAACCCCATTCCAGGTAAATTGTATGATTTCTATTTAATTTGCAATGGTACTTCGTTATTGGTTTCGCTCGACCCTACCCTACGTCAAAGGTTAAGCTTTAAAAGATTGTTGTTTGCCTTATTGAATAATGTGATCTTATGATGATTATACTTAAACGATGTCGCTGTACTCTGTACGTATTTACCGGGAAACTTGCGACCCAGGTTCCGGACTGTTTTCCCCATTTGAGATTTACTCAAGGGGGAAAGTGGATCATGTCATTTTTCTCCTTGAGACAATTTTCTATCGGGTAAACTGGCGCCTCATCACACATAGTAACAAAAACGAATTCAATTCCAATCAGAAATATAACGCTAATCTGTAATTTAAATTTGTACATTAGCGTTTAATTTCAGATTAATTTTCAAACTCCGTTTTTGCTACTAAATGTGGGTTGTATTTTTCGGTAAACACCCCTACGAATGTATAAGCCTTGTATAATGTAACAGAGATGATTTATTGTAATATTTATATCGACTCGTTCTGTGGACAGTCAATTCGAAGAGACACGAAGACATTTATGGTGAAAAACTCAACAAATATAATAGCTTCTATGACTTTGTAACTTTCGAATTTACCAATTTGCAATGGAATCTCACTGTCAAGAAAAAATTGATAGTTTTTTGAAATTGAAACAGGATTGGCCTAACCTATTACAACTTACTTTTTTGTAGTAAAATGTTATTTATTCTTTGCACCCGACTGTACCAAGGCCTATGATTTTAACTGCTTTATAGATATTATTTCGTTGTTTCATGTAATTCAAAGTTTTTCACCATGAAGCCTCCATCTCTACACCTAATACTTTCATTTGTTAAATAAGGAGTTCTTAGTTCCACAACAATTAAAATTAATTAAAAAATATGTAAATTTTTCTTATCTTAGTAAGTTAAAGATCTCATATGTACGTCTTAATTTTTTTGTTTTGTCTTTTTTATATTTTGAGGAACTTCGGAATAGTCGAGTTGATTTAAAGACAACTAATGTAAAATAAAATATATTGATGTATATAGTTTGTTGGTTTTATTTAACAGACCTTGCAATGTGTACAAAAATGATACATTACTTATTTTTATAGCGAAATCATTCAGTTAGTTAAAATTGATACTTATAATTATTACACATAAGATACAATTCAACATTACACTGAATAAACCTTCCATTTAGGCCTGGGCAGACATTATGCCTTCATGGATATAGCTAAGGACTTTTTCACACGTTAATATGCCCACGCGCGTTTTTAAAAAAACGTAAAACGTAGAGGGCAAAGACTAAAGGTGTGTCCAGACAATCCGCGCAAAGTGCGCAGCAACTATGCGACATTCGCAAGTTGCCGCCCTGTACATCTCGGGCCACACTATCAAGTTCATCGTTTGTAGTTGTTGCAAGTTTGCAGCGGACTTGATGTGGCGTCCAGAAAACTAGAAGATGTAAGTAGAATTGTCATACACCGTCAAGTCATCAAGTGCATCAAGTCTACTGCAAACGTGACGGTGAACTTGATAGTGTATGGCTCGCATAAGAAACACGTTTACTAGTCCAAGACATCTAAATAGCTCCTCTGCCGCGGCCTCTGCCTCTGAACCCGCCGCGGCCTCTAGGCCTCGTCTTGCTGGTGTTGGGCGGACTCTTGGGTCTCAAGGCCTCTATCCGCTCGGTGCAGCCCGTGCTCTCGCGGCCTTCGCTGAAGTATGAAGAGTACAGCTCCGCGTTGAAGTTGGAATTGGTAAGCTCGTGCCCGACGGTCACCCAGCCTGGGCGGATGGTGGAGTCTCGCCCGAATAGGTGCAGTCTGGAAAAATAATGTTTGGTTAAAAAAATACTTATCAACAGAGAAGTTAGTTATAAGAAGAGTTGGTTTGTGTGTGGAAGTTATTAGACTTTAGGCCTTTTTAGCTTGCTCGTAGAGCTTACATTGTCAAAATGTTGCGTTTAAGGATCCTTGGCCATTTTAATAACCGCACTAGATATGGCCAGTGAACATAATAAATCTAGGAATAGGCAGGTAAGATCATCTCATAGTATTGATTATCTTCACCAACATTTTATATAATATAAGTAAATTTAAAAACATAATATTAGTATGTAGTAGTAATTGGACCTTTAAAATAACATTATCTTTCCTCACCTTCTCCGCCCAAGACAGAAATGCTCCATAATATGGAATATCTCTATCGGCTTCTCGGTGCTTCCGAACTCAGGGTCTTCAGAGATGATCAGGTCTATATCCACATTTGCGTGAATGAAGTCTCCATCGACAGACCTCCTAACAGTTCCTTTAATACCCATGAGGCAATGCTCTTTAGTCCTTTGGAATACAGCATTGTGTTCCAAGTTTTTGGAGTGTCCAGGGTTCTTGATATTAGTTTTGATCCAGCATATGTCTTCGCACCGCCGAAATCCCCATTTTTTGAGGCATTCCCTGCCCATGTCCAATCCTGGAAAATTTTATGAGAAAAATGTTATGTTAGATTGTAAATCGAAGTGATTTATTATTAAACTTGCATTTATACTTTGTGCAAATCGATTGAGTGTAAATTAAAAAGAATATGTGGCTAAGGTTATTTCCATTTGATTGACTTACAAAAAATAAAGAGTACCTACTTCATTTTTGTGAATATCATTTTTGTAGATTTTTTACCCCACATCTGTTGTTTCATACCTAATTTCACGAATTATTATTTAAGAGGTTAAAAATGGGACTATACTATAGACATATTTTATCCTTTAGAGAAGGTCCAATTTAAAAGCAGTTTTTCCTTTAAAACTTAGCTAAAAGTTGGTTTTCCACTATCATCAGCTAAGTAAACCATACTGACCATCAGAACTGCCGCACCAGAGGAAGACGAAGCTTCGCGCCTGCGCCACGTGCTGCAGCTCCAGCGCCAGCACGTCGGGCCAGCGCCAGCCCGCGCCCAGCGGCGGCTCCACCACCACCACGTCGAACTTATTACCCATTTGCTTAAGGTCGAACGTCTGATGATTGAATTGAAATTATGAAAATTGGAGTAGTCTGATATTGGTTTGTGCAAGTGTTTCGTTTGTTTGTTTGTATGTTCGAGCTAACATATGCGCGTAATGTTGAGCTCGATGTACTAAACGGGTGTATTTGGAACGCCACTTAAGTAATGGCATGTTGTTGGCTTAGTTATTCTTAATAGAATGCATCTACATACAATTTGTATATTAATACTTTGTCCTTAAGCTCGCTTTGCCATTCCTGAATGTCGCCCCCAATTCTTTCTATGTGTCAATTTATATCAATCATACTGGTTGGTACTTTCTTAATGGACCAAGAGCCCGTGAACCCCAGACCTTCGTCATTTTATAAAAGCTGAAAGTTTGTCAGCGCATGCTCCCAACACAGGTAAGAACGATGGACTATTATGAAGTTTGGGTTATCGTGGCTTTGGCAGGTATACGGTACTAAAGGTCAATGGTCGAAAACACCAAGTTGGCCATCGATTTCGATATCACCGTCAAAGGGTGACTTGTACAACTCCTCAAGAGCTTTCAAATGACATAGGTCATGTCACTGTTGAGCATTAGGATCAGCGTCCATGGCATAGGCCAACTCCAATCTTCGGTGGTCGAAAACACCAAGTTGGCCGTCGATTTCGATGTCACCGTCAAAGGGTGACTTGTACAACTTGTCAAGAGCTTTCAAATGACATAGGTCATGTCACTTAGGATCAGCGTCCATAGCATAGGTCAACTCCAATCTTCAATGGTCGAAAACACCAAGTTGGCCGTCGATTTCGATATCACCGTCAAAGGGTGACTTGTACAACTTGTCAAGAGCTTTCAAATGATATAGGTCATGTCACTGTTGAGCATTAGGATCAGCGTCTATAGCATAGGTCAACTCCAATCTTCAATGGTCGAAAACACCAAGTTGGCCGTCGATTTCGATAGCACCGTCAAAGGGTAACTTGTACAACTCTTCAAGAGCTTTCAAATGGCATATTATGTCATGTCACAAATCACACTTTATTATTTGATGAATTTAGATCGGTATTTTACACACCTTTAGTACCGTTTACCTGCCAAAGCCACGATAACCCAAACTTCATAATAGTCCATCGTTCTTACCTGTGTGTGGGAGCATGCGCTGACAAACTTTCAGCTTTTATAAAATAACGAAGGTCTGGGGTTCACGGGCTCTAGGTCTGTAAGTCCAAGCAAACACTAGCCATTTTGAATTGAAACTACGTTTACTTTGGATACACTTCACTTTTATTTTACAATTTTATCAGACGTTTCAGTCCCATTGCAGGAACCATGGTCATAGAAGACAATTATATCATTCATGTGATTTAATATTTATGGTAGTTTTAAGAAATGTTTATTCAGTGAGAAAATATACATTTGGACGACTTTTACTATCACTATGAAGTTTGCTCGGTAAGCTAGTGAAAGACAATAATCAAATGTAATAAAACTAACCTTCAGATCACACTTCAAGTACATAGGCGGGGTGGCGGTCTGCGCGATCAGATCATCCTTCAACTTGATCAGCTCTCGGAGCTTGGGGTACTCTTCGAAGCGGTCCGCAAGTCCCACGTCACGGATGAAGTTCTGCGGGCGCTGGCCGGTGTCCACGAAGTGCTGGCAGTAGTCATTGTGAGGGTTGGAGGATTGAGTGCCCTGAAAGACGAGGAGTTAAGATAAGGATGTGAGGCAATGATAACATAATACATCTCATGTCATTTAATTATTAAAGTAAGATGTCATGATATTTTTACAATGCATGCATGAAACATTTTAGATATGAAGGTAATTTTATGTTGAATTTTTATGAGCTTCTGAAGACTTTATCCTAGGAACATTAGACTATACCATAGGAATATATAAATCAATTTGTAAGTTGGAGTATGTTAGTCAACCCTACCTACTTATAATGGTGAAAGTACGTAATAAAACCTTGTATTTTTGTATCATAGATTTACAAGTATATACCTTCAAGAACGTAGAAGAGTCAGTGTAGACCAGCTCATCAGGCGGTTCTTTGGCTGCTGTCTTGTCTCTGGTTTCCCTGTTCTTGGCGCTTTTCGACTGCTTCTTCGCAGGGACATCGAGAGTCGCTCCCAACGCATGTCGGAGCTCACTCACGCTTGCTACACCGAGCTACAATACAACATTATTAGATCAGTTTTGTTTAAGAATTTGCCAAGATTCTCGTACTTTTTCAGTGAACTTCTATAAAAACAAGTTTACTTATAGTGTGAACTTGGGTTAGTTCTGAAATAGGCTACATTTATATAACACATTGAACTTGTTTTTTTATTATGTTCCAAGAAAAGCCGCTTCGCATTACGTAGGTTAGAAACTAATTTGTACATACCGTTTGGGCTAGTAGTTTCTTCCTCTTCTGAGATCTTTCTCGTAATTCTTTGAGCTTTTCGCTCATCTTTATATTGTACTTTTTTATTTTAATTCGCAAATATAAAACTAAACGCGACGTAAACAAAAATATGGATCAATCTATCAATCAAATTCCATCCAACCAAATCCATTCCATGGCTTGTTGCTTGCTCTAACCTTGCTTTTGCAAACAAGCAAGCAGACTAAAAATAAGTGATATGACACTGACAGTAATTTAAAAAGTTGGCATTGACGTTTCGTTCGTAGATTCACCGTCGTATTGTATCGTATTCGCGCGCTTTTTAAATCAAAACAAATCAAATCAAATATCTGTGATCAAATTCAACAGCAACTGAGCACTCTATGGCCCATCGCAGACGACAGACTATTTGTGCGATCGAGTCTGCGGCGCACAAAAAGTCTGCATGGCGCGCAAAAAGTCGGTCGCGGATTTTTCACACTCAACGCACACGACGCACATCTTTTACGTAGTAACTATTTAGTAATCTGTGATTCTGTCGGCAGAGCTGTAGGGACGTAGATGCTATGGAAATCGTGCAGAGATGCAGAGATCGCGAAGTATCATTATGTACATGAAGTACAGAAAATAAAGAAGAAACAGAACATTTTGGGTACATCTTAAACCTTCGGAAAGATCATCAATTTTTTTCACACACTTTTTGCGCGGAGCGGCGCGGCGCGGCGCGGTGCGGTCTGCCCGAATTCACGGATTTTTTGTGCGCCGGACTTTTTGCGTGTCGTGTGCGTTACTGCATATAATTACATAGGTTCTATTTTCACAGACTAAAAAGTGCGTCACGGATAGTCTGTCGTCTGCGATGGGCCTATTGGTTCGTTCGTGGTCTTTGCTAAGCACTGAGCAGCTCAGCCCAGCAGCTCCAGCAAGCCACATTACTGCTGGTTTGTTCCTTAGTTGGTTGGTTTTGTATTTAGGAATTTGGATCGCCTTCCGTTTAGAGGGATATATTTACATCGAGCATTTTCTCAGTGTCCACCTCTCGTCTGCTGTTCAGTTAGCTTAGTAGATCTTTGTCCTTATTAGGTTACCAATAAAACCATTAAATTAATTCTTGCTTTATTTCTTCCAAACAATAAAAATATAGGTCTGTGCAGTCATTTTAGTCAGAGGAGGACAAAAGTTTTTAAATAAGTTACCTATGTTGTACGGGAAACTTTCCTCCATTCCTCAGTCAGACAGTCCTTTGTGAGCACACTACCTGCACCTTGTTTGTTCTTAAACCTAACTCAGATTCTACATTAACAAAACCGAAAGTGTATGTTCTATCCTATATTGTCCCAATACAGGGCAAATACCTCTATGCTCTCTGAAGATACCAGTACCTTCAGTAAAGAGGGTTAGGGGCTATCATTACGCTTGGGTTCCTATTTATCTAAGGTCCCTAATAACCTATCCCTACCGGCAATCTCAGATGGCAGATTCAAGTTTTATGTGTGAACTAGCAGCGCTCCGCGGCTTGGCCCGCGTTGAGCCCGTTCCCGTAGGAATTTTCAAAAATCCTTTCTTAGTGTGCACTTACGTTACTTGAAGAGCCTTTCTGCCAAATTTCATGTTTCTAGGTGTAGCGGTTGATGTTGTGCGTTGATAATCAGTCAGTCAGTCAGTCAGGACTTTGAATTTTATATAAGTATATGTATAGATAAATGTTAAATTCTGTTAACCGCTAATTACCTACATTTATTTAGGCACCTACCTACTAACCTACATTCAAATGTCAATTTTTTGCCACCATCTTGGATAGCCGGTTGAGTAGGTATTAATAAGTTATATTTTATATCTTAGATATATCTTAGTCTAAACTACAACTATAGGTTGCTTCAGTCCACATTGGTTTTCAGGAACGCATTCTCCTGAACTATCCCGTAGGAAGCCGAATTTGCAGGTGCAGCCGAGCTTGCAGCGCCGGGGGCGGTAGGGACATGGCTTGGCGTCGCATTTGGGCTCACAGCCGTATCGGCACACGTACTCCTCGTTTTGGCCGAGGCACTTTACTGGGAAACCAAAAATAAAAAAGATTATAAAATTAATGAATCCATTAATGTTGACAAATATCAACACTAACATAGAACTGAAAAATGTCGTCATTAATTTCCTGCCTGAATTAAAGAATTTTTGACATCATAATACGGAGAATAAGATGATTTTATCCTTTTAGAAGCTTCTGTTAGTAGAATATCAATTTGGGTTGTTTGAAGAGCAATTTTTGACTATGCTGTAGGGGGTGATTATGATACCAATTTCAATTTAGTTAAAAATAAAACAACATAACAATTGCAATGAGTCGATGCCACAACACATTGATATAAGGGTGTATTTCCAAGAGATACCTACACTGCACAAATTATTATTATCTTGTCATAATAACTTAAGTGGCATATTAAAAATTACTCAAGAATGCTTATTTTAATTGAGAAATCTGTGGGTCAGAATGTCACAACAAGAGAAATATGAGCCCTCATTGTTATAAATATCATATTGCACGAAATGTCAAGATCATTCAATGACCTTAGCCGTATAAGGGAGTGATGGATGAGTAGTGTTAAATAATACTACCTACTCTACAGCGAGTTCCATTTGTCATAGAGAGAATGTGACCCACATAGGTTGTTTATTAATGTGTGATGTGTTACTTCTTGCTACCTACCTAAGTATTTACTTGTAGTACCTATATAACATTTTTATCTGACGTTTCGGCCCGGTCTTCTGTGACCTCGGTTCCAGGTGGCCGAAACGTCAGAGGTCGAAACGTCAGAAAAAAATCTATACTAATAATAATATTAAACCTCCTCTTTGTTAAAAGATGATTTTTTAAAGTTTGTTTGTTTGTTTGTATGTTCGAGGTAATCTCAGGAATTATCAGTCCGATTTGAATAATTCTTTTTGTAGTAGATACCCACATTCAAAAGGAAGGCTATAGGCTATTTTTCATCCCGAAATTCTCACAGGAACGGGTACAACGTGGGTAAAACCGCGGGGCGCTGCTATGTAGTTTAAAATAAAAGCGAAGTGTATTCGTAAACGTAGTTTCAATTCAGAATTAGTACACTTGGTACTAATTCAGTTCGCTTAAAATTAAGAAACCATTTTGTAGTAGTTACTAACTATGTAATGTGTATTCAGTATGGGGCTTTGGTAAAGTCTGCAATTTCATGACATAAGACGAAAGTTAGTTATTAGGAATCATGTCATTGATTTAAGCAACTAGAAAAACTATACATAAACACTGTAGGAGTTTGTAGGAGTTCAAAAAACTTTCTATGGTTATAACTCTATCCCTTAGTCGAACCCAGACTTAAAGAAAAATATAATATATTTAAACTAGCCGCGCCCCGCGGTTTTACCCGCGTTGTACCCGTTCCCGTAGGAACTCCGGGATAAAAAATAGCCTATAACCTTCCCGTTGAATGTGGCTATCCGTTACAAAAAGAATTTTTCAAATCGGACCAGTAGTTCCTGAGATTAGCGCGTTTAAACAAACAAACAAACAAACAAACAAAACAAACTCTTCAGCTTTATAATATTAGTATAGATATATGAATATTTTATTAAGTACTAGCAGTGCCCCGCGGTTTTACCCGCGTTGTACCCGTTCCCGTAGGAATTTCGGGATGAAAAATAGCCTATAACCTTCCCGTTGAATGTGGCTATCTATTACAAAAAGAATTATTCAAATCGGTTCAGTAGTTTCTGAGATTAGCGCGTTTAAACAAACAAACAAACAAACAAACAAAACAAACTCTTCAGCTTTATAATATTAGTATAGATGTAGTATGTAGATATTGCGTGTAGCTTAGGATAATCTTTCCTCACGTGTGCATTCCTTCAAGGTTGTATAACTTCAAGCACTCAAGTTTTGTGATCGGTTCGAAAAAAACCTTTTTCGAACTCTACATACCAGTGTGACATTGTTCCTGAGGTACGCACTGTCCACTCGAGTGCCTCAGCAGCGGCGGCCTGCAGAGACAGCCTCTGGTGCAGACGGCAGGACACTGCGGCGAGGGGTCGCGGCAGCTGGGCTCGCACCAACCACAGGAGAAGTAATCCTCGCCTGAAGAGCATTCCTCCATAGACGCCGAAGAACCACCGAAGAGTACCTCCGCTGCAGATGAGCAAGATTCTTCTAGATCTACATTCCTTCTCTTTTGATTGGTTTACGCCATTCTAATCAGGCGCGGATCCAGGATTTGTTTTAAGGGGGGGGGGGGGGGCACTCTCGGAGTGGTTGCGTCAATCTAACAATATTGCATAATCGGATGTCGGTAAGAGACGTGAAAACTTGGTGACTGACGGTGAACTGACCCCAGTGACCCCCTTGGATCCGCGCCTGATTTTAATATGCCCCTCGTAACTTCGCTAGAACCTCATTAATTCTACTAAGAGCTACTTTACTTGACGTAACTAAAGGTGGTGGAGGTGGCCTGAAAAAAATCTACTTAGAGCTACTTGACGTTGCTTGTCACTAAAGGTTGGTAGATGAAGCCATAGTTTTCCTCATATTGCTACTTTGATACAGTCAAAGATTTCCATCTACTTATTACTGCATGCAGAAGACAAAGCAAGTATGGAGATGTCGCTAAAGAATGACGAAGTCGATAAACCATCTCGGTGGGGTTTAAATGAAACTTGGCCATAGCTGGGCTGTGTACAGCCGCTGGTGCAACATCAGGGCACTACGGCCGGAGGTCAGGGCAGCTCGGCTTGCACTAGCCGCACGAGTACTCGTAGCTCGAACAGTAAAAGGTCTGACGTAGAGTGCTGAACAAGACCTTCGTGTGGGAACTTTGGGTTTAAGTGGTTGTCTCAAGCTAGCTAGCTATAGCTACTTTTAGTAATACGAAAGATTGTTATGGATAGACACCAGGCAGATATACACCAGATAGTTCCGGACCAGTTCCCCTTTCCTATTAAACGTCCATGATGGACGATGAAGGATTTACTTTTTAAACTCACACGATTTGCACTCATTATACTAAATGAAACGGGTCTGTATCGCGTTAGATAATTTAACGTACGATTTTAATACGTTAAATTATGTAATGCGATACAGACCCGTTTCATTTAGTATGATGAAGGATTTATTATAATTATATTACCTCATTTATAGGCATTTGAAACAGTATTTAGATTTGTAAAGTTCTAAGTTCTCTTCGTTCTATGGTTTTAAAGGAAAACAATTCAAAGTGTTATAGATACACAATAGAAATCTATTTTATATAGTTTTAAGGATAAGGTTAAGGGAAAAGAAGGTAAAGACAGACCAACAGTTCATAACAAGTTTATTGAAATAAATACGATTTAAGTCCATAAAGTACTTAAAGGTTAAGTTAAATAAAAACTTATACATAACATAGTAGACATATTAAGTGCACTTAATAGAAGCAATAATGCGAGTTGTGCAACCAAACTTAACCACAATATTATACGTTTTATGACTACGTTACATGCAACAAATATGAGCACATTAATAACACTAGTTTGTGACTTTTGAGCACTGTATATCGTCCAATACTCCAGTTTTATTTTATCTAAAGATTTTATTAGTGAAGATGAAAATTTTATTCATAGCGATAAGTTTTACCACACATTTAAACTAAAAGTACAAAGAACAAAACCTAAATAATATTAAAGAAAACTATGATCTATGAAATCACAACCAAACCAAGGCAAACCTATAGGTATGCAATCATTAGGAAGGAAAAATCTAGACCAAAATTTCCCTAGCCAATTTTTTCCATTACTTAACCTATTGGCAATTCTCGGGCCTACATCAACATTTAAAAAGACCTCCTGTTATTTAAGTACATATTATATCCTCAGTATAATATTGACATGTTTCTCCCAAATCTTTGACAAAATTGATTCCTCATTGTATGCAGAGTACCCATACCCTATACTGTTAGGGTAGGCCAAGTTCCAAGGTTAGTAGCCAACCCTGGTGTCAGAGTATTTAGGCTGCCTACTCCTCTGACGTGGTCTGTCGGTTAAAACAACCGGGACCGACAATTTGACGTACCTTCCGAAGCATGGTATTATACAGATAGAAATGCCAGTATCCCCATTAGAGCTGCAGGCTACGATGAGATAACATAGGCAAACTACGCCACTAGCGCTAGCCCTAATATTACAGGCTTTTAAAGTATTTTATCTCTTTCACCCTTTGGAAAATAACGTATGTCGGACAGGGACATACTATTTGATAGCTAGTGCTGTAAATAATCGTTGATGAAAGGTCCTAATTATTTAATTTTGCATAACCGAGGATACAGTTGTACCAAGGCTATCATCACAAACCTAGGTCCTCACAAACCTTTAGGGCATTCCTCCGGCTTCACGCACTTTCCATCAGGGCCCTTCACCAGCCCGTCTTGACAGAAGCACCCGGTCTTGCACTTGGAGCTGCAGACCTCGTGAGGGTCGGAACAGGTCCTGGTGCACCTGACGCATTCCTTGTAGACCTGGTTGCGACCGCAAGAGAACCGGTATGGGATGGGCTCTATGAAGTTCTCTGGAAATTGAAAATTGAGGTGTTACAAACGAACAAGGTTTAGTCATTTGTCTATACTAATATTTTAAAGAGATAAAAATTGTAAGTTCGTTTGTATGTTCGAGCTAATCTCTGGAATTAACCGTCCGATTTGAATAGGTAATTACTTTTGTAATGGATAGCCACACACAACGGGAAGGTCATAGGTTATTTTTCATCCCGAAATTCCCATGGTAACGGGCACAACGCGGGAAAGACCGCGGGCCGTAGTAATTAATAGTTAGAATCGGTTATAATTTAGAATTTAATTTCTATGTGATCAATCACGTCTTTATATACCTACATATAAGCCAAAAATCGTCTTAGTTAGGTACACTAACAAAAAAAGTAGACATAGAAAGAAATATTGCTATCTAGTCATTCTGAGACTAGCCCCAAATATTTGGTATTCCGTTCTCATTAAGAAAACACCCCTAAAATATTTCCACGGGAACTGCGGGTAAAACCACAGGGAACCGCTAGTACGCAGACAATATTTTATACCGATATTTTGCTATTACCCAAATGTGATAGGTACATTGTGTATTTAACTGTCACAATGTTGAATCATTTTACGGAAATTCCGATCAAGAATCAGTTCAGTTTACTTAATTACTTCCATTGTTTCTAAGATCCGTAAACTTAACCTTGGCTCGCCTGTGTCTATTATCTAGAACCAAATTTGGTTACAGGTCTTACGTTTATGCCATTTATTATAATCATTCATTCATATTATGTTTTACGGTATTCGGAATTTGTATGTGTTGTGAGATAGTGAAAAAAAATATTTAAGTATCAAACGATATATCTGTCACAAGCAGTAATCACATATTATGTAGAGTCAACTTTCTATTCTATACCCTGACTCTACCAGCCCCAAGCTTCACAATTTCTGCACCTTATTCAAAATATGTGTAAGTATAATATTTAATAAGTATTAGTCTGTAATGCCCAATTGCTGGGCAAAGGCCTCTCATCCCACTGAAGATATCAATAGTTAGGGTTAGGCGTAATCACCACGCTTGCGTAATGCGGGTTGGTGATCGCAAACCCGAGTCATGTTTGAAAAGTAGGAAACAAGTTTTCGCTCGACCCGGGAATTGGACCCGACGACTTAAACTCGTGATCAAATAAAATCCACTGGACCAGTGACCAATAAACAATCGAAACCACTCACTTTCTTTCTCTTTCACATAGGCCAGGAAGTTGCTGCACTGATGGTTCTTGACGCATCTTCCGTCACTGTCTCTCAGCAGGTCTCCTTTACAGAAGCATCCTCTGGAGCACTGCGCAGGACACACGGGGTTAGGGTTCTCGCAGGTTCGGTTGCAGGGCTCGCAGAATCGGTACTCTTCGTTGGGGGGGCAGTTGCCGTCGTTGATGCGAGGTTCTGAAGTGTCTTGTTTGTAGGCTGATACTGGAATTAAGAGTATATTCATTTGGTAAATATTAAGTTAGAGTGGTATAGTACTAAGTGGTTAGTGGTGTTGGTTGGAGTAATGAGACCAAATAAAAGTGTCTTAAAATAACCGGGACCGACCCTTTACTGTGCTCTTTGAAGGATGGTGCGTAATGAATAATATACCTACACCTTTATAAAAGAAGTCCAGTCCAAAATGAAAATGTTTATTTATATAAACCATCATGTTATACTTTTGTACTTCTACGATTCAATCGTATTTGACAGTGTCATTTAGTCATACTGTTTTTTATATATATGATACTAACAGCGCCCGTTTCACCCGCGTTATACCCGTTCCCGCAGGAATTTCGCGATAAAAAGTAGCCTATGTCCTTTCTCAGGCTCTGGACTAACTGTGTACCAATTTTCATTCAAATCGGTTCAGTAGTTTTGGCGTGAAAGCGTAACAGACAGACAGAGTAACTTTCGCATTTATTATATTAAGTTAGGATTAGGATGTTAGGATATAGCTTCGTACCCAAAACTAACCAAACGCGTGACACTTAATTCTTCAGTTCTTCTTGTCAAGTTAATATAGGTTATGATTGTTCATTGATCATCGTAACTTATATACTCACGTATAGGCGGACACTCCGACAGTTTCACACAGTGGCTCGTCTCATTGCGGACCTGGCCTTCCTCACAGAAACAGCCCATCTGGCAGACGCCCGCGCAGTTCGGAGCTGGGTCTTTGCAGGTCTTGGGGCACCCGCAAGCGAGGAGCCTCTCATTGGGCCTGCAGAGCGAGCCTACTTGGGCTGGAAAAAAGGTAATGAGAATAGGTTACGAACTACGTCTGTTTACACTTCGCTTTTATTTAAAAATGTTTATCTGTCATTCCGGCTCCTTTACAGGAACCATGGTCACAAAATATTGAGGTGTTGCGTAAATTGTGACCTGCGTGTCATGTTAAAAAACAAGTATTCAGAATATCAAGTATGAGAATGGAGAATAAAGAAGAATAAGAATATTGTGGCTTCGCTTTGCGTGTATTGGTAATTTGTACGTTTCTCCAGTTGTTAGCAGCGCCCTGTAATTTTACCAGCGTTTTTTATACCCGGGGTATTTCCGGTAAATAATAGTCTGTGTCCAGTCTCCAATCTATCTCTTTGTTAATTACCACGCAGATGAGCTCAGTATTTTTTACGCGAACGAGTAACAATCCATCCGACTATCGTTACCAACTTTCACAATGTCTTTTAATTGCAATTGGTTATCAAATGGTTCTGTTACGAACTAATCTATCATAATATTTTTATTGCTCCATTAGTAGGTTATAGGTACCTACCTAAACCTATATTGTCACAATTGTTTATACTTACTCCTATAAGAAGTCACGATGAACAAACCTGCCATATATCATCACTATCATCATCACTACATAGTATAAAACAAAGTCGCGTCTGTTTGTCTGTATGCTTAAATCTTTAAAATTACGCAACGGATTTTGATGCGGTTTTTGTAATAGGTAGAGTGATTCAAGAGGAAGGTTTTTATGTATAAAAAAATCCCGAAATTCCCACGGGAACGGACACAACGCGGGTAAAACCGCGGGGCGCTGCTAGTATATATTATAAAACAAAGTCGCTTTCCGCTGTCTGTCTGTCTCTCCCTAAGTATGCTTAAAACTTAAAAACTACACTACGGATTTTGATGCGGTTTTATTTAATAGGTAAAGTGATTCAAGAGGAAGATTTATATGTATAAAAATTCCCGAAATTCCTACGGGAACGGGCACAACGCGGGTAAAACCGCGGGCGCAGCAGTACATAATAATTTCTACCCGTATGTAACCATAAACCAAGTAATTACCTTCATACTCAGAAGTTGAAACCATTTATCATTGTTCGTTTAACTCGTAGTATCGTTTGACAGACAGACAAACAGATATTTACTAATACAGCGAGCGAACCGAACTCACCGAGAGTTCGAGAGAAACTTTCAGATTAATGATTTTAGTTCCAGCTTTGACTTAAATCGATAAATGAATGATGAATTGTGTTATATAGTTTATTTGAAGTTGTTAGTCGCGCCCCACAGTGACATATTTTACGTAACTTAGTACTTAAATGTAGGTTACCTTTTTCCCGACATTCTAGTACTTACATTAAACCCGTCTCAAGAAGAATTTCGGGAGAAAAAATAGTCTACATTTTTGTACTAACTTGATTCCTAAGTAACTTTGTTAGTTGTTAGTAAGTGAAATCCCCTTTAAAATCGAAGATGCTATCCAATCCAGCGCATCATAATCAACAGACAAACACCCAAAAAACAGAACAGACACATTGTATTCATGCATTTAAAAAGTAATTAATCGATGTCAGAGACCTTAAATTTAAGTATAGTAAAATACTTTCTAATTTTAGAAACATTTAGGTATATTTATGTTACATTCTAATTACTAATGTCTGGCTACCTTCTAGCAAGATAGTATCTACTAATAATATGACTGGTAGCATAGACAAAGATACCTCTTTGCTTCGCTTTTAAGATCACACAACTGTCACGTGATTACGTCTAATCTTCACTGCACCGAAAAAGTTTGAGTAATAGGAGGTCTTTGCTCTGCATAGGGATGTGACAGGCCGTTTAGTTTCTTAACAGCCAGTAAGAAAACATCGCAGTTTTATGTAGCATCTCTATCACTGGATATCAGTACACGAAGATAAGGTGTGAAATAAGTTGACTTAAATGCATAAGAGGAAAGTTTCTCGCCTCGAACATACGATTATGTAAAGAGAAAAAAGTTGAGTTTAATTATGTTGATCCAATACCTTAACATTTACGGGGATGAAAAATCGATGTCCTGTTCTCAGACCTATCCGATATGCATACAAAATTTCATGAGAATCGGTCAAGCCGTTTCGGGGGAGTTTACACCGCGACACGAGAATTTTATACGAGGCGATTACTAACTGCGGTTGGCTGACTATGTTATAAATATCTAGTAAATTATGGTTGAACAATAACTTTTATCTTTTAGTATGTTAAACGCAGTGATATCTTTTAGTACAGCTAGGTAATTAACCAACTTAACAAGCCTTTAAAATTTAATTCCCTCCTGTTCTTTCCGTTAAAGAAAACTGGTTTAAATAAACTTTTATTGTCGTCTTCCGATGAACAATAACATTTTTACGGTCCATACTTAATTGTTTATCGATGTATTGCCAAATTTCACTTTTGTGAAGTTTTGAATTGAGGAAAACTTTACCGTGAAATTGTAAAGTGATTTTAAGGTGATCGTAAGGTGATATTGATACAATAATTCCGGAGTCTTTTCTAGTTTATGACTATTAAGGGTCAACATAACTGCTTTCGTGCACACGCGTCGGTTCACCTTTGTATGAAGCCACACGCGGCGGACGCAGGCCGCGGGCGCCCGCGACGGTTCACCTTTGTATGGAACCGCGGCGTGCCCACGTCGGCCCTTAATGAGTGAGGGGTATTTTAATCAACTTTGTCGTTGTGTAACATTATTTATCTATCTGTGGATCAGTTTTTGTGGGAGCCGATATTTATATTATTGTTCCATTTTTAAAGGTATGGCAAAACAACGCCGGGGCAGCTAGTCTCTTTATAAGCAATAAAATAACAACATTATAGATATTATGTAAAGTTAGTTTATTGTTTAATTTAAATGCTAATCTAACAATCTTTGTAAATCAATCGCACACGCCTACTTAGGAAAATCAACTGTTATGTTTTACTTCTTATATTATGCATTCATTGTATTATGCACTAGCAGCGCCCCGCGGTTTTACTCGGGTTGTGTCTGTTCCGATGGGAATTTAGTTTTTTTTATACATATAAACCTTCCTCTTGAATCACTCTATCTATTTACAAAAATCGCGTCAAAATCCGTTACGCAGTTTTAAAGATCTAAGCATACATAGGGACAGACAAACAGACAGCGGAAAGCGACTTTGTTTTATACCATGTAGTGATGATGTCTTTGCCCAGCAGTGGGAAGACAAAGGTTAAAATAATGCACGCGGTTTTAAAAAGAACTTAAGTCGATATAATATTAGGGTGCCTTTTGAATCACATATCTTTGTTTAAATTCGGTACCTACCTAACACATATATGTTTTTGTTGTGTATTGCATTATTTTCTGTTTATTTAACGAATTCATTCAATCTTTTCGATCCCTGGAGGATGTATTTATTAGGTCGCTTATTTCCAAGGAAATTATATTTTAAAGATAAGGCTTCAGATATGAAGCTAGCACTTTTTAAGCAATTTTTTATAAATTGATGCAAAAATCAAAAGTTTTATTTAAAACAAAATGCTATCAGAAAAGGTGTTAAAATTAACACACAACCGCTAATGCTTTCGTTTTTTATTAAACCGTTTTGGTAAAGTTAAGGACCCCTTGAGAGGTCAAATTGGGGGAAATGTCCGCTGTCAAAATGTTTAAAAAAAATGCACCTTTAAGGAAAATACTTGACGAATACATTTTGCAGTCTAACAGTTTTTAATGCACAGTGCAGGTAAGTTATAAATCTTTGACATTTATAACGAAAAATAATTTATTGTTACATCCAATTTTGATTTTGATGTACCCATAAATGAAAATATTATTTTATTAATTTGATGTTACTCTTCATTTGATGATCCTTATGTTGTCATAATAAAGTTTGTTATTTTAATCTGAGAATTACCGTGGTTCTGATGGCTCGGTAAATTGTCGTTCAGTTGTTTTAATTCGTGGCGGTTAAGCAGTCTTAAACCTCGAACACCAGTGTAAACCGAATTAATGTTTAATTCATCGAGTGGATGGTCAACCTGACCAATCCTGGTGTCAGACTTATTGAGCCGCCAAAGGCCTCTGACATGGCTCATGTAACGACTACCATCCGTAGAAAGTAACCGGGACCGACGGCTTAACGTGCCCTCCGAAGCACGGAATCATCTTACTTTTCGGGCAATCAGGTGATTCAGCCTGCAATGCCCTAACCAAACTGAGGACAGTCTCACAAAGAGATTTTTGTGAGACTGTCCCCACCGGGAATCGAACCCGGAACCTCCGGATCGTGAGCCGAGCGCTCACACCACAAGACCACGGAGGCTGTTGATCAATTCATAACATTAGGCGGTTTATAACTGTGACACCAGGTTTAGACTCTCACTTCCTCGAATGTATTTCAAGATTATAAATAACTAATCTAGTCTTCAAATTATTATAAACCATTTCTCTATCACATGTCAATCAGTTACAGACAGACAGTTACTTTCGCTTTCATGTTATTAGTAAATACTTAGGTACTTATCTACTTATACTTATCGCAACACAAGATCTAACGCGGGTCATCCATAAACAATATAAACATGGACAAGATAACCTTCCTATTTACATCATATTCAAGTACTTTGGATTTGTAATAATGTAGTTTATGAAGTACAATCAACGTAGTTAGCAATCGACAATATTTATGATATATATATTGATGAGGAAAGAGAAGTGTTTTGTTTTATGTGTGTCTATTCAGCGAGATGAGAGGCCTTTGTCCACATGTGGGACATAAATACAGCAAGTATGTTGACATTCACTTCGACTCTATCTTCATGTATCGCAAACATCTGTTGGATGCCGTCTCAACAATAATCTTGTTACCAACTCAACCTAACCTAAGTTATTTTTTAATTTTTTATAAATTAAGTACATAGTTATAATTTCTTTACGTCATTTAAATGTGAATAAGCACGATATATTACGTTTTAGTGCAAGCGGTGTTTACCTATAATTAGTTTTTACAATTAGTTTAAGTTTTGTTATGTATTTTCTATGTATGCGTTGTTGTATAAACTGTTGGTTTACCTAAATAAATAAATACAACACCCGTAGGTAATGTAGGAACAAATACATCAATAAGTTTATTGTCGACTAGCAACGCCCCGCGGTTTTACCCGCGTTGTGTCCATTCCTGTGGGAATTTCGGGATGAAAAATAGCCTATGTTACTCGTGGATAATGTAGTTTTCGAATGGTGAAATAATTTTTTAAAACGGTCCAGTAGTTTTTGAGCCTATTCATTACAACCAAACAAACAAAGTTTTCCTCTTTATAATATTAGTGTAGATTAACTGATAACGTTTCTGGGTAGGGTAGTAAAGTGGTTAACTGAAATAATTGTTGATTGTACACGATGTGTTCAGTAATACCGGTCGGTTGTGTAAGTCTCGACACAATAACCAACGTTCACTTGGCACATTATAAGTATAACAATATGTTGATTCCTTAGGTAACTGCGGTCGATGTGATTTTATTTAACCAGATTTAAATAGGTATATAGGTTCTTATTTTGAGCGGATTTAACTGACGCCAATCATCAAAGGAGATTCCCATGTAGATTTGTTTTTGTTTTATATATGTTGCTATTCGATGAGGTTGTCTATAATTGGGAATGTTATTTAAGTTATGTGTTGCGGTTTTAACCAACTTTGAAAATCGAAAAAGGTAAATACTAATTCATCAATGTTTATTAATGATTTGATACTACACATTTTGAATTGAAACTACGTTTACGGATACACTTCGCTCTTATTTTATACTAGCAGCGCCCCGCGGTTTTACCCGCGTTGTGCCCGTTCCCGTGAGAATTTCGGGATAAAATGTAGCCTATAGCCTTCCTCGATAAATAGACTATCTAACAGTGAAAGAATTATTCAAATCGGTTCAGTAGTTTCCGAGATTAGCGCGTTTAAACAAACAAACAAACAAAACAAACTCTTCAGCTTTATAATATTAGTATAGATATTTTTTCTGACGTTTCGGCCCCTTTACAGGAACCGTGGTCACAGAAGACTGATTACTGATACTACCTCGTATCTCTGTAGTTAAGTAGCCGATTGCCGGCATCTTGTGAAAGGGCATGACAGAGTGGCCATATTTTAACCGATTTCGAAAAAGGTGGTGTTCATTAAAACCTTGTTTGAAGTCGGCATGCATGTATCTATTGATCCTTTAAGTCCAATGCTACATTAATCTGATCTATATAGTAAGTAAATTATATACAGGCTATGAAATTGCGGTTTTTAAAGGGTCAGTATACAAAAATATTTTTTAAATTAAAATACCGCTCTTAATTAAACCTTTTTGAAAAGTTTAACCTCAATTATGTTTTCTCGGAATATTCGAGACTAGGATTTTTTTGTAAAATTAAGTAAAATAATTTAGCCCGTTTTCAAATACGATTTAGTTGCAAATAACTGAAGTAGGCAATTTTTTCCTACAATTTATTCACAAATAAAAATAAAACAAAGTATTAGCCCGTAATGTCCTATAGCTGGGCAAAGGCCTCTCATGTCACTGAAGATATCAGTATTTTGAAGAGGAATTAATTCAAAAATAAATTAAAAAAAAGTAATAATAACAGTACATACCTTCAACACACAAAAATAAAACACAGACAGACACACAGAGCAACACTCGCGACGCCATGGCTGCGTGCGTTCAAACGAACTGAATTACATGCGCGGGCGCAGCGCAATATGTACCAGATCAGACTGCGATCGCGCTTCACTCTGATAACTGATACTGTCAAGGTTTAATTTAATTAAGGATGCATTTATCTGTCAAATGAGTAATAGTTTTTTTATAGTAATTTAAGTATTCATAAAAATAAGTTTTTTTGAGGACATGTTGGTGATATGAAGAGTGTTCGCATTATTGTATGACTAGCAGCGCCCCGCGGTTTTACCCGCGTTGTGCCCGTTCCCGTGGGAATTTCGGGATTTTTTTTACATAAAAACCTTCCTCTTGAATCACTCTACCTATTAAAAAAACCGCATCAAAATCCGTTGCGTAATTTTAAAGATTTAAGCATACAGACAAACAGACAAACAGACGCGACTTTGTTTTATACTATGTAGTGATGAAGACGTTGTCGAAAAACATGGAAGTTTCTTCTTTTATCTATGCCTATGCAATCTCTACCTAGGAAGCATTTAACCTCTCTGAGGACGAGGGTTAGGAGTATAATCATAATAACACCAAGTTTAACGGTTACTTTCTACGGATAGTAGTCGTAACATGAGTCATGTCAGAGGCCTTTGGCGGCTCAATAACTCTGACACCAGGATTGGTCAGGTTGACCATCCACTCGATGAAGAAGACAGTAGTACTTTTTACAACTTAAGAATTCTAGCTTAGAGTAAATAAGGGGGGCCCTTAGAGCCCTAAGGTCCTTAAATCCAGGAAGAATGAGAGAAAAAGGAACATCTAAGAAAAACATAAGCGCATAGATCTAAAGTAATTTAAGCCAAATTAGAAGCAACAGAGTTTTATTTCCTCCAATTTTCTGTAATAATTAATCAGATGATAAACAAAACATATACCATCTACTCCTCACTTAGAAACATTGTCTTATATTCGGGATTACCCACTACCCGTTTCATAAAGGACACACAAATAGATAAATAATTCATACGTGACTCATTCATGAAAATTTCAACGAATCCATACATATGAATTCAGTGGAATCAATACAATAAATACTTTTTGACATTGACTTCTAATAGTCAGAATATGTCATTACGATGAATTGGTCCAAGGTCTGATGCTGTAAGGTCTTCAATTACGCACTCATGACGTCATACGAGAAAAACCCATTGATCTGAGATGTGCGTTACGTCATATGATCTTTTGTTTGATCGGTTAAGGTCAGTTTACGTTGATCTAAAGAAATATGGTGTATATTTAAAAATGTACTTATATTTGCAATTGCAGTGACTTCATTAAAAAGGAAGTTTATACCACAGATAATATGTACTGTGTTTATACTCTTTTTTTATCCTTGTAATTTCTTTACAACCTGTCTTTGTTTTTTTCTATTTGTTTTATTTAATGCAAGTCCGAGGCCTTGTTATCTCGGTATTTGTAAAATATTTACGCAAACGCTTTATACTGTTTTCTTTATCTAATTGTTTGCACTTTCTTTTGGTATTGGACTAGATTTTTAATTAAAACATAATGTTTAAAATTTGCTTAAACAATTTACTTTCACTCTTTTTGTAGTTTTTGAAAATGAACTAGGTACTTATTAGAAGGTAAAGATAACGGGTCAAGTAAATTAATAAAGTTACACCATGTCCTATAAAATGATTTATTCATGGGTTAGGAGTCAGTTACAAGGAGTTACGAGTAACAAGCAAGTTAAAATAATACTTCGTATTGAGTGCAAAGTGAGATACAAAGTTTAACCACATCTTTACTCCTGTGGTTTAACTACCCAAACCTTCGATCAACAATACACAACTAGATAACGGGTCACGTACAAAATCAAAGCTAAATGCTGTCCAGTATACTTACACAGCTTCATTTGTTTACTACCGACCGAACTGTGACAAAATTTGAAAACAGTTCTAAGTTCAATCTAATAACAACCATGACACTTAGCAATAAAGTACCTAGCAAATCTTATTAATAAAATAAGAGCTCACGTTTCAAGTGCGACATATAATATATCTAGTTGTGTATTTGTGTATTGTTGATCGAAGACCCATAGTAACAGTTTTATATAGGTACTCGTAATAATAAATAAATTTATTCATCAAAAACGTATACATAGAATTCTTAAATATAGTTGTTGGGATCTCCTTTTAGGTAAAAAAATACCTGTGCCAGGAGAACCCGCTCTTCCATAACATAGTTTTACATTGGCATTTGTATACAGATTTTATTTTATTATTGATTTGAAATTTGAAATTTATACATTTACAATAAGTTAAAGAAAAATAATAATACAATACATAAATAATACATCATTTATACAATTCTATAAAGATTAATATACAACAAATTAAATAAATCAATCTACATATTTTTCACTTAACATTATTCCATTACATCATCATTTCAATTTCATCGTAATTCATCGGTCTGATACATTCTATTATTGCATTCTTACATTCATAGTATTTTTTCCTATAAATATCTATATGTTTGTCAAAGTAATTATAAAGCTTAGGTCCACGTATAAAGAATTGACGACTTGCGAAAACTGATCTTGTTTTAGGAATATTTACTACTGCTTTTTTACGTCTATTTTCCTTGGTGTTAGAGACATATGTTAAAGTTTTATGTGTTTTTAAAACTGTTTGCATAATATAAAGTTTTCTAACTGTTAGCAAACTACTAATCTGATACAGACTTTGAGTTGAGTACCTAAATTTTATGAAATACATTACTTTTAAGAGAGCCCGTTGGGCTCTCTCTACCATAATGAATTTCGTTTTAGCTGCACCCCCCCACGCTGGTATGCAATATATTATTACCGATTGTACCAGCGCTAAATAAATTTGGTTTAGTAGATATTTGTTGTCTGTATGAGTGGAATCAGCAGGTCTTGGTACGACATGTCTTAAATTTTAAAACATCCAGATTAGTTTTCTAACTCTACTTTTCACATACTCCAGATGATCGTACCAAGTGAGCCTGTAATCAAATACAACACCTAGGTATTTGGTGTTGTTGACTCTAGATATTATAGGACATTCACAACTTACAGAACTAGCATTTCTACAGTGATGAATTTACAAGTTGAAGTTATGATCTGGTTGGGTGCGAATGTCAATACTGAAGCACATATAGTTGGTCTTAATAGTATTTAACGTTAAAAGGTTATTTTCCAACCATTTTGCAATACTTTTCAGTCCGTCTTCCGCACGGTTCTTAACATCGCTCCAAGATTTTCCAGTGAAGACCACAGCTGTATCATCAGCATAAGAAAGTATATTAGCCTTTATTATGTTGTTCAAGTTGCAGAGGTCGTTGATGTATATAAGAAAAAGTGTTGGGCCCAATACGCTTCCTTGCGGTACGCCGTACGATACATCTGCGTCCTCACTGTTATAGTCTCCAATTTTAACCCTTTGTTTTCTATTGGACAGGTAGTCTTTCAATAAACGAAGTGCCATACCCCTGATTCCGACTTTTCCCAGTTTATTCAAAAGAATTGGGATTGAAACCGTGTCAAAAGCTTTTTTTAGATCTAAGAAGACTGCTAATATTTTATTTCCCTTGTCTATGTTTTCTGAAACTAAACTGCTTAGGGCTAGAACTGCATCTTCAGTTGATAAACCCTCCCTAAAGCCGTACTGTGAGGGTGATATTATTTTATATTGCCGCAAGTAATTAAGCAAGCGGATGTTCATTAGTTTTTCTAAAACTTTTGACATAGCAGGCAAAACAGATATTGGTCTATAATTATTTACGTCGTCCCGATCCCCACTCTTGTAAACTGGAGTTATGTTCGATTTCTTTGCACCTGATGGGAAAATACCTTTTTCGAAGCAGAGATTCGCTAGACGCGTTATTATGGGTATTATTTCGTTTTTTACGTGCTTCAGAAAGCGTGTAGGTATATTATCCCAGCCTGGTGCACTATCAGATTTTAAGCTCATTAAAGTAATATCAACTTCTGCATTGTCAGTATCTAACAGTAGAAAGGAATTTAATTGTTCTGGCAAACTGACGGATGATCTACAAAATGTTGCTTTTGTTGTATTGTTTGTGCTAGATTTTTTCCAATATTCGCAAAGTGTTTATTTATTGTATTGACAGTTCTACAGGGGATGATGTTATGTGTAAAAGGTCATTGCATTCAGTCTTTAATATAATAGAGTAAGTTATTGATTTTAGATTCTTCCAAAGTACATAGTTTATTGTTATGTAATGATTTAGCAAGCAGTTCTCTTTCATATTGTCTTTTTAGTTTTTTAATAAGATTATTACAAAAATTTCTATATCTAGTGTATGTTGACTTAAGGGCGCAATTGTGTGGATCATTTCGTAGATTTTTCTGCAATTTATTTCGATGTCTCATGCATCTAAGTATACCGGACGTAATCCACGGTTTTATGATGCGTTTACTTTTGGGTATTTTATATGCAACTGAACCAAAAGATATAGAGTCCATCAATACTTTTACAAGATTATTATATAGCTTTTCAGGATCCTCACAAAATAGTAATTTACGCAGATGTTGCTCCTTTAAGTATTTTAAAGATTTCTCAAAATCTATTTTAGTTTTATATTTTGTAGCAGAAAATTTGCTTTTCATTTTTGATAAGCAAATTAAAGTTGATAAATGATCTGTGGTAGTAGTGTTCAGTATTACAATTGTAGCAGCAACTTTAGTCTTATTAATTTTAATCATGAAGTGATCAAGACAATTATCCTCACGAGTTGGTAACATGTGTCCAGGGAGAATTCCAAAGAATGACAGAAGGTTCAGATAATTTAGTCTATTTTTACGTTCATTCGGGGTTTCGGTACATTTGGATTTGATATTTATGTTGATATCCCCCGTTATGATAATATTGTTATTCGAGGTTATCGTTTCTTAGTAGCCACTGAGAGAATCCAGGAAACTATCAGTATTTGTGTTTGATGGGGAACGATAAATGCCCATGATCGTATAGTTTAGAACATCTACTTGTATACATGATGCCTGAGCAATACTTATCTCTTTAAATTTGGGACTTAGGAAATCTTTTACATACATTACTACTCCATAATTTTGATTTAATTGTCTACTGGTTTGAAACGAGTGGTAATTAGAAAGTTGTGGAATAGCTTTGTCTTTATTTAGTCTGCATTCTGTTAGTACAATTATGTCAGTGTCAAAATCAAAGTCAGCAAGAGTAAGCATAAAATCATCAAAATTCCTATAGATGCTCCTAATATTTTGAGATATTATCGTTAGATCATTTTTATTTACCTTAAGACAATTTTTAAGTTCTTTGGAATCACAGGTAATAGTGTGAGCAATTTCCAAATTGTCTATTTCATTTATTGTATTTAATGTATCATTGTGTAGATGTTTTTTTAAAGTGTTTGTTACTGTTTTTTGTTGAAATTTGCATATAAGATATTGTAAGTAAGTATTGAAATAATGTAAATAATGATGAAAATGATTTGATTCAATTTCTGGTTGAAATTGTATTAATAAAATATAAAAATTGACAATAAGTGTATTAAATATAATTAAGCATGCATTTATGAACGTAAAAAATAAGTAGCAATCATAATATAAGACATTAGAGCAATAAGAAGAAATACCTGAGATCAACAACACTACATTTAGTCATTGTCTTAATTTGTGTATTTGCGATTCGTCTCTGAGCAGAATAGTTGGTGATTCCTCATCTTTCCTGAGGTATACCTTGCCATATGCAGTCCAGCAATACTTGTATGTCTTGGCTTTCACTAAATCTCTTCCAATAAAATACAAACGGGATGCTTTTGCCGTTAGATGTTCTGACAAATAGATGGGGGTGTCTTCTGCTGCGCGAAGACCTAAATGCTTAGCACATAACTTTGTTTTATGCGTAACATTAAATGCCTTAGCCATTTTAAGAATGTTATTTTTTAAGATAGTAGATGATGTGTCTACAACTATTGGAGTATTGATAGGTCCTTCCTTTTTAGCTCTCAGTCTGTATAATTATCCTTGATGTCCGATTTATTTATAACGCAACCTATTTCACTTGATAGTGTAGAAACCATTTCAATTAAATCCTCTTTTGTTTCTCTTTCCTTCTTCGGTACATTTTTCATCTCAAAACTGGTTTTTCTAGTATCTTTCTGTATATTTTCAATTTTTTCTTCCAGGATTGTGATATATTTTCTGTCCTCCTGTACTTGAATCTCCAATTTATCGATTTTCTTTTTATGCTAAAAATATTTCATAACACTCTTCTCTTTCTATACACATTTCACGTGTGTCATCGTTTGGGTAGAAGTAGTCTTGTTTGCAGTAGCACCCCGGGAGTTGGCACCGGGCAGTGCAAACGGTGCCTATCGTCTTACACGTGAGCTGGCAAGGCTGGCAGTCGTAGTATTTTTCGTTAGGACCACATTTCTCTGAGAATTGAAGTAAATAAATTAGTTCGTCTAGGTCAGTGGCGAAGTTGCGCTCGTGGCGTAGTTGACTAAGCGATGTTAGTTAATTGCGATTGTTAAGCAACGTGCAGCTCGACCCCTACTTGGATGGGTGGCCGATAGTGGCATTTCTATTTGAGCGCTACCGTGCTTCAGAGGGCACGTTAAGCAGTCGGTCCCGGTTGTTTCAATCGTTAGACCATGTCGGAGACCTGTCGGTGGTCTACAAATTCTGACCAGGATTGGCAAACCTACTCGAAATGTGGGTAGGTTATGCGCCGACTCACACCTATGTCTTATGCCCGGGCCACACATACGAGAAATGCCATAAATTATCTAGATAATGGGCATTGACGTTAAACGTATGTGTGGCCCCAGCATTGGAAGTGTTTTGAATTAACGCTTCCAAGAAATTCGTTCATTTCGGCTGTCAATTCAGTGAAGCTTACACGGTGCGATTTTTATTTGCTCCAGTGATACAAATAAGTTTTGATTAAACTCACCAGCTGCTGCAGTCGTCAGAAAAATAGCCACGACACAGATGAGGACAATTGTGAATTTCATATTGATAATGTTTTTGAAATAGAAATAAATATTTTTTTATATTGTCAATGAAGTCTACTAGAGTAATGATTTGGAACTCACTGGACACTTGTTTTATACTATTCGAATGTAAAGATATTAACATATATTTTTGAATATTCATTATGTTACTGTTATTGTTCAAAATCTGTTTTGTTTACGTCTTTCGTGACACGTGAAAACGTGATATTGAAAAGTATCCATAACTAATACCCTTTTTCATTGATGTTAAAACTAAAGCCTAAAAAATGTAATTTAAAAATATAATATCTATACTAACATTAAAAATATAACATCTATGCTTAAAGAGGATAAAAGAGATTGATAAAGAGGTAACATTTGTAATTTTGTTTTAAGTTACGGCTAATCTTCAGAGCTATTCATCCGCAACAATTTCTTTCACCAATAGGTAGAGTACACTTTAGGCTACGCTATATTTTAAAATAAAATAAGGATTTGTACTCAAATTGCAATAATGTATCCTAAGGTATGAAAAATAAAATAAAATAAATCAGTTATTGGTCAGACTATTGATTACTAGCCGCGACCCGCGGTGTTACCCGCGTTGTACCCGTTCCCGCGGGATAAAATGTATCCCATATGGTTTTCTGATGTATAACCTATATTACTGCAAAGTTTCATCCAAATTCGTCCAGTGATTTTTTTGGGAAAGAGTAACAAACATACATACATCCACCCTCACAAACTTTCGCATTTATCATATTTTTAGGATACATAAGAATAATGTTCTACATATTTAAAAGTACTATTAGCTACATAAATGCCCGTGATAAATAAACATAGCGATGGCACATACTGTCTCTTGGTATGTGGGGTAAATAGTAATTTCATTTTGACAAGGAATCCTTAGCATCTAGCGTGAAATATATAAATAAAGATATATGTTTCATCCAAATCATGTAATTTTATTTAGGAACTGTACATCAGTATACCTTAATATACAATCAATAATTGTATACTGATGTAATTAAATGTACATTAGATGTCCTCGGCGCTTTTATGAAAACGCACCCACCTTACACTCGGCAATGTTTCGGGCATTGATTCTGTGGTATACAGTATCTATAATCGTTGGTGTAGACGTATCCTGGCCTGCAGTAGCAGCCGGGCCGCCTGCAGCCATAAGTGCAGGCGGAGTTGACAGTAGCGCAGGTCCGCACGCAGGGGCCGCATTCGTAGTACAATTGGTTAGGACCGCAGCAACCTGGGGAGTTAAAATGAATGTTCAGGCATAGAAAAAAACCGGCCAAGTGCAGGTCGGACTAGCACACGGAAGGTTCCGTACTTTAAAAAAAGGGCATCACGTTTGTTGTATGGGAGACCCCCTTGAAGATTTGTTTTATTCTATTTTTAGTATTTGTTGTTATAGCGACAATATAAATACATCTTCTGTGAAAATTTCAACTGTCTAGCTATTACCGTTCTTGAGATACAGCCTGGTGACAGACGGACGGACAGACAGCGTAATCTCAGTAATAGGGTCCCGTTTTTACCCTTTGGGTACGGAACCCTAAAAATTAGTAATAACTGGCTCATAATAGCTCAGGATAGAGATAAGTGGAAGGAGTGTAGGGAGACCTTTGCACTCGAACATCTTGGTATGCCGAAAGGTAGCCCCGCGGTTTCAGCCTAAGCCGTTGACTACAGAACACGGTTAGGGTTTAGTGGGTATTACCCGGCACGAGATGATCCCCGTAATAGGGTGATTGGTCGTCAGTGTTTAGACCGCCTAAAACCGTAACCGTTTTACGAACTGAACTGAAGCACGGTAGCGGGAGAAGAACGCACACATGACGGTGCGTCTTGACTCGGCACCAGTGAAAGGAAATTACGAACTCAACCCACTTTCTCCTCGAATTCTCCTCGAAAGAAAATCTCCTGAATTATCATATAATTCAAGGTACTTAGTTACTAAGCCTAACTTATGAAACTTAGCCCTCCAAATAGGCGAAAGGCCTGTCCTGACAGTTGATGCGAAGGCTCTCCAAGATACTTACGCGAAGCCTCGTTCACCACAATAGCAGACACAAAACAGAGGAAGAGAATTATCAGCTTCATCTTTGTTAAGAAGTGATTGGACCGTTTTTGATAAAACACAATATAACGATAAGAAAGCAGTAAGTGCAGTGTTTTGAAATACGTTCGACTCTTCTTTTATATTATTTATTTGTAAAAATATTTACTTACTTTTTTAATATTTTTTTTTAATTTGAATAGTGTTTATTTAAGTGTTTTAAAGAAATTATTGTAGTGCATGTGTTGACGCCATATTGAAAAATTAATAGTTATAATAGTGTAAGTCGGATCAACTTCTGTCAGTCTTTTTATGTAAGTATTTATTTTTTGTTTGTTTGCTTATTTCGGGAATTACTAGTCCGATTCGAATATTCTTTTTGTAATGCACAGCCACATTCATCGGGAAGGTTATTAGGCTATTTTTCATCCAGAAATTCGCACGGGAACGGGCACAACGCGGTCAAAACCGCGGGACACTGCTTGTTTATTTTTGCTTACGAGAGTTGAAATGTGGACTAATGTGATCGATTTTCCATCCAAAGTAGATTCCTTCTGAAAAGGAAAAGGTTAAGTGATCTCATTCCATTGTTACATCCCTGAACCTTTGTTTTGTTTTGATTCATGAAATTAGGTTGGAATGTTAACTCTTGTAAGAAAACATGGAATGTAATCTTGACATTAAAGTACGTTTAAGGGCATTGCGTTAAGCGTTCGCACGACGCGGTTCCATACAAAAGTGAACCGTCGCGTGCGCACGCCGCGTGTGGCTTCATACAAAAGTGAACCGTTCCGTGCGCCCGTCGCGTGCGGTGTTATACGAAAGTGAACCGTCGCGTGCGCACGCGCCGGGCGCACGCTTAACACAGTGTTGACTCTAATAATAGAATATGGAATATACATAGCTATATTCATATAATTACCAAGCAAAGCCGCGGGTGTAATGTTAGTATACCTATTAATCATATTTCAATGCAGGCATTTATTTACTTAACGGTAATAAAAAGTAAAAAATCATATAAGTTATTATCTATTGTTTCTTTTATATAATTTACGACTAATTTGACATGGGTAGAGTATTGGTAGACTTCCATTCTACCGTTGTTCTACCATGTTACGAATCTATACATATAAATAAAATTGGAGTGTCTGTTTGTCATATTAAAATAACCGCTTTTTACGATATGCATATGAATATACGAGTATATATTCAGTACATAATTATATCAAAATATATAAATATTTTTAAAGTTAACGTCTGTCTGTTTGTCTCTGTAATGGCTGGACTGATTTTGACAGGACTTTTACTGGCAGGTAGCTGATGTAACATGGAGTAACTTAGCCTTAATTTTTTGTTAAATTCCTAAATCTGTAAATATTGTTTGTATATATACGCGATTGTCGTTGTTATGTGCATTACTTTGTTTTGTTGTCGTTGCCCATAATCTATAATATAAAAATGAATCGCTGAATCTGTTGCTAAGCGCATAACTTCAGAACGATTGCACCAAATTGGATGATTCTTTTTTTAATGTGTTCCTTATTGTGAGGACACGGTTTTTATATAAGAAAAATAAGGAGTAATAATCTCAAAGTTCCCACGGGAACGGGGGCGCTGCGGGTGAAACCGTGGATCACAGCTAGTGTATTATATAAATGTTTGTTGTTTTATATTTGTAGTGTATCACTACATAGTATAAAAGAAAGTCACGTCTGTTTGTCTGTATGCTTAAATCTTTAAAATTACGCAACGGATTTTGATGCGGTTTTTTGTAATAGGTAGAGTGATTCAAGGGGAAGGTTTTTATGTAAAAAAAAATCCCAAAATTCCCACGGGAACGGGCACAACGCGGGTAAAACCGCGGGGCGCTGCTAGTATGTATATATTTGTGTTTGTCTTGTTCTAGGTACAAATCTGTTTGGATTATTCATAGGTACCTACTCCACCGATTAATCCATCGTTCACCGAACAACAATCCCCATCCTGTACGCCAAACGAGCACACTGACACTGGCGGAATTGCGACGTAATGTCAGCAGAAGCCATCAAACAAAAATTTAATGGAATTGTAAAATCCCACGCGGACGAAGTCGCGGGCATAGCTAGCAAAAAAAAATACATGTGAAAGTTTGTAAGTCTTTCAACGTAACAATATTAGGAAGGTTACTTTGCAATACAAAACCTACCAAAAAAGGGTCAACTTTCCCCAATATCTTAAAACATTGCAATCTTCTAATGCAGGCACTTTTATCAACACACCCCTAGTAACGAAATACCCGTTATCTACCCTTCGCCACCCTAAGGGTTGTGGTTGTCTTGTGATAACCCAATACAACCCCAATATGTATACCTATTTTACTATGTTATACCAATCTATACTAGGTAATATTATAAAGAGGTAAAATTTGTAAGTTTGTTTGTTTGTATGTTCGGGGTAATCTCAGAAATTATCAGTCCGATTTTAATAATTCTTTTTGTGATAGATAGCCACATTGAACGGAAAGGTTATAGGCTATTTTTCATCCCGAAATTCCCACAAGAATGGACACAACGCGGGTAAAACCGCGGGGCGCTGTTAGTGTTAGATATTTACATGAAGTGCTATTATAATATCAAAGCTGAAGAGTTGAAGAGTTCATTTGTTTGATTTTCAAAATGGGTTTTTGAATTTCTCTTAAGATGGGACTATTAGATAATGGATGAAACTAAGGGGTAGGGAAGTAGAGAAAACCCCATAGAAAGCGAATCAGTTCTGTTTTAAATCGTAGAATCACATTCATACTTCACTATCGGCCTATGAAAATGAGCTTAGAACCTTGTCTTTTTCAACCTTCTTTAGTATGTAGTAAAATGACGTTGAGAATTTTCGATTTAATTATCGTGACAAAGTTTCAAATTCTTAACATTCTAGTGACTGTACATAACTAAGTAAATGAACCAATAACTCGGACTTGTCATTTATTCATTAACCCTTAATCAAATACGGGGAAATTATTTCCCACTTAGTCAGGATAAATATATTTTATTATTTTTTTTAAATGACTACACCTAGGAGTGCCAACCGTAGAGCAAACTAATTTTGGATATATTTTTTAACTGAAAAATGGCAACATTTGTCCAGAAGTTGAAATCCTGTCATAATACGACAAGTCAAATTCGAAAGTAGTGGTTTTTATTCAAAATATTGCATTCACGTCAGTTTTTTTGAAAGTTTGTGAAAAAAAAAATCTAGTAAGTGAGTACACGTAATGTTATAGTAAACTAGACATATTTTCTGAACTTTTAGCTGGAATACAACCTAGAAAACAATAATGTTCGTTGGAAATATTTCATGTTTAATTAGTGGGAAATAATTTCCCATTGTTTGTTCTTGATTTCAAAAAATGATAGGTAATAAATAATATAAAAATAAAAGTGTGCCCGTTCATTGAACAAAAAATGTGCCTGCCTATACCTTAATAGCTTTTTTTAGCAACTTTAAATGATAAAGATACATATTTTTTATCATTGTTTTATTTTAGACCTGCATGACACATGTTTTTTTTATAAAAAAAATTGATAAGTAAAGCAAGGTGAAGAACTAGTATATAATCAGTAGTAAAATACTTGAAAATATCTTATCCTATTCTGAATAATGGGAAATTATTTCCCACTTGGTGATATTTTGCAATGCCGTTATGAACAAAGGGAAATTATTTCCCACCGCAAAACCCCCATTTCCCCCCACTTTTCCATGTTTTTTTCATTAGATTTGTAATCTACTCATAAAACTCACCCTAGAACCGATCTCAGTTTTTATTTATCTCTTAAAAAGTTTTCCATTTGATTAAGGGTTAAAGGCCAATGCTGGTGTTTTTAGACCGCCTAAAGGCCTTCCACATGGTCTTTTTTTTTGACAAGCCCGTTGGCACAGTGGCAGTGAGAGCGCTTACTGTGTCAGGGGTTGCGGGTTCGATTCCCGCCCGGAGTCAACAATATGTGCAGACATAGTTGTTGGCGACGACGTCTGGGTGTCAATTATATATCCTTATAAAGTATTTGTGTATGTCATGTATATGTAGTAGTATCAGTTAACTAGATTCCATAACACAAGCTTAGAGCTTACTTTGGGTCTAATTAACCGTGAGTGAATTTGTCCGGGTGTATTTATTTATTTATTTCGACTGTTTTTCTAATTCTATCATTCAAAATGCTTACAGAACTATTTCCATCAATGTAGGGTCAAACTCAAAAAGAAAACAAAGTATAGCATTAATATATTTTATTTTAAGTACAAACAAAGCTTTATATAGTACTATACATGTTACATCTAGTTTTACATAATGTAAGTTATTGACGGTCTTAAGACCTGTAAGTATGATCATATGACCTACAAGTATGATCATATGACCTACAAGTATAATCATATGACCTACAAATAGGATCATTTCATCTACACACAGAGTCATGTAGGTCATTTTATTTGCGAGTAGGGTCATTTGATCTTCACATTGTCATATGACCAACAATTAGTGTCATTTGATCTAAAGACCCTCGCAGACGTTAGCTAAGGCCGCGCGGTCAATGCTCGCGTATTCTTTGCCCGAGCGCGGTCTAGTGACGTGCCTGTCAGCTGACACGTCGCAGGAACTGAAGGATGACACTGACAGTGACTCCATGTAGTCGGAAGTGTCCGAAGCACCGCTAGATGTCATTTGACTGTGACGCGCGGTCGAGTCTGTTTCAACTGGAAAGGAGAAATTGAGAAATTAGTTTGAGGAATCATAATTTATGTGTACGAGTATGTGTAATTTAAAAAAAACCTTGTCCGACTTATAACGTTTCAGTGACTTTAGTGCCAAAAATCGTATCAATTTGTGACATAAAACATATATTGAGTTAATGTGTCATAAATACTCGTAGATGCGATTAAATTAGGAATCTTTCCTATTTAGTGTATTTTGTTTTTTCTTCAAAAAATTATATAGTCACTGTCGCCGTCGCTGCACAGTGGCACCCTCTTGTAAGAGGCCTACCACTGTAAAGATATCGGTAAAGCGAAAGTAAGTCTTAATCACATAATAACATTATGAATTCATAATTCATTTGCGTAATCGTGAACACTTCTCAACTTGGAGCTAATATTTACATTCCACTTCTCAAAGGATTAACATTGAGTAATTACAGTGTTATAATTGGGTCATTTGTTAGGACACAAACCAACTCCGATAAAATTAGTTTGATTTATTTTATTGTAGTTCAGTTTGTTTCGGGAGAGCGTTAAATATAAGTTATTGGACGTTACTGTGATAAATGTAGTCGAGTTTTGGAGGGAATTGAGTCTATAAGGATAATGGTTTAATGTAGCAAAAAGGTTTTCTGTAAATGTTGTCTGAAGAATCACGTTGTTTTTGGTTCAGTGATTATTATGCAACCTTTCTATAAATTGAAATCGATTTTCGAATTGGTCCAAACGACAAAGGCCCTCTCGTCTCACCGAAGATATCAGTACAGGGAGGAGGACATAGATATGAGATAACAAATTTAAAAAATCCTCAAGAATTGTGAACCTCCTGGTTTTCGAAAACAGTTTAAAAGGACAGTTATATTTGAACTAAAATTTTGGACGAGTAAATAAGTTATCGTCATGATTCGACCAGACCAAAGTCCAGAGGCACTTCAACAGATAAATGAGATCTTTTGTGCACGAAAAATATAATAAGTCACAAACTAACCATTTCTCTTTTTCCGTCTAGTCAACGTGTCTGCGTCACAGGAGTTCGACTTGGTCAGCGTAGCCACTTCATCAAACTGGAAGGTCAAGTTTTTCAAAGGATCCGAGGAGTTTGACTTCACAAAGCTGTGCACCGGAGTCATGGACCTTCGAATCTGTTTGTTCTTCATATGTTTCTTTGCTGACTTCGCGTTGGTGACCGGCATTTCGAAGTCAAAATCACCTTTATGATGCTTCAAAGACCCAGTGGACACACCAGAGTCATTCGAACTAGATGAATCTCTATTCTTATCTGATTTGCTTGGGACACTTGACGATCTTCGTATTTTCACAGCATCCCTGAATTTGGTTACTAAAGCATTTTCGTTTTTGACATCAGGTATTTTGAATACCCTGTCTTTCGGCTCGATTATTTCCAAGGTTAAACCTTCATTTATTCTTTCGTTTTTGTTGGCCTTTCTAAGCACTGTTGGGGTGTAGCAGGGCCCAGTAGGGTAATCGTCTTCGTGACGTTTTGTGAAGTCAGCCGAGCTTGATCTTCTGGTACTTAAGGTATTGTCAATGTCTGAGTTTTGGGTAGGATCGGACAAATGGCTGATCCTGCTGATGTTATCAGAAATGTTCCTGTTTCTACTAGAAGTGCTAATTTCGAGAGGCTCCATCTGCATATAATTTATATCGTTAAACTCGACTGGGTGTACTGTGTTAGTGGTCGCAGTGGATATATCATCGTCATGCTCTGGTATATCTTCCAGAGCTTCTATTTCTTCCTGACTAAAGCCAGCGCTCCTCAATATCTGCAAGGAAGTTTCGAACTTCTCTAAAGTGGCTGTAAGGTCTACATTGGCGTAATTTCCATAATCAAAGTCTGGTTTTTTGGTACTAGGGGTAACGTTTTTGGTAATGGGGGTAACGTTGACGTAGTTGGTGTGGTCCTCTGTTGGCTCTGGTTTAGGGTCTTTGCAGCCGCAAGGTTGACCGTTCATTACGCATTTTAGTTTCTTTGGTGTGTCGTAATTGCTTGCCGCGTCGCTGGCGTCGATCGGGTGTTCCTGGAATTAGAGAAATGGGGATTTTAGAAAAATGGGTGTTACATAATATGTTTATACCTCCTTTTATCAGTGATGGAATATTTTCAATAGATTCTAGATCTTATCTTAAGTCAGGGCATAAAAAAAACATCAATAGTTGAAGACAGTACTAAATCCTAAATCATATCCTCATAAATCCTCATTAGACTATAAACCGAGCAATATCTCATATATAATATTCCCAAAAATATACCAAAAAAGTAATCCATTAAACAAAACTCATAATCACCTGGATTAAAGGCATAGGCGTCTTTGGCACGTCATAATTCTCATAAGGTCCATTGAAAAGCTTCTTCCTACAGCAGCAAGGTTTTGGCTGCCAACATTGGCAACCTGTTTTGGCAGGTACAGTTGGCGTGCAACAAGCCACAGGGCTGGATCTTTTTGAGTCGAAGCTCTTGTCCAGAATGCAGGAGTTGCGAGGCACGGAGTACTCAGAGGCACTGCCACTGGACCGGGAGTAGATAGAGGCCCTGTCGGAGTCTGAACGCTTTTCCATGATGTTGTCCATCGTCCAGACAGGAGACATGACGGAGCCGGGGGTGCCCATTGTTGACGATCTGGAAGAAACAGTTTTGAAGTTTAGAAAGAAAGTTACTTAATTGTGACGTAAAACGGTTAATTCCGAGAGATAGCATACCGTGCACTCACATAAATACAATACCGTGCTACCGTGCACTCACATAAATAAAATATTAAAATTTATGTTAGGTATATATAAATTGTGATACATATTTAACGTTTTTATATTGTAGATTCTAAAGAGCGCCTTTTCAATAGATCTATTTTATGCTACGTTTAGTATTCACCCATCATGGGTAACGTATAAGTTCTTATAGTTAAGCATAGCTCTCCTATAGGCACCTAAAGGCTTCAGCACTTCATAACCTACTTAAGTACTAATAATAAGCAATTATAATGAAATAATGACCGAAATCAGGCGACAACTGAAGTGGATCGAGCCGTGACCGTAACCTAGCGTTTTAACGTATATTTCGTCCTAATCCGAGTTCAGAGCTCTCTACAAGGCCAATCTTCAAACAAAAAGGTTCAATTAAAACGGACAGACATTCATTGCTTTTAATTATTATGAGATACTGTGAGTAGTAACGTCTTGACAATAAGAAGTATTAGCCAGTAATGTCCTACTGATGGTCCAAGGCTTCTCATCTCACTGAAGATATCAATATAGTGAGAAGGATTAGGCTAAATCTCCACGCTTGGATACTAAGGTTTGGTGCACCCAAATGCGAGCCATGTTTCGCTCGGAGACATTCTTCGCTCGACCTGGGAATTGAACCTAGTCTTGGCAGGCGGGAGTATATAGACAAAGATAAAGATATAATAGAAAAACCCAAACCACAGACAGATCTTCAATAGCCTCTTTGGGGCTAAAACTGAATAAAAATATTTGACGTTGACTATGACTTTGAATAGAGGAAACCATTCATCAAACTTACCTAGTCAAATGGCTGATCTTGCCGATGCAACTGGAACAGCGCGGCAAAGAGGTCGGCCGCCTCGCCTCCTCGAGGCTGGAGTCCAGGTCGGACAGACAGTGCATGGTGTGGCTCGCGGCGCCCGCCCAGCACGGGGACGCCGACCGGTGCGACGTGTGGAAGTCGTCGATCGAGCTGGTGTCCGAGAACCGTTTGTCTAGGACTGGAAGTGATGGTAAATATGGTTAAGTAGTACCTTATCAGTCACATATATTTTCTCGGATTAGAATAAACTAAAAATTTGCGATCTTTTGCCGAATAAGTAAAAAGTCTCTTCATTTCTTCCTATGACTGAGCGATAATCTGTATCCCACCATTTTTTCCCTAAAGTTTGATGTAGTACACTGGATATAATTTCCAGAGGTAGTAAAGGGACCGTCGTTGTCCTCAGTCACAGAGAAATCGGTCCGCGAACATTTGTCTGCGAATGGTTGCGGTCTGGAGCCGAGAACTGTATGTGATCTAATAGGTGTTAGAGGTTGGCAATAGCAGCAGAAAATACTCGCGTCTCTCAAATATACATTTTACAATCCGAAGTATATTAGAAGCCATACCTGATCCACTTCTCGAAGCTATGCTGAGTCTGGAGTGCGCGTCATGGCTGTAGATGTTCAGTAGTTCCGACAGTTCTCTTCCCCCTTCCGCCGCGAACACAAACAGCCCCTCCCCCTTGCCACACCTGGAACCCCCTTCGACGCAAAACCGCTTGTCTACTACGCCGAAGCGCCTGAAAAGAATAAAAGTGGGAGTTAAGGTTGAGCGTTCAATAGTATGGGATATTTGTGATGGTACAATGTTGTGTGGGTTGTGTAAGCTTGTGAACATAATTTTTCTTTTTCTTTTTATAAAAGGGGACTTTCTAACCTTCTTGTGCGTAATTCGGTACAGTTTATAAGGGGTTTTTAGGCAAGTCGTTGTACCCTGCTGACAAGTAGTGTCGTCTTTTGTTAATTTATGCTATACAATTTTTGTCTTCACCAAAACAAAAACAAAAATTGTGTGGCAATATTTTATGCAATCCTATTAGTATTAATTTCTAAGATTGACTTCAACATAACAAAAACACTCTTCAATTTAAATAACTTTTAATTTGTTGTTTACACAAAGAATGACGCGACATGATTGCGCCCGCATCACAAATGAAGTTAAAAAGACAATTTATCCCTAATTAATATTTAATTTACAATGACAGTTCTCTATGGTCGGATGACAAATGATACCGTCTTTCATGTAACCGTTAACGAGAAACGGTTATTAATTAAAACCGTTTATTGCAAATTGTATATTTAATTTCACGGCAAAGCTAATTGAAATTATTAATTAAACACTTCCAAGAAATTAATGAACAAAATCAATTTCGAAAGTTAATGTTGAGCCGTTTTTTTTAAACTTTTGGAAACGAGTAACTTCAAAAGAAAACTTAGTAATTTGTTTGGAACTTTTGTGGAAAATGGAAAGTTTAACACAAAGTTTAGGGTTTCTTTAATACAATTTCGGTTTTTAAATGACTTTATTTATTTTATTGATAGAGGTTGTCTGTGTTTTCTTATAATCAATCCTGGTGTCGGAGTTTTTAGACCGCTCAAAAGCGTCCGACATGGTCTAACGATTGAAACAACCGGGACCGACTACTTAACGTGCCCTCCGAAGCATGGTAACACTTAGATAGAAATTCAACTTTCGGCCACCCATCCAAGTTAATTACAGCACACATCGAGAATAATTAAAGAAAACAATATAAGGAAAACTAATTAGATACTTACTACATAATACTACTCATAATAGCAGAGCGTAGAGCCCAGAGACAAAGAAACATAAACTACAAACAACCTCATTTTGCATAGAAAGCAAACATAGACAAACAAAAAAGAACAAAACTGCATTTCGAAATTTAAATTCAAATAAACGGAAGTAGGAATCCAATTTATGAATAAAATCGAGCGGGACTTTCAATTTGAGAACACAATGACGTCTAAGTGTCTTGGAATATGTATTACTGAGAATTAATGCCATGGAGCATAGAGTATAGAAGATGTGGTTAGGAAATACTTGACATGGTTTATTTTATAGCGAATAGGTTCCATTCAATCTGAATATAATGTTTTATATTTATAGCTTGTTTTATTTAAGACCCCTGTTATTATGATAGTATCCACATTTAAATGACTAAGGATATGATTTATACATCTATTATTCAACTAAGTATTTCATACATTATATGTCAAAATCACTCATTAAATATCTTCTAAGGAAGCATTTGACGTCTGCGAGTACAGGCGTTGTGTTGATCATAAGAATTACATTACTGAAAGTCTCATTTTTTTATTATTCCCTGATTTTTATAACACAGATTACATTAAAACCCGTATTAGATTATAAAAACCATTTTAGACAATACAAAACGTTACTATATTATATGTACGTCATCTTTTAATGGTAATAGTATAAGTGTAGGGGACGTCTGAAAACCAGCGTTCTACCGAGGCCTCGGTCCAGGTAAAACATTGGCTGAGTCGCCTCCCATTGCTACACTATTTTTTAGTTTTAAGTAAAACATGAACTTTTGTAGTTTCCCTATTTTTTGTGGCAATAAATTTTATTTTATTTTAACAATATAAAACTACAACAATTACTTAACCCCAATCACTTCGTAACCAATCACAAATAGGTTAATGTCAAAAGATTTGTCATGCTCCTTCCAATTTGCTCAGCCCAGCCGAAATCGTGTTCGAGTAATTGAAATCCGTCTCTGCAGTCTCGGTTAACTCCGCAGCTATCTATCTAAGGATTTGTACAAACTTCTTCAATCTAGGATTAAGTCTGGAACTGTTAATAAGGTTCCTTAGAGCTGCCATATTGTTTTTATTAAACCAGTGACGCGCTTAATTGTTCTCTATGGTTTGCAGACGTGCAAAGGATAAAAATGGCCACTAAATAATGTTTAATTGGGAAGCAGTCTTTATTTTAAACCAATTTTATTTATAACTAGCCGCGCGCCGGTGTTACCCGCGTTGTACCCGTCCCCGCGGGAATTTCGGGATAAAAGTAGCCTAAGTTACTCCTTGTTAGATCAGTTATATGCCAGTGAAAGTCCAGTGAAAGTCCCGTCAAAATCGGTCCAGCTATTTTAAAGATTAGATGAAACACAGACACACGGATAAAATTAAAAAATAATGTTGTGCACTTAGCAAAAAGCGGTTATTTTAATATTACAAACAGACATTTCAATTTTATTTATGTGTATGTAGTATTTGTATGTATGTATTTAAAGATAGATGTATAGATTATAATCTATGATGAAATATATCAATGAAATATTTGGCACAATTAAGAATATTCATGAAAATTACAAAATTAAAAATTAAACAATACAATCAATGTTATAATCACAAATACCTACCTATTAAGAAATGAATACTCATTTTAATCTACCCTTAAAACATGAAACCCATAATCTTGACAATCTCCCTCAATTTTATCACCACAAATTATAACGAAATGACATTAAAAAACAATAAAACCAAAGACTGTTGTACAACATTCCAAACAAAGAGTCCCCTCGGTTAAAAAGGTTTTATTCGCGTATAAAACTAACATACTTCCTGGCATAACAAGAGACACGTGCTTGCCTCATTAAAATTTAAGAATAAAAGAGGGATAAGTTTGATCTGAAGAGTGTATAGGGTTCTGTACAATATTATGACATATAAGTGTTATGAGTGAGTTGCGTATGATTAATTTGTCAGAGTTAATAACCCTTAACGTCTTTGAGTACGACAATTAGTAAGTTAACGTTAATAGTGTTAATAATTAATGCAGTAACTTTTATAATTCCAAAAGAATAAGAGAAAGGTAAGGTAAAGGCAAAAGAGTAAGGTAATATCTAATTATGTTTCAATAATTCATAGTTCGTTTCTAGAAAGGTTGAAAAAGCGAAAAATTTAATTAAAACCTAAATGGATTCACTTTTCAAAAACAGAACTCTAAAAAGATCTGTCAAATCGAACACGGCGGGAAAACTGAATTTGGAATTCAAAGGATTCGATAACACGACTGAATCTGAATGCAGGCGCCTTCGACAATTTAATATTGAGATGACGCCTTTTCAATTCGTGCGGTTTATACTAAGTATTGAGAAATTTGGCGGCAAGGCACGTAGACATTTTACCGTGAACGCGTATCGTTTTGTGAATGCTAAATGCGTTGTAAAATGTTGTGATTTCGGTTAATATGGACTCGAGAGGATTAACTCTTTTATTAGCACTGTTTTTAGTAAAACAACTGAAGTGTAGAATCATTACTTTTCGTGTCCATCACTACATAGTACAAAACAAAGTCGCTTTCCGCTGTCTGTCTGTCCATATGTATGCTTAGATCTTTAAAACTATGCAACGGATTTTGATGCAGTTTTTTTAACAGCGTGATTCAAGAGGAAGGTTTATGAGTATAAAAAATCCCGAAATTCCCGCGAAGTCGGGCACAACGCAGGTAAAACAATAAGGAACAATATAGATGGCAGTATGTAGAATATAAATAGGTAGAAAGATTTGTCTATGAAAAAGAAAACGATTTGTCTATTCGATTAAAAGTTTTATTCATTCGACTTTAACAATGGAAATAATAAAATCGATTTACTAACTTCTTAACATTTGAAAATCGATTCTTCTATTACAGTTTAATCGAGCGAGGTCGGGCTCAAAAGACTTGAGTCTACGCCACCGCTTTGATACTATCCTATCTTTTTAATGGAAGTGGACGTATTAAGGAGGTTTTTTGCAGGGGTGTGGGCGGAGTGAAGTCACTTATTATTAAAAATAAATAACATTTTTATTAAAGTTTGTTGGGTTTTTGAATAACCAATTACACCACCATTGTATTATTTTATCCAGTCATCTATCTTCGTAAACATTAAAGTTTACATTGTGAGCGAATGCCATATGCCCTTGGGAACTTGTACATATGATAAACTATCTGGGACTTTTATAAAACTATATCTGTAAGTTTCCTTAACGTCATCCCTATATTAACCTAACTTAGCACAAATACATACATCCTCACAATAATCCGCCCACGCCCCCGCCCGACTGATCCTGAGTGCGCCCCTGCTCAGGGGTGCTCCAGATAATCTCGCTCCTTGTATTATCGCTCGTTATTTCAGACGGCGCTCCTAATGGTATTGTTTGTCACAACTAACCAACGATTAATTTGTAGTTTGTTTCAGTCGATGTTGTTAGTATTCTTACTGTTCTAGTAGCTTCAGTGAGAAGCCTTTGATCTGGGTATTATAGGCCACTGATAATTATATCTTTTATAACTCTATTCGTATATCCTTTTGTATGGAGATTAAGGCGCTATATGGCCTTCTTAAGAGTGCGTTTGCATTAAAAAGGAGCGGAAGTTGTAAGGAGCTCAACTGACCAATCACACTGCATTATTCCGGGTTCGACTCCCGTCGGGGACAATAGCTCACAAAAATCTCTTTGTGAGACTGCCCTCAGTTTGGTTAGGGCATTGCAGGCTGAATCACCTGATTGCCCGAAAAGTAAGTTGATTCCGTGCTTCGGAGGGCACGTTAAGCCGCCGGTCCCGGTTACTTTCTACGGATAGTAGTCGTTACTTGAGCCATGTCAGAGGTCTTTGGCGGCTCTATAACTCTGACACCAGGATTGGTCAGGTTGACCATCCACTCGACGAAGAAGAAGAAGAAGATTACGAATAGATTTGACATTACATGCTAATATTTTTCTTTTTTTACTTTGTTTTACCATGTTTTTTCAAAATATTTCAACAAAAATCCGAACATACAATAATCTCTTTATTTATTGACAGACGATCCTGTTTCCACTACGTACGTTGTAAAACAAATCACGTCAATTTCCTTCTGGTGAAATATTCATTGACTGCCATTTCGATTCATGTTCATATTTCAATACGGCAATCATTTTTTAAACATATTTTTCATTCGTATATTTATATTTTTAATCGAGTGCATTTTATTATTTACAGGCGCACCCCGCGGTTTTTCTCACCTTGTGCCCGTTCCCGTGGGAAGTTCGGGATTTTTTATACTTATAAACCTTCCTCTTGAATCACTCTATCCCGAAATTCCCACAGGAAAGGGCACAACGCGGGTGAAACCGCGTAGCGCTGCTAGTTTATCTATATTTTTAGTTTGTAATAGCGTTAAGTTGCATAACTTGTGTCGTAAGTTGATCGTTTTCAATGACGTAAGACGTACCTAAGTGTACACTAAGGAAGGATTTTAGAAAATTTCTACGGGAACGGGCTCAACGCGGGCAAAGCCGCGGGGCGCTGCTTGTTTCTTAAAATATTCGTATCCTGAAACATTACAAAGATCTAGTTCAGCAGAACCATTTCCAAAATCAAAAATTTTCAACCTCTTCTGGTGGTCGAACCCGTACCATATTCCGGTTGAGTAGCTCCATAGATGTACATACGTATTGAGGTAATTAGATTAATTATCGCAGCTTAATTACAATTTACGTTGCGGTTAATTAGTATTAATTATTTTGATATATGAGTTATGGGACTCTGTGGCTTAGCGATTGGAACTATCATTTTGGAAAAGTAGGTTTGAATTTGGTTGAGGCATGAAAGGGAAGGTGTAAAATGTGTATAAAGTAAGTTCGAGTAGGCTAGTGGTCAACCCTTGTGTGGGAATTTTTAGACCGCCTAAAGACCTCCGACATGGTCTAACGATTGAAGCAACCGGGACCGACAATTTAACGTCCCTCCGAAGCACGGTAGCGCTCAGATAGAAATGCCAATATCGGCCACCCATCCAAGTAGGAGTCGAGCTGCACGTTGCTTAACAATCGCAATATTCTAAATAGCTTAGCAAGGAACGGGTTCCACGCGGGTAACACCGCGGGGCGTGGCTAGTACTTTTTTAACACCTTCAACGCCAAGTGTACACACATTGAATACAATTATTTATTGGCCTGGCGGTTAGGGTGTTAAATATATAAAACTGAAGAGTTTTTATATTTTGTTTGTTTGTACGCGCTAATCTAAGAAACGACCAATCCGATTTTGGTATTTATTTTTGTAATGGATAGCCACATTCAACGGGTATGTTATTTTATCATCCCGAAATTCCTACGGAAACGCGAGTAAAACCGCGAATCGCTACTAGTTTTATATTAACTGTAGTAATCACCTACCCAAATCAAAAAGTATGTAATTATAGTAATTACGTGATAAAGGCGGTAGTCCACAGGGGTGCGTTGCTAAGCGACGGCTCGCTTGTATGGTCATTAGGTGTCTTGTACAAATGATACGCCGCAGGCTGTTCGGTTTGGGATAAGGTATAAAGATATGGCGATTTTTAATAAAAAATAAAGAAAAAAGAATGAAAGTATTAGCCTGTAATGTCCCACTGCTGGGCAAACGCCTCTCATCTCACTGAAGTTATCAGTACAGCTCGCCTGCCAAGACTGAGGTCCCGGGTTCAATTCCCGGGTCGAGCGATTTTTAAAAAATGGAGTAATTTTCTACTTATCTTACTATACCGTATTACGATTAGTAAGGAACAAAAACAGTAGCTGATATTTTACTTTTTCTTGTTTATGCGCATAGCACCTGCCCTCTGTGATCACGGTTCCTGTAAAGGGGCCGAAACGTCAGATAAAAATCACTAAATATTATAAAACAAAGTCGCTTTCCGCTGTCTGTCCCAATGTATGCTTAGATCTTTAAAATTACGCAACGGATTTTGATGCGGTTTTATTTAATGAATAGAGTGATTCAAGAGGAAGGTTTGTGTGTATAGGTCATAACTCCCAAAATTTCCTCGGGAACGGGCACAACGCGGGTAACATCGCGGGGCGCTGCTAGTTTAAAATAAAAGTTCGATTCATTAACTTCTGAATGTTTCTCTGATTCGCGTCTTTAAATTAGGCCACCACCCCAACCCGGGGTGTAATCCTCAAGGTATTGTAGAAGACACGCGTACACGATTTATTAATGAAATTAGCTCGCCGCCGCCTCGCCTCTAGGTGGACAGCCACCCTTATTGTTTAACCATTTAATAAGCCAATAGGGTGGCTTTTTGTTTCATTATTTTGATGTAATTGGTGCAATTTGAGTATGTTGAATTATGAGGCCGTTTTTTGAATTATGTGTTTTGTTTTTGAGTTTTGTTTTCAGCTACACTAATATTATAAAGAGGAAAACTTTGTTTGTTTGTAATGAATAGGCTCAAAAACTAGTGGACCGTTTTTTAAAATTCTTTCACCATTCGAAAGCTACATTATCCACGAGTAACATAGGCTATTTTTCATCCCGAAATTCCCACAGGAATGGACACAACGCGGGTAAAACCGCGGGGCGCTGCTAGTGTATGATAATGTAAAACAGTTAAGTACTTTGTCATCTGCACTCTATGTAAACTATACTGTAGTATTTGTAATCTATACTAATATAAAAAAAGCTAAAGAGATTGATTTTTGTCTTCTGTATGTTTGAAAGCGTTAATCTCAGAAACTACAGATCCGATTTCAATAATCCTTTTTGTAATGGATAGCCACATTCGACGAGAAGGTTATGGGCTATTATTCCTCCAGAATATCTAGCGGTTCAGGCACCAGCGGGTAGGCTCAAAGCCTGCTGTAACCAGGCACCAAGCGGGCGGCTAGTGTGGTATCGGAGTTTCAGACACAGTCTCACGAAACGAGGACCGTCAATTTAACGTGCCCTCCGAAACATGGCAGCAAAAAGTCAGTAAGGATATATATTATTGTTCTAATATATATAGATGAAGACAAATTAATTTGTCTGTCACTGGATACCTTCACAACGTATTGAATGTCAAGCGGGCGGAGCAGGGAGACATTAATTGTATTATTGCCGATGTCAGTTCGATTAACAGAACTAATTGCTTTTATTGATTGGTATGTTTTGTTTTGTTTTTTTTACTTCTGCTGGGCAAAAATTTCGTGGTCTTAACAGGCTTAAGAAACTGAAAAATCGTTCCTTTCTAATAGCCGCTTGAATAACGTTACTTTAACAGACTGTCGTAAGTCTTGAAACAATGCTTTGTATTTAACAGTGTAAAAATCGTGAGCTTTTAACGAACGTATGTTACTAAACAGCGGTTGGAAAAAACCTACCTAAGGGAATTTAAACAAAAAAATCAACAGCAACAATACTAAGCTTACCTTTCATAGCAACAATACTAAAAATCAAGCAAAAATGAAACCGTTTTAAGGTGAAAAGGTAAAAACTTTTAGGGTAAAACACTTGAAAACGGTCCGATCCTTACCATCCCATCCTTACCGTTTTTATTAACGGAACCGAAAGTAAATAAAGAGTTTTAACGAGTTTCCTAACGGCTTATTAAAACGGTAAGAGATTCTCATAATTATTCTCAGAAATAAAATTTTCAGTCCCAATGTTCCCGTTTTGATTTCATTTTTAGGGTTCCGTACGCGAAGGCGAAAAACGTCTATTACATTTAAATTAAATAATCTATACTAATATTATAAAGCTGAAGAGTTTGTTTTGTTTGTTTGTTTGTTTGTTTGTTTAAACGCGCTAATCTCAGAAACTACTGAATTTGAATAATTCTTTCACTGTTAGATAGTCTATTTATCGAGGAAGGCTATAGGCTACATTTTATCCCGGATTTCCTACGGGAACGGGCACAACGCGGGTAAAACCGCGGGGCACTGCTAGTGTATTATTAAATCTATTATTTTGCACTTGTGGCGTTTGGCTAAGCGATGTTAGCTCATTGTACTTGTTAAGCAAAGTGCAGCCCGGCCACTACTTGAATGGCTGATAGTGGCATTTCTATCTGAGCGCTACCGTGCTTCGGAGGGCACGGTAAGCAGTCGGTCCCGGTTGTTTCAGTCGTTAGACCATGTCGGAAGCCTTTGGGCGGTCTAAAAACTCCGACACCAGGGTTGGCCATTAACCTACTCGGACTTAGCTAGTTGAAATTTCCAGATATGATACACTAACAGCGCCCCGCGGTTTTACCCGCGTTGTGCCCGTTCCCGTGGGAATTTCGGGATAAAATGTAGCCTATAGCCTTCCTCGATAAATAGACTATCTAACAGTGAAAGAATTATTCAAATCGGTTCAGTAGTTTCTGAGATTAGCGCGTTTAAACAAACAAACAAACAAACAAAACAAACTCTTCAGCTTTATAATATTAGTATAGATTTCTGTCGCCGCTACAACGAAAAATACTAAAAACAGAATAAAATAAATATTTAAGTGGGCCTCCTATACTAGAAACGTGATTTTTTGCTGTTTTTAAGGTGCCATAGCCAAATAGCATAAACGGAAACCTTATATAAAGTTTAATAGATCACCCGTATCCACATGGAAAATCATGATAGTTATACCCTAGTTTTTATAAATAATAGAACGGGACCCTTTATCCGCAAGTCCGATTCGCACTTGGCCGCTTTTCATTTTTCTCCTGTTTCGTTGGTTGTAATTTAAAACGAGGGTAAAAATTTCTTTTAACTGTTTTCCTTAATCTTTGAGATTTTACAGTTATTTAGTCTTTGTAAGCTTGTTTCTTTTATTATTTTAACGGGGGCGCCACGGTGAGATGGCCACGGAAAATATTTTGATTGAAGGTCATTGAAAATTATGCAATAGATAATTTTTACCTGTTTATATAAACTACAATCGTGTGTAGCTTTTATTTAGCGCAAAAAAACCTAGATTCTTTGAGATTGGCATACATTGGGTAAGGTAAGGCATGTCAAAATTTCACTAGCATACGATATCTTAAACCCAAATCTAAGACTTACATATTTTTATAAATAGACCTGCTAAGACGATTATAACAAGTGTAAAACCGGGCTTCGCTACAAGTCTTTTAATAAGAGACAATAAACACTTTCTATTTCATTTTCCATACACAATATCCCAACCAGCCAACATCTAACCAATTTCATAAATAACCTACATTGCTCGAGAATATCACACTAAAACCTAATACAAACCCAAAAAAACACAGAACCTCCTTCCCACGTAATCGGTTAACAATATGAAGGACCGGCTGGTATTGTGGCTGTAACTGTAACTGAAGCGAGGTATAATTCAATAAGAGTTCAGAGAATGGCGTGTTTTCTCGCAGCTGATCAACGAACGAAGTTTTGTAGCTTTTTCATTTGAAGGGGTACTGTGGTTTGGGAATTTGTGGGATATTTATTACTTTTTGATATAGAGGAATTGTTAATGTGAATGTGTAGGAGAGACGTCATGCGATGGAGTAGCTCATTAGATAAAACAATGTTTTAAATTGTTTTTCTTGCGATCTATACTACTATTATAGAGGTAAGATTTGTAATTTTCTTTGAATGTTCGGGCTAATCTCGAGAATAACCAGTCTGATTCGAATAATTCTGAATTAGTGTGTATTATTGTTATTGGCGGCTCAATAACTCTCACATCAGGATTGGTCAGGTTGACCATCCACTCGATGAAGAAGAAGAAGTGTGTATTTCCACTGTTTGAAGTAAAACAGTGAAACATTAATTCAGAATTTATTATTATGAACCAATTTAGAAAAAAAAAATTGAATAATTTTGTTGCTTGATCTTTTTGAAATTGACAATAATGGCAGACGATACTCAGGATTAAAATACTTACAGTCACACTCAGAAATGTCCGTTAAATCAATACTTAACTAATTGATGTAATTTTTCATACATCACTCATTAAATCTCCTAAGGAAAAATTTGACGTTTCTGAGTATGGTCGTTAGGATTTAATAACTAATAATTTCTTACATATCCCAAGTTTATCCAATTCATGGCTACCCTACTCCTAACGAACAGACCATAGTAACGAATGAAGAAATAAAACACGAGTTTTGGTCCTGTTCAATGAAGTTTGTTCAGCTAACCAGTTTATTCTATGTTTTTGTTAGTTATACTTGTTCTAAATTAGGGATCAATTTATTCTGGTCATGAAAATTTCAAAGAAATATTGGGAAGTACCGATGTTTTTTGTTAATGAAGATTTTTATTAATTTTTATAGATTTTTTGAGGTTGAATTTATAATTAATACAAACGATTTTTGTTTAAAATTTTGGGCTTAAAAGTGTTTTTTGAAAGGATAAAAGGTCTTTTCTCATAAATAATAACTTTTCTGGGTGATCAAACTCCAGCTATACATAATTCGGATAATGAATATTGAGATCGACTTTATTGAATAAACACACCCAATTTTGTACCCTTTATTAAACTAAACGAATTTCTTTATCTATTGTAAAGTTTTATATAACCAGCGAATTAATCTTAAACATATTTTATATCTTAATTAATAAAATAAAATTAATTATTAATTAATTAACCTCCTCACTGTACTGATACCTTCAGTGAGACGAGAGGCCTTTGCCCAACAAGTAGGACATTACAGGCTAATACTTTACTTTTTACTTTAATAATTAATTAATAATTTAATTAATTATTATTTTAATATTTAAATATCAATAATATTAAGTAATAATATTAATTAATAATTATTAAGTTTTATATAACCAGCGAATTAATCTTAAACATATTTTATTCTTAATTCAAACCAAACACATAAAATAAAAAAGTTCGTGTAGGTTAGAGGCCAACTCTGATGTAGGAGTTCTAGATCACCCAAAGGCCTCCGGCATTCTTTATCATATTGAAAAACCCAGACCGAAAATTTTACGTTCCCTCCAAATAATTGAGATTTTGTGAGAGCTATAAAATAAAGTCGCCTTTCCACACAACACCCATAAAAACAAAAATCCACTTTAAAATTCCCGCCATTTTAAATTGCAACGATTCCCGAAAACACATTAGCGCAGAGATAAAACGTCAGAATTAAAATAATTCCCGATTAAAGCGAACATGCCAAACAAAAAGTCGAGTTTCCGAGTTTCCTCGACAGGCGGAACTGGGTCAAACTCGGAAAGTTTACCCTGATACCCACAAACGGTGGGATCTCCGTGAAAAATTACCCTATTTTTCAAATCCACTCTCGATTTCTAAGTTTTGGAGGTAAAATACGATTAGAATTACGAACGGAAACGAGGATGTGAAATTCGTAATCAGCTTATTGTTGCTGTCAAAATTGTGTGGCGTAACGGGATTGGAACCTGGGTGATTAAATGAAGGAGTTGGGTAATAGCGTGTATGCCTTATTTGCACGAGCGTTCTTTTTCTTAAATGTGCGAAGCTTTCAAAAGTTGATAAGTGATAAACAATCCGTCCTTATTCACTAAGGGCCGACATTGCCTTAAGCGTGCGCACGCCGCGGTTCCATACAAAATTGAACCGTCGTGCGCCCGCCGCGTGTGGCTTCATACAAAAGTGAAGTTTTTTTGTTCAAAATATTTAACATCTGGCGTACAAAATCGTGATTTTACGAACGTATGTTACGATAACCAGCCATTTAATTCAAACTATCCACCCTCACTGAAGTGTTCGACATACCTCAACAACTTGACATCCCAAAGCGCCAGCACTTCGGGGGGTCGTGAGGCGCAGAGTGCGAGCCGCGGGCCGCACGCGTGCAGCCGCACCGGACCCGCCTTCAGGCTGGTGGAGGACGGAGCCGAGATCAGCACCGCTGCGAACTCCTTGCTGCTACCGAGGTTGTGTTGCACCTGCGGATCAAAAGAGGTTTACTCAAGTTTATTATTCCAATCTTAGCGCCCGTACTCAGAAATGTCAAATGCTTCCTTAGTAGAGATTTAATGAGTGATTTTGACATGTAATGTATGAATTTCATCAATTAGTTAAATATCGATTTAATGGACGTTTGTGAGTGTGGCAGTAAGACGTAAGGTATTGGGACTATGCTATTACCAAACTGACCGAAATAGTCATCGCAATTAAATTAACCAAACAAACATCAATATCAAAGAAGTACAGTACTAGCCACGAAGGTACTAGCTGTGCCCCGCGCTTTCACCCGCGGCGCAATCATTCTCGTGGGACACTAGGGATTTTTATTACTTAAATCGCTCCAGCCGCTGTCGAGTTATAAATGGTGTAACTAAGACGATTTTCTTTTATATATATAGATTTAAAAAGAAACTGACTACAAACATTTTTATTAGATCTGAGTGCTACCGAGGATTTGGAACTGGTCTTTCCCATAAACCAATCAACAGTATGAACACTGAACTGAACTTCATTGAAAACACCAGGGAATCGAACCTACACTACGGATATTTAGCATCATAAAACGGCAGTATATCAATTGAAATTGACAGCTCCCCATATGATAGTTTACGACAAACACTATAAAATGTCCGTCCGAAAAGGTTTAGCCATAAATAATCCAGAGGTAGTGCTCTCAAGGGTAGTTCGAAAAGCTATAACTTAATACAATATTTGGGATATGAGATATAGGAAAGCTATGAATAAAGGCTGGGATAGATAGAATCTTTATATGGAAGGATTGTTAGATATTTACTCAGAAAAATAGCCAATTAAAATCCCTTAGTAGTAGAATTGAAACTACGTTTTTACACTTCGCTTTTATTTCCCATTTTTATCGGATTTTCGGCTCCTTTACAGGAACCGTGGTCAGAGAAGACTCTTTTGAGGAAAGTACGGGACAGTATAAGGTATTTTTTATCCCGAAATTCCCATGGGAACGGGCACAAAGCGGGTAAAATCCGGGGCGCTGCTAGTAAAAGTATAAACCATGAATAATCAGCAGAGTTTCTTGCCCATTTTTCTCTGCTGATGTTCTTCCGAATGGGTGGTGTGTTAAAGAGCCTCTTTGGGGCCAAAAAATAATAATAATATTTGACTTTGAATTTGAACTATCCAATCACGTACCTTAACCCTCCAATGTATCAGAATCTCCCGGGTATCAAACGCCAGCACCGGCACCACATCCTCGCACAGGATCGCCAAGGTATTGGACTCCTTGTCCAGGGTGAACCCCGACTCGAAGCCCAGGAACTGTTGGAGCGAGAGAGACGCCTTCGTCTGCCCGTTCTTCTGACGTTCCTTGAAGTCTTTGTAGAGTTGGAGGTGGACGCAATCTGGAAAGAGAAGGTGGTGTGAGATGCTGCACATACTTAGAAATAGGAGTTAGCCTGTCTGTCTGTGTCTCACTGAATATATCAGTTTTTTAGGGGGAATATTTAGGGTACCTAATAAAATTAATGCCTCCTATAATAAGGTCAATTTATCAGCCCTCAAGAAACCCATAACTAAGTACACCCCAAACATAATAACTGCGAAACACCCTAAAACTTACACAAATCCAAAACACAATAATCTGCCAAATTCACCCTCATTTTTAGCAAAATACGTTCAAAAAAATATAGGAGTCAAATCTGGTACAGCAACGAATTCGTCACGTCTTACAGAATTTAACTTCGGTTAAAAAATTCGGCTAAATTATTGGGGTCCTGTGCAAGTAATCAAGTAGATTGCTCTAAGAAAAATTCCCAAGGAAATATCGGCCTAACTTGAAGTGATGGTGTTTTAAAAGTCTTGGGGAAGCGAAGATACTGACTGAGTCAAAAAAGAGGTTGTGTATCACTCTTTATTGAGCAAAGAGGTCTTATTATAATAAAACAAAGCTTTATATCTGTTTCTCTGTAAAACCCTTGATTTTGAAAATGGTTTTCACTTTATATTTCATTTTATATATACTTTATAATATACACTTTAATATATGTCCTATTTTTCAAACATGGCTCGGGTTTGAGATCACCAACCCTCATTAGGCAAGCGTTGTTATTACGCCTATTTCTCCTTACTGTACTGACATCTGCACTTAGACTAGAGGCTTTTGCCCAGCAATGGGACATCACTGGCAAATACTTTTTTCGCTATCTTAACTTATTCACCGTTCAATTATTTTGTTGTTGAAGCTTATTCATTGGTTCTTTTAATTTAACATTTCCGACGAATTGAGAACCATCTCTTTTTTTAATTCTGCTAATAGCATTACTTAAATTAAACCAAGAAGATTTCAAGAAATTAGAATTAAAGGAAATAACCTTTTCAAGTCAACCGAGAGACTTTAATTTATCCGAGACATTGTTTTCACATAGATTGTTCTAAGATTAAAACTCTTATATGTAGAATAGGACATACGATTGAAATTAGCTTATCAACAAGGGATGTGTCAAAGATCCACTACATCAATATCGAGTGTTCGAATTTGGAATGAATTTGCGCGCGAATCGAAACGTTTTCTAATTGGTCGTACGTGACTAGGTTTGGTTTTGATAATGACACAGTGTAAACATAAACGGTTGTATGTTATGGAAAGTTGGATGTGCATATTTTGTAAATATAAGACCTACATTAGCTTTATAGGTTACGTATTAAATATTTAAGTCGGTAGTAAAGTACAATATAGAATTTAATTTTTCGCCGGTTTTCTATTAATATCTCACAGGTCCTTAATTTGATATTAGCATTTTAAATACCATAAATGAAAATATATATCACCAATTATACAGTGAAAATACGAACAATTATATCTTCAACAAATAAAATCTCGTTAATTAAAATAGCAAACTCGTAAACACGTTGTCTTGTTTGAGAACGCATTCAATTACCACTACAGTTAACATACTGTTAAATATTTGCGCTGTGGTAGTAATCAGTGTGTGTTTGAATTTGGAATGTAATTTGTAGAGCCACCATTGTCAGCTTTGTACGAATTAAGTTTGTAATTAAATTTACATTAAAAAGGTTATAGTGACATCTTTGATGCATTACCAGAGTGTTGTGATATAAACTTTACATATTAGTAAGTTACTAACTACTTTTAAATTAATCTATGTCCCATACATTCCATACAATTTACTTAGATTTTAAATTTCGAAACGTTCAATTTACGGAAACGAGTAAAACACTAGACAGATGAAAAAATTTCAAATTCAAATCTCCATTCGGCCATTGTTTCCTGATTGGCGAATATTCGCAATAGCTTACAAAGGGATATGAAATACTACCATTTTACTTTTGAACTATTAACCCTTGGCCACACACTGGGCGAGTAACGAGGCAAATAACAAAACATGGTAGAGATGTGTGACTTGACGGGTACTGTTATTCATACTAATCATTGATTCAAGTTTTGTTGCTTTACACTACTTTACAGGACGTAATTCAGCCCTCTTCTTCTTCTTCATCGAGTGGATGGTCAACCTGACCAATCCTAGTGTCAGAGTTATTGATCCGCCAAAGGCCTCTGACATGGCTCATGTAACGACTACTATCCGTAGAAAATAACCGGGACCGATGGCTTAACGTGCCCTCCGAAGCACGGAATCATCGTACTTTTCGGGCAATCAGGTGATTCAGCCTGCAATGCCCTAACCAAACTGAGGACAGTCTCACAAAGAGATTTTTGTGAGACATTGTTCCCCATCGGGAATCGAACCCGGAACCTCCGGATCGTGAGCCGAGCGCTCAAACCGCAAGACCAGACCGGACCAGAGGCTTTTAATTCAGCCCTAGTGGTATGCGAAGACCATAATGTAGCTCAAGCATTACGAAGTTACCTATTATTATAAAACATACGTACTATAAATAGAGACTCAAAACAAACACTTCCCAATTTTTTTGATAAAACTTCGTGACAATCTAATCAAGCAGATAAATTAGATACTATCCGTTAACGTTCAATTTTACTATACCATTTTCAGATCTTGCATAACAGTGTCGATTTAGGCCTTGCAGTCACAACTTTCAAATAAGTCCCTGTTTACACATTGGCCGTACGTTATCGGTTCATGACTGACTAATCAAAGATAGTGTTTGTGTGTTGGTCACGAATGAGGTCGAATGTCGTGTGTAATTGATGACATTTGTCAAATGTGGAAGATGTTAATGTGGTTTTGTTTGGAATTGAGAAAAGGTGTTGTGTGTTTAGATTCGTTTTTAATGGTGATCATGTGCTTGTATTTAATCCTAAGTTATAACATGCATGTGTTTCAAATACTAAATAGTACCTATATTTATTTTTTATACTAAAGCTGCTGAAACATGTATTCCCATGCTGTGCCTGTTTCCATAGGAATTTCGGAATGAAAAATAACCTATAACGTTCCCGTTGAACGTGGCTATCCATTACAAAAAGAATTTTTCAAATCGGACCAGTAGTTCTTGAGATTAGCGCGTTCAAACAAACAAACTCTGCAGCTTTATAATATTAGTATAGATATAATATAATTATAAATAACGTTATTAAGTTACTTTAACCAATTTTTATAACTCAGGTTGTTAATATCACGGAAGAGCTTAGTACTCTAAGTTTCTCTATATCGTGGTTAGTCTACATATTCTACCAACGCTCGACACTACACAGTGAATCCTGTCAAATAGCCCGAAGCAGGTTTACGGGACAATAAGATGAAATCCCTCGACAATGTCAATTTACTTACGCGGATTGCTGACGATGCATCGCGCAATCCTGTGGGAACATACGGGAGGGATCCCGGAACGGAGCCGGAAGAGATAGGATCCTACGTATCTTTATTGGTCCTAATCTCTAACGATTGATAAAACCGGGACCGAATGCTTAAAGCACGGTAACGCTCAGATAGAAATACCACTATCGGCCACCCATCTGAGTAGCGGCCGAGCTGCACGTGGCTTGACAATAGCAATGAACTAACTAATCAGCCGTTAGAAATGCTCGTGTAATTTTAACGAGTTTTAAGTAAGTATTAACCTGTATAGTTCCACTGCTGGACAAAGGCCTCTTATCTCACTGAAGATATCAGTACAGCGAGGAGGATTCTAAACAAAAAACAATACAAATATTTTCTACACAATACCTTCCCGTATGTGTCTTATAATTCGAATTTCGAAAGATGTTCTTTCGTGAGGGGACAAATTCTATTTTCCCGCGAGATATTTAGGTAACTAGGTAGATGAATAAATAACGCGTTACTTCGATGCAACGGTATGCGGAGGAACGGAACGAATCGATTGGGGTTTCCACTTGGAAACCAAGGATGTTCCTGGAGGTGGAAATTCCGGGAAAAAATATTGAGAATACAATATGTGCTAAGTTTTTTTATCAATTTTACGTCGCGATGTGATAAGAGGGTTGTTATATTTTGTTCGACATGAGATAGGATCGAAATTGTTTTGGATTAATAAATATCAATGTTGGATAAAACATAAAAACACATCAACTTTTTTAACTGGTCAGTTTTGAAGATTTATGAATGATATTTGTTTAAAAAGTATTTTAATTAAAGAAAAATAAGAACTTTAACCAAAAGAAAGTGAATGCTAGGGGTGACCTTTACACAAATACTTTATACTTGTACTTAATCTCAAAAGATATTAAGTACAAGTTACTTTCACTTGCACACAAAACTTGCTTACGACTGCATAACGAAGGAGATTCTTAATCCGACAAAATGGTACTAATTAAACCGTTATTTTCTTTGCTTTACTAATATAACCGTTATTATCGTGTAAGTATAAAAAAACGTAACGATAGCCACATTCAACGGGAAGGTAATAGGCAATTTTTCATCCCAAAATTCCCACGGGAACGGGTACAACGCGGGTAAAACCTCGGGGCGCTGCTAGTAAAAAATAAAACTGTGGCATAATTACTTATTATACAATTTGTTCTACTGTAATCAATTTGAATCTTATATTTGAATTTTGCCAACAATTTTGCTTATACATAGTTATAGACTAATATTATAAAGAGGAAATCTTTGTTTGGTTGTAATGAATAGGCTCAAAAACTACTGGACCGTTTTTAAAAATTCTTTCACCATTCGAAAGCTACATTATCCACGAGTAACATAGGCTATTTTTCATCCCGAAATTCCCACAGGAATGGACACAACGCGGGTAAAACCGTGGGTCGCTGCTAGTTTTTAATATAAAATATATTTTATCTCATCACACGTTCGATAGCTAACAATATTTTTATAGTAAAATTCCTTTTGCTGACAACAATGACAATCGAATGTAGGCTAATACAGCCTATAATGTCCCACAGCTGGGCAAAGGCATCTCATCTCCCTGAAGATATCAGAACTAATCTTCCTCGGATTAGGCTTAATCACCACGCAACGCCGACAATGAAATTTTTCTTTTTTTTGCGAACCTGCTACCTTTTTTACTGTGTAGTATTCTTAACTGCTAATCCATAGAGGCAGTTAACCCGTTGTTTACATTTACTAATCAATTGTAAACCCGTATGTTTATCACCGTGTCAGGGCTGTCTTGTCATAATCAATAGAATGGTCTTGAAGGTTGCTCTGTACTCTATGCTCTAAGTATCTATGTAGTAGTCATGGTCTACTAGCCGCGTCCCGGGGTTTTACCCGCGTTGTACCCGTACCTGCGGGAATTTCGGGATAAAATGTATCCTAAAATAAAAAAATAGTCGTTTATTGCTACAAGAATACAAAAAGACAACTAAAGAACAAAATAAAAATAAAAATATAAAAAATGTAACAAATGGAGGCGTCTCAGCGAATGCTGTACCGAGGCCGAAGTCTCGGTACAGCGCTGGTTTTCAGACGTGTTATTCTAATGTATAACTTATAATACTGTAAAGTTTTATCCACATCCGTCCAGTAGTTTTGTCGTGAAAGAGATACAAACAAACGTACATCCATTCATACGAGTACATCCATCCTCACAAACTTTCGCAATTATAATAATAGTAGGATGGCTTCATTTCTTCGTAGTATTTGTGACGTCCGGCTAGCACAGCGAATATCACAAAGGTTAGTAATTTCGAGTAGATTAGTGGCTAATCCTGGTGTCAAAGTTTTTAGACCTCGTAAAGGCTTCCGACATAATCTATCGATGGTAACACCCGGAACCGACAATTTTACGTACCCTCCGAAGCACGGTAGCGCTCAGAAAGATATACCACTATCGGCCACCCATCAAAGTAGGACACGAGCTGCACACTGCTTAACAATCACAATGACCTAACATGGCAAAGTCAAACTAACTCGCCAGCTTGCAAGCTTGTAAACTCGCTCAATATCAACACCGCTTGGAGTGGGTACACACGTACGTACATGCGCGACGAGCATGTTTCATCCGAGCATGACTATCTACAAACATGCTCGATCCTGCGTCTACACGTAAAAGCTTGCTCGAAGAACATGTTTAATGTGCGTTGAAACTCTTCGAGCAACGGACGTTTCAATCTTGTTCGAATCGAACATTTTGGTTGGCTTCGAGCATTTGTCTTGAGACTTGCATGGTACACACGTTCGTACTTGCTCGAGATCGAGCAAGTTTATCGAGCAAGTACGTACGTGTGTACCCACTATTAAACCTCAGATATCTAACAAACAAAAAACATAATTAACCGTACAGAAACGTGGTTGAAATTCAAGTTTTAAAACGAATCGTATCTCAGAACGTCGATCCATCAACTTGAACATATTTTCGAAATACCTGGCACCAAGTCGCGCTTAACAAATGCGTTAAATAAACGGACCCGTGTGAGCTTTGGGAAAAATGTTTGGTTAAAACTAATTGGGCATGAAGGTGGATCTTTATTTATTTTGAAAGTTTAACGAAGGCTTTAACGGTAAGACATGAAACGAAATATTCGTTTGGTATAACTATAAGTAATTCTTTCATTTCGAGTATATTAGTGGCCAAGTCGGTAGTCAGAGTTTTTAAACCGTCTAATGATTGAAACAACCGAGCCCAACTGCTTTACGTGCCTTCCGAAGCACGGTAGCGCTCAAATAGCCCACTATCAGCCACCCATCCAAGTAGGGGGCGAGCTGCACGTTGCTTAACATCCGCAATCAACTGACATAACTTGGTCAACTACGCCACAAGCATTACAATAGGAAGGTAATATTTCGATGAGTGTTTAATATGGTCCAGTGTATCCCATATTTGACAGTGCGTTGCCGTTGAAGCGGAGTGGAGCTGTGCGGTGCTCAACTGACCAATCACAATGCATTACGAAGAAAAAATGACAATGTCAATGCGTTGTTTGAAACGCACCTTCACTCTGCCAAGCTGGAGTAAACCCCAGACATCCCCGAATATATATTACTAGCCGCGCCCCGCGGTTTCACCCACGTTGTACCCGTTCCCGCGGAAATTTCGGGATAAAATGTATCCCATGTGTTATTATGATGTATCTATAACCTATATGATGTATGACCTATATACTGTAAAGTTTCATCCAAATCCGTTCAGGAGTTTTTGCGTGAAAGAGATCCATACATCTATACATACATACATCCATCCTCACAAACTTTCGCATTTATAATATTATAGTTAGAATATAGGTTTATATCCGTTCTCGAGTTGCAGCGAGACTAACGAAGACTAATAACAACCGATAAAATGAACAAGTACAAAATAGAATATCTCAAATTAAACAACCCCATTCAAAAAACAAAAGCGAAATACATTCCCAAAGTCAATTACCGCTAATTACTAAGAAATCGAGCGAAAATGAATAACAGCGAGAAAAATATAGATTCTCCCCTTTTCCCTCCATTTTTGTAATTTACCGAAAACGCAATTATTTGGCCGATCGTTCCGCGGATAACGTCGGCCGTTAACGACACGTTAACGTCGTTATAACGAAGGTAACGGTAATGACGTCGTTACTGTCGTTACGTCGGTGTTTGTTTGATTGGAAGATAGATTTGTTTTTGTTTTTCTGGAGTTACATGGGGTAGGGATACCTAGATGTGACATAAACATTGGGGGTTTGTACGAAATGAGCTGGCACGAAATGGGAATCGATTACTTTTCTCTGTGTCCATTTGAAATTTGTGCGAATTGTCCTATAACCATTGCATTGTCCTATAACATTGCTGTTACAGTTGACATAACTGGTATTTGTAATTGACTGTGATGAAAGCTCATTGAGATGTTAAGGAACGTGCAGCTCGGCCCTAATTGGATGGGTGGCCCATAGTGGCATTTCTATCTAAACGCTATCCTGCTTCGGAGGGTATGTAAAATTGTTGGTCTAGCTTGTTTTATTCGATAGACCATGTCCAAGGCCTTTACGCGGTCTAAATACTTTGACGCCAGGGTTGGCCTCTAACCTACTTGAACTTACTTACTTACCACTTAGACCAAAGCTTTTCTCTTTCCTTTCAAACTCACTCTAACAACTGTATACTATCTTAATAACTATCAAAGAACAATATTAGGCTGTTCGTAAATCCGTGTTACAAATAGACAAAGTTTACATGTCTTAACCAAACCTTTCTCATTAAGTGTCAGTACTGTAGATATCAGTACCGATATCTTCAGTGAGATGAGAGGTTATTACTTTACTTTTTATTTAGTTTTTTAAGAACACTTTTCCTCTATGTCGGCTCTTTCGCCACTAAAACCAATATGCCAACTCAAATAAATATTTTAGTTCCAATTTGACCTTTTCAAACGACTTTTTCTACCACTTCAGCTGTTATTTTGCCAATATTTCCTTGTTAATTCCGTTGCCGGCTCATAGCGTCAACTTTTGGAAAGAGTTATAAATCCCCAAGTTTACAGATTAAGGAATCATTTGCTGGATATTCGGGAAACGACCTAAGTTTTGAGGCTAATTTATTTATATCATCCCTGAAGTTTGGTTCACTCTTGCTTTCAGACCGGCAAGCATATAACTGAAGACATATCATAGACATAACTCTACACTTACCGTGAGATTTTATGTCTCTCTCTTGAGTGACAAATATAGGACGCAGGTTGAAAAAATGTAGAGAACTCCCACAGATAATAAAATCATTCGCATTTAATCTTCTCTTCAGAGTAAAAACGAGAGGTTTTGACATTGCGTGTAAAACGGAGAGAAAACCTTTGTCTTCAGTTTTATGCTTGCCGGCTGGAGGTACCTACATTTTAGTTTTAAGATAAACTAAGAGATACTAAGTAGAGTAAGTTTGTACAGTACTACTAATATTTTAACGCAAAAACTGCTGAATGGATTTAATAATAATAATAATAATAAGCCCGCAGGGCAGCTTGTGGCGAGCTGTTGGTGAGTAGCGACACCACGGGCGATTCCCGAGTGCCCCAGAGAGTCGGTCAGGGCCCTCGTCTCCGGCGAGCCTTCACCGGTCGGAGTGGACCCCAAGGGGGCCCGCAGGACTCTCAGCTCTGGCTTGCCTTCACCGGCCGGCCAGAGGGGGGTCGTTAGAGGCACAGTCGAGTTCGGCTGTGTGATCCGGGGGTGGAAGTGTTAAAGGGCATAACGCCGCGAGTAACGTTAAGAGAAAGCGCAGCACACCTCTCTACACCCCCGAGTCGCCCACACCGATGTTGCCCCCTTGCCGTCTCTACGTCGGCTGTTTTGGGGGGCCCATCCAGTGGGCGGCGAGCCACGGCCTGCCGCCGATAACTTGTTTTTCGCTAGTTATGGCAGGTGCCGATTCCTTTGCAATAACCCAGTTTCTAGTCCATCCAATCTTCATTCCCATAGCCCATTTTTATTTCTATCATACTTGCAATAGTCCCTACTTCTGCAGGTACACATTCCCGGACATGTTGTACTGATGTGGTCGGGAGTGTGTCCCTGCAGTTGTAATCCATTACATTAAACATCTCCAAAGGGCCTCTACGAGTTGGATCTGTATCCCCTCGCATGCCTCTCAAAAAGACCGGGCTTGTCCCGTGACTCCAAGGAGAAACACTATAATAATAATAATAAATTCTTTATTTTCCAAAAAAAAAAAAAAGGTATGTTACAATATAAATATTAGTTTCCTTATAGCTTACAAGAACTTATAAATAGAATGTAACAATTTTCGATAAGTTGGAGTCCCTGTCTCCGCAACTAGGATGACCTGTACTAGCAAGAGACAGTTGATTCCTTTTAATAAGAGAATTCCATAAATGTATCATTATTCTTGATTGTAAGCAGAAGTAATTAACTTGATTAACAGTTGGTATATTGATTAGCTATAATTAATAGGAAAGAAATAGTAACTAGTAATAATATCTTAAATTTATCCTATGTCACACACTATTTAAAATGTATTAACTTTTCTGTCTCATCATATGTTAGTGATTGCAAAAATGTTGATAGTTTGTGCTTTAATTCCACTTTTGACAGTTTATAGAAATTGAGTTTTTTATTTAATCTATTATAAAGTCTGGTGCTAAGTACTTCACTCTGACGAGCTGCAAACGCGGTTCGACATACTGGTGGAGGGCACACCGGCAGGCCCTTACGTTTTTGTGAGGTAGGTTTACTTATTGGTAGACAAGAATGCTTGCTGATGATTGACCTCAATATAAAGAGTTGTCTAACAGATAAAATTTTGCTGTCAATATATAACTGTGTGGTTGGGTAGAGTTTAGGTTTGCGAGTCATGATTTTAATAAGAGCTCTTTGAGCCCTTTCAATGTTCATGAATGAAGTCTTGTGGGAACCCCCCCATGCTGGTATACAATATGAAAGGATCGACTGGCATAGGGCTGTATAAATAATGTGTAGAGTAACTGTGTCGGCAGAATCACGAACTTTTTTAAAGACATACATTAGGCGTCTAACTCTAGATACAAGTTGATCGATCTGAAGATGCCAGTCTAGCCTCTCATCAATGTAGATACCCAGGTACTTGACGTGAGGTACCGTGTCCAGAGCTTTACAGTTACTTGAGCAGGAGTCGGAGTTCTCTCCACAAAAATGTGCAATAACAGAAGAACTTTCGGCTGGAGGTTTTTGGTTTTGGGCTATGGAAAATCTAATTACTTTGGTTTTTTCAAGATTGAGGGTAAGGACATTTGCTGACAGCCAGGCGATAACACATTTCAGTGACGATTCGGCAGCTTTTTTAGCGGACTTCCAATTTGGTCCATAAACGAGTAAGGCTGTGTCATCTGCATAAGTATATATTTCACAATTTGGCAGTTTCATGTTGCAGAGCTCGTTTATGTACACGAGGAACAAGGTGGGGCCTAATATACTGCCTTGAGGAACGCCGAAGCTTATGCCTTCTTCAGCACTTTTATAAGAACCTATTTTTGTACATTGGGTCCTATTTTGGAGATAGTTTTTGTAAATGTTTAATGCATGGCCGCGGATCCCGATAGATTCAAGTACTTGTATTAGTCTAGGTATAGAGATGGTATCGAAGGCTTTACATAGGTCCAGAAAAATGCTATAGCATTTTAACTTTTTGTCTAGCTTACTGGAAATGGATTTCGTTAATTTTAAGGCTATATCTTCAGTTGATATACCAGCTCTGAACCCAAATTGTTGTTGGGACAAGATATTATATTTAGAAAGAAATTTGATAAGGCGGTTATTTAAGATACGTTCTAGTATTTTTGATAACGATGTCAAAACTGCTATAGGGCGATAATTAGAGATACTGTGTCTGCAGCCAGACTTAAATATTGGACTCACTGTTGCTCTTTTTAGGGAGTTTGGGAATATTCCAGAGTCTAATGAAATATTGCAGATATGTGTAATGATAGGAACCAGAACATGACGCGCGGATTTCAGTGTTGATGCCGGAATGTCATCCCATCCCGTCGCACAATCGCTTCGTAAAGTCATTATAATATTTTCGACCTCTTTGTTGTCTGTGAGGTGGAGTGCCATTGAATTGGATGCATTTCTGGTCCTAGGACGGGGGTTATTTGTTGGGGGAATTTTATTTGCGAGATCTTTACCCGTATTCGCAAATGCTCTATTTACTTTAGATAGAGATACTAGGGGGTCAGGATCTAATTTGAGAAGTTCGTCAGGTGGCTTGGCTGGTTTATATCTATGGGTTATTTTATTAATAACTCTCCAAGTTGATTTAGGGTCGTCCTTGGCTTTTGTAAATTCCTGTCTTTCGTAGGCTACTTTAAGTTTTTTTAACAAGTTATTACAATAGTTCCTATACCTTTTGTACACTAGTTTCAAAGAGATGTCATTTGGAGAGGATTTTAGTTCTAGATGTAATTTATCTCTGTGATGTATACACCTCAACATCCCGGGGGTTATCCAGGGTTTCATAATTTTTAGTCTTCGAGGAGTGGCTAATAGTTGGGTATTGATATGAATGATATTCTGGATTTTAGATATTAAGAGGTCAGTAGCAATATTCGGATTTGTAGTTCCAAGAATTTCAGTAAAATCAGCACATTCAAGCATGTTTACTATATTTTTTGTATCGAGTTTCTTTCTGAATGGATTAAGAAGTTTATAATCATTATTTGTTTTAGATGTCTCTATTGAACATGCGACTGGGTAGTGGTCAGTAATGGTGGATATTAATACAGCAACCCTAGTTGGTAGAGTGTTATTTACAAATATATGATCCAAACAATTGTTAAGTCGAGTTGGGATTGTATGCGCAGGCAGCAACCCCAACCCTGAGAGAAAGGTTAGGTAATCATTGTAATTACTATCGGAGTTATTGACCTCTTTGATATCAACATTGAGATCGCCAAGTAAAACTATATTCTTATAAGATTTTAATTCATTGTAAAGAATTTCAAGACTCTCTAAAAATTTAGAGGGGTTATTATACGATGGGGAACGATAAATGCTTATGATTGCAGTATCTTCAATAAAACATGTTAAACAGTTTGCATCTATTATGTTCGGTTCTGTTACAGAGCTTTTTAAGGTATTTCTAAGGTAGATAACTACTCCATCATTTTGAATACGGTGATTTAAAGTCGAGTAGGTGGTATAACCTTTTAGATCGGGAAGGTTTGCAGTACCTCTTAGCCAACATTCAGTTAGAACAATCAAATCGTACGTAATTTTGGTCTCGCCTAAAAGAGAGGTAAACTGATCGAGAGGTAAGAGAGGTGGATGAAACTTACATCAGAATAACACATGGGATACAATTTATCCCGAAATTCCCGCGGTAACGGGCACAACGCGGGTAAAACCGTGGGGAGCGGCTATTTTTATCTTATAGAAATAAAGTACAACTTAGTAAGTAAGTGAAGTATCCTGTTTTATCCCACAGCTGGGCAAAATCCTCCAATTCCAAGATCAAGTACAATATACGTGGTAATGACCCTAAATTGAAAAATCATTATTAAATTCATCCACAAACACTAAGTACATAATAATTATATGCTAATCTGTCAGTGACGCGTGTAATGCACCTTGGCCTCATGTTATTAGCATACAATCGACCAGAGGTCACAGGCACGTTAACCGATTACAGAATATGAGAGTTATGCTACTGTTACGCAACTTAGTTTAAGTAAATGCTTTTCTATGCGTTTTTAAGAGATTTTCGGATATAAAGAGGACTTATAAAATATTATTGTGTGTTTGAAGAATTTAATACTAATGAAATTTAATTATTCATTTTTAGTCCATTCAAACTTCATTTCTTCTGCAGGAACACATTCGCGGGTATATAGTGTTCAGTGGTCGGTCCCTGCAGTTGTGCAATATTTAAAAACTAGCAGGTCCCGTGGTTTTACCCGCGTAGTTCCCGTTCCCATGGGAATTTTGGGATGAAAATCCTATAACCGTCCCGTTGAATGTGGCTATCTATTTAAAAAATAATTATTCAAATCTGACTGATAATCCCCGAGATAAGCTCGAATATACAAACATACAAAATTAAAAATTTTGCGTTTTTATATTATTAGTATAGATGAGAAGGTGTTTGTTGCAAATAATATCTTAATCTAACAACATAAGGGTGCAAAAACTAACATAAAGTTTCCACCGAACCATAACATCGTATCGTAGTAATATATTGGCAGAGTCAAACTAATATCGCATGAGGAATCATTACGAGTAATATTGAGAGATGACGGAGCATATCTTCGATATTAATTACTGTTCGGGTGCGAGTTTGTACTCGTACGGTGCGAAATAAAGTAGATAGTGTTTTTTTAAAGTTGTTTATGCTTGGGAAGTAAAGAAATAGTAGGGTACTAAAGAAACTGTTAGGAAATATTTTGTTTTACATCGAAGTCTTTGAAATAACTGGCGCAGAACATAAAAACAATAGCTTTAGAAGTTCCGAAAGGATTTTTGTTTTTCAAAACTAAGCTACATTGAATTTGATAAAAGAAGAAAACTTAATCAAAATAGATTTACGTAAGAACTACGACAATACAGACAGATAGACACATACCCAAATCAAACGTATAACACCTTCTGTTCAACATCAAATAACTATTTTGATCCAAAAAGCCAGAAAACATCAAAAGCCTTTTCTGATCCAAAACTCGCACAACCCTAAACAAACTTTAAAAACAATTGTGCATTTTTCATTCTACCCGCAAATTCAAAGCTGGTCTTCACCTGATCTTATGAATAAACCAAAATGCTTTTGACAAATTGGTACCAACATGTACGGACGGAATATTTTAGACGGATCAGCAGAATTTACCAAAAGGGTGCCAGCCAAGTGGAGTGATGAAACTTGAAATGAAATGTAGCTTTGGGAAAACGGAATTCGAAACGAATGTAGAACCGACTTTGGGAAAAGGGGTTGTGAGTTTTGAGACATTGGCTTTGTTATAGTTGCTACTTGTTTTGTTATGTTGTTTCCTAGCTTTATTTATTTTTTGAGATTGAGGTATCTTAATATCATCTTAAAAACATACTTATTTAATTTTAAGAATGTCTGCAATTAGCAAGCAAGATTGTTAATTTTTTTTTAGGTTTTTAGAATCATATTTGAATTCTCGGTCAAATATAACTAAATCATCATTTTAATAAAGCAGTAATCGAATACTTGTCAGACTTGTAGAAGAATACCCACACATGCACACACAATTTTGCAAAAAGAGGTTAAAAATAATTAAAATCATTTTGACCAGTGTCCCATCACTTACAGCTCAACATTTTGCAATGCTAATACATACTCTCTGGTCTGACTTCTGCGACAAATGGAACGTTCGTTTTGACACCTGTCACGTTTTAAAATGTTCCCACGTTGATTTGGGCGGGAACGCGGAAATTTAAATGTTTAAGAATAGAACCAGTTATCTATGGCCATAGCTTTGATACATTTGACATTTCAATGAGTGAAATCAGATTAATTTGAATTTGGAATTGAATTTTAAATGGTTTCTTGGTCCTTTTTAAAATTTTCTTTTTAAGATTCTTTATAATAGGTATAGAATTTTCATGTATCTTTAAGGAATTCGGCGATTCTTGATGTATTGTTAACGGATGAAAACATAACATACCTATGATTATTGCAATGATGCTGTATCTATTATTACTAGTATAACTAAGATAATATCAGTTAAGGGGTTCCTTAGTCAGTTCAGAGGCCGTTTAGAGGCCTTTGGCGGCTCTATAACTCTGACACCAGGATTGGTCAGGTTGACCATCCACTCGATGAAGAAGAAGAAGAAAGGGTTCCTTTCCACCAGAGGTTTGGAATACACCAATCTTAACATAACAAACATAACATAGCATTACTCTAGTCTATAGGCATCCTTAAAAGGTCAACAGTGGCTAATATTACCGTATTTATAAAAAAAATATTAGGTACATAAAAAACACAATTAAACCAACATACTTAACCTACACCAATCCATTACATTTTATCAACTAAATAAACAATTATACTGTTAGCCCTCCCTAATTCCAAATACAAATAAATCTTCAAAAGCTCTACCCATCAAACCTCATTATAAACCTCATTCGAAGTGTTAACCAACACCTAATTACTAATAACACTCACACCATAGAGTTAAATCAAGATAAAACTCCACGCATTCCTCACAACTTAACGCGGTCACAGAATAACAATAGTTACTACCACACTTGACCGTAGGTCAACAACCTTTATGTGACAGGTGAACTTATTTTGCATACATGAGTCATAGGTTTATGTAGTCCTTATTTTGATGGGTATTGGGTTGGAAATGGTATGATTTTTTTAATGTTTTTGTAGTGTAAGTTTGTTCAATTGTTCTTTACTTTCTCCGAATTGAATGAAAATAAAAGGCGTTATGGGCAGGAATTGACCAATTTATTTGTATTGAGTAATAGAACTTTCTATTACTCTATTGGTTATGAATTTAGTGAAATAATATGTAGTAAGTTTTGTAATTTGAAAGATTTTAAAATTTGAATTTGAACATTTGAATTTATACTAATCAATGTCAATGTCAAATTATTAATCAACGTCAAATCACACGAATGACAGCTGCTGTCAGATTTAGAATTATAGAAAAAGTTACATCAATTTTTACCAAATATCCAAAGAAAGCATTTCTCATTAATCTTAGTTTGAAATTGGATCTTTCGTTGTGTTTATAATACCTAGGTACCTATATTTTATTATGTACCTTCATAAAACATTGAATAGCCTTGAAACTTCATAACCTAACAAGAAACTATTTATAATCTGTGACCTAACTTAATAATAAGTCAAGTAAGTATATTATTATACAATTATAACCACATTAACAAAAACTAAATCTCAAATAATCACACGCAAAAACATAAATACTTGTACTCAGATTCTTTCTTAGAAAAAACTTTAACAAAAACCAAGGTCGTGTTGTATTGTATGTTGCAATAAAAAATAATATATAAGAATACACAAGTTGGTCTCTAATTAAAAATCGAATTGTTCAGTTTTTATCTGTCACTGAAAAAATGTTGTGAAAACTTATCGTTAGTTAGCGGCCTACACTGATGTCGGAGTTTTTAGACCGCCTAAAGACCTCCGATATGGTCTAACGATTGAAACAACCGAGAATAACTGCTTAACGTGTCCTCCAGCAAGGTAGCGCTTAGGTAGAAATGCCACTGTCACTCACCCCATCTAAGTACGGGTCGAACTGCACGTTACTTAACAATCGCAATGATAAAATGAAAAACGCCGTTGATATTACCTCGTACGGAGCTTGTAAACTTGCCAATGTCAACAAGCCTGGAAAAATATCCAGGGCAGACTTTATTTCTCGTTTCACTGAAGATATCAGTACAGTCATAAGGTGAAAAAAATTACACGGTTCAGGTTTCAACCAAGCGTGATTTATGCCTAATAAATTTTTGATATTTTTCTAATTATTTTGTCCAATAATGTTTTTACTTTGATGTGCTTTGCTTTTGGTTTTCATAGACAAATTACAAAATGCACTCCCAGAGAACTATTGCCGTAATCTCGAAGATACAAACCTCCAGACGATAGTATATAATATTTCTCATACCACCAAAATCGCTTAACAGTAAAAATATCAGTTTAGTGTCATAAAACACTCCCTCAGTGAAGGAAAACTTATCTGACGAATGCTTTATTAAAGTTCAGTGACCGATAGATACGCAGAATGGATCGTAAAGTATAGTACGAGGAATATTTGGCAGAGATCCGTATGACTACGCAGATTCGAGGGCATCAAATCTGCAGTATCATAAGGTTTTTATGTTTGTATGGTTGTGATTCCAGTAGGGTACTGTTTGATTTGAGTTTGAGAAGTGGAAATGTCAGTAGTACATGAGATACTCTTTTAGTGTTCGTTAGGGTTAGAGTCTTTAGGGTTTTTAGGGTTAAAAATAAAATAAAACAAATATTCAAGGGGGATCCCATATAACAAACGTGATTTTTTGCCGTTTTTTAAAGTACGAAACCCTCCGTTTGCGAGTCCGACGCGCACTTGGCCGGATTTTTTAAAATTAACCTATTGTGTCTCACCCCTGAACAAAAGTCTCCTTCAAGATCTTCCAAGCATCCCTATTCCGGGCTAGATAAGACCAATCCCTGTAAAAGCGGTCAAGATCGTCACGCAATCTCTTCAGGGTCTGGCTCTACGCCTCACTCCCTCCGGCACTCATTGCGTGAGAAACTTAATAAGAATAATTCTTTGTGTAAGGTTATTGATAAGGTACTTATTAAAATGGGCAACTACAGGCGTCTCACACGCATTCGGTGGCGGATCACTCTTCATTAATTAATTTCGAGAAGGTTATGTCCAACCCTGCTGTCGGAGATTGTAGACCGCGGATCGCTCTAACTCCTGAAGTCCTCTGAAGAAGGTCACCGTATGTGGTCGTAACTGTAGTACATCGACATACATACACGCAAGTAATTGTCCGTGAAAATAAATAATCCATTATTTAACGTACGTCATTTAATAACAAAATAATGTTTTCGTGTTTACTCTGCCTTTTAAGACTGAGTGAAGTAGCCTTGACCGATGACCGATGTGACTTTGTTTTGCTGAATAAGTGCAACAGTTACAAGCATTGATTTAACTATATCAATGGTTACAAGACACAAAGTTCCTATTGCGTCGTTTTGAGCTAGTTAGTTGAGCAACGTCACACATGACAAACCAATCGCTCGCTAGCTACTAAACTTGCTACCACGCACCTAGTAAGCTAGCTCAACATAAACAACACGCGAATTAAATAAAACGTTTTTAGGTCACCGTAAATCAGAGACTTTCACACCCAAGTCAATAACAAAACATTATGAAACAATTTGATACACATTTCTTTGAAAAATAAAAATCGGGCTGGCTTGGAAATGTCCAAACAATACACAATATAGGAGTTTTATTACAGCCGTCAATTCGGTGCGTTTTTCGGCGTCCATTTTCTTTTATTTTCTGTTTCGTTGGGGGTGGGGGATGACGGGGCAATGCGATTTCCTCCCCTATTTTTTATATATAAAACACATTAAAATGTACATGGTTTGTTGCTTAGAAATGTTGACGTTGAATGTGAAGCTATTAAAAATGAAAATGTCGGTGTATTATTTTTGAGGGAAAGAAAATTTTGATAAATTTTTGGGGTACCATTTTATTGTATGCTCTTCAAATCTGTACTAATATACTTAACATTGAGAAATAGTAAAGTAAAGTAAATGCCATATTTCATATTTATCGACCACTGAAAGAAGATTGTCTGTTTGAGATACGTTAGCCGGATGGACAGAGGCATTATCTGAGCGCTACCGTGCTTCGGAAAACACGTAAACTGTCGGTCCCGATAGTTACCATCATTAGACTATATCCGTGGCCTTTAGGTCTGAAATTCCCGTCAAAAAGAGTCAATTATTTAATCGATAGGTCGGAAGTCTTTCGGCGGTCTAAATACTCCAATACCAGAATTGGTTACTAACCTATTGGTACATTTATGTCCTAAGTTACTTCTTAACCGACTTCAAAAAAGGAGGAGGTATGTCAGTTCGACTGTATATATGTTTTTTTATCTGTTTTATTTACTTTTTTACATCTGCCAGTGACAGACAGTCGTAAACTTCGTCCGAATTTATATAGGAATCAGTCCTTCACTTGCACATAGAGCCGACTGCTTTTTTTTCTTTTTTGTTTGTTTCTATAGACATGGTGTACGGTTGGCAGAGAAATAGAGGTTGTAAAGATTTTCAGTAGATATTTTCACTTGATTGCTCGAAAAGTAAGATGATTCCGTGCTTCGGAGGGCACGTTAAGCCGTCGGTCCCGGTTACTTTCTACGGATAGTAGTCGTTACTTGAGCCATGTCAGAGGCCTTTGGCGGCTCAATAACTCTGACACCAGGATTGGTCAGGTTGGCCATCCACTCGATGAAGAAGAAGTAGATATGTTGGAAGATAAATATTTCTTTATGGTACCTAATATTAGAATGAAGAAATGTTAGTTTATATTAAAAGATGTTGGTGGAGGCGCCACGGTGTAAGCTATGGCGGATAGCCATTTTTTTTTACAAAATAATAATGAACATTAGTTGTACTGCCGCACGCAGAGACGTTCAATTATAAATAAATAAATAAATAAATATAAATAAATATACCCGGACAAATTCACTCACGGTTAATTAGACCCAAACTAAGCTCTAAGCTAGTAATATGGAATCAACTAACTGATAGTACTACATTTATATACACAAATACTTTATAAGAATATATAATTGACACCCAGACGTCGTCGCCAACAACTATGTCTTCACATATTGTTGACTCCGGGCGGGAATCGAACCCGCAACCCCGACACAGTAAGCGCTCTCACTGCCACTGTGCCAACGGGCTTGTCAAAATTAAATCGATACTTAAGTAATAGACGTAATTTTGGTACTAGTGAAGCACGTCTTTCAGTACCTATTTTAATCGGTATAAAGAGAGCCATTTGGGTAACTATCCTTCATTATTGTATACTGAAAAAATGGAATCAAATTTGTGAAATCGGTTCTTAGGAGTTCTTGAAACAAACACGAATTGAAATACTCCTTATTTTTAAAATCGGTTAAACATATCTGCTGTCTGTACTTTCAGGATAGTGATTAAACGTTGACGCTGAAACCGAAGCTTACATACGTTCCAATATTTACGTATATTTTAAATTTTTATGGCTGAAAAATTTAGTGAAAATCTGCAGGTAGAAACAGCAAAATCAGTGAGGCATAATTTTGGATTAAGTGTGTTTACTATCGCTACCGTGGTGCGGAGGGCACGTTAAATTGTCGGTCACAGTTGTTTTGATTGTTAGACCATGTTGGAGGCCTTTAGGCGGTCTATAAACTCTGACAGCAGGGTTGACCACTAACCTACTCATCTTCACTTTTTTTATTCCCACGGGAACGGGCACAACGCGGGTAACGCGAGGCGTTGCTGGTACTCTATGGTACTCTCTCTACACTAGCAGCATTTTAGCTATCACATAGTTTGTCCCTTTCTGACATACGCTATTTTCCAAAGAGTAAAAGAGACAAAACACTCACTAACAGTGTTTTCGTTACAGAGCGTTTATGAATAAGGCAGTAAATATCATAGTGGTATACTAATAATAGGTTATCTTTTTATAATATTCTTCATAGAATGTGTTCCATACTTCTTGGCACTATATAATCTTTAGAGCAATACAAGCTACAAGAAAAACTATGCTCACAACTCTAAAAACCACACAAACTTTCCATACCTAAATATTAAACTAGGTATCCAACTCGTCTTGATCCAGAGTGCCATTTTTCACGGAGCTATCTATGTATAATACATTTAACTGTCATGGCCAGTTGGTTATCCATCGCTATAACGGCTTTTAGGATTTTAAACTCGAAAACTTCTCTACCAAGGGTCGGAAACCACTGACTTTAAAATGAGTGCTGAAATAGACTTTCCATTTTGAAAAATAATCCTGAAAAATCCAAGCGTAGAGTTTTTTAAAGATGAGTATGTGGGAATTTTGGGATAAAAGTTTAGCTTCTTTGAGACAGAGCAAGTTTATCCTAACTCTTAACATACCTTCTACGAACCTTGTCACAATTACGCTCGTACTACGAATTTATACTTACAAGTCAATAAGAACTTTCGAAATTATAATTAGACAAAGTACTAGAGCTACGGAATAATTATTTACTCATTTGCCGACTGCACCAATTTTAACATAATTCTTAGATAAATAACTTTATCTATTAAAAATAAACTAATTGCGACTGTTAAGCAACGTGCAGCTCAGCCAAACTTGGATGGGTGGCCAAAATTTACATTTCTATCTGAGCGCTACCGTGCTTCGAAGGGCACGTAGCAGTCAGTCCCGGTTGTATTAAACCTTAGATCATGTCAGAGGTCTTAAGGTGGTCTAAAAACTCCAAAACCACGGTTGACCACTAACCTACTCAAAATGAAAAGATGACCTTAACTAATTCTACAACACAAACACAACAACCAAACAATAAAACAAATGAAAACGATCTCTAACACAATCACTGTACAGTTAGTGTCAATAAAATCGGCAGAGTACACGGCTATACACTAATATAAATTAATTATGAATCAGTCTGTTTGTCATGATTCCCATGAGACAACACGTTTATTGGACCCTACTTTGATCTTCCGTAGAATGGGGTTATGCGAGAGTGCTTTATTTAGTATCTGAATGGCCTATTTTTATCCCATGCTTAAAGAGTGGTGTTGTAGGGGTGTCCGACTAAAAACCAGTGCTGTGTCGTACACTGAGTCTGCTTTTCTGCATAATAAATTGTTTTGTTGTTTCTTTTATTCTGTAAATTGTATATTTTTAATGTGAAAATAAATGATTTAAATGATAAAAAGTTTATAAATTTGTTTTTAATCAAATTTTAATGTTAATCTATATTTGTCTGACTCAATAGAAAATATAATATTATATTTGTTGTTAGACATAGTATTCGGTCATTTATTTGTGTTTGAACGACCACTTCCGGTATTATACTAATTCGATAAAACAGTTTCAAGAGTTTTTAAGTAAGGTATAAAATTGTTTATAATATTATTTTGCCCATAAGGACCAATTTAGTAGTTTAAGAAAGCATTCCTTGTTCAGTCAATATACAAAACGAAACTTATTTTTTTTACATTACGACCACTTTATTCAAGAAAAGTCAACAAGAATACAACATAGTATAAAACCACAAAAACAAAAGACAATAGTTCTTAAGTCGAACCTTCCATTCAGCTCCACACCGTCCTCAGCCACTCGCAGCCAATTGCCTTTAATGGAGACGCTTCTTGTCCGTCTGTGTGTTCTAATATCGTTTATGGAGTGCGTTATGATGCCTATCTATCTAGACTTGCATATACTTAGGTTATGACGTCAGAACTATATAGGCATTGGCATAAACTATGAGATATACATGGATAAATATTGGCAGAAAGCCTACGAATGATAATTAGTTCTTTGTCTCTGTAAAGGTCGGACGAGATTGTCTTTGGGAGACTTTTGTCTGTCAAAGTAATTATAATACTTTTTTAAAGTAAGTATGTATTAGCCTTTATTGTCCCAATGCTGGGCAAACCTGGGCCTCTTATCTCACTGTATTGAGGATTAGGCATACTCACCACACTTTATTGGGTTGGTGATTTCAAACTCGAGCCATGTTAGAAAAGTAGTAAACATGTTTTCCCTCGCCCGAAAATAATTCGCTATAAAATCCCGTCCCGTGAATAAAACCGTGAGGAGCTGTCAATAGCTTCAAGTCCAGGATATTGAATGACTTCCCAAAGTTTCCAATGTCAATAACAATGGCATTCATTAACAATCTATTTCTGTACCCATTTTAATAGACATTACAAACCTATAAATATTAAGGAACCCTTCCTCTTCACATAAATATAATCTTCCATATCCTAAAGTTATAAACAATAGACGCGCTATAACTTCATTCAATATTTATAACTGTAATTAGGATTACTTACGACACACAACCTATAAATCTAACAAGCATTAACTTGCTAGAGCAACTTCAACCTAAAAATCAAAGCTGTAAGAACGTTAGGAAAGCAGAGCTTCTCACTTAAGGCTTGTGCAGACGTGGGTCTTAAGTCCGCGGAGGACTTTTAAAGGTGTCCGTCAAAATAAGTTAGAGAGAAGATTTGCCTACCCTGATGTTGATTTAAAACCTGCAAATTTAAACTATTGGCACCGACAATTTAACGTGTCCAAGTAGAATTAAAACCTCAATTTCGGAGTTTTTGGACCGAACGTAAAGCGTAAAATCAATCAATTTATATGACCGGGACCGACAAATAAACGTGTCCTCCAAAGTACGGTAGCGCTTATATAGAAATGCATGTTGTTAAACAATCGCGAAGACTTAACATCGCTTAGTCGAACAACGCTATGAGCGCAACAAAACAGAAACCCTAAAACCAAAACACCCATTTAACTATTACTTATAACTTAAGTCGTCCACGGATAAATCTCTCGTCTGCGCCAGCCTGAAAATAGTCAAGCAATATCAATCTCTTTTTCAAACACAGTAAGGTTTAATTTAAACGTTGTAACCCGACAATTATCCTTAACATCGGGAACGTAACTCGTGCCTTTAATTTTATCTGGTGATATTAATAAAACCATATTTTCATGGCGTGACACTTTTTATTACAGTGTACATCATCCCAGGTTTGTACAGTTGAGGACGTTTTAATATGCTTCATGATATAATTTTATTGTTTAGAATTTTAATATTGTAATAAAATTTAGAACGGTACTATAATATTAAAAGATTGAATTGGGAATACAGATAGTGATTATTTAATGCAAGCTGGTTAGCACAGTGGCATGTAAAGTGCTTACTGTATCTGAGTTTAGATTCCTTAATACAAGCAAAAAGCTTAGTTTGGGTGTAAGTAACCGTGTGCGAATTTTTCAGGGGTATATTTATATTTGTTTACTGTTTCTTAAGAAATAAATAATGCGTAAAAAAATGTCATAGTTACTATCATACACGTACCGTTTTCTAATACTGGAGTATGTTGTAATATTTTTTATAAATATATTGTCAATTTGAATTGTATTCACAACTTATTAAGAACTACGTACTCCAATTATTTCGTCCCGCACTGTACAGCAACCCCAAGCCCTGTGGTCCAATTAAAATAAAAAATGTAAATAATTAGAAACTCGTGTGACCGAATGTTTCTGTATCATAAATTATTGTAACAGATTATATTTTTAATTGATGACTTAGTTCATTCAGTTATTGAACGAACATGTTGGCTGCGCGCCAAATTGTAAAATTATGTGGGAGATAATTTTCATTATCTTTTAAAAGAGATTTTGGGTGTTTTGGTCGCGCTGACTATAACTATATTTACTTTTATAACATGCCTTAATTATTATTAGTACTAAATTATGAAACAGTAGCCGCGCCCCGCGGTGTTACCCGCGTTGTACCCGTTCCCGCTGGAATTTCGGGATAAAATGTATCCATCCTGTAATGTAATTTTGATGCATAATCATTATTGTAAAGATTCAACGCAATCCATCCAGTAGTTTTTAATTTTTAATAATTTAAATGCGTTGTCAATCCTAACTAATTTTATAAATGTGAAAGTAACTTTGTCTGTCTGTCTGTTACGCCTTCACGACAAAACTACTAAACCGATTTGAATGAAATTTGGTACACAATTAGTCCAGAGCCTGAGAAAGGACATAGGTTACTTTTTATCGCGAAATTACTGCGGGAACGGGTACAACGCGGGTGAAGCCGCGGGGCGCTGCTAGTGCTTCATAATTTGTCAATTGCACTCCAAACCGCTCTGCTTCAGTAGAAACTACCCTAACTAGTGTTGAGTATCTAGATCTAGAATTCTCAGACCTAGAATGAAACAAACCTGACACCTCATTATTCTTTATCTTTACCAAAATTCTTATCAAACTTAAGGGAATCGTCACTTAATGTATGTTCCCACAGAAATCTGACACCAATGTGTTCCCATTGGAACTAATGGGATAGCTTGTTACAGAACGGGTTCACAGGATGTACACGTTAGTACACAACTCTTACTCATATTATAAATGCGAAAGTTTGTGACAATGTATGTATGTTGGTTACTTTTTCACGCAAAAACTTTACAGTAATATAGGTTATATCAGAATAACACATGGGTTACATATTATACCGAAATTCCCGCGGGAACGGGTACAACGCGGACGAAAACACGGTGCGCGGCTAGTCTACTAATATTATAAAGAGGTAAAATTTGTAAGTTTGTTTGTATGTTCGAGCTCAGGAATTGCCAGTCCGATTTGAATAATTTTGTTTGTTTGTTTATTTGTATGTTCGAGGTAATCTCAGGAATTACCAGTCCGATTTAAATAATTCTTTTTGAAATAGATAGCCACATTCAACGGGAAGGTTATAGGCTATTTTTCATCCCGAAATTCCCACGGGAACAGGCACAACGCAGACGAAACCCGGGGCACGGCTAGTAGCTTATAAACTCTGACGTCAATGATGCTTAATAAAACATAATAATTAACATAAATCCTTAAAACCTGCTTCTTATCAGCACGTTCGACGCAAGTTATTCGATTTAAGTTATACTTTAAGTACAGTCAACCATTTCTTAACCGCACACGTTTCACAATTGCTGTATCAGTGTTACCCAATAGCCGACTTCTAGGGGTGGCAGTTGTTCTATCAACATAGCAACACCGTTTTGAAAAACAGGCTCGTTTTCTACCGCACATAGAGACGTCCATTAAATCAATAGTTAAGTAATTGACGTAATTTTTTAAACATTACATGTCAAAATTACTGATTTTAATCGCTCTCTCTATCTCTCTTTCTCTCTCTCTCTCTCTCTCTCTCATTTGACGTGTCTGATTACGGGTGTTAGCCTGATCAGCATTAGAATTAGTATTAGAATAAGTTAGGGTAGGTTGGTGGCCAACTTTGGTGTCTGTCGGAGTCTTTAGACCGCCTAAAGGCCTCTGATATGGTCTAACGATTTAAATAAATATTCGTTTTATTGTGCTTCGGAGGGCACGTTCAGCCGTCAGCCCCGGTTACTTTCTACGGATAGTAGTCGTTACATGAGCCATGTCAGAGGCCTTTGGCGGCTCAATAACTCTGACACCAGGATTGGTCAGGTTGACCATCCACTCGAACAAAAATAAATATTCTTAATGAATGAATGAATGACGGGACCGATTTAATTTACCCTGCCTTCCGAAGAACGGTAGCGCTCAGATATAATCTATCGGCCACTCATCCAAGCAACTATAGGCACTACGTTATTCAGTTATCAAAGATAAAACATGTGAAGGAGCACAATACAAATGATTGTTCTGACAACTGTCTTACGACTGACTAGAGTCAGCGAACAGGCAGTCTGGACTACAGTTTGTCAAGGTCCTTTATACAAAAAACGCACCCCATAGCAACCAAATGTCAAAACACATAGCACTAAGTATTTGTAAGCTGTAACAAATATTGTAATAAAATATCGAAGCGAAGAACAAAATGCGCCCATTTCCATATTTACCCAACGGGTATTGAACTTGGATCGGTTTTGGAGAAAATGGTTCGGATAGGAAACACTACTTTCTGGTTAACCGACCTCAAATAATAAGGTTGTGTATTTTGGACCGGTTTCAAAAATAAGGAGGGTTTTTAATGTCAATCCTACTAATTTATAAATGCGAAAGTTTGTGAGGATATGTACTGAACGTATTTGGATGAAACTTTACAGTAATATACGTATTATACATTAGAGTAACACATGGAATAAATTTTATCCCGAATTCCCGCGGGAACGGGTACAACGCGGGTTCTCCAATTTAATCAGTTATTTTTAATCAAAACCCTTTATTTTCCGATAACAAGACACGATACGATACGCAACGAGTGAGATAAGCGAATTCATGCGTAATTACCTTCTCCTCAGATAAGGGTTAAGTAACACAATGGGTATTATCTAGAGTAATTTACTCTAAGTGGCCTGTGACTATCAAGCATTGTTGCGTGATTGGGGATATTAAATTAATTTACACGTTCGAGGAAATGTTCATTTGTTTAAAGATGCATTGATTAGATATATACTCGTATAAATGTCTTTTAGTTTTTACTTCAATTCTGGCTGTTCCTGTGGATTTTTTCGGAATATCTTCGGAATAAATAATATATCTTCTTCGGAATAAATAATATATCTTCCTCTTGAATCTTCTTCATCGAGTGGATGGTCATCCTGACCAATCCAGGTGTCAGAGTTATAGAGCCGCCAAAGGCCTCTGACATGGCTCATGTAACGACTACTATCAGTAAAAAATAACCGGGACCAACGGCTTAACGTGCCCTCCGAAGAACGGAATCATCTTACTTTCCGGCCAATCAGGTGATTCAGCCTGTAACCAAACTGAGGAGGAGAGATCTTTTCTCGAAGAGATTCACAAGACCACGGAGGCTGTTAGGGGAATTAAAACCTGAAAAGAAATTCTTCACTATTTGAAAGACATTTTGTTTAAATAGGTGTAGAGTTAAATTATTATCATCTAAATGAGAGGTGACAGATTGTCCTACTCGTATTTAGTCGTATCCGTGTCTGTGGCATCGTAATTCCTAAACAATTATACTATTCACCCTTATTTAATAATAGTTCCTGTAAGTAAACCCAACTTCGGAAAATTTAAAAATATCAGAGAAAATCCTAGGGGAAAACTATTCCAAGCAATATAACTTTAATAAAGACCGCAACATTTTCACAAAAAGTCAATTTACTTACATAAACAAGGAAAATGCAAACAAAGTGATGTCTGTCAATTCGATAGACCTGTGTGTGACAAACTCACACGTCATGGAAAATAAAACGATATCGAAGGTGTTTTGAAAAACCGTTTAAAATACAAAGGTTACGGCGAGGCAGCGGTGACACCCATTTGGGCACTCATTTCATTGTAACAACCATATTTCTGAGGGTTCTACCCTCACCCTCCAGGTGGGGGATGGTACAAGTTATGAAATTGTAGAGAGTGGAAAGAACTTAACTATATAACCATAAACGTAATACGACAGAGCGTATTGCAACAGCGTTGGAAAACTAAAGTGTTCCAAAATTTTTCATATCTCGGATAAAATTACAAGTGCTGCTAGCTCTGTAACAAAATCGAACATTTCCCAAAAAAATCGGGACTTAGTTAATCGATTCTACTTTTTATCATCCACATTACTTTATTTAAAACCTTTTACAAGTTTTACTTTTTCATCTGAGAAGTTAACAGTCATAAGGGTCAACACTGCGTTAAGCGTGCGCAAGCGGGCGCCCGCAACGGTTCACTTTTGTATAAACCGCTTAACGAAGTGTCGGTCTTAAAGGTCAATCTCTAATCGCTGTCTCCAGCAACTTACGCTTCATTATATGTAGAGTATACACAGTATCGAGTGCCAAACGAAATGCACAGGGCATTAAACATGGATCCAACCCGGGCACACCTGTTCCCGGCCAAATTTTCTCAGTTTACCCACTATATTATTTATTGCACGTATTTATGGTCATTTTCCTAGACATCAATTATGCAGGAGTAGGCTTTCGATATTTGATTCATTAATTTCGCGTACGTTAGTTGACGAAACGTCGGGAAGTAAAAAGTAAGTTATTACCTGCTTTCTAACGCGAAAAAACCCGTGTGAGTACGTTTACTATACGTTAGTTAAGTTCAATGATATTGGAGACTTATCGGGTGTGAACTGTTAATGGTAATGTTGGTTTAGACCGCACAGACTAAATATATACCTACTTGATTCCGTCTGTCAGTCCAAAAACTGACTGAACTATTGTCTGTGATAGTCTTTAGAAAGTTTTATAATACATTATCTAAATGGACTAGATTCAAAATCAAACTTATAATGAAGTCTTAATTTATAATAGTGCTGCGGCTTTATAACAGTTTTATGCCCGTTCCCGTGGGAATTTCGGGATGAAAAATAGGTTAAGTATAATAATATCCTTCCGAATGTGGCTCTTTTATAAAAAGAGTGATTAGCTCTTACAAACAAACAAAAACGTACATATTTTACCTATATAATATTAGATAGATATCTTAAAAATAAGCCTATCAATACACCCCACTGCATATCAATTAAATCAAAGTCTCCCCTCCAAGAAGAAGATTAAGTGCAAATACATATTTCAATTTCCACCCCTATCTCAGAATTAATAAATATACCTACAGAGCGTAGATATACAACAGTAAAACAATTTAAATACACATCTATATAAATCGCCATTTTGTAACTCTACTCCTAACTATTCCACCCCTTTTGGACCCCTAAATTCATCCCCTATTCAAAAGATCAGGTGTTCTTAGATTTGTTCAGATCATTTGCGTGCTTAAACGATTGAAATATTACGTTAGATTCGTCATCAGATTTTGCTTAATCACGTTTTCCACCCTCCTGTTTTACGAGGGGATGATTTTAAATTTGATATTAATTTTGGGGATGAACGACCCCTGTTCCATTAGTTTGGTACAGGTACTTAAGTGGTTTTATGTTGTCAACCTTGTTTTGACAATATTAATTGGTAGATGAATTGCCTTTTTTGGAAGAACAGGATAATATATTTTTCTCTTTTTTTCAGAGTTTTTCGAAGGATGAAGTTTACCTGAAACAAATGAAAAAGCAATTTAATATGACTAAAAACAATTGGTTACAATATCATTAACATTGAGCGAGTTTACTAGCTGCGAGCTGGCTAGTTTTAAAGCAGGTTTTTGTTAATGGTTGGTCTATTGCCAAATGTTTCTTTAGAATTAGAATTAGGCAACCTGCAACTTGTAAATTCGCTCCATCGAAACGATACGCTTAAATGAAATAAAGAAAGACCACCCGTAGAGTTAGTTAATGAGTCACAATATAGCAAACTGCTAACATTAAATAACTTCCACTTTTGAAGTCGGTAAAAGTATACACTCTAAGTAAAAGTAAAAGTAAAGTATTAGCCTGAAATGTCCCACTGCTAGACAAGGGCCTTTCATCTCAGTGAAGATATCAGTACAGTGAGGAGGATTAGGCATAATCACCACGCTTGCCAAAAGCGGGTTGGAGATCTCAAACCCAAACCATGTTTGAAAAGTAGGAAACTTGTTCTCACTCGACTCGGGAAATGAACCCGGGACCTCAGTCTTGGCAGGCGAGTGCACATACCACTAGACTCCCAGGCGTACACTCACTCTAAGTATTAAAAGAAAACCGTAAAAGTTGAACCATACATTCCATTATTGTAACAAGTTTCATCACCCAACTTCGCAGCGAGTGTGAAACTTCAACCTATCAATTACCATGACTGGAGCTATAAATCCTGCCTTTGTTTACTATTTAAATATACCCCAAAGCCTTGCATTTGACAAGAAGGTGTTTGCCGTGAAATGACGCGCGATTTAGAGCTGTGTCGATCGCGATTGATTGAATCAAAATGATCGAATCGCGTTTCAAACAAGAGTGACCCAATCATCAATCTCGAAAAGACTCGATCATTTCGCGACCCGCGACCCGCGACGTCGAACATTTGACTCTCACAATTCTCACATAGTGTGTGTGTGTTGTGTATAGTGTGTTCCAAGAAACACGCACACAACGCTGTCAATACCGCGAGGCGCGAACCACCCGCGAACCAAAACAAAAAAATGACCATAGAGAATGCTATATTTTCGTTAAGAATGAAGGTGGAATGAAGGCAAATATATCAAAGAACGGAAATAACCTAACTTCTTCATACAAAAGTAGTCTGTAACACTATCAAAATAAGGCGTAAAGTTGGTCGAGTCGGAGCGGCAGCCGGCTGCCGCTTGGGGATTAACGGCATGTTCTGTGACGTCACACGCGCGGCGGCCGGCTGCCGCTTGGGGACTTAGAGGTAAACGACCTCAACTATGTTTGTCTCCTTCGATCGCATGTAGTTGTCGATCGCTCGCTTTCACGAATGGGGTTCGCGCGCTAGACCTATAGAAACCTGTTTGATTGGGTAGCTGGCGCGGCTCGCGATCGATCGAGTGAGCAAATCAGTTGGACAGTTGCGCTGTGACCTACGACCTGCGTACCGCGTATGCGTATGTGTTGTGCAATGTCTAGTTAAGATTGTGTTTGGTGTTATTTTACATACTCACTTTTTTTGCTTGCATTTGGTGGTGGTGAACAATAACATTTCGATCGTTTTTATAAAACTGTTATTACAGCTTATTAACATAGTGGTTGTGGTTAACAATTTATACTATCTATTCATTTTTATCGCTTTTGCTATATGTATTAATTATGTCAGAACTTGCAAAAAAAAAAAGCCAAATATGGAAACACTTTTCTATTATAAATAAAGACAAGGCTAAATGCGAGTACTGCTCGAAGATTATTAGCTACAGTGGTGGCGGTACTGGCAATTTAAACAGGCATATTAAAAAACTGCATGGGACAGTGTCAAATGTGTCAATACAACAACCGTTGATACATGTAAATCCGCAATTGGAAACAACCCTACAAACGCGCACTGAGTCAAACAGTGCAGAAGCAGGTCCCAGCATTGTTCCTTCAACTTCAACATCAGAAGAGCATGTTCTCACTTATGCCGTTTCCCTTCAGCGCCAAACAACACATCCACCTGTACAATTAAGTATAGATCATTTTGCAAAGTCAACCAGGCCGTTATCAGTAAGTAAAGCAAAACAGCTAGATGAACAATTAGTAAAATTTATAGTGAAAGGATTCCATTCGTTTGCTATAGTAGAAGAACCAGAATTCAGAAACATGTATAGAATGATACTGCCAACATACACGTTACCGAGTCGTAAGACTATATCTTCAAGTTACATTCCCAAACTTTACCAATCGACCAAAGAGAAAGTATTACATCTGACCGCCGAAGCTGACGCTATATCCCTTACCACAGATGGATGGACGTCGCTAAATAATGTTAGCTTTATAGCCTTGACAGCTCATTTTATAGATCAAGATAACACAACACTTAAATCGGCCCTTCTGGGTTGCACTCAGTTTGATGAACGGCATACTGCAGAGAACTTGTCAAACTTCTTGTTGAATGAGGTATCGAATTGGAACATTTCACACAAAATAGCTGGGATAATTACGGACAATGCGGCCAATATATTGGCGGCCGTCCACTTAACAAAATGGCGACATTTCCCTTGTTTCGCCCATACCGTGAATCTTGTGGTTCAACACAGTTTGAACACGATAAAAGATCAGCTGGATAAAGTGAAAGCGATAGTGCAGTATTTTAAACACAGTTCTTCAGCTGCTAGTAGACTGAGAGCAATGCAAATTCAGATGGAACTGCCTCCTCTTAAACTCAAACAGAGCGTTGTTACAAGGTGGAATTCTACATACGACATGCTTGACCGGTTACTCAAAATTAAAGATGCAGTAGTTAGTACACTGGCCATAGAACAACCCCAGCTTAACACCCTAACACCTGATGACTGGCTGCTTTTAGAGAAGTGTATCGATGTTTTAAAAATATTTTATGACGTCACAGTCGAAATGAGCGCCGAGAAGTCTGTGTCTATTTCCAAAGTAATGGTCCTTGTTAAAATAATGAAGACACACGTTGAGAAGTGTTTAATTGGAAGTGGGCCTGATCCTTACTTTCAATTATTAATTACCCTTCGTGATCAGTTAAATGCTCGGTTTCACGACATAGAGAGCAACCCATTGGTTGCAGAAGCATCTTTATTAGATCCACGCTTTAAAAGACACGCATTTATCAGCAAAGACAAATACGATCAATGTTTAAAGTCCATTAAAGGAAAACTTCGCGCTTTGTGTGCGCGCGAAGTAACAACGTCGTCGCCCGAACCACCTCCCCAAATATCACAACAATCAACTTCCAGCATTTGGGATGCGTTTGACAAAGAAGTCGAAAAGGAAATAATTCGCAACCCCACAGCTGCTAGTATAGTTGAGATTGACAAATATTTAAATGAGCCACTAATAAAACGATCAGATGATCCCTTAAAGTGGTGGCACGACCGTCGTCTTGTTTATCCTTATTTATATATTCTAATGAAGCGGCGACTATGTGTACCTGCCACATCGGTACCGTGTGAGAGGGTATTCTCTAAGGCTGGCTTGACTATCACCCAGAAAAGAAGTACTTTGAAACCCGAAAAGGCCTCACAAGTTCTATTTTTAAATTATAATTTGTAATAGATATTTTTATTTTTTATTAATATTTCATTGTTTGGCCAACTGTGTTTTTTTTTTACCCTAGCTGTTCTGATCTGAATTACGTTTCAGTTATTTGCATTGTGGTATAAGACTCGAGAAACGAGCTAATCACAGCGAACTACGATCCGCGATAGAAGTATCGAAGTGATCGAGTGATTGAAATGATCGAATCATTTTGACCCGATTACTTTGCCAATGGGTCGCGATCGACCCGGGTTACAGAAAATGATTGATCGACACAGCTCTAGCGCGATTTTTCCTCCATTTTGTATAGTACACTCTATACTCTATGCTCCCCTTCGATTCGGCGCGAAACGTCAATCAAAATCCTTCCCGCCATTTCTCACTGACACCGTTGAGGAAGGAAAGTTTTTGAAAATAGAACGCGGATGTAAATCGAGTAATTCGATTTGATATTCTTGTATCAAATTCTTTTTTGAAATATGTACCACAAACTTTATTCGTATACGATTGAGCATGTTTATTATTTGACGCTATAAAATAAATTGTTTTTATATTAAAGTAGATGTTACCACAACATTGTTTTCATATTTATAACACCAGTCTGGGTTTGTCCAATGTTTTGTTTTCGCTAAGTTACAATACGCATTAAGAATGCAATATAATAACAAAGTCTAAATGTTACCACGATTTAAATCGAGAAGGTCAACATAATAATAATATGTGTATCAATTTACAATAGACCTTCTTTGTAACTGACTCATATAAGGCACCTTTGTTAGCTCGTGTTCGAAATTCGAATCAAAGTGCATACTACCTCCATGGTACGAAACACTCTCGAATGTTTTCTTTTTAATTTTTTATCGACTTTTAAAGGCTGGGCATTCAATCCTGACAGGTGATATGTATGTTCCGCTCGGCGCTTTATGAAAATTAAAAGGAAAATTTGGAATGTTACAGACACGATTAAACACGATTCAATGTTTGTTTATGAAGGGATATGGTTCGTCATTGTTTTGTGTAAGTCTAACTTTAAAAGGCAATATGTAATACTGATATATGTAGCAAGTAATATGTAGTAATCCTTATTAAAATAGGGATTTGGGATTTATTCGCGTCCCGTGGTTTTACCCGCGTTGTGCCCGTTCCCGTGGGAATTTCGAGAATATTTATACATAAAAACCTTCCTCTTGAATCACTCTATCTATTTAAAAAAAACCCATCAAGATCCGTTGCGTAGTTCTAAAGATCTAAGTATACATAGGGACAGATAGATAGCAGAAAGCGACTTTGTTTTATTACTATGTAGTGATTCTTGACAAAACGAAAGAAGTAGTGCAATACGAATAAGACGCGAAACACTGCTTGTGTAAGAAATATTGCGGTCATCAATTTCTTTCCACAAAAGAAAATCTAAGAAAACGAATATTCCGTCACGCATATAAAGATCGGAAACGGAAACACGATCGTTCGGAATTCAAATCGGGCACGCTAATTCGTTCGCGGCGAGATCAAAGAACGCCGCTGGCCAATTACAGCGCAGTGCGTACGCGCCGCGAAACGCTCTGGTTTGAATTATGTTTGGATTAAGTTACACGTTTGGGTGGGGGATATGGGATAAGCGAACGTCTATTTGAGAATCATTGCAAAGTGTCTGGACTCTTTTCTGGTCTATGAAAATACATAGGAGTGCACACTAAAGACCTCTTAATCTATATTCATATTAATCATTACCGACAACTGTTGATCGACTGACTAAAGACGGGTTTTTTCACGAACAAGTTAATCTAAAGACTGGGACTGTTGTGCCTGTAGTGACCACTATAACCGCCACGCCAGTTGCAAAAATTCCCTAAGGCCTCAAAATGGGTGTCAGCGATTTGCAGGAAGATGGCGATGTCGGGGCGGGCGTGGATGTCATCCAGTTCATTACAATAAGAATCAATGCGTTATCGCCACGCTTCCCGCTGAGGCGTTGGAAACGTTAATGAGAGATTTTTGATAAGCAATTTCATCTTGTTTTTTCAAAATCTTTAAGTAAAATTTCGTCTGTTATCAACATTTTCAAATTTGCAATAAAAAAACGCCAATTAGTTAATTATTAATTAAATTGACGTCTCTGAGTTTGGCAGTTAGAATCCGTTTATGACTTGCACCACACCTGATTAGCGTTCGTGTTTGCGTACGTTGCAACAGAGCGATACCGCTCCGGGCTAGTCATTGCGCAACAGGAGACATGGCTTACTAATAGATCTAACAGATTAACTGATATGTAAATAGAGTAGGTCTAGCCTTTAAGACTTTACTAACGTAAATACTGTAATCACATAAAGTATAAGAGCCGTGTTCGGAAAGTAGGAAACATATTTTACCGCTCGACCTGGGAGTTGAACCCGGGACCTCAGTTTTGCAGGCACATACCATTAGACCACAGAGGCGAAAACTAATAAAAACTAATAAATTAAGTTTAGTGAACTTCACTACTTATTAAAACATTGTTGCTATCATTTGTAAAGGTCAAATCTTACCGCAAAAGGAGGTGCTGAGATAAGATTGTTTCTTATTTATGAGTACACAGAGAGCGGTTACTTAAGTCGTGTATGAATATGTTGAGTAAGTATATTAAATCGAAACTACGTATAAGGATATACTTCGTGTTAATTTTAATTTTTTGTACTCTCCATCCCAAAATTCCTATGGTAACGTTTATAAAAAGCTACTCTACCATTTCTTTTTAACTTTTTTTATATATTTTGTGTCGTTGTTCAGAGACTCAAGTCTTAAGGCCCCTAAGCCGGACCGGCGGCTTTACCCGGCTACTTTAGGCGCAGGGTTAGCCCAATGGCTTATTTTGCCGCCCGCTCTACACTAAGCCCGGCGATTTACGTCTATACAATGTCAATGTTCTTCAAGAAGAAAGAAATCGAATGTTATTTCAATTGTTTAAGACACACGAATCGAATGAAAACGGTTAAAAAAAATGAACAAAATAATTTAATTTTGAGACACAGAAGACTAAGGTCAGTCTTCTCCAGTCAGTTTGAGGTCAGGCCTCAGTCTTCTGTGGCCACGGTTCCTGTAAAAAGGCCGAAACGTCAGATAAAAATGTAAAATAAAAGCGAGGAGTACCCGTAAACGTAGTTTCAATTCAAAATGAGTAGTGTTCGCTTAAACTTAAGAAACCAGTAAAATTATTTCAATTTCGAATTGAAATACCATCGGCTCATACTTATTTAGACAACTCAATCTTGACATTAGGCTCTGTAAGTATATTTTACAATCCCCTTAAGGTGGGTTTACACCAAACGAACATAGAGCAAGAGCTAGAGCAAGAGCATTCTTTCGTGATCTTTTAGTGTAAACGAAAGCTAGAGGTATCCATTTACATCAAACGAACACAGAGCTAGAGCTAGAACAAGAGCTAGAATACAAGAACGCTTTGATGAGACCGCTCAGTGGCGCGAGCACGTTCGAACACGCAAGAACGCTCTAAGCAACTGTTCGCGCGCTCTTGCGCCGTTTACATCGAGCGAGCGAGCATTCTTAGAATATTCTATAGAATCTTTGCGAACGCTCTAAGAACAACGAAAGAATGCTCTACGCCTGTTTACACTAGAAGAATTTGATGTAGTGGGGATAGAATGAGCATTCGCTCGGTTGGTGTAAACCCACCTTGAGAGACAAACGACATTCGTTTCCTATTACATATATTTCTGCGCTATCAAAATGTATAGGAATGTCACGTAAAAATCACGTGGTCATAACATACTTCTGAATAGTTTTATAGTATCAAAGCGACTGCGAAGCGATCACCATTTATCTATAAAGTACTCATAAAGACTGTAATCTCCCAGCGCTGGGCAAAAGCTAATCTCACTGAAACTATCAGTAATGAATGATATCACTCGTCTATAGAAGCGGTTGTAAAAGGCAAGTAAACTACGCAATAACTTTAATATTTAATCTGAATACAATAGAACGTCTTATAACTCGAAACTCCAAAACTCTGGCGTGAAGTTTCATTTCGAACGCAAGTATTACAAAAGTTCGTAATCATGGAATCATGTATTATGCAAGGCACTAACTTAGTCCTTAACATATTTTACTTGGAAATTACTTGAAGCGGGCTTAGCGCTTGAAACAGTAGCTTAGTTAGAATTGAAATATTAGTCAGCCCAGCCGAGCAATGCGATGATATAGGATGAGATAAAAAAGGATCTTCTTTTTCTTCATCGAGTGGATGGTCAACCTGACCAATCCTGGTGTCAGAGTTATTGAGCCGCCAAAGGCCTCTGACATGGCTCATGTAACGACTACTATCCGTAGAAAGTAACCGGGACCGACGGCTTAACGTGCCCTTCGAAGCACGGAATAAAAAAGGATTGAAATATGGTATGTTGGTATTAAATAGCATGGCTTTATTTTAAGAGTAATCTAAGAGATTAGTGCTGTGAGTAAAGTACTTTAGATCTCTTGAGGTCACAATTTTTTTTCCCAGAATTACCATGGGAACAATCACAATGCGGATAAACGTGAAATAACTAGTCCTACTAATATTATAAATGCAAGATTGTGAGTATGGATGTACTCGTATGTATGTTTGTTACTCTTTCACGAAAAAACTACTCAACGGATTTGGATGTAACTTTACAGTAATATAGGTTATACATCAAAATAACACATGGGATACATTTTATCCCGAAATTCCCGCGAGAACGGGTACAACTATATAAAGTACAGACACCGCTTTATTCAGGACTAAACTCCACACTTTGTATCTGAACGTGGAGTTGGCATCTTCACGACACACCCTCGTCTGGGAAGTTGGTCCGTCACCCGGCTCCGCTTGTTTTAATTCTAACAAGATAAACGCATTTGGCCGACGGCACTTTCGCAGTTTCAGTGGGAATTTCAAGAATTTATGCACGTTTTCGGCTCTGTACTCGTCTTCTTTTTGGGTGTGGTTTGATTGTGTTTAAAATTGTATTTTTTACTGTTGTTTCTTTGTAGGTGTGTGTGTATGGATAAAGATTATTTTTGCTGTACTAGGGTACTTTTAGGTTAGGGTTTAAAACAATAATGTCATTTGGACTAGATATGAAGAAGATGTGAATTGGCGACAATAGAACACGAGCGGGACACATGTCAAATTATTCTATCGCGCGGGTTTTATTAAACCCAACCCGCCATGTCGCTCGTGGCGTTTTACAAAACGCAATTTCGCACATGGCGTTTTATAGAAATTATCAATTATTTAAAACCAAACGACGAAACCTTAACTTTACACATTGCATGGACATCTAACTTACATAGACATGTAACTTCCTCCACAAATAGATTTAACCACATACTTAAAGCAGTTATTTCTGTTAAAATTCCGCCCATTAGTCAGTGCTAAGTAGCCGGAGTACGGAGTTCATCAGAATTAGACTCTTAGTCAAACGTCCAAATATAGTTTGATTCAGTGCGAAGCGAACCCGACGGTTTGGTCGCATTCGGACGATAAATTAACGTCCGATCCCAATACCTATCCTATCCTATCAAAGCTATCCCTACGAACAATCTCAGATAGTAATCATGTTTTTTATAGTCAAATTGTTATCCGTTCTTTTAGCCATCATTTGACATTTAATTCAGTAAGAACAGTGTACAAACTTTATATATATGAGAAAGTTATCTTAAATAAGTGTTGAGACCAGCCCTAAGGAAAGTATTAAACTGAGGGTAGGATTGCCCAATGAAAAACGTTAATAAACAAATGAAGTTCGATTTAAATAGCTATTTAGTATACAAAGAACAGCTTTTGTTTCTTAAGCATATTTAGGTACTAAATAAATTTGACAGTTCTTGTAAAAGTCCTTTAGCCCTAAAACATCCATCTATGATAACAATATTTCGCAGTAAATTAGATAGCGTATAGCGTGCTTAATACTGCTCAAAAATAACCCTTAACAATTCAGACATACGAGTACATGTAAATAAGTAAGTTCCTGTTGAGATAAGTAATTATTCATATTCATCTTAATCAGAAATCTAACTTCAGTCCACTCTCATCTGTTAGACAAATATAGCTCAGAGTTAGCTCTGAGTGGAATGTTCACCGCGGTAGTACGAGCACTGCTTCTTTGTCTCTGAAAATAGTCTGGTCTGACCAAATGTACACCTTGAATATTTTATCAGTTTACGGCTGTGAGTTCAAATTAAGGAGTCAAGTCACTGTCACAATCAGAGACGTTCATTAAATCGACACTTCATTATTTGTTGTAATTTTTCATACATCGAAATCAGTCACTGATTGCCCGAAAAGTAAGATGATTCCGTGCTTCGGAGTGCACGTTAAGCCGTCGGTCCCGGTTACTTTCTACGGATAGTAGTCGTTACATGAGCCAATGTCAGAGGCCTTTGGCGGCTCAATAACTCTGACACCAGGATTGGTCAGTTTGACCATCCACTTGATGAAGAAGAAGAAGTCATTAAATCTCTACTGACAAAGCATTTGACGTCTCTGAGTACGGGAGGTAGGGGGACGGAATGGAATAAATCGGAAATACTAGTTCACTCTGTACCCCAAGGGGACAGGTCCAGGGGAACAGATCGGAATACATCTTTTAACTAGAGACCTGAAGGAGCTTGCACTGATAGATATAGGTGAAGAAGTCTGCATTGGACCCGCACACAATAGACCAAAAGAGATAACATCAAACTCTATAATTTATTATCTCCAAAATAGTACCTACATTACCTAATTGTTTCGAATCCCACCCTGTTACCCTTAAGCACGTAATCCAGCCCTGTGTCCCAAACCCTCTCGGGCGGAAATAGTTTATGTCCCAAGATTTACTGAGCTCACCTCATTTCAAAATCGAAACTGATTGCGAAACGATTTTCACAGTCAAATAAATACGATAATAAAAAGGTTAACGATGTTTAGACCGCATCCTGAAATAAACATTGGTTTCGGTTAAGGGTTTTTATGTATGTTGTTTTTGTATTTGGATTTGGAAGGAAATGTCCCGTTTTAGTAACATGGGCGAAAAGGCATTACGCTTAGGGCAGTGACACCTTTCATACCAATACGAAGAATACAACATCACTCGGCCCGCAACCGATCCGCAACCGCTCTATGTGTCCATTGCGCGTCTCATGTTTGTTAGTTGCAATTATCTTCATTTCATTGCACTCTCCACATTTGAGATCCAGTTGAAAACTCACTAATTAACTGAGCGTGAGACGCACATAGTACGGTTGCGGGCCGGCTGCGGACCAGTGTGACACCTTTCGTACCGATATTACACGCGACCCGCAATCGGCCCGCAACCGCACTATGTGTGTCTTGAGATAACGAGAGATTTGCTTAATTTTTCAGTTGAACAATCATTCATAAATCAATTCTATATAATAAAAATCACAGCACCAAAAGAACTGACACGGAAAATGCCAAGCGTAACCAATTTTTCAAAGGATTCAACCAAATTTTTCCCCAATTAAACACAAATGCTATCCCCCAATTATTGCTCACGCAACCGAAAAAAGACAGCTTCAATAGATATTTTCAATTAAACCTCTTTCTTTCACTCTTTTGTTGTCGAAATAAAAGGCTCAATCATCAGAATCGGAAAAATCTTTTCTGCAATATCTTTCCAAATAGAAACTCTTTATTAGATTAATTAGTTATCAACGAAAGCTGATTCAGTAATTATCTATTAATGTGTTACTAATGGATCATTTATCTAATGGTTCGATCGCAATAATGTTACCGGGGTTTATGTTCAGTTTCTTATGGCTTATTCAATCTCAGCCATAAGACATAATTCTTAATTTGAAATTAAAATATTGACTGTTATTACTAGTACATATTAAACTAGGATTAACTTTAAATGAAAGTTTATTTACGGCCAGTTTTATAGCCATGTTTCCTATAAGTACTTGAAGTTAATGGTAAGATGGATTTACATTCATTGCCATGCTTAATACATTCGAATACAGAAAACCAATTTAAATTTTGAAACGTATTCGACATCTAATCCCTGGATAGAACAGTTCAAAAACAAAGCAACAAATCGAATACAGATGACCAAAGAAAAGGAATAATTCCAAAAACAAATCGATTCCAACGATTATTCGTAATCGTGTCACGTGCCAAAATGATAAATGAAGTGACTGGCCTATATTCCGCATATATTTTTTTCCTCGGATTTTGACAGTTGGTGATAACGTGAAGATTTTTATTCATATCTTGTCATGTAACGTTTTAATGATATTTATAGTAGAGGTCTGCGTCCTCCGAGCCGTGGCTTTAAATGGCTTGGATATTCGATTTATGACCGAAGTAATATATAGCTGGTTTAGTTCCTTCCCTTCACGTTATCTCTGCTAAGACTTTGTTAACAAAAGGTTTACAGAAAAGGCGGAAAGAAAGCAACTGAGAGACGATAAATCGTAAGCCTTTGAAATCGATTACTTTGTTAGCAATAAAAACGTCAATCTTGACCCCAAAACCTACAGCAATACGATCGTAGAACAAGTCAGCAAAATATGCAATAAAAATCGAGTTGCAAACATTACCAACAATTTACTGCTAAATCTTCAATGAGGGCAGAATGTAATCTTTCTCCAATCGAAGGATTCGAAACGAGGCGAGAACCAAACGGCCACAATTTGGGCTTTTGTCCAAACTCCCAAATGACTCCTTTCATCCGAATGTTTTTCCACAAGCCCGAATTACGGAGAAACCTTCGGGACTAAAACAATGAACATCACAAAAGTTGCCAAATGAAAAAAGGTCTTCCTAACAAATAAATCCAAAGGCATTTTTATCGAGAATTACGGCACAATCATCTTTTTATTCGATTGTATAATTGGGTTTTATTGTTGAGGTTAATGTAAGAAGTCTTTTATTTGAAGGGCGATTGAAAAGGACCTCTAGTTTATTAAACGATCTCTTAGACGGGATTCGGAACAGTTTTCCTTGAGCCGAATTTATATAATTGCTTTGGCGGGATTTAGTTCACCATTTAGTTAACTGGCTTTTAAATATATTTTCACTTTGGGGAATGTCTTGAAGATGACAAGTGGGTGGAGGTAGTTTTGGCGTATATAAAGGGGGCCTTAGGAGTCTGGACCCAGTTGGAAAAATGGACTTTTCAGAACAGTTCCTAATTAACCCCCCATTTATTTGAGCGAAACGTACTGAAGATTCCACCACCGCTTGACAAAAGTACAGTCAACTACAAAGGTTGCTGAACACTTTCAATGTCACAAAACACTTCAACACTACAATTTTTCATAAAATGTGTTCAGGTCTTTTGTAATATTGAATTTGTTCATTAACTTTTGTACTACACAGTATGGGCCTTATTCATGAACGCTCACTAACAGCACTTTAGCTATCAAATGGTTTGTCCCTTTCCGACATACGCTATTTGCCAAAGAGCGAAAGAGACAAAACACTTTATAACACTTTTAGGTTAAATATCATTTATGAACAAGGCGGTTAGAGTCCTATGTATTTCAGGTTTCTAAAACCTAATATTGTGTTGTCCAAAAACAAAAGACGAATTTCTTCGATCTCACGGTCATTGCCCGAGATTCTTCACGTGACATCCTCAAAAACAATGAGAATTTATATCAAGGTTTACCCCACATTACAGTTAGAAATGCAAGACATAATGAAACTGAATTAAATTAAGTTTGTCAAGATTTCAGAGGATTTGACGAATTCAGAAATTATGGAAATGTGAGAAAATTGTAACACTCTTTTTTTTAAAGTTGGATTCTACAACTGTCATACAAAAGTATTCTCTCGCTTTCTAAATCACTTTTGTTGCAATTAAGTATAGTGCTAAATGAAGACACGAGTTCACCCATAGGCTTCGGACAACACGTTAAGCAGTCGTTCCCGGTTGTTTCCATCGTCAGACCATGTCGGAGGCCTTTAGGCGGTCTAAAAACGACACCAGGGTTGGCCACTCACCTACTCGAAATTAATGAATGTGCCATAGGCTATAACAAAATTAATGATATTTAAAACTAGCAGTGCCCCGCGGTTTCACCCGCGTTGTACCCGTTCCCGCAGGAATTTCGCGATAAAAAGTAGCCTATGTCCTTTCTCAGGCTCTGGACTAACTGCGTACCAAATTTCATTCAAATCGGTTCAGTAGTTTTAGCGTGAAAGCGTAACAGACAGACAGACAGACAGAGTTACTTTCGCATTTATAATATTAAAAAATAAAAAATTAGGATTAGGATAATGTAATGCGTGATCTACAATAATAAACTAGCACACGTTTGACAACGCGCAACCCGTCTTCCTTTCTGAGTCTAACTAATTTACTCCAACTTTATAACAAGAAGTGCATCCAACCGTACAAAACAACCAAAAAACGCAAAGTAATTGAATTAATAAACCAACACGAGAGAATATCGCATGTATAATAAAAGGAACAATATCTTGAAACAATAACAGAATGGAAACATGAATTTTATGAAGCGGTCCTGCTCTAGAGAATTGGAATGTTACGCAAGCAGGAATGGAAGGAAAATCATATTTCTTTGGAAATAAAGGAGTTTTTGTGTGTTTTTTGACCCCGGAGTGGACGGCTTGCCTTTGTGAGTACCTTTGGAAAGTAATGAAATTCTATGCTGAATAAATAAACAATTGGTAAGGTTTTTCAAGGAATTCTGGAGATTCGTGTGAAAATCTTGTTTCTATGGAACAAAAACTGAAGTGAAACAACCTGTGTGTTACAGTATCGTGACGGGACTAGCACCGCCCATTTTATACGAATTGCACGCGTATCGGAAGGAATTTTGAGACTAAACACCAATTTTACCCGTATTGTGCTCGTACCCGACAAAAAGAGACAAAAACTATATTTATTTCACACTATAATCTGTGTTCTATAATCTGTGGTTTCGTACAATCTCTATGCCAGTTTCATCGAGATTCGTCTTTAGTTTTTGATTGAATTGTGACGACCTAAATGATAGATAATTTCCTAACTTAATTTAACCTATTATATCATTATAGTTTTAACAAAAATGGTTCCACTGACTTTCATCAAAGATAGCTGAAAACCACATACAAGCAAGGAAACTTGTCGTAAGTTTCGAATTAAAAAACCGCATCGAAATCAGTTCATCCGTTTGAGAGTTACGATGCCATAGACAAACACAGACATCAACGTAAAACTTACAACCTCTTTTTGCGTGATTGATTAAAAAACATCAGCAAACTAGATCAACCCTGCTTATTTATTACATCCCATTAAATTATTTACACCCAGCTTATCTAAACCCTCAAATTTTTCTTCTGCCTTGGAGTTTCGAAAAATAGAACGCCATAATTCTTTGCCTTTGTCGGAAGTAAACTACAGACCACTTCCAGCCCTAATGGAGGGTAAAACTAAGCGATTATATATCAAAGGAGATGTAAGGGTGTAAACTACTTGAAATGTATTGAGTTTAGGCGCTGAACACACTGGGATGGGGACATTAATTAGTGGCAGATAAGCTGTTGTATAACGGGTTTGTAATCTTCCTCTATGCAATGAAAACTTACCTAAATTGTACGGTCGTTATTGGTAATTTGGATTTTTTTAAATGTTGTATGGCGTTGGCGAGTAATTTGTGAGGGTTTCTAGGACTTAATTTGACGCTAATATACCTATATTTTTATCAATATACAATTTGTAGAATTTGTAGTAAAACAGTTTAATAAGTAAAAAGTAAAGTAGCCTTGATTGGGATAAGGATTGATGAAGATAAACACAATTATAAAAAGTAAACTTTACAAAAATGACAATTTATGTCATGACGATGTCAATTCATCTCAAAAAATATCTATAATCTTACAAATACTCATAGTTTTAAACCAAAAACCAATACAGTATCTCCCCGAAGCACTTTCGCCGGCCCATAACCACTCTCAAATTATAACAAAAAATTTAAACTTACCATGTGTGAACAACACTTTACCGCCTAAAAATAGTCGAAATCTACAAAGTGGCATTAACGTAAACATCAAGACGATCAGATGTTGATGTTTGTTTGCGATGGATGTTCAACATAGTTATTAACGTAATGTTTGGATGTTTGTACAACTCTCTGATTTGTTAGACTTTGAAGTAACAGTTTGTGGGAAAAATGTTTTCGATATGAATGCTTTTGATAATGCCGCGAGTAAGTGTTGTTACTATTTTAGTTGCTTATAAATATCCCTTTAAATAGCCGTGGAATTTTAACTGAACTGAACGTAACTCGGTCTGGTATAGTTACTGTGCGTGTCGTCCCGTTTTGACAGATGTCATTTCAATACTATTTTAATCAAAGTCAGACTACTATTCGTACTAAAGTTATAACATACTCAAGGACTTTACATTCAATATTAAATCCATGAAGTTACTAGCTGTTCCGCGCGGTGGTTCCACCTGCGATCCAATAGATGGCACTAGTGTAAATAATTAGACCATGTCGGGCCTTAGGCGGTCTGAAAACCCGGACACCAGGGAAGGCCACCTATTCGAACTTACTTTTATTGTGAACACTTTGTAGATCGATTTATTAAAATTACTAGCTGTGCCCCGCGGTTTCACCCGCAACGCCCCCGTTCCCGCGGGAATTTATGGATTTTTATTCCTTATATAAACCTTGTCCTGACAATAAGGAACACATTTAAAAAATAATCATCTAATTTGGTGCAGTCGTTCTTAAGTTATGCGCTTAGCAACAGATTCAGCGATTCATTTTTATATTATAGATTAGTTGACATTTAATTTTTTTCCATTGATGTCATATTCATAGTGTATGTTTCATGTACCTTTTATGTTGTTTGAAAATTTCAGTGCGTTGTGATTGGTGGATTGAGCTCCACACAGCTCCGCTCCGCCAATGGAAAACCTTACTCAACCCATTCACAATACTATTACTTAAAACCTTTATTAAAACTCCACCAGATGTCACTACTGCACAACCTAATATCAATATAATCGATTAAAACACATACATGTATGATTACACACATCTTTAACGTGTGTAATCGACAGATTGCGTCGATTAATCTTACGATAAGGTACTCCTATATAGATTTGACCTACAAACAGTAGAAGTAATAAATGTTTTCATTAAGTTTAACACCTATTAGTTTTATGGCGAGTTATTATTTTATGATGTAAGTTTTGATTAATCTGTTACATTATTAGGTAGGTAGTTAAATAGGAATGGGCAGGGATTGACTTATTTTTGACGCGCAATATTATGTTGTACCCGTGCCCGAGGGAAAAGTGATGGAAAGCCTTTATGAATTTAATTCTTGAAAAAAAATCTTTTCGTTCAGGAATAGGTTTCATGGATGGGATAAGAATGGAATGAAATCCTTTTTTCTCTTCAGAAGAAATCATCTTTGGCTGGCAAATTGACCACATTAGATACAATTTTAAACCTCGTAAGAAAAACTTTCAATTTCACCAGCAAAAAATAATATATTCTCTACTTTGAACACATTTAAACGAACATCTCTTAAACATACGTATTATTAGGTACACTTGAAATGTAAATAATTGCGTAGTCAAGGTCTGAAACAAAAATTAGCACCATTTTCATAAATACATAAGAATGAACCAGTTAAAACAACGCTTATCTGAATACTAGAAGCGCCACGCGGGTTTACATGGGCTGTGCCAGTTCTCGTGGGAATTTCTAATAATAATTTTCCTCTTGAATCCAACATAAACGAGATTTATTCGAATCGGATTGGAAATTAGCGCATTCAAACAAACATCAAATCAAACCTTCAGATTTATATATTAGTATATAGATAGATTACCATATATGTAAAGTCGACAATAAAATTCTTATTACAACTAACATCAATTGTACTGAAGTGTATACTTAAGTACTTTGTCAAATTATTAAATTCTAAAATTCTAACTGACTATAAGTAGTATATAGTAGGAGTTTGAATATGACAAAGTTCTAAGTGTGTTCGGTATTCGGATGGGTCGACATTCTGAGGATACTCGTACTACATAATACACAAGTACCTTGTCATATTCAAACTTCTACAAAAACTATATACAATCAATAAACATTTTCGAGTTTACAATTGGACAAAGTACTACGAGTATAGTGCATATTGTAACAGAATGGAATATTTTGGTACCTTGACAGTTTCAAACATAATTATATACCTAGGTATAGATCTAAGATTCGTATCTAGATATTCTAGGTCATTTGATGTAGACGTTGAGTCAGTTAGTTTGACTTTGAAACCTATAACTTATTAAATAGAAGATTCAAATAAAACTAAGCGTTGCCACGGTTCAGGTGACAAGCGACGGCGATGACGAGCGACTCAGCGCTTCATAGGTCCGGTTTATAATGCCAATCGATTGACAATATTTAGGTATGTGAATAATGTAACTATTGATGCGATTGTCTTTTGACTAAGGTCCAAATTCACCGTTTTCATCTCGAACCACGATGAACTCAACTCGGTTTTAATGACTCAATTTTGAAGTTTTGGTCTTAGTTTATCTCGTGAACTTGGATTAAGCTGTATTGATCGAGATTAATGTAACGATGGCTAAAAATAGTTTAGATATTGGGGCTCTTGGAATCTATATCTAACCTATTTATAGTCTAGCTTAGTCTGGATCAATTCGAAAAGTTGGCATTAGCTCCCTTCTCTCTCTCTCCCTCTCCCCCTCTCTTTCCTCCCTCCTTTCCTCAATCAATTTGCCTTCGTTAACAGCGCCATCTTGTTTTTACTCTTGAGCTACCTAATTACTTAACAAACACAATCGTGGCTCATAAAATAATAACTACACAATAAAAGGCCCTTGAAATAATCCGTGACCAATCTCACAGTATAATACTCCAGCTAACCTTAATGTTTTTGTAAACACGATATCAATATTAACAGCGTCACTTGCGCAAGAGTCGAATGCTAACGAGACTAGCAACAAGGTTTTGAGAAAGGTGTTATCAAATTCGTTTTTATGAGGTGTTGAGGCAGTGTTATTAGGCAGTTTAGTTATATGAGTTAAGTTGATTGGGTGAAAGGACAAATTCTGGCGTTGGAGCGTTTAGACTGCCTAATACACTGCCATGGTCTAATAGAAGCAGTCAAGATCGACTAATGTTAACGAGCTTTATTAGTGACGAAGGTTAGGTGCCAAGAGTACAGTGAAAAACAAAATGAGACCTATGTACAATCCTTGTGGTACACCTAAACTTTATTTAATTTAATTTTATAACCCACAGCTAAGTAAAATCAATTAGCCAAACATTAAAATAACAAGTTTTACGACAACGCATTAATGTATTTATTAATTGACTTAAAAACTAAACAGATATAAGTTGTTAAGGTGACTTCAAAGTCGAAGCAATCAAATGGCTTGCATAAATCTAAATAATTATTAATTTGATCTTGTACTGGCGAACGTTATTAATTAAACCTTTCAGTCCTTGCTAGTTATTAAGGTTTACCTTTAACTAGCTTTGACCTGTCATTTATAGAGATAGGTCTTATTACAGAGACAGAAGAACTATTATACTTTTTCATTTACTGGGGTGCAAAGATGCAGCAAAACCGATTTTTCGAATGAACATTGAATACACTTCGCTTTTATTTTATAAGCAGCGCCCCGCGGTTTTACCCGCGTTGTGCCCGTTCCCGTGGGAATTTCGGGAATTTTTTTACATAAAAACCTTCCTCTTGAATCACTCTACCTATTACAAAATCCGTTGCGTAATTTTAAAGATTGAAGCATACAGACAAACAGAGAAACAAATACAAAAATAGCGACTTTGTTTTAAACAATGTAGTGACTAGCTGTTCCGTGTGGTAGTTCCACCCGCGAACCAATAGATGTCGCTAATGAGAACATTTTGTAGATCGCGCTTACGCTATTTTCTCACATTTAGTAAGGTCGTACAGTTTGTTGAGTAGGAAAAAAATCCTCTTTATAAAATTTGTATAGATAATCTTAGAACATAGCAATATATAGTTTGTTAAACATTGTCACAGCCGCAACGTGGTACATTTGCCCATTATTTATACCAACTTAACTTATTACAACTAGCAGAATTCGGAACTTTTCCCTTTATAATTTAATATAGTATAAGAAACTTAATTTGCGTCTGTAAGTTGGTGTAACACCACACAGGTGCAAAATCACCGGGTGTTCAGGACATCTGCTTTACAAAAACTTAACTTTGCAATCTGCTTTCGCCCAAAAGCTATATTTATTTTACTTGCTTTTGAAAACTGAACTTTATTACCATTAGTTAAGGTTTTTGTTTTTAAGCTTTTGATTGACTTTTGCTAGCGTGCTTTTTGAAAGCGAAATATGAACCTTATTGCCATTGATTAAGGTTTTATTGTTTTTAACTTTTTTGATTGTATGATTGGCGATATCAAAAGTTATGCTTCCGAGAAAGTTTTGGCACGCGTCAATGTCTTGTAAATGGAATTTGGTAATGGTGTCTTTTTGTTCATTCTTGTTAATGTTATACAAGGAATGAACGTTTGTGATGGATGGATGGATGAATGTGTATGTATTTCAAGCTAACGTTCATTATGAATGAAAAACACGGGTAGATTACAGCATATTCGGTTTAATACCTACGTTATTTGCTTACAGATCATAATAGACGTGAATATCATGGATTCGTCGCCGTCCAAATAACTTTAACAGACTGTTATTTGAGTAATGATACAATGCTTTGTATTTAACAGACATTTAACAGCGTAAGTAAGTATCTTCGAGTCCAACCCTGGTGAAAAATCGTAAACTTTTTAACCGACACATGTTACGAAAACCAACCGTTTGCAACAAGCCACTCTATATGTTACTACAATTTAACTACTTAAAGCGTTGATTACCCAAAGCGAGCACTAGCGTATCTATACTAATATTATAAAGCTGAAGAGTTTGTTTTGTTTGTTTGTTTGTTTGTTTGTTTGTTTGTTTGTTTGTTTGTTTGTTTGTTTAAACGCGCTAATCTCAGAAACTACTGAACCGATTTGAGTAATTCTTTCACTGTTAGATAGTCTATTTATCGAGGAAGGCTATAGGCTACATTTTATCCCGAAATTCCCACGGGAACGGGCACAACGCGGGTAAAACCGCGGGGCGCTGCTATCTTTAATAATATTTCGACTCATTGTTACAACCGGTAGCCTCTACTGTATTGATATGCTAATCTCTATCATTAGTATTCTCTATAGCCTGCGTATTTTCGGTAAATATTCCATTGTTTTGTTATTGTTAAAACTAATTCGTTTTTAAAACTATTAGTTCATGGTTTTCCGATCTATTGTTACTATTAGTAGTACTGTAACGAGACATTTACTTCAATCGTGTTTTCATTTAGTTTTTTTATCAGGTTTATTACTTTAAACTCATTGTAATAAATTGGTTGAAACGCACCTTCTTCTTTTCAGTCAGCCTTGATTTTAACCACCCCCTTACCCCCATTAAAAAGTGGGTAGTCTAAGTTGAACGTGTCCATGTCTCTTAACAAACTAGCTGTTTTTTTAAAAAGCCCGTTGGCACAGTGACATGTGAAAACGCTTACTGTGTCCGGGGTTATGGGTTCGATTCCCGCTCGGAGTACAATATGTGCAGTACGTGCTATAGTTGGCGACGACGTCTGGGTGTCAATTATATATTCTTACAATATTTGTGTATGTATATGTAATGGTATCTGTTAAATTAGTTAGATAGTTTATTTACTTATTTACTTGACAAACTATTATATACTGGTATTACAACAAACCATACACTCTAAGCAATTACCTCTCCGTTATACAGCATGTTACAGCAACAGACAGGGTATTAGTTTATATTGAGATCAGACGTCAACACAACCATTGTTTGTGAAAGTGCGCCGCTGTTTAATGGATCAGTTGACAGGTGTAATGTTGCGCCGCGGGTGCGCCGGCGCATGCTGCGGCGTTCAGGGCTGTCTGTTTTGTTGGATTTAATGAATTAGGTATTTGTAGATTGAATTTTGTTTCAATTAAAATATGCATAAAGTAGTAATATTAATGAAAGAATTTGGTGTTCTGTGGATCTTTTATAATATTCTACTTTGAAATAATAGTCTACTTAAGTCCCTTTATCCTCCTCATTGTACTGATATCTTCAGTGAGATGAGAGGCCTTTGCCCAGCAGTGGGACATTACAGGCTAATACTTATTGCTTAGGTCCCTTTATATTTAGCGTCCGTCTACGGGCCGCAGTACTGCGCAGTCATCCTGCACGGATGTTCTTATGTTTTTCATACAAAACGCACGTAGCAGGACGAGTAAAAACGCTTTATTAAATATATAAATAATAAATAAAAAATCATTTATTGCTTTTTAAATAAATCAAACACAGAATCACAATTTTAATAACATTAGAAAGAAAAAAAATATTAGAAAGAGCCCTTACAGTAATAAAACCATTCTACTATTGTTATTGTTATGCAAAAACATGAATACCTGGCAGAGTGTCCCAAAGTTAAAGCAATAAATTCGCAAAAAAGTTTTGAATACACTCATCCTTTTTCCTCCAAAAATATAAAAAGGTTCTTCTTAGTAAAACTTTTTGGACAGCCCTACACAAAGGAGGATACACACTTCAAATTGTTTACCATAAATTGTCACCTCTTTACTGAACATACTTATTTTAAGCCCCGTAATCTGTTGCTGTAACATTCTCCCTCTAGGGGGAAAAGTTTGTTATTCGATTACATAGTCCAGGGTTGTCGACAACTTGTAAACTTGTTAAGAAGTTTACTGGTAAAGTGGCGGCAAATGGAATTGTCCGTTTATACTTCAATTTTGGAAGACTTAATTGTCTTGTGTGATGGACTTAGAGCGAATTGCACTAGAAATCTTAAATCGATTTATGGTTCCGTGCGGAGGGCACGTTAAGCCGTCGGTCCCGGTTACTTTCTACGTACTCATTACATGAGCCATGTCAGAGGCCTTTGGCGGCTCAATAAACTCTGACACCAGGATTGGTCTGGTTGACCGACCACTCGAAGAAGACGAAGAAGAAGAAGCACTTAAATATGTTTAAAAAACAAATGACGTTCGTTTTAAATTGTGTTCTATTGGTGGAGGGTAAAATACAATTTCGAACGAACAGCTTTTCTTTCTGAAGCATATTTAAGGACTAAATAGACTTAAGTGTTTTTGTGCAATCCGCCCTTAGATTTTGAGTTGGTATAGTATGTTATTTTGCATTGACAGATAGAATCTAAGGATTTTAATATTAAGTTAAGATTCAGTTTTTCATATTTGTTTTTTATTTTTCAAAAGTATTATCTAACACATTTTTCTTACAAGAGTGAAAATTCAATCGATCAGGACTGAGTTATCCACCAAAGATAACTTCTCAACAACCAGGGTAAGTTACTACACACCAACTTACTTTAATCGCGATTTCAAACAGGGTTTAACGATTGTTTCATTTTAATATGTATTATATTACACATACGTTTCATTCGAAGGATATATTTAATTACAGGTTTTAAATTGCGTAAAAATGTAATAACTTAAAAATAACGATCCCACTCTTCATCACCTATAAAACATCTATACAGCTCTATAATGTACTTACCGTATTTTCAAAAATAACAAAGTATTATCAAAAATAGCCTATTTAATAATCAAGGTCATCACAAGCGGAGCAGATGTTTCAAGACAGGTGGTCGAAGAGATTGTCTTTTTATTCGCCCTGTATCACTATGTAGCACCAACCAACAGGTACAGACCAAATAAAATAGATAAGGCTGTGTCAACAGACACGTGACGCCGGTTTTAACCTGTCAGCACTTTAGTGAGGTGTAACTTGCTAGAATTTGGTAGAGTGAATTGTTAAGTGACGACGGTTTTGTATTAGGTGCATTTGATTGAGGTGTAATTTCGTTGTGAAATGTGTATATGAAACAAAGGGCTCAGGGTGTTATTTTGCGCACGTCTCTACTTTCAAGCGACTACAAAAACCAGAAGGACTGGAAGACTCCAGGTGGTTTTAAATTCATTTTTGTACATATATTTGTTAATTTTCACCATATCTTTTTTTGTAGAAAGAATTTTCGACTAAGATGCGTTCTGTTGACAAAGTCTTTCATACACATGAAAAACTTTGTTAACAGATGATCTAAATTCAAAAAAAGTTTGCAGTTATCATATATGTTTCTAATCCTTTCTTTCTAAAGTTATAGTTGTTAAAGGTTTTCAACTAGTCGGGTTTGTGCTTCAAAAAGTCTCATCTTGACATCTTAGCATCGCGTGGACTTTTTTATTAGGTCTGAGTGAACAGGTTTCAAGAATGCAGACGATTGGGAGTTAATTAATACACGGACGGGGGGAATGATATCCTGGGTTTTTATGCTCAGGGGTAAATGGCGACTGGGAAAAAGTGGGCTTTGGGCGGCCTAAAACGTTGACTAATTTGGAAAGAGGGGTGTTTTCTGCTGAATAAATTATCAAATACTCTTAATTAGGCAAGCGTGGTGATTACGCCTGAAACCTCCCCTCTTTTACGAAAAAACTACGGAACGGATTGGGGTGAAACTTTACAGTAATATAGGTTATACATCAGAATAACACATAGAATATATTTTATCCCGAAATTCCCGCGGGAACGGGTACAGCGCGGGTAACAATTCGATGCGCGGCTAGTTGTAATATAATACTAGTACTTAAAATGAGTCCAGTTAAACTATTTATCTGAAAGTCTGGTATCCATTCATTAACATCTTTCTTTTAACAATAAACAAGATGAAATGGGAATAACTTGTTTTTACCAGACTCTGTATAATATTAACCTGGATCCATAATTTAGGTCTCTATAGTAATCTAGACTTTTTCTATTTCCATTTGCCCATACAGTTGATTTGACGGTATAGAAAAGTTGTACCATAAAGAGTGATTCTTAATCCTCGACATCTGTTGGAAGATTGATCCGCGGTATGCATGTTCCTGTGGGAATTTTAGGATAAAAAAGCTTCCTTCTTTGGTACAGAATTCGGTAAAAATTTGCACCTCATGGTAGTTCTAGAAATGGATAGGTTTAAACGAATAAATTCGCTATATTATTAAAGTACCTAATATAAATAAATAAATAAATATACCCGGACAAATTCACACACGGTTAATTAAACCCAAAGTAAGCTCTAAGCTTGTGTTATTAGATTCCTAATTCACTGATACTAATTCTTTTACATACACAAATACTTAAGATTATATAATATATCACTCAATTGTATCGTAGCATACAGTATAGTATAGCATGGGTCTGGTGGACAGGTAGTACTAGTAAACTAACTAAAGATTGGCTTAAAACTGTAATATATGTATAGCTTAGACTAGTTTAAATATTGCTTCAGTGGTTTACTCGAGAAAGTGCAACAGACAGAATTACTTTCGCATTCATATCGTAAGTATGACAGACAGATAGACATCTAATAGAATAAACATACTAATAGAATTAAGATGAAGAGTTCCATTTTTGTTTTTCGTTTGTTGGTGTTAATCTATAGAACTTCCAATCCGATTCGAATATTTCTTTTTGTAATGAATAGCTACATTCAACGGGACGGTTATAGGCTATTTTTCATCCCGAAATTCTTACGGGATCGAGCGTGACGCGGGTAAAACCGCGAGGCACTGCTAGTATCTTAATATTAGTAGTTAGTAACAATCACTAACCGTAGAAAGTATTAGACCAAGGTTGACTTTCATACGTAAACAAAACACTTTCATAAAGAACAGTTTATGTTCTGATACACTTTCTTAATATGTATTACTTAGATTGTATCTATATAAGTAAACAAACTCGAGTGAGTTGGTGGCCAACCTTTGTGTCAGAGTTTTAAGACCACCTCAAGCCCACCGACATGGTCTAATTGAAACAACCGGCATCGATAATTTAACTTGCAATCCGAAGCACGGTAGCGCTCAGAAAAAAATGTAACTATCGATGCTAAAGGCCTCTGATATGGTCTGACGGTAGATACTAGGGACCGACAATTTTACGTGCGTCCGAACCACAAAAAAAAAGTTTCCGACTCATATCGGACCATTCTAACGATTGAAACAATCGGGAGCGAAAATTGTACGTGCCTCCGAAGCACGGTATTGCTTGAGAGAAATGTAACGATTGATCCTAAATGCCTCTGATATTACTGACTAGGCTGACGGTAGACACAACCGCGTGAAGAACCTCCTGCGTATGACGAAAACGACGGTCAATTACACTTTCCAGACACTTTTTAGTATGCCACTACGCGGTGCAGGTCATGACAATTTTTAAAGAAAAACACAAAATTTAATATTCACAGCACTCTGTGGTCTAGTACGTGCCTCCAAAGCACGAAGAAATGCCACTATCGGCCACCCATCCACGTAGGGGCGAGCTGCACGTTGCTAACAATAGCATTGAACTAACATCGCTTAGTCAAGCTACGCCACGAGCGCTATTCAATAAAATAAATGAAGTATTTATAGCGTTTTTAAATCGCTAATCGCTCTCATCAATATAACAAACCTCTAATAATCAAATGATATGTCATCTCTATCATGATAAACTGCATTTGAATCACGTACAGTGTGATAATGGCGGTGGACATTTTGATAAGGTTCGAGAGGATAGACTGATGGATGGTAAGAGAAAAAATGTGTATCTATCTAGGTAGGACGACTATAATACTAGAAAAGACAGGTTTTACTTTTTAATCTAGGTTTTTTGTGAGAACCTTTTAAAAGTTGGTGGAAATTAGATAATTTTCAATACCACACCGACAAACTTACAAACGTTTTTTTATATATTAGATATAACTTATAAGTTTTCCATATTTCCTGTCCGTAACATGATATTTTCGTCGCTTCCTGCTTCTAAATTCCCATCAAAGATAGTCGTTCATTTCCTTTTGATTTCCTCAAAACATGATAACAGGCGGTCCACGAAATTAGTGACCAATTTAGTACTCTGTCATATTATAAGGTTTGAAAAATCCCATTGACATGTCTGCGTTGTCAAAGAAGTTTGAATTTGACAAGGTTCCAAGCCTTGAGCATTTTTTTCGTCCGGTTTTTTTCAGCCTTGGACCAATCGAACCATGTCGATGTAGTCTTATGCCTTTATTAATAACAATATAAAGTTTAAATTACCTTAGCAATATTTATATCAAAGAATTTTCACCGCTTCACCGCAAAGTGTAGTAAAAAATAATCTGGCATTATAATTTAAGTAGGAATTTGCTCCTAAACACTATTAACTTATGGTACAAAATTGATTGACGTACATAGTTATGAAATATATTTTGGTAACTGTTTATTTCAATAAGTTTTCTTAATAAAACTTGAACAAAACATAACAATACTACCTACTTACTTCACTGTTGATAACAGTTATGTAACTGATGATAACGTTCCACAGTTTTCATATATTTTCGTCGTAAAGGTTTCTTACATAACATACATAACAAAGCATGTTTGTGTTAGTACTATTTATAGTAACGAAAAAAATATTTTTTGGAGGTATTTTTCATATCTTCAATTTATTGAGCGAGTTATTAAGCTGTGAGTCGCGTCACAAAGTCATCTATACTACAAGTATCTATAGTACTAATTTTATAAAGAGGTAAAAATTGTGCATAATTTTGTTTGTTTGCATGTTCGGGCTAATCTAAAAAACTACAAATCCGATTTGAACAATTATTTTTGTAATAGATAGCCACATTCAACATGAAGGTTTTAAGCTATTTTTTATCCCGAAATTCCTACGGGAACGGGCATAACGCGGGCGAAATTGCGGGGCCCTGCTAGTCTTTTTTATGTAGCTGGCCAACAACTCTAGTAGAATCTACTGTTCCCGCGAAAACCTATATTACTGTAAAGATTCATCCAAATCCGTTCAGTAGTTTTTGCGTGAAACATCCTCACAAAGGCATTTATAATAATAGTCGGATAAAAAACACTTAATTTAACAGTAAAAACCATTAAAGTAAATGAACGTATTAATACACTACCAATAATAAAACTTTACTATATCCACATTTAAATTCTAAATTGTCACGACCCTCATCACAAGAGATTACTATAAAAACTTCGTTAATCTCTGTCCGTAAACAATACAAAAACTACAACTACACCTGTTTCTGCGTCAACAACATTATAAATATTTGTTTAGGTTCTAGCAGTGATGGGCTTTAACTATATTTTATATCGATATTTTGAACCCATGAACATACATGTATGTTCGAGGGAATTATAATAATTTTCATCCCAAAATTCCTACGGGCACACAACGTGGGTAAACGCGAGGCGCTAGTTAGTGAAATAAAATAGATTTAAGCTATCGTTAGTCGATAAATAAGCGCATTTACAATCTAACTGCATATTAGCGCAAATCCATAGCCGGATCATTACAGCAGGTTCATTAGGTCGGTTAGTTAGTGCACAGTGCTTCGAGGTACTAACATTCTACCTAATTTAGGACTTGCCGGCGGTTAATTATAATTTGGAGGTATATTCAGGAAGTAATGATCTCTATTTTTTCGTTGCTAATTTGGTTATTATGTAACACTAGCCGCGCCCCGCCGTTTTGACCCACGTTGTACCCGTTCCCGCGGGAATTTCTAGATAAAATGTATCCCATATGTTATTCTGATGTATAACCTATATTACTGTAAAGTTTCATCCAAATCCGTTCAGTAATTTTTGCCTGAAAGAGCAACAAACATACATCCTCACAAACTTTCGCATTTATAATATTATAGTAGGATAGGATGAAAAATACTTTTGTACTAACGCCTAATCCTCCTCACTGTACTGATATCTTCAGTGGGATGAGAGGCCTTTGCCCAGCAGTGGGACATTACAGGCTAATATTTACTTACATACATACTATATACACCATGTGAGACACATAGCCAAGAAGAGAGAGAGAGAGGGAGAGAATGTTCGTAGTTATTCTTGGGCGTGTTAATAACAGAGTTATGAAACTTCGGTGTCAAAGTTCTATACGGTAGTTACGAATAAGCCATTATATTAGGATGAGTCATCTGTAATAAAAATACTTAAACGTGTATAAATCTGCAATAAATATTCAAGTCACAGGTCAAAGCTACTTATTTCTTAATTTAGTAGCGTTTTAAGTGTGAAAAACCGAAAATTTGACAATAAAATTATCATAATGACATAGTTTTTTAGGCAACTATTTTTTGGTAACAATAAGAATATTTTTATTTAATAATATTATACTATTGTAATATTTTGAATTTATATGTTTCAATATGGTTTCTATTATACTTAATAGTTATTATTAAAATACGATAAAATAACAAAAAAGACGTGTGGCACTCGGGGACTGCCGCGGTAAAGCTATTGCATAGTTATTTTTTCTATCACTAGATGGCGTTAGTGGGGAGCGTGAGGTTTTTTCGTTACGGAATTTCTGGATTCGGTCCCCGCGCTCAAGGCCCGCAATAGAAGCTATGCAATAGCTTAAAATTATCGATATCGATAAAAACAATTTTCAACTCTATGCCTTTGATTTAAGTGCTCTACATTTTTGCAAAACTGAAGAATTCAGAAGTTTCTCAGAAACTTTGATTTTTGTATTTTGATAAGCTTTAATTAGAGGTCACGAAGGTTACATGCTTTACTTTTCTGTTGCTTTTTGCAGGATTATAAACTTTAGCCGTATAAGTATAAGGATGTAATTTGTTTAGATGTTTATTTAGGGTAATACCGGATGTAAGTTTTTGAACTTTGAATGGCTTTTTGCGGGCGGTAAAACAATGTTTGCATCTAATCTTGTCATATGTCTTGGTACTAAGATAACGAATGTGTTAAGATAGGTATGAAAACTTTTAAAAAATTCTCAGGTTTGATGGAGGCCCATACATTTTGTTGTCTGGAAAGAAAGTAAGTAAGTATTAGCCTGTAATGTCCCACTTGTTGGGCAAAGGCCTCTCGTCTCACTGAAGATATCAGTACAGTGAGGAGGTTTCGTAATCACCACGCTTGCCTACTGCGGGTTGGTGATCTAAAACCCGAGCCATGTTTGAAAAGTAGGAAACATGTTTTCGCTCGACCTGGGAATTGAACCCGGAACCTCAGTCTTGGCAGGCGAGTGCACATACCACTAGACCACCGAGGCGTTAAAGGAGGCTGGAAAGAAAATGTTATTTTTATGATATTAGTATACATTCTAATGACTACCAAATTAAACCTTAGATTCAAAGCAAATTAAACCTTTGGACTCATTTAGTTTCACATTGAATACATTTCTTAAAGAAAATACTTTTCCCAAACTAAAACTCGAATCATTTTCAGTATGTTATAAGTACTATTTTCCAATAATTTCCCGCTAGCAGAGCTATCAATAAGCTTTCATCCATCATTTGAAGCAGACATTCCGAAGAAGCTCTCTTGAACATACTTTACCAAACAAAGACATCTTTCGAACAAGGTCTTTGCACTAAGACTTTCAAGAGGATCTACTCTCTCCGTCCCACAACCATGAACACATATTTATCCGTCTCTTTCTAAATCGTGACGGATCTAAATAATCTTAATAGTCGTGTGAAATCGAGTAACTATTAGATTTTATTGAGAGTATAATTTTAATGTGTTCATATAATTTTATTTGATAGGGTTTTAATGTATTTGGAAATAAAATAGTATTTTAAATGGTCGATTAAAGAGTTTTTAGTATTTAGAATTTTAGAGACCCATGTTTAATTCGTTTAATTAACTTGATATACGGTCTATTGTATAAATGACTAGCAGCGCCCCGCGGTTTTAGCCGCGTTGTGCCCGTTCCCATGGGAATTCCGGGATGAAAACAGCCTATAACCTTCCCGTTGAATGTGGCTATCAATTACAAAAATATTTTTTTTAATCGGACCAGTAGTAGTGCCCGAGATTACCTGGAACATACATACAAACAAACAAACTTACAAATTTCACCTCTTTATAATATTAGTATAGACAAATACAGGTTGTTTTAGCAGGTTCAAAATTCAGGTGTTCAGTAAGCGTCGTTAACATTGACCGAGTGCGAAAAGTAAGAAATTATTTAGTACGTAAGTTTAAGTAGGTTAGTGGCTGGTGCTGGCCCTGGTGGCGGAGATCTTAGATCGCCTAAAGGCCTCCGATATAATCTAACGAAAAATAAGACATTCTGAAGACAATTAAGCAGTGAGCATTACAGACAGAAAAGTCTCGCAGACAAACATTCTGTCTTCATCTTATAAAGTAAAGTAAAGTATTAGCCAGCAATGTCCCACTGCTGGGCAAAGGCCTCTCATCCCACTGAAGTTATCAGTACAGTGAGGAAGATTAGGCATAATCACCACGCTTGCCAAATGCGGGTTGGTGATCTCAAACTCGAGCCATGTTTGAAAAGGAAACATGTTTTCGCTCGACCCAGGAATCGAACCCGGGACCTCAGTCTTGGCAGGCGAGCGCACGTACCACTAGACCATCGAGGCGGCTTGATCTTATATTCCGAAGAAAGTCGTTATTTTTGTTTTAATAGACAAGAAAACTGTCTAACTACAGCCTAGACTAGTGTGCTCGGTCTCTTAATTTCTATTTATAACCAACAAAGCGATCACACCTTAGATTCTCAAAAGCTGATGTCAGAGTTTTCTCAGTAATTCTATTTCTGTCAGTGAGTAGGCAACGTACAGATAAGACGCTACGTTTACGTGTAACGAACGTCAAATGAATGTCGAGTTGTTTTTGCAGTTTGATTGAGATAGATAGGTTTTAGATAACAACTGATAATATAAAGTAGGTAAATGTAATGGCGGATGTGCTTAAAAAATGACGGAAAAGTCTATTTCATAGTCTATTTATTTTTGACTGAACGATGTTAGCTTATTGCGATTGCGACGTGCAGGTCGACCCCTACTTAGATGGATTGCTGATAGTGGCATTTCTATCTGAGCATGCTTCGGATAGCACGTTAAATTGTCAGTCCCGTTTGTTTTAACCGTCAGACTATGTCAGAGGTCTATAGGCAGTATAAAATCTCCGATGGTTGGCAACTAACACGTTGAGTGCCACATATATCACTAAAGATGGGTAATAAATAATATTTTTTCACCTTGGCAGCTGCCAAAAAACGTGTTAACCTACTTAAACTTTTTTTACTTTAACTTATAAACTCAGTTCACCTATACGACACCTACCTATTCGAGACAATGACATAAAGAGTTTTGGGTAAACAAAATCATTAACGTGAACTATTCAAATTCCCAATTAGGCACATCAAAAGACCACATCGCCCCTGTAACTGCAATAAGGATGTTAACACACAACTTTCATTTTTAAGTTCTCAAGGAAGCTAAATGAAATAATACTGACGTCATACGACCGAAAACGATTAAAACAAAACTATAAAATACCACTTTTGGCTCCTACACCTACATTGAACAAGAAATATTAATAACTGTCTTGTTATTGATATTTCTTGTTTAAGTTGCTTGTTTTTAAATTTAAGTTTATACCGAAAACCTTCAACAAAATAACTGCACACTAGTAAGGATCAACACTGCGTTAAGCGTGCGCCCGGCGCGTGCGCACGCGGCGGGCGCACGCGTCGTTTCACTTTTGTATGACACCGCACGCGACGGGCGCCCGCGACTGTTCACTTTTGTATTGAACCGCGGCCCTTACATAAACAGAAAGCACACTGATTTGCTATTCCCTAAAGATTTATTTTTCTAACAGAGTATCTATTCTGTATTTATATCTCATCCCTGCGTGACAATTTATAAAGGTGTCAAGAGCGGGTTTATTTTGAGCCGCTGTGATCTGAGTTGCACAATTAATGATGGATTAATATCTTTACTGATGTATTTGTGTTTTTAAACTACGCGTATAGAGAGCGTTTATTCGGTGTTTTAGAAGATAATCGTACTCAAAGCCTGACATGATATTTTTTTATAATACACCTGGACAAATTCACACACGGTTAATTAGACCCAAATTAAGCTCTATGCTTGTATTATAGAATCTAACTCACTGATAATATTACGTATACATACACAAATACTTAATAAGAATATATAATTGACACACAGACGTCGTCGCCAACAACTATGTCTTCACACATTGTTGACTCCGGGCGGGAATCGAACTCACAACCCCCAACACAGTAAGCGCTCTCACTGCCATTGTGCCAACGGGCTTGCCAAATATTAATATAACTGATTTTAACATGTAATGTATGAAAAGCAGCGCCCCGCGGTTTTACCGTAGCGCCCGTCCCCGTAGGTATTTCGGGATGAGAAAAAACCCTAAAACCTCCCCGTTGAATGTGGCTATCCATTACAAAAATAATTATTCTAATCGGATTAGTAGTTTCTGAGATTAACGCGTGCAAACAAACAAACCCTTCAGCATTATTATATTAGTATCTATAGATTGCATCAATTAGTTAATTGTTGATTTAATTGACGTCTCTAATTACGAAATAGGCATTGTATGAAGATGAGCGACGTTTGTTGATCGAAGTATAATATTTGCCTGTACTATCCCACTGCTGGGCAAAGGCCTCTCATCTCACTGAAGATATCAGTACAGTGAGGAGGATTGAATCAGGATGATGATCGAAGTTAATAGTTAATAGTAACCGTCGGTCCCGGTTACTCTCTACGGATAGTAGTCGTCACTTGAGCCATGTCAGAGGCCTTTGGCGGCTCTATAACTCTGACACCAGGATTGGTCAGGTTGACCATCCACTCGATGAAGAAGAAGATCGAAGTTAATAGGCACAATTTCGCAGTAGGCGAACGCCAGTGTCATTGGGGCATTATTTAGAAAATTATACTTGACGTATCTTATAACTTATTTGTGAATGCAAGTAACCAAACGAAAACCAGCGTTAAAATATTTTGGATTCCTGTCTTACTAAACCAGATTAGAATCTTAAAATAGCCTGTTAAAAATATTTCTTTGTCTATAAAACTGATTTATTCCTCACTAAATTAAAACAAGACATTTTAAACGATTATCGCAGTAATAAATATAAAATGACCAATGTTGTTTACCTATAATACATTATTAATAATGTCTAGGTCTTAAATAAGCACTAATGTTGTCTAGATTACCTTGAACACTAGGAAATAACATTTTATAGTAATTTATTATTCTGGCGCAAGTTGTTTTGCTTTCGAGAATTTATTCAATTATTTAGACTAGTTGTTGCCGACGACTTTGGCTGTGATCTAGAATTATAAAATCATTTAAATGGTACGCGTTTTTTATTAAATATAGGTAGGTACGTTAAATTGTCGGTCCCTGTTGTTTTAATCGTCAAACTATGTCGGAGGATTGGGTGTCAATACTAATATTATAAAGAGGTATATTTTTGAAGAGCTAATCTCGTGTATTAATCGTCAGATTTGCATAATTCTTTGTGTAATAGATAGCCACATTCAACGGGAAGGTTATAGGCTATTTTCCATCCCGAAATTCCCACAGAACGGGCACAATGCGGGTAAAACCACAGGGTGAAGCTAGTTATAAATAATTATATTCTTAATTTACATTATACCCTTCACTGTTAAACAAACACGTGCCTAAAAACTATTGATTATTATAATCGACTTTTTGCTAACTTATCGATTATGCAAATCAGTAAACATATCAATCATAATTAATTTACTGTACAAATAATAATTAATTGAGGTTACTTGTCAAAAAGCTCAACCAGATTTGATTACATTTTTATTAATTGATAAGTTGGCATATATCGAGTAAGGTTCTGAGCATGTGTTCCGCAATAGTTGCTCAACTTTTAATTGTAGCTAGCTGTTATCTCACCGGTACCGGTACCGGAACCGACAATTAAACGTGCTACCGAAGCAGTGTTCTTACACACAATGTCACAATCCCAAGAATGGAATTGCACGTCGCTTAACAATCGCAATGACTTAACTTACTTGTTACTTACTAATCGCTTAGTTAAACTACTAACTAGGTACCTACTTAACAATATTTCTCTCACATAACCAAGAATAGCTTATCAAAATTTCAGAAGGGTTACTGAAAGCCCGAAAGCTGTCAGCTTCAGGGAATATGGCTAAACTTTTAAGAGGGGCGACGGACTTTAAGTTGCTGTGAATAAAAGTGCTTCGTAAATAAGTTGGGTTAAGTCTGAAGGTATAGAAATGGAGGTTGTGTTGGGATATGGGTATGTGAGTTATTTTTGAAAAAAGTGACGTATTATGGAATCTCATGGATAAATAATTGGCACATATTGTTGAATCGCGGCTGGAATCGAACCCAACGCAACTCCTGACAAAGAAAGCCCTCTCACATGCCACTGTGCCAAGTTGTAGTTTGAAACCTAACCATGTATCACCAAGGCGCAGGGTGGGTTAAAAATATACATAACATTATTAATGGTCGGCGCTAGACTGCGACGTTGATCGTGGAATTAGGGTTTACCCTAAGTCATTTTTTTCATGTAAATTGTTACCTACATTTTTATTCTATAAGAATTCTAAAAAGTACACACTGTCAGATAGACTAGTCTTTCATGTGTTGACACCTTAACCTTAAAATCTTCCTTACATGATAATCTTGTTGATAATAAATATAAAATGCTACTGACCTGCAACCGGCGATAGTTTCCGGACGACGCACCATCGCGACTTCCACTGCAAAAGAAGAAATAACTCGTTAAAGTTTGCAGAAACAAATATTTGATTTGCCTTAATAGTAAATACACATTAACTATGTAAATAGTACATACTAATACTATAAATAAATATTATAATATACGAGATTTCTCACAACGAAAGCAAAGTAAATAAACTGAACTTAAATAGATTCGACATCCGACAAGTTTGATCTTAGATCCTGGATCTAAGACGAGGAGCAGTTTTCATAATCACAGATCTACACTAGACGATCCATTTTGGATCGTACCATCCGTGATTCAGAGGTTTTTTATGTTTAATTTCTTCATCTATTCTCTTTTCTTCCTATATTAAAATACTAGCCGCGCTCCGCGGCGAATCTGCGTTTTACCCGCGTTCCCGCAGGATTTTCGGGATAACATGTATCTCATGTGTTATTCTGATGTATAACCTACATTACTGTAGTTTCATCCAAATCCGTTCAGTTTGTCGTGAAAGAGTAACAAACTCACAAACTTTCGCATTTATAATATTAGTAGGAATAGGATAGTCTTAAGAGAAAAACGAAGACAAACCATTTTCGGCAGGCTTTGACGATCAACTTAGCCCTACAGACGATCCAACGTACTCCGATCGCGCGAAACAATTACTCACTCATAGTGATGTAAAAAAATGCGCTGCGAAGCGCTCTGGATCGTCTGGAGTAAATCTTATTGGTACACGATAGATCGTCTGGTGTGGATCCGGCTTATATGAAATATCGTCTAGTGTAAACATGGGCAATATTTTATTAAGTGTCAGAGACTTACGAAGGTCACAGTTTACTTCAGAAAGTTGAACAATCTCAACGGTTCTTAACATTCACTCAATGCATAACTACTCCACAGTACAACTCTTAGTTAACCTGTGGCAAGTTTGCAAGTTGTTTGTACACTATTAACATAACAAAGCTGATGGTTTAATTTTTTGTTTGTTTAAACACCTCCTGACTGTACTGATGTCTTCAGTGAGATGAGAGGGCTTTGCCCAGCTGTGGGACATTACAGGCTAATACTTTACTTTACTTTAAACACGCTAATCTCACGAACTACCAATCCGATTCGAATAATAATTATTTTTGTATCGGAAAGCCACATTCAAGGAGGTAACTTTATAAACCGAAATTCCTACGGGAACGAGCACACGAACATTTTCGCGCGGTTTGCAGCAATTTTAATCACGTTGAGACACTTCGCCACAATAGTAGCTCGTTCGTAATCTGTGTCTGTCCGCGCAACCAAGTTGTTTGTAGAGTTAGTTGCGATGCGAGGTTGCCGCGTCGGCACTGCGCAGTCTGTCGACGTTGTGTGGTTAGTCGTAATTGCCTCCAATTACTAGGGTGGCTGTGAATTTGGGAAATAGGCGACTTTTTGGTCTTCAGCCTTATTATATATTTCAATAAGACCGTAGACCAAATGTCTCCTATAATAAATGTATTTTCTTCTTCTTCTTAAGAAGAATGTATTTTGGATAGGCTGAGAATGTTTTTTTGCAGGCGATTTTTCGTAAGGCTGATTTTTTTATTTCATAGCAAGTGGTTTTTTATCTAGCTACAAAAAGGTAGCACGGATTGATTGGTTGGTATAAACTGTTAAGCTACTTATATTAAATTTACTTATAGCAAAAAATATGTCTGCTTGATGGCCATCATAAATTAAAAACTTTCAAGTTTGTTGTGGTACCTACTTTTTTTTACAAAATGTACCTACCCTATGGCAACATTTCAAAAAATTGCTACTGATTATAAGCTGCTCTTGTAATACAGGAAAGCCTACTTCACACAACAGATTTAAGTTTGTCTACAATAATATGTCCAAAAACTTACTAGATACATACCTCGACCTATTACAATGTTCATCAAATATTGTCAACAAAAATATCCCAAAACTCACTAATACACGGTCACCCTACGTTACCAGCAACAATTGAGTTGCGCAGAGGTGGCGCTACTTTAGCGACCTCATTCGCCGCCATCTTTCTTTAGTTGCCTCGTATGTGCTAGCCGGATTGCACGTTATCACGGACAACAAAAGTTGCTTTTTCGACTAAATTTCTTCATATTTAAGTGATTTTTCAGTATTTTTTTGCGATATTTCGTGTGTTAAACCTACAAATGATGGCTAGATACACGTATATTGACACCCATTCGTTGATAGCAGCTGTCAAAGTCCGTCCCGGTTTGTATGACAGGAACAATCCACAGTACTCGTGTATGAAACATAGAGATCTATGGCTGGATGTGTTAAAGGAATTGGTGTCTAATTGGGAAGAACTTAAGTCACATGATCGAGTGAGATACGGTTTGTAAACATTGTTTGGTCCAAGTTTAATGTATACTAATATATCCGCTGAAAAGTTTGTTCTGTTTGAACGTTTTTATCTTTGAAACTACCTGTCGGATTTGAATAATTATTTTTGTATTGGATAGCTTCATTCAAGAGCAAGGTTACAATAACTTTCTATCCCGATATTCCTAAGGGAACGGGTGATGTTAGAATAACCTTATCATAACAAACGTACCATAGCAATGTATCAAAGGATATCTCTGGTGAAAAGGGAGGTAACGGTCCTTCCGCGAAGGGAAAATCAATCTTATTACAAATCTACATAGGTAATTATAATCAAAAGGTACTAGGTATCAATCTTTATAGTAAAGCTAAACTTGAGTTTGTTTTTTTGGTAGTTTGAATGCGTTTATCTCGGAAACTACTAATCCGATTTGAATAATTCTTTTTGTAATGGATAGCCACATTCAACAGGAAGGTTATAAGCTATTTTCTATCCCGGATACAACGCGGGTAATACCGCGGGGCGCTGCTAGTAAGTATAATAAAACTAGCATATACTCGTACTAGCGTTGTGTAAAAACTATTAAAGTTAGAAGTTTCTGAGATTACCGCGTTCAAACAAACAAACAAAATTTAACACTTCAGCTTTATTATATTAGTCCCTATAGTATTAGTCTGTACTGTCCCACAGCTGGGCAAAGTCCTCTCATCTTACCGAAAATAACCCTTATTAGTATCTTCAACTGTCTTTTTAATTTCATGTACATCAAACAGACAAGACATTAGGCCAACGGATATTTAGAACTTGTCCTACGATGTCTGATTTGACATGGGTCCGAGCCTCGAACCCAAACCCTCTAGTTTGTTCGGGTTAAGCGATTATTGCTACAAACTTTAGTTGCTCCATTTTCAACTAGTTACACTTAATGGATGACTTGTTAGACAGTTTGACTGATTGCGGTTGTAAAAGAAGGGTTTTGTGTTTTGGTTGTTTAAACTTTTGAAAATTAGGATTTTGTATTTAGTAATGGTCAAAGTTGTCTTAGTTAATGTTGAGACGTTTTAATTTAGTAGAATTTTCCATAGGGGGTTAAACTTTATTATTTCCAATGCTAAGGTAGCATGTACTAAAAAACTAAATTAGTACCTACACTTGCTGTCACACTTAGAGACGTCCATTAAATCGACATTTAACTAATTTACGTAACTTTTCGTACATTACAAGTCAAAATCACTCGTTAAATCTCTACTAAGGAAGCATTTGAAGTCTCTGAGTACGAGCATTATAAAAAAATTCAGTCATGAGTGACATTGAGGTAGAGGTCAATAGTCTTTAGTAAGTTAATTAAGTTTGTCGTTAACTCTATCAATGTAAACGCTGCCTAACCATCAAAAATCATCTTCTATCTACATTCCCAAATCTAAATACAAAACCTACACATCTTTAACCCACATTATCTGATTCTTACTCAAAAATGAATTAACCTTTTATTTACTAACAGGTCACGAAGTAAGAAGACGATGGAAGAACCTCAGAACTTGTTTCACCAGAGAAATAGTGCAACAGATGCAAGAGAAATCGAACCGCGAAAAGAATATAGAGAACAAGCCAAGAAAAGTCTACGGCTACTTCAAAGACATGATGTTCCTACTTCCTCATACAAGCATTACCGGTGCTGCCGATTTTGAGTTCCAGCTGAGCAACTACTTCGGAGCCGACGAAGATAACGACTCAGAAACATCATCATCAAGCCCAAAACAGAAACACAAGAAGATGAAAACTGAAGTAGTCTTCGAGGAAATCCCGGAAATTCCTGTAGTCAATGGTGTAGACGAAGACCCAATAGAATCTTCTTCAATCCCTAGAATTTTTGCCAATTCTAGCAGCAGCCATCTTGATCTAGACTTCCAAAGAGAAGAAGATGATGATAAACAGTTTCTCTTGTCTCTGGTGCCTAGTTTTAGAAAGTTGTCTGATAAACAAAAGTTTGACGCCAAAATTGAAATTTTGAAGGTTATGAAGAATATTACGTTTAGTCAAAGTGATGATAACTAGTATAAGGTAGTTTTTTTAATGTATTGTTGATAGTTTTTAATAATAGTAGTGCCTCTCGGGTTTGTCTGCATTTCGAGGATTCTCGGGAAAAAGTCTGATGAAAATGGGTAAAAGATGCTTATGCTACTGTTAATCTAGGTGGTCAATTCTGGTCCATTTATAATTTCCTATTTGATTCTCTGGTAGTTTAACATATTGGTATTCTTACATTTAAACTCGCAAGTACCTACTCAATTCACCTAAATGAATCCGAACTTAGAACAACTATCAAACTGCTATATTATCGAGATTCAATCGAGACCCAATTGGCACTTAATTTATTTACCAAAATTGACTTCCTAGTATAAACAGTAGCCTATGTAATTTTCTAATCTTTTTACCATCTTCATACAAAATTGCTGTGCGATTTAGCTTTAAAAGCGAAACACAGACCGACCGAAAAACTTTCGCATTTATAATATTTATTTATATTGCCTGCAGGTCGGGCGCTACAGACCTATAGTGGCATTTCTATTTCCTGAGCGCTACCGTGCTTTCTGTCTCGATTGTGTCAATCTTAGCACGTTGGAGGTCTTGAAACGGTATAAAAACTGCCGACACCAGGTTGGCCACTTCCCTACTCGAACTTATTGACTTTTAACTCTGTATTCAAGTTTTTATGTGTTTTCTACACTATTATTCTTTCCAAAACTTACGACACTTATCAAAACAATGTTTTTTATAGTTATCGTTATTTTATATAACGGCTTTCTCGGTTGAAGTTACGTTACAGTTTTTGTCGTTGTTATTTAGGTCATCTTTGACACGATCGTTTCGTGTCAAAGATAATCTTATTAACATTATAATTATTTGATTAAACGTTGGCATTGTTATGTATTTGGTATTTCTATTTTTAAAATAAAGGTTTGTCTAGACGAGACACTTTGCCGCGGAGGACAAAAGTTTGTTGAAAATGTCAAACCTAAGGGCGACATTCAGTATTGTAGGTGCTTTGTTTTGATACAACTTGGATCTTATTTAACGAAGTCTTCTCGTGAAATGACTCTCGTTTATGCAAGCCTTAGTTAGATACTTTTGTACCTAAATAAAGAAGTTTATTTCAGTTATTTATAACCTAAGTATAAAATATTACTAATTGAAAGAAGTATTAATTTTATAATAAACTGAGAAAAGTATGTTCAGTATTTTATTAACCACCTAGATCTAGATTTTAACTTAAGCTCAAGACATGCTGACCAGTGTGACACATTACTACAAATGCGACGAAACAACGGCAAACAAGCCGCACACTGTCCACACCCGCACTATTATACGTGTCTTGATGCGAGCTGCGAGCTGGCGAGTTCAATAAATAGAAAACTTCTTTCACAGACTTCTTTTTAATTCCTTAGTCGCCCGTTCAGTGCTTGTAAAGTATCTAATTTGACACTTAACTAGTCAGCACTATTGTGGCATTATGGTGTTTTGATTAAACGATGTAAACTCATCTCGATTATTCAGCAACATGCAGCTAAACCAATTTGGATGGGTGGATAGTGGCATTTCTGTATGAGCGCTAGCGTGCTTCGGATGGCACGTTAAATTGTCGTTTCAGGTTGTTTCTATCATAACACCTTGTAAAACCTTAGGGCAGTTAAATGCTCCGACACCAGGGTTGGTCACTAACCAAGTCGAAGTTACTTTTAGCTAATTGAAGTTAATTTACAAGTTGAGTTTCAGCGTAACAAAAAGCCATTTTAATTTAAAATTCCACTTCAATTTACAGTCAGAGTTTTATAATTTCAAGTATTTTGAAACGAGATGCCAATATTTGTATAATTCCGATCAAACGGAAATATTTGCAAAACGAGCGGGTTTTAATTAACCGATTCGAAGTAGAAAGTGGAGTCTGATTTTTAAACTGTAGTAAGTAATACATATTTTTCTGTAGCCTTTATTATTTGATCTTCGTTTCTCGAGTTGGCTCGACAAGTTTTAATGAGTTTTTGGTGACAGAACTATGGTACACTAGCCGCGCCCCGCGGTGTAACCCACGTTGTACACGTTCCCGCGGGAATTTCAGGATAAAGGTTATACCATGTGTTTTTCTGATGTATAACATATAGCAGCGCCCCCCGGTTTTACCCGCGTTGTGTGCATTCCTGTGGGAATTTCGGGTTGAAAAATAGCCTATGTTACTCGTGGATAATGTAGCTTTCGAATGGTGAAAGAATTTTTAAAAACGGTCCAGTAGTTTTTGAGCCTATTCATTACAACCAAACAAACAAAGTTTTCCTCTTTATAATATTAATGTAGGTATTACTTTAAAGTTTCATCCAAATCCATCGAATTAAAAACATGGACAAATGGTGTTGTTTGGGTGAGGACTATGTCAAGCAGTAGGACAGCATAGTTAAGCCCAAAAAAATTAGACTCAGTTATTAACATTTTCATTAAGTTATCAAATAATTCAGCACAAATTAATTGGCATAGTTGGTTCGCCGGACATGCCAGTTAAGCGGAAGTTGAATCATTGTTTTGATAATAGACCAAAGTCCCCAATGCACGGTTCTACTCGTATACGTAAACTATGACTAATTTGCGATAGCACTGTTGATTCAATTCATTTAACAATTTGATTTTATATTGTGAATGGAAAGAGGGTTTATAGCGTAGTTTGACTAACAGGAAATTTTCTAAATTCTTAGATCTTAATAGTTAAGTTATTATGTTGTTATGAGGCAGGCTTAATATTAAGTTAGTATGAGGCAGGATAGAGAGAAACTTAACCTACAATGTAACACCTTATTGTACCTTTATTCGCAGAATAAATGAATATGAAATATGAAATAATATTAGAGCCAAATGTATGGTGGCTGATAGGTTATTACTATGCCATGATAGCTATAGACTATGCAATTTCCTGTAATGTAGTTACTTACACAAAATAGGAAAAGAAAAAGAAGCAATGCTCTGCGGTAAAAAATCAACTCAAACAAAGATTTGTAATGTCCGAATGCTGGGAAAAGGCTTCTCATTTTACTGAAACTTTTAAATTTTACATTTTACTGAAGATATTAGTATAATCACCACGCTTGCCAATTGCGGCTTGGTGATCTCAAACTTGAGCCATGTTTGAAAAGTAGGAAACATGTTTTCGCTTGACCCGGGAATCGAACCCGGGACCTCAGTGTTGGCAGGTGAGTGCGCATACCACTAGACCACCGAAGCGTTCTTAATAAAAAAATAACTCTTCTTAATGCCTATATTAGCACAGCATTGATATATTTATTTTGTTACATACAGAACCACCTCATTTACCTATTTCGTGGTAGCTATATCAGTTCCAAAAACAAATTCGATAAACAACACGAAAAATATGTGAAACGGTTACAATTCCCTATAAATCTCGCTATCGGTCGTTTATCTATCGATTGACACATATCTGCCGATAACTTATCTGTTTGATAAACAAACTCCACCCTTCCAAGAGTAGTACCGGTAACGGATTATTGGTGTTTGTGGTGCCCTCATAGCATTGTTTACAGTACACAGGCTAGGTAATAGTTTGTAGTGTACTTAGTAAACGGTGGATTTACTGGTAACGTTGTAAAGATTTTAGGCTTCAAAGCAAACAAAACAAAAGCGACTGATATTATAACTTATAATACTTAATTCATAATAATTTGTTACCTTCTTCCCGTCTCGAAATTTGACAGTGCCTTCAATAATAGAATTGGCGGGACTGTTCTCCGCCATTTTGGATTTCATACGTCACGTGACCCGACCACAGCGCCACTGCGGCAACATTATGAACTACCACATGTCACTTGGTAATCACTTTTGTTAATCACTGTACCACTTCACTGTTGGACCTGTAACAATTAAAAAAGTGTTATTAATGCACTGTTTAATAATAGAAGATTAAATTATGGGAATCGAACCCGGATCGTGAGCCGAGCGCTCAAACCACTAGACCACGGAGGCTGTTATGGAGAGATATTTATATGTATTTTGTTTTTCTCCGACGGTGACGACTCTTTATCAAATGACCCTTAATTTAAAAATGTTTTTATAACTGTACTTCAAATAAATATTGTTGATTAAATTAACTTCTAAATATAGGATACTAAGAATCAAGTATTTATGTTATATTTCATAAATCTTAGTATACAGAGTAGATTACAAAATCAAACTTGAAAATTTAATTTAAAACAAAATATTGTTTGACTAACAAAATAAATCGGAAAGGCACTCGATACACAACAAATTTTGAAGCAACACTAACTTTTCTCATTTAGACATTTAGTATTCTGTTTGAGAACAAAAGTTCAGACCGATATTAGCAATGCAAAAGATTGACCGATCCGCTGCGGAACCAAATAAGTATAAAATTAAAAAAGTTTTTTACGTTTTTAAATTACTTGTTTTACACAGGGGTCATTAGGTTAGGGTTTATCTGTAAGGTAACCTTTAGACTGAGCGATTTGACTAATCGAGCCGGGCGCGGCGAGTTCGGGCGACCGAGTGATTTTTGTAACATTTGTGATGGGATGGTCTTGCCGGGCTATAAAAGTTGCTTGGTGTATTCTTAACTATTTGACGTAATGGTTTTTTACGTTTAAGCCAACACTACTCATTTCGAATTGAAACTACGTTTACGGATATGCTTCGCTTTTATTTTACACTAGCAGCGCCCCGCGGTTTTACCCGCGTTGTGCCCATTCCCGTGGGAATATCGGGAATTTTTATACATAAAAACCTTCCTCTTGAATCACTCTACCTATTACAAAAACCGCATCAAAATCCGTTGCGTAATTTTAAAGATTTAAGCATACAAACAGAAAAAAATAGCGACTTTGTTTTATACTATGTAGTGATTTTTATCTGACGTTTCGGCTCCTTTACAGGAACCGTGTCACAACCAGAATTTTTTAACGAGAATTACTAATACAAATAATTTAATGATCAAAAGTAGCCTAATATAAATGGAGATACACTATGCTAACATTGTGTTACTACTAAGGCCTTATTCATATAGGTACAAGATTCCCTACCCCCTGAACTAGTGGGAACTGTATCTCAGGGGGTAAATTCAATAAAGGTTCTCAATATTTAAGCTGTAAAACTTTGAAATTTCAATAATTTTCGGGATAAAATTATTCTTATTATAACCGATGGAAATAAAAGTAAAAGACTGAGGAAAATAAGATAGAGGTTGTCCGTTTGTTTGTAGTTATTGTTGTCTTCTTTTCTCACTTCTCGGGTAAAAACGGAACCATTTCTCAAAACTTATAAAAGTTTACTGTCCACTAACAATGCAACTAACAAGATCCTTTTAACACAAAACTCTTACAAAAACACTCAGAAGTAACTGCACTTAAAGAGAAAAAACACGGAAAAAATAACGAATAACGAAAACGGTTAAGAAATAACGAAAACAGTCTCGAAATAACGAATTCAGTTTTGTAACAAAAAAAATTACTTAACCTCACCCTGTTATTGCCCACTCAAAATAAATTCTAACGACATGTTTACACTAGTTATACCCAGATGGGCGATTCAAATGGCTACTACCCTTAAAAGCCCCCAAAAACTACCCCATGTGGCGTCCAAGTGATTGGCGAAATTCAATAAATACATAAATAGGCCCCGGGAGGGCTATAACGAATAAACGAAGGATTTTAGTGATTAATACCTTTTTCGAAATATTGGGCGACAATCAATTTTGAATGGATACAGGGTGCGCCGGGAATTAAAAGTTTAACTTTTTCAAACGCAATTTTTTTAAGAAAGTTTCGCTACAAGAAAAGAAAATCAATCAAAAATCGGAGATACCGAAAATCAATTGAGAATGTTTAATTTTATTAACTAGTCAATTATGTTTAGTACTTATGACTTAAAATCAAACTAACCATATTGCATTGCACAAACTACTTACAATTTATTTCTGAAGTTTTTCAATAATTAATTACTCATCATACACTGTGTATACTGTGTATACATGTGAACGGTATAACTTCGTATAAAACGGCAATAATTATCCATCTTTTCGCCCATCACACAAATCTGTACCATCCCACCTTATCCCTACTTCCTTTGACCAACATCCGTCGCAACATCAGCCCCGGTAGTGGTATCAAATCAACATTAATTAGCCGGTACCTGGCATGAATCCACTACCAATTAATCAGCTGTAATTCAAGCTATATTACACTGAAATATTGCGTTCGGCCATCAACTCTTCATCACTACATAGTATAAAACAAAGTCGCGTCTGTTTGTCTGTATGCTTAAATCTTTAAAATTACGCAACGGATTTTGATGCGGTTTTTTGTAATAGGTAGAGTGATTCAAGAGGAAGGTTTTTATGTAAAAAAATTCCCGAAATTCCCACGGGAACGGGCACAACGCGGGTAAAACCGCGGGGCGCTGCTAGTCCTTAATAAAATGATTGTCACTATACGATATGCTGCTATACTGGTATCACTTATCACTATACTATGTGGTAATAGCCGTGCCCCGCGGTGTTGCCCGCGCCGTACCCGTTCCCGCGGATAAAAATAAAAGTAGTTTTAGACCGCCTAAAGGCCTCCGACATGGTCTAACATTTGAAACAACCGGAACCCAATTTAATGAGCCCTCCGAAGTACGGTAGCGCTCAGATCGAAATTCCAATATCGGCCACCCATCCAAGTAAGGGCCGAACCGCACATTGCTTAACATCGCAATGCACTAACATCACTCAATCTACATTTAAAAAGTTCTACACCAAACACGTCATTCGTCATTATACAAATAATGACTCAAAATCAATTTAGTTAGTTGCATCGGACATAGCACGTGAAACCACAGATTATTAAATAGTTACTTCGTGAAACTACCATTTCCTATATTATGCATGCGTGTTAAAATTTGCGTGAAACACGCCATAACAAGCGACTTGTATTGCGGTTCTTCCATCGACCACATGTGTTATGTATTTTAGCTTCTGTTTCCGACAAGTACATATTTTCCTTATATAATTTCACCTACAAGTCAAAGAATAACACTACAGGTAGCAATTAAGAGTAGACTTTGTAAACGTGATTTTTTCCTTATTATTATAGGTGCGTACTATAATGTAAAATGTATTTAAAACTAGCAGCGCCCCGCGGCTTTGCCCGCGTTGAGCCCGTTCCCGTAGGAATTTTCGAAAATCCTTTCTTAGTGTGCACTTACGTCACTTGAAGAACCTTCCTGCCAAATTTCATGTTTCTAGGTGTAACGGTCGAGGCTCTGCGTTGATTATCAGTCAGTCAGTCAGGACTTTGAATTTTATATATATAGATTGTTGTATTATTCAAAGTACTAGTAACTTTAATATAAGCACTAGCCCATGGTCTTACTTACGTTGTACCCGTTACCGCGGGAATTTCGGGATAAAATATACCCCATGTCTTATTCGGATGTATAACCTATATTACTGTTAAGTTTCATGCAAATCTGTTCAGTAGTTTTTGCGTGAAAGAGTAACAAACATACATATACATCCTCATAGTCTTTCGCATTTATAATAATGCGATAGTATGATAGGATAATTAATTCCTTTAGTTAGACAATACGATGTGAGATAAGTACATATATAAGTATTTTATTAACACGAACTATCTATTGCGGGATATCAGAATCATATCCGGTCTCTAACTTCACATAAACCATCCTTACTAAAGAGGTTCTATTATACTTTAACTTACATCAAAAGTTAAAAAAAGAAACACGTCTTTGAACAAAAATATTTAAAAGTAAAAACAATTCCTTTTAAACAATTACAGTTAAAACTCAACAATTTACGGAAACAATTCAACAAAAATAACAACAAAAACCAATTTGTTTGATACCGTCGCACAAAAGGTACAATACACCACCCTGTATTACAAATATTACAATGGGGTCCCATAAATTCATATTTGGCGAATAGATTTCGCTATAATTGTAATATTCGCTCCCTTGCATCGTCGCTTATTGCTTATTTACCCCATATTTCATCAACGCGATATTTACCTTCGTGTAATGTTGCTTAATATTAATTATTGGGTAGCTGTTGCCTTCGGGTTTTCCCCTATTAGTAATGTCAGGGCGATAATGCTATGAAGCATCTAACAACTATCGGTATATACATATAAATATCAATCGTGGTTCGGTTGTCTCGCTAACACTCGAGAACGGCTTTGCCAATGTATCTATATGATTTTGGGTTTGAAGAAAGAATCGAGGGAAGGTTTAAATGGTAAGCAGTGGCAGAATAAATGAGGGTCAAACCGCAGGACACAGATAGTTAATACATATATTGATTTCAATAAAAAAAACATGTAAATTATTAAACTAATTTCCACCTTATATTTTAGTTAGTTAGTCAAAGGTATGAAAGCGAGGTAGGGGAAGGCCTAGAATCAGTTACATGAGTCAGATTAAAGAAAAAGTGTCTGTCATGTCTTATAGAGATGTGAAGGAAGGAACTTGCACTGAATAGGAATAGATGGAGAAGTCTGCATCGGACTCACCGACAAGAGCCTTGCTCTTAAATTTATGATGATGAGTCAAAAGTATACCTAATGCATGAATGTACCTAATTATTTCAGTTTTTTAATGGACAAATTCACAAATAGTTACGAAAACATTGTTTACTGAAAAGAACAGGAGACTCAGTTACAATTAGATACAATTATATTCGTAGAAAATAAAAATCCATCAAATTATCAAAACAGATCAATATTCATCAAACTATCAATTCTGAAACAAAAAACATTAACTTATAGGTAACTAAGTAGTATAGTAAGTATTAGCCTGTAATGTCCCACTGTTGGGCAAAGGCCTCTCGTCTCACTGAAGTAAAAGAAGAAGAAGTATCAGTACAGTGAGGAGGTTTCAGGTACCTAACTAAAACTACAATTAAATAGAAACCGCCAACACCAACGAAGATAAAGCTGCAAAAATATGCCCTCAACTTGAACACACAGATTACAATGCTTAACAGTTAATACAAAAACTACAACCATCTGCTTCTTGAAATAGATAGTTGCAAAAAATGTATCGACACACCTATTCAAAGTATTGATAATAATACAGACGGACAGACAACTTATTGTGCAGTTGTGGGTCCTACGCACACTTCTACGGATGATGACGTCAGGGCTTAGGGGTGTCAAGACAATAAATATTTATGAACATTAAGTACCTAGTTATATTTTCCTGAACATTTTAATTTTAAGGCCTTTAGTGTTTTCATTACGAACCTTCCAAAGGACCCGGGTTCGATTCCCGAGTCAAACGACACCATGCTTTCAATTTCATTTTCCGACATGGCTCGGGTTTGAGATCACCAATCGCAGTAGGCAAGCGGCCGTGTTTTCTCCAACTGATATCTTCAGTGAGATGAGAGGTTGTTTCTCTGCAGAGGGACGTGACTGGTCATCACTTTTTACCGACTTAAAAAAGGAGGAGGTTATATGCTTTATACTTTTTTAACATTAAATTGACTTCTAAAGATAAAGAAGGTTGATTGTCAAGTCGAGTTCACACTGTTTAGTCTACTTGTAGGCAGTAAGTAGTCTGTCAATCATATTTATAATTACGCTCATTATAGATCTCACCTAATAGCGTCAATAATATTAAATTAACGATCACGCAACAAATTGAACTAGAGTGAGCTGTAATTAAAGTTTTATTTTAAACCTAATTTATAGGCTAATTTTAATTAAACTTGATGGGCGGAACGGCCTAATTTCGTAATTTTAGTTAATATAAAATTGACAAGTTAATTAAGAAAGATGTTATCTTTTCAGGGTAAAGATGTAATTTTTTTATAGTAGATTAATATTATTTTGCTAACGGTAAACCGCAGTTTTCTGTAGGTACAGTCGGCCAAGAAAGTGGTCTACCACTTTTGACAAAAGTTTCTGCGAGATGTAACGATCGCTAAGGTTGACTTTTCTATGCACAATTATGTTATGACGTTTTGTCTGTTATCTGAGATGCCTGACATTTGACATCATTGGGTGACTTAGTTGGACCTCTATTATTAAATGAAAATTGACCTTGTTGTTTCATGACGTTCAAATGAATCTCAACCGTAGGGTGGTAGACCACATTTTTGGCTGACTGTACATGAATTTCAGGAGAAACAGTTGCCTAACGTGTTCTTTTTTCAAATTTCAAACTTTGCTTTAGAATACACCGACTGTCAGCTTTATTTCATGCAATCAAAACGACGCCTTAGTAAGTAATTGTCCCACAGCTGGACAAAGGCCTGTCATCTCACTGAAGATATCAGTGCAGTGACGCCTTAGTATAAACACATTTTTTTTTTGTGATAATATAAAGTTTGTCTACTAAAATCTTTAAACGTTTTATATAGGTGACAGCCCTGTCTCAAAATATGGCGGACACAAAAACGCAGAATCAATGCATTGTCCTCTACCCACCTGCCTGGCGACCGAGCTTACAATTGTATTATATTAATGCTTTGAGTTATTTAGATTATGTTGAGATGGCATACTTTTCATCTTTAATAAATAAGTGGGCAGCGGTTAGCCTAAAACGGTCCTTTTAAATGTAGCTTTCAATTCAAAAATAATCATCTCAATCAGACTAGTAAGTTCAGTAAAAAAAACCGGCCAAGTTCGAGTCGGACTCGCGCACGTAGAGTTCCGTACTGTAAAAAACGGCAAAATATCACGTTTGTTGTATGGGTTGAATATTTGTTTTATTTTATTTTTAGTATTTGTTGTTATAGCGGCAATAGAAATACATCATCTGTGAAAACAACTGACTAGCTATCACCGTTTTTGAGATACACCCTGGTGACAGACGGACGGACGGACAGACGGACGGACGAACAGCGAAGTCTCAGTAATAGGGTCCCGTTTTTACCCTTTGGGCACGGAACCCTAAAAACGGAGAAATAAACAAAAATCAAATTTTCAACTTTATTACACTAGTGCTAGCAGCAGTTTTAGACCGCCTAAATGTCACCGTGGTTAAACGATTGAAAAATCTACGTAATTAATTTAAAAAGGATAACTAAATAGTCGGAATAACCCAACTTACACCCTTATAAATATTCACATGTAAGGGTTATACAACAATAGGACCATAGACATTAATCTAGTGCTTCCACTTCGGTCTAGACTCAGACCTAGACGCAATTAATAACAGAATTAACGGCTATCACAACTGGACTAGGAATCCGTTTCAACTGAATAATTACTATGAATAAGGGTGTTCATTGAAACTGTAAGTCAGTGAAGTAACTAGGGATTCCAGAAACCTATAGCTTGAGCATACAATAGTTTAGATTGCATGTAGTTAGTCAGTCTTCGGGCTTATGTAAACACTAGCGGCCTACCGCAATTATAAATAAATAAATAAATATACCCGGACAAATTCACACACGGTTAATTAGACCCAAAGTAAGCTCTAAGCTTGAGTTATGGAATCTAATTAACTGATACTACTACTTATACATACACAAATACTTTTTAAGGATATAATTATAATTGACATCCAGACGTCGTCGCCAACAATGTCTGCACATATTGTTGACTCCGGGCGGGAATCGAACCCGCAAACCCGACACAGTAAGCGCTCTCACTGCCACTGTGCCAACGGGCTTGTCAATAGGTATAAATAACTTTTTCCCAACACCACAAAACATAATTAAGAAATACGATATCAATATTTTAAAACTTAGTTCGAAATAAAAAACAAAACATGTGTGTTCAAAACCGGGGCGGATCCGATTGTCACGGTCCAGCCGTTTTTATTACAAAACTTACTTTAACCCAAGCAATCAAGGTTTAGTTTTGAAAACAACAAAGTTAACGTGTCGTGTGAATGCCTCATTAATTGTATGGATTCATTGAATTATGAATTTAGCAGTTTTTGTGTTTTGCTTTGGTTTTGTGGATATCCTGGTGTAGGTAACATTTGTAATTTGAAAAATATATAACTAAAGCATACATAGTTGATATTGAGCAAGCTAAAATCTAGGAAATTCTAGGTATTATGTTTGTACCTATACTTATATTCTTACAGTAAGAAATGATTGGGCATAATCACCATGCTTGCCTAATTGAATTAACTTGGTTGGCGATCTCAGATTCGAACCTGTTTGAAAAGTAATAGAAACATGTATCACTCAACTCGGGTGTCCAACCCGGGACCCTTTGGCAGTCTTGGCAGGCAAATGCATATATATGGTACCACTAGACCACCGAGGCAACCAAAAATATATGTACTATTAAATTCAAATTCAAATCTCTTTATTAGATCATTACAATCATTTATAATCGTATAGCAGCGCCCCGCGGTTTTACCCTCGCTGTGCCCGTCTCCTCGGGAATTTCAGGATGAAAAATAGCCTATAACCTTCCCGTCAAATGTGGCTATCTAGTACAAAAAGAATTATTCAAATCGAACTGATAATTCCCGGCATTAGCTCTAACATACAAACAAACAAATTTAATATAACAAAAGATTAATTTCAAACACTATTAAAAATATCTATACACACAGCCGTAAGTAATAATCTCTTAAATCTAACTAATTCAACTACCTAACTGTAAGTTAACCGACACAATAACAGGAGTTCAATGTACATTAAATAACAGACTATTATGTACTGCGGCTTGGCTCGCTTGCCAAAACATTTTAGCTTGGTACTTGGTACTTCGAAGAGGCGTCTTCAGCGATTTAAGTGTCAAATTAATGTGTAATTAGTTGTTTTGGACAACGGTCTTCTTCTTATTTAGTATAAAGAAAAGGGTAATGTGTGGTAGACAAAATAGTGAACAGTTTCTTTTAAAAGGTTGGTTTGTATTTTTTCTTTGGGTTTCTATGTAATTTCTATTACAGGCAATTTTCTTCTTATTCTTACTAAGGAAGCTCGATAAAGATGGATACTGTAAATCGAATAGTGTAGCAAAATGTTTCCTTTCAAATAGGTATTACTACCAAGAAAACATGATATTATTCAAAAAACAGTTCTATTTTTTACCTAGACCTCCGAAAATAAAAGTCAAGATCTTAATTGCAAAACATCGTTTACATTATAGCCTAGATTTCTAGATATTAGTTCGTGATTCAAAACTAAACGAAAACCTAAACCTCCTTGTTTTGAAGTCGGATTAAAATCATCTCTCTTATAACACAGAGCATGTTTTTGCAACGCTACTAATGGGAGGCTGCGATACAGACAGACATGTGTAACAAACTATAATTATATCTATTGTTAGTTTTGATACAATGGACTCTAATTAAGTAATTATTAATGTGTGTTAAGATGTCAAGAGCTTTGGAACACATTAATTATTTATTTTTAACCGACTTCAAAATAAGAGGAGGTTCTTAATTCGACTGGATGTTTTTTTAATGTAGCGTAGGGTATCTAAATAGATTTTCAGGTCCTGAAATTATCACTGAAGATATCAGTACAGTGAGGAGGATTAAGCATATTACTACGTTTGAATACTTTGTCAAATTATAAATTGGAATTTTCTCATTTGCATGTAGTATAGTTATTGTAGAAGTTTAAATATGACAAGGTTCTTCGTTAGATCTTTGCTTAGCTTAGTAAGAACTTTGTCATATTCAAAACATCAAAAATCACAATTGTTGTAGAAATATTTTTTGTATGTATTTGATCAAACTATCCCAACGCAACAACTATTCCATAATCCTATACTATCTAAAACAAACGAACAACACAAAAAACATGTCTTCTGTGACACGGTTCCTGTAAAGGAGCCGAAACGTCCGATAAAAATCACTACATAGTATAAAACAAAGTCGCTATTTTTGTCTGTTTGTTTGTTTGTATGCTTAAATCTTTAAAATTACGCAACGGATTTTGATGCGGTTTTTTGTAATAGGTAGAGTGATTCAAGAAGAAAGTTTTTATGTAAAAAATTCCCGAAATTCCCACGGGAACGGGCACAACGCGGGTAAAACCGCGGGGCGCTGCTAGTGTAAAATAAAAGCGAAATGTATCCGTAAACGTAGTTCCAATTCAAAACAAAAAACAACCAAAATAAAAAGTTAAACCTACAAACCCAGTACCTAATTTACCCTGCATAGGTTAATAAATGCCCATGATCCGGGGCCCAAGCCCCGGGGGTCGGTCAACTTTGGCCGTCCCAAACCGCACCCGTTCCATTTGATGCTCTCGGAAAATCGGTTGCAGTTTGGCCCAGCACAAAATTCAACGTTGACATTGGTCAATTTATATTGGTTAATTAAAAGGATAGACCCATTTAATTATAGAGTTAGTTTAGCTGTAAAAAGTGGTAGCTTAATTTTAGATGATAGTGCTTTATAATTAGACGGAATTGGCCTGTGGTTGCTTAGTGGTTCGTGTTTTATGTGGTAGGTTAATTGTTGATCTAAGTATATTTATTCAGGGGCTTTTGCTCAAGCCTAAGCCTGTCATGCTTTGAACCTTAAACACATGTATATAGTGACTATAATACCAATTTGTCTTCGTTTTGCGGGTTATGTTGTTAACCCGTGGATTAAGAGACAAAACATAATCTTTGTTAAACTAGTCCATTCCGGAATGAAACATACTATATTATGTGAATCTCCCTTAGACAATTGGTAATACATTCGCATTCTATATGATCCTAATATAATGTTAAGTCAAATGTCACGTGGTAATGACATTTCAATACATTTTGACAGTACTAAGAACACAACAATTTTACGAACAGTAGTTTTAGGGCCGACTCTGCGTGCGCACGCCGCGGTTCCATGCAAAAGTGAACCGTCGCGGGTGCCCGCCGCGTGTTGCTTCATACAAAAGTGACCCGTCGCGTGCTGTGTCATACAAAAATGAACCGACGCGTGCGACGGCCGCGTGCGCACGCCGCGAGCGCACGCGACGGGCCCACGCGACGTGCGCACGCATAACGCAATGTTGACCCATAGATTCATTATGCGACGCGGATTTTATTGAAGCTATCTTGCAGCTGGTAAAATCGCCCAATCAAAACAATACCTTCCAAATATTATTTTCAACTAAAACAAAGATTTTGCTAAGTAAATGATATTACGAAAACTCAATGGTAGGCCAGTGAACCCACAACACATTTAAAACAAAGTACAATCGGTCACGGTACGTAAATATTAATTTAATAACATCTACACCTGAATGAGAAACTGCGTGTTGGAACGATAGCCTTGACGAGGAGTAGCGACTTTAACGTTTTTATATTGCATCACTATTGTAATAGAATGAAATATTTCGTAATGATTTTTTAGAATCTATGAATGATTATGATTATTAAGTAAGACTAACTGTGCCCGCTACTACGTACGCGTGTTTTTTTTCTAAAATTAAAGAAGACTACGTTACTCTTTATAATATCAGCTACCTGCCAGTAAAAGTCCCGTCAAAATCGGTCCAACCATTCCAGAGATTATCCGGAACAAACAGACAGACTAAAATTGAAAAACATGATAATAGTTTGGTAGGTTTAAATTCATTCATAACTATGACTAAAAAGCACTCATTTTAATATTACAGACAGACACTCCCAATTAGATGTAAAGATCGAAAGTACCGGCCTGTAACGGTGATATTAAGCGATTTTAAAAGCTGCTAGTTAGCGAATTCGATTATACTATCGATATTGGTTACACTACGTCAAAAATGTGTTAAATCTAATCTTACAGCTTTGCTCTAGAATTCCTCAACTTGCAACCTTTAGGCTGCGGCTCCATTGAGGCGGAGACGAGCGGAGCTGAGAGGAGCAGAGCTGTGAAAAGAGGTATGTGATTCCACTGAGGCGGAGACGAGCGGAGCTGAGATGTACTATTTCACGTAATATATGATTGGTCGATCCCCACACGTATCCTCTCAGCTCCGCTCGTCTCCGCTTGACTGTTTCCATTGAAGCGGAGCGGAGACGAGATGTGGATTTTATGTAATACGTTTGGGCGATCCCCACACGTCTCCTCTCAGCTCCGCTCGTCTCCGCTTGACTGTTTCCATTGAAGCGGAGCGGAGACGAGATGTGGATTTCATGTAATACGATTGGTCGATCCCCACACGTCTCCTCTCAGCTCCGCTCGTCTCCGCCTTAATGGAGCCGCAGCCTTAGGATGCGTATTCATTGAAGTAGAGGGGAGCTCAACTGACCAATTACAACGCATTACGAAAAGATACGAAAAGATTTTGACAATGTCAATGCGTTGTATGACAAATTCAATGCGCTGTGATTGGTAGGTGGAACTCCGCGCAGCTCCGCTCAGCATGGAAACGTTTCCTCAATAACTCCATCTACTATTTAAGCGTACAAACGTCTTAACCTACTAAAAATTCAGCATTTTATTAGATAATCAAAATAATCTAACATTCGACTATAAATGGCATAACATTTAATTCAAAGTCAAGTTTGTAATAAATAACATAAAAAGTTGCTAAAAACCTGTCGGCGACTGAGAGGAATTATTTATGGCGGCAAAAAATGACGTCATTGCAGTCCAAACGGTTGATGTTGACCACACAGAAGGGAATTACAGTCTCAATATTATAATAAACTAGCAGCGCCCCGCGGTTCTACCTGCGTTGTGCCCGTTCCCGTGGGAATATTGGGAATTTTTATACATAGAAACCTTCCTCTTAAATTACTCTATCTATTAAATAAAACTGCATCAAAATCCGTTGCGTAGTTTTAAAGATCTAAGCGTACAAAGGGAAAGACAGACAGCAGCAAGTGACTTTATTTTTACATGTAGTGATGCCGCACTCGTATCACTATATTTTTTACTTCAGTGATATTGCCAATACTGTTTTAAGTGGATCAAGCTTAAGGATTAAGCAATAACTATTTTCCAGTCGATATAACCAGCAAGCTTAGCTGTGAAGTACATAATTACATTCGACTATAGAAGAATAATCCAAAAGTATCGTGACAGAAGGATAAAATCTATACCTACTAATATTATAAAGCTGCAGAGTTTGTTTGTTTGTTTGAACGCGCTAATCTCAGGAACTACAGGTCTGATTTGAAAATATATTTTTGTAATGGATAGCCACATTCAACGGGAAGGTTGTACTTTTTATCCTGAAATTCCCACGGGAACGGGTAGAACAGGGGTAAAACCGCGAGGCGCTGCTATAATAAAAAAAATTATCAGTTTAACCCTAAGTTTTCAAAGGTGTTTTGCAAAATTTAATGTGTTCAACTTTAGTTGTCCGTACATAGTACTACCTCCATTTTATTCAGTACCAGCTCTTCTCAAGTCTTCATCATGTAATTACGAGGAATTCTCACGATATCGCTGCGAGGACGTATCATTAAGTCGGCCGCATGAAAATTATATGAAAATTGATGCTTTTAACTAGTTTCCATGGTAATCGTTGCAAAGTTGATACTGGCTTGTTATTCTGATTAACATAGTGTTAGTCAGATTAGACCAGTTTTGAAGAGTTATTCTGATGATATAAATGGAATGGTTGACACTAACTGCCGTACTCAGAGACATCCATTATTAATTGACACCGAACTTAGTAACGTAATTTTCATACTTGCATTACATGTCAAAATCGCTCTCTACAAAAAAGTTTTTGACGACTCTGAGTGCGGGCGTAACTTTATTGATACTGTCTTTGTATTTATTTCGTCTAATAGACGTTTTGTCTCGTGTATATTTCCATAGAGCAGAGCTGAGATGCAAGCAAAGACAAAGGTTTCATAAAGTCTTCTTCAAATCATTTCTCTCGCTCTATTTCTATATTAGAGACGAGATAAAAGACAAAAGAGATATTATCGGTGATTGGGAAGAAAGCGCCTTAAGCCCGCAGAAAACTGTCTAACTACAGACTTGTCTAAAGTGTCCTCTGGTACTTAACCACGTTTACCAGTAACTTTCCTTACTGTACCATAAACAAAAACAACTTTTTTTACATGAAGTAACATAGAGTTTTCACGTCCCTAGAAATAACTCAACCGTTACTTTCAACCGATCGTGTCTGTTATCTATGATCATATCGCATCCATTCATTTCATTTGTCTCTAGTCGTACACTTGTACAGTTTTTTTAAAACAATTTGTAAAGCAATATGGCCGCTTAATATGGATTTATACACTTAGAAGTGAGAAAGTTACTGAAATGATTGTTAGATAAAGTGGTTATTACTTTTTTGATGTAAGTAACTTACTTAACATGTAATTTAAGTTGTGATACACAAGAAAGTAGATAAGTTTCTTTTCGAAGGTGTAATGGGTACTTGGATACGGAAGTAACTTAATTGCTTCTTAACTAGAGTCAAAACAAATACCTACTTTTAAAAGGTATGAAAAATACTTGAACTGGGTTTTTGAAAAGGTCTTGGTATCTACTTTTTAATCGACTTTAAAATTCGAAGGAGGATCTCTTATTTCAGCGGCATTTTTCGTTTGTTTTATGGATACTGATTAGGACTCTGGGGTTTCATATCCGATTTACGTGATTCTTTATTTATTTGACGCTGTACAAATCATTGGAAATCGGTTCAATATCAGACTAAAATAACTGATCTATTAAGACCAAATTTTTTTTCCAAATAGTTTTTAACAAGTAAATGAAGTATATACGCAAATACAAGTAGAAAACCTCCTTGTTTTCGAACTCAGTTGAAAACTATAAAAATTCTGCACTCATGCATTCGAAATTCGAAATAAAACGTTGCAAATTTAAAAATGTGGATAAAGCGGTTGATTGGAGCCAATTTAAATGTGGAACGAGTAACAATTCGAAATATAAATGAATTTGATTTAAAAAAGAATTTTATAACGACTTTTTGTTGGTAACGAATAAATAATTCGATGAAACGAATTATTTTGTTAGTAATTTTCCAGACGATTTGTTAAATTATTAATATTTTGTTGTTAAATAAAAATTAATTTGGGTTCATTGAGATTGACTGTGTCAAATCAAAATTGTTTTTCAAAGACAATGCTCTTTCACGCTTAAACTGTTACACCTATTTAAATTAAAAACATTATTTCTTTTATTCATAGTTACAGTAAACTATAACGTAAAATAGATTCATTACGAAAACGCAACGCAAGCATTACACACAAACTGCAATATCTCTTTTATAACTCGGCCAATTTCAAGTAACAATTTACTAACAAAACATTTATTTATTCAATGCAATACAATCTAAGATAATAAAATAACTTTAATAACCAATTACTTATAGGATTCTCAAACTTTTTCTATTGGCACACCTACAGTTTTATAATATGTATCTACACTACTATTATAAAGAGGTAAAATTTGTAAGTTTGTTGTATGTTCGAGCTAATCTCGGGAACTACCAGCCCGATTTGAATAATTCTTTTTGCAATTGATAGCCACATTCAACGGGAAGGTTACAGGCTATTTTTCATCACGAAATTCCCACGGGAACGGGTACAACGCGGGCAACACCGCGGACACCTGCTAGTCATCAATAAAGATACTTTACTATCGTACAGTTCGTTTCTTTGTTTTAGTATAGGGACACCATACCACCGTTTGGGAACCCTAGTCTCACTATTTATGTAGCTGACGTCACAAAGCGGTGACGTCATCCCAATCCTAAGAATACCAGGTAGTGATGGACCGGTCTCTTGATGTCCTTGCCAATGTTCTTTAGAATAGGAGGGAAGAATAACACCGCCTTTTACTTTGAATCTTAGGTAAGTGGTAAATATTTAACAGGATTTTTAAAGTCTCTCATTTATTTAAACTTAATTCGAACATCGATATCTCAGATGTGGTGTGGTGCCAACAACATATTTGTAGAATCTATACTAATATTATAAAGCTGAAGAGTTTGTTTTGTTTGTTTGTTTGCTTGTTTGTTTGTTTGTTTGTTTGTTTTAACGCGCTAATCTCAGAAACTACTGAACCGATTTGAATAATTCTTTCACTGTTAGATAGTCTATTTATCGAGGAAGGCTATAGGCTACATTTTATCCCGAAATTCCCACGGGAACGGGCACAACGCGGGTAAAACCGCGGGGCGCTGCTAGTTTACCACATAAATAGAATATGCAAACCAAAATTTGTTGAGCATTGCCATAGGCGACATTGGTAGTCTAGTATACTACGTATATTTTTTTCTAAAGATTCATACATAAGTGTTTGTGACAGAGGTGACAAAAACTAGTAAATCTTAAAACGTTACAAAAACACAGCTATATTACAGGAGATTGCGTTAATAACAATTAATTGGACCACTCTCACATCTCCTCACGTAACGGAGATAATTGTCAAAAGATATTTGAAAGTTTCAACTAAGTATTTGCAGAACTAGAGATATGACTTGTCGCTGAAATATTTGACTAGTTTTTATTACGAATTTTATAAAGTCAATGAGGTTCGACTACAAATCGGTTGGATTAAGAACACACCTTCTTCTTCCTCTTCATCGAGTGGATGGTCAATCTGACCAATTCTGGTGTCAGAGTTATTGAGCCGCCGAAGGCCTCTGACATGGCTCAAGTAACGACTACTATCCGTAGAAAGTAACCAGGACCGACGGCTCATTGTAAGTCGCATTACATATCAATCTATCCATCTAATAGTTATCAAAGTTTACATTATGGCACAGAGTATAGTGTTGTTTATTTTGTGACTAGCTATTTAGTCTAACAATTTCAGGATGAAAAATACCCTATAAACTTCCCGTTGATTATCGCTATCTATAGCAAAAATAATTATTCAAATTGGATAAGTAGTTTTTTAGTTGTTAGTATAGATTGTGATTAGAACTACAATACAAACGTTACTCCTCGTGTTATATAAAAAAATATTCAGTTACTATAACACTCGAATATTCAAACGCCACTAAATTTAAGGTGTACTTTAAAAACCATAGATTTCAGGTAACTATTTAACAAAATTATATGGAACCAGCTGCGCCCCGCGGTTTCACCCACGTTGTAGCCGTTCCTGCGGGAATTTCGGGATAAAATGTATCCCATGTGTTATTCTGATGTATATAAGTACCTATATTACTGTGAAGTTTCATCCAAATCCATTCAGTAGTTTTTGCGTGAAAGAGCAACAAACATACATCCATCCAATACATACATCCATCCTCACAAACTTTTGCATTTATAATATTAAGTAGGATTGAAGGCTGCTTCATTTGAATGGCATTTGATTATACAATTAATAACGGGTGGGCCAAAAGAAGTCATCCGATGTTGTTTGGCTCTCTTTTTTTTTCTAAAAGAAAAACTTCGATTCTCTTTTTTGATTATGTTTATTTGAACCTTTAGAATTGTATTGGTCAAGTCGAGAAGATGATATCGGCTAAATGGGCGCCGTCACAATTGATTATCATATCAGCGAGAACTTCGGGCGACAGATTCTCGCACTCGTGTCGAATGTTGTCCTTGAGGGCTTCCAGAGTCTCGGGCTTGTTCACGTAAACACGGGACTTCAAAAAACCCCACAAAAAAAAGTCTAAAACGGTTAAATCGGGCGATCTTGCAGGCCAGTGCAAATCGCCAAAACGAGAGATGAGGCGACCCGGGAACGCCGCCTTCAGAATATCGGTTGTGGGTCGCGCAGTGTGTGCTGTTGCTCCGTCCTGTTGGAACCGCAGTCCTAATTCATCCAATTGCGGCAGCAAAAACTCGGTCAACATGGCTCTATAGCGCGCACCGTCCACTGTTGTCGTTTGACCAGCGGCGTTCTTGGGGAGTATATCGCTCCATGGCGTGTTCACTGGTATTCTGCATCTGTCTAGTCCACAAATGTCAAAACAGATTTGAAATTGGTGGCCATTTGCAAAAATGAGAGCATCTTCTAGTAGGGTGATTTCTTTTGGCCCACCTAGTACTTACATTTATTATGACCGATTAGCTTTTAAATTAAACTTTTTATCAAAACCACTAAGGTTAATTATAAGACAGCTAAGGTATTAACTAAAAACGGCATTCCCCTAAGTAAACCCAAAAAAATAAAGAGTATTTCGAAAACAACCCAAATAATGTGATTAATGAGTCAAACAAAAAACAGTAACTCAACACAAAAATAAATACCTCACGCCAAGTCTTAATGGATGCCTGAAAAACTATTAAAATTATCAACAGCAATAACCAACCTTAACTCAAAGCAATAAGGTTGAAATTCCTTCTAGTTACAGTTAACTGTTTATGGTAAAAATAGGTAAATGTATTGGGAATTCAGTAATAAAACTATAGTTAATAGTTTTGTTTCGAACTTTTGTCTCTGGAGATGAATCTCTTGGTGGCTACAATCAAGAGAACGTTTGGGGTGAAATAATGATCTTATCAGTGATTATTTTGAGTAACTTTACTAAGTTACTTGTTTCTTAAGTTTACTAAGTTGGTTGGAGATTGAGACCAAGTTTTTGGACAACTTTAAACCTCAGAAGTTTCGCATTCTATTACCGTTTTCTTATATTTTTCGTTGATCTTACTTATGCGGGCCACACACGATCAAGGTCACCGTTAAGTTTGCAGCGGACTTGATGCGGCGTCCATTAAACTTGACGGTGTATGGGTGTGCATGACCAGTCTACTTACACCATCAAGTTGACTGGACGCCGCATCAAGTCTGCTACAAACTTGACGGTGAACTTGATCGTATATGGCTCTCTTGTTCCACAGGAAGATAAGAGATCTGAAATATTGTCCTTAAACTGCATCTTAGCCTGTCGATAAGATTTAAAAAGTCGTAATAATTCGGAAGATTCTGGCATAGTTACATGAGCAGTACCGTCCTTCAAAAGCATGGCACAAGTATTACAGGTCAAAATAATTTCCATTGTCAAAGTCAGCGGCCCTTGGGCGGTCTAAACTCCATGACTAGCCATCAAACTACGCCTTCACTTTGTTTATTAAGGAAGCCATATTTCTCAAAGTTTGTTTAGGGACAACTAGTTAAAAGGGGTTTTTGAAATCCGACACTTCACATTATTGACTTTAAAACTCGTAAAAAGTTTAACACAAATGCCTAGTCATGGAAGAATTATGGTAGGCAAACAAAACGTCCTTAGTTCAGAAAAATACGGTTACTTATGTCCTTTACGCCTTGCGTCAATATTGGCCATCCAAGACACATAACATTAGCCAAATTATGGTTCCAGAGTGGGAGCAATGAAACTATCAATGTATTATGGCGTCTTTTTACACTAAAGTAAAAACGGTAAGTTCGATTAAGTTAGTGGCCAACACTGATAGTAGTTTTTAGACCGCCTAATGGCCCGACATGATCCAACGATTTTGATACAACCAGGACCGACAATTTAACGTGCCTCCAAAGCGCTCAGATAGAAATGCCACTATCGGCCACCCATCCAATTAAGGGTCGAGCTGCACGTTGCTTAACAATCGCAATGAGTAAACACTGCAGTGATTTTTTTTAGTAAGCAAGAGTGGTGATTATGCCTAATCCTCATCACTGTACTGATACACTGATACCTTCAGTGAGATGAGAAGCCTTTGCCCAACAGGGGGACATTACAGAATAACTTAAATTTGCAATTTTATATGTTTGCCTTTTTATTTGTTAGTACCATACTTCGATTCAGAGATTATCCATTTAATTCCATTTTACTTTACATACAAATTAACGTCAGAGGCGAGTAAAAAAGCTGCTTGTAACCGTTCAAAGAACGTGCTTTCTTTCTAATAAACTTGCCGGCTACGTCATACATAGACAAACTTTTCGCACAGAGCATAGATGCACCGCCAGGGCCAGCAGGAGCGCGTGGTGCTTCTATGCTCAGTGAGCATAGGTACGCCATATTGTTATCTCATTCAATCTATCTCTAGATGACCGCCTTCGCTTGATTTAATCGAGATCCAACGACCGAAACCGCGTAACTCTCGAAACAAAAAAACCTATTCAAATTCTTACAAATGCTTGAACCGGACTTGTTCTCGTAACAATTTCTTTTAGATAATAACAGGTAGTCGGTACAGTCGGTGCAAAAACAATAGATACCATATAAGACGACAATATATAACATCATTTGTGTTACTGTCGCATGATACGTGGAGTTTGTTTAAATTCATCGTCAAATCATAAAAAAAGGTATTAAGTAAGTTATGAAATAGACTAACCTAAAGGACAGATAATAATGCTGTTTTTATCATAAACCCGATTATCTAATAGACCTACGTTGTGTAGGCTTTGGGTTGGTTATGTCCTTAATATCGCGATTCTAGACCTATAATTGTAGACGCTGCCATTTTATTGTATAATATTACACAAAATATAGAACATTGAATATTTTGTGAATATGTCATGAATAGTGTTTTATCACTCACGCACAATGCATAAAGACACCGACAGTACTTTCGTAATTAATCACAAATGATTGATCAGTAGCACTGCTCGTACATGACGCAATTAAACGTACATTATAATACGATTGGTAAATAATAGCTTCAATATTTTGTTTATAGCACGACTATTGTGCAGCTTCCTACACTTGAAGCACCCTGTCACACTAACAGAGTTAGACACGTTGGTATTAAATGCGCATGGAATGGTGAAAGTTTATTTGAACAAGGTTCTATGATTTGGACAGGTGATTGCACTGTAGTACCGTTTTGATGTTGTAATTATTATGATTTATGGACAATTGGTAGACAATGGGTGTTGCATGATGGGTAGTACATTTATGTGGCTTTTTGTTGACTACATCCTATAACTATAAAAGAGTTAATAAATTATACTGAACTAGCAGCGCCCCGCGGTGTTACCCGCCTTGTACCTGTTCCCGTGGGAAATTCGAGATAAAATGTGTCCCATGTGTTATTCTGATGTATAACCTATATTACTGTAAAGTATCATCCAAATCCGTGCAGTAGTTTTTTCGTGAAAGAGTAACAAAGAAACATACATCCATCCTCACAAACATTCGCATTTATAATACCAGTAGGATAGGATTCAGTAAGTCGAAAATAAAGGCGATTTGAGACAAAACAAACAGTTAATAATTCACACGTCTCAAGAACTTTTAGGGTGCTTTCAAATTATGCGTTTCGTGTCGGACCGCTGCGATAATACGACAATGCGACAATACTAACGACAATAATAATGCGACAATACGACAAACGCACGGCTTCGGCACCGCAGCGGTCCGACACGAAACGCATAATTTGAAAGCACCCTTAGATTTCAAAATCTGTTAAAACTATCAATAAATAACAAAATTTACAAAAAATACTTTTAACTGCTGTTCAACAATACCTAAATACGTTTCATTATGTATGTAGTAAGTGTATCAGTACACACACACACATATAAACGTCCCATTGAGATGAAAAGTTACAAACTACTGATGATAAAGGCTCGCTGTGAAAGCAGGTCACAGCGCAATTTCAGCACCTAGGTTTCAAACGGTCCGTATTTTAGTCTAGCTCTTTTGTGTAATCACTAGCTTTCCGTCTGTGACTTCACTTCCTTTAGTACTCAGTTACTTGTGGACGGTTTAAGACCTAGTTTTTCTGTTAAGTTTTTGTTTTTTGGTAAGCTTTGGCGGTATGGTAGGGTGCTAGTTTGCCTATTTTAAGGGAGGTGCTTGTGTTGTTCTTCGTTTGTTTTACATTAGGTATGAACATATCTGGAACACACATGCTTACATTACATTGTCTAGGAATATGCTAAGCACATTCTAAGATCTCTACCTTAGCTAGAAAATGTATGATTTTTAACCGACTTTATCCTAGTTTTAATTGAACCCGCTAAGCTATGAAACTAACAGTCGAATTTACAACATTAGTTTTTTGATATGATAGTCAAATTGAAGAGAAAAGTTAAAATCTACTTCCTATCCCGAAATTCCCACGGGAAAGGTTACGACACAACACGACTAAATACAGTGCGTTACTAATTTGACAGCACGTAACACAAGTGAATGCTGCACTTCGCCCTACAAACACCAAACGGTCACAACTCCAAAATATCATTTTTCTAGTTCAAACGCTATATTATGCTAATAAAACTTATAAGGAAACTATTATCATCACACTAAACGCTCGTCATTGCCTTTAGTTTTTGCCTCTTCCGTTAAGACCTGTTTTGATTCTCACTTTGAATGGACATTTTTTGTGACTGACAAATCTTTCCGAGTCGATGGTTTGGAATTGAGCGTCGTTTTACGAGCCATCTTGTGCGAGTATTTCCTTTACATTATAATTGTGTAATGGTTTCGAATTGAGTAATCATGCTTTAATTTGGGAAGTGGACTTAATATTAAAACTCGAAAACATTTGTTTTTAAATCTTTCTTAAAAATTCATGTTAGATACCTTGTTAAGAGACACAATCTTACTAATATTATATGTAAATGCAAAAGTTTGTGAGGATGGATGGATGTATGTTTGTAACTCTTCCACGCAAAAACAACAGATTTGGGTGAAACTTTACAGTAATAAAGGTTTATACATCAGAACAACACATGGGATACATTTTATCCCGAAATTGTCGCGGGAACGGGCACAGCGCGGACAAAACCACAGGGCGCTGCTAATATTAAATAAAAGTGTTTATTATAATCATTCATTTATTTTTACATCGCGTTAAATATTATAATAGGCTGCATACCGTCGTCAGTTAAAATTTGGTCAAATGTAAACAATCTAACAGTGCTACCGAAGCCCGTAACATGTACGAATACGGTGGTCTATCTTATGCGTTATAATAAGATAATAAGTGATATCACTTCCACTCAGACTCGTTGTATTTTTTTTTGCTATGCTCTGTTGTAAAAAATAGTAAGTTGACTTGTTAAAAAAACTTGGTTCATAGTTTTTTATCCCCTACCTTTGGCACCTGTTTCATATTTAAAGTCAAGAATGTACAAACATGTCGTAACTGGTTTGATCCGGATCAATTATAGTGTTGTACTGTAAACCAACGTTTTTCTACACATAAGCTTTCTCACAAATAACAAGATAAGTACATCAAAGATTTCTAGATTATTCCAATAGTAATTACATTTTATAACCCAGTTTTCTAATGGAATTTCAGTCTCCAGTCTTGTTACAAAGTAATTGAGAAGAAATCATTGTAATTTAAATAAATTCACCTTGATTTCTGCGAGAAATCTCTCGAGGATGTGCGAATAAGGTCGAAAAATGTTCAGAATTTTAAAATGTCTTTTTAAGGTGATAGCAGACATGTTAGTACGAGTCCGCTGTCGGTGATTTTGCGACTACATCGATTCTGTATCGTGTTTAAGCGACTGCGTTTGATCGCAGTATTATAACGCGTTTTACCGACTGTATCGATAAGTTGAACTTCCGAAAACCGACTCATTCGCATCGTTTTTAAGTGTGCGAGGAAGCATGTTTGGTCGCTGCGTATAGTTTTTAAAATATTACTGAAGCCCGTACTTAGAGACGTCAAATGCTTCCTTAGTAAAGATTAAATGAACGTTTCTGGGTATAGCAGTCAATCGGGGATGCAAAAATGCATGTCTGCTATAGCCTTTAGAACCTTGGCGAAGGATTTTAACAAACTCACGTGGAAGCCTACTAGATTGGACGGGTACGAGTATTTGACGACTACAATGCACGGCACGTATGAGATTTGGCAATCGTTTTCCTTGTTTGTCTTTTAAAATTCTGAATATTTGCCAAAAAGTGCGTGTTTTCATCTGTAGGATGAATAATTTTTGAATTTTATACGAAAGTCACATGCTTTAATAATTGATTACGTGAGTTGTCTGTGTCTCAGTTAAAAAGACTCTCTATTATTTAGTAATTTATTTTAAAGGTAACCTTTTACATGTTACTTACAAGGTCTTTTGTCTATACCTACTTTTACAACTAACATTTTAGATGTTTAACTTATGACTAATATATCGTATGTAATGTACCTACGCGTTCTTCTTCTTTTTATCGAGTCGAGATGGTTATTTTGTCAAATGTGTTTAGACTAGAATTTGGCCAGGTCTATTGCACTGTCATTTGCCTTCCAAAGATCCTCCACAGTGCAGGACACGAAGCCGTTGGGACACTAGTAAGTGAGAAATGCACGCATAATTTTTTTGGATAAAGGCTAGCTCAAATTTTTTCCTTATACTTTTGGGAACACTTTCTATTCTTTGTGTATCTATCACTCTAATTAAAACTAAAGCAACCTTCCAAAACAAGCTTCCCAATAAAGAACGCACTTAATTAGACAAAACTATAATTGGAAATATCAACTCTTCTCATAATTGGTAGTTTTACCCGAAAAATGTTTACCAAAAGTCTTAATTTGGTTCATTTGTGTATTTTCACATTTCTATTACGAAAGGGAACTAAAGGCACGATTACAAAAAGTCGTTCGGCGCATGCTCCATACAATGACAGCGACACTGCACAAAGTGTGACTACGGTAGTCAGACGTGAGTGGTGAACGACTGCAGTTGTTAAAATAATAGTAATTAGTTATTTTTGGTATTCGGCGAACAACTTAGTATTGATATGAAGTTTGTAGGAAGTATATTGAAACAAGATGTCTTAGGCTCATGTGTAAGCGTAACAAGGTATAACGTGCTTCGACTAGATAAAGTGAACCTTTTGAGCGAACGCAATAGTGTATTTGGGGCACAGTTCAGTTTATTGGTCGGTGTGAAGAATGCACACAATGGAGTAATAGCCTTCGGTCCGTTGAAACAAATGTAACCTAAGGTTACAGAATGCGAGTCAATCACTAGCGATAAGAAATGGTAACGTTTTATAGTTTTACTTTGTATTCGTTTTATTATGATTCCTTTACAGCTGTTGGAATGTTGTGTTTATTAAATATGTTTAAGTATTAGCCTGTAATGTCTTGGGCAAACGGCTCTCAACTCACTGAAGAAATCAGGACAGTGAGGAGGATTAGGTGTAATAGGTAACCACGCTTGCCTATTACGGGTTGGTGATCTCCCGAGCCATGTTTGAAAAGTAGGAATCATTCGAAAGTATTCGCTCGGCCTGGGAATTGAACCCGGGACCTCAGTCTTGGCAGGCGAGTGCACATAGGTACCACTAGACCACCGAAGCATATTTTATTTTGTGTAAATTTTATGTTAGTGTGTTGTTTAGTTTTATGTCATGGTGTCACCACATGGACACAGCTCTTAATATTATAGGTATCCAATAAATAATAACCAGAACTATTACTACTTAATCCATCATAATTAATCCCTACTTAACGTATGTTATAAACGGGAAAGCAACTCTCTAAGTTTTTACGACTAACCTACTCAACCGATTTTGATACATTTTGGCATTTATTTTAAGAAGACCCTAAAGACTAATAGTATTTAAATTATCAATTAAATTTTGAAGATGCCTATAGACTCTTTTCTATCTTGAAATTCCCACAAGAAAAGCCGTGGTGAAACAGTAGGGAACAATTAGTAACGTAATCCTACTATATTATAAATGCGAAAGTTTGTGAGGATGGATGTACATGTGTACGTATGTTTGTTACTCTTTCATGAAAAAACTACTGGACTGATTTGGATAAAACTTTACAGTAATATAGGTTATACATCAGAATAATACATGGGATACATTTCATCCCTAAATTCCCGCGGGAACGGGTCCAACGTAGGTATCACCACGGGGCGCGGCTAGTCATTTTATAACTATGAGTAAAGCACTGAATAGAATCTCCAAGAAATTCCCCATAAAACCCTTAGCGACATTGCAATGACACTAAATTCAACATAAGCCTTTAACTTTGCTCGTTTCGAACAGAACGATAGACTGTGCACAACCGTTGGAGTAAACGAGTTTTTAAGTGGATGCGTTCGTAAAGTTACGTATTCGCTGTGATATGCACAATGGCCGTCAGTTAGATGACATTGGTGAGATCGATACCGCCAAACAACAGTATAGTAAGTCTAAAATGCAATTTTTTAGAAGAACTCTTAAATATATTTAATACTCTCTTAGAAGACTTTTTAACTTAATTCTAACGAAACTTTCAAATGATTAGTATATTGTAATCCCAAGCCCAAATAAGCTATTTTTTTATCTCCTACTAATAAATTAATTCCTGCTTACTGCACTAATAACTTCGGTGAGATGAGGGACCTTTGCCCAGTAGAGCGACATTACAGGCTAATACGTACTTACTTACTTACTTACTATATACATTCACTACATTTTTCACCTACATTTTTTATCAGCAACAGCTCTGCCTTGGCAAACTCGTCAGGTTTTATTCGTCGTCCAATCGTTCAGGTTAAGCGAATTGGTGAGAGGCGAGTTGACGAGTGGTAAGTTAGCGAATTTAATAGAATCCAAACGAGCGAACGAGTTATTAGACTTATGCCCGTTTTCACCAACATCCCCTAAGTTTAGGGGATCCCCTAAACATGCTTAGGGGGCCGTTTAGGGGGCGGTTCCGTTTCACCAACCGTTAGGGGTCAACTAAACGCTAAAAGGTCCCCTAAATTTAGGTGGTCGACAACTGGGCACATAAACCGACCCATAAGTGCGTTGTCTTTTAAGCAACGAAGATGGATAGTGATTTATATGAATTTTTAGATAATTTAGAAAATGTTTCTACTATATTCGACGTAAATAATCGCCGTATATCGAAAATGACCAAATTACTTCGAAAGTTTTGACGAAACCGACTTTTTTCGGAGATTTATGTTTTGTAAATCGTCAGTGTTGTATTTATTGGAAAAGATTGAACACGCTTTAGAATTCCCTGATATTAGGTGAGTATATTTTTTTCCTTAGTCTACGCCGTCAATGTTTCTGATACACTTGTGTGTTCCCATTTCATTTGCATAGGTAATTAATTTTATTATATATTCACCAGGTGAAACTTCAAGACTATACCTATATTAGTTTTAAAATTCCGATTTTTAGTTTAACTAAACTTGTTATTTGAACTTTTTAAGGTGGAGATGATGCAGAGCTATTCAGAAACAGGAAGGGATATATGTCTATAAATGTTGAGACGGTAGCATCAGCCAATTTGTTAATAAGAGATGTTGTGGCACGTTGGCCAGGTTCAACACATGACTCGGCTATTTATCAAAATAGCAATTTATACATATATAATAAATAATACAATCCATTTATCATAGATAATCAATTTATTTATTATTAAAAATACAATTTCTCTTAGATTTTCTAGTCATTCTTTGGTACACCAAATAAATTCTTCAGATTGAAGTTTCCACCTGTAAAGTAAATAAATTGTAATAAGTATTATGAACTTATAAAAAGTAGAGATGTTATTTCTTTTCAGAATCATCTGTTGACTCCTTACTTAAATCCTACGACAAGAGGACAGCACAAATAATAAGGAATGTCACAACCACAACTACATCCCAGAACACATATGGATTTAGACGATCACAAATTACAAATTATTTTGATAACTTGTTACATAACAATAACTTAATAAATGTTCTTATGTGATAACATACCTTTTATTTGATTGAGTGGATGGTTTTGCTCTTTTAATATTGGCCTTCGCCTTTTCCATATAGGAGTTGGTATCTTTGAACGTGATGGTGTTACCTCACATTCGTCTTCTATCACGTTTTCATTTATTGCCATGTTCTGAAAACAAATTATATTAAAACACTTACCAGAATACTTTTATTATATTAAGTTATTGCGACTTTATCTGGAATAATTAACAGAACCTGGGTGACCGAGCTTTGTTTGGTTTTTATTGAAGTTTTTTTTAAATTAAACCTAGCTAGATTGATTTACCTCCCCTGAATCCCCCTGCAAACTAAATTTAATGAAAATCGTTAGAGCCATTTCCGAGATTCAGATTACATATAGCAAGCATTGCTTGTTTAAAGATATTAGAAAGATAGATAAGTAACCTGCCCTATTTCTAGATATATGCTATCTCATTGGTTAAGATAAGATTAACTTCAGCAGTATATTAAGTGAAAAGAGTAACAAAAAAACAAAAAGATAGACAAGTCCTTTCACAATTTATTACAATAGTACAGTACTTAAATTGCCTAGGGCAATATAATTTAAGTTTGTAAATAATATATCTGGCAGTACTTACAGTAATGGGTTCAGCATCTAAAATTATAGCCTATTCTTCACTAGTTAGTTCATTTGTGGTAATTGTATGTGGTCTAAAACATCAGCAAGAAGTACCACTGCAACCTCGAGCCATCAAATCGCAGACTTGGTCCAATATTGGGTCTGTTTTTGCAGTTGATGGTCCTCCTCTCCTCATGAGAACGATTAGTAGTAACGATTGACGAATAAAGTATTGATGAAAGTACGAAGAAACGATCACAACCGTAGCGTAGATCACAACACAGGATCACAACAAACAATTAACAAAGTAGGTAATCCAAGTGTCAACTCAACCGTCAAATACAAATGACCACAGATTAAATGCGTGTTTCGTTATGCATGTATAGAGTAAATATGCTAGAACATATTAAATTAATTAAAAATATGAACGAAATAATATTAATTATTATTATTAAAACAATCTTTATCATAAACTTTATCAATATGTGCATGTACTTTAGAGAATTTGATAAAAATCTATAGTGTTTAAAAGTATCGACATGTTCAAAGACGCATCAGTCGTGCATCAGTCACTAACACGTCACTAATATCGAAAAATAAACGTCACTTAACTATGTGTCCCCTAGTTAGGTGATAGGAATGATGGTGAAACGAAATTTAACTTGGGGGCTGGTTTAGAGGACCTTTTAAGTAAGGGGTCCCATACTTATGTGGTGGTTTAGGGGATGTCGGTGAAAACGGGCATTAGACTTTTAAGTGTTATTGAAAGCGTATTTCAGACAACTCGCTCGAACGCTATTGTAAAATCAGCACCAAAAACAGTTTGCATGTTACAAAGTTTTTAACAAAAAAACCACGTAACATTTCTTATTCCAACATCACATATTACATACACGTGAAGCAAAAAAAAAATGTTATTAGCGATCGTAAAACTAATCGAACGAGCGATAAACTCAGGTCATGTCGAGAGTTCCATTACAAAACTGATAACTCAAAATATTGAACGAAATTGCCGATTATGAAATATGAGAATTTGAATGCCTTAGTGTTCTTGGAAGGAGGTAAGCTGGGTCGCTTCGAAGAATGGTTATTGTTTTAAAGTTTACGTACTAGGAAACATAGACTCTTGTTGAAATTGTAGACTAATCAATTACAGAAGTAGTACATGTATGGAACCGTATGGAACCATGCTGTTAATAATAAACATAGATGCCAACTACAACAGATATGTTGTGTTCAAATTAAATTGCTTACCTTGCATTTAGATAGACAGATTAATGCTTTATTTTACACCAAATTACCAAAACCATTAGTACCTTGTCATATTCAAACTTCTTCAATAACTATTTACTTACATGTCAATAAAAATTATCGAATTTTTCTTTAACAAAGGACTATGTATAGTGCGTAGCAATTTCATTTGTCGCCGATACAAGTAAATGTAGAATAGCTGCTCTAGTGAAAATGCACTAAGTATTAAGATCTGTCATTATAGCTAGTACATGTCATCTTACATAATTTATGTAACTGGATCTCACGGACAATGATAGATTGTGGTGAATCGGAATACAACAGAACTGTAGTACCTATCTACTCTTCTCGTGTATAATTTTACTTGCTGTGGTTTCATTCACGTTGTAGTTTAATTAATCTGTGAGAAAACTGGGATGAAACTTTTGTAAAGACTGGTGTTCAAGAGTTTAATCTTAGAAGACTTTGCGAGCTGCTAACAAGTTACTTCTTGAACGCTGAAGTGGATTAATTAATTTAAATGGAGAGAGAGAAAGGGATAGGTAGATAAATTGAGTGGGAGAGATAATTGAAACAGTCTCAAATAAAATAAGATTATACATAGGTATATTTTTTTTTCAAGGAAGTTAAAATACCAAAAAAATCAACTAAAAATCTATTGTGTTTTGCAGCCAACGAGTTTAACAGCAAGCGAACATCACACGCGTCATATATCATTAACTACTTTCGACTTCTAAAATCGCTCAATGTTAAATAGGTACGCTTTAATAAACTAAAAAAATTGGTGCTTCAAATACTACTGATTGCTAGATAAACACGACATTCTTACAACAATTATTTTTGCAAAACTCATAATTCAGTCCCAAACCCTACAATTAACTTTCACTTAGGTACCTATAATATTACTGTTTGAATTTAAATTAATATCTTCTAACCGGTATCTAATTAAACACGGCTGTTAAATATGATGATTAAAACGCTACATGTAATAGAACATCTAATTTTAATATGAAACAAACAAATAAAACGAAACTCATTATTATAATTAATTTTAATTAAATTCTAAGTCATGTTTCAGACTTCGTACCGGCTGACTAACAGACGTTACAGTCCTATTGTATGGCATCGTGTTCTGAGGTTGCTATGCATACTCCTCGTTACACTATGTCTGTTAGTTAGTAGTTACCTACATACCTATCTAGTATTGTTTTTATATAAAGAAACATCTAACTAATCTGCGCGTCCATTTTAGCTGCCCGGAGCTCAATTGACCAATCACAGAATGACGAAAAGATTTTAATATTTAATTTATCGAGCTCTGCTCTGTTTCTCAAGAAACGCACCCTTAGTCCTAATAGACTTGCTACGTGGCGATATTAAGAGAGTTTAAAAGCTGCATGTCGGTGACTTCATTACAAAGCGACCGTCAAATATGACAAACGTTAAACTTTAACTTTACAACTCACTTATGAACGACCAAAGTCGGAGGCATATTGGCAAACTTCAATAACCAACGCAGTCTACATTTTTGTATTATTTTTCTAGCAACAAAAATTTCCTTCTTCTAGGTATTCTCTAAGTTCCTTCTAGGTATTTAAGGTAAATACTCTAGCTGGAAGTTAAGTTATTCTACTTCCTTAACATAATCGTTTAATTTAACGAGTACCTAGTCGTTATCTGTAGTAGCAAATAACTACTTATGTTCATATTATTTACAAAACTAATTTCCCGATAATCGTTGCCTATTGAGTGTTAACAAGAAATGGGGGTCAAGATAGGTGGTAGGTGCTATTTAAATAGACAATCGATAACAAATACACAATAATAAGTTAGCAAAACACAGAAGTTCGATATAAGTATTTGTAATGTCTACAGCAAGGCAAAGGCCTTCACGCTCACTGAAGATATCAGTACAGTAAAGAGGTTTAGGCGTAATCATCTCGCTTGCTTAGTGCGGGTTGGATATCTTAAACCCAAGCCATGTTTAAAAGTAAATTGGAAACATGCTTTGTTCGATGCAAGAATTGAACTTAGAATGCCAAGTATGGACGAACACCCATGCCCAAGTAGTTTATATTACATACATATTGGATGCAACCTAAGTTAATATTATAAATGCGAATGTTTGTGAGGATGAGTGTATGCAAATTTTGTCTTTGCAAATTTTTATTCAGATCTAGCCTAGATTCAGGGCTAACTTTTATCCCAAAATTCGTACGCGAGCGGGTCCAACGCGGGTGAAGCCGAGGACCGCTGCTAGTTCTCAATAACATAGCAAGGACACCAGTTATCTAAGCAAAGGTACAGAGTTATCTGATATACTAATATGAATCGAGTGCAAAAAAGGTGATAAGCTCTTATCTTACCAACACATACCTAAGTACAAACCACAGGTTTGTAAATTCTAGAATCATCCAATGAGCGATTCGTACTTTTAGTACGTACTTAGGGTAGGTACCTAGTACTAGGTAGTAACAAGATTGGAATTCAATGAACTAGGTTGGGAATAAGTCATTACTCTTTAACCGTCGGTTTTAATAACTGAAATAGGTAGGTTGTCGGTTAGAAAACACATTATTTGACGACATTGTTCCGATCTAAATAAACGAAAAATATTACTGACTTATTTAGGTAGATACCTACGACGCAAGGAAAAAAAATGTTAATCGAGAAATGTTAGTTGGACCACAAAATCTTAATATTATTTTGTGGTTGGACTGTCCTCAAATACCCTAAATAGGTACATACCTATTATGTGCAAAAAACCAAATCGTCAACCGTTTACGGAACAGTAAGTTACAAACAGCAATCCAGATCCATAAATCCATCATAAAAAATGCTACTTTTGAATTATTGAACGAACGGGTACCTATCAGGTAGGCCAAATGTTATCGATTTCTATGCTTATCATAAGTAAACTAATTTGTCTATACTTTGACCGATAAGTATAGTCGTACTCAGCTTTTTAGTGGCATGAAAAACATTAATGTACCTATTACAGTAGTTAGTCGTGTCTATTATATCTAGGTAGGTACAAAATTTACTGATAAATCAATATTTTATGGTGTCGATTGCTTTTCTACTACAATTTAGCTATCAATTTTAATAATAGGTAGGTACCTGAAAAATAAAGCGCCCAATACCAATGTTAGGTATATCTTCCTGGAATTCCTAAGAAGTTACTCAATAATTATTATTATTCCTATCGACCTCTTTTTGGAGCGCTATTCATAAAATACAGACTAACAGAATTATAACGGTTGTTGCATTATACCTACTAACTAATTAGAATTAAAATCAAATCGAAAAAATCAACTTTAGTAGATTAGATCGATACCTACCTGTGAAGCATTTTAGGCACCACGCCACATTGACATACAAAAAGAACAAAACCGTTCGAACACAGGTCGTAAATAAACAAAAAAACTACGAAAAAAACTTGAAAAAACAAAAGGCAACGTTAGCAAATTCGCGAATAATATAATATCTTGATTTAGGAGGTAGTTCCCGCGCCCGTGAGAACCCGAACGAAAACAACGCCATTCAGGCTGTCTTGAAAAATGAAATACTGCACTTGGTACACTATTCAACAGTTCCAACGAATTATATTATCATCGTGACGCTAAGTTACGTTGTAAGTCGTTTTATTGCGAAAACAACCTTGGATTTTTGTTGAAATACCTACCATTTTTATTTTAGTTTTTTTATAAGGAAATTAGGTTCTGAGGAGTTGTTAACTAGACTTTTATAATTATTTTTATATTAAAGTGACGTGGGTCTTACGTACGAGTATATTTAAGTAAGTTGTTACTTACTACTTTTTTGTAAGCAAATATTTTGAAATAACTTGAGTTTCTTTGCGCCTATACCTATTTAACTAATACACAAAGGTTATCGTAACGAAATAATACGTAGTAATGTACCTAAACATGGTGAATTTCAAAATCCGGAAAACAGCAGAAAATTGCTTTGCAAAATGAATGGAACATAGAAAGTAGGTGAAAATATGGTAGACGATAAATAAATATGAAAAGTCCTTGAACAATTTTATTTCTTTGTTGAAACGTGCGATATAGCAACTGTTCAAATATAATGCACACAAAGGTAGATAAAGAAATAATAAGCGATAACTTGAATACATTTACAGTAAGTATCTGCAAAACTTTACAATAGATAAAAACTTACCTACAAATAAAAAATCCAATCCAACGACACAACACAAAAGTTAAGTAACTAATACACACTAAAACACCTCACAAAAGGTCACTTGTTGTCAAAAAACTGCATAAAAAACACAAAAAAATAAATAATTTATTGTATTTTTACGAAAGTTTGTGTCGCGAGCGACGAGCGGTGACACACGTCTACTCTCAAACACGACGAATCGCGGACTGCCGATCGCGTGTGAGCGAGAGGTAACCGAAGCGAAAAGTAAGGAAATACAACGGGTGGGAGAGAGATGGCTAGATTGTAGAATGAAGTTAGCGGGATTTGTAGAATGACCACATGGCGGCGGTATAGTTTGGAAATTATTGTGTTGCACAAAATTAATGTTACTCGTTTTTGTTCGAAGTGGCCACGTGTTTCCGACTTATAAATAAAGTACTTAATATCTAGAGTTCTCCATATTTGACCAATAATTAAATAGGGGAATACAGTCACTCTCTGTGTTTATTTGTACAAGTGTTCATTAGGAAATTTAATATTATTTAATAGCACTTCAGTTCAAGCTTTACTTACCTAGCTAGTATTATATAAAAAGATTAGTCAGCTTAGGTACCATTATGCTTACCTAACTTAGTACATACTTATAGGTCACCTACGTTATCTCCTATACGATCTTATGTACATTGTTAGTAACTCAACAAAGTAAGCGCTAACATTTTCTAAGCACAGAGAATGTTAAGTAGGTAAAACCTAACTACCTATAGATAGAATAAGTTAGTACTTAGGATATTGCTTAGGATTACTAGACTACGTAGGGCAGCCACATTATCATAAATTCTTATTTCTACACTAATATTATAAAGAGGAAAACTTTGTTTGGTTGTAATGAATAGGCTCAAAAACTACTGGACCGTTTTTAAAAATTCTTTCAACATTCGAAAGCTACATTATCCAAGAGTAACATAGGCTATTTTTCATCCCGAAATTCCCACGGGATCTATTTTTATACATATAAACTTTCCTGTTAAATCACTCTATATATTTTAAAAAACCGCGTCATAATCCGTTGCGTAGTTTTAAAGATTTAAGCATACATAGGGACAGACCACGGAAAAGTGAAGTCTCTATTTCGTGGGACAGACAGACAGCGGAAAGCGACTTTGTTTTATACTATGAAGTGAAGTCTTTAATTAGGAACAAGCCAGTAACAAAGGCTACAAATGACGTCACAATTCGAAGCCTTTTGAAGTCGATACGACTAAAGACTATGTGCTATACCTCTTTTGTTACTATGTAGTATACTGTGACAAAAGTGTTCTACGTTATAATTACTATTGAGTATTCTGTGACAGTATACAGGATTTATCTTTATCACATAGTAACTATTTAGTATATAGTATAGTTAAGCAACGTGTAGCTCGGTCCTTACTTGGATGGGTGGCCGATGGCGGCCTTTCTATCTAAGCGCTACCGTGCTTCGAAGGGCACGTTAAGCAGTTGGTCCCGGTTGTTTCAATCGTTAGACCATGTCGGAGGCCTTTAGGCGGTCTAACAACTCCGACACCAGTGGTGGCCACTAACCTACTGGAAATAAATGAATGAATGAGAATACAGTAACAAAAGCATTTTACGTAATAATAACTACTGAGTATTCTATAACAGTACCCAGGATCGATCTATACTTACTATTTCCTACACAATGACAACTATTTGTACGACGTACAGCTCTGTAGTTACTATTGACTATACTGTGACATAAGTACTCTACGCTATAGTTACTGTCAAGTATTCTGTGTAACAAGTAGCTTTACTAAAGTCAAGTAACGTACAGAGTACTAGGTTCAAAAGCTCGTGCAAAAAGCTCTCTGTGATGTGATGTACGGGTGAAGATTTGTTCATGAGCGGAAGCGATTTATGTGGTTCGCGTTTTGTTTGAGTGGGTTATTGATGTGTGCTATTTATCAAACTGACGTTTAGCTTGTAGAAATTTTTCTGCGACCCTAACATTTTAACTAACCAAAGTATAATAAAGTTGTTACAATTGTAAGTAAAAGTAAGATGATTCCGTGCTTCGGAGGGCACGTTAAGCCGTCGGTCCCGGTTACTTCCTACGGATAGTAGTCGTTACTTGAGCCATGTCAGAGGCCTTTGGCGGCTCAATAACTTTGACACCAGGATTGGTCAGGTTAACCATCCACTCGATGAAGAAGACGAAGACAATTGTAAGTGAAGTTTCTCTTTATCCTGCCTCATGTGGGAGTACAGTAGTTTACTAAGTACCACGTGGATTGTGGTAGTGTGGTTAAGGGTGATAAATAAAAAAATAGCTCGTCATGAGTGGGACAAAATAGGATAATTATTTTTTTATTCCGTTAGGTCACTCAAAAATGTATACGTTTGATTATGCGACTAAAATAAGGCTAACGCATCTCTACTGTCAGTTCAAAACCGCTGTTATTGAACGGTTTATTTGGGAATCGCTTCCGCTCATGACTAAACCACATCCGAACGAACGCAAAAGGTTAAGTCTTTGTAGCGAAAGGCAGTCTTTTGACGGTAGTTAAACATTGTTCTTTGCACTAATGTCGCATATCAAATAGACTATTCGGTCCATTGTCCATTATAGGTATTGAACCTTTCGACCAATACTAAAAATTGTAGTTGGAACGAAGTTCCTTATCGCGCGTTGCGAAAGGGGTCTAGACGGAAAAAATGGTAACGACATTTTTTAGGCCAGAGAGGGACAGATAGAGAAACTTGCGCACGCCAGAGAGAGACAGACAGAGAAACATGCGCGAGAGAGACAGACAGAGAAACATGTGCACGCCAGAAAGAGACAGACAGAGAAACATGCGCGCCGCGCATGTTTCTGGGTCTCTCTCTCTCTCTTATAGAAAGCAAGCCAGATATTTTCGTTTCGTCATTCTATTTCGCATTGAACAGTGTGGTGTCGCGGCGATTATTTTTGTTGATAATAAATAAACTTCGTTCCATCCGGGTGTCCCTTGACACCGCTCAAGTTTTTTTATTAGTCTATTCATTCATTCACTCATTTCGAGTGGCCAACCCTGGTATCAAAGTTTTTAGACCGCCTAAAGGCCTCCGACATGATCTATGGCTTGAAACAACCGGGACAATTTACGTACCCTCCGAAGCACAACAGATAGAAATGCCACTATCAGCCACCCATCCAAGTAGTGATCGAGCTCCACGTTGCTTAACAATCGCAATGAGCTAATATTGCTTAGACTAACTACGCCACGCTAACCAAAACTTTATCGTTTTAAAAAATGGGAGACTTCCACCAAAACAAATTCACAGAACAATAACATCTTATTCTTATTAAATCCAATTTTCGCGTTTATCCCGTAGTAAGTATTAGCCTGTAATGCCCCACTGCTGGGCAAAGGCCTCTCATCTCACTGAAGATATCAGCAAGAGGATCCCGTTAACAATTTAAATTGCAAAGACTTTAATTATAGCTTCACGTTATGACGTCATAAAGAATACAACGGTTTTGATGGATTTGGTGAAGTAATATGAATTGTAATTTTGAATTTGATGGCGAGAAGGTTTTATTACCGTCTTGTATGAAACGGGTGTTAAATACAATCATTTTATGTGCTACTAGCAGTACCCCGCGGCTTTACCCGCGTTGTACCCGTTTCCGCGAGAATATCGGAATAAAATGTATCCCATGTGTTATTTAGATATATCACTATTTTTGTCTGTTTGTTTGTCTGTTTGTCTGTATGCTTAAATCTTTAAAATTACGCAACGGATTTTGATGCGGTTTTTTGTAATAGGTAGAGTGATTCAAGAGGAAGGTTTTTATGTATAAAAATTCCCGAAATTCCCACGGGAACGGGCACAACGCGGGTAAAACCGCGGGGCACTGCTAGTAACCTATATTACTGTAAAATTTAATCCAAATCCGTTCAGAAGTTTTTACGTGAAAGAGCAACAAACATACATCCATCCTCACAAACTTTGGCATTTATAACATTAATAGAATTTTAGAAATCGATCCACAAACGACGGAAATGATCATGTACCTCATATCTTCGTTTTCAAACCTCAAAAAACATACACATAAAATTTTAACCTTCTAATTTCACAATTAAGCTCAACTTAAAAGCCCAACTGTAGCAAATAATTAAAGTATAATAAAACAAAGGCTATCTTTAATCTATCTTCGCATCAAGTTAATAAATCCCCTATCATGTTATCGCTATCAACGCTGTTATACATTACTTATTGGCGGTTCATAGTTTTATTACAAGGGGAGAGTCAGTTGGTCTGAGGTCTTGGGAAATGGGCATCGATTTTTATATAAAAGTTAAGCTGTCTGGCCTGTGTGAGCGGTGTCTGTGTGTTTTGTTTTCAATTAGAAGTTTATTTCATTTTATCTTGATCCTTATGGGGGTGGCATGGGGTAAGTGATGGTGGAAACGAATTATGGACATTGAACATTATTCTTATACTTCAGGCCGGCACCAAATACGCTGGCTGACTCTAACAGATAGAGACATTTCTTTTCATTTATCAAAAAATAAACATTGATTAAAAATCCGGTTTTTTTTTTTTATTATTGAATCTGTTGTGTCCCACTGCTGGGCAAAGCACTTCCACAAACCTTTCCATCTGGGCTTATCTTTCGCTGTTGCTTTCGCCCTTAAATGCAAGCAAACCCCTTCCAAACAAGAAAAATAAAAATCCAGAAACACAATCTCCTCCTTTTGCAGTTGGTTAAATTACAAACTCTCACCTAATCTACGTACATACGTCATCATTATGAAAATGACACACTTATCAACTTTCGACACTTCTAACCCCACGCACGCGCTATCCAAAGTAATTACATATTGCAATCTGTCAAAGTCCAGGTGTTCAGTACAAATGGATTGTTTTGGCCGATTGCGGTACCCTAATTAGGTCTATAAAGGGTCCCCTTTTGGGGCGTTAAAATATTGTTTTTATCAACTCGTGCGCATAATGCAACATATGGTTAAGGTTAATGGGTGTTATTTGGAATGCGTGAAAAATGGAACGTGTATTTACTTTTTCTATGCGGGTGTTTGTAACCACCTATTTTGTTAACTAGAAATTGGCCAGGGTTCAGGTAATGAAAGGGGAAGGTTATAGATTTAGACATTATAAGTTTAGCTTCAAATTACAATAATATGAGTTTTTAGAAACAAAAAGTGAATTCTGGGTGAGGATATAAACTTGAAGTTAAAAACTTGAATTAATTAAATATATTATACAGCAGCGCCCACGGTTTTGTATTGTCCCCGTTCCTGTGGGAATTTTGGGATGAAAAGTAATAAATCTCTAGATAGTGATTACGAAAGACTATTCTTAAACGGATTCGTTCTCAAACTAAACTCTACCTTGTACTAATGATTATAAGTACCATATCCATCAACTAAGTAATATTTATTAACTTCCCGTTTAAAACTAAAGTTACATTGTACTCAGTAGTGACTCATTGTCACTATACAGAAAGAACCGATTTATAGTAATTGTCTCAAAATACCAGCCCTAAGTAAACAGCGGATATGCGTTCGCATTCAGACAATTATTTCGAAAATAGAACACAATTGTGACTCCTGCGCACGACGCATTATCGTTCCCCAACATTTAAATTTAGAATAATTGAAAAAAATATGTTTAGAATGTTCTGTTGGGTTTTACAGAGTATTTTGAAATAGGAATGGTACAGTGGTATTACCAAATTATTTTGAAGATATAAATAGGACGCTTAGTTTGGGAAATCCTCCATTGAGAATTTATTTGAAGTTTGACCAATTGAGGCCTTCGACCAGCTGTGGGACGTTACAGGCTAATACCGTGTTTTGCTTTTAAGAGTTTATCTTTGGACATTTTCGACTAGCTGATATACCGTCAAATCGACATATTAGTTTATCGAATACTAGTAGCGATCCGCGGTTTTACCCGCGTTGTACCCGTCCCCTTGAGAATTTCAGGATGAAAATAGCCAATAACCTTTTCATTGAATGTGGCTATCCATTACAAAAAGATTTTTGCGAATCGGACCCGTAGTTCCTGAGATTAGCGCGTTCAAACATACAAAAAACAAACTCTGCAGCTTTATAATATTAGTATAGATACGGACAATTGATAAACCGACGTCCAAGGTCTCTCTATCTATTCTCTATAGTTCAGTATAGGTACATATTAGTCACACAATCTATTAAATTAAATCCAAATAATCACATTTAAGTGAGCTATACGAGTACACTCTTTGACCAGACTTATCAACTCTAAAGCGCAAGACGCACACAGTGCGGGTGCGGGCCCGCTGCGTGCCAGTGCTTCACTTTTCTTACAAATACAAGGAACCTTACGCTACCCGCAATCAACCCACGGCTGCACTATGTTTGTCTTGGGGTTAAAAGTTAGTTAGTCTGGTAGTAAATGTGACTTTTGTATCTATCTAATGAAAAAACGACCGAATTGAGAGCCTTCTCCTATGTTTGTTTCAAGTAAGTTAAAACAACTGTTAATATTGAACGAAGTAATTGTCGAATTCATATTTATGACCCCGCAGTAGAGGGGTTAGAATGAAATGAAAACGGCACGTGTCAACAGTATCCGTTCGTGTGTTGGTCTGTCAGTCACCGAGCCCCTATATGAGTTGTGATCGATTTGTTCAGAAACACAACAAAAGATTTATTGTTTTGATAATTATTTCATTGTTTTTGTTGGCGTTTGAAATGCCATTGATCTGGGTGGGAAATAACGGTTATTTCTGATGTAAGGATGTTAGTATTTTTGATGGTAGAAGTGTTTTGGACAAAGAAGTAGTATAAGAAAAAAAAAGTATTAGCCTGTAATGTCCCACTGTTGGGCAAAGGCCTCTCGTCTCACTGAAGATATCAGTACAGTGAGGAGGTTTCAGGCGTAAGCACCACGCTTGCCTAATGCGGGTTGGTGATCTCAAACCCGAGCCATGTTTGAAAAGTAGGAAACAATGTTTTCGCTCGACCTGGGAATTGAACCCGGGACCTCAGTCTTGGCAGGCGAGTGCACATACCACTAGACCACCGTGGCGTTAATAAGAAGAGTATGGAAATGGTTTGTAAAAAAATTTTTTAGGCGTAAGTAAGTGATTTTATATTCGTATTCTTTGTAGACACACGACAGAATTCTAACTTTTTCTTTACATTTCGCCAAAATACAGCTTGTTAACCAACGACGACGGTGCCTAAGAAAATTCGCAGTTGAGTTCTCTACTTTTATTCCACCTAAGTTTCAACGGAAAACACAGTACGTGCTCCTTTTCAACCGACTTCAAAAAAGGAGAAATTTTCTGTCTCTCGAACTCTGTTAATAAATTGAGTCTTCTTCTTCATGGAGTGGATGGTCAACCTGACCAATCCTGGTGTCAGAGTTATTGAGCCGCCAAAGGCCGCAAAAAAATGAGTAAAGGGTATTTAGTATTGGACAATCATTTACAATTTAACTACAGGCACGTAGCCTAAAACAAAATTTTGAAAAACATCAAACAAAAACTGATATCCTTAATCCATATTAATAAAGCTACTAATACGGGACCTCTAAGCAACAGGAAGGGCCCCGTTATCCCAAGTCCCGAACAAAGGGACAACATGGCTGCATTACTAGCGACCGCACCGGACGTGACTCGCTCTAGATGCATAGTTAAATTCACTAATTTGTTTATGGTGCGGCCCTTTGAATACCATGGGGTTATGGAGATTTAATGTGATTAATTGACTGTTAAAAATGTTAGCGTGAAATGTAATAAATAAATGATGATATGTAAAAAAGGTTGTGATGGAAACGAACATGTTTTTCTGTTATTCCTGTTCATCCTACTAATATTATGAATGCGAAAGTTTGTGAGTATGGATGTAGGTGTACCTATGATGTATGTTCGTTACTCTTTCACGCAAAAGCTACTAAACGGATTTGGATTAAACTTTAAATATAACGTGACCAGCCCAGTTCCATTTAAAAATAGCAATAACTCTTTAATTCTCTATTTTTGGGATGGACATCCAACTGGAAGGTATATGCTACTTTAATCGCGCTTAACATCAACCAACGAACCTTAAAATAGCCAAGACACATATAAAAGATCCTTCACTTCAATAAAATCGATCAACAAAAATCATTACATTACCCAAAATACCCAATAAAAGCTACAAAACAAGACAAAACAAAGTAATGTGCTTAAAATAAAAGTGCGTGTTTTGTCGCAGACGACTGCGGCCCGTAGAGGCTATAAATTACACCGACGTCAATATTAGCCCGCGCTCGATTCATTGCGTACGTTAGCTAAGACGGAGACGACACAGGGTGATTCCATTTTATATCTTCTAAAGGTTTTCTTCTTCTTCATCGAGTCAATAAAGGTGATATTGTGATTAGAGATTAGAGCGAGAGCTGTCTTCTTCTTTTAAATCCTATGATGAAGTGCACAAGAAGAAGGTACATTTTATCATTTTATACCCTGTTTTAGGGGTTTTTGTGGATAGAGGTTAGAGCGCATCTTCTGATCTTTGAAATCTATGAAAGAGTGAACATATGAGAGGTTACTATGAGAGACAAGACATCTAACAAACTTAGACAATCCGGACAATCAGACAAACAAGAAAACCAGATAAACTTGAATTTAATTGAAACTACGTTTACGGCATCACTTCGTTTTTATTTTACATTTTTATCTGACGTATCGGCTCTTTTACAGGAACCGTGGTCGCTTAAACTTATGAAACAAGTATCTTTCAAGTAATTCGTTCAATAGCACCCTGTATACAAATTCTGGTAACGTAATTTACGTCCTGATGCATAGCCACCGTAACGATTTGCGTCACAGTTCCGTATTAACGTTTACGTTACGGAAAATTGGGCTTTTTCATTGTTTTACAAGATCTTTTCACTTTAGCATGTTGATAGGAAATACTGTTTGTGAATTAGTCGCCGTACCTTGGTGCTGTTGTGTTGTGACTGTTCCCGCGGGAATTTTGGGATGCAAATACACCCTAGAACCTTGATCTTGAATGTTAGTGTTCAATACAAAAATGATTATTCGAATCGGAGTAGTAGTTCCTGAGATTAGCATGTTCAAACATACAAAGAAACAAAAAATTGGTCAATTGAGCTCCGTCCCACTTCAATGGTAGCAGCCTGTCCCATTATTGTACAGCAAAGGCCTCTCTTCTCACTGATAATATCAGTACAAGCTCATTGAAAATATCAGTATGAGTCTCATCTCACTGATCACTTCAGTACAGGAGTATTAGGCTCTTTAATCGAAGTATTAACAACTAGCAGCGCCCCGCGGTTTTACCCGCGTTGTACCTGTTCCCGTGGGAATTTCAGGATGGAAAATAGCCTATAACCTTCCCGTTGAATTTAGCTATCCATTACAAAAAGATTTTTCCAAATCGGATCAGTAGTTCCTGAGATTAGCTAATATTTACAATTCTTAAAGCACAAACCAACACCTATGCTATCCTTCCGCTATCTCGGACATCGCTACACACAGGAATGTATTAGATGTGTGTGTGTTTATCTCGTATTCCGTACGCAGAGGTGACCCGATGGAATATCTTTGTATAATGAACTACCATCTAGACGGGATTTATACTTAGCTAGGCTTAGATTTAGACATTTACAATTTCTTAGCAAATTATTTATCTTATGTAGCGTGGTTTAGCTAAACGATGTTAACTAATTGTTATTGTTAAGCAACGTGCAGGTCAAACCCTACTTGGATGGGTGGCCGATAGTGGCATTTCTATCTGAGCGCTACCGTGCTTCGGAGAGCACGTTAAATTGTCGGTCCCGGTTGTTTCAATCGTTGGACCATGTTGGCAGCCTTGAGGCGGTCTAAAAACTCTGATACCAGGGTTGGCCACTCACCAATTCGAACTTACTTTATCAATCTATACTAATATTATAAAGAGGTAAAATTTGAAAGTTTCTTTTGTTTGTTTTTTTGTATGTTCGAGCTAATCTCGTGAATTATCGGTCCGATTTGAATAATTCTTTTCGTAATAGATAGCCACATTCAACGGGAAGGTTATTGGCTATTTTTTCATCCTGAAATTCCCATGGGGACGGGCACAACGCGGGTAAAACCGCGGGGCGATGCTAGTAGTAAATAAATTTACTAATTGAAACTTAATAAAATGTATTGAATAAAACATAATTATCAATTGTATTAATTAACCACTCGGTTGGAACTTGTTATAATAAATTAATTTAAAGATAAACTTCACCGAGTTGTGGTCAAGGCGAGAACAATAATTAACTTGAGTTATCAATAAAACTAGCAGCGTCCCGCGGTTTTACTAGTGCTGTGACCTTTCCCGTGGGAATATCGGGATAATAATTACACATAAGCTTCCTCTTGAATGTCGCTATCTAATATTAAAAGAATTATCCGAATAGGACAAGGAGTTCTTGCAAAAATCAAAAGTTTAACAGCTATATTATTTAAGTAAAGATATTGCTTAACATATATCCGATAGTTATGATAAGGACACTTGAAACCCTGTATAATATACTCGTAGGATAGTATGAGTATTTAAAAATTCTTAATTTCTTAATATTACAAATCTTCACACAACTTTGATTAACTTATCATCGCTATTTTAGCATAAAAAGTCACTTTCCGCTGTCTGTCCCTATGTAAGCTTAGATCTTTAAAATTACGCCATGGATTTTGATGTGGTTGTTGTAATAGATAAGATTCAAGAGGAAGGTTTATAAGTATAAAAATCCCGAAATTCCCACGGGAATAGGTACAACGCGGGTAACACCGCGGGGCGCGGCTAGAATCCAATATAAGTAAATCGAAGAACCAGTCAGAAATCCAAAAAACTCTTTCTTACCTTTTTCCTGCTTTTACGGTCTAAGAATAAACCTAATAAAATAAGAATTAGCTCAGAACTAGTAACTAATAAAAACGTTATAAAAGCTAGATCTAAATGTGACCTAACCAGATATTTTTCCGCTCATCGGTCTGTCACAGTAATAACCCAGTGTGTCTAAATACAGAATTACCGAAGATATAGAGAAAATGGAAGTGATAATGTGTTATTCCTAAGTATGTACCTTATTGTATACTTGACACTTTGTTGAGTGAATGGCCTATCAAATGCGAAGTAAGTTTTGGATGAATCGACAACTATGAGATTCCTTTCATACATATATAATTTTTATAGGTTTTTAATGGACAAGACACAATATTATACAGTAATCTATACTTATTTATAAAACAGAAGTTGTTTTTTATTGTTTGCTTGAACGCGGTGCGCTAATCACAGAAACTACCAATCCGATTTGAATAATTCTTTTCGTAATGGATAGCCTTTTTCAAGGGAAAGGTTTATATTAAGGGTTATTTTTTATCTCAGAATTCCTATTGCATCGGGCATACCATGAAAAATACAGTTAGGTGCTGCTGGTACACAATATAGGCACAATATTATACAGGTTGGTTACAGTGCTGCTCTATTGATATACATGTATATACCTACACTAGCCGCGCCCCGCGGTGTTACCCGCGTTGTATCGGTTCCCGCGGGAATTTCGGGACAAAATGTGTCCCATGTTTTATTCTGATGTTTAACCTATATTACTGGAAAGTTTCATCCAAATCTGTTTAGTAGTTTTTGCGTGAAAGAGCAACAAACATACATCCATACATCCATCTATACATACATACATCCATCCTCACAAACATATACGCATTTATAATATTAGTAGGATTCCCCCAGTGTAAACTACTATTATTTGCCACATCTATTAATTATCACAACTTTTAGCCCAGACCTAAGTCCAGAGGTCATCCAATCGGATCTTTGTGCACTAAAAAGACGCTCAGCGTTAGAATGCTCAATTGCCACATCTAGTAACACCGACATATACTAATTCTCTGACTTCGTCTGGGAATTCAAGTCGGTATCAAGTTTTGAGCTAGTTTTCTCCATCGGCGTCGCTCATGTGAGAAATTTTAGAACATATAGCATTTCTATGGTAGCTTCTATTGAAAGAATTCATCCTAACTAATATTATAAATGCCAAAGTAATTCTGTCTGTCTATCACGCTTTCACGCCAAAACTACTGAACCGATTTGAATGTAATTTGGTACACAGTTAGTCTAGAGCCTGGGAAAGGATATAGGCAACTTTTTATCGCGGAAACGGGTACAACGCGGGTGATACCGCGGGGCGCGGCTAGTCGGTTATAATTTTATTGGAGTAAACTGTTAATAGAGAGCTGTACTTGAGCGGTATTTATTGGTTTTCTTCTTCATCGAGTGGATGGTCAACCTGACCAATACAGGTGTTAGACTTATTGAGCCGCCAAAGGCTTCTGACATGGCTCATGTAACGACTACTATCCGTAGAAAGTAACCGGGACACAGGGAATCATCTTACTTTTCGAGCAATCACTTAATTCAGCCTGCAATGCCCTAACCAAACTGAGGGCAGTCTCACAAAGAGTTTTTTGTAAGATATTGTCGCCACCGGGAATCGAACCCGGAACCTCCGGATCGTGAGCCACAAGACCACGGAAGCTATTTATTTTTTTATTGGTGTTTGTTGATTATTGCTGATGCAATGTTGGTTATTGGTCAGTCGATTCATTTAGAACCAGCGAGGCGTACACTCTCTGATAATCAACGAAAATTTTAACATATTATACTATTCCACACTTATCTAATTAACTAATAACATAACACGCGTGTCCGTCTGTCTATCGCATAGAAACTATTAAGAGCATATGGTACAAATGGCATTATTCCCCTAATTTCACTGTATATTGTCATTCGTTACGGTTCACTAACTTTAAATGATGGTATTCATTACTGTATACATCATAGCTATTACTTATAGCTGTGTTTATTAATAATATTTTGCTTGGTATTGGAAGTTAAATTATTACGGGGGAATCGAGGTATGGCATAATTTCATTATGTTACTAATAAGTCACTGTACTGATATCTTCAGTGATTGTACCACTGGTGGTCAAAGCCCAAAGGCCTATCATCTCAACAAAGATATCAGTACATTGAGGAGAATCAGGCGTAATCACCACGCTTGATTAGTGCGGCTTGGTGATCTTAAGACAATATGTTTGAAAAGTAGGAAACGTGTTTACACTCGAACTGAGAATTGAACCCGGGACCTCAGCATTGGCAGGCGAGTGAAAACCAAAATTAATATGTTTGATACTACTAACTTACTTTCTCTCTCTCTCTCTCTCTCTCTCTTCCTGGCTATGTGACCCACATGGTGGTGAGGTCAGCCTTCCTTACTTTTCTATAAGATATTATTAAATATTATTTATATTAATAGATATTAAAGAAGTTTAAATATGGCAAAGTTCTAAGTATCTCATCTTTCATGAGACTATATAATCTCTATTCTGTCACTGTCTTTTAAGAAATTAATCACTACCACGGTACAGCGAAGCACACTATACTTCTCTCTTTCGCGATCACCACCATCAAATTACCATTCAAGTTAAAAATCCAAGTTAACATTAACAACTTACATACTGACAGACATACAGTGAAACATATACTATCAACAAAGGTATAGTATGTTCGGAGGCGCCAGGCCGTGTTCTGTAAATAAATAATATCAATTACACCGAACAGACTATTCCGGGTGGTTCTTAGTTAAAGTACTGTGCAATATTAAGCAGGGCTTTTAAGGTAAAAATGCTTGATTGGTTTGCTTCAATGTGTGGGTAATGAGATAAACTTAAGTAACTTGTTTCTTAAGTTTAAGTGAACACTACTCATTTTGAATTGAATCTACGTTTATCTACGTTTCGGCCCCTTTACAGGAGTCTTCTGTGGCCACAGTTCCTGTAAAGAGGCCGAAACGTCAGATAATAATGTAAAATAAAAGCGAAGTGTATCCGTAAACGTAGTTTCAATTCCAACTTAAGTTAATTAGGAATTAGAAAACTTAAAGGGGATGAAAATTATTTAAAAGATTTGAGGAATAATTAAAAGCTTTTTTTAATGAATGGGAAGGAGTACTTGATATATATTTCCTAAATAGATATTTGAAGAGTTTTTTAGACATGTAATGAATGAAAAATTACATCGATTAGTTAAATGTCGATGTAATGGAGATATCTGAACGGTAAGTCATTCAAATTAACTTTTTAATATACTCACTAGTTATTCCTTCTATAGTATTAACCAACATCTTTTTGAAAACCATCCCATTCCATAAAAAACAAAAACCAACCGCCAATCAAAATCGAGATCAACTATAAAAACACCCAAATTAAAAGTCACCAAAGTGTCACTCAATTTTAATATTAATGACATATTAGACAGGCGTCAAACAAGAGCATAGGGGAACAAGCCCAGAGATAGTATTAATACACCGGCGAACAGACAGACAGACGTAATAACGAGCTCTTTCATATACATACACTTGATATGCCAGATGTATGAGAGGGCGGTTGTGTGTTTAGCTCATGTTGAGACCTTTGGGAGTTATTGCATTGGATGTATGACGGAAGGTTAGGAACAAACGTGAAGGCAGACTTCTTATTCGTATATTGAGTTTTATTATACTTGGTGATGCCTACAAATAAAGTTTAAAACCCTAAATACTTACTCAAAGGTTAACATCAATTTTTATATTCGCATTAGACAAAGTTGATTAGTATGCAATTTTAATATCAGCATATATAGGTCAATAAATAGATCCAAAGGGCATCAAAGTTAATTAATGTTTTTTTCACGTATCTCTTGCATAACATCTCAATCTTCTGTGACCGCGTTTCCTGTAAAGCGGCCGAAACGTCAGACATTAAATACTAGCAGCGTCCCGCAGTTTTACCCGCATTGTTCCCGTTCCCGTGGGAATTTCAGGATGAAAAGTAGCCTTTAACCTTCCCGTTGAATGTGGCTACCTATTACAAAAACATTTTTTTAAATCGGACCAGTTGTTCCTGAAATTATCGCGTTCAAACAAACAAATAAACTCTGCTGCTTTATAATACATATTAGTATAGATAAGCAAAGTAATATTAAACAAAAGAAAAGTGCAGTAAAGGGATTTTTTGTGTTTATAGTTTCAATTAAAAACCATTACTACTTATAATCCACAGTCCCATATCACTCCTGTCATTTTCAAAGTACTTATGAGTCAAACCAATCAGTCAGCTGTACTGACAGGCCGCAGTAGTCAGAGGGCGTTCAACCCCGGTCAAGTATCCTCCCTTACGGTTTTATGCTCCACTGGAATCGATGTGGAGGTGCTGTCAACTTGAGAGCCAGGACTTATCGATGGAAGGGTTTAGTTAGTGGAATGCGAGTTAGCGATCTGAAGACGAAGTTTGAAAGAGATATACTCTCACATCTCTTGGTGTCGTTAAAGTAGGTAAGTTATATTAAATTAAGAATTGAAGTAGTAATATTTGTTAGTAGGTAGCTACTTTCTACCGGTTACTCCCGGTTCCGGTCCCGGTTACTTTCTACGGATAGTAGCCGTTACATGAGCCATGTCAGAGGCCTTTGGTGGCTCAATAACTCTGACACCTGGATTGGTCAGGGTGACCATCCACTCGATGAAGAAGACGATAGCTGTACTAATAACTGCCATACTCAGATATGTCCCTTATCTATAGAAGTATTCTCATTTTATAATAATAAATCGACACTTATTGACGTAAGTTTTCATACATTACCTACATGTCAAAATCACTCATTAAATCTCTATCAGTAAACATTTGACGTCTCTGCGTAAGCTATACACACTTCATTATGAATGAACGAAGTAAGAAAACAACCTTTCATTCATTCATTAAGCACCACACAATCCCAAACAAACAAATGAACATCATTCATTAATTTACTTTTAAACAGTAACAACTACATTTCAGGATTTAACCCTTCGGCCCATCAGTCAAAGTTTCACTTATTTACATGTAAATAACCCATTTTATCACCAGAGGATAACGGTTAACCGTGGCAAGCTACGGGTTGAATCGGTAACCTGACACTAACCATTCGGATTCAAATGAGTAGGCCTTTTATAAATCATTTAATATGGCTTTGGGCACCCGCTAAACCCTTTCAGAAGTACCGTTCGCAAAAGAGGTTAAGTTTAAAATTTATTTGCTAAAATATATTTTAACTATATTATAATGCTAATTATGCTTTATTTGATTTAATAATCAACTCGTAAAACAGAGACAGCGATTTCAATTACATTTTTATGAATATTTTCATTTAACATTTTTATCTGATGAATTTTCGACGCCTTTACGAGTATGTCCTTAAAATCTGAGGTCATGTAATGTCTTCACAATGATCTTTTACGTATAAGATACTTTCCATCAGATCTATGCAAGGTATACTACGTTTGATATGAATTGAAGCGATTAAATAGCGTTATGAGCGCTGTCACAATGACAAACGTTAAGTTTGTTTCCAGCTGTCCGTTGTCTTCAAAATGTAATTTTGATATATCCCCTCCGCAACCAGGGTTCGCTACTACCCTACTCGAACTTACTTACTTTTGAATTCTTCATACTATTCTTTCCATCGCAAATTATGTATGACTAGTAGCGCCCCGCGGTTTTACCCGCGTTGTGCCCATTCCTGTGGGAATTTCGGGATGACAAATAGCCTATGTTACTCGTGGATAATGTAGCTTTCGAATGGTGAAAAAATCTTTAAAAACGGTCCAGTAGTTTTTGAGCCTATTCATTACAAACAAACAAAGTTTTCCTCTTTATAATATTAGTGTAGATGTACTAATTTAGATAACCTAACATTAATTCCCATATTGTAAATTTATTGATACAAAATTGAATAATTTTGATTTATTACTCCAGTTTGTTTTGCGATCAGTACCACACAACGGTTCGGCACACGCCCATCAAGCTGGTGCTCGAACAATGCCTCCTGTAGTCCCGGACTAGTGAGCAATATTGTTTGTTATACTCCGACCGTACTAGTGATGTGTCGGATATCCGTATCTGCGGATATCCGCGGGTTAAGAAAGATCAAATGGAACACCAACCTTATGAGCGCTTTAATTCTATAAAGTTATTTTATATTCATTGAAAAACTCATAAGCATGTGTTAGGAAGACCTTTTCTTCTGACCAAAATCGAACATAATAAATATTAAGTTCTTTCAAAATTAAATGATCAATCAGCTGATGTTATTTGATTAAATAATAATTAAAATCCCTATCAGCACATCTTGTCACAAAATATTAATATCCGGATCCATATATTATTTACGGCACATAGTCACTTCACTAGCCACCACACTAGCCTGTACATAGCTCAACAACACGCGTGGAAAGGTGGTAAACTATACTTGACAATGACGTCGTATCATATCTATAACTGGGTGTTCTATATTTTGTGACAATTGTAAATATTGTGTCCTATTTTCCAACAATTCCTTCATCTTAAGAAACAAGTTTAGTGATGGTGTAAGAAAGGATTGGGATAGGAAAATACATCTATTCTCATGACTAGAATAGATTGAAAAGCTGATTAAAAAATGGATTAAAAAGTTATGTCATTTAAATACACCCGGACAAATTCACCCACGGTTAATTAGACCCCAACTAAGCTCTAATCTTGTAATATGAAATCTAACTAACTGATACTACTACATATACATAAACTAATACTTTATGAGAATATGTCGTAGCCATCTACTATGTTTCACATAATGTTGACTCTGGGCGGGAATCGAACCCGCAACCCCCGACACAGTAAGCGCTGTCACTGCCACTGTGCTACCGGGCTTGTCAATATGAAATTAATCTTATAAGATGACAGATTAAAAGAAGGTTATGATTCCGCCGTTTCTTGCATCGTGGCACCCCCGCATGCATATAGATAAAGACGGATAACATCCACCCCAACATTGACTAAATTTACCGCCCAATTATTTACCAAAAATAACAAAAAAAATAGTAATTAGGTATCTACTTACATTTCTATTCGAATGGCATCTGCTCCAAAGCGGGGGTTCCATAAAAAATGGCTCAGTAAATCTACCCCAAACGATACGCTGGGTTCTGCCTATAAAATAGGGCGGGATTTGTATTTTGCCAGTACAATAGTATCGATAGTATTGTTCTAAAACCAATTGGGTCGATTCAAATAATGATATTTGGGTTACCAGAAACTTAAGGATTGTTCGAAAGAAACCGATACTATCACTACAATATTATAAAACAAAATCCCCGGTCGCGTCTTTGGTCTGTTTGCGATAAACTTAAATACTACTGCACGGATTTTGACGCGGTTTTATAGATTTTATAGATAGAGTGATTCAAGAGGAAGGTTTAGATGTATAAAAATTTCCGAAATTCTCACAGGAACGGGCACAACGCTGGTAAAACCACGGGGGGCTGCTAGTGAATTAATGATAAATAAGGACCGTATATAAGTACGTAACGTAATCAAATTGAAACTATATAGAAATATCAATATTACCACTCGTGGCGTGGTTTCATTGCTATAGTTAAGCAACGTGCAGTTTCTCGCCTACTTGGATGGGTGGCCGATAGTGGCATTTCTATGTGAGCGCTACCGTGCTTTAAGGTAGGCACGTAAAATTGACGGTCCAGGTTGTTTCAATCAAACCATATCCGAGGTCTAAAAACTCCGATACTGTTAGGGTTGGCCTACACGAACTTACTTAATAAAGATTTACTAGAAGACTAATCTGCAAAAATATGAAAATCCCAACAGATAAACTGCTGTAACTTTAAGTAATTTAACAACCCTAATTTCTTCTCTTATCATCGTTAATAAAGTGACTCAGTGGCGCCCCCATACCGTGGCCGTCGCTCGTTTAGATTACATTTCAATTAACTTGTTGATAACTTAATCAATAGATAACTATACGGTTGGTTATGACCATTCATCTCTACTGGTTAAGAAAGAATTCCCATAATAAAACAATTAAAAAATATAAACTGATTTCAATATAATTGTGATATGACATCTATGGGTATACAGTATACTAGCGACCCCCCGGATTTGGATGAAACTTTACAGTAATCTATGATATACATCAGAATAACACATCTCTACATATTGTAAAACAAAGTCGCCGGCCGCGTCCGTCCGTCTGTCAAATACTACTGCACGGATTTTGACGCGGCTTTTTTTATTAGATAGAGTGATTCAAGAGGAAGGTTTATATGTAAAAAAATTCAGAAAATTCCCACGGGTAAGGGCACAACGCGGGTAAAACCACGGGGCGCTGCTAGTGCAATACATTTTATCTCGAAATGCCCTCGGAAACGGGTACAACGCGGGTAGCACCGCGGGGCGCGGCCAGTACTTTCATAAAATTATAACATCTGAAATTTTAATCTTCTTATATTTTGAAAACTGTTTAGCTACAAAGAGTATACCTTCTTCGTCGAGTCGATGGTCAACCTGACCAATCCTGGTGTCAGAGTTATTGAGCCGCCAAAGGCCTCTGACATGGCTCATGTAACGACTACTATCCGTAGAAAGTACGCGATTATAATATCGGTATGTTTGTTTCACCCCAGCTCGAAGAACCCTTAAAAACACGTAGTGATGTCACTCGCCACCTATCTATTTAAGTGCCCTTTCTTTCACTTCACACCTCACATTGTCGCCTCACTATTATCACCTAATCTATAGATGTTTAGATAGAATATGTTTATTAACGATAAAAACAACGAAGAAGAAAGAAATGGAATAAGTATACGTGACTATGCTGACTGAAGCTACATATGTTAAAAGATCTCTTGGCTTTTAGGCCTTTGCCACACTTGACGGATCTTTCGCGACGGAACGCCAATACATAATATCACTACATAGTAGTCTGTCTGTCTGTCCCTATGTATGCTTAGATCTTTAAAACTACGCAACGGATTTTGACGCGGTTTTTTTAAATAGATAGAGTGATTCAAGAGGAAGGTTTATATGTATAAAAATTCCCGAAATTCCCACCCAAAATACCTATCTCAGTCACACACATACTACTTCCATCCTAACTTAAGTACGTCGCTCTTCCGTTGTAAAAACTTAAGGCGATAATTGAGTTAGATCTCTTTGAAAAGTTTTTTGTCATTTTTTGTGATAAATGTTTTTTAGGTCTTCAGTTTTTAGGAGGTTTTATCTATTATTACGGTTTTTGCTTGTCTGTGTTCGGTAAGAGGGTCGAGTATTGTCTGTATGTCTCTTTTAAATAATTTTTACAGTTGTTCAAAATTTTTAAAACGATTAGGTACCTACTTCGACTAAAGAGTCGAAGAGTGTGATTTGAGGCCCTTGACCTACTTAAGACATTACAGGCTAATATAATTTGAGGCATTCAATTGACCAATCACAGAACATTACGAAGTATTTTACACTAGCAGCGCCCCGCGGTTTTACCCGCGTTGTACCCGTTCCCGTAGGAATTTCGGGATGAAAAATAGCCTATAACCTTCCCGTTGAATGTGGCTATCTATTACAAAAAGAATTATTCAAATCGGTTCAGTAGTTTCTGAGATTAGCGCGTTTAAACAAACAAACAAACAAACAAACAAACAAACAAACAAACAAACAAACAAAACAAACTCTTCAGCTTTATAATATTAGTATAGATTATTTTAAAAAACCTATGCGTTGTGATTGGTGATGCTCCGCACCTCTCCTCTCCACTTCTACAGAAACGCGATAATGAGAGATTCCTTGCGAAACCCTAAGGAATCGTGTATGAGGACTATTAAACAAGATAACCTAACTTAACCTTACCTTAGTTGAATCTACACTAATATTATAAAGAGGAAAACTTTGTTTGTTTGGTTGTAACGAATAGACTCAAAAACTACAGGACCGTTTTTAAAAATTCTTTCACCATTCGAAAGCTACATTATCCACGAGTAACATAGGCTATTTTTCATCCCGAAATTCCCACAGGAGTGGACACAACGCGGGTAAAACCACAGGGCGCTGCTATTACAATACCTATATAACCACACTCTTTAAAATAATAAAACTATACCACTGTTTACATTCTTAAACCAAACACTAGTTTTTATTTACTTTGGGCATCTTTATAACTGTCAAATGACACCACAGCTTTACTGTCACCTCTATTACAAGGGCATAGGGTTTATTTTTTACTGTTTATTTACGTTAGAGGGTTGTGAGATGTCACGTCATTTAATAGTGAGGTAGGTCACAGTTATTAGTGTAAATAAAAAATGTTTATGTTGCCGACGTGGGGGAATATAGACTTTATTGCTAAGATAATAAAGTTATTTATAGCCATGTTTTTATGGGATATGTAGGTGTTGAGGATGTTAATATGGATTGTATTTTTCTAGTTGGGACACCTTAATCAAAACGTTCGCTTAAGAGTTAACTAACAGGAAGGTTGAGAGTCAACACCTCTTTTTGTAAAAACCTTCTTAAAATTACCTATTTCGTAACAGGGAAGCAATGGCAGGTGCAAAGTGTGAAAACGCACCATAAATCAGTGATCCCTTTCATTGAACTTAAACACTAAGAGAAAAAGAAGCCGGCCAAGTGCGAGTAGGACTCGCGCACGGAGGGTTCCGTACTTTAAAAAACGGCAAAAAATCACGTTTGTTGTATGGGAGCCCCCCCTTGAATATTTGTTATATTTTATTTTTATAGCGGCAATAGAAATACATCATCTGTAAAAATTTCAACTGTCTAGCTATCACCGTTCTTGAGATGAGCCTGGTGACAAACGGAGGACGGAAGGAAAAAGTCAAAGTCAAAGTCAAAAGTCAAATATTTTTATTCAGTTTTGGCCCCATAGAGGCTCTTTTGAACGTACCACCCATTCAGAAGAACATCAGCAGAGAAGAATGGGCAAGAAACTCTGCTGGTTATTTTTTTAAATCAAGGTATAATTCAATTTAATACTAATAAGTAAAATTACATGTCAAATCAGGTTGTGTTGCTGGACGGCACTGAAGTCCTGAGATTTCAAACGGGACCCTATTACTGATAAAAGGGTCCCGTTTTTACCCTTTGGGAACGGAACCTTAAAACGCACGCAACAGGACGACTGGAAACATCTTAATATGTCAGAGCCCTATGAATTGAAACTCTGTTTGCACTTCGCAGTTCACTTAAACCTAAGAAACCAGAGCCCATAATGTTAAAACTTGGCCTTCTATCTTAGATTGCTGATCGAATTCAGATAGATCTTTGATCTGCAGTATTGCTCATTTATATGCGCCTGTTGCAATATTAACACAACGAAATAATTCATCACATTGCTTTGCTATACTTTTATACACTGATTTGTTTATATCACTACATAGTATAAAACGAAGTCGCTTTCCGCTGTCTGTCTGTCTGTCCCAATGTTTACTTAGATCTTTAAAACTACGCAACGGATTTGATATTTAATAGATAGAGTGATTCAAGAGTAAGGTTGATATGTATAAAAATTCCCGAAATTCTCCACGGGAACGGCCACAACGCGGGTAAAACCGCAGGGCGCTGCTAGTTTATTATATATTTAATTTTTAATATAATATATATTTTACTAGCTGTGCCCCGCGGTTTCACCCGCAGCGCCCCCGTTCCCGTGGGAATTTTGAGATTTTTATTCCCTATAAACCTCACGGAGCCCGAGACCTTTCCAACGAATGCAAAACCGTGGAAATCGGTCCAGCCATTCACGCGTGATGCCTTGACCAAGGAAAACGGGTTTCATTTTTATATTAGTATATAGATTTATGTTACTCGGCATGTTTTTACTTCGCAACAGATACAATTTTTTTAAACATTTTTGAATAAACAGTTTTTGTTTCTTAAACTAAGCTAATTGAGCTACTAAATAGGTCCAAGAGTGCTTATAAGCAAAGCAAACCGAATATAATGTATAAAAAATTAAGTCAATTACTTAATAGTAATTTTAATTGATATCTCTGAATACAGCGCTAAAGGTTAACATTCAAAAAAGGAATGAATTTAAAAACAGACGCTGGTTTCCTTACTCAAAATACTATAGTAATTTGGCTGCTTGTGATTGGTAGTTTCGTTTTAAACAATGGTCGCCGCGGGGCGCCGCTAGTCATAACTCGAGCGTGGAGGAAGTGGCGGGTAACTTTGCTTCCTATTGGTGTATTTGTAGTTCGAGAGACGGTATCGTTATGGCTATTTTTATGTTTTTTAATCAAGTATCGTTTTGGATAAAATAGGTTTTTTTAAATAAACTCCAAAATTCTGATAAATTATCATTTATTAATCATTTTTTGAACAAGATTATTTATGTAATCGTGTTTGTTAAAAGAATAACAAAATGGTTTGTTGTCTCTGTCTTACTTATTGCAAGGAAGTCATACATTACAAAAGTACATTAAAATTTGTAAATAGCATTAAAATTTAAAATGTTCCGATCCCCTGAAGTATATATTTCCAACTAAGTATCTTGCAATACAACAAGTCAAATCTTAATGAAAATCAGTTCTTTGTTACGAGCTACAATACCAGACAGACACGTCAAATTTAAACTTCCCTTTTTACGTCAGGGAAGGATAAAACTTATTGTCGTTATAAGTTAAACACTTAACAAAACCTTTTCATATAGATGCATACCATTTATGTGGGCTCCTGGACTACATTCAGTCGGTCAGGTGTTCCTAAAAGTTCCAGAACATTTTCGAATTTTGCATGTTATTGACGTAAGGAAGGAAGTAACTCGATTGACTTATTGCCTAACTTCAACAAGAGAGTTTTGTGTTTCGCCTCATACTTCAGGCGGTGGGGCAGGTATATGAATGTTATGGTTTATTGTGTTGGATTAATATGGGTTTTTCTTGTTTGTAGTTTTCTGCTTGTATTGTTTTATTTTCTTATAGTATACCTAGACCTTACTAATGGTTTTTATTTAAAAGTAATTCAACGAAGTTGTTCATAACTTTAAAATCGATGACTTAATTATAGTATCAGACTTGCCCATAGTGATTTAAAAAACCAACCTGCATTGTCTTCGTCCATTAATGAACTGGAAAATTGTCTAGTAAATTTTTGTACTCATTTTAGTCCGAATTCTCGCAATTATATCAATATGTATTAACTACATACTCGTATATAATTTAAAATACAAAAAAGTGTTTAAGTTAACACAATTAATCTATCTAGTTACTAATTTTAATTGCATGGTTACAATTCATCATTTGTTTAGATTAGTTATATTAGTTACTCATCAGCTGTCTTTATCGTTTTGTACTTAAATAAAACATTAATGAAAAACATCCTACGCAGACGCCGTTAAAAAGGACTATATTTCTATGTTGATTTATGAAAAAATGATTCATTTTCATAAAACGTCGGCCATCTTGTTTTAATTGGCGGGCTTTCGATAATGACATGGAATTGACACAATCTATCATCCATAAACTATGGTAATTCGCAATTCGATCATTTATCTTGTATTTGGAACGTTAATTTGAATTCAGAAAGTGATCGATTGACGTTATCGCAATTTGATTGGTTTGAAAATACATATTTGTGATTGGATGAGTTTATCTAGCGTGAGTGAGGCGTTCTTTTTTTAATTTATTTTAAACTTCAAACTCAAACACAGCATTTTGTTTTAGTATCCTTACTATATTTTCATATCTTTTAAAAGTTATTTTCATATCTTTTAAAAGTTTTCTCCACACTATTAACAACAACTGGCCACAAACAATTAAAACAATAATCGCGCTAAGAACCAATAAATTTTAATGAAACAGAACGCCGCGTGTGGTCGATTATACCACACATTTAACCAGCGGTTAATCCTTGTTAACTGATAAGAAGTGTCAAGTGTAACCATTGTTTTAACAGAATAGATAATTTACGGGAGCGTAAGGCGAGGATTACCTGCCTGCGTAAGTTGAGCAATTTATCGTGTAAAAAGATACTTTTTGTAACTTGTGAGCTTTGACATAAATTGAGGAAAATATTAAATACATTTCCTGACTAATTCACACACCAAGAAGGGTATTTGTAGACAAACTAAAAACAAAAGGCATACATATGTCGTGTCGTACGAACAGCTGAAGAAGTTGACAGAAGATAGAGAGAAGTGGAAAGAACTCCATCGACAAGAGCCTTGCTTTTATGTTTAAGAAGAAATCCACACACGGTTTATTATAGACCCGATTTAAAGTCTAAGCTTGCATTATTGAATTTAAGTAATTGACACTAATACATATATGTACTAACAAATACTTTATACGAATATAATTTGTCACCCAGACGTCGTTTGACACCCAGGCGTCTTCGCCTACAACTATATCTGCACATATTGATGACTCCGTTGAATCGAACCCGCAACCCCCGACACAGTAAGCGCTCTCTCTTGCCGCTATTGCCAACAGGCATGTCATTTATGTAGAAATAGAATAATGAAACTGTTCCTTGATGTCCTCCTTCCTTGATATCCTTAATGATTAAGTTATACTCAGTATACTCAGTATACTATACTATGTTTGTATGAGATTTTATGAGTACCACACACAATATTTTATGAGACCAGAATCTGTGAACATAAGTCTTAGTATATTTGAGAAATTGGTCTTCATGCCCGAATAGGCAAGTTATAAATAACTTCTTTAAGTAAAAACTAAGATGAAGTTCACTTTTAAAAATTAACATGAAGACAATGATTTCTTAATAGCCCTTTAAAATGAATAATGGCTTAATTTATCTTTCCTTTCATATTCGTAGGATGATTTGTGTTCCTTTACCAAAATAGGTAGATTCATTTTAGTAGTTATTGGATGGACCTCTATTACTTTGTATACTTTACTTCTATATCTGTATTCTACTAACCGCGCTCCACGTTTCATCCGCGTTGCACCCATTCCCGCAGGAATTTCGGGATAAAATGTATCCCATGTGTTATTCTGGTGTATAACCTGTATTTCTGTAAAGTGTCATCCAAATCCGTCCAGTAGTTTTTTCGTGAAAGAGATACATACATCCATCCTCACAAACTTTCGCATTTATAATATTAACTAGCAGCGCCCCGCTGTTTTACCCGCGTTGTGTCCATTCCTGTGGGAATTTCGGGATGAAAAATAGCCTATGTTACTCGTGGATAATGTAATGTAGCTTTCGAATGGTGAAAGAATTTTTAAAAACGGTCCTGTAGTTTTTTGGGCCTATTCATTACAACCAAACAAACAAAGTTTTCCTCTTTATAATATTAGTGTAGATTAGGATAGGACATATTTAGGGTACGTTATTTATTCATCTGTACGTTATTAATTAACTGTACACCAAGTTATTCTCTATTTCTAGGCTCACGTTATCGATTTTAACTTAACCAATTAAGTACACTTAAGTGACAAACAGTATACAAACAACGAATCGGGGTTCCGCATGGAAACTTAAACAAAACCCAACCGCGCGGGTTCCGTACCAAATGGGAGTACATATACAACTTAATAGGTTTGTTTTTGTATGTTTGTCTTGTGTTTGTTAATTTTAGTAAGCTTGTATGTGATGGCTTGGTTTGGTTAAGCTTAAAAGTTACGGTATACTAACCGCACCCCGCGGTTACACCCGCATTGTACCCGTTCCCGTTGGAATTTCGGGGTAAAATGTATCCCATGAATTATTCTGATGTATAACCTATATTATTGTAAAGTTTCATCGAAATCCATTCTGTAGTTTTTGCGTGAAAGAGTAACAAACATTCATACATCCTGACAAACTTTCGCATTTATAATATCAGTAGTTACTTAACCGTGGGACATTACAGGCTAAACTTACTACTACTTGTTTGACTCTATATAATGATTGAGGCAAAGTTTACATTCGGAAAGAGCACTATAAAATCCATAAATTGCTAATTTTCAAAATTCCCGGCAAGCATTCTAACCAAAACTTCAACTCATCGAACGCAAGAGCGAAGCGCTTACTTTATCTATGACTGGTCTCTAGAACTCTCTAATTTGATAATCTATGGCAGTGCCTATAGACAAGACTATACACAGACTCACTGACTGACTTAACAATAGTCTACGCTCGCCTAACTTAGACAAATCTACGTTAATATTCAAGTTAGACCAAAGCGTAACTTAAATGACTCCTATTACCGAATCCATCACCAAGTTAGTGCTTATTTAGTCTTACTTACCTATCCAATTACTTAGGATAGATAAGTTAGGCTGACTTCAATTTGACAACGTTTACTTATACCAAGATAACTGTGTGCTTAGTGCGAGTTTTCCAATTATTTTACTTTAACTTCACGTTTGCGTTTAAATGGGTTCCCAACCAGTGGTCCGTGAACCACTGGTGGTCCGTGAACCACTGATGGTCCGCGGAAGACAAAATGTGACAAAACTTCGATCGCGTTCTGCGCTCGCTCAAATGTTTGATTGAATGAAGTCGAAAATACATTTTCTTTGAGGTCCAAGATAATAATAATTCATGCTCAAGTCGGACTCGCGCACGCTCCATGTGAAATACAAATAAATTAAACCGCTAATTAATGAAAAAAAATTGACTGGAGGTCCTTGATGACAACAATAATAATTAAAAAGTGGTCTCCGGTCTAAAAAAGGTTGGGAACCCATTCTAAACTCTGTACGTAGTGAGCATCGAATAACTGTGAGTGCGAGTTTCTTTGAGTATTCACATTTATTACGTTTTTTCACCGTAAACCGTGAGTATTTTTATTTCTAAGTTGGTAGCTCTGTGGCGTCCAAACAATAAACCGGCAAAATTGAATATACCATATCGACTGTGTTTTCATAAGGTATAAAGTACATATAACATTTATGCGGGTTATTTTATTAGACATCAACCATGGAATAAGTATGTACTAGTTGTATGTAGTACATACTAATTCCATGGTCGATGTCTAAAAAAATAACCTTGTAGTTGTACGTAGTACATACTAATTCCATGACATCGACATCGCGCACTTGACTGACATTGTTAGTTGTTTGTAGGTTGCCATAGCTCCTTACATAAGACATTTTTAACCGACTTTAAAGAAGGAGGAGGTTTCTCAATTCAACCGTATATATGATTTTTTGGTAAAGCGATATCTTTTTAAAAATTCGTTTTCCGTCAATTCCGTCAGAGGATCACTAGAAACTCGAACAGTAGAACGAACACTGGACATTATAACAAAGATCATCTTGAGCTCTTGCGGTCGTAAACATCTTCCAGGCGAAAAAATAATATGCTGACCATGACATCGTTTGTTTATAACACTACTAGAAGCACCCGAGGTTTATTTACCCGCGTTGTGCCCGTTTCTGTGGAAATTTCGGGAATCATTACACATATAAACCTTCCTCTTAAATCACTCTATCTATTTAAAAAAACCGCGTCAAAATCCGTTGCGTTGTTTTAAAGATCTAAGCTAACATAGGGACAGACAGACAGACAGACAGACAGCGGAAAGCGACTTTGATTTATACTACGTATTGATAAATCACTATAGTTACAAACAAACAATTACATTTTACGTCCGTTCGCCCGTCTCTCACCAATAAATTCAAAGTGAGAACTTTACTTTACGCACAGTGAGCGTATCTGTCAACTTGCAACTCACACTCGCGAAATGTATAGTCCATCGAAATGTTACATTTTTTAGGCCTAACCTTGCGTTTTTTAGAGGACGCAATTTTATTTTTTTGATGCGTAGGGGGGGTCAGTGTAAAGCTAAAAAAAAGTTTGTGGGGTCGCCACCCTTGTCCCACGGCCGCAATCTTGAAAATAGGGGTTGAAATGGTTTTTACGATATATCTCTTAAACTATTACTTTTATTTAAAAAAAAAATTAACACTTTTGTTGCAAATTAAATTCTCTACAACTTTGGTTCACCAACTTTTTGTCGTAGAACTATAAATAAAAAGTTATAAGCGAAAATGTTGAGAAATTCCAGAAAAAAAAATATATTTTTCGATGTAACTTTTTTTTTAAGCATTTTACGAAAAAATGATATCAGACTATTTTTGTAGATCGTTTTTTGAGGAACAACTTTTATAAACAACATTTTTTCATTAAGTCAATAGCTAAGATTTTACAGCGCTCCGAAGTGAGTACTATTTTTCAGTACTCTTAACTATACCTACATATATTATACGTGTGTACTAATAATGTGTCATCAGTTATTGTTTTTTGTTATTTATTTTGTTGTTTAAATTGTTTTAATTATAAATTTTGCATACTAATATTATAAAGCTGAAGAGTTTGTTTTGTTTGTTTGTTTGTTTGTTTGTATGTTTAAACGCGCTAATCTCAGAAACTACTGAACCGATTTGAAAAATTATTTTTGTAATGGATAGCCACATTCAACGGGAAGGTTATAGGCTACTTTTCATTCCGAAATTCTTACGGGAACGGGAACAACGCGGGTAATACCGCGGGGCGCTGCTAGTATATTATACGTGTGTACTAATAATGTGTCATCAGTTATTGTTTTTTGTTATTTATTTTGTTGTTTAAATTGTTTTAATTATAAATTTTGCAATATTATTAATAATTAATTATAATATACTCTTTTCCCCACCACCCACGAGGAAGAGTCTGGAGGCGCGTTTATTTTACGTGGTATCCCCAATAGCCATAATCCACGGTGATTTTTATATTAGAACTACTCCGTCCTCAGTCTTTTCGATGGACCAGGCTGCGGCTCAGCATCTGATCGGCTTTCTGAATTAAATATCAGTGGGAGAACTGGAGAAGGAAGAGGTGTTAATGTCGGCGGTTCATCATCAAAGTCATTTTCATTTATTAATTCTGAGACTTCCATTACGTTGCTGCAAGTCTCTCCAGAACAATTTTTTCCAGCCCCAGTCTTCAGGATCATTATAATTACCAAGCCACGACTGGACCTGATGGTAAACTCGGAAAGTATGGATCCAGGAATGGATCTATTACTTTCGACTCCAATTAAAAGTCAAGCATTTATATTACCAGTCTGAGTTAATAGTTTTTTTATATACACAGCTCGCTTTCATACTTTCCGAGTGTACCATCAGGTCCAGTCGTGGCTTGGTAATTATAATGATCCTGAAGATTGCGGTTGGAAAAAATGTGGAAAATTATTAATGCCAGTGCAGAACTCTAAACCTCCAGCACCCCCTGAGCTTCTAAAATTGATCTTTTGCAAATGCAAAGGAAACTGTGGAGCGATGTGTGGATGTCAAAAAGCAGGGCTGAAATGTTCTGCAGTGTTCTTCCATTGTTCTGGAGAGACTTGCAGCAACGTAATGGAAGTCTCAGAATTAATAAATGAAAATGACTTTGATGATGAACCGCCGACATTAACACCTCTTCCTTCTCCAGTTCTCCCACTGATATTTAATTCAGAAAGCCGATCAGATGCTGAGCCGCAGCCTGGTCCATCGAAAAGACTGAGGACGGAGTAGTTCTAATATAAAAATCACCGTGGATTATGGCTATTGGGGATACCACGTAAAATAAACGCGCCTCCGGACTCTTCCTCGTGGGTGGTGGGGAAAAGAGTATAATATTATAATTAATTATTAATAATATTGCAAAATTTATAATTAAAACAATTTAAACAACAAAATAAATAACAAAAAACAATAACTGATGACACATTATTAGTACACACGTATAATATATGTAGGTATAGTTAAGAGTACTGAAAAATAGTACTCACTTCGGAGCGCTGTAAAATCTTAGCTATTGACTTAATGAAAAAATGTTGTTTATAAAAGTTGTTCCTCAAAAAACGATCTACAAAAATAGTCTGATATCATTTTTTCGTAAAATGCTTAAAAAAAAAGTTACATCGAAAAATATAATTTTTTTTCTCGAATTTCTGAACATTTTCGCTTATAACTTTTTATTTATAGCTCTACGACAAAAAGTTGGTGGACCAAAGTTGTAGAGAATTTAATTTGCAACAAAAGTGTTAATTTTTTTTTAAAATAAAATTAATAGTTAAAGAGATATATCGTAAAAACCATTTCAACCCCTATTTTCAAGATTGCGGCCGTGGGACAAGGGTGGCGACCCCACAAACTTTTTTTTAGCTTTACACTGACCCCCCCTACACATCAAAAAAATAAAATTGCGTCCTCTAAAAAACGCAACCCCAAATGTAACTTTTCGATGGACTAGTACATTTACGCGCTTACTAAGTCGATGGCAGATTTTAGTTCGCATTGTGACCACTAGGGGCGCTTTTTAGCTACATATATTTCTGAGTTAGGCAGTGGTCCCACAGCCGGCGAGAAAACGAGTAACTCTCGGCGATTTTCTTTCTCAAGAAACGCACAATAAATGCATATTCCGTATAAACGAAAGAGGTGCAAATATTAAAAGTTTCTCGCTGACTGTTCACACTGCCGGCTTCGACTCGTTTTACTACTTAGTTTTGTCGCTGAGCGAGGAGCTTCAAAAATAAACTCGCTCAGCGATACTCGTTCAACGATGCTAGCTCGAATTATCATTTCTTTACAGTGCGACAATGAAAGTAGATAGAAGTAGGTTTGCACAGGATTGAGCAACTGCAGGCGAGTTGCGCGAGTAATCGCTCGTCGCACTTGCACACTCGCTTATAGCCCAGCTACAATACTATCGAAACTACACACTGACTTCCTGTTGATCGCCAACTCGTTTATACATAGTTTCTAGTTCTACTCGTTTCTCGTTCATCGTCGGCGTCGGCCTTAATGTTGACGCTGTGAACGCGTAAAAATAACCATGGCAACTTAAAAACAACAGACTCACAGAGTTATTTCGCTTACGCGACTGTAAAGTTATTTGGAAAACTCCCACTAAGCACACTGTAACATGAAGGAATATACCGCAATGATAGTTGTGATTTTTATGATTATACACTAAATATGGTATAAGTGTAAACTGACATTATATTTGAAAACATTCAGATGAATAGAATGTGTGTTTGTTGACTCAATATGAAACAGATATAGCCAAAGTCAAAGTCATATGTTTTTATTCAGTTTTGGATCAAAATAGGCTCATTTAAACGTTCCATAGTTAAGATAAAAGCTATAAACTAAGGCCTGTAATGCCTGTATGCACGCCAAAGACAATATTTGTTCTATATGTTATAAACCAGTAAAAGTAAGAGAGAGAGTCTTAAGAGAAGAGAAAAACGAAGACAAGACATTGTCTTGGCGATACCTAAGTAAGTTCGTGTAGATTAGTGTTTACCAACCCTGGAGCTGAAGTTTTTACACCGCCTCAAGGCTCAAGCTTAAGGTTCGACGGAATATCTTAAACTTCACTATTATTCTAAAATTAGAACGCATAGTACGATTCAAATTGTGGGGAACAGGAGTTCCCTATACAAATAACAACTAGTTCACTCATACAACAAATCCAACTAAAACACTCAAACCCACTCAAAACGCAAATTGAATTATACAATGTACCATTTTAACTATATGGTTAAAGTAAACCATTTAGTTAGTTAAACCAACTGTTAAAACGGGAAATCGCTCGCTGTATCGAAGCGTTAAGACTCGTATTGTTCGATTTAATTGAAACGCATTACTCTTGTTTTGTGGACTCGGGTAAAAACGATTCCATTTCCGGAAAGGAAAAATATGTGACGAAATTCTTGGGCTCTTGATGGTAGCCGTTTTTTTGTTTAAGCGTTGAGAGAGTTACCTAATTGCTAGCTGGCGAGTTTGATAGAACGCAAGCCGTATATGGCAGGAATCGTCTAGAAAGTCAGATTTTCGTTCATTCTCCTAAGTAAAAATAGAGTCTGCGTTGTTGTACTATGTTTTTGGCAAGACCGTTGGCACAGTGGCAGTGAGAGCGCTTACTGTGTCGGGGGTTGCGGGTTCGATTTCCGCCCGGAGTTAAAAATATGTGCAGACATAGCTGTTGGCGAACGTCTGGGTGTCAATTATATATTCTTATAAAGTATTTGTGTATGTATACGTAGTAGTATCAGTGAGTTAGATACCATAACACAAGCTTAGAGCTTCCTTTAGGTCTAATAAACTGTGAGTGAATTTGTCCGGGTATTATATTACATATTAATTTAATGGTAGATTAATAGTTGAATAAATTTAATACCTACGCATTAAAGCTTTCGAAAGGCATTAAGTTTGACATTTCAAAACTTTCCGACAGCGGTACTACATAAAAACATTACTATTACAATCCATAGAAAATTAGCAATCATTTTCATTACAATAAACACGTGTAGAAATTAACATTAAATCAATTTATTTTACATAAAACAGCCATATAATTTTAAATATCGATTATCTTGGTCCGATCGTGCTCGCTAAATGCCACATCTAGTGAATGCTAATGGCAAGAACTAGAAAGTTAGACTTCCTAGGTTCTGGAACAAGTACTAGATAGTTTCCTAAGTCTTTGTGGCATTTAGGACGGTGCAGTCATATCATTTATTTATTTATGTGCAAATGTTTAGTGATTTCTTACGTGCTATTGGGCTTGGCTATTGAAGCTGTATTTTAGTTATTTTTATCTATAACTAGCTGCGCCCCGCGGTTTCACCCGCGTTGTACCCGTTCCCGCGGGAATTTCGGGATGAAAAATAGATGTTGGCCGATTCTCAGACCTACTTAAAATGCTCACAAAATTTCATGAGAATCGGTCGAGCCGTTTCGGAGGAGTACGCGAACGAACACTGTGACACGAGAATTTTATATATAAGATATAGTAATACACTGTACTGATATCTTCAGTGAGATGAGAGGCTAATACTTTACATAGTAATTCAGATAGGTACCAATGAGAATAGATTTCTTTGACATACAAATTCATATGACAACTAGTGGACCAAGAGCCCGCGAACCCCAGACCTTCGTTATTTTATAAAGGCTGAAAGTTTGTCAGCGCATGCTCCCACACACAGGTAAGAACGATGGACTATTATGAAGTTTGGGTTATAGTGGCTTTGGCAGGTATACGGTACTAAATGTCAATGGTCGAAAACACCAAGTTGGCCATCGATTTCGATATCACCGTCAAAGGGTGACTTGTACAACTCCTCAAGAGCTTTCAAATGACATAGGTCATGTCACTGTTGAGCATTAGGATCAGCGTCCATGGCATAGGCCAACTCCAATCTTCGGTGGTCGAAAACACCAAGTTGGCCGTCGATTTCGATGTCACCGTCAAAGGGTGACTTGTACAACTTGTCAAGAGCTTTCAAATGACATAGGTCATGTCACTTAGGATCAGCGTCCATAGCATAGGTCAACTCCAATCTTCAATGGTCGAAAACACCAAGTTGGCCGTCGATTTCGATATCACCGTCAAAGGGTGACTTGTACAACTTGTCAAGAGCTTTCAAATGATATAGGTCATGTCACTGTTGAGCATTAGGATCAGCGTCCATAGCATAGGTCAACTCCAATCTTCAATGGTCGAAAACACCAAGTTGGCCGTCGATTTCGATATCACCGTCAAAGGGTGACTTGTACAACTCTTCAAGAGCTTTCAAATGACATATGTCATGTCACAAATCACACTTTATTATTTGATGAATTTAGATCGGTATTTTACACACCTTTAGTACCGTTTATCTGCCAAAGCCACTATAACCCAAACTTCATAATAGTCCATCGTTCTTACCTGTGTGTGGGAGCATGCGCTGACAAACTTTCAGCTTTTATAAAATGACGAAAGTCTGGGGTTCACGGGCTCTAGGTCTATAGCAGCCGTCTTTTGACTTTACTTGCGTTGTAGCGTTCCGTGGGAATTTCGGGATGAAAATAGGAATGTGTTTATCCTGTATCTAATAAAAAAATATTTGTCAGGTTGAACCAGTAGTTCTTGAGATTAACCGGTTCGAACAAACATGTAAAATCGAACGTATCAGCGATATTACAGTAGTGAAAAACTTTAAATTCGCTCGTAACGAACTACATTATCTTAATTCTCAAAAAATATAACCATTCACACAAATAAGGAACCCTAAAACCCTAATTGTAGGCCTTTACATTACCATTGTACCAGAAATTAAGAACAAAGGGTTGACTCTGTTAACAAAGAGTATAATTATGATATTAAGGGTCAGAGAAACCCCAGTTAACTTCAACTTTATAAAAAGGGTTGCTTTAGGGTTAGCTGTGTTTTATAGAGTCAGTGATGAGAGATTTTGGTGAAACTTTGGCTGGTTAGTTTTGAGTTCAGGAAAAGACTTTTATTTATCCGCTGGTAAAAAAATTGTTAGATATTTTGAGATAAAATGTATCCCATGTGTTATTCTGATGTATGACCTAAGTTTCATCCAAATCGGTAAAGTAGTTTTTTCATGAAAGAGTTAGGGTCAAAACTGCGACAAGCGTGCGCACGTCGACGCGCACGCGGCGGGCGCCCGCGACTGTTCACTTTCGTATGCAACCGCGGCGTGCGCACGCTTAACGCAGTGTCGGCCCTAACAAACATCTATACATCCATCCATTCTACAAACTTTCGCATTTATAATAACAGTAGGATAACCAAATTGGTAGATACAGTTTCATTTCACGCCGGCATTACTAACGCGGCTAGAAGGTGAAAATGTAAAATTATAATAATATAATAGCATTGTCCTCACCGCCATTCACGAGCGCGGACGTATCCGGTTGTGAAACAATGTGCATGGTAGGGTAAAGGCACAGTTGCCGGCATAATTTTGGTGGGGTAAAATGTTGGTTAATTTTATTTGGTGTTATAGTGTAATTTTGTGTAGGTGTTATCTTTAATTTGTAACGAATTATTAAAATTACTGATTGTTCACGATATCTTTAAAATTACTGTATATTATTATTTAAAAAATGTTATTTAAGATGTTATTAAAACTGATGTTTTGTTATTCGCTTTGAAGACGGTAATAGTAACTTAAACTGTAAAAGATTTTTGAATTAATTAAAAACACGACAAAAACATTATGAGTTCACATTATTTTTGTATTTTTGTATCATAGATTTATCTATAAATCCCAACAAAACTCGCTATTACTCGTATCTCACTTAAGAAGTTTTTACATTGGCTACATGACCAACAACAGATGTATTTACCCTACCCATTCAAAGCGTAAATGCAACACAATCGCTGCACACATTAGTACATCTCTAAGCTTATTACATTTGAATTAAAAATAAATAATGTATAAGAAGATTAGGGGCTCATATTTCATTATTCTTTTATTATATTTTAATTTATGTTATGTTCTACATCTTAAGCAGGCAGATGTATTTTGAATTGAAACTACGTTCACGGATACACTCCACTTTTATTTTACATTTTTATTTGACATTTAGGTTCCTTTACAGGAACCGTGGTTACAGAAGACTAACTTAAATAAGAAACCAATAGCGAATGTGCTTAAATGTCAGTGGCCTTTGGCGACTCAATAACTCTGACACCAGGATTAGTCAGGCCATCCACTCGATGAAGAAGACTAATTGACGTAATATACTTTTTAAACTCACACGATTTGCACTCATTTTACTAAATGAAACGGGTCACCGCTCGTGGTCCACGCGTGGACCACGAGCGGTGTAATCCGCTCGAAACGTCGGGTACGTATTTTAGTAAATATGTACGTTTAATTATCTAACGCGATACAGACCCGTTTCATTTAGTATAATAACTGACGTAATTTTTGCATACTTTTAACGTCAGAGCTTACTAGATGCTAGTCAATGAAAAACGCATCTGACTAACGCACCAGTACCCCTTTTTCATATATGAATCTTTTTCACGTTTTCTGTCAAAAAATGCAAAAGATTTAATCATCAAGAAATCAGAATACAAGAATAAAATGCCTCCTAAAACAATGCCGGAGGGATGCCATGCATCTTTAATTCCTCGTCTGGAGGAATACCTACGCTGCGGATTCCCAACGTCGACCGGCATTCGGGAGTATTGTGCCTTGGAATCTCTCATAAGATTATTGGAGTCCATTGTCTGAGCGCCGTTCCGTTGAACTTTGACTGCCCTTTTGTTTAAAGGGTTAGTTAGGGATGGTTAAGTAATGGAATAGGTAGCAAACATTCTTAAAAAGGGCTTTGAGTTGCTGTGGAAGCTTAAATGGGATATTTTTTGGAACAATATTTTAAAAAATATCAAATTTTTTATTTTAAAATTTTCAAAATCTTCACCTAAATCACTGTGGCAGAATACTATAAGTACAAAAGTTTACACGTCAAAAATGATTATATTTAAGACTAGGTAGTCCTAATTTAGGACTAGATATTCCTAAATAATATGATCCTACAGCTGAAATAGTAAACTGAACAAGACACTAAAAATTAAGATTTAATTTAAAATCAGTGCTTAAAAATATTAGACACTGATTTTAACTGACCGTTATATTATCACGAAGTCACTATCTATACTAATATTATAAAGCTGAAGAGTTTGTTTTGTTTGTTTGTTTGTTTAAACGCGCTAATCTCAGAAACTACTGAACCGATTTGAATAATTCTTTTTGTAATACATTCAACGGGAAGGTTATAGGCTATTTTTCATCCCGAAATTCCTACGGGAACGGGTACAACGCGGGTAAAACCGCGGGGCGCTGCTAGTGGTAGTATATAGGTAATTCAGTATAGGTACTTACAATATAACAATCTGCATCTACACTAATATTATAAAGAGGAAAACTTTGTTCGTTTGGTTGTAATGAATAGGCTCAAAAACTACTGGACCGTTTTTAAAAATTCTTTCACCATTCGAAAGCTACATTATCCACGAGTAACATAGGCTATTTTTCATCCCGAAATTCCCACAGGAATGGGCACAACGCGGGTAAAACCGTGGGGCGCTGCTAGTGTAAGTATAAAAATCATTTTTACAATCAAATTTCCGATGTCTTCTAACACCTAACAATCAAAAAAATAACAACAACACGCGGAAACGGATATCAAACAAAAAACAATAAACGTCACTAATTAACTTGTAACTAGAGCTCACAAAATAAAACCTTGACCACACAATAATAAAATAAAACAAATATTATAAATGCGAATGTTTGTGAGGATGGATGTTTGTTACTCTTTCACGAAAAAACTACTTAACAGATTTGGATGAAACTTTACAGAAACATAGGTTATATATAACAATAACACATGGTATACATTTTATCCCAAAATTCCCGCGGGAACGGGTATGCAGGGCACACCGCGGGACGCCGCTAGATATAAATATAAATTTTATTTGGACAGGTAATAAAAATTTCTCCGTCAAAGATTACCGACTCGTATCAATACACCTACTAATATAACACACCCACTAATAAAACATCTGTGTGTCAGTATGTAGGGTAAGAGTTACGACTTTCATAAAGGTTGACTTGACGTGATTTTTGGGATGTGGGCTTATTAATGAGCTGAGGTCAGTATGGGCAGTAAGTGCTTCATGCTCTTCCGTGAGTTTGGGTATTCATTTATCGTTTTATAGAGTACTAGCTACGCCCCGCGGTGTTCCTCGTGTTGTACCCGTTCCCGCTTGAATTTCGGTATATAGTGTATCCTATGTGTTATTCTGATGTATAAACGATATTACTGTAAAGTTTTATCCAAATCCGTCCATCCGTTTTTGCGTGAAAGATTAACAAACATACGTATGCATATATACATACTCGTACATCCATCCTCATAAACTTTCGCATTAATAATATTAGTAGGAATTTATTTAGTAACATTGCACCTTTGTCAAGCAGTACGGTGCAGGTCAATACAACTACATATAATGTTTTTTATTTAAATAATATTTTTTTCGACGAATTTCTGTACATTTTTTTAATATCAAAAGCTCTTTCTCGACGCCTGTCTAAGCTCGCTACCTCAGGTAATATATTGCGGTCATATTTACAGTCAAGTGTCTTATATTGGACAACGCCCCACATATTGGTAATATTCGGCTGCCAACATCCTGTAGAAGGCTGCTTCAGTGTTTATTACTATTATTAATTGCTATTGGGGATGTGGTGGTGGTCAAGTGGTGGCACTCGCCTGCCAAGACTGAGGTCTCGGGATGAATTCCCAGGTCGAGTAAAAATACGATTCCTACTTTTGGCAAATTGAAATCTGGCATGACTTGGCTTTGAGATCACGAACCTGCAGAAGCTTAGTGTGCATTCAAAGGCGCTCTATTGCTACAATTATATAGCACTGTTATAAAGTTGCGGGTCTCTTTGGTAAATATTGTATGTCAGAAAAAACAAGCCAGTTGATAGCTATAATGATGTTATTAAGCATTTATGAATAAGATCCTTAGAAATCAAATTATGTATCAAACATCTTCAAAACCTGTCCCAACTAGCATTTCAAAATAAACATTACAATTCGAATGAAGACTTCAGAAAATCCCTAAATTGCATTTCGTATCAGTTGCATTCTATCCTATGCAATCCGTCGGTGAAGGCAGAGGATGTAGTACGTTTGTTCAGCTGGATCTAATAACATGGGCTTGCAGTCTACATCTGTTCCTGTAGGATGCAGTCTGGTATAAATAAACTGGGAGGCAAGGCATGGGCGGCAGCGGGAGCGGGGACGTGAGCGGGAATTGTAAGCACTACTGTTTGATACGAGTAGACTGTAGTTGCCACTGGTTGAATAGTTAAATTGTCGGTCCTGGTTGTATTAATCGTCAGACCATGTCGAAGGCCTTTAGGCGGTCTAAAAACTCCGACAGAGTTGGCCACTAACCTACTCGAATTTACTTACTTATTTTGAATAATGTAAAGATAAGTATTATACTAGTTTCGCGGTGGTTCCACACTTGGTACAATAGATGGCGTCAGTGGGAAAATTTGGTAGATCGCGTTTACTTTATTTCAGACAAGCAGCGCCCCGCGGTTTCACCCGCGTTGTGCCCATTCCTGTGGGAATTTCGGGGTGAAAAATAGCCTATGTCACTCAGGGATAGTGTAGCTTTCGAATGGTGAAAGAATCTTTTAATTCGGTGCAGTAGTTTCAGAGCCTATTCGAGACAAACAAACAAACAAAAAATCAAACCTTTCCTCTTTATAATATTTCAGACAAGCAGCGCCCCGCGGTTTCACCCGCGTTGTGCCCATTCCTGTGGGAATTTCGGGGTGAAAAATAGCCTATGTCACTCAGGGATAGTGTAGCTTTCGAATGGTGAAAGAATCTTTTAATTCGGTGCAGTAGTTTCAGAGCCTATTCGAGACAAACAAACAAACAAAAAATCAAACCTTTCCTCTTTATAATATTTCAGACAAGCAGCGCCCCGCGGTTTCACCCGCGTTGTGCCCATTCCTGTGGGAATTTCGGGGTGAAAAATAGCCTATGTCACTCAGGGATAGTGTAGCTTTCGAATGGTGAAAGAATCTTTTAATTCGGTGCAGTAGTTTCAGAGCCTATTCGAGACAAACAAACAAACAAAAAATCAAACCTTTCCTCTTTATAATATTTCAGACAAGCAGCGCCCCGCGGTTTCACCCGCGTTGTGCCCATTCCTGTGGGAATTTCGGGGTGAAAAATAGCCTATGTCACTCAGGGATAGTGTAGCTTTCGAATGGTGAAAGAATCTTTTAATTCGGTGCAGTAGTTTCAGAGCCTATTCGAGACAAACAAACAAACAAAAAATCAAACCTTTCCTGTTTATAATATTAGTATAGAAGTATAGATATAGAAGTATAGATTAAGTGGGGTCGCGTACATACATTTTGTTGAGCAAGAAAAAATAATCCTCTGTATAAATATAGTTTAGATCTGTGATCTATTAGTCTGTATTGTATTAGTGACTCCTCATTTTATTTTGTTCTACTATTTTAATGTTCTGGAATTAGTCCATGATCATGTCACAGGACATTTTTGTTAGTTTTAATCTGTGTGGGCTGTTGCCAGAACCACTATGCACGATGGTAACTGATTGTGAATGTTAAGCAACGTGTAGGAAGGATTCTTGATTTAATACTGTGTTTCTTTTAAAAAAGGTCTCTGTTCAGAAAAAATCTATCTACAAAGTTAGCAATGTGGTGAAACAACCTGTATACTTTACATGATGACGAATGTTTTACGCAGAACTTCATCTATTCCATTAAAATATTTCTAATTTCTGGTATGTAACTGTGTAACGATTTTAGCCATTTTCTTTCATCTTAGACCACACAACCAGCCCGTAATAAGATTTGGTAGCGCGATAACTTAGTTTTGTATGAAAAAGTATTTATATTATGTCGCGAATCGCACAAGCGAAGTATGTTAGAAAGCTATGAAAGGTTGCTAATGCACATTTTATAGGAAAGCAGTCTGGAAAATTCGATACAATGTGTGGTAAAAATAAGAATGGAATATTAATTGATGATGATGTACAAAGTACTTATTTATTTTTTATTTATATTATTTATTTAAGACACACCAACAGCTTCTTCACAAAACATACAGTAAAAAAAGAAATATATAGGCATATTACAATGTGAGAGGCCTTTTACAGGAGTGTACAACATTTTTAAAGTGTATTATAATCATATCAAAACGTAGTAACTAATAAAATTCTAAAAAAAAATTCTAAGGACTTAAAAACTAGTAACAAAATTATCTTTGTAATTATGAGATCACAAAATAGAAATCTAAGTAATACAATCTAAAATATGTGTATGATTTTTCAACATTTGGGTCAGACAAATGTATACTATTAGTTTATTTATATATTTATCTGCACGTTTCTAAAGAACCCCAGCTCTCTAGGCTTCAAACCAATAGGATAATAAAACGCTACGCACCTGACTTGCCTTCTGCGGTCTCGTAGAATGTCCAGTTTTGGTCCTCACAGTATGCGCACTAGGTTTTACACACACACCACAGTTAAGGTCCTTCGGCGGCGCCGCTTTGATAATGAATAGAATGTAGAAACTCGAATTTACATTGGGAAACGAATATATTAGATTTTAAGATGAACCACCATTCGCCATGTTTTTTCACGTGTGTCCGCGTCGCGGTCTTGTTCCCGCCAGGCTGTCTGTTTTAACCAATGCGAGCGCTGCACGTCATAGAAAAAGGCGTGCTCCTATTGGTTCAAATTCCAGGTCGGTGGAGCAGTTTAGAAACGTGCATTACGAAATGCCGCGAAGACGGTACATTCCGCCCACCAAAATACATAGGAATTTGTATTTTCGATTATGATAACATAGAAAATGATTACTTAAAGATTGATGCTGTCGTTGAATTTGAAAACTTAAAGGAACTTGAATTTGATAACTTGACTTGAATATAAGAACTTGACTTGAATATGATAACTTGAATTGAATATGATAACTTGAATTGAATATGATAACTCTACCTAACATCTATCCTACATCTAGTTCAAAGTTACTTGATACGTTAATCTGATTGAATAGGTAGAGGACACAATTTGACCAATGGTCTCGTGTACATACTACCATTAGCAGTGCGAACTGTAGCTATGCGAACCACACCATCGGGGCTAACGTGCAATTGTGAAACGCGAGCCAAAGGCCAATGCAACGGTATGGTATTCTCATGCTTTATCAGTACGAGAGACCCTACGGATAACGTCAAATCGTGTTTGTTCCACTTTGCCCTTTGTGTTAGAGAACTGAGATATTCCATCTTCCAACGATTCCAGAAATCGTGTTGGAAGCGTTGAATTAATTGCCAACGGCTAAGACGACTTATGTTTACATCTAAATAGTTAGAGTCTGGAACGGCAGTAAGTGGTTCCAAAACCAAAAAATGTCCGGGCGTTAAAACGTTCATGTCGTTAGGATCGGAACTCAAAGGGTAAAGTGGCCGTGAGTTTAACATAGCTTCGATTTGAACGAAGAGTGTCGTTAGCTCTTCGAACGTAAGAGTTTGATTACCGACGATACGATGTAAGTGAGTTTTCGCGGCTCGAATTTGAATCTCCCATACGCCTCCGAAATGACTTGCTGCGGGGGGATTAAATTTAAATTCGATGTTCTGAGACTGGGAAGCAGCACTAACATAAGAATCTAGGATTTTCCTAGCTCCAACGAAGTTTGTACCGCAATCGGAATGTATAACGCTAACTCTACCTCGTCTACCTACGAATCGGCGAAGAGTAGCGATAAACGCGTCCGCAGATAGCTCACTCACTACTTCGAGATGGACTGCTTTGGTGCTAAAGCAAATGAATAAACATAGATATGCTTTACCGATTTTAGCACCGCGATGTTTACCTAATTTGATTTGGAATGGACCCCCGTAGTCCACACCAACAACTGAAAATGGTTTTACCTGATTCACGCGAGTAGCGGGCAAATCGCTCATAAACGGTTCAAGATTACTTGGTTTAGTCTTATAGCATTGTATACATTTTGACAAACAATGACGAATAGCACGTTTAGATGAAAATACCCAAAATTGTTGTGTCAAAAGATACTGCGTTGTGTTTAACCCAGGATGGCAATGTTCCCTATGAATTGCTTCGATGACCATGTACGTAAACGTAGAATCTCTCGGAATAAGAGCAGGATGCTTATGATTGTACTCAAGGCCGGATCGAGAGAGTCGACCGCCCACCCTGAGGACCCCATGGCTATCGATAAACGGATTCAGTTTCCTCCACGATTTGGGTAACAGTTTACCATCTTGGAGCTTTCGAATCTCTTCAGGAAAGTGAATGGATTGGATGCGTTTAGCAATTGTCATCAACGATGCGTGAAGCTCTGCACGATTGAGGAAAAGATCAGAGGTACGATTTTGCTTAGATTTCGCGTTACGAATAAAACGAAGACAAAAGCCAACGACACGTTGAACTTTACGAATTGAAGAGAACTTTTCTAGCAATGAATCGATAAAATGAATATCTTCATTTACGATAAAAGATACGATACGTTCCTCGGCACGTACTTCGGTTTCGTCGGCAACGATAGAAGGAATGAGAGGCCACGCAGACGAAGACTGCCGAAGCCAATGTGGTCCCGCCCACCATAGCTCGGACTGGATGAGATCGATAGGGGACATACCTCGCGACGCTATGTCAGCAGGGTTGTCACCAGAACGCACGTGGTTCCACCGAGCGTCGGGGACAGCTTCATGAATGTGGCTAACACGGTTGGCCACAAACGTTTTCCACCGTGAAGAGTGGCTACGAATCCACGCAAGTGTGATTGTTGAATCTGACCATGCATACATGTCAGAGAACGACAGAAAAGGGGAATAAGTTTGTTTTACGAATTGGAGCAAATCAGCTAAAAGGACAGCACCACAAAGCTCGAGTCGAGGTAACGATGTTTTCTTAATAGGTGCTACACGAGATTTCGCGCAGAGGAAGGATACGTGAATACGTTCTTGAGAATCACGCATACGTAAGTAGACTACCGCACCGTACCCAACTTCAGAACTGTCCGAAAAGCCGTGAAGCTCGCACGATTCCATAGAATCTATGGACACATAACGAGGAATACGTATTTGTTTGATTGAAGGAAGTTCAGCTACGTATTGATTCCATTGACGAATAACTTCGATCGGAGGAACATCGTCCCATCCAATACCTGATATCCACAAGCGTTGCACCAACAACTTGGGGATGAATGTCAAAGGACACAAGAAACCCAAAGGGTCGTAAATACGAGCTACTTCGCTAAGAATTGTACGTTTAGTACACGTTCTATCGATTGGGGAGACGTCGAAGGAGAAGATGTCCTCACCCGGTTCCCATTTTAGTCCTAATATTTTAAGAGTGGGAGAATTTTCTACATCCATAGATACACATCCAGTTACGCAATGTTCAGTAGGTAAATCCGCGAGTAATTCCTTCCTATTACTTGCCCACTTTCTCAACTCAAAACAACCACGTTTAAGTAGGTTAATGACGTCAGATTTTATTAACATAGCTGACTCTAGGGAGAAACTGCCATGAGCTACGTCATCGACGTAAATTGAGGAGGTAAGCGCCTCAATAGCATGGGGAAAATCGGAACCCTCGTCATCGACGAGCTGTTTGATAGTACGACATGCTAAGTAAGGAGAAGACGCGATTCCATAAGTGACTGTATTCAATTCGTATTCTTGAATGGGCTCAGCTTTATTAAAGCGCCAAAAGATTCTTTGAAATACACGATCGTCTTCGTTTTGGGATATATTTCTGAACATCTGTTTTATGTCGGCTGTAAACACAATGGGATGAATGCGGAACCGTAGCAGTAACTCTGCAATATTAGTCTGTAATTTGGGGCCAATATGAACCGTGTCATTTAGAGAACGACCACGGGCGTCTTTAGCACTAGCATCAAAAACTACTCTCAATCGAGTACTCAAACTGCTAGGACGTATCACACAATGATGTGGGATATAATATTTCCCACTACTAAGATCCTTTGCTGAAACCTGAGTCATGTGACCACTGTTCAAGTAGTCCAACATGAACTCTGAATATTGTTCGTGGAGCTCTGGATTGGAATAAAGCTTGCGCTCCAACGAATGAAATCTACGTAATGCGTTTTCACGCGAACCGGGAAAATAAAGAATTTTGTTATCTTCTTTAAATGGCAATGACACGATATATCTTCCCGACACATCTCGAGTATAGTTTTCAACAAATAAATCTTCACACTGTTGTTCTGATGGAGCTAGCGACGATGACTGAGGAAAAGAATCTAGCTCCCACATCTTCTTCACTTCCTCATGAAGAGGATCAGTTTCGTTAACGAGAAAGGAACGCGAGCTGGATGATGATTCGCTACACTGCACATTACCTAAAATGACATAACCAAACACAGTGTTCAGCGCCGAGGGGTAGTCTGGACCACCAGGGATACTTCCAGACATCAGGATAGAAGGGAAAATCTCCGCACCTATCAAAATGTCAACATGACCCGGCTTGTCACAATCGGGATCCGCGAGAACCAAGTTGCGTAAATGTTCACATGTAGAAAGGTTAACGCGAGTTGTGGGCATCTTTCCACAGATAGCTGGCAGTGTGAGTGCATTGACCTTAAATAAAACCCTACCTTTAACCCCTAACTCTAGGTCAACCATCCCTGACACGGCAGTTGACGATTGACCTAGGCCATGTATGTTACGCGAAGTAGGTTGAGGTTTCATACGTAAACGTTCCAAAGCTCGTTCGGTGATGAAGTGGGATTGGCTACCTGAGTCGATGAGCGCACGAAAAGAAAGAAATCGACCCGATGATGAATCACGCACTTCCACGATTGCTGTAGCCAGTAACACTACTGAACTACTACTCATGTTTGTTAAAACTTGTGTGAGCGGCTCCGGTTCCGTTGAACTCGGTTCCGAACGATCCGTCGATACATAAGAATTTTGTTGAATGACGGCCTTTGAAGATTCTCTATGAAGAAGAGTGTGATGTTTCTGTCGACAAACCTGACACGAAAAGATAGACTTGCAGTCTTTCAATTGATGAGACGGTCTCAAACAATTGAAACACCAATGATTAAGTTTTGCTATGTTGTATCTATCTTCTATCGACTTCTGAATGAATGCGTCACATGATTTTATTGAATGATTTTGTTGACAGAATGAACATTTACTAATAGGGGTAGAAGTAGGCAAATTACTATGGAAAACCTTAACATTATTTTTACTAATCGATTGTGATCGTTTACTCAATTGCTCGGATCTAATTGCGCCAGATAAGAACGTAGAAATAGGTTTCCTAGGTGTGTATGACTGACGGGTGATAGTGCGAGATGTATCACTCTTATCAGTAGAAACACGATCGTGCTGCGTGAAGTGACTGTCACGCACAATGGATTCACACTTCGAATATAAAAAACTGAAAAGTTGCTCATAAACAGGTAACTCCGAGTCAGAATACTCTTGTTCAAACGCGCGTCGGGTAACTGAATCTAGTTTGGAAAGTATTAAATAGCATAACACAAAACCCCAATGTTGTACCGGTAGGTCTAAACGTTGTAAAATATTTAAATTTTCTTTAAATAAATCGAGCGCACGGCGAAATTCTATAGGAGAATTAATTTTAAAGTTAATATTCAATATTTCTTTCCAACAAGTAAAAGCTAAATCGCGTTTGTTTTTATACCTATTTACTAATGACTGATAAGCTTCTGCATAATAGGTTCCTTCACACGGGTATGCACGAACGAGTGTTAAAGCTTCACCTGATAAACATGACATTAAATAATGCATACGTTCCGAGGCGGTGAGTGAATAGTTTTGATGAACGAGTGAATTAAAAACATCATAAAAATGCGACCATGTCTTAATGTTGCCGTCGAACGTAGGTATGTTTACTTTAGGTAGTTTAATGTTCCTCGACTTCACATTAGATGACTCTGACGATGTGTTCAATTCACTACACGTTGTAGTAGTCAATTGCCTATATATAGATAGAACCTCTAAGTGAATTTCGTCAAACTCTGACCTAAGTAAGTCTTCGGCGTCACTGTCTAATAAAGATACGATGTCATCATGAGCTGATTCGAAACAAGAAACAATTCTTTTGACCTCGGGAAAATAAGCCAAAAAAGTGTTTGCCTGGTTGGGGTCGGTTTTCGATAAGTAGTTGACCTATACCTAACGCCTTTTTCAATCGATTTAACGCAAGTGTACGTTTACGACGTAAAACTGGTAGGTCTTCCAATGTTAGTGCTACCTCCTCAGATTTTGTTTTCTTAAGAGAATGCTTTCGTTTACTTATAGAATAAGCCATGGTGGTTACTTAGTTTGAATAAAGAACGAACGAACGATTGTTTTGATTACGATAACTATGTAAACAAGTTGTTATTTCGATTGGAATAGCCACGAAGAGTGTAGATATACACGTAATGTATGAATGATAATACCTACACGAGATGCTAGCCCGTTTGCACCTAATTAGGTACACACTTAGGTCCGTATTACACCTGCTAACTTTAACAAAAGATTAGGTATAAACGGCCGACTGAATAACAACTACGAACGATTGTTTTGATAACGATGTAAACAAGTTGTTATTTCGATTGGAATAGCCACGAAAAGTGTAGATATACACGTAATGTATGAATGATTATACCTACACGAGATGCTAGACCGATTGCACCTAATTAGGTACACACTGAGATCCGTATTACCTGCTAACGTTAACAAAAGAATAGGTAAACGGCCGAATGAATAACAACTGTCAATGAATACTTCGATAATGAATTACGATTAAATCCTATGCTTTCGAGTTTCACTACGATTTAATACTTACTTCGAGAATGCACCGAAAATAATGAATTACGTAAGTACATACACACGTATAGAATTAGATAACTTTAGGTGAGAATGCATGTACCTACCCTCCACTTTACATTGTTGAACCAACAACGCACATTCTAGAAGTATTAACCAAACGATTTAAGAATGACTCACGATAGTGTGGTTCGCAAAGGTACGTAGTGCCTACTTTAAATGGTCGGGTTATCACACGCAAAATGAAATTGTGAACTTTGAACTAGAAGATTCCAGATTGATTTTCGGTAGGAAATCGATGAGACTAATTACACAATGAAAGAATATGATACTAATGTTTGATTAATCAGTCTCAGACTTGTCTAGGACTTGAAGTCCCTGGTTTCGGCACCAGAAAAATGTATGATTTTTCAACATTTGGGTCAGACAAATGTATACTATTAGTTTATTTATATATTTATCTGCACGTTTCTAAAGAACCCCAGCTCTCTAGGCTTCAAACCAATAGGATAATAAAACGCTACGCACCTGACTTGCCTTCTGCGGTCTCGTAGAATGTCCAGTTTTGGTCCTCACAGTATGCGCACTAGGTTTTACACACACACCACAGTTAAGGTCCTTCGGCGGCGCCGCTTTGATAATGAATAGAATGTAGAAACTCGAATTTACATTGGGAAACGAATATATTAGATTTTAAGATGAACCACCATTCGCCATGTTTTTTCACGTGTGTCCGCGTCGCGGTCTTGTTCCCGCCAGGCTGTCTGTTTTAACCAATGCGAGCGCTGCACGTCATAGAAAAAGGCGTGCTCCTATTGGTTCAAATTCCAGGTCGGTGGAGCAGTTTAGAAACGTGCATTACGAAATGCCGCGAAGACGGTACAATATGTAATAATAAAAACTCTTATTTAAAAACTAAAGCCTTAATCCGCGAAGACGAAAAAGAGAAAATGTCCACATCATGATCTTTTTTGACTATGTCACTATAAACTTTATAAAATAGACGTACTTTTGAAATCATTCAAATCGGTCCAGCCGTTTAGGTGGAGTTCAGCGACATACACACGTACACTAGAATTATATATATAAAGATTACTCGTACATCACTTAGTTAATGCACGTTTAATAGAGGACTATATATGTTAAAAAGATTACTAAGTCCAGTACAACTCACGTGGTGCAATAACATAACCACTTATAAATAGAAGTATGAAACTGTTAACGTCACAAGTATGACGTATGTACACTGTATCATGTTTCATGATTGGATGGATGAACAAACAGACTGGTTGACATTTTGTGTTATAGCCTGATTTGATATGCAGCTCGACGTCCGATGAAAGATTATTTTTGTTGTGAATTTATATAATAATTTTTGTTCTGGTATTTTATTTTTGAGGTTATTTTTGTCGTGAATTTATGGTAATACTAGCCGCGCCCCGCGATGTCACCCGCGTTGTACCCGTGCCTACGGGAATTTTGGGATAAAATGTATCCCACGTGTTATTCTGATGTATAACCTATATTTCTGTAAAGTTTCATTCAAATCCGTTCGTTAGTTGAGGATTACTTTGCATATCAATGCGAGGGTCTGCTTAAGTAATAGGCGGCTCAATAACTCTGACACTAGGATTAGTCAGGTTGACCATCCACTCGATGAAGAAGAAGAAGAAGTAGTAGTAAGCAATAGTTGTGGCCAAAAAAGGTATGAAACAAAATATACACTGCTTATTGTATAGTCATTATTTTTATTAAAATGTCAGAAGATGATACAAGCAATATTCATAAAAAGTAACTGCACTAATGCACTTTCCTCGAATTCTCCAAATTCTTGAAATAATTATACATTTCTGCGAGTTGGGGCGACTTTTGAGGACAATCATCAATGGACACACATTTTCCTTTATCGTCCACTAGAAGACCGCGGTCACACACACAACCGGGAATGCAGAAATTCAAGCAGGCTTTGACAGGCACAGCGCAGGAAAGTTGGCATTCTGGGTCCCCTCTGCAAGCGTCGAATATCATATTCTCTCCGGTACACTTTTCTTCATCTTGGGCTGAAAAGAAAACAAATCTTTTATATTCTGAAAGAAAAACTGAATATGGTTCTTTTAAAGATTTCATGAAAAGAACAGTTATTTGAATATGGAACATGGAAATAAAGTTGACAGTAATGAGTTCTTTTGAACTATAACTGAAAGGCATACAAAAAAAATATATATATAAAATCGGTCCAGCCGTTTAGGAGGAGTTCAGTTACAACGAAATGTGGCATTGATTTATATATATGATGGCTAGCTGTCCCGCGTGGTGGTTCCACCCGCGACCCAATAGATGTCGCAAGTGTGAATCTAAACCATCCAGGATGCCACCCAAACGCATACAAAAAAAATCATTCAAATCGGTCCAGCCGTTTAGGAGGAGTTCAGTTACAACGAAAAATGGCAGAGATTATCAATGTCGACCGATGTTTATCAATATTGAATAGGAAGGTAGATATTCACAGATATTTATTGATGAACATCAGTCAAATGTCAAACAAGCAGGAATGTTGACTAATGATGCATATGGATAATGACTGTTTATGATTATTAATGATGATTTAATGGTAAATAGTAAAAAAATCAAAAAGAGAATAGTTACCTGTGATAATACACACACAACAAAGCAGAAATAATAAAGTATAATTGTACATATTTTTTAATTTAAATAAATTAATGTAACGCGACCCTTCCGTCTCGTTACTTGAGCAGAATCAGTCTAGATGTTTCCTTATGTGATTCAATAAATTATTGTACCTACTGTAAAACTGATCCTACTAATATTATAAATGCGAAAGTTTGTGAGGAGGGATGTATGGATGTATGTTTGTTGCTCTTTCACGTAAAAACTACTGGACGGATTAAGATGAAACTTTACAGTAATATAGGTTATACATCAGAATAACACATGGGATACATTCCGAAATTCCCGCGGGAACCGATACAACACGGGTAAATTAAAATAAATTTATAAATTTATCGGAACTCATTATGAATAATGCAAGAATACATTGAAATAATAGTAGTGCAGAATCAATTGTGGTTAGAACTATGTATATAATATGTATATGTAACCGTCTGTTTATCAACCTAGTATATACAGACAGACTCCTATCAATATACGAATACATTATAGACGACTTGCAGCGTCCTGCGGCTGTACCCGTTATGCCCGTTACCATGGAAATTTACTATAATCTTCCCGTTGAATGTGGCTATCTAATACAAAAATAATTATTTAAATCGGACTGATAATTGATAATTAGCTCGAACATACAAACTAACAAACTTACTAATTTTACCTTTTCATAATATTATACTAGCAGCGCCTCGTGGTTTTACCCGCGTTATGCCCGTTCCCGTGGGAATTTCGGAATTTTTTATACATATAAACCTTCCTCTTGAATCACTCTATCTATTTAAAAAACCCGCATCAAAATCCGTTGCGTAGTTTTAAAGATCTAAGCATATTAGGTATATAGGGATGGACAGACAGCGAAATGCGACTTTGTTTTATACTATGTAGCGAAGTATAGATAGGCTTGCTCCAGGGTTCAAACTACTGATATATTTTAATTCTATTGGGTAATTAGTACGGCGATTCAAATTTCATAATTAATGACTTATTTCAAAAATACTTGTATGGCCTAAGTTGGATGGGTGCGTGCTGCCGTGCATCGTACGTTAAATCCTCGGTCCCGCTTTTCAATCGTTAGCCATGTTAGAGGCCTTTAGGCGGTTTAAAATTCCGATACCAGGGCTCACCACTGACCTACCCGAACATACGTTACTTCATTCTATTTACTTCTATATCGTGTTTCTTAGTGGAACTAACCATGACTCATTTTCACTCGAAGTTCGTTCGTGAACAAAAAACCCACACATCATTGTCTGTCACGAGTGTATCTGGGGGCACGGTAGTGCCCCCGCCAAGACGAGCCAAGCGAAGCGCAAGCGCAAGGGCACTACCTACCTTTTCTCGAAGCGCTTCGTCGTATTTTTGAACCTTCATAACTTGAGTTTGGGTTATACCAGATAAACAAAATTTTCAGGATATAATGTCAGTGGTAGACTTAATAAACCTCTAAAGTTTAAATTGCATAGCTCTTATACTTTAGATTTTATTGATATCTAAAATACCCCGATTTCGTCACTCACTCACTGATGATCAACAAAATTCTTAAGGTACTTCCTGAAGTCCTAGAAAACTGAAATTTGGTATGTAAGCTAGTATTAGTACCCAAACAACAAAAAAATCCTAAAACTTGGAACTTTTACCCCCCAACCCCTTAAACTAGGGGGTGAAAGTTTGTTCGAGACTTCCGCAACTTTTGACGCTAGAGGTCTGAATGCGGCCGCGGAGGGGTAAAAATCTGAAATAGGGAAACTTAATTCCCTATTTCCTGCTTGAGATCTGAAAATTATACACAAGTACATAGAACACAAACTTTTCATCAAATCAAAACATTATCCTACCCATAAGTACTTAGATATGAATAATATTACTACACTTCACTTCGGTAAGTGTTTATTAATCAACCTATACTTTTGAACATAAGCATCGTAAGTATAGTATGCGCCAACGCCCGCCGCCTGCCCCCTCGTCCCCGCGCAGTAGCTAAAAATAATCGGCCCGTCAGCGAGCGCGGCACCCGAACGCGGGCAGACGCGCGAGGGCAGACGTCGTTGACGGTTGTCTCGTTGAATGAAAAATTTTCGGAATATTTCGGTGATTTAAAAGTTTGCTATCGCGGAGAAAAAAACCATTTGCCTAATATTTAATTGTTAGTAGTTTAGTAGGTAAAGGTTTAGATACTAGTGTTTTAATTTTTTTCATTGATAAAAAGTATTAGCATTACGTTTGCAATTTTCTCACAAATTTAATGAAGAAATTCAAAGATTGAATAAGTAGGTATTTGCAATTAAGTAGTATAGGTTAGTAGGTATAATATGTTTATAGTTGTTTATGTAGGTACGACTTAGTGAGAATAATTTGATACGTAGGTCATTGTTTAATTTTCATTGTTAATAGGTTTAACTTAAGTAGTTTAGGATTACGTACGGTTTGAATATTGTATAGTAGGTAGAAAATTACGATATTGATAGTTGTTAATCTAGTGTTAAAAATAATTTTGTGTAGGTATTTTAGAACTAGGTTTAATAGGCTTATCTACAGGTACCTATACCGCTCATTTACCTGTAAAATCTAAATTTGAAATTATCAATAGAGCATTCGTTCACCGAGAACAGTTCCCAATATGTGTCGCGTATGCTATCACGATTCATAAAAGTCAAGGGCTAAGTTTAAATAATGCTCTCATTGATATCGGGTCATCCACATTCTCTTGTGGGCAGGCTTATGTAGCCCTCTCTAGAGTGACTAGTTTACAAGGTGTTCACCTTATAAATATAGACTTCAGTAGTATTAAGGCACAACAGACTGCGATAGTCGAATATAATCGTCTAAGATCCAAGTATCACCCTGAACTATCGCATATTGTAAATAGTAAGCCAACGAAAAATAAAGGCAAAGATAGAGAATGGGCTATAAAAAAAGGCATCTCAGATGCACAAGAAATATACCCCAAAAAAAGAAAGAAAAAATGAGCGACAAAAAAATACTTGTATTTGTCGCTCATTTTATCTTTCTATCATAAGCAACCTACAAAAAGAAATGAAATCCCACAAAAACATTTCATGTTAAATGTTGCCAAGACGAGACCATATAGCTCGCACTGTCAAAAAGTAATCAGATCCCGTGTAGAGCCAAGTTTCTAACCCTACATGCCCAGACCTAAATCGATAAGCCCTAATTTCACACTCAAGTTACGGGGAAATTCTACAGCCATAGCTCGTACTGCGTTGTTCGTAGCGCGTAGCAGAGTTTTTACGCTATAATCTCGTAGGCGTGCAAACCTTGGACGTAACTGGCGAGTCGGCCGCACGGACTTTTTGCTATTCGTCATATGGGCTTGAGCTTAAAAATCTATTCAATCTTCTAAACTCTTTCCGTGCGGCCATCTCGCCAGTTACGTCCAAGGTTTGCACGCCTACGAGATTATAGCGTAAAAACTCTGCTACGCGCTACGAACAACGCAGTACGAGCTATGGCTGTAGAATTTCCCCGTAACTTGAGTGTGAAATTAGGGCTTATCGATTTAGGTTTGGGCATGTAGGGTTAGAAACTTGGCTCTACACGGGATCTGATTACTTTTTGACAGTGCGAGCTATATGGTCTCGTCTTGGCAACATTTAACATGAAATGTTTTTGTGGGATGATAATTTCTATCACCAACTTTTATTATCTTCAACATGAATATTGCATTAGTATTATTTTGTCACGTTGGGTTTTTTGTTTTATTTCGTTGCGCTCGTGGCATAGTTTGACTTAGCGATGATAGCGATTGTAAAGCAACGTGCAGCTCAGCTCCCTGCTCCTACTTGGATGGTTGTGGTATGTCTATCTGAGCGCTACCGTGCTTTGGACGGGCATGTAAAATTGTCGGTCCCAGTTGTTGAAATCAATAGAATAGGGGAATCAATAGTTATAAACTCCGGAACCAGGGTTGGTCACTGATCTACTCGATTTTAATTACTACGAGTAACTTGTTTATACTTAACCGGACAAGAAAAAGAGGTTATTATTGTTAGGTTATTCTTTTGTATTAAAGACGTTTATGAAAATCAAAGACAGTACCTACCTATTTTACGATTGTAGACACTTCCTATAATAATACGTCTTGAGCAAGACAACCCTGAAAATGAAATACAATTAATTAGCAACTAGCCTTGATAATTAAAATTCTGTTTTACCTCATGATTGGAAAAATCTCTATTAAATAACAACCATGTTTTCATACAAAACGAGCAGTGCGGCAACAGTGCGTACTAAAATTATTTCGCGGTACCGACGCCGCACTGTTGCCGCACTGCTCGATTTGTATGAAAACACACGATCGTACGTTCACAAAACGACAAACGCACGGCTTCGGCGCACCGCAGCGGTCCGACACGAAACGCATAATTTGAAAGCACCCTTAGGATTACAAAAGGTATTATATTTAGGTATTTTACTAAAAGTTATAACGTTATATTTCCCGAAAACCGTTACCATTCTAACGATTACACATTTTCCTGAAACCCCAATATTCTGACATAGCTTTGTTTTATTTTGAAAAATGGCTTTCGGCACCAAACCCGGTCTTATTACCAAGCTGAAATATACCTTGCAGCCTTGTGATAAAGTTTAACATTGTTATAAGATGTGGAATAATAATCGGTTGAATATTCCGAATTCTTAAATTGATTTATGTTTACTAAACCGAAAACAATTAGGTTCAAATCGTTTGTCTTATTGTTTGCTTGAAATCTGTTGGATACAGCTAGGCGTTGGAATTTGTTTTGGTTTTGATTTGTAGCTCAGGCTGATGAAACTTTAGGTCTTCTTCTTCTTATGGAGTGGATGGTCAACCTGACCAATCCTGGTGTCAGAGTTATTGAGCCGCCAAAGGCCTCTGACATGGCTCATGTAACGACTACTATCCGTAGAAAGTAACCGGGACCGAACGGCTTAATGTGCCCTCCGAAGCACAGAATCATCTTACTTTTCGGGCAATCAGGTGATTCAGCCTGCAATGCCCTAACCAAACTGAGGACAGTCTCACAAAGTGATTTTTTGTGAGATATCCCCACCGGGAATCGAACCCGGAACCTCCGGATCGTGAGCCGAGCGGTCGAACCACAAGACCACGGAGGCTGTTAAAAACTTTAGGTGCCATAGTAAAGGTTAAGAAGGTTAATAACACAACTCACGTACTATTGAAGGTAACACCTAGCTACCTACACCACGTATTGCCCAATCATTCATAGACTAATCAATTATTTGATTCATTGCACCGCAAAGAATGCAACCCAAGGATGTTACAGTTTTTTTCATTGTAACAAAAACTATTTTTCCATTGAAACTGCTTCTAAGGTCAATTGAAATGAATTGATTTAAAAATGTGACAAACAAACAGACTGTTTTCAGACTCCAAGATAGATAGACGGTATCAACAATGTCTGTTATGAACAAAGTTTTGTTTTTTTTAAGTGTTGTTTCGTTGGGTGTTGCCATTTATGTGGCTACAGGTAACGTTTGTTTTAATTTTTGGTGATGGCAATATTTACGTTATTTGTTTCAAATGTACAGAAGCTCACATTTTATTTGGCACTGTTGCATGTGAGAACTCTTACTGTGTCGGAGGTCGCGAGTTCGATTCCCGCCCGGAGTCAACAATATGGTGAAGACGTTGGGGTGTCAATTATATATTCATATAAAGTTTTTCTATGTGTATTGTAAACGCTGTTATTCTAAAATCCAACTATTAAGATTATTAACTACTAGCCGAGCCCCGTAGTGTTACCCGCGGGGTACTCGTTCCCACGGAAATTTTGGGATAAAATGTATCTGATGTGTTATTCTGATGTATAACCTATATTAACCTAAGTATATTACAGTAATGTTTTATCCAATACCGTCCAGTAGTTTTTTCGTGAAAGAGTAATAAACATACTTACATACTTACATCCATCCTCACGTACTTTCGTATTTATAGTAGACTAGCAGCGCCCCGCGGTTTTACCCGCGTTGTGCCCGTTCCCGTGGGAATATCGGGAATTTTTATACATAAAAACCTTCCTGTTGAATCACTCTACCTTTTACAAAAAAACGCATCACAAATCACAATCCGTTGCGTAATTTTAAAGATTTAAGCATACAGACAAACAGACAAACAAACAGACAAAAATAGCGACTTTGTTTTATACTATGTAGTGATATTACTAGAATGTACTGTACAATAAGGCGCATAATTTTTCGTAACTTAATAATCTGTCCAATTTTGACCGTGTCGAAGTATATTACACGACGTACGTATACTGAGGCATTTCCAAAATTCCATTTTTAGTAAGAAATAATGTAGATAGATTTTAATCTACATACAAAAGAAGACATACTTTGTTGAAAAAAAATCTAAGAGATAAATTGACGGAAACTATAATACCAGTAAAAGACCTTTACCATTTGTTCTAGTAATTTATATTCATTCTAGAATAAGGTAGCTTTTCCAGTAGCAACTTGAGGCTTTGATCTCGGCACCCTGACGTCATGACGCATGGTCCACCGAGGTACTCTCTCACGAAACCTTTCCTAGAAAGAGATGGGATAGGAGTTTAATGGGTGATTATAGTAACTGACTTTTTTAACGGACCAATCTATACTAATACTAGCTGTCCCGCACGGTGTTTCCACCCGCGACCCAATTCATGTCGCTAGTGTGAATCTAAACCATCCAGGGTGCCACCCAGACTTGATTCTCATACATCATAAAAAGTAAGGAACCCAAAATGCTACACTATTCGATTAATAGGTTTTTTCGCTTAAAATTAGTTCTTAAAATTAGTTAATCTCTTCAAATTCCTCTTATGCGCAAGACACATATAGTGCAACAGGTCTGCAGGACATTGTTGCACCTTTCATACAAATACAAGGAATACAACGCCACGCGACTTTCAACCGGCCCTCACCCGCACTATGTGTCTTGTGCTTTAAATAAAGTATGTTCGAGTAGGGTAGTGGCCAACTCAGGTGTCGGAGTTTTTAGACCGCCTAAAGGCCTCCGACATGGTCTGATAATTGAGACAACCGTGACCGGCAATTTAACGTGCCCTCCAAAGCACGGTAGCGCTCAGATAGAAATGCCACTATCGGCCACCCATCCAAGTAAAGGCCGAGCTGTACATTGCTCAACAATCGCAATAAGTTAACACTGCTCAGTCAAACTACGCCACTAGCGCGAGCGCTATAAAGTCAAAGTCAAAGTCAAAGTCAAAGTCAAAGTCAAAAGTCAAAAGATTTAGTTACTTGCAAAAGCACGCAGACTTGCAGTGACTCAGTCTCTTTGGAGCGGTCCTCACTCGCTCAGCTCTCGTTTTGTCCAACCAGCAGGTATACTCGTCGTAGAAAGAGCAAGACTTGTGAACCTCGTCCACGGGGCATTCTTTATCTAATACAATTAATTCGATGCTTTTTAATGGACTTGAAATGTTGAGCAATCTCTTGGAGATAGGTCTCCACCAAAAAATCACTAACTCTTTTTACTTATTTAAGTCACTTTTAAATTGACTTAGAGTTCTACTTCCGGGCAAAAGTCTCCCGATAATTAAAGAGATAGATATCAACAATGCTTGGGAAAACCCTAGCATTTCATTATAAAGAAAAAAAGAGTAAAATAAAGTATTAGCCTGTAATGTCCACGAGTGCGGCGAGTGCACATACCACTAGATAATTGAGGCGTTCGAGGACTTTGAAGAGAAGAAGAAAAATAAATAAATAGCTACCCAATCAATGAATTAATTAAAAACATTACTTAATGAATAAGGTTTACAACTTACAAATCATCACACTGTGCGACAGGCTAATCAGAGCCAAACAAAAGACCATAAAAACTAACTTCAGCATTGAGAGAACAATTATTCTTTCATTAAAACAATTATCGAACACCGTGACTTAATTGTTTCCGATTTATGATTGTTTACGTTCAAGTGACATTCAATCGAGTTGGCTATGGTTTGTTAGCGCTATGTTTTTAGTTGAAATCGCGGAAGCGATGTACTTACTGCGTCTTCTCTGTTTCGTAGATGAACCAGCTCCGTTAGAACAACGACCATTACTGAAGGTGAATTGACATGGTTCCTAAAACCATATCTTGGTATCTCTTGAAGTTTTAGAGTAGCCCATACTGGACGATTAAAAACAGGCTTTTTTAAAGTGTTCGTTGGTGACATTTTGACAGAAATTCCAATTTTAAATATCCCACTAATCAATTCACAGTACCTATTTATGGTCTATGACAGCGTACTATAGACAAAACTTTTAAAAGATTTTAGACATTTTGTTGGTTAGTGATGGTGAACTGGTGATAACTGTTAATTTATTTGCATGAAATTCCGTGTTTTCAGAAGTAGCAATAAGTTTCATTGCTTTTTCCTCAGATTGTTCAGAAATGAAAATAGTTTCAGTTGCATTTCCTCAATAGAGGATTGCGATTCCTCATTTCTTTACCCTAGTTACTAGTTCTGCTAGCACCCTCCCCCACTCGCTTTGCTTTAGGTGAAAGGGCGACCCTTTTTAGGGGTTATATGTATAGTTTATGTAATGAAATCACCCAGGTGAACTAAAGAGATCTTCACCTTTTTTTTAAAAATAATTTGTTCACCTCTGTTTATGTTAACTTAAGTGTACAAATTTTGTATTGAAACTACGCTTACACACTGTATACGTTTTTATTTTACATTTTTATGTGACCTTTTGGTCTCTTTTCAGGAGCCACGAAGTGTATTCGTAAACGTATATTTAAATTCAGAATTAGTAGTGTTCGCTTAAACTTAAAAAACCAAAAAGGTATTTTTCTATGGATTTTTTATCTCACTTTTACTTTTGTCCTCTTCTACAGAAGAATGTCCTCCAAATGAGGAGTACCTGCTTTGCGGGTCTACATGTCCTCCGAACTGCACCAACTTGGAGCTGCATGAAGTGTGCTCCACGGACTGTGCGGAGGGATGCTTCTGTGTCGTCGGGTTCGTCAGACATGATAATGGAAGCTGCGTTACTCCTGATCAGTGCGGTGAGGATTGGTTTTTGTGATATTGTAGATAATTTAGTAGGACGCCTCGGTGGTCTAGTGGTACGCCTGCCAAGACTGAGGTCTCGGGTTCAATTCTCGAGTCGAGCGAAAACATGCTTCCCATTTTTCAAACATGGCTTGGGTTTGAGATCACCAAACCCCATCAGGCAAACGTTACAGTTGTTAATAAAATAATCCATTCCATCACCAGACCTACCCACAAACACCACATGTCCTGAGAACGAGGAGTACCTAGATTGCGGTCCATCATGTTTCCCCACCTGCGAAGTTCCGGAGCCACCTCCATGTGACCTAGCCTGCAGAGACGGTGGCTGCTTCTGTATGCCAGGGTTCCTCAGGAGTGGGGAAGGCTGTGTTCCTGCTGAATCGTGTCCCACAGGTGAGGGTTTTAGGGTATAAAGAAGAAGTTGTTGAGTCCATATTAAGAGTTCTTTCTGAGTCTAAAAGAGTAATTTTAGGGTCGTCCAGATCTGGAGCGAACTGTGTAGGGGTTAGTGTATACAATAAGAATTACTCAAATCGGCTTCGTTGTTTCCAAGGTTAGCGCGTTCCAACAGGAAATCAAACTCTTCAGCTTTATTATATCAGTTTTGGCTAACTTGCATCTTATCATCATCATCATCATTTAAACAAACAGTTTTCCTCCCACCAGAACAATGCCTATTCGAGAACGAAGTATTCGGCTTCTCCGCGCACTGCCAGCCTTCCTGCCAGGACCCTCAACCAGCTTGCACCAAGATAGCTGTTCCTGGGTGCATGTGTGATGGAGAGCTTCTAAGAGATGACAGTGGAAACTGCATCCCCGCTGAAAAATGCCCTAAAAATGCTACTGGGGGATTCTCTGAATATGTCAAATCGATAGAGAAGTTGTTGCATTTGCAGTAGACTTTTTGATTTAATATTAGATGCATGATAGGTATACAAAAAAGTAACCAAACGAACAATATTATTCTTAGTTTATTACCTTAAATTATTAACTTCTGTACTTAGAGAATTTTATTAAATCTGACTATTAACTACATAATTGAAGCAATTTTTCATACATCAAAATGCAAAAAATTGAACATCATTAAAAACGAACGTCATTTGTTTCGAACCATATTTAAATGCTAAATACATTTTAAAATGCTTGTGCTATTACCCTATGCGACGTGTCAAAGATCAGTCTTTAAGCTCTCATATCTCATCTCTGAGTATGCCTATTATAAAATTATTATTATATTGTTTCTCCTCGGACTCACGGGACAAGCCCGATCTTTTTGAGAGGCATGCGAGGGGATACAGATGCAACTCGTAGAGGCCCTTTGAAGATGTTTAATGTAATGGATCGACACACTTCCGACCTATTATTATTACATATCTAGTTTACTATCTTTAAGTTATAGTTGCTAATAAAGTTACATACTACCAATGTGCTATTTAATTAGACCTAGGCTTTGCCACATAAGTTACGTATGTTGTGGCAACTACAGAGTGTATTAAGGTGTTCATAGTGCTAAGTTTTATTGATAAGTATTAATGTATGTCCCATTGGTTTAAGGACACTGGTTTCTAACGTTTTGCCAACGTTTTAACGTTTTTTCTAACGTTTTAACGTTTTTGCCAGAACGTCAGATAAACATTTATAATAAAAGCGAAGTGCATCCGTAAACGTAGTTTTAATTCAAAATGGTTTAAGGACATTAAATGAATAAATATAATGAATTTTGAATAAATATAACCATCGCTATGTTATTGTTTTGGTGCAGGTTCAATTCTCGAGTCAAGCAAATACTTAAATGTTTTCTATTTTTCAAACATGGCTCCGGTTTGAGATCACCATCCCGCATTAGGCAAGCGTTGTGATTATGCCTAATCCTCCTCACCGTAGGTATTAATATTTTCTGTAAGATGAGAGGCCTTTGACCAGCAGTAGGACATTACAGGTTAATACTTTCTTTAGTTATAATTACTAGCGCCCCGCGGTTTTACCCGCGTTATGTCCATTCCTGTAGGAATTTTGGGATGAAAAAAAGCCTATGTTACTCGTGGATAATGTAGCTTTCGAATGGTGAAAGATTTTTTTAAAACGGTCCAGTAGTTTTTGAGCCTATTCATTACAAACAAATAAAGTTTTCCTCTTAAATATTATAATATTAGTGTAGATAGTGTAGATAGGTACATAAAAATAAAATAATGAAAAGTATTTATTGGTACAATAACATAGTGTATAAACAGGGTAATAATAACGTAAAAATAAATCCGTTGCGTTCTGTGGGGATTCCCTTGTTCCCAATCGGTACTGTTATCACGTTGGTCATCTGAAAGAGTTATACAAAAGAAAATTTTAAAAAACGTAAAAATATTCCAATGCTTGAACAAAAAAGAACTATAACTGCCTTAATAATAAATGCGGTGTAACTAAAACACTGTTTTAATGTGTTTTGTCTCTTTTGCTCTTCGGAAAATTGCGTATGTCAGAAAGTGACAGAAAGTTAATGTGGCCCTAAGGGGCCACCCTTATTTCCATCGAAGCGAACAGAAGCGGAGCTCAATCACTCGATCGACCAATCAGAACGAATTACGAACAGATTTTGACGATGATATTGCGTTGTTTGACAATTTCAATGCATTATGAGTCGTCGACTGAGCTCCGCATAGCTCCGCTCCACTTTAAATGGAAACCCAACCTTTAGGGTGCCTGTCCATTGAAGCGGAGTGAGGCTGCGGACCGGAGAAACGGAGAAATGTTAACCAATAGGATTGCACATAACACTGTGAGCGGAAATTCTATGCCACCCTATTGGTTAAGATTTATCCGTTTCTCCGCTCCGCAGTCTCGCTCCGTTTCAATGGGCAGGCACCCTTACACTTCTTATGTGAATTAATGGACTGAACAGACTGCTAACGCCATCTCTCAAGAAAGTATGGAACTAGCCAAACAGTTTTAAGAGTGATGGAACGAACGTTCCGGTTAACTGAACATGTAAGATGGTTTTAGTTCAATTGTTTGCTCATAGATGGCGGTACAAGTTGAATGACATGGTTATGAGATAGTCGAGTATAATCGCTTAAAATTCATAGTACAAGCTTAAGAGTGTTTGTTATCTTAAAGTTCAAAATATTACAAAAATAAACTGATATTTTACTAAATTTCCTTACAATAATACCAATTTATATATCGGAAAGAAAACACGAGACATTTATAAACAGCTAAAAACTAACCCAATTCAAGGTATCAGTGAAACTTGCGTCACCTTTTTATAGTCTTCTTCTCTGATACCGTACGCCAGGTAGTTGTAAGCCAGGAAGTCTGTATGGTTGGAGACCAGCTGGAACACCATGCTCTTGGACCCTGGAGACCCTCTGATGATGTGGAAGTCCACCTCTCCTGAAGCATCGACTGTTGCTGATACTTCTAAGTATGTGATTACGTAGTTGTTCTGTAAAGTAAAGTAAGATTTTAAAAAAGTAAAGTAATGTCTTTATTAGCCTGTAATGTCCCACTGTTGGGCAAAGAGCTCTCATTTACAGATTATATTCAGCGAGGAGGAATAGGCGTGATCGTCACACCTGCCTATTCTCACAAACCCAAGCTACGTTTAAAAAGTAGGAAACGTATTTTTGATCAACCCGAGAATCGAACCCGAGACCTCAGACTTGGCAGGCGAGTGCAAACACCACTAGACCACCGAAGCGTCAAGTTATTTTGTGTTTCTATTTCTTTCTTTTTATAACAGTGCAGTGTTGTTTCCTAATATGCATACGCTTTTAAAAACGAATAAGGTTTAATGGTCTTAATCTTATAACATTTCAGAACCATGGTAAAACTATAACTACCTTTCTGCCAATCAAAATAACTAATTACCTTAGACTTCGCAGTGACAGTCACGAAGAACGGGTCGTAGTTGTTCATGTGACGGTATCTATCCGAGCCACCGTACATCGGCAACGACTCTGTAAGATGAAGTATTTATATATTTAATTTAATTACTAGGACGAATTCATACACGGTTAATTAGACCCAAAGTAAGCTCTAAGCTTGTGTTACGGAATCTAACTCACTGATACTACTACATATTCATACACAGATATATATATAAGAACTAGCAGCGCCCCGCGGTTTTACCCGCGTTGTGCCCGTTCCCGTGGGAATTTCGGGATAAAATGTAGCCTATAGCCTCCTCGATAAATAGACTATCTAACAGTGAAAGAATTATTCAAATCGGTTCAGTAGTTTCTGAGATTAGCGCGTTTAAACAAACAAACCAACAAACAAACAAACAAACAAACAAACAAACAAACAAACAAACAAACAAACAAACAAACAAAACAAACTCTTCAGCTTTATAATATTAGTATAGATATGTGACGTCGTCGCCAACAACTATGTCTTCACATATTGTTGACTCAGTTGAATCGAACCCGAAACCCCCGACAAAGTAAGCGCTCTCACTGCCACTGTGCTAACGGGCTTGTCGATTTGTCAATGCTTAGAAAGGAAGATTTTTTCGCAGATAATGGGACAAGGCTAAGAATAAGAAAAGATATTCCGAAAAACTGTTAAGAATTCCTCATTTTTAGAAGTCGGTTATATAAACATAGCTGTTACACATGTTATATTACTCGCGTGAGGCTGCAGAGCGGAGAAATGGATAAATATTATCCAAACATAAAAATAAAATAAAACCATAAAACAAAATTTCCGGTCGGTTACTTTATGCAAACTTATTGGTTAATATTTCTCCGTATTTCTCCTCTTCAATGGACAGGCACCCTAATAGCTTGTAAACGTTGTAAACAATCTAAAAAGCCTTTTTTTACAAAATTAACTACTTACGGTCATATTCAATCCCCACTTTAAACTTAGTGGTAATAAACGGATAACTAACCGACACACAATGAACACTCGCTAAAGAAAAGCACACAAAAATCACGACACTTCGATACATTTTCGAAAATATTTGCTTTGTCCAGTAGTTAAAAGTAAACTGATGATTCTGTTGAACCTCTTATCGAGTTATTGATTGATAAGATGTGATAACACTTTTCTTAATACGGGATATTGTTAAGGTGGTTTTAGATAAGATTTCTGTGAGATGATGTTTGATGATTAACCATTTTTCATAGTTTGTATTCAGTCCTCTTTTCGTGCTAAAAAGTAAAGTGATTTTCTTAATAATAACTCTTGCTTAATACTTCTTACGCCCGTACTTAGAAACGTCAAATACTTCCTTAGTAGATATTTAATGAGTGATTTTGACATGTAGTGAATGAAATGTTACGTCAATTAGTAGTCGTTACATGAGCCATGTCAGAGGCCTTTGGCGGCTCAATAACTTTGACACCAGGATTGGTCAGGGTGACCATCCACTCGATGAAGAAGAGTTAAGTGGCGATTTAATGGCCGTTAAGAGCGGCAGTTAGTTAGCAAATTAAATTCTCACGACTAAAAATAAGTAACAAACGAATAAAAAACCTTTCACCTTAGAAATCTTCGATCAACAAAGTGTTGATCGAAGTTAGAAAAATATACATTCGCATCATTATTTCATAAAACACAGCAAGACATATCAAACAAAAAACACTCATTCCTACAGTGTCAGTAGAACAGATCCAACACATTTTCTCTTTAATTTTCCGTATCCGTCGAGCCCCGGTCTTCTTATCGACACATGTGCAGGGGCTCTAATGTTATCAACACTGACGCAGCATTGAAAATATTCAAGTCTTTCGCAACTGATAACTTATCGGCTTTGCAACCGTTGTTAACTTAACCTACATCTTAATCAAAGTTTAGGCAAATACAAAGGTTAACCAATGTCTTGAGTTTCTGGGCTGTAAAAAAGTGTGAGTTATTTTTTTTTTATGGCTACGAGTATATCTATACTAATATTATAAAGCTGAAGAGTTTGTTTTGTTTGTTTGTTTGTTTAAACGCGCTAATCTCAGAAACTACTGAACCGATTTGAATAATTCTTTCACTGTTAGATAGTCTATTTATCGAGGAAGGCTATAGGCTACATTTTATTCCGAAATTCCCACGGGAACGGGCACAACGCGGGTAAAACCGCGGGGCGCTGCTAGTGAGTAATATGTGTAGGCTAATATTATAGTAGAGCCTATTACTTAGGCTAATAATTACCTAGTAAGCTAATAAGAGTCTGAACTGAGCTATAGTCAAGACTGTAGTTCAAATGTCTTGTGCTATTAAATCATATTAACGTCTAGTCACTAGTATGTCTTATACTAGTGACTAGCAAACGTGTTTGTCCTAAGAAATTGTACTGATAACTGTAATACATTATTAACCAAAATATAGTTATGTTAGGGTGCTTTCAAATTATGCGTTTCGTGTCGGACCGCTGCGGTGCCGAAGCGGTGCGTTTGTCGTGTTGTGAACGTACGATCGTGTGTTTTCATACAAAACGAGCCGTGCGGCAACAGTGCGTACTAAAATTATTTCGCGGTACCGACGCCGCACTGTTGCCGCACTGCTCGATCTGTATGAAAACACACGATCGTACGTTCACAATACGACAAACGCACGGCTTCGGCACCGCAGCGGTCCGACACGAAACGCATAATTTGAAAGCACCCTTAGTGTCGAAAAAATTCGTTTAAATACTGTTGACTATAATGAACTCAGGCTGTAATAATTATTGTATTTCGTTTACTAGTGTTACATAGTGTATCTGCGCTCGTGGCGTAGTTCACTGCGATTGTTAAGCAACGAGCAGCTCAACCCCTACTTGGATGGGTGGCTGATAGTGGCATTTCTATCTAAGCGCTACCGTGCTTCCGAAGGCACATTAAGCAGTTGTTCTCGGTTGTTTCAATCGTAAGACTATGTCGGAGGCCTTCAGGCGATCTATAACTCAATATAAGGCAAGAGCTAATTAAATAAAACATAAATTAATACCTACTTCAAAAGAAACCGGCAATTATTTATTACCAAAGCAAATTGTATAAAATATAACCTTTGAAACGTAAGGGCTGACTCGTACCCTACTTTTAACCCTGATAAGGGTATAAATGGTAGGACAAGGGTGATTTTGACCCTAGAGGGTGGACGCTTGGAATGGTTTTGAATTAAAAGAAAGGCTAGTTTTTGTACGTGTTATTTCGACAATCTAAGACGATGAAAACAAAGATGGCTCCTCGCTTTTACTTGTTACCCATTGTTTAGTGCGTTATTGATTAATATTGTTTGTTATTCATAGTTTTGTGGTAAAAAATATTTAACTTTTAAGAAGGTTAAGGCAATTGGCTTAAAACTATATAATCAAATCATTTATTACCCATAGTTAACATTAAGGGTCAACACTGCGTTAAGCGTGCGCCCGTCGCATGCGCTGCGACGGTTCACTTTTGTATGAAGCCGCACGCGGCGGGCGCACGCGACGGTTCACTTTTGTATGAAACCGTGGTGTGCGCACGATTAACGCAGTGTTGGTCCTAAAATTCTACAGTATATTTAAATTAATAAGAGATAAATATCACAATTAAATTAATTATAATAATCCGTGCATGTTGAATTGAAACATGAAGCCGAAGCACGGTAGCGCTCAGACCCCTATCGGCCATCCAAGTAGAGTATTGTTAGTTTATAACTATACTAGTCTATAATAATTATAAAAATGAATCGCTGAATCTGTTGCTATAAGCGCATAACTTCAGAACGACTGCACCAAATTGGATGATAATTTTTTTAATGTGTTCCTTATTGTCAGGACAAGGTTTTTATATAAGAAAAATAAGGAATAAAAATCTCAAAATTCCCACGGGAACGGGGGCGCTGCGGGTGAAACCGCGGGGCACAGCTAGTTATAACTATATTTTTCAATATGGCGTCACCACATGCATTACAATAAATACTTTGAAACACTTAAACAAACACTATTCTAATTAAAAAATATATATTAAAAAAGTAAGTAAATATTTTTACAAATAAATAATATAAAAGAAGAGTCGAACGTATTTCAAAACACTGCACTTACTGCTTTCTTATCGTTATATTGTGTTTTATCAAAAACGGTCCAATCACTTCTTATCAAAGATGAAGCTGATAATTCTTTTCCTCTGTTTTGTGTCTGCTATTGTGGTGAACGAGGCTTCGCGTAAGTATCTTGGAGAGCCTTCGCATGAACTGTCAGGACAGGCCTTTGTACTGGCTCAAGGGGGCCTTTGGCCTATTTGGAAGGCTAAGTTTCATAAGTTAGGCTTAGTAACTAAGTACCTTGAATTATATGATAATTCAGGAGATTTTCTTTGCAAAGTGGGTTGAGTTCGTAATTTCCTTTCACTGATGCCGAGTCAAGACGCACCGTCATGTGTGCGTTCTTCTCCCGCTACCGTGCTTCAGTTCAGTTCGTATAACGTTTACGGTTTTAGGCGGTCTAAACACTGACGACCACTAGAACTTACTTACTTACTATTATTTCAACAAACCGCCATTGAACCAAGTGCCTTGACCATTTCTACTCGCTACTACTAACAAATATAATTAATTAGTATTATTAAAAAGCCATAAATGTCTTACTGCAAGGCAAAGGCCTCTTTAAAAAAAATATATTTTGATGGGGAATGCATCTGAGCATCCCTGGTTGTTTGGGGAATCAAACCGGGGTATGTGAGACTCAACCCCGGCGCAATCACCCTATTACGGGGATCATCTCGTGCCGGCTAATACCCACTAAACCCCATCCGTGTTCTGTAGTCAACGGCTTAGGCTGAAACCACAGGGCTACCTTTCGGCATACCAAGATGTTCGAGTGCAAAGGTCTCCCTACACTCCTTCCACTTATCTCTATCCTGAGTTATTATGGGCCAGTTATTACTCATTTTTAGGGTTCCGTACCCAAAGGGTAAAAACGAGACCCTATTACTGAGACTTCGCTGTCCGTCCGTCCGTCTGTCCGTCTGTCACCAGGCTGTATCTCAAGAACGGTGATAGCTAGACAGTTGAAATTTTCACAAATGATGTATATAAATACTTAAAATAAAATAAAACAAATCTTCAAGGGGTCTCCCATACAACAAACGTGATTTTTTGCCATTTTTTAAAGTACGGAACCCTCGGTGCGCTAGTCCGACCTGCACTTGGCCGGTTTTTTTTCTATGCCTGAACATTCATTTTAACTCCCCAGGTTGCTGCGGTCCTAACCAATTGTACTACGAATGCGGCCCCTGCGTGCGGACCTGCGCTACCGCCAACTCCGCCTGCTCTGCTGTCTGCAGGCGGCCCGGCTGCTACTGCAGGCCAGGATACGTCTACACCAACGATTATAGATACTGTATACCACAGAATCAATGCCCGAAACATTGCTGAGTGTAAGGGGGGTGCGTTTTCATAAAAGCGCCGAGGACATCTAATGTACATTTAATTTATTGATTGTATATTAAGGTATACTGATGTACAATTCCTAAATAAAATTACATGATTTGGATGAAACATATATCTTTATTTACTTATGCCCTTTCACGCTAGATGCTAAGTATTCCTTGTCAAAATGAAATTCACTATTTTCCTCCACATAGCTAGAGACGGTATGTGACATCGCTATGTTTATTTATCACGGGTATTTATGTACCTAATAGTACTTTTAAATATGTAGAACATTATTGTTATGTATCCTACGAATATTATAAATGAGGGTATGTATGTTTGTTACTCTTTCCCAAAAAAATCACTGGATGGATTTGGATGAAACTTTGCAGTAATATAGGTTATACATCAGAATAACATATGGGATACATTTTATCCCGCAATTAATAACAAGCGGGAACGGGTACAACGCGGGTAACACCGTGGGGCGCGGCTAGTTTGATAATAAACCAACGTTTACAATATAACGGTGACATTTACTTCACAAAATCCATATAAAATGTACTTGGTGTAACAGTCCGTGCATGGAAATATACCTATAATCTCAATTTGGTTAACCACTAATTTCCGAGGGTACCACCCACACCTCCATACATTCGCAGAATAGCCATAATTAGTTTGAATTAGACCCTATATATGGTACAACGTAATAAGAACATAGCTTTGTGAAGCAGATTTCTCTTCCAAGGGTCAACCATTGAATATTCTATCAAGGATAATTAAAAGCTGTGTATGCAGAATAGGGAGAAAAAGTAGACGGACTTCAAAGAAATTATTGGCTAGAAATTATTATTATAGCTACTATGACAATTAAAACTAAGTAAAGTATAAGCTTGCAATGTCCCATTGCTTGGCAAAGGTCTCTCATCTCACTGAAGATATCAGTACAATGAGGAGGATTAGGCATAATCACCACGCTTGCATAATGCGCGCTGGTAATCTCAAACCCGAGCCATGTTTGAAAAATAGGAAACATATTTTCGCTCGACCTGAAAATTGAACCGGGACCTCAGTCTTGAAAGCTGAGGAGTTTGATTTTCTGTTTGAACGTGGTAATCTGAGGAATGATCAATCCGATTTGAATAATTATATTTGGATGCACAGCCATATTCAATGGGATGGTTAAAGGCTATTTTTTATCCCGAAATTCTCACGGGAACAGACAGAATGCGGGTAAAACCCCGGGTCACGGCTAGTAAACAATAAAAGGCGATGACTTGAGTTTAATATCCTTTTACGCGAGGCTAATAGCAAAGAAAATAATCCAACCAATTATGTTACATAGTCGCCAAGCGAGCAAACACTGTCACAATTATATTCTGACTAGCAGCGCCCCGCGGTTTTACCCGCGTTGTGCCCGTTTCCGTGGGAATTTCGGGAATTTTTACACAAATAAACCTTCCTCTTGAATCACTCTATCTATTTAAAAAAACCGCGTCAAAATCCGTGCAGTAGTATTTGAGTTTATCGCGAACAGACAGACAGACGCGACCGGGGACTTTGTTTTATATTATGTCGTGAAAATCATATACAGAGTAAAAACGCACTGAACTTATCACATAGAGGATTAGGCTCAAAGAAATCACAAAGCTATTCCTCCACAATGCGAGACTCTACAAAGAAACTATAACAAAAGTGGAAAAAATAACAAAGGGAATTTAGCTTTTCTGCAAACATAGGCTATATTATAACGTTGGAAGTCGGTCCCGGTTGTTTCAATCATTAGACCACTAAGGCCTATAGGCGGTCTAACAACTCTGACGCCAAGGTAGGCCAATACTAGAACTTACTTAGATAAACAAAAAATTACACACACGATTAATTAGACCCAAACTAAGCTCTAAGCTTGTAATATAGAATCCAACTAACTGATACTACAACATATACATGCACAAATACTTTCTATTAATATATAATTGACACCTAGACGTCGTTCCATATTGTTGACTCCGGGCGAGAATTGAACCCGCTACCTCCAACACTGTACGTGTTCACACACGCCAATGTACCTACGGGCTTGTTAATATCGTTGCAATGTCTACCCTTTTCGTTTCTGCTTTAAGATTTAATTTCAATTTCCTTTGAATTTTAGACGAGGCAGATGAAGGAGTAGGATGCTGGCATTGCGGAGGAGAGAACGATTGTTTCAGTATTTAGTAAGAATTACATTAGTGTGAGTAAACATTTAGCATGTTCCAAGGTTAAGGTAAAGATGGGGTTGAAAGCCATCCCAGAAACTACCAATCACATTTAAATTGCCTGCATAACGGATAGCCATATTCAACGGGAAGGTTATAGGCCATTTTTCATCCCCAAATTCCCACGGGAACGGATATGGCTCTGTTAGTGCATGATAATGGTGAAATAAAAGTTTGTATTTTTTTCCAAACAAGTACTTGATTTACTTCAATTGTTTTGTATTAATTGTATAATAATACCTACTTGCAGCGACTTCGACTATCAAGTTTTGGAAGAATACCATTGAATTAACTTTATGTTCTGTAGAAAAAATAAATTGTCACTCATCTGCAGTGTGCTACAATCGTAGAACAATCCACATACATAACACAAATCTACAAAATCACATCTACAAGCCTACACAAACCGCACTGCAGTCCATTCCAAATAGCAACCTCTATGCAAACCAACTGTGATATTTCAAAGAGGTCCATCACAACTTGAAAGGCGCAAAGGGGTCCACTGCAGTGCGTGAGGGTGTCGGCTACAGGTGGGGTGTCCCCACAGCCTCCACACACATCTCAGTTTGAGCCGGGCAGTCGTTGCGAACGGTCGCACCACGACACAACGCGTAACTCGACAGAAACACACGTTGTTTTTTTACGAACGTGCCAAATGTCGCATACTCGTTTTTCAAGTGCAGTGATATCAATCAAATGTGCGTGTTAATTTTTTGAGCAGGAATGGATGGCGAGAATCGGATAATTTTGAACGTTGGAGGAATAAGGTAGGTTCTCAATTAACAGGGAATGCGATCCCTATTTTCTATCGGGATTTCTTTGTAAAAAGCTGAATTTCTAAGCTTCTTTGTTGAGGTGTTAATGAAAGAGCGATGCGAGAAGGCATTATCAATAATCTATGGCCATTGTTTACAGTTCGGTTCATCTGTAAAGAGATTGCATTAACTTGGGTTCCGAGTTTTTCATCGAATTTTATTGTTCATTGATTTGAATTAAACTATTCATAGATAAGGAGTATTGCTTTATTCATAGATATTTCATATTATATCAAAACCTACATAGAATAGATGTCATTAGCAAGTAATATTCTTTTAGAAACTACCGTCATTTTTAAAATCATTTTGTTCCCACTAAAAACAATCATAGAATTATTTTCCAATCGCTTGGGAAATAATATACCAAACATTAATGCACCAAAAATATTTCTATACACAAATTCAGAATCTCTTTGTTTGTGAAGTAGGTTAAATAAAGCCTCTTGCTTCGTCTGTCTACGTTTTCGTTAACTCCGAAACTACGCCACGGATTTTGATGCGATTTCACAATTAGTTATATAACTTTACAAGAAAGGTTCACAAATATATAGAAACGGGTACGATACGGGTAAAATCGCGAGGCTTTGTTAATTTTATCTAATACTAGCTGTGCCCCGCGGTTTCACCCGCAGCGCCCCCGTTCCCGTGGGAATTTTGAGATTTTTATTCCTTACTTTTCTTATATAAAAACCTTGTCCTGACAATAAGGAACATATTAAAAAAAGAATCATCCAATTCGGTGCGGTTGTTCTGAAGTTATGCGCTTACATATTATAGATATGCTTAAAGATAGTTGCACAAGTTTTTATTTAGTACTGAAATAAACAAAAGACATAGACATCTGTACTAATTATAAAGAGGTAAAATTTGTAAGTTTGTTTGTTTGTATGTCCAACGTAATCCCAAGAATTATCAGTTCGATTTGAATAATTATTTTTGTAATAGATAGCCACATTCAACAGGAAGGTTATAGGCTATTTTTCATCCCGAAATTCCCATGGGAACGGGCACAATGGGGGTAAAACCGCGGGGCGCTGCTAGTATTATATAAACAAAAGCTGTTTGTCCAATTTTGTACCAAATAAGCACACTATTTAAAATTTATTTTATTATTCTGCTGATTTAAGAATAAAATTATTATGCCACCCTTAATTTGTTTGGAGTTATAGCCCTTTTATAGTAAATTTTTGGCATCAGTCAAATCTGCCGTTTAATGTTAATTTTACTGCAGAGAGTTTTAAGAATATTTTTCAGCTAAGAATTTCAGTAGTTTTCAATCTTATATATAAAATTCTCGTGTCACAGTGTTCGTTCGCGTACTCCTCCGAAACGGCTTGACCAATTCTCATCAAATTTTGTGAGCATATTGAGTAGGTCTGAGAATCAGCCAACATCCATTTTTCATCCCGATTTGATGTGACAAGCAAAGAAACTCAGTTTTTTATTTAAACCGATTTGAAGAACTAAAGGAGGTTCAATTCGACTGTATGTTTACTACTTGATATCTTCGTCATTTATGAACCGATTTCTTTCAGTATACGAAAGAGTATGCATACAGATTGCTTCCACTTTTCACCGATTTAATAAAAAAGTAGTTCTCATAAAAACAAACAGTGTTTGAATTCTTTGCTTGAAAAAGTATTTGTACTTACCAATGTTTAGTTAGTTTGTAGGGTGACTTCACTCATTGGTTTAATTAAGTATCTATAGCTTGTCTAATTAATAGTGTCTACTTATGATATCATAGTTTTAAGTACTCAATTACATAATTGTCCTGGACCTAGATATTACACTTTATAGACTTCAGTCCCGAAAATAAACAAAAAGGCAAGTCTAACTAAATAGATCACTAAAGGCTAGTCTATGACAAGCCCGTTGGCTCAGTGGCAGTGAGAACGCTTACTGTGTCGGGGGTTGCGGGTTCAATTCAACAGAGTCAACAATATGAGAAGACATAGTTGTTGGCGACGTCTGAGTTTCAATTGTTATTCACTAAATAGTATAAAACAAAGTCGCTTTCGTCTGTCTATCCCTTTCTATGCTTAGATCTTTAAAACTACCCAACAGATTTCGACGTGGCTTTTTTAATAGATAGAGTGATTCAAGAGGAAGGTTTATATGTACAAAAATTCCCAAATTTCCCACGGGAACGGAAACAGCGCGGGTAATACCGCGGGGCGCTGCTAGTATATCATAAGTCTTTAATATTATGCCATAATCGGTTCCTACCTCCATGTCTTATGATGCCACAAACAGCCATACCAACATGCTAAACATATAACACCCCTCTTTTTACTTTGGTTGTTAAAATAAATTGTTTAGTTGAAACCACCAATGAAATTAATACTTGATGACTTAGTAAATGTTATTTAAACAAGAAAAATATTACTTTTCTCTTATTTAAGTTTTCTAGACGTTTCTTAAGTAAATAGAAATACGAATAATATTTATTTAAAGACACCCATTTTTAAATTAGGTTTATATTGTAAATACAGTTAAATATAATATCTTTTCGAACTCGTAAGGCCTGCGGTACCCCGCGTGGACGCCCGCGCGGGTTGCGGGACGTACCACTTTTGTATGAAACCGCGCGTGTGACCGCTTAACGCAGTTTCAGGCATGTGTCCCGCACCGTAGCACTTTTGTACTTTTGTATGAAACCGCATGGGCTGTGGCATGGGTGTCCGCTCGTGACGAGGCCCGTCGCGTTCCCACAGAGTCCACGCGCGGGGACACGCGACGGTTGCCCATCCGGGCGCTCGCTTAACGCAGTTTCAGGCCTAAGTGTTCGTAAGTGCGGCAATCAGTATTTCAAAACATCCAAGTCTTGAATTTCTGTAGAAGTAGACGATTGCCAATTGTAGTATATGTACGTTATACTTTGTTTACTGTCCGTCCTCCGTTTTATAGCGAGCAATGTCCCATTTCCACGTCAAAGGATGACAAACAAACACTCAATTTTATGGCTCCAGAGTAGTGCAAACATTGCAAGCCGATAGCATTTTTCAGGCTGATTTTTCGAATATAAATTAAAAGTTAACGCCTGGAAAAGGCATTTTCGGGCATCCATTAAATTAATTGTTTTTATTTAACGCCCTTACTCAGAGACGTCAAATGCTTTCTTGGTAGAGATTACCTAAATGCATGAATATAAAGTCCTTGCCTAAATGAGTTTTTGACATGTAATGTATAAAAAGTTACGTCAATGATTGAAGTGTCGGTTTAATGCACGACTCTGAGTGCGGCAGTAAGTTGCACTTATTATTGGGGTTGTGTTTTATTTCTGTAAAAATAACCCCAATCGGATAATAATAAGGGGCGATAAAGCCAACTCTGGCGTGGAGTATCAGACCGCATATAAGCCTCCGACATAGTCCATCGATTGAGACAACCGGAACCGACGATTCTACGTTCCCTCCGAAGCACGGTAGCGCTTAGATAGAAATGCCACTATCGGCCACCTATCCAAGTAAGGGTCGAGCTACACGTTGCTCAACAATCGCATTGAGCTAGCATTGTTTAGTCAAACTACGCCACGAGCATTGCAGAGTGATAAAAACGATATTTACTTATTACGGAAAATACTATAGGACTATTTATTGTATATGACTGTTGGAGCCATATTAATAAACGCGTATTAAGAACAGTTTAGCTATCAAATGGTTTGTCACTTTCTGACATACGCAATTTTCCGAAGAGCAACAGAGACAAAACACAGTATAACAGTATTTTAGTTACACTGCGTTTACAAATATAGCCCTTAATGTATAGTATTAGTGTTCGTGGAAAGGATCAAACCCATATAATCACCGAATAATTTGTCAGTTCTATTTCAGACAAAGGTCAAAATAAAGCAATTTCGAAATTGCTTACTCATTCGTTCACAATACAAACAAACAGTAGATCCACATAGGCCACATACCAGACACGAGACGTGGCTATTAGATACGTACACAGAATCATCCAACTTACCCTTTGGATTTCAGCTTATTTTTCAGCTTTAGGCTCTGTTTAGATGAGCAATTTAAGTGGAAGAGTGCGTAGGAGTGAGTGGGAGGGGGATGTTATTACGTATTTGAAGGAGACAAACGTTTCAGTGATATTCATATTCATATTTATTTATTTTGCGAATAAAGGTACAACAAAGGTGCTAAATTGTAATATTGCTTTTAAAATGTTATCCAAGAATAGGTCAAGCTGCAAGTTACCAAGTTCAATAAAACTCTCGTTCTATATTTTCAAACTTAGAATCTGACAACTTACAATCTGACATGTGTGATGTTAGCATTCTATAATCTTTAATATTCTATAATCAATGATATTTGTCAAATATCATAAAATACTAAGCAAAACGTGACTTGTGACTAAAATTCAAACGTATACTGTTTAAATTTACAAAGTTGCTTACTCATACAACTAGAATGACCAAAATCGCTTAAAGGCATTGCCGGGTCGCCCCGTGGGCAAACAGCCTTAACAAATACCTACCCTTTGCTAACTTCGCAACACTTAAAAACAATTGCTTTAGCTTGTCAGTGACACGAGAAAGTGAACACCCTTTATGTAAATACAGGGTGGTTTTGAATACTTTAGTGATCTCATATTTTGGTGTGGTATGTAAATTTTAATGCTGTTTAGTTGAGTTGATGAAAATTTTCAGACGAATTTGTGAAGGCAAAAGATGAGTGTGTTTAATGTCAGTACCGGTTATGTTACCTGTTATATAACCGGGGTGTTTAATTAATGAATTCAAAATGAACCTTATTCGTTTGTAATTATGTTATCACGGTCCTGAAACGAAACAGTTATTGTCATGAAATACTTTGTTCAAAACCGCCTTCTTGACAATGCGGTATGATTTCAAATGTCAGTTTTGACACTAAGTGGATCCGATTTAAATTTGATTTTGTTACAGGTTTAAATTTTCTTTTTTTCTATTCTATTCTATCTGTCTATCCATTTTATTCATTTTTTTATATCCATATTATTTTGTGTTGAATTGATTATGTGACAATAACAGGTACCTCTAACACTTACGCCCATACTCAGAGACGTCAAATGCTGCCTTAGTAGAGATTTAATGATTGATTTTGAATGTAATGTATGAAAGAGTATGTGAATTAGTTAAGTGTCCATTTAATGGACGTCCTGAGTGTGGCAATTAATTTTATTTCACACTAGCTGTGCCCCGCGGTTTCACCCGCAGCGCTCCCGTTCCCGTGGGAATTCTGAGATTTTTATTTTTATTTTTCTTACATAAAAACCTTGTCCTGACAGTAAGGAACACATTAAAAAAAGAATCATCCAATTTGGTGCAGTCGTTCTGAAGTAATGCGCTTAGCAACACATTTTGCGATTAATTTTTATATTATAGATTACCTACATTGAAATATAATTACGTATGGCTGTCTGAAATCTCTACATAGTCTATACATTATTTATATTTTGTCTTCAAGTTATTTCATTTACTCTCTCTGTTTCTGAACTGTAACTGTTTTTAAATGTAAATTATATTTTTAAGATGAATTTAATTTTTCTGTTTAACTAAAGCATCGTTGACATTTGAACCGTTGAGTTTTATAGATAGTTAACAACTCACAGATCAAAGTAGTTTGACTAAGGTATGTTAGTTCATTGCAATTGTTAAGCAACGTGCAGCTCGGATGGGTTGGATGGGTGGCATTTCTATCCGAGCGCTAATTTGGAGGGCTTGTTAAGTTGGTCCCGGTTGTATTCATTGTTAGATTATGTCAGAGGCCTTCAGACGGTCCTAAAAGAAAACCCCGACACCAGGGATGGCCTCTTACCTACTCAAAATAAATCTATACTAATATTATAAAGCTGAAGAGTTTGTTTTGTTTGTTTGTTTGTTTAAACGCGCTAATCTCAGAAACTACTGAATCGATTTGAATAATTCTTTCACTGTTAGATAGTCTATTTATCGAGGAAGGCTATACATTTTATCCCGGATTTCCTACGGGAACGGGCACAACGCGGGTAAAACCGCGGGGCACTGCTAGTAAATTATAAGCTTACCACTTGTAAGAATAATTCAATGCACATAATTATGGTGTTTACATTACTGTAAGGTATAGTTGTCAACCTCATTCGGTCACCGACAACAGCTATCACCTAATTAGGTAATTGCTGTCGGCCGTTCGGCGACCGAAGTAGATTATAACGAGGTCGTTGACCGCATTAGGCGGAAGACTTATTGTAATTACGCTATTTAGGTATATTTAAATCATTTTAAACTGTTTAAAATGACCTATAAATTAACTGTGAAGTAATTACCATCTTCATCATCATAAAGTGCTGTTAATTAATGAATTAAGTCGGGTTTAATTTTATTAGGCAATTTTGCGGGCAGTTTAAGATGGTAATAGTATTAAAATTTGGGGTTATCAAATGTTTGCTTCACGACAAATTCTCGTCACTATAAGTTAAGTTATGTAAGTAAGTTCAAAATAGTATCATATCAAATATTATTTATTTATTAAAAGTTAAAATATTAGGCTAATTTCAATAATTTCAGTAATAATCATTGCTTGGTAAAACCCTCTCGTCTCACCGAAGATATCAGTAGAGTGAGGTGGATTAAGCGTAATCTCCACGCTTGCCTAATGCGGGTTGATGATCACAAACCCAAGCCATGTTTGAAAATTAATTATTTGTAACTTAGTTTAATTTATAACTGAAAAGATTGTTTAAGAATTAGAATTTCTAAATATTGTCATTCGCACCACCGCTTTCTAATGTCAAAACTGAATTTTATGACGAAAATGATATCGTTTCGATTTCACAATCTAAGCTACCGGTCCCATACAATCAAATTATAAATTCATATAAAGTATTTCTGTATGTATATGTATTAGTATCAGTTAGTTAAATTCCATAACACAAGCTTAGCGCTTAATTTGGGTTTAATTAACCGTGACTGAATTTGTTCGGGTATTTATCTACAGTGTAGTGTATCTAGAGTGTAGTAATATTAGTGTAGATTCTACACTAATATTATAAAGAGAAAAACTTTGTTTGTTTGGTTGAAATGAATAGGCTCAAAAACTACTGGACCGTTTTAAAAAATTCTTTCACCATTCGAAAGCTACATTATCCACGAGTAACATAGGCTTTTTTTCATCCCGAAATTCCCACAGGAATGGACACAACGCGGGTAAAACCGCGGGACGCTGCTAGTTTATTAATATATGATTAAGAAACAAAAGCGAATCAGAACCTATAGATGGTTTCCGCAGACTTAAAACTTCACCATTACATCCAAAATCTGTACTGAAAATGGAAACCAGTCACATAACAATTAAGGCTCTAGTCACACCTAATTCAAGCATTCAACCATAACTGCGGCATCAATCTTAGTATGCACATGGAATTTTACACGTCTACGTAATGTGTACCCTGCCTAATACTCTCGTAAGCATGATGGACGGACTTGGGTAAGGATGGGATATGATTATCGATACACAATTAGCGATTTAATATCGATTTGTGTGTGTACTTAATTAAACTGTGGTACTATCGTGGCATAGTTTGAATAAGCGTCAGTCATAGTAATTGTTAAAAAATGTGCAGCTCGGCCACTAATTGTACTTGTGGTTGGTAGAGGCAATTATAATTGAGTGTGGTCTTATTATTGAATCCTTAGGCCATGTTTTTAGACCGCCTAAAGGCCTTTTTTTGTTTAAAAACTTCTATATTAGCGTTGGCTACTTATTTTTTCAAAGTTATAACTTTTAAATAATTAAAATTCAATACTAATTTCCTAAATGACCAAACTGCGAACTATGACTATTTCAGATTGGAGTGGTCGCAGTGTCAGATCGTTTGACAGTTGAAACCTAGATGTAGTGTTGTTCGTTACTTAATGGCATGTTAAGAATTTATCGACTGGCATATGGATATAGATTGTGAGTGCATTGTGGTTGATTTATTGGTAAGTGCTAGTATTTGGATAGACTGGGTGACTCAAAATGGTGTCTTACGAGGGGAGAGTATATATTAAACATTTAAGGTAAAAAAATACATCTCTATTTTATTCTCATTCTGCCATTTTCAAGTTAGAAATGGCGTTACTAACACGACTTTCATTTCTATATCTTCTAATTATTAGAATCTAATATATAAAATTCTCGTGTCACAGTGTTCGTTGCCGTACTCCTAAGAAACGGTTCGACCGATTCTCATGAAATTTTGTGAGCATATGGAGTAGGTCTGAGAATCGGCCAATATCTATTTTTCATCCCGAAATTCCCGCGGGAACGGGTACAAAGCGGGTGAAACCGCGGGGCGCAGCTAGTAATATATAGATTTTTTGAGTCACCAGGGAAGTCGCTCAATATAAACAATGCATAAGGATAATTAAATGATATTGTATAAAAGTAAGTTCAGTTAGTCCTAGCGCCTTGGTTGTCTAGTGGTATATGTACTCGACTGCCAAGACTGAGATCCCGCCTTCAATTCCCGGGTCAAGCGAAAACATGTTTCCTACTTTTCAAACATGGTTTTATAATCTCCAAACCGTATTTGGCAAGCGTTGTGATTATGCCTAATCCTCCTCACTGTACTGATATCTTCAGTGAGATGAGAGGCCTTTGCCCAGCTGGAGGACATTACAGGCTGAGACCTACTACTTAAGTAAGTTCAAACAGGTTACAGGCCAATCCTGGGTTTGAAGCTTTTTGACCGCCCAAAGGCCTCTGATATGATCTCACGATGAAACAACCGACAATTGTAGTTATTGCCTATATATAAAATTCAAAGTCCTGACTGACTGATAGTCAACGCACAGCCTCAACCGCTACACCTAGAAACATGAAATTTGGCAGGAAGGTTCTTCAAGTGACGTAAGTGCACACTAAGAAAGGATTTTTGAAAATTCCTACGGGAACGGGCTCAACGCGGGCAAAGCCGCGGGGCGCTGCTAGTTGCCTATAATAATACCATTAACGCAAAACAGTGTTATAAAATACCAATTAATTGAGAAACTTTTAGTAAATACGTCTAACGCGGCCGTTAATCCTATCGCCCATAGATTAGAGACTGGATTTATTTTTATTCTTTGTCTGAGTTACCATTTAGTTAATTGCTGATACTAAGCTTCTTCTGAACTATAAGAAATATGGTTACGGTGATAAATTATTGGTTAAAGAATAAAATATGTTGACGTTTAGATGGAGCTAGTTAACAAGTAAATTGGCGAATTAATTAGAGCTCCTGAAAAACGAATACGTCATCGATTTCAAGGACAATGAAAACTGCATTCATAAGATTTTGAAAATACGCTAGCTACGCTTGGAAATCTAACCAGGCAAAAAATAACACCATGAATTTTTGTTGTGCTAATAGACAAGGTCAATAATGTAGATAACTAGCAGCGCCCCATGGTTTCACCCGCGTTGAGCCTGTTCCCGTGAGAATTTCGGGATGAAAAATAGCCTTCCTGTTGAATGTGGCCATCTATTACAAAAATAATTATTGGAATCGGATTGATACTTAGAACATACAAACAAACAAACTTAATAATTTAACCTCTTTATAGTATTAGTATAGATAAATATTATAATTAGAATTATTAATATGCATTTTTTAATTACAAAAATGATTATAAGAAAAAGCACGACTCACTCACTATAATAAGGATAATACTATTTGAAAACCCAAAAATAGAAATACAATTTTGAGAATAGTTCCTTTATTAATCCACAAAAGCATATGACAACATCTGTATTTCCTGATCACATTCGTTCAAATAAACAACTTACGAAATCGTGAAAGTGAACAGTAGGTCTCGGTCATTTTATCGATACACTAGACCCGCTCCACGGTTTTACCCGATTTGAGACCGTTTCATTGAGAATTTCGGGGTAAAATATATCCTAAAACTTGTCTTTTGAACGTGACTGTCTAACACAAAAAGAATTATTTTAATCGGACTGATAGTTTTTAAGATAACTGCGGTCAAAAAAAACGAAAAATGAAACTCTTCAGCTTTATTAATATCGATATATTTAGACCATTTTTACAAGCCCTGCACTAGTGGGTGAAATGTTCCCATCCCTCAATTTGCTGGGTAAGAGCCACCCCACTAGGGTGCCATAAGCAATTTTGGGTACCAACAAATGTACCATTTAGAACCTTGCGTTACTACGAACCGCTGAATATATGATAAAACTTTTCTTTACGTGTTAAATGCTCGGATAGACGGAATAAATCTGCAGCAATCCCAAAGGGTAAAAAGGTTTAAACATTCTGAAAAACATGCAAATTTTTCAAATGCCTTTTTGTTTTTACTAGCAGCGGCCCGCGGTTTTACCCGCGTTGTGCCCGTTCCCGTAGGAATTTCGGCATTTTTTATACTTATAAACCTTCCTTTTGAATCACTCTATCTATTTAAAAAATTGTATCAAAATCCGTAGCGAAGTTTTAAAGATCGAAGCATACATAGGGACAGACAGACAGACAGACATCGGAAAGCAACGTTGTTTTATACTATGTAGTGATATTATATAATTTTAAGCGTCCAGATCTGTTAGAGTTGTTACTTTTAATATTCTAATTTATGGCGCGATTTAGGAGCAAACCTCAGCGTAGTGAGAATTAACAATTTTATTGGTACAACCCAAAGGATCAGTAAAGATAATGCTAATGTTCTAAATCCCGAAAGCCGCAATCAAAACAAGCGAGAAATCGAGAGTGAGACGGGGATAGAAGAAAGAGAGGGAAAACGAAAGGATAATTTGATTGGTGCATTAATTTGTTTCAAGATGTTAATTCTGGTACTCGGTAGTTCTCTTCGGAAGATTTTCTTCCCCAAAGGAGTTGATAAATACGCTTGTCTTCCTGTTACAAGGGTCGATCTCTGATAAAAGAAAGGATATGGATATTCCTTCCTATTTACCCGATGACGCAGAAGGGTGTTATGAGTTTGACGTATGTCTCAAATACAGGATGTGTTTCTGTGGTTGTATTTCCTAAACGGAGATGAACAGATTTTGATAGTGGCTATTTTTTTCTGGAAAGCGATTTGAACTAACGTATTTCAGACCCATATGACCCACTTTTTGGACGCGTTTTTAAAAGTGCCTTTTCGACCCGTTTTTAGTGCTTTTTCAACCCAAAACTCAAAAAACTGTACCATTTCATTTAAGGGTGATTACAAGTCTATAACTTTGCTAGTTTAATTTGTACTTGTTATTTATTGTAACTGGATAGTAGCTATACGTTACAAAAGTCAAAGGAACTATTTTAAACATTCGCCACCTCGCTTGTAAACTCATCCAATCTACGGCGACGTCTTATAGATAAAACATAAGTGTAAATTCGTGGTAAGTTGTCTACCAAACTTGGCCACAATATCATAAGTTTTCGCAACATTAAGCCCCCAAATATTCCTGATAAATTGACCTTCTTCCACGCGGCTTGCCGACCTGGCTCCCGTAATCTGTTCTCGTGTTTTTGTTTGAGTTTCAACGCCAACCTTTTTCTTAGGTTTTATGGAAGCTATATATGTACTTAGTGGCCTTATACTTGACCCGTTGGAACAATGGCGGTGAGAGGGCTTACTATGTCGGGGGTTGTGGATTAGTTCCGGCCCGAAATCAACAATATGTGCACACATAGTTGTTGGCGACGACGTTTGAGTGTCAATTGTATATTCTTGTAAAGTATTTGTATATGCATATGTAGTAGTATCAGTTAGATTCCATATTACAATCTTAGAGTTTACTAATTTTTCAGGCAGAATTGCCTTGGTTAATAGAAGTTTCAACAGTTTTTTCAGTCAATATTCATTTTAACTGGTTATGTGTTTTGCCTGCAACATAATATAGATTGGATCATACGAAAAGCAGAACCAGAAACACAGTCGCCAAACAAATAAAAATAGGAGTAAAATAGTTTCAAGGTTTGATTACGTTCTTATTAGCCCACTCTTTTCTATATTTAATCAAATTGATTACGAATGTGTTTCGTTTTATACTTCATACTTCAATACGCTTCCTAACTATATTATACTAGCAGCGCCCCGGTTTTACCTGCGTTGTGCCCGTTGCTGTGATTTTTCCGGGATGAAAAATTGCCTATAACCTTCCCGTTGAATGTGGTCATCCATTACAAAATGTATTATTCGAATCAAACTGGTAATAACTGAGATTCGCTCGAACATACAAACAAACAAAATTGCAAATTTTACCTCTTTATATTATTAGTTCAGATGTTATGTTATAAATAGTGTATTTATTTAGTAGGAAGTATGGTTCGGTTCGTAGTGATATCATATCTTGATCATAGTAACGAAATCCAGATAAATTGAAGTTGATAACTATCTGAAAATAACAACTTTTCCTAGTATTTGTATGAAAGGAGTCACTGTTAGTCTTACGCTCAAGAAGGTATACAATTTATTAACCGACTTCAAAAATGAGGGTAAGTTTCTCGGTTCGACCGTTTATATGCTTATTTTTTATGTGTGTTAACGGATAACTTCGTTGTTTATGAACCGATTTTGATGATTCTATTTTTAATAACTGAGGTAGTGGAGTGGGGCAAAGAAGTAATAACCTATTCCTATGTTCTTCTTTATCGAATAGATGGTCAACCTGACCAATCCTGGTGTCAGAGTTGTTGAGCCGCCAAAGGCCTCTGACATGGCTCACGTAACGACTACTATCCGTAGAAAGTAACCGGGACCGACTATTCCTATAATAAAGCCACAAAAGAACCTATATTTTTTCAAGTTACTCTCTAGCTGTTGTCCCCGTTCTTGCATCGTAGCAACATAGTTATAGCATCCAACATCCAATTGTTAGTTTGTTTGTGATACTCTGAATACCAACGTAAATTGTCTTCGTGAGACATTTTTGTCACTCTTATAAACTTTATCAGATTACGCCCAAGATTTCTTAGAGCACCCTTCAGGGACTTTAGTCGTAAACGGACTTAAATCTCTCTCTAAATAGTTAAAAGAAAACGGCTCGACCGATTTTGAAAAAAAAAACAAACAAACTTTTGTCCCACAACATGTTATCCTCAGTATAAAAATATGGCTCCTGCTATACTCCATTAAACGTCAAATGGCTCTGAACGAATAAAATAATAACTGCCCAATTTCTCTCCTCCCAAAAACACTGTAAATGAAGAATCGTAAATATTTTATAACATATATTTTTATTATATCCACGTGATCACATTTGGCGGATGGTAAAATCAAGTGATTGTTTTTCTACCGATTTTATAATAATGGTATGTGCGCTCGGTGGTCTAGTGGTGTGTAGTCGCCTGCCAAGACTGAGATCTCGGATTCAATTCCCTGGTTAGAAAGTATGTATAAGAGCGAAAATCATGTTCCTTCTTTTCCAACATGGCGGGTTTCAGATCACCAACCCGCATAAGCATAGCTCATTGTAATTGTTGAGAACTTGCAGCTGGCATTACTTGGATGGGTGGCCGATAGTGGCATTTCTATCTGAGAGCTACCGTGTTTCAGAGGGCACGTAAAGTGGTCGGTCCCGGTTATTTATAAGACCATGTTGCAGACCCTTAGGCTGTAAAAAAACTTCCGACACCAGGGTTGTTCACTAACCTTCTCTTACTAAGTAATCACGGTTTTTTCGCGGTAGAAAGTTTATAATGCAAGTAAACTACTTTATTTTACCACACGTCGTTGCCACCGACTATGTCAGCATATATGATTGACTCCGGGCAGGATTCGAACCTGAAACCCCCAACACAGAAAGCGCTCTCACGAACCTCTGTGTCAAAGGGCTGGGTACTGCGATATTATTGGGAATGACCAATAAATAGGTCCAAACAAGATGTTTCTCTTAAGTTTCGTAAATTATCGTAAACAATACGCCACGCCAGTGATAGTGGAAACCTAATTAATATTAATAAGAAAGCAAGTTTATTAAGCTTCACATCAATTAATATTTGACTAAATAATGCCTCTTTAGATTGAGTGTTTCAGTAAGTCCGCATTATAGACTTAATTTTAAGATATAAAGTTGCCAGGGTTGGACTCAGGCGTACCTTAATATTATTAAATTTAGCTTTTGTGAGCTTTAATAAAAATAATATTTATTTATGTATTTATACGAAGGCATATATTTTGAAGATATTTTAAATGATAATAATTGTGTTCCAAGAAAGTCATGAAAATGTATATATCGTTGATATAAATTTTCATCAAGCCTTTTATTGGATGACAAATTAAGCGTCTGGTTGTAGAGTGCAAAAGTTCCTTCGAATCCATCATATCTACTGTGAAACAAAGATGGAACACGCCACTGACTCGCATCCGGACCGCATCCGGAACCGCACCAGACTGACCCCCCACTGAGTCATACTTGAGTAGGTTAAACCCACCTCATTTATGAAAGCAACCTGACTCACACCCGCACACAACCCGCATCCGCACTCAGTTCGAATCATATGCTCGCTTTAAGTTCAAGAAATGTTCTTCTGAATCCGACCCTGTAAAAACAACGCACCATTTACGCGAAGTCTGCTCCTAATTATTAACGGAGCAGGAGGTAGTGCTTTTAACAATTTTATTTACTAAAAGATTACTGCTTATTGTGTGGTTTAATATTGTTGAATAATCTTAATTTTGTGGTCATTTATAACTAATTGTGGTATTCATTTGTTTATGTGGTTTGCTTTATCAAAACTTGATTGGATTACCAAAATATATATATTGACAATATTACGAACCCTCCGGAGCACGGTGTGCTTAGATAGAAATGCCACCAGCGGCCACCTATTACAACTAGGAACCGACTGCAAGTCTCTAGTGAGCGGACCATTATTATGTTTTATAGACCAGAAGATACTGTTTATCTACAGTCTAACTAAACTATAGTGTGCTCGCTTACTTTTCACGTAACTCCTAACTGTAATTTCCAATAAATCCTCAATACAAAACTTCTAACTTCTAAACACTGCATAGTAAGTCGGTTGGGCTCACGGGAAATCAAAGTTTTAGTATTGTGCGCTTTGTTTAATAATATCTCTGAGTTTATGTCTTCTTTTCAGTTTTTACGTTTGCGTCATAACATCACGACTTTTTCTTTATAAAGAAGTCTTCAGATCACTTAAAAATGTATCTGATAACAGACTTAAATTATCTGTATTGCGTCATCTAGATTCGAAAAAGTTGAAGCTGTGAATACAATAATTATAGTTAAATGTTTACTATCGTATCTACATATACCTGCTAATATTATAAAGAGGAAAATTCTCTTCCTATCGAGCAAAATGTATGGGCGTAACCCTACTAAATCTGAGAAAATAATGTAAGCGTGATCTACAAAATGTACACAGTAGTGCCATCTATTGTTTTGCCGGTAGAACTCCGCGCGGAACAGCTAATCTCAGTTATACCTAATTTATAGTTTGTTTTAATTATTTGTATTAAATACAGATAGTAATGGCATGAACATTTTTAAACGATAACTATCATACGGCGGTCATTTGAGGAATTGAAAAATACTTTTAGTTGGTAATCTAAGCAACAAATAGTTTCTTTTATATTTAGAAGGGGGCAATTAGGAACTTGTCTAAACCTGCTCAAAAAAGTATCAAAAAAGATAAAATACAAAGAAATGATGAAGAAAATACATACCTAATACCCCAAAACAAATCAAATAAGATTAAATCAAAACAAACACACTAATCTCATAACAGCCAAATCAATGCAACAACATTACCAAGTATTGCCAGCCATCGGACCTCATCTCTTAAAAGCAATTCCCTTGCCGTCCTCAGTACATCCCTGGCAATTAGTATCAAATCATTTCCCGAGAGAATCCGTGAGGCAACTGCAAATACCCTGATTGATTTCGACTTGTCTCAATCAATTCATTGTGTACCATTTCAATTCGATTGCTTTCTGAGTTTTTGGTTAGAAAAAGGCTTAAAGAAAGGCTTAAATGTTGTGCGTTGTGCCCGTTCCCGTGGGAATTTCGAGAATTTTTATACATATAAACCCTCCCCTTGAATCACTCTATCTATTTAAAAAGCCGCATCAAAATCTGTTGCGTGGTTATAAAGATCTAAGCATACGTAGTGACAGCCAGTAGAAAGCGACTTTGTTTTATACTATGTAGTGATTAGGATCAAGTAGATTAGATTGACAAATTAGGTTGACTAAATGTCACAATGCAATCTGTAATCTCAGTTGATTGGTTATTGGGCTGAAAAGGTACTCTGCTACTAAAAATACTGCGTTTGTATACCTGAAAATTCTATCCAAAACAAGTACTAAATCGCTAAAGTTGTTTTGAAAAACTACCGTGATATATGAGCCCTTAACAAAGACATAGTACACTTGCCAGCCCATAGCATTTGTCAAGTAGCAGTCCAGATTGACGCGACACGATATCTGTAGATGGAGACAAAATTCTATGATATTGTATAGCAAGTAGCCATGCCGTGCCGGACAACACTAGTCAGTGTGGCATCAGCCAATGTGTGCAAAACTTTGTCAGCAGTTTCGGACGTAGGTGATCAATCAACTTCTTCCCGATACATCCCGAATTCAGGAAACACATTAGTCAATTGAAGTGGAGCTTGGAGGCTCTTGTTTCTATGTAGTAGTAGATGATAACTTTAAGAACGACACTGTTCCGGATGTTCCGGGATTGGGAAGGGGTATGTTGGTGACGGTGATGGGTTTTGATTTTCTATGTATGAAATTTATATAAAAAAATCTTAATGAATATATAAAAAATGTTTTATACAATAGTTAGACAATGTCGTAAGTCGTACGGCAATCTAAAAGCAATCTAACGCCAACACTAGGGCTAATAGGCATCAAAAGGAGAAAAACACGAGGCTTCTATTTTCAGACAATGTTATAAAAATAAACACGGATGCTCCGATTTCGAAGCACACAAACGAAGCTTAAGATTCAATGGAAGCACTAATAAAAAAGTATTGTGTTCTTCTTTTGCACCTCAAACAACTGAACGTAAAGATTTCCGATCTTTACGAAGTGTTAAAATAACAATTTAGTACAAAATCGCAAGTTTATTTGAATTTCTGACTTTAGGAATTTGAATCCGAAATTCGTTTTCAAAACTTGGCACGAACTTTTCTGATTAACTCACTCGGCAATGGAAGTAGTATCTCCAAACAATTTAAGAACTTCCGATTTCAATTACCGCATTTTATTCATATTTCTATAACTCACTAGCGCTGTGATTCCGTTTTAATTAACTAGAAATCGGATATTTTTGATTGCGGCCGTTGAGTTAATGGAGCGAATATTTTGATCTTAACGTTCCATTTTGTTTTGTTTCCATTTTGTTCATTATTTTCATGATTTTTTAATGTAGCGCTCGTGGCTTAGTTTCACTAAGCGATGTTAAATCATTGCGATTGTTAAGCAACTTCTTCCTTACTTGGATCGGTGTCTGATGGTGGTCATAGTATCTTAGCGCTACAATTCTTCACACCATTGTTGGCCACTTAATTCGAAACGAATGACGAGTGAATGGAAATATTGATTCTTTTTTAACAGTGCAACTGTAACCTTTTCATAGCTGGCCTATTTGTAGTTTATAGACCTCAAGGACAAACCTGTTGAGGCCGGTCTCAATTAACTATCTTGAGCATTTTGTAAAACATCTATTGGCCAGAATCACGGATAGAATACAAGAATATATAAGTTATTAAAGGTAGATGTAAACATGGTATGCTTCCAATGAAATCAATAAAGAAGGAATTTCCTTCTTCAAATTTAGATTTTATTGATACTTTATGATCAAAATCAGAATTTTCAGTGCTCTATTTATTTTATGGACTTTCAAGCTCAGTTTAATTTTTATTTTCACCTCACCGAAAAGCCTTGCTTCACTTTGGGATTTCACAGGCTAAAACTTCTCTTTCCTTTCCAGATACGAGACTTACAAGGCGACGCTGAAGAAGATCCCCGCGACGCGCCTCTCGCGGCTGACGGAGGCGCTGGCCAACTACGACCCGGTGCTGAACGAGTACTTCTTCGACCGGCACCCGGGCGTGTTCGCGCAGGTCCTCAACTACTACAGGTAGGTCCATATTACACAACAGGTATCGGCACCTTCAAACTACTAAAAGTCATGAATATCACTCGACTATCATGGTTGCAACACTAGTGGGTGATAAGGTTGTTTAAACAAATAATAATGACATCAACGTACGTTTCAATTATAATAGTAAAATAGATGTGGTTGTTGTGAACAAATTAGCTATCAAGTTGATACCAAGTCAGGTATACTCCGTTCATACATTTTCATGGTGATCGAGGTGCACCACCCTGGCGGTCACATGAAAAAAGGGTTAATTGATTTTGTCTTATCCCTTAGAGAATTCCACGCATAACCCAAACATTCCCAATGAATAGAGCTTTTCAACAGAGTTAAAAAATAGACCAAAAAAATCTACACACCAAGCCAGTGTCGGAACAATTGAAGCCTAAAAAAGCACAAAAACGTTGGTTTTATAAATCAAATATCGGACAATGGACAGAATTGAAAACCGTAAACAGAAATTCAATAATCAATACACGAATGTCCGTTTTATTCGACTTTCACGTTAGAATCCGCGAGATTGTGTCAATATATTATGTTGTAATGTTGTACATGTATTGTGTAGGTATAGCGTAATTACCCAAAGCTGGCGCGTTGATGACAGTAAGTCTGAGCAAGATAGTTCGATCACGTTAATGGCCAGTTAACTTTGGTCATATGTAGGCAATTTTAGTATACTTGTACTAACTAATGTCTAAGCGGAAATTAATTGTAATTATACTATATTAATTTCTATTAAGGGTCAGATCTCGTAGTGTGCGGAAGAGCGAAGTACTTACTGCGTTTTAAGTGTAACGTGTTGATTTTATAATCATAAGGGCTGTCTACAATGTGCCAGCTTTTAGTAACTAGTCTATACTTATTCAGATATATATATAATGATAACAGATTCAAAACAATTAACCAAGTGTTAACTATTCTGAATTTACTCTCAATTGCAATTGTGTGTCAATCAATTTCAATGTATTGACAATAATATTGTTGTTGCGTTCAGTTATTGTTTGAAAATATTGACAATAATATTGACAATAATATTGTCAATATTGTTTATCTTTGTTTAGTATTCACTAAATTAGTTTATTTTGTTTGTTGGTACGCAAATTGATGAATGTGAGTTCAATTAAACACTTTATTGTTGAACAAATATGGGTTTGTATTTGCATATTTTTTTGTTTGAATATTTTTAGGAGTTTCATTGTTCAGATTGGAAGCTTATTTACGGGAGTGCTATGTCGATGGCGAATACAGATCAAATAAAAAAAACCAGCTGAATTGAGAAACTCCGCCTTCGGTGTTTGTACCGGTTTGTACGGTTAAAAAGTACCTCAAGTATGATTCTATACTAATATTATAAACAGGTAAAATTTGTTGTTTGTTTGTATATTCAGTTTATTCTCTAGAATTACCATTCCGATTCGAATAATTCTTTTTGCAATAGATAGCCACATTTAACGGGAAAGTTAAAGACTATTTTTCATCCTGAAGTTCCCACGGTAACTGGCACAACGCGGGTAAAACCGCGGAGCGCTGAAAGTAATACACAATTTAGTCTTCTTCTTCGAATGGATGGCCAACCTGATAGTGACCATATTTTTCAAAATCGCTAGTCGCTGTCCCGTCACTGCACTGTAGCACCTAAGCATAGAAAGCTTTTAAATTAGCCAAAACTGAATACCAATTCTGTTCAAAGCCGTTCCCGCATTTTCTAGCCGATAATGTAAAGCCGTAGTAAATTGGGGATCAATATGTTAAAAGAAGGCGTCAACACCCCACATAATGGGTTCCTTGGAGACCCGCGTCAATTGTCACTGTCGAGAGCTGGTTTACGAATTGATGGGAGCTACTTTACATGGTGAACAGTTGGTATTGGTCTGTAGCGAAGCGTTGAGGGTAACTGTACGATACAATCCTACTAATATTACTATTAAAAACTACTGGACAGATTTGGATGAAACTTTTCAGTAATATAGTTTACATCAGAATAACACATGGGATACATTTTATCCCGAAATTCCCGCGGGAACGGGTACAACTCGGGTAACACCGCGGGGCGCGGCTAGTTATAACTATTTTAGGGTTACAAAAGAGACTAAATGAAACGGGTCCAAGGTCTGATCGATGCTGGGTTCCGCATTTGGAGCGGTCGCGATGCCACAAACAGAACACAGGCTAGTGATGTTACTGGCATTGCACTAGATCAGTTTAATGTTACATTACAAGTCGAAGTTAATTCAAGCCCCTTTTGATTTTTTCAATATTCATTATTTTACAGCAATTCAGTCACATAAGTGACACTCACAAGGGTGTTTTGCTGATTATATATTATGGCGATTTGTCGAAAGTTTAATCATTTTGTCACTTCATGTCAATTTGTGACAGACGCGCCATAATTCTCGATCTACATCAAACTAAGAAATATTATTTGTGAGAATCACCCTTCGAATGATACACAATTTGAGTTTAGGCTTAATCTCTTCACACAACACACCACACAAGGGTCATGTAGGCCGTTTCTAAGTTTAGAATGACCCATGTTTAACAGTATTTGAACTCGTTCGAAATTCAAACCCGTAATGAAAAGTTCTTATGTCTGACATTAGAATGTTAACTAATTTCTGAAAGCCTGAAGATGTAGCGAAGTTGTTCTGCGGACGTGAATTGTTAGACGGTAAGCTCGAGTTACATTTAATTAAATTATACATTCTTATAAAGTACTAGCAGCGCCCCGCGGTTTTACCCGCATTGTGCCCGTTCCCGTAGAAATTTCGGGATGAAAAATAGCCTATAACCTTCCCGTTGAACGTGGCTATCCATTACAAAAAGAGTTATTCGAATCGGATTGGTAGTTTCCGAGATTAGCGCGTTCAAACAAACAAACTCTGCAGCTTTATAATCTTAGTATAGATTTGGTTATGTAGTATCAGTTAGTTAGATTGCATATTACAAGTTTTAGAGCTCAGTTTGGGTCTAATTTAGCGAGTGAATTTATCCGGGTATTTTTATATTTTTAACTAATTTAAAAAGCTTGAGCTTAGTTTAGTCACTAGTAAGACAGTTATCTGGTCTATGGAAACATATGAAAGAGCACACACTACAGACAACATAATATAACAGACTATTCTCCGTCAATTATTTTTGTCATTCACGGACTTTTTGTTGCTCACAGACAAATGTTTGTTAGACAACATTTTTTTACGTAAACCTGACGTTAGACTGGCAACAGACAGTTTTGTTCGCATTAAAGTCTGTTTGAAGACTCTTGTCATTATTTGCAAAGACCAGTGACTATAGTGGGCGGAGCCTCTAACATATAGCAATGTAATCCCCTAAATGAAAGCAATGTTCGTTCAACTTTACCTATCCAGACGAAGTTTGAACTATTTTCATTAATGTATCCTACAGTTTGAGGCCCCATCACTAGTGGGCGACCTTTGCAAGCATTCAACTGCGCTCTTAGCGACTTTACAGCTGATGCAACGATTGCCAAGAAATAGAATTATTAAATTCAGACAGTTACTTAACTCCTTTTGTAGTTGGTTCTTATGTTTTGGTTATGTAGCGCTCCGGGCATAGTTTGGACTAACCGAAGTTAGCTCACTGCGACACGCGCAACGTGTTAAGATCTGACATTTTTAAATAACAGCAATTGTAATACTGGGGCCACACATACTTTTAACGTCAATGCCCATTATCTAGATAATTTATGGCAAACATTACCGCCACTCGAGCTATCGCCTACGCCATACGGCATTGTTAATGCCATTGTCAAATTATCACGTATAGTCGTGGCTACACCTACGGTTTACGTCCATTATCTAGATAATTTATGGCATTTCTCGTATGTGTGGCCCGGGCATTACAGGTTGTTAAAGGTTAATAAATAAAAGAAATAGTGTTTAATACTTCTTCATAATGTTATTTTGTTCCTATAAATACATATTATATATACAAACCTATCCCGCACCCACACTATGTGTGTCTTGAGCTTCGGCACTATTCATTCTAATGGGCGTTGTTTGCAAACGACAGCCTGACCGGACATCTATCGGTGCAGACAGTATTAACAAATGAACAAAAGCATTGTCCAGTATTGTCGGATTTCTGATTGGTCCATTGTATTGAATGCTGTTGTTTTTGAATGATTTATCGTTGTTGTCTAGAGATAGGTATTTAAGAGATTGTTCTGGTAATGTAGGATTGTTGGAGATTTGTTTTATTTGTAGGAATGCACTACAAAACAGAATCTCTTAATTTTTAATTTTTGTATCACCTTATGCAATATAAAGGTGCGTTTAGACTGTGCAGCAAAGGCGACGCGACGGCAACTAGTGATTTTTTAGAAAATAAAAACATTGACCATTTAACTCATACACTACCTATATTAATGTGTGTTCAAATATTTTTTGGTAATACTCAGTCGGCATTAAGTAAATAAGTAAATTCGAATAAGTTATCGGCCAACCCTGCATAACTCAATATTAAAGTGTAGCTACCGCACTCAGAGACGGCCATTAAATCAACATTTAACTAACTGACGTTATTTTTCATACATTACATGTCAAAATCAAAGCATTCGACGCATTCGACGCATTCGACGCATTCGACGTCTCTGAGTACGGGCGTATTTCGTAGTGAATTATTTTACCGATGTTCTTTTTTCAAAAACTCGCTAGTCACTGTAACTTGCCATTACCCTCGTTAGTTAAAGCAATATTATCGATTTTCAATTAGAGTATTTGTTTAATTTTCATCTACTCCTTTGTTATAGAATATTGAGTTATTCAATAGATACAAATGCCTAATAAGATAAACCAATTTATAATCAGTGTCTCTAAGTATTATGATTAGAATAGAGCCTGTGTCTAGAAAGGATTTGAATAACTTTCCTCTACCTATAGAATGTTAAATAAGATGAATGAAATATTTATTCAAAAATGGAATATTTCTAGGCGTCTAAAAACTCCGGCGCCAGTGTTGGTCACTAACTTACTTGAGCTTACTTTTAATGAAACATTTTAAACTTCAAATCATAACGATAAGATTATGAGACTATATGCTTACTAGATCGTTCCGTCACCAACCAACAACGTCGACTATTCTCACCTAATATTTTGCCGGTGCTGAAACGTTCATAGCACGGTCATGGTATGATACGGTGTAATGGGTAGAGGCCTTTAATGCAAAAACTACTGAACGAATGTGGATTTTATTTGTTGCAAAGGTTTATAATACTCAGACATAAATCTTTTTTTCGAAACGAAACGGGTAAAATTGCTGTTCTTCTTCTTCATCGAGTGCATGGTCAACCTGACCAATCCTGGTGTCAGAGTTATAGAGCCGCCAAAGGCCTCTGACATGACTCATGTAACGACTACTATCCGTAGAAAGTAACCGAGACCGACGGTTTAACAATCAGTAACAACATCTTTTTATTGTAACGCACTTTTTGCGTCATTAAAAATAGTACCCACTCATTATTTCATTGTTTTTCGCATCACTAATAGCATTATTATTAAAAACGCGGAATCAAATTCGGCTGACAGACTAAACAGCTTAGCTTTAGAATAAACAGTAGAGTCGAGTTGGCACTGGAAGGCAATCCTATAAGTACACAATCAGATTATACTAAGGCTATTGTGTGTACTATTGTACTATACGATACACATTACTTAGAGTCTACTGTTATTCGACTAGTCGCGCTCTGCGGTTTTACCCCCCTTCTGCACATTTACCGTAAGAATATAGGGATGAAATTTATCTTATAATATTCGTATTGAATGTAGCTATCTATTACAAAAGGAATTATTCGAATCGGACTGATAGTTCCTGAGATTAGCGTGTTCAAATAAACAAACACTTCAACTTTATTCTTTAGTACTAGAGGAGTAGGCAAGTGCGCAAGTCATATTTCCATAAGTATGTTCAATGAACTATGATTTTGAAAAGTAATTTAATATCCATTTCTTGCAAAGAGGTCATATCGTATGAACAGCTGGAGAGGATGGCAGAAGATAGAGTTAAATGGAAAGAACTCCATCGATAAGAGCCGAGCTCTGCAATTTAAGACAGATCATATCTTACAAATAAAATATCGAAAGATATACTTGTAGAGATAAAATCCTAGATTTATACAAGGTTTTCTATATGAAAAATATATCAGACCGGGTCGAATATAAATACAATTTCCATTGTGATTTGGTATTCATAATTCTGTCATGTATAATAGAAAGGGGTACCTGCGTTGCTGTATTTATTTGTAAGGTAGGGTAGGGTCGAAAGGAAAAATGTTTCGTTGACAATTTTTGGACAACCCTAGCCCTTATATGGTTCATTTATTATTTGTCAATATTGGGGATTTGTGATATGTACCAGTATTATATAAAATAGTAGATGTGATATTGTGCTATCATACTTTTTAACCGACTTCAAAAAAGGAGTATGTGAGTTTTTATTGGGCGTCGTGAGAGTCATATCCTTAATAAGTGAATGCAGGTAAAATGTAGGTAAGCAACTAGCAGTGCCCCGAGGTTTAACCCGCGTTGTGCCAGTTCCCGTGGGAATTTCGGGATGAAAATTGGTCTTCCCCTTGAATCTACCGTTACAAGAAAAAATATTCAAATAGCTATATGTAGTTATTGAGATTAACGGCTCAAATAAACAAAAAAACAAACTTCAACTTTATGATGGTATGTCAACATTTCTAGGCCTACAATATACAGAGAATACACCCCGGTCACTATCGGCCATCCATCCAAGTCCAAACCGAGCTGCACGTTGCTTAACATTTGCTATTAGCAACCTTACTTCAACTTCGCCTTAAGCGGTACAATTACTTAAGATCATCCCAACACGAAGTACAATGAATAGCAAATCATGGCGATTAATTTTGCAAAACTAAGTTAATATCTTATGTGACCTATTCTAACCCATGTATTATTAGGTGATCAATCATTTCGGCGGGAACGTGTACAGTGTAGGGTGACCATGGGTTTGTAACGTTTAGTATTTTTTACCAGTTTTAACAGCCGTCAAAAAAGTGATGTTAAAAGTTGACCGTAGCTCTTACAAATCAGAAAAATCACCAACTCAATACAAAATGGAGAACCATTTATTAAATTCAAATCTTTTTTTTATATCAGATCATTATAATCATTTATTAACCTCTTGTATTTATAATATTAAACAAATCAACGTATAACACGTAGATCTATACTAATACTAGCTGTGTCGGCAAACTTTGTTTTGCTATATAAAAATTAAGGGGTGGACTACCCTCAACATTTAAGGGTCTGAAAAACAGATGTTGACCGATTCTCAGACCTACACGATATGCACACAAAATTTCATTAAAATCAGTCAAGCCGTTTCGGCAAAGTAACCAACATTGTGACACGAGAATCTATAATATAAAAATGAATCGCAAAACGTGTTGCTAAGCGCATAACTTCAGAACGACTGCACCAAATTGGATGATTCTTTTTTTAATGTGTTCCTTATTGTCAGGACAAGGTTTTTATATAAGAAAAATAAGGAATAAAAATCTCAAATTCCTACGGGAACGGGGGCGCTGCGGGTGAAACCGCGGGGCACAGATAGTATTAATTAATATAAATATGAGATACTAAAGCACTTTATAATGTCCAATCCGATTTGATAATTTTATTAAAATGATAATGATTTTTATATTAGCTACATTCATCGGAAAAGTAGGCTATTTTCCATCCCGATATTCCTACTAGAGCACAATGTGGGTAAAACCGCAGTGTGCTGCTAGTTTAATAAAAGCAGATTGAGTCTATTTATTCCCGTACAATATTTTACCACAAAAATAAATAATCAAAGTTATTTACGTAAATGTGTCTGACGTGTGTATAATGGGTGTCCTAGAAAGGTTCAGAAATGCCTGTAATTTCTAATATGTGTGGGGGTGAATAAAATATGCTGTTTAGTATTCTAGGTGAGAAATATTAAAAGGTAAATGTTATATTATAATGTTCTTCTTGCTGCTCTTCTGGCTTGCTATTCTCTATAATATTAGTATTTTATTATTATTCTTAATTCGCTGATGAATCAAAGCACCTCATTTTTTATCTATAAGAAAATAAAATACGAAAATTACACTTACACTGGTCGTAAGATTAACAAAAAGGAAAAGAAAAAAGGGAAAAATTATTTGTTGCCTAACTGACCAATTGAGATATCGTAAGATTCGGAGGTCTTCAGGCGGTCTAAACACTTGTGCCAATCTATACAATGACAAATCAATTGTGTTAATATCTTCATAAAAAACCTATTGGCAAAATTGTTTATTTATATTTTTATCCCAAAAATCCATCAAATGATGGTCACACGGTTTAATACATCATCTAGTTTCGTCCCTGTTGTATAAACTGGAATGATAATACGTAACATAAATCAATTGACTTAACAGTTTGGTTTGAAATTATTCATTGAACCAGTTTCACGATTGTGATGTTAACTGATCCTAACTATAATATTATAAATGCGAAAGTGTGTGAGGATTCATGTATGGATGTATGTATGTTTGTTACTCTTTCACGACAAAACTACTAGACGGATTTGGATGAAACTTTACAGTAATGTTGGTCATACATCAGATTAACACATAGGATACATTTTATCCCAAAATTCCCGCGGGAACGGGTACAATGCGGGTAACACCGCTGGCCGTACAATATAAATAGGTGTTTAGTGTTTTCACTGTGGTACTGTTTACTCTGACAGATAAACATAGGAACCTCTTCTCTTCAGACTTAGTATTATATATACAAACCGCATTGATTTTTCTTTTCACATCTAATATTAGCAAACATAGAAGGGTATATCACTACATAGTATAAAACAAAGTCGCTTTCCGCTGTCTGTCCCTATGCATGCATAGATCCTTAAAACTACGCAACGGATTTTGACGCGTTTTTTTAAATAGATAGAGTGATTGAAGAGGAAGGTTTATATGTATAAAAATTCCCGAAATTCCCCCTGTAACAGGCACAACGAGGGTAAAACCGCAGGGCACTGCTAGTATTTTTAAATTGAGCTTTAATATACTTGCTATAAGTATTCATAAAAAACCTCCACACGTAATACATAAAACATTTTCAAAAATTCCTCGTAAAATATAAGCATTTTAGAACAAAGAAATAAAGGAGTAAGTATCCTCTTTAACGTGCGGTCTAAATATCTTTATTAGGTACTAAAAGGAAACGTCCATTGGGGGTACTTTGTCTTATCTCGTCTTATCTCACTGCACTTCAACTCTTGAAGATATAAATTTAAAGTGTTTTTCGAAATCTCTACTTGGTTTTATGACTAAAACCACAATCGTTGTAATCAAGTTGAACGTTTATTTGTTAGATATTGCTAGTAGATAGAAAATGTACTTGATTGTGTTAAGCTAAAAAAGTTATAGCCTGTAATGTCCAACTGCTGGGCAAAGGCTTCAAATCTCACTGAAGATATCAGTACATTGATGAGGATTAGGCGTAATCGCCACGCTTGCCTAATGCGGGTTGGTGATTTCAAATCCGAGCCATGTTAAACTTAAAAAAACGCTTAAATAATGAACCGCGGATTTACTTGCGTTGTTTTAAGCGTAAGGGCCGACACTGCGTTAAACGTGCGGTGACATACAAAAGTGAACCGACTCGTGCAGCCGCCGCGTGCGCACGCGACGGGCGCACGCTTAACGCAGTATTGACCCTTAGACACACATAGAGCGGGTGCGGGTCGGAAGACGTTGTTTTTCATGTATTTGTATGGAAGGCGTCACACTGGACCGACATGTGCGAAGCCTTCTATACAAATCACGTCACGGACACACCAGTGTATCTTGTGCTTAAGTCCAAATGGGCAATATAAAGTAGAAAGGAAAAAGTAGACGAAATATAACATCGCGTAAATGTAGCTATCCACAACAATATTTATCAAATCCAACTGGTATTCACTCGTTCAAACAAACAATGGAATCAAACTTTATTTTATTAGTAAGATTGGCCACACTCCGGCCATATGGCTGTCAGAAATACAAATGAAGTCATACAATAAGATAAGATGCATCGATGTCTTCGACCGTTGTACTATCAGCGGCGATGATAAAAATTATCACAAAGTTAAGGTGTAAAAGCTGTATAATATTTTTCAAAATTTGCTTTTTTTTGGACGTTACATTGCCATTGCCGTCCCTCTAGTAGCAATCCGAGCCATGTCAGAGGCTTTTGGGGGCTCAATAACTCTGACACCAGGAATGGTCAGGTTGGCCATCCACTCGATGAAGAAGAAGACCGCAGCACTTCCAATAGTTTTCATAGTTATACGTTAAATTCTACTGCCGCATTCAGAAACGTTAATTAAATCGAAACTTAACTAACTGGCGAAATTCTTCATACGTTTCATGTCAAAATCAATCATTAAATCGCTACTAATGCTGGGGCCACACCTACGCTCAATGTCAATGCCCATTGAATGCAATAATTTTCAATGCAATATAGTGGGTGGCTAGACTTAAACTGTCAATGTCAATGTTTTAAATTTGTCATTGACAACGGCATTGAATTTACTTCAATTCAGATTCAGGCAAAATGGACGTCGACAGAGCTCTATACTTCATGAGAGTTAATTTTTATTATTTGACTTTATTGAATCACTATCGAAAACCAAAACAAAGAAAAAGAAGATGGTGGATGATACAAATGCACAGGAATCGTACATTGTAAGTCTTTCTGTTTGTTTGGTACTTTTGAATAACTTATTACATATCATTATACCTACTTAATGAACTTTTTTTAATTGCAGGAACTCTATGGAGGAAATATTTTCCGAACTACTAGCTGAACCAAGCAACCAGTTCGAGGGGTTCGTTCGAATGTCAGCATCTGATTTCGAATTGATTTTAAGCAGAGTTGGGCCTTTGATAGAAAAACAAACAACTAGATTTCGTGTAACTATACCTGCCAAAATTCGACTAGCAGTTACTTTACGATATTTAGCTACAGGAGATAGCTACAGAAGCTTACATTATTTGTTCAAGATGTCTCACCAAGTGATTTCCAGTATTGTAAGGGAATGTTGTGCAGCTCTCATATCTGTATTGAAAGACATGATTAAGTTACCTGAGAATGAAAACGAATGGCTACAAAAGGAATCTGATTTTAAAGATACATTTCCTCATTGCCTGGGAGCAATAGATGGTAAACATGTTGTCATGGTGTCACCGATTCACAGTGGGTCTGAATATTTTAATTATAAGCATTCGTTTAGTATTGTGTTGATGGCCTTAGTGGATCGCAATTTTTGTTTTATGTTTTGCGACGTAGGCAACAAGGGTAGAATCAGTGACGGTGGTGTATTCAGAGATTGTGTTTTATACGAAAAACTTCAGACAAATTCCTTACATTTACCACAACCTAAACCACTTTCTGATGGCGATGTAAATGTGCCGTACATTTTTGTTGCTGATAATGCATTTCCACTGCACCCCAACATAATGAAACCTTTTCCCGGAGACCACCCCCAAGGAAGTATGCAACGAAACTTCAATCGTAAACTTTCTTCTGCTCGTATTGTTGTGGAAAACGCATTTGGTGTTATGTCAGCACGGTTTCGAGTACTTAGAAAACCTTTAGCTCTACAACCAAATGAAGCTTCAAGAGTCATAATGGCGTGTGCTTTATTACATAACTTTTTAAGAAAAAGTTCTAACTCGCGGTCCATGTACACCCCATCAGGCTACACTGACACAATTGTCAACGGAGAAATAATAAATCCTGGAACATGGAGAGAAGACATTGGAAATGGGGAGGGCGCTTTCAGGCCAATGAATAGTATTGCACGACGTTCAGCTTTAACAGCAATCCAGGTTAGGAATAAATTCGCAGAACATTTCAGGACCATGAATAATTTGTAAGATTTCCTCTTGCTCCTTATGCTCCCTCCAGGCTCATAAATGATTATTTTAATTTGATTATTTGGAAAATAAAACAACATACTCTGTATTTATGTCTTTCATTTATTTGTTTCTTATAGTAATTAACATAGCTTTTACATAAATTTTTAATCTTTAATAAGTGTCCAGGTAAAATACAATATTATGAATAGAATAAAAACAAAGAATCTTCAATAATTAAAATACTCCTTAAATGAATAATATTTTGCCATTCTTAGATATAATAATTTTTGAGGGTGTGCGTCGCTGAGTAGCCTGAGTGAGTGATGGAGAAGGCGATGCATGGGTCCGAGTCTGGCATGTTTGGTTCTGTGGTGACGGAGATGGTGATGGATGTATCGGAGTCTGGTATGTTTGGTTCTGTGGTGACGGAGATGGTGATGGATGTATCGGAGTCTGGTGTGTTTGGTTCTGTGGTGACGGAGATGGTGATGGATGTATCGGAGTCTGGTATGTTTGGTTCTGTGGTGACGGAGATGGTGATGGATGTATCGGAGTCTGGTATGTTTGGTTATGTGGTGACGGAGATGGTGATGGATGTATCGGAGTCTGGTATGTTTGGTTCTGTGGTGACGGAGATGGTGATGGATGTATCGGAGTCTGGTATGTTTGGTTCTGTGGTGACGGAGATGGTGATGATTGTATCGGAGTCTGGTATGTTTGGTTATGTGGTGACGGAGATGGTGATGGATGTATCGGAGTCTGGTATGTTTGGTTCTGTGGTGACGGAGATGGTGATGGATGTATCGGAGTCTGGTATGTTTGGTTCTGTGGTGACGGAGATGGTGATGGATGTATCGGAGTCTGGTGTGTTTGGTTCTGTGGTGACGGGGATGGCGACGAATACAGTTGAGATTGAGACCCGTAGTTTTGGTTCTGTGGTGACGGAGATGGTGATGGATGTATCGGAAACTGGTATGTTTGATTTTGTGGTGACGGGGATGGCGACGAATACAGTTGAGATTGAGACCCGTAGTTTTGGTTCTGTGGTGACGGAGATGGTGGTGGATGCATCGGAGATTGATGTGCTTGTTCAGGAGATTGAGGCAACTGCTCGTTTTGTTGGGTAACCCTATCTATCATGCATGCTCGGAAAACCATATTATGTATATTATTCATAAGAATATCTCTAGTACTTGGGTTTTTTATTTTTCTTATTTGGCTAGCAATCAATTTCCCAAAAATTTCATATTCATCGTTTACGCTGGCTTTGACGTGCTCATATGCCTCTTGCATCTGCCTCTTCGCATGTAATATTTCTGAAGGCACATCAATTCTTGCTCGCTTATTTATAGTTTTTAAATTAGGCGGAGGAGCTGGAGTAAAGTTTTCACTATTGTGAATAACTGCATTTACTTCATCGTCACACTCAGCATGCTCTTCCCGTAAACTTACATTCTGAAATAAAACAAAAACTACTGTATTAATCAACGTTTAATCAAAGTAATTTCAAACTAACCGAGTAGAAATGTAAGATACCTAATAACCTACAGATACTACTTATACCAAACATTTAATAACTATATCATTGACATAATGTATGACTTGTATTACTTACCTCTGTATTTAATGTGCGACCACTATCATATACTCCTCGCAGGAAATTATCCATCGTTTCGAATGCAAACCAATTAGTTGTATAAACGTCATCTTTGCCAGCTCCGGACTTAAAAGTTTTTTTAATTTTGTTTAAATGGGATCTATAGTAACACATTAGGCTGTCCTTTTTCCTTTTAATTTCTTCAATTGTTGTTTTAAAAGGTAATATTCCCATTATTCGGCGCCAAGCATCACTTTGCGCCCCACGATTTTTGAAACATTTCAGTTTCGGATCCCACAAACATGGTTCTGTTTGCAGGATCTCAAGAAATGTTATTACTTTGTCGTTACTCCACTCTGTGGCCATAGTATGTGTGTATATTCCGTCCTAAAAACAAATACGTCTGAACTCGTTGCGCTCTCGTCGCACACTGACAATACGTAGTGTGGCCGCTTCATGCATTTAACTCTCGCATTAATCTCTTTGATGTACCGCCACTCGAGCTATCGCATACGCCATATGGCATTGTCAATGCTATTGTCAAATTATGACGCATAGTCGTGGCTATACCTACGGCTAATGTCATATTCTATGGCATATGGCATAGGTGTGGCCCCAGCATAAGGAAGTATTTGATGTATCTGAGTGAGGACGTTAATGTAATCTCAATACTCGTAATACAAACTCTAACACTGTGTAAAAGTGTTGTGTCTTTTTTGCTCTTTAGAAAATAACGTATGTTGGAAAGGGAAAAACCATTTGATAGCTAAAGACACTATGGGCTTTTTATACTAAATGAAACGGGTCTGTATCGCGTTGCAGTTCTCCCGTGACCACGAGCGGTGTAATCCGCTCGAAACGTCGGGTACGTATTTTAGTAAATACGTTTAATTATCTAACGCGATACAGACCCGTTTCATTTAGTATAATGAGTGCAAATCGTGTGAGTTTAAAAAGTTTACTATGGGCTTTATTAATAAACGCGTTTTAAGAACATTTTATCTATCAAAGGTTTGTCACTTTCTGACATACGCAATTTTCCGAAGAGCAAAAGAGACAAAACAGTGTAACAGTATTTTAGTTATAGAGCGCTTATTAATTAGACAGTTTAAATGTATGTAAATTAACCAATTCTCAAATACTCTACATTTTCGATTTCGACCAGAAACATAAACGGGAAAATAAACCAAAATGGGCGGAAGTAAATAAACCTTTTTTGGTGACACTTTTGGAACACAGTGCAACGGAACGTACGAACTTTATTAATGGAGTCGAAACTTCGGATATTTTCCTTATTTTTTCCGTTTTTTTTCATTTATCCTACTCGAATTGGACGATTCTAATTTTGGGTTGGTAATTAACTTTTATTTGAGGATGTTTGGGAGGTTAAAAAACTCCTTTTAAAAAAAGACATGTAGAAAATCATGTCTTTTATTTTTAAATGACTTTCTATACTGTTTATGTCGAGATGTAATGTGCAAAAGGCAAAAGACAACCCCTTCTTTATAGGTGAAATATTGTAAATTCACACACGGTTTATTAGACCCAAAGAAAGCTCTAAGCTTGTATTACGGAATCTAACTCACCGATACTACTACATATGCATACACAAATACTTTATAAGAATATATAATCGATGCCCAGACGTCGTCGCCAACAACTATGTCTGCACATATTGGTGACTCCGGGCAGGAATCGAACCCGCAACCCTCGACACAGTAAGCGCTCTCATTACCACTGTGCCAGCGGGCTTGTTATTGGGTAAAGATGTTTTTTGTTCGAAATAATAAATGCTTCTAGAATTTTAGACATATTTTTCCAAAATGCTGGAGCTATATAGAAAGCTTTTGAAGTGAAAAATACATCCGAACATAGTACGAGGGTAATTCACCTCAAAGCATTTTCATCGGGAAAACCAAATTACCCGCGACTGCGTCAGGGTCGTAATCAGGATTAGGTTTTCCATTTTCAACTATTGCAATTTACATTATGTAGGTAATAACGTTTGTGCTTAATTTTTGATGTCAATAAAATTACAGAAAAATACTTGATAGATAAGAAACAAATTTTGTTTGTCTTTGTTTTTAAGAAAATATTACCAAAAATGATAATAACGTAAATCCATTTGATCAATTAATTGATCGCTAAGATTTCAAACGAAAACTAGAAGGCATTTAACACATAATCCTAATCTCATTATCAGTATCACTAATGTGACATCTTATCAAATATAAATCTATAAATTAAAAAGGTAACTCAAAAAGCTAAACATAAGGGGAGGGGGCATTAAATAGCCCCCTTTTCTTGTCCTTAATCCGCTCCCAGTCCCTGGGTTACCATCTCCAAACAGAAGCGTTTCTCTCATCCATTTGAATTCCGACAAACAGCGTTAAAATGTCGACCAATTGGATTTTTCCACTCAAACCTCTGCAAAGAAGCTTATTCTAGCAAATTGGTAACCGTATCAGACAAGATTTCCAGGCGGATGAGAAATTAAGACGATTCTGTGCAGTTGTTGGACGTTTTGAGCGAGTTTTGTGAATCAGAATAGGGCTGTTGGATCAAGTAACGATTTTTTTCTGGAGGGCTTTAAATATCTTTTGTCTGAGACAAAAGAACTGCTTTTTACTGCGTCTTTGTCAGTTTGTTGTAACATTGGTAGCACGCAAAGGTGTGAACACATGACGACTTAGAAAGGCATTTTGTATTGTTATTAAGACTCGACTGTTTGATAAAAATTGTTTATTGATTTAATCACTCTCGAACTCTCAGCGTGAATTCAGCCTTATAATACCTCCAATGCATAAAGAGGGGAGTACTTAGTTTGATGTGTCTGTTCATTAGTTCAACTGTTTGTCAATTAGCTCTTATATGAATGGATCGATTTTAATTGGTAGACTCTACAACATTATTACATTTTTGTATTTTATTATTCTATGGATACATAAAACTTAAGTCCCAAAGCGTATAAGACATACATAAGTGCGGCTGCAGGCTTGATGCGGGTTGTGTTCCTTATGAAGATTCCCAAAGGTAAAATACATCATGCGATCCGTACCCGGCTAGCATCCGCACTATGACCGCTTTATTAATAATCGCGGTTTAACTAAAACACTGTTATAAAGTGTTTTGTCTCTTTTGCTCTTCGGAAAATTGCGTATGTCAGAAAGTGACAAACCATTTGATAGCAAAAATGTTCTTAATACTCATTTATTAATATGGCCTGGTGTCTCTTGCGTTTAAGCTCATCTCCACATTTGTGACATAGTTAGGTATTTCAGGAATAGGGCAAAGCGTTTTAGTACTAACATTGAATATATTAGTGAATTCCATTAGTTAACAAAGAACATTCAAAAATACGAAATTCTCGAATACAAATAAAATATTTAAAACGAATTGACAATTCCAAGTTTTGGTCGCTTTAAAAGCAGTATACATTTTTGCATCGCTAATTAAATTATTCAGCTGTCGAGTCGAACAGAATTGATCCCGTAACAGAGAGGTATGCAGTGTATTCGGTTTTGTATTAAACAGTCATACAGGTAGCAAAATAAATAATTTATTTGTTGATGAGTAACCTGCATTGAGGGATTTTTGCTTTTAATTCCTTTTAAACTCCAACGTAAAATAAGAGTGTTACCTATAAGTTTGTCTTCGTTGACTGTGTGTGTGTGTGTGTGTATCTGTCTATGTCACTATAGCTCTTAAACTGATGAACCGATTTCAGTGCTGTTTTTGTTAATTTCAAATACATTCAGTTTCCTTTTCACATCTCTTTGTGAGACTTTCCTCAGTTTGGTTAGGGCATTGCAGGCTGAATCACCTGATTGCCCGAAAAGTAAGATGATTCCGTGCTTCGGAGGGCACGTTAAGCCGTCAGTCCCGGTTACTCTCTACGGATAGTAGTCGTTACATGAGCCATGTCAGAGGCCTTTGGCGGCTCAATAACTTTGACACCAGGATATACACATAAAATTTCACGAGAATCGGTCACGCCGTCTCGCGGAGTTTAACTACAAACACCGCGACACTAGAATTTTATATCGACGGGGAAGTGCGAACAACTCCTAACTTACAAAAACCAAATTTTACAGGAGGCGAAAAAAACTGTTTTTTATTTTTCCCAGATGTTTAAGAAAAAATGTGTAAATGGCAATTTTATACTTAAATGGACCCGCATGTAAGGTAATAATCAAAATTTGTTTGGAATAAGTATTTGGCGAGATAATGTAAGATAGGAGGTATCACCAAGCTCGTGTGGCTGAAATTTTGAAGATAGGAGTATTTTCCATACATCAAAAAGTAACAGAAATCATTTAAAATTATCATTTCTCGTTGAAGTTTTCAATCATATTAGGTAATAATATAACAAAGGAATCTAAAAATTACTAAAAATAGACGAAATATTCAAACTAGGCGATTTTTTTGAAGATAGGAGTTATTGGCTTTCTAATATCAACATCATCGGCACTATATCGGTTAAGATAGGAGGTATTTTCAAAATGAAACACTGTTATAACTCTGAGAAATCAATGTTTATCCTTTGCAATTTTTATTGTAGTGTTTGAAACTATAATCCTATAATTACTGTAACATTTATTGATAAAACATCCTTTAAAAAATCAAAGATAAGCTTAAATAAAAAGTCTCAAGTTTCTCCAGTCTCAAGGTTTGCCAACGGGCGATGGAGCGCAGCATCTTGGGTGTAAAGCTGACGGACAGAGTCCGAAACACCGAACTGCGCTCCCGATGTAGGTCGCAAGTCTGCTAAAAGCTAAAATGGAACTGGGCTGGACATGTCTGTCGCAGGCCTGATGAGTCTTGGGCAAAAATCGCCACTTTATGGGACCCAGACCCAAAGAGGCGATGCCGCGGCAGACCAAAAAGGAGATGGCGAGATGAACTAAACGAATTTTTGGCTGGTTGGCGTCGTGAAGCTCTAAATAGAGAGAAGTGGAAAAGATGGGGGGAGGCCGTTGCCCAACAATGGGACATCCAAGGCTAATATAATAATAATAATAATAGACAACGCCTGGAAAAGCTACTGGTCCATGAAAACGTTAATGAAGGGAGATTTGCCAATCTCTCTGAAGCGCAAACTCATTGACATGTGCATCTTGCCCGTCCTCACCTACGGTGCGCAAACATGGTCACTTACCAAAGCACAGAAGACCCGACTCAAGGTTAGTCAAAGAGCAATGGAACGCAGCATTGTAGGTATCAAGAGACAAGACCGCGTCAGAAACACCATGCTGCGTTCCATGACAGGCATTGCAAACGTGGGAATTACAGCTGCCAAGCTCAAATGGAATTGAGCTGGTCACGTAAGCAGGATACACCCGGACAGATGGGCAAAGATTGCAACGGAATGGGAAATCCAGGATGCCCCCAGGCCCCCAGGTTGGCCTCCGACTCGATGGCGGAAAGAGCTGGGCGATTTTAATAAGGATTGGAAGGAGTTGGCCATGGAAAGAGATAAATGGAAAGAATTGGGGGAGACCTTTGCCCAGCACGGGAACAGCGAGGTTACGTAAAAAAAAAAACTTTGTGAAGCAGGTTGTTGAATCCAAGTAAAATATTTGTCGTCCAGCACAATTTACATAGTAATTGTAACTATTATTTACTCAAAAACAATAAAAAACGCTGCAAATGGATTAAAAACACAGCACTTAGTGACGAGACGTAGCGCACGTAAGCCGGTGTCCCTTTCACACTGCGAGAGATGCACCGTTTTTGTCTCGCTCTAGAGCGGGAACACTGTACTTGCGTATGAAGATAGGAGATATTAGCTCAAAGTTTTATTTTAAATGAAGTTACGAGATGTTTCCATTTGTAAGTTAGAATATATTTCCTGCCAAAATTAATCAGGTTATGTTGGACCTTAACTTAAGAGATGTTTCTTCGATGCCTAGCTACGTCAATTTTGCGAATTTCAACTTAATTCATATATCAGTAGACGCGCAAATTCATTCTCTATCGAACTGCATTCAAAAGTCGTTTTCGTAAAAAATGTAAGCTTCCCCGTCGATATATGAGATGAACCTTTTTTACTATCAACGCGTTTTGTTTTATATAATCACACCTTTCAATAAAGAAGTGCCTTTGCAACCTTCTTTTAAAAAGAAATTACCTGTTACATCAATTATGTAGTTGGAAATTAGATTCCTAAAGCCCGTTATATGGGTTCGTAGGCTTGGCGGTAGTTTTTATTCCGTTTTGTTTTAGGGTTGACATCCGAGGTCCATTCTAACCCTGCGGGATTTTGTTGTGCTTATTTATTTTACTACTTTACCCCTACCATAAGTTTTCGAAAAATAAAGAGGTAAAATTTGTTATTTTGTTTGTTTGTATGTTCGAGCCTCAGAGCTAATCTCGGGAATTACCAGTCCGATTTGAATGGTTATTTTTGTAATAGATAGCCACATTCAACAGGAAGGTCAAAGGCTATTTTTCATCCCACATGAGAACGGAACTATATTGCGAATGCATTTTGTATCAGTAACACGATGAGTCCAATAATGCATCGAACACATTTTAAATGCAGAATGTGTGAACCGCATTGAAACATTCAGTAAATTTAATTATAGTGATTTATTTCATTGAAACACTTGCTTTTTTAAGTCGTTTACGTCTAGTAGTAAATTTTTATTAACGGTATGATATAGTGCAGAAATTGGCACTCAATACTTAACTCGATTTTATTTAATGAATGTAATATCTAATAATAAAGAAGTCGAATTACAGAACAATTTTACTTGTTTGGACTGTGTATGACATCTCCGTCGTGATAAAATGATTTAATATATCTCCAACATCTGTGGTCCAACAACTCTGAGTGCGGCATTAAGTACATAATTAAATTGACATGTCAATCTAATTACTTATAATTTTACATTCGAGTTTAGAGTGAGTTTGGAGCAATTGGTAAGGGAAGTCCAGAATCCTGCGTCAGTATTACGCAGGTGTTATTATGTTGCGACGTGTTTTATGTTCATTTTGGAACCTAATAAAGAGACTAGCTGTTATGTGAGTGTAGTTGTAAATGAGATGAGTACTACGAATATATTTTGCGCGTCAATATGTCCGCAGCCCACATTCATAGCGAGCGGTTTTGTATAAACAGATGTTAGGTGAATCTGTTGCTATTACTGCTAAACTATTATCCAATACTGGTACTTAGCATTGTAGTAAAGCATAACTTTGTCGGAAAAAAAACCCTTTACGTACTATAGTGACTGTATTTAGATTTTTTTGACACAACAGACTTTTTGTTTTCTATACTAATGTTCTGAACGCTGTCGTTAGACTGGAAAGACAATTATATTCGCAACAAACGAGTCAGTTTGTAGACTGGAATAGTAGGCATGTACTCTAAAACGCCGGTTGTTATTTTAGTTATTTTTAATTTAATACAGTCTTTTATAAAACTCTTCCGACGAGTCTCTCAGTTCATGTGAAGATAAAACGTTTCACTCACTTCGTTTCACACGCCCCGTCCATAAAGTTCGTGGCGTGTAATACGCACTACGTGGTTTAAACGACGCGACAAAGATATTTGTTGTGAATATTAAGTTTATTTTTATTGAATTCTAGAGTCCTGCACTGTTTTATTTGCGCTGTCCGGTTTTCGTCGGAGATTGTCGCTTAAATAACCTGTCCCGGAGGAATAAAACTATGAATCTTATGTAATTTTATTAAAATCGGGATCAGTAACTAAGACGTCAAAGGGCAATGTAATAATTAATGTAGTAGACAATGATTATAAGTAGAAAATTGTACATAAAAATGTTTGGTTTTCTGGGTTGGTATCTATTGGACTTCGTCTCGATATGACTAGGTAGCCGATACGACATAATCGTAGTTTGACTAAATCTCGATTGGACTCGATCTCGATTGGACTTGATCGATATTTGACCAGATCTTTGTATGACTATTTATCAGATTGACCACATATTTATATGACGTACAATTGTATCAAAAAGTATTAACTCGATTGGATTATTTGCCTTCATGGTCATCTGATCCCACATAAAAATCGTCCCGCGGGCTGAATGACCCCTTTCGATTTTTTGCGTGGGTGAGTCGTTCCACCTGTCTGGCCAACTGAGCCCGCGGGTTCAGTCGACCACTCTCTACCGCTAAAGGGTTTACTGAGCCCGCGGGTTCAGTCGACCACACTCTTCGGTAGGTTAGGGTTATTTTTTTTTACGTAACTGATACAAAAAAAAATAACCCTAACCTACCGAATAGTAAGAAAATTGTTTTTACGTACTATTCGGTAGGTTAGGGTTATTTTTTTTTTGTAGTAGTCGTCTAAGCCGGCGGGCCGAGTAGACCCTTTAGTTAAAAGTCATCATCATATTGAACACAACTGTACTCCCACAAAACAATACACTGAGTAGTCATAACGCTATCTAGTCATACAAAGATCTGGTCAAATAACGATCAAGTCCAATCGAGATCGAGTCCAATCGAGATTTAGTCAAACTACGATTATGTCGTATCGGCTACCTAGTCATATCGAGACGAAGTCCAATAGATACCAACCCGGTTTTCTCTACAGTAAACTTATTTTTCCGCACTGCATACCGCACGATAAACTTTGATGGACAAGGACAGGCTTATACCGTGGAGTATCTTTAAGGCTTGAACCCCAGATATCTTTGAAAAGTTATTTGGTGGGAATTGGGTGATACAAACTAATAGTAACAGTAGTAGTAACAGTAATCGACAATGGTTATAGCGAAAAACAGAGGTAATGTTATGTTTTTAAGCTATTGCATAGCTTCTATCGCGGGCCTTGAGCGCGGGGACCGAATCCAGAAATTCCGTAATGAAAAAACCTCATGTGAAAAAACCTCACGCTCCCCACTAACGCCATCTAGTGATACAAAAAATAACTATGCAATAGCTTTACCGCGGCAGTCCCCGAGTGCCACTCGTCTTTTTTTTATTTCATAATTATCTGGCATATTCATATTGTTATAACAAACGCCGAGTATAAAGAACGCCGTGCGTACTTCCGAGTTTTCTTCAAGGAATCTCACACACTCCAGTAACCTTCTAACTTCATTACCTAAGTTATCATTGTTTGATTATTAATTTTGAACTTTATATTCTTGTGTTAAGTGAGATATTTCGAGTAAATATTATATAAGGAAGATAACTTAATTTCCAACGTAAAGTTCATTAGTAAGTTGAAACATTGAATTAATTTATTCAAAATCAGAATGTTACACGCTACCACGTTGGCAGTCTTATTTTGAGATAAATAGGGCATGATTTTAGGGTCTTTGCGCTCGACATACGTATACAATTAGGTCGCTTTGAATTCGTAAATCAAGTAGTACAAGACAAATTTAAAGACATAGTAACGGAAGTTAGTTCGATTTGGTCAGTGGTCAACCCTGGTGTTGGAGTTTTTAGATCGCCTCAAGACCTCCGACATGGTCAAACGATCACTTGAAGAATCTTGCTGCCAAATTTCATGTTTCTAGGTGTAGCGGTTGAGGCTGTGCGTTGATTATCAGTCAGTCAGTCAGGACTTTGAATTTTATATGTCGGGGAAACAGCGATATTTATCCCACTATCGAACAACTGTCATCTGTCATAGTGCGTAACACCACAGACTTAACATAGTCTATTCTCATACCACAGACTACACCACGAAGGTAGAACTCACGTCACGGAATAACAACACTACCGATTCCATCAGTCAACTGAATTTACAAACTACTCTTAAACTTCTACAGACTAAAAATAATGTAGTGACGTTATAAACCGCTATCTGGTGTGGCGCCACTGATGCCACGCTCCGACACGGCCATCCTGCTAGCACACGTCCTCGTGTGTTGGCTAACCTGCACAGAAATAACCAACGAGAGTATTTGTTCGCCTCGGCCACTTCTGACCAATCATATTTCTACACACAACTCAAATAAAGAAACTTCGTAACTGTATAGTTTTTTCTTTTAAATTACTCGAATAAAACCATAAAAGAGCCATAAGAAAATATCAACCAGAGCCATGTACCACTGTCGCTTGTAACAACAAATTAACACAATTTAATTAACCACACAAATCTAAACTTCACACTAGTAAGCCCTCTATCGCCACGGCTCTCCGGCCGACCAGCAATCGCAATTGCTCTCACTATGCATATCCATCAAGTGGATCGCCCATGTGCATCACCCTGTGACTGCCGAGTCTACTCCTGGACTCTATGGTTCCTCCAGAACCCGACCTCCGCCAGAGTTGCCTGCTACCGCGTACTCACGGACTACAATGTAGACACCGATTTCTACTGAGCTACGGCTACACGACAACCTCTGGTACGGTCCAACACAATACGGCCGATAGAGTCCTTACTCGAGTTTCCACCAAAACAAGTTTACTCATCCTTATCAGAATCACTATTAACATCAACTTCGACTGGTACATGACCTACTGGCATCTTGCGTAAGAAATCACAAAGTAAATTATGATAACGTTTCTACCAAAACCCTGAGGCCAGTAACAGTGACAGACTCTGGTTCATTATTCACAAACAATTAACAATTTAATCACAATTGATTTGCTACTGAGCCCTTATTCGTGGTCACAACACAAGATTTAGCAAACGCATTTGCCCTTTATGCACTTCCATTTCGGAATGCCGAGTCGTCCCATGACTCTACGGTCTTCGCTACCAGGCAAGACCCGACCACACTACCCAGGGCTACCGCCTACTGCGTACCCACGGACTACTACAAGTAGTAGACACCGATTTCTAACGGGCTACAGCTACGGCACCCTGGTGCGGTCTCAGACTGACCCACCGACATAAAAACCCAGTAACAATCAACAGCTTAATCAACCTCACTGTCTCCATCTTCGTCTGAGTCAGCTGTTACCCGCCCCACAGGCATCTTCCTAACACGATCATGTGTATACTTGTAAGTACGTTTAGAGTTCAAAGCTTTTCAACGTGTAACGATCACCATCGTTCGCTCACTCCTGACCTAAATAACTCTACTTCAACAAAAGACTTTCACATTGCTTATCTCAACATAATACTAGAACATCGTCAGGCACAAGTACCCATTAAAAATCAAATTAATCTCAAATCAAAGTAAAGGTCAAGTGTGTGTGTCTCTATTGTCCGGCTATCCCCGTAGCCCTAATACGCAGTCATCCCTGTGACTGGCTGTGATCATCCCAGTGATCACCCATAACCTGATCATCCCTGTGATCAGTCACTCCCGTGATCATCCCAGTGATCACCCATAACCCTGATCATCCCTGTGATCAGTCACTCCCGTGATCATCCCAGACTCAAGAGGACACGCACAACTATACCACACAGTCAAAAGTGACTACAGTTCATCATCACAAGGCTCAGAATTACTACCAATGGGTACTTGCCCTTCAGGCATTTTCCTATACCAGTCAATGACACTATATTGTGTACTCGTTCTCCTCTAAACCTCGCGGCCACAGTAATTTGCACTCGCTCGGTCAACCTGACTATTAAGAAGCTAGTTCTTCCTTAAATTCTTGATTTCAATCAAAAGTTAATTTCAATTATTATCAATCGGGAATCTTCAATGCTATGTAACACATGAATACTAGGTAGCACGTCATTTTCAACTTTAACTTCAATAGACTATTAATCTCAAATGCACATTACAATATGAGCCATGAGTAAGTAACAGTAAGCTTGTCTAGTCACGTCTAGTCATGGCAACCAGCCGACGAGCAATCACATTGCTCAACAACACACGGTCTCAGCAGACCACTCCACAGTACGGTCAATCCAGACCACGACCATCGCCGAGTTTGAACATTGAACTCAATAAGTCAGATAGTCACATGAAACCCTTACTCATACTCTCATATTTTACAACGGGATAAACATCCAAAATACTTTCAATAAGCTTTCTACTTTATCAAGTGGTACGAAGATTCACTACAAAACTCTCAATGTTAACCGACTCAAATATCACAAAATAGCTCACCGGATATTTCCCAACAAACCAATCATTACCGCAATACATCACCAATTTAACATCCAATGTGAATTTGTCGTGATAGATTCTTGAATAATTTGGAATACCGCAATCCCTCATATTCCTCAGGTTACAGGATTGAGAAGAGAACCACGTTCTACCCCGGACGAGGTTTATCAATACTCACAATAATTACCAGCATTGATCCAACATGAAAATAAGAAAACATATTAGAACATATCACATTACATAACAAGATTACACTTGAATCTTTCGGAAGCTCATATTTACCTTCTTAACTCCACAATAGAGTAGAAAACTAACTAACTATACTCACAAAACATTCCAAGTTTTATAACCAATTGCAAAATAAACATTACGTAAAGCACCATAGTCGTTGGGATGATGATTCAGACATATCTCTGAATACTACGAGCTTCATAATCCAGGGGAAGGTATATGAATTTCAATCCCGTCGTCGTCGTCGCCGTCGTCGTCGATAATATGCACTAACGAGCTCAGCTTGCAGCTCTCAATATTCTTTCATCTTATCATAAACCTAGCTCCGTGGTTGAAATGGTTTATGCTCGTCCACCCGTGGGAATATAGCATCCTTATCATTCTCTGTTGGAAACTTAGTGGGCAATAGCGATCCTTATCCTTCTCTGTTGGACGCTCGGTGGGCAATAGCGATCTTTATCATTCTCTACTGAACGCTCGGTGGGCAATAGCGATCCTTATCCCACTTCTGATGTCGGGGAAACAGCGATATTTATCCCACTATCGAACAACTGTCATCTGTCATAGTGCGTAACACCACAGACTTAACATAGTCTATTCTCATACCACAGACTACACCACGAAGGTAGAACTCACGTCACGGAATAACAACACTACCGATTCCATCAGTCAACTGAATTTACAAACTACTCTTAAACTTCTACAGACTAAAAATAATGTAGTGACGTTATAAACCGCTATCTGGTGTGGCGCCACTGATGCCACGCTCCGACATATATATATAGATAAACAAATGACGGTCGTTTTTAAATAGTGTTCTATTTTGTTTTAATAAAATAAAATATTGAACGATAGCTTTTGTTTCTTGAACATTTATCATGTCACGAGTCTGATCCGTGCATCATAAATTGTTTTATCTACACTAATGTTGTAACATTCTACTTATGTTTCCAATACTTGACTTATAATTACTACTGTTATAGCGCAGACAACTAAAACACTCAATTTAAGCAATTGCACATGATGTTATAATATCCACATCGATATCGTAAAATCTCATTATAACATCGCGCCCTGCGCGGCGCGCGCTCTGCGGCCCTGCGCGCGCAGCTGCGCTCTCATTGGTTAGGTTTTAATGGCGGCAAGTTCACTGTGACAATACACGTACGCGTGAATTTAATGTTTCGCAATGTGTTTTGTTTTTAAAATTTTGTTTGATTAATTGCATTAGTGAAGATAAAGTAGTGTATGCAACTGCATATAACACGGGTATTAAAACACTCGTTACTATTATGAAACTCGCTGCGCTCGTTTCATAAACTCACACTCGTGTTTTAATACCCTTCTTTATATGACAGTTGCATAAACTACTATTGTTCTTTCATTTGTTTTGTAAATTGTACTCGTATATATATTTAATTTATGACGTGGAAATAAATACTTAGTTTAAATGGATATAATATTAAAGTTCTATATAGATTTAAGAGTACATATGCAAGTTCCTTGGAAATACGTCAGTATACTCATAGTAATAAAGCATGACGTAATATTAAATGTCACGTATCTTAACGAATGTGATCTCGCGTGCCTGTTAATTACGAGTTCAGTGTAATTAGATGACATGTAGACTGTTATCAGGTTATATATTAAGTAAAGGTACGAAGGAAATGTTTGAAAATTTTACGGTGTAGGATCCAGGTTTAAAATAGTATTTGCAATTGACTGCGGTTCCTGTAACGGAGCCTAAGCGTGAGATAAAAATCGGTTCTAATATAATAAAGCTGAAGAGTTTTTTTTGTTTGTTTTGAACGCGCTAATCTCAGAAACTATATACCAATCAGATTTGCATAATTCTTTTTGCAATAGATAGCCACATTCAAAGGAAAGGTTATAGGCTATTTTTTATCCCGAAATTCCCACGGAAACGGTCACAACACGAGTAAAACTACAGGGCACTGATAGTTTATAATATAACTGTATTAAAATACACTGCCAAGAAAATGTATCTAAACGAGATGTGGAAAACCGGACATTATCACTACATAGTATAAAACAAAGTCGCTTTGCGCTGTCTGTCTGTCAGTCCCTATATACTCGTAATATGCTTACATCTTTAAAACTACGCAACGGATTTTGACGCGGTTTTTATTAATATATAGAGTGATTCAAGAGGAAGGTTTATATGTATAAAAATTCCCATGGAAACGGGCACAACGCGAGTAAAACCGCGGGGCGCTGCTAGTCTATCTATAATATAAAAATGAATCGCAAAATGTGTTGGTAAGCGCATAACTTCAAAACGACTGCACCAAATTGGATGATTCTTTTTTTAATGTGTTCCTTATTGTCAGGACAAGGTTTTTATATAAGAAAAATAAGGAATAAAAATCTCAAAATTCCCACAGGAATAGACGCGCTGCGGGTAAAACCGCGGGGCGCTGCTAGTTTATTATAAAACAAACTTATAAGGAAAAAGCTTAGACATAAGTTTCCTTGTTCTTTGACATTGTTTTTATATAACATTCAAAACAAGAACTCACGGCAAATAAAAATAACTTTGAGTCAAAATTGTAACGATATTTGTAAATCAATCATGTTTCGTGGAAATCTTCAGATGTTCAGCGTATATTAACTGATGGTCGAATGAAAACTGTTTATTATATTTTATTTTTATCGATTCCTGGTGTGAATGGGTCGCAAGCGTCGATACAGAGGGAATACCGAAGTTATTTAGGTAAGGTAATGTAGAGTAGAATCTAGTAATTCCAGAATATCAATCTAGAACTTTGTCTAATTGCATATTCTTACTTATTAATAATACATAACAGCCTCCGTTTGTGGTTTGAGGGCTCGGCTCACAATCAGAATGTTCCAGGTGCGATTCCCGGTGGGGACAATTGCTCACAAGAATCTCTTTGTGAGACTGCCCTCAGTTTGTTTAAGGCATTGCTTCGGAGGGCACGTTAAGCCGTCGGTCCTGGTTACTTTCTACGGATAGTAGTCGTTACATGAGCCATGTCAGGTTACATGTTACATGATTGGTCAGGTGGACCATCCACTCGACGAAGAAGAAGAAGACTAATTGTCCCACGCGGTGATTCCACCCATCCAAATCTGCTTGGATTATTCATATTCTACCAATTAATCCAACATTCACTGAACAACAATCCCCATCTTGTACGCCAAACGAGCACACTGACACTGGCGAAATTGCGACGTAATGTCAGCTATCAAACAAAAATTTAATTTCATTGAAGTTAAGCCCCTATTTGCAAGTAACAATCATTTGCATTTAATTTGTTTGTGTCAAAATGCAAATTGTATGTGCAACGACCGCGTGACAATCACCCTTCTCAATTTATCATATACTAGCAGCGCCCCCGCGGTTTTACCCGCGTTGTGTCCATTCCTGTGGGAATTTCGGAATGAAAAATAGCCTATGTTACTCGTGGATAATGTAGCTTTCGAATGGTGAAAGAATTTTTAAAAACGGTCCATTAGTTTTTGAGCCTATTCATTACAACCAAACAAACAAAGTTTTCCTCTTTATAATTATTAGTGTAGATTTAAAATTAATCTTTACGAAAAATTACGTCAGTTAGTTAAGTGTCGTATTAATGGACGTTTCTGAGTGTGACAGTAAGATATGCTTATTTAAACAAATGTAAGATTCCTATTATTCAGCCTTAATAGGCCGATTACGTCTAAGAATATAAAAACTCACGTTTTATTTTTAAGAAAACACGCAACATGTTGCGTCTTAAATCACAGAGGGAAACATTTATTTATGTAAAATGTGTTTATTATATTTATAGTACCAACAATAAACATAATTCACTTTTAGATTATTTGTCAGGTCATAAATCACATTGTATCATCGGTTTATATTGGAAACATAGTTATACTAGTTGTGTTTAGCGGATTCACACGTGTTGTGCCGCTCTTGTAATGTCAAATCATTCGCAATTACGCTTTCTTTAGCGTTTTTTCTTCTTCTCTACTACTCTTCTTCTTTTTCATCAAATGGATGGTCAACCTGACCAATCCTGGTGTCAGAGTTATTGAGCCGCCAAAGGCCTCTGACATGGCTGTTGTAACGACTACTATCCGTACAAAGTAACCGGGACCGACGGCTTAACGTATACTATACATAGTACATAGAACTGTTTTAGTTATATTTCTACGAGTTTTTAAAGCGTTTTAATAATTAGCTTTTGTTAAATGTTGAAGAAGTCTAACAAACTTATAATTGGCCTATGTACGTCGAAGTCCTATCTCTAACAATACAATTTGTGAAATAAAGACAAACAATTACACTTTTGCTTTTATGTTTATAGTACTAGCAGCACCCCGCGGTTTCACTCGCGTTGTACCCGTTCCCGCAGGAATTTCGCAATAAAAAGTAGCCTATGTTTCAGGCTCTGGACTAACTGTGTACCATTCAAATCGGTTCAGTAGTTTTGGTGTGACAGACAGACATAGTTACTTTCGCATTTATAATATTAGTTAGGATTGGACACATAGTAGTAATATTTTACGAGAGATCGTTCCGTCGCGTTGATTCGAAACAGAGGTAATCGTTGTAACATACATTGTAGTTAACGCGTTCAGTATGGTCCACTTCATTTGATTGAGCTGTTGTACAGGTGTTTGGGATGGGAATTGGACTATTGGCACTGTGGCAGTGAGAGCGCTTACTGTGTCGAGGGTTGCGGGTTCGATTCCCGCCCGGAGTCAACAATATTACAGTTATTGGTGACGAAGTTTGGGGATCGATTATATATTCTTATAAAGTATATGTGTACAGGGATTATGTAGTAGAATCAGTGAGATAGATTCCATAATACAGCTTAGAGCTTACTTCGGGTCTAATTCACCGGGTGTGAATTTGTCGGGGAAAATTATTTTTATATTATATTAATTACGGTTTGTTTTTGGTGCATATACCTACTCGTAGTGTATTATAACTATGAAACTCCTCCTCTACTTTAGTTACTATTTAATTAACTATTGAAAGGCTGGTTGTGATTGGACATTTTACTATTTTCGTAACCTGATATTAAATTATTATTACGTATCTGATCTTATTTAAGATATGTCATTTTTACAGGACATGCAAATAAAAAAATGACTGCGATTAAATTAATATTTGAAAATGAAAATATGGCAACATTGATCCCAATTAAATCCATGTCCTTTTCACAGGACAGGCAAGCTGCACTACCCCACAAATGTGTGCGGACCTCTCTTCGAGGAGGAGCTGGAGTTCTGGGGCCTGGACTCCAACCAGGTGGAGCCCTGCTGCTGGTCTACATACAGCATACACAGAGACACACAGGTTAGTAGAGTAGGTTAGTCAAAGACTAGTTTTTGTCTCGTATCATCTGTGTTTTGTCTCTTTTCTTCATAAAGAAATACAAAGAGATGGAGGGAGAGGGATTTGTCTTTCTCTAAAGACTTCTTTTCCTCTTCTTAACACTTTTGTCTTGTCTTAACTTTGTTAGCCAATAGTTAAGGCTTGATATTATACGGAGTGTTGATTGGCATTGGAATTCGAATTCAGAACATTCTACCAATCGAATAACAATATTTTTTATCATAAAAGGTATTTCTTATCGTCATGGTCATATGATAACTTGATATCTTATTTTCCAAAAAGTCACATAAAATGGCGACACTTCCAAAACTGCTTTCCTACATTGCTAGAACTGGGTATTGCACTAACCATCAATCTAGACTCCACAAACGCAAACAAGAATATAAATAACAGTCTCAATCGAAATAGATCGCAATTCTTTCCTGCAAAAGCAATACCAGACAGAATATACTTATGACGTGATATACTAGCATTTCATTTGAACTGCAACTACAAACGTAGGTGCTATTTATTTGAAATAAACTGAAGAGGAAGTAATATTTGAGAAACATCCAACTACTGGCGATGTCGACTCATCGCCCGGTTGTAATGTGGGGCCATGAAGTTATAATAAATAAAAATAATAAATCTACCCGGACAAATTCACACACGGTTAATTAGACTTCTACTACTACTTATACATACACAAATACTTTATAAGAATATATAATTGACATCCAGACGTCGTCGCCAACAACTATGTCTGCACATATTGTTGACTCCGTTGAATCGAACCCGCAACCCCCGACACAGTAAGCGCTCTCACTGCTACTGTGCCAACGGGCTTGTCAAAATGAAGTGGGATCAATTCAAATGATGCTATATGAAGAACCAAATCAAAGATACTAATATGTTAAGGCCTACATGGGCTACAACAGCTTACATACACATAATACAAAAGTAATTGAGGATTAAATAGCTGTGATGCCCTTTTAAAACTGAAACTATGTTCACGGATACACTTCGCTTTTGTTTTACATTTTTATCTGACGTTTCGGCCCCTTTACAGTAACCGTGGTCACAGAAGACTGATTATGCGTCTATACAAATGCTGTGATGATAACTTAAATTAAGCATAATCAAACAATTAAAGTTGGTACTTATGACAGCAATCATTCACTACATCATGCTATAAGTTAGTTTCAGATTTTACCGCATTGAATGATTGGGCGCTAGTTCGCTCCAATTGGGTATTTGAATGTTTTTTTTTATTCTTCCTATTAACTTATCTTGTTATCACGTGTAAGAAACTAAAATCCGTTTTTTTATATCGTTATTATTTCGAGAGTTACAAGCGGTCAAAGTTGCTGATTAGACAGAGACAGCACACTACTAGTGTGACGTCACAATGTTAGGGCGCCATAGACGTCGCATACAAAAAATCGTTTTGCAAGAAAGGGACAGCATCGGACAGGAGAGAATATTTCAGAGTTTATAATTTCTTTATTTATTAAACGATTTTGATTCTGATTTCAGTTTTGATCATAATTTTAGTTATTTTACTAATTTCATCTCTCAAATTGTACACTTTTAATAACATTCAAATACCCAATTTTCCGCTCAACTTGTAGCTCCAATGATCTCATCGCCGAAACGGGCAACTATCATCATAAAACCACACACAAACGCGGAGAGTTTCGCTCATATCAATTTGAGCGAGCGATCGCTTTTTATTTCGCTATACATTCCGTTATACAGTGTTTATTGTTCGTTTAATTGTTTTCTTAATCAATTTGGGTTATTAATGGTTTATGAGTAGTATAAATATGTGGGTGATTGAGAGTTGGTGTAGGTGCTAAGAATACTGAAAGTATAAGGGGTATAACACGATCGAATTCGAAATTGGAATTAAAATTGGCAAGTCTAACTAGCGCGATCAGATTAAAATTAGTCGGATTATAAAAGTGTCAAATAAAGTATATTTTGAATTTTGAATTTGTTATTCAGGAACAAAAAACCATATCATTACTTTAAAATGAAAAAATACCTTACTTATAGTAACTACCTAGCGGTCGTAGCATAGCTTGACTAAGCGATGTTAGCTCACTGCGATTGTTAAGCAACGTGCAGCTCGACCCCTACTTGGATGGGTGACCGATAGTGGCATTTCTATCTGAGCGCTACCGTGCTTCGGAGGGCATATTAAATTGTTAGTTCTGGTTGTTTCTATCGATAGACCATGTCGGAGGCCTTTAGGCGGTCTAAAAATTCCGACACTAGGGTTGTCCACTATCCTACTTGAACCTACTTACTTTATCTATTACTAGCAGCGCCCCGCGGTTTTACCCGCGTTGTGCCCGTTCCCGTGGGAATTTCGGGATAAAATGTAGCCTATAGCCTTCCTCGATAAATAGACTATCTAACAGTGAAAGAATTATTCAAATCGGTTCAGTAGTTTCTGAGATTAGCGCGTTTAAACAAACCAACAAACAAAACAAACTCTTCAGATTTATAATATTAGTATAGATCTCTTGTGTTACAGTGTTGCCTTTGTCAAGTTTCTTCTAATTTTAGTCAAAACATAATAACCTGCCGTCTTTACCGAATCAATTTACATACAAATAGCTTGATTTATGATTTTAGCTTTTGATGAATAAGCGATTGCGTTCATTATTGTGCTAATTCGCAATCTAGTGACGTAAAGTGCAATACGCTTGCCACTTTAAAAAATAAATAATATAAGAAATATGAAATCATATACCATTTAAATAAAATAAAACAACACATGAAAATATTCAAAATAATGAATACCCAGTTCAAGTCAGTTAAACCTTTAATTTGCCTTTCCCGTGTAAGCTCAAATTAGTGGCACAAATTAATGCAACGGGTATTGGATGGCATGAACCGTTGTTCAAATAAAGAGAGGGCGGGTTTCAGGGTTCAGTATCGAATTTTAAAAAGGGAATATAATTATGGGTGTTATTTGATGACGTACGTAACCTTGAAAAAGTATGGGTGGTTTTAAACGGTTGCTTATCGTAACATACATTCGTAATAAGTTCAAGAATTTTACGATAGTATTAAATACGTAGCGTTATTTCAAGCAATTTATGCATGGATGAGAGTACTTCTCTATTTCGTGCTTACATGGCACTCTGTTAAAGTTATTCGGGCTGCCAGTAGAAGCCATGATTTTTAATTTACTTACGTCTGACATTTTATGTTAACTTTTACTGGTGCGTAAGCGTAAATTGAAGCAACCAGACCTAAATAATATATAAAAATAAAAATAATAAAAAAAAATGAAAAAAAAATGTATTTATTGGAACAAAAACAAAATGGGATACAAAAAGCAATAAAGTAACGATGATATCCGCAGTAGTTTAACTGTGTCGCGGATATCAACGCCCACCTCCTATGTAAAGGTTGAGAGTACAAATTAATCCATATTAACAGTTACAAAGGAATTATATACAATCAAAAGTTATGTAATATTATAAATTTGAGTTAGACATTGCTGTCTTCTTTTGCGGTCGCTACAAAAACGGGCCTTTACTATGATTTCTTAGTCGGTGAATAACCTTGTGTGTAAGCGACGTGTTGTTGACTAAAGTGAATTGAAATAAGTTTGGTAACAGATATAGGAGAACGCAGAACACAAAAGTATAATCAGATATATAAAAATTCATGTATTTTTTTCTGAATGGAACCCAAAAAGAGCAAACAGCAAATAAACGCTTACCTAGGCAATATTGTTAGCAGGTCGGCAAACAAATCGGTCATGTAATAAGCTGAAAAAACGAAGGATTATCAACCTTATAAATATGAGAATAAAGTTTAAGCTACAAGGACTGATTCGTGCTCTATATGCAAATTGTAATGAAATGACTGCAGTGTGATATAAGTTACTGAGTTTGACGCATCTATCTCTCTTTTGGAGAAATTTTAGTAACGTGAATGCTTTTTTTAATAAAATTATATTGGATCATGAAGATGTCAGATCTCAGATCAAATTTATTCAAATAAATGGTAACAAGAAGTTTGTAGTAGTTCTTTACGATCGCATATATAAAAGTACATAGAAAAAAAAAGACGTGTGGCACTCGGGGACTGCCGCGGTAAAGCTATTGCATAGTTATTTTTTGTATCACTAGATGGCGTTAGTGGGGAGCGTGAGGTTTTTTCGTTACGGAATTTCTGGATTTGGTCCCCACGCTCAAGGCCCGCGATAGAAGCTATGCAATAGCTTAAAAATATAATTATGTACTGTTATACAGTCGTTACAAGGACAGTTATTTATAACGTAATTCTTCATAAATTATACGAGTATGTAATATAAAAATAAATGACTCATACATTTTTCATTTGGGAATTATTTTACATATTTAAGTAATTTTTGCAAAAAAATGTTGTTTACCTTAATTAAAATAATGTAAGTTTGAGTAGGTTAGTCCAAATTCTTTTTCTTTTCTTTTGGACTAGACATAATAAGATTAGATATAATCGTATTTTACGTACAAATATAATGGTTTTATTTCACGGGCACCCATGAACTATACTTGTGCGTTTGCGTGCGTCACTATCAGTACCATCCACAAGATCATTGTTTATATTACCAACTAGCAGCGCCCCGCGGTTTTACCCGCGCAGTACCCGTGTAGGAATTTCGGGATGAAAAATAGCCTATAACCTTCCCGTTGAATGTGGCTATCTATTACAAAAAGAATTATTCAAATCGGTTCAGTAGTTTCTGAGATTAGCGCGTTTAAACAAACAAACAAACAAACAAACAAACAAACAAAACAAACTCTTCAGCTTTATAATATTAGTATAGATACTATTACCATACCTCTTTCCGAAAAACTATCGAATGACTTTTTTTCTTTTACTCAAACCTACCATGCTGGTGTTACTTCAAAGACAACATTGACAAGTTTTTGACGTGAACCATGACACACACTAAGACAAATGATTCTGTACAATTACTACACAAGTATGACTCAAGGGCACTTGTGAGATTCAACTATACCTACATTTAGTACATTTTATCAGCGCATTTAATTCGACCTCCAGACAATTTTCTAATCAAGTTATTTGTTACTCTGCATTATATTACTAACAATAGGCTGTCGCTAACGCACTTACTAAAATAACATTACTCTTATTGTTTGTTCAGTCAATAGAGTTTTGTTCGGTAAATTAATTTTGTATTTGGATCGACTTGGTGAAGTGTTTATAGTGTACGACTGCTGAGGTCACGGGTTCGAATCCTTGGTTGATATCAAAAAGTGACATTGGAAAACTGAGAGTTGGTAGTGGCAAAATGTATTTTTATAAAATGTATCCCATGTGTTATTCTGTTATATAACCTATATTACAGTAAAGATTTATCCAAATCCGTCCAGTAGTTTTTTCTTGAAAGAGCATCAAACATAAATCCATACATATGCATCCTCACAAACTTTCACAAAAGTAGGATTTTAAGTAAAATAGTTTTTTATGCTTACTTTTTTTTCAATTAACATAGTTGATGGAACTTCTCCTTTTAAATTAGATCATGCTACATATATGGTAAGTAAGTAAGCAATTAGTAGCATGTAATGCCCACTGCACACACCTCTCATCTCGGAAGATATCAGTAAAGGGAGGAGTACTCAGGCGTAATCACCACACGTGCGTAATGCGGGTGATCTCAAACTCGAACCATAAATTCGAGTAATCCATCTTTGAAAGTAAATAAGAAACTGCTTTCACTCGACTAGAGAAAAAATCATCATCATTTTCGTATTTATAAAACATTTCTTACATCAAAAATTCAACAGCCGTTCTTAGTTCATCCCCTGTGATGATAAAGTATCTCCCATATTTTTTCTGCCCACGTCCCCTCTGTATTAAATCGTAAACCGACCACTTAGGGTTAATCTCAGCTCTTAGTCTGATTAATTAGGTAAGTCCACATTAATCTTTCATGATCGAGCGGGCAAGAAAGGTATCTACGAGAAGATAAATCAGTTTCGAAAAGGGCTAACGTAAGGTATAGTAAGGTAAAAAAAGTAGATAGATGTTTAAAAATCTATAACTGCTTGATTTAGATTTTTTGTTAAAATAAAGAAATGTTTCCCTGGAATTTAATTCTTTCTCTCTTCTCAAAATTTAGTTCTCGTAACTTTATTCCGTTACTTAATTTATTAAATTAACGTTATTAAATTAACACTAACAATACCACCCTGTATAAATTTAAAAACCATGTATGTACTTACCATATCATTTGTATTTACTATATTTCATATAGGTATATAGTGATTTTTGCTCTAAAAACTAATATTTGGTGTCCATTTTAGTAAAGTCTTTGAGTATGGAAACTTCCGGTTAATTTTAACGGGAAAGCTCTTTATTTATTACAGGTGTTTTACTCAAACTAAGCTTTTAAACTTAAAAACACCAAACAAAAGCTCGAGAGCGTTCTGAAAGCTTCCTGACTTAAGAGAAATTAGCTTTCTGTTTATTTGTCTACGCTGAGCTAAAGCTTGAAAGTTTGCCAAGTTCATATAGCTTTTAATGTATAGCTTAAATAGGAAATTAAGCTATTCCTTACGTTACATCAATTCCATAGCTACATATAAACGGAACATCCAGAATAGCACTGACAAGGAACGGTATTTTTTTGCTTTGAAAGCACTAAATTGTCGTTTTCATTTGTTTCAAATGTTAGATCATGCCGAAGGCCTTTAGGTGGTCTAAAATTCCGACACCTAGGTTGGCCACAAACCTAATTCAATGTAAATTTAAATTAGATGGTATCTCTATTTAACGTACGAATTTAACTTTGCGTTTGTTAGCCGTTCCAGATTCATAAAAAAATCGTCGCAAAAAATTTAACAAGTTGTTCTGACTAGGCTAGCACGTTACGTAAATGATTCCACAAAGCCAAAAAAACTAGATTTTAGATTATACACGCATCTAATATAACTGCTAGAATTCCAGCAAATATTAACCCTTTCCCGATACTCCTCTTTGATCGTATATTTTCGTCTGAAATACTCGTTCGAATTTGATACCACTTACACTTTGATCTGTTTGATTGATAGATAAACGCAATACGAAATCGCGCCTGTCAGCTGTTTTGTGATGTAAATAATGTTAGTGGATCTGACGTAAGACTTCGATTCAGTGCTCGAATGATATTAAATTTTTATGAGCTGGGTCTGTGTGACCCTGTGATCATTTAGAGGTTATATTGATAAACACCTACGATACACATTCGTCGGTATTTGTTTTAGTGAAGGAGTGTTTTCGGTAGCGACCACACCAGCAGATAGGAACTACAGGCCCCAAGCAGCATTGTCGCAGCGCTTGACACTTTATACAGATTCATAGAAACCAATAGTGCTTGGGGTAGGCAGTTGCTGCTTGCTGCTTCGGACGTCGAAAACAGATTATAAGTCGTTTTATTTGAACGTGTTTACAAGCTCTATAGAACGTGTGACGCTCGCATTCTATTTTCAAACTATTTTAGAACTTCCCCATAACCTTGCTCTTGAATAAAGCTATCCAAGACTAGCAGCGCCCCGCGGTTTTACTCGCGTTGTGTCCATTCCTGTGGGAATTTCGGGATGAAAAATAGCCTATGTTACTCGTGGATAATGTAGCTTTCGAATGGTGAAAGAATTTTTAAAAACGGTCCAGTAGTTTTTCGAGCCTATTCATTACAACCAAACAAAGTTTTCCTCTTTATAATATTAGTGTAGACAAATAAGCAAAATTGCTACATGTTCATGCGTGATACGATGACCAAGGGAAATAGAGATTCAGTTATATATATGTTACGGCTAATACCCGAAGTGCGGCTACACCTAGTTCTAACCGGCTAAAACTAGGTGTAGCCGCACTTCGGGTATTAGCCGTATGTCATTTTAATGAAAAGAGAGAGTTTAGACATGAAAAAAAAATAACCCTAACCTACCGAATTACTTACTATTCGGTAGGTTAGGGTTATTTTTTTTTTCATGTTTAAACTCTCTCTTTTCATTAAAATGACATATATATATATATGCACCTAGTTCTAACCGGCTAAAACTAGGTGTAGCCGCACTTCGGGTATTAGCCGTAACATATATACAAAAATTGACATCGTTTTATATAGATTTTCCGAATACCGGCCTATAAACTCGCTCAATCGAATCGACGCGACGAATAATGAACAATTGTTCAAAAGCAATATTATTCCCCGTCTCTAATCCTCTTTACAAGCACCGAATCTCCTAGAATTGTTTCAGCATGATGAAAAATAAGACCCCACGTAATCTGGCATTTGGTGTAACAATAAAAACGGATGCAATCGTAAAAAAAAACCGTTTAGCTTTAGAGAAACAACAAATAATTGTAACGACCCGTTTCGATCGAGTATTTAGGGTTCTGTTGTGTTAGGAAACTCTGTAGACTGTAATTAGTAAGCATTTTTGGAGTGTCAATTAGGGAACCATTGTACTGTATTTTAGCTGTCTGAAGAAAATACTAAAAGCTACTAGACCTTTCAGTTTTGCTGAGACATTGAGGAATGTTTTTAAAATAGATAAACAGAAAGCTAGGTTATTTTCTTAAGCAGTGGAATTTCACGGTGGCGACCCTGGTTTCAAACCTGGAATTTCAGTGTTGACAGACGAGTACATATACCATAAGACAACCGAGGCGTTACTTAACAAAAAACTTAAAATTACAATAAACAATTTTACTATTAATTGAAACGTACGTTGATGTCATTATTATTTATTTAAACGGGAACTTACGTACGACGGAGACTACTGTCGAGAGTGTGAGTGCGGGGAGAGACGCTGTCGCGAGCGCTTCACCCACCTCCTGATGATGGTCACCGTATGTGACCGAAACGTGTCGAGGAACTCTCGACAGTAGTCTTCGTCGTACGTAAGTTCCCGTTTTAATAAATAATTACAATAAACAATTTCAATCAAATCAATATTCTACGGAACCAGCCTTCCAATACTAAATAAAATTTAACAAAATGGCCGCCGTTGTTATTGCTAGTTGTGACCACATGTAATGTTTGTTTGGACATTATCCCGTTTTAGTGTCCCATGTCAATGGGGTGTTGATAACGGGCGTTATGACGTAATGCTTGTGTTTTGGAAATTGCGGTGTTATTGCAGTCTGTTGATTGGTAAATTGTGAAAATTGTGTGTGCTATTTTTAACCGATACTTGCGTTGAATTGCGGGACAAAAACCGAAAGAATTGGAGTATAAAAAGTTACATTATATGTAATTTAATCCGACTGTAGCGAAGCCCAAAAGGATTGTATGTATTTGACTTGATTGTATGTATGTGTGTCTGTTTCTATGTTCCGTCGTAACTTCTAAACGGATAAACCGATTTTGATAATTTATATGTCGTTAGTTTCGTCATAATGGCGTCTTATATGGCGTTATGCAAACGATATGGGACGTGGGCAAAAGCTACATATAAAATGTTTCACTACGTGGATGTTATAGTTAAAATGAGTGGGAATGAGCTGACTAGGTAGTAAGGTAATTTAGCCTTAACATTGCTCAGGACTAGCCCCCATTGTTGTTGTTTTGTACCCGTTTCCGCAAGAATTTCGAAATAAAATGTATCCCATGTGTTATTGTGATGTATAACCTTTATTACTGTAAAGTTTAATCCAAACCCGTTCAATAGGTTTTGCGTGAAAGAGTAACAAAAATACATCCATCCTCTCAAACTTTCGCATCACTACATAGTATAATTAAAACAAAGTCGCGTCTGTTTGTCTGTTTGCTTAAATCTTTAAAATTACGCAACGGATTTTGATGCGGTTTTTTGTAATAGGTAGAGTGATTCAAGAGGTGGGTTTTTATGTAAAACAATTCCCGAAATTCCCACGGGAACGGGCACAACGCGGGTAAAACCGCGGGGCGCTGCTAGTTTCTAATATTAGTAGGACATAAATAGATAATGTAATGACTTCGTTGAACATACAATATAAGACAAGTAACCTCTACGCCATCGCTCGTTTCCAGCCCGCCTCACCGCGTTAACCAGACATCTCTGTTTATTAATCATTCGATTAAGCAACCACTGATCTAGATACAGCTATCAAATGGTTTTAGAATATGCGCGTATTAGTCAAAGTAAAGCTGTACAGAGGGAAACATACTAGTATATACTAAGCGTAGTCACCCCAAGAAATGTTTTAATATGTGGAGTTTAAATAGAATTAAAAAATCAGTAGATACGCCTCTTTAGACAGTAAGCTGTTGGTTCCGGTCATGGTCTATAGATTGAAATAACTGAGACCAACAATTTAACTGTCTAATGACGCGTATGTACTGATTTAAAAAATAAATAATTTAACAGTCCAAAGAGGTGTACGTTTAGTAGTAGTAGCAGCCATTAATGTCCCACAGCTGGGTAAAGACCTCTCATCCCACTGAAGATATCAGTACAGTGAGGAGGATTAGGCGTAATGACCACTCTTGTCATGTATACTGAAAAAAATATGGCCTTTAGGCGGCTTAAAAACTCCGATACTAGGGTTGACCATTGATCTACGTGAATAAACATTTTTTGAACGTTGGTATTTGGTAGTGTTACAAAGATTCCCTACTGGTTGCTTAACTTTAAGCGAACACTACTCATTTTTAATTAAAACTACGTTTATAGATATACACTGTCTTCTGTGACCACGGTTCCTGTAAAGGGACCGAAACGTAAAATAAAAGCGAAGTGTCTCCGTAAACGTAGTTTCAATTCAAAAAGATTCCCTGCTTCATTTATTAAAGGAGTTTCTTCAAATCATAAATGTTCTCATTTGCAGAGCATCAACATAGAATTCATATATTTTTTTTAGATTTCTTGCAATCACGCCTTTCTCAACCACGGTATGAAATGACTTTAAAACTTCAACTTCTGTTTGAAAAAGACTTGGAAATTGTTTCACAAATCGTTTGTTCGCCGGATATTAGCTACCGAATCAATCTTGTTCAGGCAGGGGTTGGAAACTTCAAATACCAATTTTATTGGTTATATGACTGGTTAGTCCGTGACTTTATCGGTTTGAATGGAATTGCATCTCGGAATATCACAAATGTGTATCTTCGGAATATCAAAAATCATGTCAACGAGCTAATTATATTGAGTTTGAAAAATACATAGAGGTTAGCAGCAAAGGTTAACCCACATCTGTGTCGGCAAATAAATAAGTGTAAAAGGGACACATATACGCTCTATGTATTAAAAGTCAATGGGTCACGATATATGTCATTTCATTTGACAAGACTCTTCTATGACATTCCCGTGATTAAATTTGCATAACAGACACACATTCATTAGGGTGCATTTCCACTCAAGCAAAACGGAGCTGTGCTGAGCTCAATCGACTAATTACAAAGTTGAAAAACAACACAATGAGATTGTCAAATCTTATCTTAACGTATTGTGATTACTCGATTGACAGTTCCGCTTTGCTTCAATAGGAACGCACCCTAAATGTCAAAAGGTCATGATTACTTTGACACCAGTATCGTAAAGTCATGACATTCCTATGAAAACCTCTATACATTTTGACAGTTGACATTGATAACAAAATTGAATGCGAATCGATTGTCACTTGTTTACGGGTCTGTTCTTTTTTTAAACTGTGACTTTCAAAAGCCTTATAAAAATCTTTTCACACCATTTTATAAAGCAGTGTTTATTCGTAACAATAACTTTCTTCTATGAGAGGTGCGTTTAATAAACGCCTTTTGAAGCTAACTTAAGAGACACTTATTACTTATTTCAGACGCGACGTGTATATTGAAAGGGCTCGCTTCAGAACAACCCTTTCAATTTAAGTGAATTCACTTACTTTATTTGGGAATATTTTGAGAGTAAAAGCGAGAACACACGGTCTTTTTATGAGAGACGATACAGTACCTTACGTTAGGGCGTGAAGTATTTTTTTTAAAAAGAACAGCATTTCTCTTAGAGCCTAAGATCTAAAGCTAGTGTTATTTTAGTACTAGTTGCGCCTCGAGATTTCACCCGCGTTGTATCCGTTCCCGCGGGAATTTCGAGATAAAATGTATCCCATGTGTTATTCTGATGTATAACCTACATTACAGTAGTTTTTGCGTGAAAGAGAAATAAACATCCATCCTCACAAACTTTCGCATTTATAATATTAGTAGGATAGATAATTAAATAAAACATAAACTAGGTACAGTCGGCCAAGAAAGTGGTCTACCACTTTTGACAAAAGTTTCTGCGAGATGTAACGATCGCTAAGGTTGACTTTTCTATGCACAATTATGTTATGACGTTTTGTCTGTTATCTGAGATGCCTGACATTTGACATCATTGGGTGACTTAGTTGGACCTCTATTATTAAATGAAAATTGACCTTGTTGTTTCATGACGTTCAAATGAATCTCAACCACATTTTTGTCTGACTGTACTTCAGTTGTTGACAATACATGTACTGTACATTGGGTCCCATGGATTTACCCAAACTCAGAAACTAGGAATCGTCTTCAAAGTCGCTCATTGCCGTTGATTTATAAACTTTATGTTAGTTTGTGTTGGTAAACAATGTTATGTTGTTATGAACCGTCGAATTCATGCCAACTCACAGCTTTAACACGTAAGCTCTTTGTCAATGAGACGCTATAGGTCTTTAAGGTCAGTTATTGCTCTTAAGGCCGGTTGTTTTGTCAGTAACAGCGGCAATAACTGCACGCGGCAGGTAGCAGTGCTTTTGCAGTCGGACGCAAGCTATCTTAGATACTAAAGTGGTGCTTGCGGTCGGCAGTTGCGGTGTGCTACTGCGGTCTCTCCTGAAACATATTTTTATTATACGGAACTTTATAAAAATATTCACAATTTGAAGAAACCAAATACGGCTCAGTTAGAAACTGTAGCCCAAAGTTTGTTTGTTCATTATTGTTTTGAAGGAAATTCTTGTTTGTACTTCGGAACTAAGTTGTGTTTGTGTTATTTTGATTCCGAATTAGACATTAGCATAATTCTCCGATGGAAATATGTATTGTCAATTAAAACTGAGGGTGCTGCGGTACAGCAAAGGCAGGCAGCGTATACCAATTCAAGGAACAAACAGAATGTATTCGTCGCCTAGCGATTTTTTGAAAAGCTTTGCTGCGGATTTATAGTAATAGTGGTTGGTAACACAATTTTTAAATTGGGTTGTATTTTCCAAATATACTTCATACTAATATTAGTAAGTCGGAATATAGAACTCAATAAGCGTCTTTGTTTTAAATTAAACAGATATAAGTACATAGAAACTTGTATGAAGTATTTTCTTCCTTGCGTGTGAAGAGGGTGTTGATTTGGTTTCGATTTCATATCAAAAACGTCATGTTATTTTTTTTTTTTTTTTTAATTTATTTTAATATTACAAAGAAACACACTTTACAGAGAAATCATCTCTTGCCAAACTATATAAGTTTGTTGGCAAGTAATTACGCTTATACATATAACATTGCGTGTTCCTACTTATCTAATAACATAATGAATAATCCTAATAAACTACGTAAACAAAAATTATTTGCTGAGTCGCATTGAACAACATGTTATTCAATGCGGCCCAGCAAACAATTCTTTATTTTAAATTTAAGTGTATTTTTAGATAATGTGGGTTCACCTCTCAGCCAGGCAACATTATTGAATAGGACCGGTACCACATATTTATTTAAACGCTTCCCATAGCAATTTTTATATTTAGGGACTATAAACTTCCGCTCCCTTACCCCTCTGGTCTTATATTTATTTGACACTGGTATTTTTAGGTCATTATTAAAATAGGAGTCGATTACTATTTTGTATTTTAGTTTTAAATCTACAGGTAGTATCTTAGTTAATATATATAATTTTCTATAATCCCTTCTACAATTATTCTTATCGCTTTTATTTACCAGGTATTTAATAAATCTTGTCTGTAAATCATAGATATCTTTAATATAGGAAGTATAGGTACGGCCGTACACACTTATACCGTAGCTGATCAGTGAATCCACCAAGGCAAAATAGACAGTACGAAGAGTTTTCTTGCTTATTACATATTTAAGTTGATAGAATTTACTCAAAATAGCTCTTAATTTAGCACACAATTCCTCAATATGCTGTTTTAAGTTAAAGTTTTTATCAACCACTAAACCTAAATATTTATATTTTTCTACATATTCTATATTCGAGCAATGACAATTTATTTTATTACCATGTAAACAATCGTAAGTGTGACCGGTTATACTTATATCAGTATAATTTACACTTTTGGCCTTTTTGTTGTATGGGGAAAAAATGTGCATACATTTGGTCTTTTGTAGGTTTATTATGATGCCGTTGTCATGTGCCCATTTTACTATCCTATCAAAATCTTCTTGAACTGCAAATCGAGAACTTTCTATATTTTCAGATGCGTATAATAGACACATGTCATCAGCATACATATACACCATACACTTTTTAACGACGTTAACTACACTATTAACCAGCATTGTGTACCCAATAGGTCCAAAAACCGAACCAGTCGGCACCCCCAACTTCACACTTGCACTTTCACCAACCGTTCCATTTATCGTTGTGTTAATTGCTCGGTTAGAAAGATAATTATGGAACCATTTAATGACCTTACCCCCCACCCCACACTCCTCCATAGCTTGGAGCAGCACACTATGATCCAAAGTATCAAAAGCCTTTTTGTAGTCTACAAAAAGAGCTATAACTTGTTTTCCACTGTTTAGGCTATCATTTATAAATTCCGAAAAGTTATTAAGCGCTGTGCTAGTACTGCGCCCCTTTCTGAAACCATGCTGGTGGGGTGTAAGTACATTAAATTTTTCCAAAAACGAGCATATTTGGCCAACAATTACCTTCTCAACAATTTTATTAATCACAGACAATATAGCAATCGGTCTATAGTTGCTATAGTCGTTATGACTACCCCCTTTGTAAATAGGCCTAATTAGCGCATTTTTTAACATATTTGGATACAAACCCGTTGAAACACTAATGTTTATGAAATGAGCCAACACTGGACTAATTTGTTTACTAATACATTTTAGGTCTTTAACTCTTATTCTATCAAAACCAGGAGATTTTTCATTACTCAGTGTATTAATTATTTTACAAATGTCTATCGAAGAGGGTTTACTAAATCTGAAGGATACATTATTTAAGTTTACATACGTTTTTCTATCCAATAGTTTTATATTACAGAAGTGCTTTAAATCCACAATCTCTTTAGTAAATGTTTTAGAAAATGTATTACATATATTTTTTAAATTATTGGTTTTCCCCATGTATTTCATAATAACACTATCCAAAGTAGGCTTCGTTCTACCTATCCAGCTATTAACATTTTGCCAAATTTTCCTATAATCTCCTTTACATAACCTTATTTGATTTTGTCTATATTTGTTTTTAGCTATGTTTATTTCCTTATTTACTTTATTTCTAAATTTGGTGTATAATAATCTATTGTTCATATTATTACAGGAGGATTTCCACTCACGAAATAAGGCGTCTCGTTTCACTAACATACTGTACAACTCTTTAGAGACCCACGGTTGCGTTACTCGCTTTCGTTTGACTATAGAAACCTTTTGACATTCTGAATAAATACCATTAAAAATAGAACATATGTTTTGATACAAGATTAATGGGCACGTAATTAGTAAAAGTTTAGCCCAGTCATAATTAGTCAATTTAGACACAATAAGTTTCTCATCATAAAAAGTTTTACACTCGTGTTTACTTTCACAGCTAGCGCGTTGTGGCATATTCATAGATATACCCACAGCATAGTGGTCCGATATAGTGCACTCCAACACAAAAGATTCCGAGTCGCAGGCGCTAGTGTCAGCTCCGTCCGTCGCGTTGTCGGCATACATCCCCCGTCTCGCTCGCACCCATACGTGGTCAATGCACGACGCAACCCGCCGGCCGTCGACGATCTCTTCCCGCGTTATCTCTGTACTCGGCAATGCGCTTTGTAAGCCCAATTCTGACAATGTAGTTATGTATTTACTTGTTATTGCATTGCTTTTATCTTTGTAAATATCGATATTTGTGTCTCCGATTACAATAACTTCCTCATTCTTAGGCATGTTTCGTAATAAAATGCCCAACTGCGTTATAAAACTTTCTTTGCACTTTCTTGGCGGTCTGTACAAAGCAATAATATGTATTGTTTCGTTGTTTATAAACACCTTTCCATAAAGGCCCTCGGCCACCGTGCATAGCAAATCCTCAAATTGTATGTTTAAACAACTCTTCGCATATATAATAACACCACCTCCTCTTTGGTTTTCTCTGGTATAGGCAAATTTACTGTCATAGCCTGGTAGCGGGTACAAATCTAACTCATCTTTTCTTATATTTATTTCAGATAGTATTATTATATGCAGGTGATTAAAACTGCTGCTCAATAATACCAAGAGCTCATTATAGTGTTTCTTTAGCGATCTAATATTTAGGTGCAATATGTTAAATCTATTTGTTTTCATATGTAATGATTTACAAAAATCGTTTGAATCTACAAACCTATTGAACTTGATAGGTGCATAAGCATTGAATTTTCAAGATTTGGGTACTTACATATCTGTACAATGTATACTGGCATTATTTATTTTTTATTTTTTTAGAACTTCAATATCCTTCTCATTTCTAATTCTTAGTATTTTCTTCTCATTCTCTCTTCTTACCAGTATATTTGAACTTTGCACCCAAATATATTTATACTTGTGTTTTAGCTCATTCTTTGCGTTCCAGAACAGCTGACGTTTGTATTTAGGCAGATCTTCATGAATGTAAATCCTTTCTTGGCTGTTGTTATTATACAATTGCCCATTTGTTATTATGGATTTACGCGCTTCTATCCATTTATCCCTGGTTGTTTTATTCCGACAGGTAACGATAAGCGGCTGATAAATTTTTCCGTTAATATTTTTTTCCTTGCCTACCCTCTTAGCATCAGAAATATCATCTGGCTTTATTTTTAGTAATTTCGACATATTTTTCGCAGTTTCCATCACCATTTCATCTTCTTTCTTCTCTAAGCCCATTATTTCAACATTTCTGTCTTTAGCCCTTTGCTCCAACTCCAATACTCTTTCTTCCAATGCCATGTTTTGCTTTTCCAAGTATATGTTCTTGTGTTCCAGTGCTTTGCATTTCTTCTCAGTATCTTCTTTAAATTCTAACATTCTTTGGTATTGCTCTGCGTAGAACTCGACAGTGTCTTTGAGTTCCTCAAACCGTTTTTCGATGGTGTATATGATGCTCAGCTTCGTATTTACTTGCTGCAGCAAGGCTTCAACCGAGAGGTCATTTGGGTCAACCTCTAGTCCAGGTCGAGTTTTTCTTCCTGAACTACACCCAGGCGAGTCTCTCTTTTGACACTCTTCGCATACTTCTTTGTGATTGAACGACTTGATATTTTTAGTACATTTCTTATGGAAGATTGCTTCACAGGATCCTTTGCATCGTACAACTTCATCTTTCGCCATCGACACATACTGCTTGCACTTTTTACATTGTACCATTTTGACTCACTTGATTTCACACACTTTATGTCAGATAAGTAAGCACTGCATCCAGTTATCCACATACGTCCGCACGCTAAGCGCTCGCGCACGGAATATGTTAATATGTAGGCTTTTGGTTTATCACCCACTTTTCACGGCTGAGCCGATTTTAATGATGTTTGTAAGGGGTTGATTTATATAAGGGTTTGATTTCAAAGGGTTGAAAGTCCTCTGGCGTAAACATAACCTCTTTAATACGATGTTAATTGAAACGTATGTTAATGTCATTATTATTAATACGGGAACTTACGTACGATGAGGTTACTGTTGAGGGACTTTTAAATATGATGTTTGAATTTATTTCCACTTAATTTAGACTAGAATTTAGTTGTCATTAAAGCATAGCTGTCTATAAATTGACTAGTGATTTTAGTGATTCTGTATTTTGTCAGTCTAGCAATAAGTATGTAGTAACACTTCTAGTATCTAGTACAAATTCTTTCGGACAAAAAGTCGATAGCTAGTCAAATTAGTTAGACTATCTGGTATGTTGTCCCGACAGTATCTTTCTGCAGTCGTATTATTAAGATCGACCTATAATATACGTTCTTCCTTATAGAACCTTCACGAATTATGTTTGATTTCCTTTACAGCATAGCCTAGATATCAACTAAGCCATCATTAGTCTCTACCAGTATATGTACATTTATTTCACAAATAAAAACTTAATCAGCTTACCAAGTACACGTCCAATATAAAAAGATCTATTATTGTTATTAAATTCATTTCCAATTGCAAACGAATGTTTGAAAAGAGGGGTCTCAGTAAATTGGCTTTTGCAGTCCGGTTTTCATTTGTTTTAACTTGCAACAGATGTTTTTTGATATCTTTTACTTTTTATCAATTGTGTAAAAAAGGTTATTGAGTAAATCTTAAAATTTAATTAAGACTTTTCTGGGTTCGAACCTTAATAAATGTATATTGGTATTTGATGTAATTTAAGGTACTTTATTAAGCTTAATTACATTGATTTGTTTGCTTCATATACCATTCGGTGGTTGCTACAATGTAACCTTTTAATACGGTAGGCGGCAGCGTTTGAAGATTGCAACCTTAGATTGACATGATAGCATTCCGCAAGCGACTGCTGTCTGTAAGTAAAATCGAGTAGGTTAGAGGCCAACCCTGATGTAGCTGTTAGTAGACCTACGCGAACTTACTTAGCAAACATGTTTAGTGATGATCTGCGGAGAATACCTATTTATTTCCTCATTGAATGTATACTATATTTCTTTTGGATTGGCACAAAATGTGGACCAATGTCGTCAATTTTCCAGCCGAAGACGATTGCTCCTGAAGAGGAAAAAGCTTTAGTAATGTTATTTCATTATTTCCTTATCTCTAAACCTTTTTCCTCTTCAGAAGCAATCGTCTTCGGCTGGAAAATTGACGATATTGGTCGAAATTTTGTGCCAATCCAAAAGAAATAGATTATAGGTGGTTCTAAGCGATAATCAAATATTAAACATTTGCTCATAACGAAATGTGTGAACACTTAGTGAAAATTCGGCTTAATGTTTGTTTCTGTTAATTGGGCGGATGTTTGGTTTGTTCTTTTATAATTCAATTTGAAGCTGTAATTTGGATTAAATGTAATTAATTTGGAAGGGCTCTTTGAGTTGAAGGTAAATGGTTGATCTATACTTAATATTATAAAGCTGAAGAGTTTGTTTTGTTTGTTTGTTTGTTTGTTTGTTTGTTTGTTTGTTTAAACGCGCTAATCTCAGAAACTACTGAACCGATTTGAATAATTCTTTCACTGTTAGATAGTCTATTTATCGAGGAAGGCTATAGGCTACATTTTATCCCGAAATTCCCACGGGAACGGGCACAACGCGGGTAAAACCGCGGGGCGCTGCTAGTATCTATATATTAAAGCTGAAGAATTTGTTTGAACGCGCTTATCTCAGAAACTACCAATCCGATTTGAATAATTCTTTCTGTTGTAGATAGCCACATTCAACAGGAAGTTTATAGGCTATTTACACAAACACAACGCGGGGCGCTGTAGTTTTATTGTACAAATATTGTGACAACACAATAGAAGACTTTACATTTTAACGTACGTCACATTTATGCGCTCGAACGAACGCGGTCCACTAAGTGTATTCTAAGTGAATTCCACTATAACATATCACATAACACCTTCTCAAAAACCTATTACCATTCTAGTAATACACAATATTAGTCCGAGTAATACACAATTGTATCCGGGTGTAGCACTAACCAAATAAAACTTTTATCCGTCTCGAAACCTATTCAAATTCTTCAACAACACGTAATAAATCTTTCAACGCATCCTGTACCGGTGTACCGGGTTCTTACCCGGATACATTGTTGACCAGGGTCATTGTTAGAGTAGCCGGATGTTCGTTCCTTACACCCGGGTTATGCCCATTGTGAAGAAGTTATACAATTTTGAGTTGTATGTAGTTTGTTACATAAAAGTAATGGTAATTAGGGGAATTAAAATATTGTTAAAAATTGCTTTTGTTTGAGTTTTTGCGTAATGTTAACAAAAGGGATTTTTATTTCTTGTTACTGAAGTCCCTTAAAATTTGTTTTAATTTTTATGAACTAGCAGCGCCCCGCGGTTTTCCCTGCGTTTTGCTTGTGCCCGTGGGAATTTCGGGATTAAAAATTGCCTATGATCTTTCCGTTGAATGTAGCTTTCTTTTACAAAAATAATTATTCAAATCGGACAGGTAATTCCCGAGATTAGCTCGAAAGAACTAACAAACTTAAAAATTTTACCTCTTTATAATATTAGTATAGATGCATATCTATGTGTTTTTTTCAAAATAAAACAATGTTTTTATAATGAGAGCAAGCGAAACAAAACATTATATTCAAATTAAAAAACTAACTAGACTGTCAGAGAACAAAAACTTGAATTAATAAAGCACATTCAATTAGTCGTCTGAATCCTTATAATATCCACTCAGTCTCAATCTACAATACCTGACTATTATTTGAAGGTAAAACTATACCCTGTCAAACTTACCCGGGTATACACACACCCGGATAAGTAAACAAAGGATACCATTCCATTATCCGGGATTACTTTGGTTAGAGAGATTTACTCGTCTATACTTTGAGATTATTATTTGAAATAGATATTTTGACACGTTGAAAAACTAACCCGGATAAAATGGCGGTTGGTTGTAATATGAAGTTTTAATTGGTTTATGTGGGTGTGTTTTAGTTTCAGTTGGAGTTAGTTTTCGTTCTCTTTGATATGAAGTAATTGCTATTAATTGTAAGCATGCGGTGAGAATTAGTTCAGTAGAACAGGTTCAGTTATTAAATCTAGAGTACCGCCCGTATTCAGAGACGTCAAATGCAGGAAGTATTTGTACTTTGCCAAGTAATGTATGAAATATATCGTTAATTAGTAAAGTGTCGATTTAATAGATGACTGAGTGAAGCATTAAGAATATTTCTTTAAGTATCTATCAGATTTGTTTGGTCAATTGCTTGGTGTATATAACACAATTGATTGATAATAATTTAGATTTAAGCAAGATGATAAAGGTCTGGTTGTATTTTCAAGTTACGATTACGTTAAATGTGATCAACATTTGAACTTAATCGTAACTTGAAGCTAACAAATAAATGTGGTAATAAGTTACTCATCATAAGATTCTTCAATAGAGTTGCGACCCAACATTAAAGACGAAACCCAACATTCAGTTTCAAAAGACTTCCAGAAACTTCTATTAAACTACATCGACTTAATCTCTGCTTAAATATATAACCACTTAATTACACAAACTAAATCCTAACGCCATTCGAATAAAGCTGATAATCGCTTGGTTTAAAAGCCGGTTAAAATGGGGCCTCAATGCTTTGAATAGGTTAACACATTCAATTCATGTTCGTGCGGTAATTTATTTTGAAAATATTATAAAAAGGGCAAAAAAGCTGTCGTGAAAGTCCCATTAGGCCGTCCATCGTGATCCATACCGTTTCAGGGTAAGGCCGCCACTCCACGTACCAAACATAAACCAGCGGTATTGTACTCGGATTTTTATTTTATTTTATACGTTTTCAGGTTCCTCAATAAAGTATAATTTATTGTTAGTTTAATGGATGGTTTTCTTTATTTACTTTTTGGGATGTTACGAAGTGTTTCGAGGATTTAATCCCGCAGACCTGTACAGAATATTTTTTATCCGGATTTTTTGTGTAAATCCGGGTAAAAACTTTGACAATTGATGTTACCTTGTTGGTTTTTTAAGTTCACTAATAAGAGCCTGTGTCGATGATAGAATACAACAGTCTTTAAGACTAACTTGTTCGACGCAAACAAATTTTGTCTGTTCAACAACAGCTGTCGGTGAGTACATTTTTTGAAATCAAACAGACAATAAAGTCTTCTAGATGTCTTGTCTCTGGCGCTTCTTCTTCTTCTTCATGTTTTCATAGACCAGAAGATTGTCTAACTAAAGCCTTGACCACAGTATGACCACTTCAAGTTCTAAAGTTTGTTACAAGGCGATCATATTACGTTCTAATTTCAAACAGCCGATATTAAATCTGTTACCTAGATAGACATCTTTTCAAACAACTCTCAAGTTGAAGCATTCAGTGAGTTATCTTCGTGATTGTACAAGTTAGTTCAGATAGCGGGTAAAGTGGAACTGCCTTTGTAAACTACGGTCAGTGACAAAAGTGTTTGTTATCGACTGTACGGCGAATTGGAGTGTTGAGTGGGTTGTGTAGTTGAAGAATTGCTTTGAATTGTTTTATAATGAAACTAGCAGCGCCCCGCGGTTTTACCCGCGTTGTGCCCGTTCCCGTGGGAATTTCGGGAATTTTTATACATAAAAACCTTCCGCTTGAATCACTCAATCTATTTAAAAAAATTGCATCAAATTCCGTTACGAAATTTTAAAGATCTAAGCATAGGGACAGACAGTCAGACAGCGGAAAGCGACTTTGTTTTATACTATGTAGTGATGTTCTCAGCAATTTTACTATAGAAGAACGCCTTTCCCTTATATCTTCTCTTCATACTCTAGTATAAGAATTAAGTTCAATGTCTTCTAAAAATATCAGTGCCCCCGCAGTCAGTATCCCCGCAACTTAACGAAGATATTCTTCGTTAAGTTGCGGGGTTACTATCTACATTAACATATACTATTGAGTCTAGTTCCTAAATATAGCAATTCTTAACTATTAAGAAGATCGTGTTAGTTAAATAATTAAGCTGATATATACCTAATGCAGACGTCCATTAAATTGAGATTTAACTAATTGATTGAATTTTTTATAAATTACATTATAAAAATCATAATTATTAGTTAAAACAGGAACTTACGTACGGCGGAGGTTACTGTTGAGTGTCCCTCAACGTTTCAGTCACGTCCGGTGACCTTCATCAGGAGGTGGGTGAAGTCGCGACAGCGTCTCTCCCCGCACTGTGCGTTTTAACAAATAATTATGACATCAACGTACGTTTCAATTAATAGTAAAATGTCAAAATCACTCATTAAATCTCCACTAAGGAAGCTTTTGTCGTCTCTGAGTGCGGGCGTTAGCTTAGTTAGCCTCTTTGATTAAGCTTTAAAGCTTTTATTAGTTAAAGTGCAGTTTGCCTGATACTATCGCGTACTAACACGATAGTAATAAGTTTATTGTTTTCAAAAGCACTTGAAAACACTCCAATTACTTTAACGAGCAATTAAACTTTGAACTTAAGCTCTTAACTTGTAAACTTTAATCAAGACTTTAAGTAAACAAACATATCTTGTACTCGAGATTAATAGTCTGTTTTCCCGAGCAAAGAACTAACAAATTTTTTACGGCTCATATTTTTTTTTTGGTGAAAACTTTACGCACCTGCTTTAGGGTAAATGAGGGGGGAATTTACGACTCAGGGAAGAGGGGAGGGGTGATATTTTATTCAAAAACTTGAATAAACAGTTCCATGTTAATTTTGTTTTGATTAACGTCCGCCATTGAGTTTTGAAGGCTTGATTATGAATGAAATATATTTAGAGATTTTTCTCCGTTTTTTCCTCTTCTTTTGGTAAATGAAGAGAATATATTTAAGGGTTTTGCAGACGAATGACTTTTTAGTGCGAACGACAAAAGCTCTAGAAAAATAACTTCTTTTAATATAGGATGTCGGTTCAATAGTAAGTAACTTTGTGTAGGTTAGTGGCCTGTATACAAATATTTGACTTTGACTTTTGACTATGGGGTCGCGGGAAGGTCGTTGAAGAGTCACGGCGCGATCGAAGAAGAGTCGAAGTGTAGTTTCTAGAAGTAGATGGGCAAAACATATTGTCGCTCTAAGCTATATAGTATAGTCCCAGTCAGTCAGTTGGCACATCCAACTTTTACAACTTAATTCTACAGTTAATTTATTATAATTTATTCAGCTCAGCCGCGACAAAATAACAAGCATTTCATTTATTATTTCAAGGATTAGTCGGGGTTTGAAGGCTTGTTCAAGAAATGTTAAGTTGAACAACAAACACCATTCGTGTTTTAATTAAGAAGTTACGTACTTATTTCTGTTCACTTTTTTGCGATTCTGTGAATTTCTATATTTGAACTATCGACTTGCCCTCGCTTTGGTTAATCAATGAGGCGTAAAGTTCCTGTAGGAATCCATTGTGAGTTAATTATATATTCTTGTAAAGCATTTGTGTATGTGTACGTAATAGTATCAGTTAGTTTAATTCCATATTACAAGCTTAGAGCTTATTTTGGGTCTAATTAACCATGTGTAATTTGTGTGTGTATTTATTTATTTTATGCAATCAATGTAATAGGTAGGAAGCTCATACGTAACCCCTATTATTCGCAAAAGTGCAAAGCAACTTTGATATGAAACCAACCTAAATCTATTGCCGTAATTCAATACTTCTTAATCAAAATTCTTAGTTGGTGTATTTTTAAAAGCACTTATTCAATTATCTTCATTTTTCTGTCTCTACTAAAATAGGTGGGAAGCACAATATTGTTGAACATTTCACATCTAGGCCACCTGCAGAATTTACACAATCGGAAATAACTTAACTTAAATGAATTTGGCGGAAGCTACCACATTTAATTTTGTATATACTCCTTGTATACTTGCATAACAGGCCAGTCTTCTGTGACCACGGTTCCTGTAAAGGGACCGAAACGTCAGATGGAAAACCTATAATATAAAAATGAATCGCTGAATCTGTTGCTAAGCGCATAACTTCAGAACGACTGCACCAAATTGGATGATTATTTTTTTATGTGTTCCTTATTGTCAGGACAAGGTTTTTATATATGAAAAATAAGGAATAAAAATCTCGAAATTCCCACGGGAACGGGAGCGCTGCGGGTGAAACCGCGGGGCGCTGCTAGTGTAAAATAAAAGCGAAGTTTATCCGTAAACGTAGTTTCAATTCAAAATGTAGTGTTCGCTTAAACTTAAGTACGGAAGTAAAGAGTCAAGATTGCTTCGTTTAGTTAATTTAGTGCTCGTGGCGTAGTTTGACCAAGTAATTGTGATTGTTAAGCAACGTGCAGCTCAACCTCTACTTGGATGGGTGGCCGATAGTGGCATTTCTATCTGAGCGCTACCGTGCGTCATAGGGCACGTTAAATAGTCGGTCCCGGTTGTTTCTTTCGTCAGACCATGTTGGAGGCCTTTAAACGGTCTAAAAACTCTGACACCGGGATTGACCACTGACCTTTACACTTACTTACTTACTTACTTACTTACTTGCCCCCCCCCCCTACATACTTTTAATGGTTTCTCTCCGGTACTTTCAGTTAAAATACTAATGAAAATGTTAAGATTTAAAAAGGAAATTAATAAATAAATGTTGATTGTTTAATAGCGTTAATAAACTTTTCAGCTTTCTAATTAGACAGTACTTCAAAGAACATCGAAATGAACGTTTAATTATTTTGTATTATTCAATTTTTTTTGTTGGTGATTGTACAATGTTATTTTTTACAATTTGCTTCTGTCTAATTATGAACAACTGCTTATTGGTAGTACCTTGAAACCCATGATTTTGTAAAAAATATTACTATGTATTCTGTATCTTCTACTATTGAAACCCATGATTTTGTGATAAAAAATACTTATTCTGTATCTTCTACTAACTGTGCCCTTCTGTTTCATCCGCATCGCACCTGTTCCCGTGGCAATTTAGGGATTTTTATTCCTTATTATCCTTTTCATGACCAAGAAAAATAAAATTAAAACGAATCATTAAAGTCGGTCCAGCCGCTTTTGAGTTATCAATAGTGGAACTGACACGACTTTTTATAGATTTATATAGATTAGGCGTTTTTGGTGTGGGTCTGCCATTCGCAACAAGAGGGCTGATTTTGATTAAGTTTCTTATTTCAGAAAGACAATATGATATAGCAATGATTTATGAGATCACTAAAGTTTTCAGTACCTAATCACTATTAATTAAAAACTAAACAGTCGACAAATCACTTTATTACGCCTAATCCTCCTTACTGTACTGATATCTTCAGTGAGATGAGAGGCCCAGCTGTGGGAGATTACAGGCTAATACTTTTTCGTTAAACCACTTGTTTTGTTCCAGAATACCCTGGCGATCCTGGATAAGTTGGATATTGACAGTGAAAAGCCTTCTGAAGAGGAAATCGCCAGGCTCTTCGGATATGAAGAGGCGTACCTGGCAGGGGACCTCGGGATATGGCAGAGACTCAAGCCCAAGGTCTGGGCTCTGTTTGATGAGCCTTCCAGTTCACCTGCTGCTAAGGTGAGAGGTTTAGATACGTCAATGAGTTAAGTGTCGATTCGAAAGTTTCTTTCCACCATAGTGATATTTTAACCAGAGTTAAACCTTTTTTATGTTACGCTATGCTATTTTTGATGAGATTGGTGGAGAAAGCGACAGCCTTGGTGGTCAAGTACCAGTGCGATAGAAAAAAAATAGATAAATAACGAGAATTTTGTAAATATAACTAGATCCATTAATAACGGGATACTTAATTGCGAAAAACTGTACTGCGCAAATTGATACATCGTAAACTTATACTGAAGTATTTATAGTGGTTACTTTCTACGGATAGTAGTCGTTACATGAGCCATGTCAGAGGCCTTTGGCGGCTCAATAAATCTGTCACCAGGATTGGTCAGGTTGGCCATCCACTCGATGAAGAAGAGAAGAAGTGCGATGATTTTTTTCTGAAAAAAGAGATCCGTTACCCTGTTCAATAATATAATTACTATACATGTACATAATATCTATTCTATTCCAATCGGATCCCATCTATCTAACAAGTCAAAGCCACGGGCATCGTAACCGCGACCGCAGTTAGTTCAATCGAAGCTAAACTAGTCATGATTGGTGCGAGCAGACGTTAATATCAATCAGCTGTTTGAACATTATTGGCTATATAGATTGGAATATGACATGTACAATCTAATACTGATTAGATGTACCTGATACTATATAACCAATAAATGAAATAAATTGATGGGCAATTGGCTATGGAATTGCAGATGAAGATTCGATGTCACCACTATGTTAATCACTACATTGTATAAAACAAAGTCGCGTCTGTTTGTCTGTTTGTCTGTATGCTTAAATCTTTAAAATTACGCAACAGATTTTGATGCGGTTTTTTGTAATAAGTAGAGTAATTCAAGAGAAAGGTTTTTATGTAAAAAAATTCCCGAAATTCCCACGGGAACGGGCACAACGCGGGTAAAACGGCGGGGCGCTGCTAATGTAAATATATATGTACTAAGACTAACAGTGATACAGTTACAGTATTTATAGTTAACTAATTACAGTTACGTAATTATAGTTTTTTGTAACCGCCATTTCACATAGTTAATAGACAGACATGGAGAAAGCCTTATAGATGAGCTTTGTTTTATATATTCTGGTTTAGAAATCTAAAAATAAAATACCATTTTTTTTGTGAAACTCAATGTAAAATCTTAAATACAGATTGGCAAAAGCTAGTTTTTAATAGTACCTACTTACATAAAATCAAGATCTTTAAAATTCAGAAAAAATCCTGAAACTATTTAATTTACATGAAAGAGGCCATTTTTACAAAAGAAAGTTCTTCTCTTGAAGCCATAACATCATTTCTTACGGTGCAAAGACGGAGCAAATTGGTGTCGTAGAACTTTGGGCGCGTTTACACCGCTGAGCTTTATAGTTGAACAAGCAGCGCCCCGCAGTTTTACCTGCGTTGTGCGCGTTCCCGTGGGAATTTTGCCATCAAAAATAGCCTATAATATTCTTGTTGAATGCAGCTATGTATAAAAAAAAAAAACATTCAAATCGGAACACAAATTATTATAAAACTTTTTTGTGTGATCATATCTTTTGCATCAAACTTTTGGCTAATTTAATCCGAACAAATCACGCCTAAAATTAAATCACTTATAATTCAATAGACATATTTATTATAGCGGAAACTAATGCACCAAATCTATTCAAAATTAGGTCAAATTTAAACTGGGCCAGAAGACCAACTGGTATTATAATACCCTTATTTTATTAGTATAAAATTAGTTATGAAAAGCGACGACCGACCACAGCTGGTAAATATATTTGGATCTGGAAAAGCTGGGTACAACGAACGGTTGTCATTTCAGAAAAATAATACTTTTTAAATAGAATAATAGTATTTACGAAGCATATTAATATTACGTTCGTTTTTGTAAGGTGAGATGAGAGGCCTATGCCCATGCCCTATGCCCTATGCGACATTCCAGAATAACACTTTTTACTTTTCATATTAATCTTCTTCTTCATCGAGTGGACGATCAACCTCAAGCCAAAGGCCTCTGACATGGCTCATGTAACTACTACTATCCGTAGAAAGTAATTATTATAAAGTTAATTATAAAGTTCGTATTAATAAATGAGCAGTTGCCATCGCCGTCACTCGCACCATGGTACCTCCTTTTATATCTCTTTTAATACATATTTAGCTTCATAACAATGGGTCTAGTTAAGACTATTATTATACAATGTAGTTAATGTGTTATTACACATTGTAAATCAAAATAAATCATCATATTACAATGTTAGTTAAAAAGGGGACGGCGAGATGAACTCGAAGGATTTCAGCCTGGCTCCCGTTATGAAGCTCTTGATAGAAAGGAACGGAAACGATGGAGGGAAGCCTTTACCCAACAATGAGACACCTAAGGCTCATGTTATATAGTTATAAAATACTAGCAGCGCCCCGCGGTTTTACCCACGTTGTGTCCATTCCTGTGGGAATTTCGGGATGAAAAATAGCCTATGTTACTCGTGGATAATGTAGCTTTCGAATGGTGAAAGAATTTTTAAAAACGGTCCAGTAGTTTTTGAGCCTATTCATTACACAACCAAACATACAAAGTTTTCCTCTTTATAATATTAGTGTAGATATAAAATTATCTGAATAAGTTATAAAATCTGAAAGTTACGAGCGGTGTGACCGAGATCTCGACGCAGACCGTAGTCTATGTCAGGTCATTAGGTTCAAGTCTTTAGGGTATTCTTTTTGAGACCTATATAACCTAGATTTGCTTGAGAACATTTTCATTCTTTGTTATTGAGTAAAGATATATCGTTTAAATATAGTAAGTTCGAGTAAGTTAGTCTAGTTAGGCCATCTAGATATTTTAGACCGCCTATAGGCCTCCGACATGGTGTATTGATTGAACCTATAGTATAATGGGTAGCTTAAAATGATATTTGACGATAAGTATTCACTATTAATATAAATGGAACTAGCCTTAGTAATTAAATTAAACAGTTTATACTCAGTATAAAAATGTAATATCACTACATAGTATAAAACAAAGTCGCGTCTGTTTGTCTGTATGCTTAAATCTTTAAAATTACGCAACGGATTTTGATGCGGTTTTTTGTAATAGGTTGAGTGATTCAAGAGAAAGGTTTTTATCTAAAAAAAATCCCGAAATTCCCACGGGAACGGGCACAACGCGGGTGAAACCGCGGGGCGCTGCTAGTTAATATTTAAAACAAAATGTATGGAACGAAATTTCGAAATTATACTATGTATAGAATTATACTATTTATACTCTGAATAACTTTACTAAAAGAGGATAAACAGGTAATTATTAAAGTACACTTTTATCTTATTAAATTCACTGAAAACATCACAAAATGTAATGCTGAAAATTTTAACAAGCCAAGTAACGAGCACAGCATGGTCCGTAACAGTTGAAAATTAATTGAAACTGTAATGAAACTAGCAGAAATATTAAATGTCGGTCTGAAGGCACTAATTAGATGTTATTACAAACCGACTTTGAGGAAACGAGGTTCGTACTTTCAGAGAGGTTTCCGGTCTACGAGTGAAGAGGTAAAGTGAATAAATAATTAGCGGAAATTTTGAAAAAAGTACATAAAGGAAAAATGTCAGCCTCCTTAAGGCGGCCCCTAAACGATCAATCATATTGCGCAATATTGAATATTGTGCAATATAATTGTTCTTCTAGGGCTAATATTGAAGACTGCGCAATGATTGAACGAAAGTTTGAGCGAGTTTAATTTTTATTGTACAATATTTAATCTTGAACAATATTGCTTCGTGTAGGGTCAGTATTGCGCAATATTTGACATGTTGCTCGGGATCAAACTATTCTCCGACTGAACAAGAAAACATTGCACAATTTTCTTATTGTGCAATATAATTGACCGTTTGGATCCAAACGCAATTCAATCTTATTGCACAATTAAATATATTGTACAATGTTATTGTAGGTCTAGGGGAGATAGACAAAATAGCGAATATTGTGAAAAAAGAACACACTAAAAAAATACCGGCTGAATTTAGAATCTCCTTCGGTTTTTGAAGTCTGTTAGCAAAGATTGCGAATTTTTGAAAAAAGAAAACACAGTTATTAAGATTATAGCTATGTATATAGTGTAGTATGACGGTGACTAGTATTTTTTTGGAAATTATCACAATATCTAATATATAAAATTCTCGTGTCACGGGGTGCTTAATTGAACACCTCTGAAACGGCTCGACTGATTCTCATGAAATTTTGTGTACATATCGGGTAGGCCTGAGGATCGGACAAAATCTATTTTTCATCCCGAAATTCCCGCGGGAACGGGTACAACGCGGGAGAAACCGCGGGGCGCAGCTAGTTTGTGTATAAAATAAAGATCAATGTCCCTTTAACGAAAAAAAACATACCGTTTAAAAAAATATCTGTTCAACAATATATTAAAAACATAAAATTGTAATGTAGAGTCAGCAACATAAACTGAAACAATTTTTGGCCCTAAAAATTACGTGACCAGCACATACAACCGCCGAAATTTAATCCACTTTATAGTTCAAGCTTTATAAAATGGGTCAGCAAATTATGTTTTGTGTTGAAAACTTTTATGCTGACACTACATTAAGGTTTGTCCCTAAAGGTAACAAGGTCAATTCGCGGTCAACCGCCGATACCTACTGTTGATCTACACTTTTACGGGACATAAAAATTAGCCAAGCGCGAAACGACGTGAAGTATTTTTTCCTACCCTTTTTATTGTGTTCTTAATGTGCACTTGGCTCCTTTGTATACCTGACAGTAAATTCCATTGTGAAACATTTATCTTACATTTTTGTTCTCTATTTTGTGAACGGTACCTTTTTCTTTGTGATTTTAATGTTAGCTTTGCCTCTCTTTCAATTTGTAAACAACCCATTATCATGAGGGCTTTCAGAAGGTTTTTTTGTAGTAATGTTGTAGATACTTGGACTATTTACGTGGAGTATAGCGAATGATAGTAGTATCAATGGTACAGGCCGATTACTTTTCTTATTATATCTTATGCATCCCGTAGTTTTAACCTCATCGTAAGTCAGATAAAAATCCATACTAATATTATAAAGCCGCGCCGCGGGCGCCCGCGACGGTTCACTTTTGTATGAAACCGCGGCGTGCGCACGCTTAACGCAGTGTTTGCCCTAAAAATACATCCAGCCTATGTAAGTATCTGTCTGTACAAGATGAAAGTTCTAGAAAAATACACAATATTTTAAATACCGTCTCTGAATGTGCTCATTAGTACGTATTCATTTTTCTTCTCGGGCGAATTAACATGAAATAATCGCGGGACTGGCGCCATTGGGGCTTTTCATTTTGTTGAAATATGAAAAATGTAGAGCTTTTTATCATAGTCAGTTTTAAAGTAGCTTGATGAAATATTTCTGTAATTGTAATGGGCTCACTGTAGTTACATCAGTCCTGAAACTGACTTGTTTGACGCGCAAGGTTACTCTCTTGAGATTTATTTAAAAAGACGAGTTTAATAAAATATACTATTGACTTTTATAAATCACTAGTCGCTCTAAAGAGACTAAAAATTGTTAGAAAGTTCTATTTTCAAGAAGTTAATCTTATTCTGAGTTCTTTTTTCAAAAATGTATCCAGTCTTGCCGTTACTTCATTCTGGCACATCCAATAAAATCACTCAACGTCACCTATGCTTATGCTGGGGCCACACTTACGCTCAATGTCAATGCCCATTGAATGCAATAATTTTCAATGCAATATAGTGGTGGCTACACTTAAACTGTCAATGTCAATGTTCATTTATTGGAAAAATTTGACATTGTCAACGGCATTGAATTTACTTCAATTCAGGTAAGATGGACGTCGACAGAGCTCTATATTTCTTGAGAGTTAATTTATATTATTTGACTTTATTAAATCATTACCATAGTACGTATAGACAAAAACGTGCGATTTTGAGGCAAATCCGTCGTAATAAGCAAATACGTCCGAACCCGTTGCGCTCTCGACGCACACTGACAATACATACGTAGTGTGGCCGCTTCATGCATTTAACTCTCGCATTAATCTCTTTGATGTACCGCCACTCGAGCTATCGCATACGCCAAATGGCATTGTCAATGCTATTGTCAAATTATGACGCATAGTCGTGGCTACACCTACGGTTAATGTCATATTCTATGGCATATGGCATAGGTGTGGCCCCAGCATTAGAGAGGATTGCACATCAATTCTTAATTTGAATTAGCGACTCAAAATTTTTAAAAACAAATGAAGATTATTATTTTTTTACATTTTTTTTAAGTTTAAGCGAACTCTACTTTTTTGAATTGAAAATACATTTACAGATACACTTATTTTACACTAGCAGCGCCCCGCGGTTTTACCCGCGTTGTGCCCGTTCCCGTGGGAATTTCGGGATAAAATGTAGCCTATAGCCTTCCTCGATAAATAGACTATCTAACAGTGAAAGAATTATTCAAATCGGTTCAGTAGTTTCTGAGATTAGCGCGTTTAAACAAACAAACAAACAAACAAACAAACAAACAAAACAAACTCTTCAGCTTTATAATATTAGTATAGATTTTTATCTGTAGTTTCGGTCCCTTTGGTTCAACTGTTGTGCTCACAGAAGACTTAATAAGTTTCTTAAACATATTTTGGCGCTAGACAGGTTGTTGCCCTTATAAAGCAAAATAAACCCCAAAAATACGTGATTATTATTGTAACTCGTAACCAATACCGTCGAAGGCTTCACTTTGAATATATTTACCCATTATACGGCATATTGTTATGAGGGGAGCGTATCGCACGTATTGTTGGGAAAATGAAAAATTGTTTGCTTGTTCGTGTTGGTAACTGTTGTGGTTGGGCGTGATGTAGACTGGAGATTTTAGGGAAGGGATTCTGATCGATTCTTAGTGGAAACTGTGTTTAGAAATTGTTAAATAAAGATTGGTGGGAGGAGAGATGTTAAGCTTTTAACAATCTTACTTTACCTTACTCATCTCAATATTTCTTAGTAGCAGCAGTAGCAGCAGTTCGCATACCCATGTTGTCCCATTTTACCCGCGTTGTGCCCTTTCCCTTACGAATTTTGGGATGGAAAATAGCTTATAACCTTCCCATTGACTGTGTCATCAGTTATTTAAATCTGACTGGTAGTTTCTAGAGACAAGCCTTTACTGAGGTTAGTTCTTACAAAAAAAAACAAGCAAAAAAAGTAACAAACTTTACCTTTTTATAATATTAGTATGGATATGAGTAGAAATTAGTGGAAACTTGATTGGATAGTTTAAGAGTTTGCTATATGTACTTATTACTAGCTGCGCCCTGCGGTGTTACCCGTTCTGTACCCGTTCCCGCAGGAATTTCGGTATAAAATGAATCCCATATGTTATTCTGATGTGTAACCTACATTACTGTAAAGTTTCATCCAAATCCGTTCAGTAGTTTTTGCGTGAAAGAGCAACAAACATACATCCATACATCCATCCTCACAAACATTCGTATTTATATATTAGTAGGATTGTTCTGTTTGTTTCCCAAATATGAATAAATAAATGAGATTAGTCCTTACAAATAAACAAACAAACAAAACTACTTGTTTATAATATTAGTATAGATAACCCTGTAAAAGAGGTATCTGTACCCCAGGCCGCGTACGTCATTACTCCCCTTCACATGCACACACCTCAACATCACACCATTATGCAAAAAGAGGACACAGTGTTTCGCGTCTCTTTATTCCCGTGCTGTCAGAAGACGCATATGGGAGAAGTTTTCTTTTCTTTTGGTCGTAAACAAAAGAGGTTTTTATAATAATTGATTGATGTGTTTCTCAAAATGGATTTTAGCCAGTTTTTTTGTTTCGTTTTTTGCATTACTAGCTGCGCGATTTCACCCGCAGCGCACCCGTTCCTGTGGGAATTTCGGGGGTTTTATAACGTAATATCTAAGTCCTGACCAAGATAAATAAAATAAAAAAAGAATCATTAGAATCGGACCTGCCGTTCTCAAGTTATAAATAGTGTAACTAACACGACTTTCTTTTATATAGGTACTAGCTGCGCCCCGCGGTTTCACCCGCGTTGTACCCGTTCCAACAACATCTATTTTTCATCCCGAAATTCCCACAGGAATGGACACAACGCGGGTAAAACCGCGGGGCGCTGCTAGTGTAATATATAGAGTGATTCAAGAGAAAGGTTTATAAGTAGATAAGAAACTTAGTTTACTTTGATAAAAATACACCCTTACAGTCTGCTTGATTCTAGAATAGAAATAACGACACGTAGAGCTTTTAAGATCTGGATTTACACATGAAGTTTAATATCGAGACGCTGCCATTTTGTCATGGACGATATTTCGATCAGGGTTGGCATAATAACAAAGATTATGTGCGTCTCAGAGCTTGGGTCTGAGCACACTATAGACAAGACTGTAGAAGAGTAGACTAGACTGTAGGTAGACAGTGTTTTGGTACACTATGTAGTCTATGGAACTTTTTGTCTGTTAAACTTCTTCTAGGTCAAGGTGGTTACGTTAAATTAACTATGTTACGACCAAAATTAGACTGTTAATCTGAAATTAAATCTGTTAGACTTTTCTCTAGACAACTGTAATTGTTAGACTAACTAAAGACAGTTTTGTAGACGTCAAACAAGTGTGCTTAAAGACTATTGTAACTTTAAAAGCTCAGATTCTAAGTTTAGAGACTGTATTGCATAGGTAAGTAAGTAAGTTCGTGCAGGTTATTGGCCCGCCTTGGTGTCAGAGATTTTTGTCTTCTGACATCTGATGGTTGAAAGAACCGGGGCTCAAAATTTTACGTGTCCTTCGAAGCAATGCAGAGGTAAAATAGGGATGTTACAGAAACTGAATACACAAATAAAAGCAGAATACTATTTGCACTTTTTGTGTACAGATAAATAAACAATCGGGTATTTCCCTTTACGATAAACAAACACTACTATTTGTTATTGATAAAGGAATGTAGTCGCATTTGAATACTTTTATGGACACATCGGTATGTTTATGGACCATTTATTTACATAACAAAGAAAATGTTTCGTTTTTATTAAGAATTGTTTTGTTGTGTCCATTCCTGTGGGAATTTCGGGATGAAAAATAGTCTATGTTACTCGTGGATAATGTAGCTTTCGAATGGTGAAAGAATTTTTAAAAACGGTCCAGTAGTTTTTGAGCCTATTCATTACAACCAAACAAACAAAGTTTTCCTCTTTATAATATTAGTGTAGATATTAGTGTAGACTAGCCATGGACTGCGGTTTTACCTGTGTTGTGCTTGTGGCTGTAATTTTTTTGGGATATATAATAACCTATACGTTTTCTCTTGAATGTAGCTATCCATTACGGAAAGAATTATTCAAATCGGATTGGTAGTTTCTGAAATAAGCCGTAACATAAGTACCCGCTTACTTTTACCTCTTTTTTGTATTATTAGTATTTATGTATTTGCTACTTCAACGTCATTATGTCTGCATTGCGTTTTCGGAATAATGTAACTGAAAATACTATCGGTATCACAGACCTTCTCTTAAAATGTCCAATACCAGGGTTGGCCACTTACCTTATCTTTACTTACTTTTACTAAAAGTTCTGAAATGTAATATGTATTTTATAGTGAAGTTAAAGCCACATAAAGCGTTGTTCAGATTGTGCGAGTTTACAAGTCAAAAACTGACGAGTGCTTTGCAACGTGAACGTCAGATCAAATCACGAAACACATTAGCCGTTCTTCTTCTTGTCGAGTAGGTTAGCCAACCCCGGTGTCGAAGTCTTTAGACCGCCTAAAGGCCATGGTCTAGCAATTGAAACAATCGGGACCAACTGCTTTACGTGCTATCCGATGCACGGTAGCGCTCAGATAGAAATGCCACTATCGGCCATCTGTCCAAGTACCTAGGGGGCGAGTTGTACGTTGCTTAACAATCGCAATGAACTAGCATCGCTTGGAATTTGCCTCTACAGCTAACAAGGTCGCTCAAGTTTAAAAGTAAGCTCAAATAAAAGCTTAGAAAATAATGAAAGTTTGTGTTAGTGCCTGTGATATCTAATTTTCATAATAAATAATTAAGTGTAGTTACAATAATGACTACGAGAACCATTGTGCGTGTAATTGTAATTTTCTTTTTTTTATCATTCTTAATACAAGATTTTAATGAATCCTTTGTACTACATTACCAGCAATTACATAAAATAAAACAAATTTCGTTTAGCATTACATAAATGACATAATAATTCGCTCTTATCACGTAACTGAGGATCATACGTGTATTCAAAACTAACAAATAAATAGTCCTTTTTCATCGCAATATATTGTTGTAGATAAGAATACAGACGAGAACCGTAGATAAAACCGTTTGTAGGCTTTATTTATTGTGACAAGTTTTTCTATATGTTCGAATTTGTATCAGTTTGACATAATACTTATTTATGCGAATAAAGTAGGTAGAAATAGACCTAGAGCCCGTGAACCCCAGACCTTCGTCATTTTATAAAAGCTGAAAGTTTGTCAGCGCATGCTCCCAACACAGGTAAGAACGATGGACAATTATGAAGTTTGGGTTACAGTGGCTTTGGCAGGTAAACGGTACTAAAGGTCAATGGTCGAAATCACCAAGTTGGCCATCGATTTCGATATCACCGTCAAAGGGTGACTTGTACAACTTGTCAAGAGCTTTCAAATGACATAGGTCATGTCACTGTTGAGCATTAGGATCAGCGTCCATAGCATAGGTCAACTCCAATCTTCAATGATCTTCAATGGTCGAAAACACCAAGATGGCCGTCGATTTCAATGTCACCGTCAAAGGGTGACTTGTAAAACTTATCAAGAGCTTTCAAATGACATAGGTCATGTCACTGTTGAGCATTAGGATCAGCGTCCATAGCCATAGGTCAACTCCAATCTTCAATGGTCGAAAACACCAAGTTGGCCGTCGATTTCGATATCACCGTTAAAGGGTGACTTGTACAACTTGTCAAGAGCTTTCAAATGACATAGGTCATGTCACTGTTGAGCATTAGGATCAGCGTCCATAGCATAGGTCAACTCCAATCTTCAATGGTCGAAAACACCAAGTTGGCCGTCGATTTCGATATCACCGTCAAAGGGTGACTTGTACAACTCTTCAAGACCTTTCAAATGACATATGTCATGTCACACAAATCATACTTTATTATTTGATGAACTTGATCGGTATTTTACACACCTTTAGTACCGTTTACCTGCCAAAGCCACTGTAACCCAAACTTCATAATTATCCATCGTTCTTACCTGTATTGGGAGCATGCGCTGACAAACTTTCAGCTTTTATAAAATGACGAAGGTCTGGGGTTCGCGGGCTCTTAGTCCAAAATTACTACCTATTCTAGATTTGAAATTCAGTGTTGGAGAATTTGAAATTTCAGCAATGATATCGTGAATTATATTCATTTTTATAGAGTAGTTATTGCCACTTATCTATAAGGAGAGCCGTTCACATCTGTAGTAAGCACAGAGCATAGAAGCACCGCCGGGCCGGCCGCTACGCGGTGCTTCTATGCTCTGTGGTAGTAAGCAAGAGGCCTTCCTGACAGATCACCATCCAACTATATATAACTTAAAATATAAAAAGGTATATATTGCTAGTGGCGTCCCGCTGTTGTACCCGCGTTGTGCCCGTTCCCGTGGGAATTTCGGGATAAAAATAGCTTTTAACGTTCCTGTTGAATGTAGGTATCCATTACACAAAAAATATGTAGTACTTTCTGAGATAAGCGCGTAAAAAAAGGAAACTTTTCAGCTTCATTAAGTTCTCGTATATTAGTATAGATTTCCTCTTGAGGAAACCAAAATCACTACAAACCATCTATTTATTAAATCGAGTCTTATGTAAACCAATAATAGTAAATTTTCCAACCTAAGACCTTATTCCTTCTATAAAGGAAAAAAGTTTTAATGATGGTGCATGAATGGAATGAAATCACTTGACAAACCCTTCTACAGAACCTGTTACAGTTTCTTCTACAAATCTCTAAGTATTTTTATTATCTTTGGAAAAATATTGTCCTTGGTTATAGTCGGTCATTTTACTTTACATTATACACCCGTAAGACGAAACCGAGGACGAAACAAATTCTATATTCTTATTCCGTAAACATTTTTCATATTAAATTCTCCCTGGAATAAACTGCCCGGTTCAAGAGAGTAGGTGCTGTTATCAAACCCAGAGATATAGAACGATGATTGATAGCGTTTTTGTACTGGAACTTGGGGTTTTTCACTTCACACGAAAATTAAAAAATGACTCATAAATCATAAGGGCCTACTGAAATGAAATTTCTATGAGATGAGGTCAGGGGTTGGTAAATAATTCAGTTTTAATGTTGTTTTTCATGTTACCGATACAGGTATATAATATTATTATTAAAAAAATTCGTTCGAGTAGGTTAGTGGTCAATCGTGATATCGGAGTTACTGAGACTTCGCTGTACGTACGTCCGTCCGTCCGTCTGTCACCAGGCTGTATCTCAAGAACGGTGATAGCTACACAGTTGAAATTTTCACAGATGATGTATTTCTATTGCCGCTATAACAACAAATAGAAATAGAAATAAAAATAGCAATAAGATAAAATAAATATTTAAGGGAGGCTCCCATACAACAAAGGTGATTATTTGCCGTTTTTTAAAGGACGGAACCCTCCGTGCGTGAGTCTAACTCGCACTTGGCTGGTTTGTTTTGTATAGTTAATATGACCTTATTAAATATCTTAGCTCTCTCTTCACCAAACCTAACCCAATCTTTCCTTTGTCCGCAGGTGATATCAGCTATATCAGTGTTCTTCATCTGCATATCAGTTCTGTGCTTCTGTTTGAAGACTCATCCTGACCTCCGAGTGATATCTCCAACACTCTTCCCGGAGATAGATAACCATACGTTTCTGGAAGAGTTCCCAGATTTCGAATCGTGGAGAGATAATGGGAAACCTCATGTGGCCTTCTTCTATATTGAGCTGGTCTGCAATGCGTGGTTTACCATTGAGTTGCTGGTTCGGTCTGTGGTGAGTAATTTGAGTTATTTTGTTCTTTCTTTCAGCTACTTCCCAGATGCTGTCTATCTAAAATAAAATTACAGTTTAAAAAATGCCAAAATACAAAATTACATATGTGTACACAAAGAGAAAAAAAATACCTTACTTGGTAAAAAGCTGCAATTCAGGGTTCGGTTAAGGTTAACAGGAAAACTTTAAAAGCTCATAATTAATCTTTGCTAAGTTTAACGTAGGTAAACCAAAATGTAAACGCACCTGCCCTCCTGCGTAGGGTGCGCGGGATCCTATGGGCAGGATGTGTTCACAGTGAAAGGGGGAACCTACCCACCTAGCTCCGTACGTTCCCTACTTCCTAACACCCTAACTCCCAAGATTAGATGATCTAACTTGGACCCTAAACGTGTGTACCTATACCTAGCGCCCTAACCATAGGTCGTGTAGATATATACACATATAGATAAGTGCGGGATGTCTGTTGACGGAGACCTATGACAACAGACGGACAGAGGGTAATTGGGATTTTCTCACTGCCGGTCAAGCAGACTCACAAGACCGATCTACTGATGGCTAAGGGTGTCTTGGCCACAGTGAGAGGACACTTACTCGTGGCTGCAATAGCCCTTCCAGCGGTTGCTGGGCACAGCTCGATCTTCTTAGGGTCTTCTTGGGGAGGAGTAAAACTCGACTCGACTTCTGGTAGTAGGGCTATGCAGTAAGCTACTACCGGGGTCCATAGGTGGCGGATAATGGATCGGCGGTGAGATATCACTGCTCGCTGCTCCGGCAGTCCCCGACCAAACTGCAACCATAAGCTGCTTCGGGCTCTCGGACGTGAAGGTCCGGATGAGGCCGAAGTAGAACAACTGGTATTAGCGCAGGATACCAGTTTAGAGGCGGCGGCGGAGGAGTACCCAGAGTACCAACGGCGGCGCCTCACGAGCCGAGTTAGACGGCTTACTGCACACTCACCAACCCGCATTGGACAAGCGTGGTGGGTTACATCGGTCTAACCCCTTACCCTCAAACCATGACAGACACAACAAGAACCAGGCCCCAAGTGCCCGGCGACGTCAGTGGAGTCGCGACCCATGACAGTACGGTCGTGCTACCTGGCGTCACGGGGCCAGATAATCTCCGGGTGGGATCTCCTCACTGTCACTCGACCATGGCTAGCTTAACGGATGCGGATAAATTTAATATTCTAACGTATAATGTACGAACATTGCGAACGGAAGAACGTTTAGTAGAATTAGAAAACGCATTAGAAAATATAAAATGGGACATCATCGGGTTATCGGAAGTGAGAAGAGAGGGTGAAGATATAGTAGAAAGATTCAATAACATATTTTTATATACGGGAAGTGGCAGTCAGTACGGTGTAGGTTTCCTAGTAGCCAAAAGATGGAAGGATAATATAATAGAATTTGCGCCATATTCTGATAGGATAGCAGTATTAAAATTTCATATAGCCCATAAAAAAGTCCTGACAATCATTCAAGTGTATGCACCCACATCAACTCACCTTGATGCCGAAGTTGAAGATTTCTACGACCATCTAAATAAAGCTTGTGACGACCATAGAGGCACGTGGACTATAGTAACAGGTGATTTTAATGCAAAGATAGGAAAACGTGCTGCCTCAGATAACACAAATATAATAGGCCCATATGGGATTGGGAACAGAAATATTCGAGGTACGCGACTCCTGCAATTTGCATTCGGACAAACATTAAGTATTAGCAATAGTTATTTTTACAAAAAAGTACACCGACGCTGGACCTGGCTCTCCCCCGATAAAACAACTAAAAACGAAATAGATTTCTGCCTTTCATCTAATAAAAGTATTATTCTTAACGTAGAAACATTGAACACTATAAAGTTTAGCTCTGATCACAGACCACTCCGAATAATACTGAATTTTAAACTTAAAATACATAGATTGCAAACGATTAAAAAGTCCATTAAAAGACTAGACAGATTAACATTAGCAGCTAATGAAGACCAATTTTTATTAGAACTCAAAAATAGTTTCAATAGCTTAAAAAATTTAGAGACTGAAGATGTTAACGCACAATATAATAATATCAAAGGAGCCATAGGACGAGCAAGTCAGAAAATAAAATGTTTAAAAAAGAAAGAAAGTAAATTAAGTATGCACACTAAGAAATTAATTGACGAAAGACAGGAATTAACATATTACACCCCTAAATATAAAAGTAAAGATAAAGAAGTCAAGAGAAGTATCAGGAAAGACTTAAGATACAATAATGTTAAACGAGTAGAAAATGCATTAATTAACAACACTTCACTAAAAAGAGCCATGCGAGGAACAGAATCCCAAAAATCAACCATTTCATATTTGAAAGACAGCAATGGACAAAAACAAGGTGACAGGAATAGAATACTAGATATTTGTACAGAGTTTTATAGAAATCTTTATTCGGACGACACATACACCCATCACGATACCGAGACTTATACGTGTCCCGAAGAAATACCTCCAATTACACCCATGGAAATACATCGCACGCTAAAAAACATGAAATACAATAAATCACCAGGTTACGACGACATAACAACTGAGGCCCTTAAGATGGGTGAACCAGAACTTCTGCCATACATAACAAACCTTTTTAACAGCATTATACACACCGGCCAATTACCCAAACTGTTCTGCCACTCTAACATTATTCTCCTACACAAAAAAGGTGACAAATCAAATATAGAAAATTACAGACCAATCAACCTTGTTTCACACCTCTACAAACTATTTATTAAAATAATCGAAGCCCGAATATCAGATCAGCTTGATAGCAACCAACCGCCCGAACAAGCAGGCTTCCGGAAAGGTCTTTCTACCACAGATCACTTACACTCAGCTAATCAAATCATAGAAAAACACATAGAATTCAAAATACCACTTTATCTAGCATTCGTTGATTTTACCAAGGCATTCGATAGTTTATTTCATAATTTCATATTCACTGCGCTAAAAGAGCAAAATATCCATCCCACATACATCCACTTATTAAAAATTATATACCACAATAGTACAGCCGCAATAAACATAAACACAACCGGGCCATCCTTCCCGATCGAGAAAGGAGTCAAGCAGGGAGACCCGCTGTCGCCGAAACTGTTTACAGCCACATTAGAGTCATTATTTAGATCCTTAGCTGCAAAATGGAGAGAGAAAGGTATTCTCGTCGGAGGAAAAAGATTAACAAACCTCCGATTTGCAGACGACGTCATACTTTTCGCTTCTTCAGCGGAGGAATTGGGTCAAATGCTGGAAGATCTACGCAAGGCGTGCCTTGAGGCCGGACTCAAGATGAATAGGTCAAAGACCAAGTTAATGACCAACAGCGCGAGACGTAGAATCTACGTCGATGGTGATGAGGTTGAATATGTCCATGAGTATGTGTATTTAGGCCAAATAGTCTCTTTCCAGGCGAGGCAAGATGCAGAGATTGCGCGCCGGATCGAAAACGCCTGGAAGAGCTATTGGTCAATGAAAGATCTTATGAAGGGAAACTTGCCACTATCCCTCAAACGCAGACTCATGGACATGTGCATCCTCCCCATCTTGACATACGGAGCGCAAACTTGGTCTTTGACTGAACGTCAGCGGTCCGACCTGGAGGTCTGCCAGCGGGCTATGGAGCGCAGTATTCTCGGCATTAAGCTGAGCGATCGTGTTAGAAACACCATACTGCGCTCTCGAACCCAAATTGCGGACGTGACCCAAAAGGCAGCAAGTCTAAAGTATAACTGGGCGGGACACGTCTGCCGCATGTCGGATGATTGGTGGGCCAAAATCACCACTCAGTGGGTCCCACAAGATCGGAAACGACGTCGCGGCAGACCAAGGAGGCGATGGCGAGACGAGCTCGACACCTTCAAGAAGGATTGGCCCAGTCTAGCACTCAATAGAGAAAGATGGAAAGAGGGTAGGGAGGCCTTTGCCCTGCAGTGGGACAAGTCAGGCTGAAAATAAAAAATAAATAAATATAAGTTTAACGTGGATATCTTTTCCCCAACTATCAGCAAAAATACGCCACTACGTGAAGTTCATCAGCCAATCAGATGACGCTGGTGTTTGTTTGCATTGCCTCTAACAACGTAATTAGATGAAATTCCAAATGTTTACGAAATCCTTCGCATCGGGCTACACACCTAACATGTGATTGGTTTACAATTTCGGTGAAATTGGTATGCAGTTACATTTTAGTACATAATTTAACGTGAATGAAAGTTTTAATAATACTTTTTTGCACAAGCGCTTCTTAAAGCGCGTTTAAAAAAGCATTGAAAATAAAAAAGCGAATTATGTATTACTTTTAGCCCGTATTGTCCCAATGTTGGGCAAAGGCCTCCCCCCATTCCCGCCACTCTTCTCGATTTTGGGCCACCAATTGCCAGTCCCTCTTGTAGGCGTCCAGTTCATCTCGCCACCATCTGCTTGGTCTGCCGCGACGTCACATAAATACAGTGTGAAATATATTTCTCTATTACGCACACATGCGTAATATAGCACGAAAAAAGTGCTCAAACATTACCCTCATTAACTCATACAGTCGGGTATAAAAAGACGACATTCTTACTCACTAAATAAAAGAACGTCAACCGCTAAAGCTCTCTTCAAACTGTCAATTTTTCACGGCCTTACACTGTATTACCTTGTCAATATTACATCCTCAATGCGATCCTGTACAACATAAATATTGATTGTCAGGACAGGTGATAGACAGCCAGTTGTACCAGGATCAAATTAAAATTGATTTGAGAAATTCGAGCCGTTTATGATTTCCTAACATCGATCCGGTATATATTTAGTTTCATTGCTTATGTGTGCCCATTAATGTGAATAGATCTAAGTCCGAACATATCGGATCCGGATTTTATATTTTTTAAACTGGCAAGCTCAAGTAGGTTATAGGCCAAATCGGTTTTGGACCGCCTTAAGACATCCAACATGTCTATACTTGAAACAACCAGCCTGAATTTTTTTTCCGGAGCATAGTAGCGCTCAGATGAAATGCCACTATAGGTCACCCATCCGACTAGTAGCCAAGCCAGTTGCTTAACAATCGCTACTATATAGCTCCGTCAATCTGCTACGAGTCTCTACAAGTAAGGCCAGTAACGAATACATTTAAAGATACTTATGTTCCGTTGATAATGTAGGTCATAAAATATTCGCTACGTAAGGCGTACTGACACACATCACAGCTCGGATGTTGCATTCAGTGGCTGTCTCCCTGTTAGAGTGACGGGTTTGCTTTACAGGAACTTATGAGTGGATTCTTTGAGTACTGCTTTATTATGATTCGTATGATGTTTAAGGGTCAACACTGCGTTAAGCGTGCGCACGTGGCGGGGGCACGCGTCGTTTCACTTTTGTATGACACCGCACGCGACGGTTCACTTTTGTATGACACCGCACGCGACGGGCGCACGCGACGGTTCACTTTTGTATGACACCGCACGCGACGGGCGCACGCGACGGTTCACTTTTGTATAGAACCGCGGCGTGCGCACGCTTAACGCAGTATCGGCCCTAAGGGAGACTATGATCAGCTGTGGGATAGTATGGATTATAGGAAAATAATGTTAGAGTTCACTAAAGCATAAGCACATAGTGTGCGTGCGGGCCGGGCTCGGGCCGTGTGCGGTTTGCGTGACGTTGTATTCCTTGTATGTATTTTTATGAAAAGTATCATACTAGCCCGCACTAGGCTTACGACGGGTTATCCATTTGTCTTAGTTTCTTAACAAAGCCAATTTCATAATATTACAAATCTGACTTAATAAAATCTATTTTGTAATATTAGGACTTATATAAATAGTTCATTTATAAAACATCACTTTAAAATAACACGTCCTAACATTGACTTCTTAAGTGGCGTTAAAGTCGAAAGTTTTATAGTTGTTTTAAGTGCAGTTAACAAAGATAAAAGTTTCCAACACGTCTGTAAGCACACAACTCTACAATCTTAGCAACTACTTACGTAAGAAAGCGTCAATTTGCATGTTACATTCTCAGACCTAATAAAAAACCGGCCTAGTGCGAGTCGGACTCGCGCACGGAGGGTGCCGTACTTTAAAAACGGCAAAAAATCACGTTTGTTGAATAGGAGCCCCTTTGAATATTTGTTTTATTTTATTTTTAGTATTTGTTGTTATAGCGGCAATAGAAATACATCATCTGTGAAATTTTCAACTGTCTAGCTATCACTGTTCCTGATATACAGCCTAGTGACAGACGGACGGACGGACAGACAGAGAAGTCTCAGTAATAGGGTCCCGTTTATACCCTTTGGATACGGAACCCTAAAAATCTAAAGTTGCTATCAATAGTGAAGTGAAGCTGTTTTTGTAAACATGCGCTATTCTTCATCGATCCTACCTAGTCAATGAGGTTTAATTAGGTAGCAAAGTGTGTGCGTGGAACCGTATATGATATAGTGCTGAGCTGGTATATAATTTTGCATGCTTCGCTGAGTTAATCTCAGCGCTGTCTTGAATTATGTAGTGAAAAGTTCTTTAGGCAAGCTGAGTAGTTTATTTTTGGTTATCAAATGTAGCTGTTAGAAATAATGTTCGTCTGGGTAGTACTATCATGTCGACTATGGCAGCAAGTAAAATACAGTCGATTTACATTATTTTTTCCTTAACCTGTATCGTCCCACTGCTGGGCAAAGGTCTCCCCCAAACTCTTCCATCTCTCCCTATCCTTCGCGGTCTCCCACCACTCGCTGTCGAAGGAGACAATGTCGTCCGTCCAGCGTTTCCTCGGCCGTCCGCGACGCCGCGCTCCTCCCGGGACCCACTGAGCGTGATGTGGTCGATTTACATAGACAAGTAAAAAGTTATCTACACTAATATTATAAAGAGGAAAACTTTGTTTGGTTGTAATGAATAGGCTCAAAAACTACTGGATCGTTTTTAAAAATTCTTTCACCATTCGAAAGCTACATTATCCACGAATAACATAGGCTATTTTTCATCCCGAAATTCCCACAGAAATGGACACAACGCGGGTAAAACCGCGGGGCGCTACTAGTGTCCCATATATTATGTGTCAATTACCTACTACAAAGTTTTCACTTACATTAGTTATGTTGTTCGTAAGCACACATTTTTGTTAAGTCTAAGGACACATTCAAATACCAACTTTATATTACAGCGCGTTGAACTTATTTTGGCTTCTTGCCATATTTACATTGTTTTGCTCCAAAAAAACTCCTTCAGACAGATGGACAAGCATAGCATAGCTGCGGTTAAAGTGGAGTAACGGTGAAACTTTGGAACCGACTTTAACTTTGGTTAAGGATTCTTAGTGAATATTCTTTTGGGAAAACAAAGTTTTATATTCAAGTTATTCATGTCGGTATTCATGTATAGTCTGGAAAATAAAATCGAATTGGGTACCTACACTTATTAACGTCTCGAAAAAAAGTTCTTATTCGTCGATTCATTTCATTATGCTACGAGTACAAAGTCACTTGACAAGCCGGGGTCTTTTTTAGAGGTTTGAGATGGGATACGGATCCAACTCTAATGCTTTTATATACTAATTTTATACAGACGAACTTAATACTTCTAGCGGCTCAACTAAATGTTTGGGCGTGACCCCACTAACAGCACTAATCTAAGAAAATAACGTAAGCGCGTTCTAAATTATTTTTACACTAGCGCCATCTAATGCATCGCGAGTGGAACCTCCGCGTAGAGTTGCTAGCCCTACTAATAGTATAGAAGAAGAAGAATGCGAAAGTAAGTGAGGATGGAATATATGGATGTATGTTTGTTTCTCTTTCACGCAAAGACTAATGAACAGATTTGGATGAAACTTTACAATAATATAGTTTATTCATCAAAATAACACATGGGATACTTTTTATCCCGAAATTCCCGCGGGAACAGGGACAACGCGGGTAACACGGCGCGGCTGGTAGTTAATATTTATAATCTTGATTGAGTACTTTTTGTTTGTCGCGATGTAATCACTTTACATCATATGCACATTTTAAAAACATTCATATGTTTCATATTATTATATCCACATTAATTTAATCTTAATTGGTGTCTATTCATCAACTCCCAAAACCAATATTCAATTCAGCTTTATTACGGATCCAGGGTAGTAAAACAACCAATGAATTAAAATTAATTTTTCCCCGAATTGAGAGCCCAAATAATGTTTAATCAAACTTGCCCGTATTTCGCACGACACGTTATACAAAGTACAAAGGGTAACAAATGTACACAAAACTGAGCTGTCGGTTCAACTAAATATTGGTACAAACTCCGCAATTATGACACCCCGTTTACATGTATTTGCATAATATTACTTTAAAACGAATATATGTATCAGCTTTTTGGGTTGTAATGAGACATGGGTACGCAGTTTGTACTGTTAGATTACGCTACTGAATATTTACGCAGATTAGGCCTATAGACTAATCCTTACCACTGGTTTGATATCATAAGTGAGAAGCTTTTGTCCTGCAGTGGTGTCAGCCTGTAATGTCTTTCAGGCTGATAAGTTCAGTTACGTAGACATTTAGCCTGCAAGTAGAACAATCCATATGACTTAGTTTCTTTCAAAAATCCATTTCAGAGTATTTAAACTTATATTTATCTCTAGCCGCGCCCCGCGGTTCCACCCGCGTTGTACCCGCTCCCGTGAGAATTTCGGGATGAAAAATAGCCTATAACCTTCCCGTTGAATGTGGCTATCTATTACAAAAATAATTATTCAAATCGGACGGGTAATTCCTGAGATTACCTCGAACATACAAACAAACAAACTTACAAATGTTACCTCTTTATAATATTAGTATAGATATATACTTGTAGGGCCTCGGTCTTATCCGCAGAAATTTCTGAATATTTTTTTGTTATTGTTATTATTGTTACATTGTTATAACATTGTTATTGTTATTATATGTTATTGTGATGTACGAGTATAACCTATATTTACTGTAAAGGGTCATTCAAATCCGTTCAGTAGTTTTTGCTTGAAATAGTAACATTAATTATTATACAAACATACGTCCTCACAAACTTTCACATTTATAATGTTAGTAGGATGAAAATTCCAACCATTTTCAGGAAAAACCCGCAAAGTTTTGTATTTTGCAACATTTTCCATGTAACAAATTCGTTAGGAGCGCGGAATATTTTGAAAATAATATCACTGGCGCTGAGTGTTCTAGGTATTATAATTAAGCTGTACTTTTCGTCCAGAATACCAGATGGGAATACAGTGCCGCAAGTGTTGAGAGAAAAGAGGAATTTGGAAGAAATATATTAATTTTGGTCACGATAAATATTTTTTTTCAAATTTTTTGTGACAAAAATTTTCGCAGTTATCTTTGATTTATTTTTAATATGTTTTGTTCAATTTCTAAGCCCTCAGTTTGGTAAAGGCATTGCAGGCTGAATCACCTGATTGCCCGAAAAGTAAGATGATTACGTGCTTCGGAGGGCACGTTAAGCAGGTCTAAAAAACTGGCGACGTAAAATTAGCGGAATTGAAAAAAAAATCACCGAAATTTGTTGCTTTTTTGTTGCTAATTAGTTGCTAAAAAAATAATTTTTTTGCTCTAACCGATCGCATAAAAAAGGCAATAACTCTAACTTTACATTAAGATAGCGTGGGAATCACTGAATGTCGACTGATCAATCAAGCAAATAAGGGTCAATTTGTTGCTAATTTGTTGCTGGAAGATGCTTAGAAAAAAAAAAAGAAAAAAAATGATTTTTTTTAATTATGCCAAGATAAAAAAAAATCGTTTCTGACATTTTATGTATTATATATATATATGTCATTTTAATGAAAAGGGAGAGTTTAAACATGAAAAAAAAAAATAACCCTAACCTACCGAATTACTACTATTCGGTAGGTTAGGGTTATTTTTTTTTTACTAGTCCATAGTTATCGGTTAACATTACGGTTAGAGCAAAAAAATTAATTTTTTAGCAACTAAGCACTGTGAGGAGCGACAAATTTTCACTATAGTTTTTCCGCGGGAAAATCGTTAGTTAAGCTAGCGTGGTCGATTATTTTGTGAACCGATCTCCAACTTCACTTGACTTCCGGTTTTTATTTTGTTGCTGACTCTCCCTGCTAAAACAAGCTGCACTGTGAGGAGCAACAAATTTTCACTATAGATTTTCCGCGGGAAAATCGTTAGTTAAGCTAGCATGGCCGATTATTTTGTAAACCGATCTCCAACTTCTCTTGACTTCCGGTTTTTATTTTGTTGCTGACTCTCCCTACTAAAACACGGTGCACCATGAGGAGCAACAAATTTTTACTATAATTTTTTCACGGAAAACACGAGAGTTAAGCTGGCGTGGATATTATTTATCCTGGCATAATTAAAAAAAATCTTTTTTTAAATTTTTTTTCTAAGCATCTTCCAGCAACAAATTAGCAACAAATTGACCCTTATTTGCTTGATTGATCAGTCAACATTCAGTGATTCCCACGCTATCTTAATGTAAAGTTAGAGTTATTGCCTTTTTTATGCGATCGGTTAGAGCAAAAAAATTATTTTTTTAGCAACTAATTAGCAACAAAAAAGCAACAAATTTCGGTGTTTTTTTTTTTCAATTCCGCTAATTTTACGTCGCCAGTTTTTTAGAGCTACGTTAAGCCGTCGGTCCCGGTTATTTTTTTACGGATAGTAGTCGTTACATGAGCCATGACAGAGGCCTTTGGCGGCTTAATAACTCTGACACCAGGATTGGTCAGGTTGACCATCCACTCGATGAAAAATAAGCATCAACTCAAGTTACTCGCCTTTAGATTATATAAATATCTTATTTAAACGAATACATTATAATTATGAGTTTAATATGAACCAAAAATCTTCTAACCCTCCCACCGCCTTCATCTCAACCACATTCGACATTCACGAACCAAAGAAACTTAAGGACCTCGGAAAACTTTGTTATTTCCATAAGTTATTTAAGACTTCAATGTGGGCATTTTAAATATGCACTTGCTGTGAAATGGAGAAGTTTGAAATGTACTTTATTATTAAACAAAGTCGGTTGTACTGTATTGAGTTTCAGTTCTGTAACGCTATTGAGGAGTATTGAGTGTGCTGTGAACTGTGAAGTGGTTTATGGGTTAACTTTGCCGATGGACTGTAGTAGGCTTTCTTTTAATCAAACTATCAGACCTTATTAGATTATATAGTATTTTTAGAATTTTTTTCAATTACATATGTCAATGTTGTCATTATGTTGTTTCTTATTTTATATTGAGTATACTATACCAAGGTTGGGTTTCCGCACCCCGCATCCGCACAACGGGGCCCGCCTCCGTGCGATGGACGCCCGCGCGGGTCCCCGCAACGTAACACTGTTGTTTGAAACCGCTCGTGACGGGGCCTGTCGCGTTCCCACAGAGTCCACGTTAGAGTCCGCGTGTCCACGCGCATAGACTCGCAACAGTTGCGGCACGGGTGCCCGCTTAACGCAGTTTCAGGCTATTTGTGGTGGCACACAGCGTTATAGTTCAGTGATATATGTGTCAAATCCGTCCCTGTGTGAATGAGATAAAAATACCTTCACTATTTTCGGTTTTGATTTCAATAGCACTTTTTAGCAGGGACACACACACGTTTGAATATTTATGACCATGCCATGTGATGCAGTCAAGGCAAAAAGTGTTTCAGAAAAACATTTTCAGATCTTTTTTGTCAAGCATACTCAAAATCTATATTTTGTGGTCGAACTTTCAAATATGTATGTAAACCGAAAGCGGAAGTCCTTTGCATGTTCGGCTCACGATACAAAATCCTATTGATTCTGATTTGATCTGTAGCTTCACCTGTGTTCTGAATTTAAAATTCTTGCAAATCAGAATTGAATATCATTTTATTTTGCATTCGTAAGTTTCCGTTGTATATTATATGCTTTGAGGTATGGTAGATAGATACAGCTGCCGTCATCTCATGCTATAGTTTAGGCAATAGCATAGAGCCTTAAATTAGTGCCATAGAGCAGGCGATCAACTTAAACAAGCAAGCATTAAGGGTCGCATTATTATCGCTTTTATTTTTAAAAGACAAATAATACGACACTTTATTAGTCAACGATCTATTTTCAGTTAATAGCCGTCACTATCGCACGCCTCATACATTAAAAAAACAGCAGATGTGTTACTACAAAATAATCAAATCACATTAAAAAATCTACATATTAACATAATGCAATTTTCAGCCATATTCCACTTTGACCTCAACCATACAAATCTAAAATACTATCCACTCACAACATCGACTAGAAAATAGATTTACATAGTTCAAACATTTTATATAAAATATTCTATTGAAACTAAATCCTTTGAAACGTGTATTAAATTCCATGGACTGTACTCGATAGCAATAAATTTAACTGCTCTTTGACAATGCAATTTCGATTTTACATAAATTTCGCTTACAACTGGCATTCCGAACGTACTCGTTATATTTTAGTTCCTATGTTTCTGGTTAGATAGTCTTGTTAGATATGTATGTAACATTCAAATAGGTTAGTGACCAACTTTAGTGTCAGAGTTTCTAGACCGCCTAAAAGCCTACTACATGATCTATCGATTGAAACAACTAAGTCTGAAGCAAATAAAACGTGCCCCCAGCGTGGTAGAGCTTAGATAGGAAATTCCACTATTGGACACAATGTGAGAAGAGATACTACAATTAGTCAATCGATTAGTTAGTTAAGTGTTGATTTAATGGACGGCCTGAATGTAGCAGCAAGTAAGCAAAATTTATAGAGCTGAAGTGTGTTCCGCGGTTTATTTGCTCCTGCTGGAATTTTGGGAAAAATAATTGGTGACGAAAATGTGTCTGTCATGTCGTATAGAGATGTGAAGGAGCATGCACTGAACAGGAATAGATGGAGAAGTCTGCATCGGACTCACCGACAAGAGTCTCACCCTTAAATGTATGATAATGAATAGTCGACTGTTGGAACAAGAAATTAGCGTGTAGAAACAAACATCAAACTCCTCAGTTTGATTACAAAAGTATAACAATTTTTGTGACTCATCATAATATTTCTTCTTTTTAAAAAGCCGCTTGAAGCATTATTCGTCAAATCATAATCACAAGTTCGTAATTTCTTAGTCCAAACACCAAAACAAATGTTTAACTTCACAGAATATAATCAAAAAAAGTTAAAATGGACGCCAAAATAAGTATCTGTTTTCTGTCGTTTCCTTACAAGTTGAGACAGAGGGTCATTCCCGCAAAAATCTAAAGACGAAGTTAACTCTGCCAAAGTAATATCCACTCTTCCACTCATGATATAGGAACGAAAATAAATTGACAAAACTATCCTAACAGCATGAAGATGGCAAAATAATTGTGTTAATTGATTTTCGATTTCGAACTGGGTTAGTAGTTTTTAGATGAAAATAGATGAAAACGCTGAAATTGTGGTTAAATGTGCCGATATTCTGTTTGGTTCTGATTAAACTGCACAACAGATATGATGGATGATACCAATAGAAAATAATTTATTCTTAATGCTGCCAAAATGTCAATATGTTTTCAATTACTATTTTGGTGAGATCTGAGGTTATCTTGGGCTATCTTAAGGTATCTTGGCCTGAAGTAGGCACGATATTTTTTTATCTACGATTAGCAATTCAGTCGTTTTTTGTAATATTTCGATATTCCGATACCTACTCCCAGCGTAGGTCGCAAAATGACGATGCAGCATCGATAAAGTCGCAGAATAACCGATAGCAGATGCTAAAATTATCATGTCTGCTACAGAAAGGTTATTAGGCCGGCGTTTAGTCAAACTGGTACACAATCCGTATGGCCTTGCTAACGCGCCACTCGCCACAAATTGTCGTACATAAATTGTATGAACTGTACAGAAATAATGCGGTAACCGCGTTGTGATTATGGCCGATGGATCGTGTGCGGCGACCCTTAGTAATAATTGCAAAACGTAAATGTTCCCAAAGTCAGTGGAAAAGACTAAGGTAGGGCTGTTTCAAACGGTTAGTCAACGTAACATACGTTCGTTAAAAACTTCACGATTATCGCGATGTCAAATACAAAACGTTGTTTCATAACTTAAATGACAGTATTTTAAAGATGTTCTGACGGTCAAAAGAAAGCCACGATTTTTCATTTCCTTACGTCACTTGAAATTTATATTTTGTGTCAACGTGTACTTAGTGGTTCGTGAGCGTAAACAGAATCAACCTACCCTAAGTAACGTTTCGTCGAATCTGTTCCCGTGTTAAGAAAGTCCAAAAAAAGAACAAGAAGCTAAACAAGTAATTAACGACACAAGAGACAAGTCCAGATAAGTTATCTAACTTGTGATTCCGAGAAAAGTCTTTTTGTCATCAAATGTTACTTCGGCTTTCGGAGGAAGTGTAAGGAATTAATCTTTGTGTTAGTAAAAGTTTTAATAATGTTCCAATGTTTTGGAGGTTCTGGGGTCGTGTTTTGACAGTTTATTTTGATAAATTGACAAGTAGAGCAGTAAATAGGCGGTTTTGTCCTGCAAAAAGTAAAGTGTCAGCGTGGCGGAATGGAATGGTGGAGGCATGTGTTAAATAGTGATTTATTATCAGTGGAACCCAGACCAAGATAATAAATAATAAGTATATTGTTTATGTTTAGCATATGACACTTAATAGCTTGGGATGCATGAAAGGAGCCTCCATGTGTGACGAACCACAACTGGCTGCGTGTGTCCGGCGCACCCTGGACAGTGTAGAGTTGTAGACGGTAACGCAGATTCATTGATCCTTTCGCCACGAGATCTCGACTCGAGAAGAAGAAGACTTAAAATCTTGTTCAAAAAATGATCTTAGCTCAAACTGAAATCACTCTTTCTCATTGGTCTAGGCTAAAACGCCAAAAGCCACCCACGGGCACGCATAACACCAACCATTGACAATAAAACACCAGCTGACAACGAAAACAAAAGCCGACAATAAAAAGAAAATTCATTGGATCAATTTTCAAAATGGCCCCCTTGTCTGCCATGTCATTTGTCCGTTACCGCGCTAATGACACTGACATAATTTAGTGTGCCATCTTCAGGTCCCGTAATAATAGAAGATTTATTGGGAAGCTGATCACGTACTGTAAATAATTGGCATCTGCATTGCAGTTGAAAAACTCGTTGGAAAGGGATAGATCCCGTATACCTTGGTGAATTTGTCTCAATAGTGGTGGATGGGACATATATGGTCCATCCGACCTCATTTTTAAGTAGATTTTTTCCATGCTTATAAATGAGCAAGTGTTATGCTGACCAAATATGCAGTTGTGTACTCAACTACTCATAACGCACTAGATGGACCAAACATAAGTACTTGTATTACTCCAGTAGTCTTGCGAATAAACTATGTCTTAAACTTATCTGGACATTAGTGTCGATTTTACCATATTTTGCTTATAATTTAGTGCCTTAGTAAAAATTTGCCTGATCATCTTTTGGCATTAAAATAAATAATAAAATAAATAAAATCTTTATTCATACAAACTTACTTCTATTACATATTAATAAGTCTAAAAATAAATATTTCTAGCCAGGAGTAAGCATGAGCCTGAACTTGGAAGGAACCTGTGTTTCAGGCAAAACAAATTTATATTATATAATAACATCGGTGGATTATGAAACTTATAGTACTCATCCCATTTATCCTTCTAACGAATATTGTTCAGAGGGAAACGGTAACATCCTCAAAAAAGAGTCTTCAAGAGTTTGTGGTTGACCTGATGAGTGACCGGAGTGTGACTATGACTTCATCACATAATACGATTAGTCGTGTTGTGGCCTACTAGGGTGGACTTGTCAATCCTTCATGTTCGCGACACGGCCTATCGAAACAACCCTAACAACCTCGGTTTTATTTCAAAAGGTCCGAAGGCTATCAAAAATTTATATTATTACGCAACGTTGTAAAGTTGAGGTACTTAGTTGGGGGAATAAAATAATGTTTCCTGTTTTACACTCGTAGTAAATATTATGGATGATATTCCTTAAGAGAGCTATCTACCAGAGGAGTGCTACTGTGCTTAATTTATCCTTTCATTTTGACTAGGTTAGTGGCCAACCCTGTTGTTGGAGTATTTAGACCGCCTAAAGGCCACCGACATGGTCGATTGATAACGGTTGATACGACTGGGACCGACTACTCCACGTGCCCTCCGAAGCACGGTAGAGGTTAAATAGTAATACCTTTACCGGCTTTTCCATATGACTCATATGGTATTTTGCCAAGTTTGATTAAATCATAATCAATTTTGGGAACTAAACTGACATAGCATAGCTCTGTTAGATAAACACATTCCTACAATGATTATGATTTCACTCTGCTGTTTATTATTTTGTTCAATATAATATTGTTGAATATTTGAATCATTTATTTTAACAAATCGTTGAACGATCAACCATTAATACATTACGAAGTATGTTACATAATATTTATTTTCGCATTCCACACTGTTGGCAAACAAAATAAGTAAAAATCGTTTCTATGAAAAACATATTTTTATCAAAGCATGATTGATCAGTGATCTTCACTTGAATATTACCTTTAATATTCCTCTCTTTGTGCGCAAAAAATCCTAAATTAGTATAAGTAACTATAAAAATTTCAAATCAATTACCAAAAAATTGTATTTTCTTTTTTGCCAATCTTGTTGAGTTGCTCTATTCCCTTTATTTCATGTCAAGGCTCAATTTCATATGGTTTCAGGCATAATGTTTGATCTTTGTACTATTAATAAAGCTTTGAGAACGTTGTATGGAGACCACGTAACAAGATCTCCTCGAAATAATTTGTAATTTTCGAAATGGAGACGAGATTTAAATGCGACGCTTTGAGACGCTGCCAAATTGTTTTGATTAGAGTAATATTCAATTTGTATTGTCAAGAGAGAGTATTATTCTATTCTAGTAATAAAATTAGTTTTTATTTTATTATTTACTTTTACATTTCAAACATGGCTCGGGTTTTCGGTCGGCATCACCAACTCGCATTAGGCAAGCGTGGTGATTACGCCTGAAACCTCCTCACTGTACTGATATCTTCAGTGAGACGACAGGCCTTTGCCCAACAGTGGGACATTACAGGCTAATACTTTACTTTACTTTACTTTTTATTATTTGCAAAAGCAATCTATCTGTCTATATGATAAAGCTTAAAAGTTCTCTTTCTATATCTCTTTCTTTATCTCTCTCTTCATCTTTGAAGCTGCCAGTTAGATTAGAAAATTAATGTAAAAAGTATAAGTCTGTAATGAGAAAAGCTTCTCAGGTAACCGAAGATATCTATAAGTGAGGCGGATTAGACGTAATCACCTTCCTTGCCTACTGCGAAAAAAATGCATTTTGATAGCTATCTTTCAAGTGGAGGGTTACGACTTATTCTCTTTTCTAAATTAATAAAGAAATAGCTACAAAATGATGCACTTAGAAATGAAATAGAAGCCAAAATTATTATTTATTTATTTAGTGTTAGGAGGTCCAACAGCTTGACCACTTATTCCAAAAAAGTACAGCATATCTTAACAGAAAGCCAATTATTAAATTAATTATTATTAATTATCTAGCTATACAAACGTTATACCCGCCAATATCAAAGCATTATCGAAACGCTATACTGCATTACTTTACACTGTGTCTCCGTATGAGTGGACTCGACTCAATTATTGGGTCGTGTTCTATGCCAAAGACATAGAGTAGGAAATCCGAACAAACATTCGGGATCGTTTAGACGACTTTGTTAACGCACAGTGGTTCCAAATCGTTTCAAACGAAGACCAATTGAATTATTCAGTCTTAAGTCAAGTCTCTTGAAACCCTGAAAAGGTACTTATTGGATTTAAATATAGTGATTCAAAAGATTTTTATTAGTAGAATTAAGATTTAAGTTTGTTTTTATCGACGCTTCTAGAGATTTAGTGTTATCTGTTTGATAATGGCTTGCTGTGAATTGTTTTCTATTCAATGTACTTTTTAAACTTTTTTGTTTGCATATACTTAACAAAATCTTGTTTTTCTATGCAAGTTATTTTTGTTTGTACCTCAAGGAATTTATTAGAATGTATGCTTTGAAGTTAACAAAAATGCATTCCATTATAAAGAAAGAATTTCAAGGATCTTTGACTTACAGAGACAATAGAGCACCGCATATTCATTCGACTAGCAGCGTTCTGCGGTTTTACTCACATTGTACCTATTCCCGGGGGAATTTCGGGAATTTTTATACATACAAACCTTCCTCTTGAATCACTCTATCTATTTAAAAAAACCGCATCAAAATTCGTTGCGTAGTTTTTTAGATCTAAGCATACATAGAGACAGGCAGACAAACAGACAGCAGAAAGCGACTTTGTTTTATACTATGTAGTGGAGCTATCGGATAGGATATTGTAATTTTTAAAGTGAACTTAAGTAATAATTTCCTATTGCTTCGATTTTCTTAATGAAGTATGTACTTAACTTTCAAACACAGCCTTCTCTTTATATTGGATCGTCGAACTTAATTTGAAGTTATACTGTTAAATTTTATTCGTTGCAATAAAGTGCTTAATTAAAAAAGGTTGTTGCCGATTGAAATTGTTATTTTTGTTTACAGATTACTCGAATTGGATCAATAACGCTGCAAAATAAAAGTCTGGCTTGGTTTGCAGTGAAACTACGTTTACGGATACACTTCGCTTTTATTTTACACTAGCAGCGCCCCGCGGTTTTACCCGCGTTGTGCCCGTTCCCGTGGGAATTTCGGGATAAAATGTAGCCTATAGCCTTCCTCGATAAATAGACTATCTAACAGTGAAAGAATTATTCAAATCGGTTCAGTAGTTTCTGAGATTAGCGCGTTTAAACAAACAAACAAACAAACAAAACAAACTCTTCAGCTTTATAATATTAGTATAGATTTTTATCTGACGTTTCGGCCCCTTTACACAGTGGTCACAGAAGACTCTATCCGTAGACGTAGTTTCAATTAAAAGAAGCATTATATTTACGGTCGAATTGAGAAACCTCCTCCTTTTTTAAGTCGGTTTAAAATGAGTAGTGTTCGCTTAAACTTAAGAAACAAGTTTAGCTTATTTTATTTTTCGATGGTATTGCTTTATTGTATGGGACTTCTAGTCTTAAAACCATTTTATGGGAATTTTTTGACGGCCGCTAAAAAATATCTTAAGGCTTCTATGGTTTTGGGCAAAACGTTAGATAATGCGATATCTTCAGTGATTCCGAGTCTTAAGATGTCTTTTAACATTATTACATTTAATTTATTAATTTTGTATTGCTCATTTATAAATATACTAGCAGCGCCCCGTGGTTTTAACCGCTTTGTGCTCGTTCTCGTAGGATTTTTGGAATGAAAAATAGCCTATAACCTATCCGTTGAATGAGGCTATACATTACAAAAGTATTTTTTCAAATAGGATTGGTCGTGTCTTATATTAGTGCGTTTAAACATACAAAAACAAACAAACAAACAAACTCCTTAGCTGTATTAAAATAGTATAGATAGACTAGCAGCGCCCCGCGGTTTTACCCGCGTTGAGCCCGTTCCCGTAGGAAATCCGGGATAAAATGTAGCCTATAGCCTCGATAAATAGACTATCTAACAGTGAAAGAATTATTCAAATCGGTTCAGTAGTTTCTGAGATTAGCGCGTTTAAACAAACAAACAAACAAACAAACAAAACAAACTCTTCAGCTTTATAATATTAGTATAGATTGTTTTCCTATTAGTGGGATCGCGCCCATAAATTTTGTTAGGAAGGTTGCACTCTTCTTTAAAATATTCTCAAAATAAACCGCAACATCATGCTACAAATTGCCTAAAATTTCCAACAAATTGCACACTGACAGAAAAATCTCTTGTTCTTTTTAAATGCCCAAGTTTGTAGAGCCTCGCTATAATTACTCCCTACTTCAGCTATAATTAATTTTTAATTGCTCTTACAGTCTCACTTTTGTAGGTTTTCATTGTTTTCAGTCTGTAACGGAAGATTTTTGGAATAAAAATTAAAAGTAACGTGGCTAATTTGGCCCATAAAGTTGCGAATGGGACCAATGTGCTTCGTAGAGCAGGTTAAATTCATGTGCCAGTGTAACAGCGAGTACCTGTAACTTGTAATGACGTTTCAATCGTTGGAATACGTTAAAGGCCTTTAGATGGTCTAAAAACTTCAAAACTAGGTTTGGCTACTTCAATAAAAAAACCTTTTATCGTTGGCTAAAAAAAACCTTGCATATTAACATTACCTTTCAGAGAAAAGTACTCAAATGATACTTTGTAGGACAAAACCTCTTTCGCCATCAAAGTTTCATAACAACACTAGCAGTGCCCCGCGGTTTTACCCGCGTTGTGCCCGTTCCCGTAGGAAATCCGGGATAAAATGCCTATAGCCTTCCTCGATAAATAGACTATCTAACAGTGAAAGAATTATTCAAATCGGTTCAGTAGTTTCTGAGATTAGCGCGTTTAAACAAACAAACAAACAAACAAAACAAACTCTTCAGCTTTATAATATTAGTATAGATTCAAATAAAACATTACACCAGAATGAATAAACAAAGTAGTTACATAGTTCCAGCAATGATAGTTTCTAACGTTATAAATCGCACCAAGTACGGTCAACAACAAAACAAGGCCTTCGGCAAATAAAGTACTTTCAAATTTAAACTAAAGTAGGGTTGGCAGAAACGAATACGCCTCGTATACTTTTGTAGGAGAGATAGCCCACGCGTTTATTTAGCAAAGAAATAATGGACATTTCGTTTTGTTTATTTATATGAGGGTATGTCGTTACTAAGGAATACTGAATTTTTATGTGTCACAGCTGGAGTTAAAATCTAGACTTTATAGCTTTTGCGAGCCAATAAGACATTTGATTTAACGCTTTGCTCTCACGAACGGTTTAACGAAACAGATTTACTCTAAATCGGGTAAATTTTTTATTGATACGAGTATGTAGCAAAGTTTTTAAATGAGCGAGCAATTAATTTTCCATACATTATTTGTCAAAAATCTCTCATTATAAATAATAACACCATGACAAATAAACACACCGTTAATTAGACTAAGCTTGTATTATGGAGTCTAACTAACTGATACTACTTCATATACATACACAAATACTAAACATGAATATATAATTGACACCCAGACGTCGTCGCCTACACCTTTATCTACTCAAATATGTCAACTATGGCAATCGAACCCCACGATACAGTAAGCCCTCTTTGCATATCACTGTGCTGACGAACTTGAAACCATTAGCACTCTTAGAAACCATTAGTTCATTCATTCATTTCCAGTAGGTTAGCGGCCAACCCCGGTGCCGGAGTTTTTAGACCGCCTAAAGACCTCTGACATGGTCTAACGATTAAAACAACCGGGACTGACTGCTTTACGTGCCCTCCGAAGCATGGTAGCGCATAGATAGAAATACCACTATTAGCCACCCATTGAAGTAGGGGGCGAACTGCACGTTGTTTAACAATCGTAATGTCGTTGTGTAACATCGCTTGGTCAAACTACGCCACTTAGTATATCATCATCATATCATCGAACCAATGACGGGACCTCCCTAAATCATATTTATATTGTGATAATCGTACCCTAAAGATCGTAATATCTTTATTATTGTACAGAGCTCATTGTCCAAGGATTATTTCAGCTGTATGTTCAGAGTCTGAACAATAAATCATGATTATTCCCAACTTATGCTAAGTTTTCTTCTGGTTCTTTGGTTACTTGGCTTTTAGCCAACGTGAAGAAAAAGAAGTAATGTTTAAGGTCAAACTTGGTTCATAGAAATTGTGTTTGGTGGATTGTAATTATAAAAAAACTGTGATACATTAAGTATTAATTGTATTGGGATTACTGGGTGGGTCGAGATTTAGTTAAATTTTATTTAAGTATTAGTTTAACTAGCAGTGCTCCGCGTATACCCACATTGTGCCCGTTTCCGTGAAAATTTCGGGAAGAATTAGCCTATAACCTTCTTTCCAGTACCTGGAAAATAATTGTTTAAATCAGATTGGTAGTTTTCATCAAGAAATTCCCACGGGAACAGGAACTGCTAGTTTCTATATAAATTGTTTTTAAACTGGATTTAATTTTTACTTTATTGCACAAGCGGTTGACACAAAAACGTCTTTTTATTGAATTATGCCCGGCTTTTAGTTTTTGGAAGGCTTCCAGCGAAATACAATGTTAGGTTTTTATTTTTTGTATCAAACTGTCACTTGCAGGCTTTACATTAATTTTGTTTCAACTTTTATGCTTCACTACATATTATAAAACAAATTTCCCGGCCGCGTCTGTCTCTCTGTTCGCGTTAAACTCAAATACTACTGCACGGATTTTGACGCGGTCTTTTTAAATAGATAGAGTAATTCAAGAGAAAGGTTTATATATATAAAAATTCCCGAAATTCCCACGGGAACAGGCACAACGTGGATAAAAACGAGGGGTGCTGCTAGTGAAGGAGAAATGTTAAGTTAAAATTAAGATGTCTATTAATTAGATGAAGTTTTTACAAAAGCAAAGTGTATCCGTAAATGTTAACTCAAAGAGTTTCAGTTTATGGGATTATTTTAATATTGAACTTTTTGACGTACGTATGTAACGATAACCAACCGATTGAAACAACACACTCTATGGGCCTTATAATACACGCGGTGTAACCAAAACACTGTTAAACTGTGTTTTGTCTCTTTTGCTCTTTGGAAAATTGCGTATGTCAGAAAGTGACAAACCATTTCATAGCTAAACTGTTAATAATACGCGTTCATTAAATAAGTCCTTTTATGTAATAACGTCGGGAGAAACCTTATTATTAAATATAAAGAAGTAACCAATCTAAAACACTCCTGAAATTGTTAAAGCTAATAAAATATTTTTAAAACTCAAAGCTAGATATCTGACTCCCACGCCCTACGTAGGTGTAAATGTTAAAGATCACGTTACGTAGGACGAACCATTTAATATAACGAGAAATGTTAGTTTAAATTCTTGGAAACAATCATAATTCAAAGTTCATGGCATTAATAAGTTATAAAATAACAGGGATATATTACAAAAATAATGTCAACAGAAATTAGTACGATAAGCATTTGGTCTCAGTTGTTTCAGTCGTAAGATAATGTCGGAGGCCTTTTTTTTTCAAATTCGAATTCAAATTTATTTATTTGCCATAATGTACCTAAATACATCACACCCTGTAAGGCGTTGTCCTAATAGAACGCGAATGCGCGATGCGAGCGATGCGACCATCGCGTGTTCGTTTCAAACATTAGAGTCGCGCGACCGCGTCGTGCGATTGTCAGTTAGGACACCTATTAGAGTTAAATATGCTTGATCGCGCATTCGTACGAGTAAAATTCGCGCGAACTTACGATGATCGCGCATTCGCGTTCTATTAGGATAACGCATTAGGGCACTGCAAACTAAAAATATTTAAAAATAACTTAAAAACTAACATATGAATGAATAGTAATATAAAATGTTGCATCTAATAAAATAAAAAAATAAAAATACAGGAACAAAATATAGCATTAGGCGGTCGAAAAACTACCAACATGAGGGTTGGTCACTAACCTACTTGAAATGAATGAATGAATGAAATAATCTCCCCAAAAGCCGAAGTCTGTATGTAATTACCTAATTTTCTCAAAAATTACTAAACGTATTTTCATGCGGTCTTCACTAACATACAAAATGATTCAAGAGGAAGGTTTGTGACTTCTGATCATTCTAAAATTCGCACATGAACGGGAAAAACAAGAGTTAAACCGCGAGGCACTGCTAGTATTTAATAATTAAACTGCTATCGAATTTCCATTGTAAAGCTTTGAATTCGAACAAAGGTGTAAAGGTGTTAGTTATGTATTCCCTGTAATTAGACCGGATGGGATGCACAAAGCGTGAACACGTTATATATTAATTAGTAGAGTACTAGTGTGCTATAACAACATAGAAGGTGAAAGTGCTTTTCGACTAGAATTGTGTCACAAAATTATGCTCCCAGAAGGCCAATACCGACGTGCTACAAGCAGATGCACACAAAGACAAACTCACACACGGTTAATTAGACCCAACTAAGCTCTAAGCTAGTATTATGGAATCTAACTAACTGATACTACTACATATACATACACAAATATTTTATACTAGCAGCGCCCCGCGGTTTTACCCGCGTTGTGTCCATTCCTGTGGGAATTTTGGGATGAAAAATAGCGTATGTTACTCGTGGATAATGTAGCTTTCGAATGGTGAAAGAATTTTTAAAAACGGTCCAGTAGCTTTTGAGCCTATTTATTACAAACAAACAAACAAAGTTTTCCTCTTTATAATATTAGTGTAGAAGAGTATATAATTGACACCCAGACATCTTCGCCAACAACTATATCTTCACATATTGGTATCGAACCTGCAACCCCCGATACAGTAAGCGCTGTCACTGCCACTGTGCCAACGGGCTTGTTTTTGTATCTATTATAGATAAAATAATCATAAGTTTGAAATACAGTCAGGAAAATATTACACATGTAATGCCATACCGTGCCTCGGAAAGCACGTTAAAATGTCGGTCCCGGTTGTTTCAATCATTAAACCATGTCAGAGTCTTTGAGGCGGTCTAAGAACTCCTACACTAGGGTTGGCCACTAACTTACACAAACGTACTTACTCACTAGTAGGGTGCTTTCAAATTATGCGTTTCGTGTCGGACCGCTGCGGCGCCGAAGCGGTGCGTTTGTCGTATTGTGAACGTACGATCGTGTGTTTTCATACAAAACGAGCCGTGCGGCAACAGTGCGGCGTCGGTACCGCGAAATAATTTTAGTACGCACTGTTGCCGCACGGCTCGTTTTGTATGAAAACACACGATCGCACGTTCACAACACGACAAACGCACCGCTTCGGCACCGCAGCGGTCCGACACGAAACGCATAATTTGAAAGCACCCTTAGGTACACTCGATAGTAATTTAATACAATAATCAATATTAATATCCAATTACATATTAATATTGATAAATTAACGAATTTAATTATTCCGTTTGAACTGAGCACTCGAATTAATGAGATTTCCATTAATTATGTGATTGGTAATGAAATATCGCCGAGCAGTTAGCATCAACCGTGGACAAACAATCTCAACAGGTGGATGGTAGGTATAACTATTGGTATAGGTAGGTGGCTTAAGGGTGTTAATCAATGCAACGTATAATTGATTTAAACCGTTTTAAGATATTAAACACCTCGGTGGTGATATGTGCACTCGCCTGCCAAGACTGAAGTCAGAGGTTCATTCCCAGGTCGAGCGAAAACATGTTTCCTACTTTTCAAACATGGCTCGGGTTGAGATCACCAACCCGCATTTGGCAGATTAGTGATAATTTTTTAATTTCATTTTTTAAATACATTTATTCGGAGCAAAAATTAACACTTATACGATTATGTCTAATCCTCCTCACTGCACTGATATTTTCAGTAAGATGACAGGCTTTTGCCCAGCAGTGGGACATTACAGGCTAATACTATAGCTGATCGTGCTTACTTTGTCCAGTAGCTTGTTTGTATTGACATTGTCACTGAACAGTAAACATTGAACAGTGAACAGTGATGTCAGTAGGTATTGGTTGTTAGCGCTAACTGCCTGTTATGGGATTGGCAAAGGTCCTTAGCGTGAATAGCGCTATTGAAATACCTACACCAATATGCGTCTAACACCATTGTCGTCTTGATATAACTGCCGTTATATGTACCAGTTGGAACATTTAATACGAACGAACTGAAACCAAACCAATATCACTTCAAACTGGTTCTAAAACTAGCATTTAAAACCACGTCCTATTTAAGGTACGGATCCTTCTTCTTCTTATCGAGTGGATGGTCAACCAGACCAATCCTGGTGTCAGAGTTATAGAGCCGCCAAAGGCCTCTGACATGGCTCATGTAACGACTACTATCCGTAGAAAGTAACCGGGACTGACGGCTTAACGTGCCCTCCGAAGCACGGAATCATCTTACTTTTCGGGCAATCAGGTGATTCAGCCTGCAATGCCCTAACCAAACTGAGGACAGTCTCACAAAGTGATTTTTGTGAGATATCCCCACCGGGAATCGAACCCGGAACCTCCAGATCGTGAGCCGAGCGCTCAAACCACTAGACCACGGAGGCTGTTAACCCTAAAAACGTACGGATCCCTAAAAACGAACGTCACATGTCAAATTACAAAATTTGATTTTAGAACACGCTCTATGCTACCAACGTGTAATAGAACAACACTACGGGCGGTTTATCTCCTAAATATTTTTTAAAAAACAAACGACGTTCTTTTTAAATTGTGTTTTATTTCATGCAACATAAAATACATTTTTTAACGAACAGCTTTTGTTTCTTAAACATTTAGCACTAAATAGGTTTGAGCTCTCTTGTGCAAACCGCCCTAAGTAAATTTTAATTCAAAGCAATTTATATGCTGTTTATAATATTACCGTTAATAAAATAAAATGAAGACAGCAATGTTTTTTTGAGACGTGACGTTAAATTTTTCCGTGTTTTGGCGGGTTAAGTGGTCGTTAAACCGCTCACTGTAAAAAAATGAAAAATGTTTGCTGTTTTGAATAAAAAGTTTCGGCTTTAAAAAATGTTAATACCTACATATTTTAAAGCACCTGTGCCTGTTCTGTTAAGATGAAAAGATACCAAGTTATCCACTCGTATATACTTTCCACGTTCGTTGACTTAAGCGAGCTTATAAGTTGTGAGTCAACAAGTTCTAAAAAGCTCACTGTACTTTAAAATTCGCTGACTCGTAGCTTGTTCTACAAGCTCCCTCTTAAGTTACCTAATATAAGTTTTATTTCATTACTAGCTGTGCCCCGCGGTTTCACCCGCAGCGCCCCCGTTCCCGTGGGAATTTTGAGATTTTTTTCCTTTATTTTTCTTATATAAAAACCTTGTCCTGACAATAAGGAACACATTTAAAAAAGAATCATCCAATTTGGTGCAGTCGTTCTGAAGTTATGCGCTTAGCAACAGATTCAGCGATTCATTTTTATATTATAGATTTTTTTGTTTGAACGCGCTAATCCCAAAAACTACCAATCCAATTCAAATAATTATATTTGTAATGGATAGTCACATTCATCGGGAAGGCAATTTTCATCCCGAAATTCCCTCTGGAATAGCGCAGCTAAAACCGCGGGGCGCTGCTAGTTTAACAAATCATTTGCTATAAAAGCAAATGCGAATCATCTATTAACACTTCCCTACATTATATAAATCAAGATACAATCCAATACAATGTATATTAACGCAAGCTTTTGTTTCAGGTGGCGCCGAACTTAATAGAATTCGTGAAATCTCCAGTCAACATCATAGATTGTATCGCTACATTAAGTTTCTATATGGACATAGTAGTGGAACTGACTATAGTGAAACAATATGTGGAAAAAAATGACATATTGGAGTTTATATCGATTATAAAAATATTGAGGCTGTTTAAATTGACGAGGCATAGTCCGGGGCTGAAGATTTTGGTGCACACGTTCAAAGCATCGGCGAAAGAGTTGACATTGTTAGTGTTTTTTTTGGTGCTCGGTATTGTAATATTTGCAAGCCTTGTTTACTACGCGGAGAAATCTCAGGTGAGTTGTTTTATTATATTTTAATACATTATTTAAAAGTATAGGAATCACATCAAGCGTGGTGATTATGTCAATTCCTCCTCACTGTTCTGATATCTTCAGTTAGATGAAAGGCCTTTGCCCCTATGTATGTTTAGATCTTTAAAACTACGCAACAAATTTTGACGCGATTTTTTTAAATAGATAGAGTGATTCAACAAAAAGGTTTATATGTATAAAGATTCCCAAAATTCTTACAGGAACGGGTACAACGCGGGTAAAACCGCGGGGCGCTGCTAGTTAACCAATAAAACAAACCTACACAGAACCAAACCCGGCTAAAGAATTAAACCAATTATAATGAAACTCGTTGAACATGTGAACAAGAATCAGAAGAAGTTAATTAATCCGTTAAGAAGATTACACACGAGCCCGTTAACAAGACTGAACTTGACTTGTTAATTTAGAAACTTTGTTTCCTTATTATGTTAACCCAGTTTGTGGAGTCTTGAAAATGTAGTCTTGAAAACTTAATAAGTTTTGAAGTCTGAAATTGGCTTTAAATTGAGTTATGAATAGATATTACGTAAACGTTTTAGTACTATGTTATTTAGTATAGTATGACTAGTATGACTAGCCGTTCCTTGGCTGCTCCTAAATTGACTTAATTACATTGCGATGATAATAATTCGTCAGTATCGATTTAAAATAAGGAAATAACACTTAAATCCCTCAATAAATTCTACCTCTTTGTCCCATCATAAACAAAGTACTATTTTCTAGCAAAATTGATCGAAAATACCGCACCAAACAGCACTTAATGATTGCTAAGTGCACTTATATTATACTGAACAAAGCCTATTAAAATGTCTACACAACTCAAGCCTGGAGGCCTCAGTGAGGAGGAAGCGAGGCGATGCGTGGTGCTCGTAGCGTTAAGCGTATAAATAAAAAAAACTTAGGTTTACTTTATTTGCATAGTCATATATTACTTTATCTTCTAACATAGTTAACATAGTTACACTATCTTCATATATTGATGAGTAGATCAAGATACGAGTCGCGTGTAACGTTACGCAACCAAATCAATTATTATCAACAGGCTTTGGTTTTATTTATTTCTTTAGATGGAGTACTCTATCTAAATTGATGTATAAATCAAGGACAATGAATGCGATTCTCCCAAGGTGACGCGCGGATAATGCAAACGTGATCAAATACCCTTCAGTTTTATTTATTTTAGATAGGACAGTAATACTCTTAGGGTAATACGCGTACTACGTAAACATTAAAATTACTAAGAAATTTAACGGATTTATTTATTTGTCTATACTTTATCTATTAATTCTGTAGATTAGATCAATGGTAATTGATAATAAAAGCGCTATGTCAAACAATTTAGAGTCTCGATCACTTTATACGAGCACTTCACACAAATACAATTGTTAACGATGCGCATCTGAGTGACCTAGTGTAAAGAAATGCAGTTGGAATAACGGAAATAACATTTTTAGTGGAAACCCTTGACTCGAAACTACACTTTTGTGAAGATCACCTTTTATATTTTGATTAAATTATTTAAACGTGGAATAATTTCCGTAGCATACCTTTCCATTCTGTTTATTTTTATTACTAGTTTTTGCTCGCGGCTTTGCTTGTTTTCTGTATTTTTTTATAAATGTTCGACAAGAGTAATTTTTATACAAAAAAAATCGGCCTAGAATGAGTCGTACGTACTCGACTTTGAAGAGTTTCATAATACCCATGATTTTCACTTTTTAAAGTTAAACGTTCACGATAACCTACTGCAAGTAATCCAGCTGTGACAGTTTACATTTGAATTACATTACGGACAATTTACATTAACCATAGCGCGACGTGCTTCAAAATGAAAATTGCATGAAATGAAATTTTCAACGTATTCATTTTCACGATCTAGTGAGCTGGAGTAGTAGTTGGGATGTAGTGTACTGAGATAAAGTTTTAAAGAACTAAAGATTTTAATAAATATTAAATACACTCGGACTAATTCGCATACGGTTGATTACCCAAACTAAGCTAAACTAAGGTTGTACTCGTATTATGGAATCTAATTAACTGATACTGCTTCACATACATACACAAATATTAGATCTATGTCTTCTTCTTCTTCTTCGTGTCGATGGCACAAAAAATAACTTTTTAAATGAGCCCGCTTCGCTGCCCTTGTCATTGGCGCACATGAGGTCACTCAATGTGCAGCTTTCAGGGTTCGAGGGGCAGGTCAGAACGTCTACACTAATAATATAATAAAGTTGAAGAGTTTGTTAGTTTGAATGTGCTAATCTCAGAAACTGCCAATCCGATTGGAATATTGTTTTAATAATGATTAGCCACATTCAACAGGAAGATTATAGCCTATTTTTAATCACGATTCTTAATTCTAATTCTTACGGGAAAGGGCACTTCGTGTGTAAAACCGCGGAACGCTGCTTATCCTATCCTACTTCCTACTTCCTACTAAAATTATAAATGCGAAAGTTTGTGAGAATAGATGTATGTATGGCTGTATGGATGTATGTTTGTTGCTCTTTCACGAAAATACTACTGGACAGATTTAGATGAAACTTTACAGTAATATAGGTTATACATCAGAATAACACATGGGATACATTTTATCCCAAAATTCCCGTAGGAACGGGTACAACGTGGGTGAAACCGCGGGGCGAGGCTAGTGTAAAATAAAAGCGAAGTGTATCCGTAAACGTAGTTTCAATCCAAAATGTGTAGATACATCTCAAAAGTACTTTCCTTTACAATTGGTTAACCTTTAACGAGATTGAACTAACTATAATAATGTTTAAATGTTAGTTGTTTTGGTCGTTATTAAGTTATGTAGTTACTAACAGCGCCCCGCGGTTTTACCCGCGTTGTGCCCGTTCCCGTGGGAATTTCGGGATAAAATGTAGCCTATAGCCTTCCTCGATAAATAGACTATCTAACAGTGAAAGAATTATTCAAATCGGTTCAGTAGTTTCTGAGATTAGCGCGTTTAAACAAACAAACAAACAAACAAACAAACAAAACAAACTCTTCAGCTTTATAATATTAGTATAGATTTGTGAACAAGGTGGTTTCATAATTTATTCATTGTAACAGAGGTATTCATAATTGGGTGTTATAACTGTTAAATTGACACGTTTTGTTTGATAACTATCCGAAAATGGAGATCTTAATTCGTATGTTTCCGTTGCTATGAATGTTTATTCATAGCTACGTCATTCATGGTCAAAAACTTTTTTAGGAGTTAGTTGAACTGAATTTTGTCTCAATGAAAACAAGCTCAATATATACGTCTTACATATGTCTTAATTCAATTTCAATAATTTAACATCTAAGCTATTTTTTAAAAAATATATCGTACAAAGTAACTTTAAACACTGACTAGTAGACCGAAAAAAAACTAACAAAACCTATCAAAACATTGTAACAGTGATATTTATATGTAAATATTAATATTTTCAACTTTTTCAGTACCTGTGAATTTGATTTAAAAACGTCTGTAGAACGTAACGTACGCCGCTGCTCTGGAATATATTGAAACTTTTCTAATATACGCGAGTATCGAGACAGACCAACTTGTGGCTTTTCAGTTCTTTGACTAGTATTAGAGATATTGATTATTTAAAGATAAACCAAAGGCTGCCTTTGATAAAGCTGAAGAGTTCGATTTGTGTTTGTTTGAAGGAGCTAATTTCTGAAACTACCAATCCGATTTGAATAATTATTTTTGTAATGGATAGCCACATTCAACGGAAAGGGTATACGCTATTTTGCATCCCTAAATTCCTGCGTCAACGGGCTTAACGCGGGTAAAACTGCGGGACGCTGCTAGTAATAAAATAAAAATAGTAGCTGAAATGTAAAGTATTAGCCTGTAATGCGGCAATGCAGGGCAAAGGCCTCATCTCACTGAAGATATACTGTCCGTGCTTCGGAGGGCACGTTAAGACGTCGGTCCCGGTTACTTTCTACGGATAGTAGTCGTTACATGAGCCTTTGGCGGCTCAATAACTCTGACACCAGGATTGGTCAGGTTGACCATCCACTCGATGAAGAAGACTGAAGATATCAGTACAGTAAGAGATATTAGGCGTAATCACTACGCTTGATTTAAAAGGTCCGTGACCTTAAAGCAGACTTAAGTTTTGTATGCTAAGGTTAAAATTAAAAATCTGCGAAAGCATGATAAGATTGACGTTGATCTGTATTTATATCTCTTTGATATTGGATTTGGAAACACACCTGTAGCGCTCTGAAGGCACTTTAAGAAGTTTAAGAAGAAATATATTTTAACATTCTTTTTTAACTTTTAATATTTTAAGAGGATTACTATTTATTTAATCTTAAGTTTGTTTAATTTGAAAAGGTTTAAGATATTTTGACTTTTAACTTAAGAGTTGAACTCTCATCATGTGATTCGAGTTCGTTGTTCATAGTTTTTGAACCCTCTATCCTACTAATAATATAAATGCGAAAGTTTGTGAGGATGGATGTATGTATGTATGTAACTCTTTCACGCAAAAACTATTGAACGGATTTGGATGAAATTTTACAGTATTGTAGGGTATAGGTACATCAGAATAACACATACGATACATTTTATCCCGAAATTCCCGCGGGAACGGATACAATATGAGTGAAACCAAGAGGCACGGCTAGTCTATGTATAAAAATTCTTTATATGATGAAGTTGTCGTATCGTATTAGTTAACTTTATAACATCTTTTTAATGAAGTATCATTTTAAAATTGTTTCGGTTATTACTCATTCTCCATATTTCTTTTATTATTCACATTTTTCAATTATCTACTAGGAAAATAGCTTTTAAATTAGACTTTATCAACATTATCCGTATCAAAGTAATTTCAACAAAGCATTATCCTATTGAGGCCTATTTACACCAGCCTTCGCGATAATGAACTGTAGGCTATCAGTTTGCATTTTAATAACGGTACTGGTTATACACGGGTTAATTATACGAGCCAATTTTATCACGGACAATTTAGTTGCTCAACTTTATTTATAAAATTAGCGCCAACGCTCTTTCGTGCCCGGTTTATTTATGGTAAATGTCCAATAATTTGATCTCGATTGATTACTTCACTCAGCTGATCAAATTTTTAAATTGTAATTAATGTTTTATTAATCAGTACAGAAAAAAATACTTTACAATACTGATTATATGAAAAATAATCTTTATAGGCGCTCAAAAAAAAACGCAAGCACGATATACTAAATATCCTCACTAGCGCCATCTATTGTAGCGGCTGGAACCACTGAACAGCTATTTTTTTAAATAGTAAGTTAAATTTTCCATTGAATATTTTTAAACTAAGTGCTTTAATGAAGCGATATCGCCCCCAAAGGTGCCCAACATATTTGAGTGTAGCCATCTTAACCCTTAACAACACACGTGGGGTGCCTAGGTCACCCCAGCTCACTATTTTCGTTCATATTTTAACTGTTTTATACGGTACGCGGCCGAGCGTCCGTGTATTCTAAGTATCGGCCTAGGAGTTGCGGGGAGCGGACGCACGCGGGGCTATCGTGCTTAGTTTAGGAGGTACGAGTCGTTGGGGTGAGCTAGGCACCCCACGAGTGAAGTTACGTAGGTGTTTTTATTATTGCACATGTTTATATTTTTGCTTTTTTTGTACGTTTTTAGCGCAATATGGATAAAAATTTGAATCCCCGACAGATTGAATATCTGTTAAATGAGCTGGAGGTTGAAGAAAACGAAAATTATGATATTTTTCCCGAAACAGCATTTGATTTGAATATGAAGTAAGCAATCACCAAACCGAAAGTGAAGAAGAAGCGGAAAGCGACTCTGATACCGAAGCTATATAAAATAATAGTCAACAAAACAATGAAAAAGACCGCAACAACGCATTTTATGGGAAAAACCGGTATAAATGGGCAAAAATACCACCTTCCCGATCACGAACTCCAGCTCATAATATTATTGTGCATTGCCCTTGTGATTTTAGATGTTTAAGTGTTTTCAAAGATTTTTTTATTTTTTTCATAGTTTATAAGATAAGAATACTTAGAAAAACAACTTAAGTTTTGGTTTTGTTTATAAATTTATAACAAAGTTGAGGTCTAAAGTTAATTAAAAAAATATTACGCTATTTTTGTAACTTTTTTGTTTGACGCTAGAAATGTAAATTTTTAAGTTTAAAGTTTGTAAATAAATGTTTTCACTACCTTGACAAAATGCCTTTGGTTTAGTTTTTATAAATAAATTCCCACAAATTACAAAAACTAAACTGTTATAGGCATTTTCTTTATGGGGTGAACGAGGTACCCCACGTGTGTAGTTGTGTGATTGAAAATAGCGTGTGTTGTTAAGGGTTAAGATACGTCATCTCACAAGTGATTGTAGATCAAATAAGTTATCATCGAATTAAAAAGCAATTTCTATTAACCGTTATATCGATGGCCGATACTTTAAGTTGCCCGTCTGCTCAGCTTTCAGGCAACAGGGAAACGCTTGTTAATTTTAACGAGGTTGTGATTCAATACGATTGGGTAATGTTGAGATGACCGCCCTTATTGTCTGATCTTTGTATTAATAAGGGTTCAGTTTAAAATTAATATTGGATTTGGTTAGCGTAATTCAATATTTACGGTTAATTTAGAAGTTGGCGTTTTGAAATTAGAAAATGAAAGTTAATACTCGTAGATGATGTTGAAAAAGGATAACGTGAAAGGTTGAAAAGGAAAAGTATGGAATTGTTAATTAAACACAAGCAGCGCCCCGCGGTTTTACCCGCGTTGTGCCCGTTCCCGTGGGAATTTCGGGAATTTTTATACATATAAACCTTCCTCTTGAATCACTCTATCTGTTAAAAACCGCGTCAAATCCGAGTAGTAGTATTTGAGCTAATCGCGAACAGACAGACGCGGCCGGGCCTTTGTTTTATAATATGTAGTGATGATGACGCCTTACGATTATGTCTGCCACCGACAACTTAACAAGCCCTAAAAAGTAGCACTTTCAACCACCCATCTGAGTTGGTTACATGTGATGTCTGTATACATCTCTATGTATAAGACATCACATAGATGTGTGGTGACAAAAAAGAATATTATGAAATGAGTTGGTGAATATTTACTATTATTAAAGTGCATGACTAACCGCCATATTTATAAACGATATTTAACTTAAACAGTGTTTTGTCTCTTTCGTTCTTTGGCAAATAGCGTATGTCGGAAAGGGACATACCATTTAATAGCTAAAAGTGCTGTTAATAAGTGTTTATGAATAAGGCCCACAGTGCAGATGCGGGCCGGGTGCGGATCGCGTGACGTTGCACACCTTGTATTCGTATGCCCGCAACCGGCCCGCACCCGAACTTTACGATAAATACACTGTTACTTGCTTAACACAAATTAACTGTCATTGTTTCGTTTCAGGACAATCCCGACAACCAATTCAAGTCCATACCCCTAGGGCTATGGTGGGCCATCGTTACCATGACAACTGTAGGCTACGGTGACATGGCCCCGAAGACGTACCTAGGAATGTTCGTGGGGGCTCTGTGTGCGTTAGCCGGAGTGCTCACTATAGCTCTGCCTGTACCAGTCATAGTATCTAACTTCAGCATGTTCTATTCACATACGCAGGTGAGTCTTAGCTTAAACTATCTGAACTGTAAAGTATTTGTATCTTGAACTATTTGTAATATGAACTTTGTATGTGTGAGTGTTCTCAGTTTCCAGGGATCTTGGTTTCTATTTATAGTATGTATGTGTGTGTATTTGCAGGTTGTATCTGTATTGTTTGAGTTGTATTCGATCTTTCAGTTTCTCTTTCTCTCTCTCTCTGTTTCATATGAGTTACGTGATCATAATTTATCATATAAAAAAGCACGTGAAAGTCGCCATTTTGCATATTTAACGTCTTATACATATAACATATAATCATAAAAATAATCTTCACAATGTACCGTGCGACAGAGACAACACTATACAAAACTGAAACAAGCTGTCTATCTCCCTCTTAAAAGCAGATAAAAGCATTCGTTGCATTCTAATATATTATGTACAGTCGACGTCATAATATATACTATTACGTAAACACATTTTCACCTTTTTTCACCTTATGGTATTTTAATAAGGTGATAAAATATATATTATGTACGACTGTACATATCTGTATCACATTCTATTTACGTAATATTATGAGATGAATTGAGTTGTTTATACATTGTTTGTGGTGGGCTATATGTGTGGGGGTGTGATGACGTGTTTGTAATATAATCCACCCCTCACTCAAGGGGTTAAATAGAATATTTATAAGGTTATTAAAATACAGGAGCATATTAAAATAAATCAACTTTACACGTGCTTTAAGCTTTTAACATTCGTACGTGATAATAAACACTTGTAATACTTACAAATAAAATATTTACAATGTAAGAAGTAGTATATAGAAAAAGAAAAGTATATGCCTGGTGTCCCACTGTTGGGCAAAAGCCTCACTTTACCGAAGATATCAGTACAATGAGGAGGATTAGGCGTTATCATCACGCTTGCCTAATACGGGTTGGTGATCTTAAACCCGAGCCATGTTTGAAAAGTAGGTTTTATGCAATATTATAAAATAGGCATCTGAGGAAAATAATCTGTTTTTGAAGTACTAAAAATACTTACATATAAGAATTTAAAAAGTGGTTTGGTTACGTTAGCTTAATAGATTAAACAAACATAAAATAATATTAGCAAGTAGAGATAAATTATTTTAATAATTGTTGAAAACAGCGTCGCAAATTTACTTCAATTTCACACGATTTGCACTCATTATACTAAATGAATTATTATTTTACTAAAAAATACGTTAAATTACAACTCACCACGAGCGGTGTAATTCGCTCGAAACGTCGGGTACGTATTTTTTTAGTGAAATACGTTAAATTATCTAACGCGATACAGACCCGTTTCATTTAGTATAATGTTTACTTCAATTGTCATTTATCATGTTCTTATATTCTTAGAAAAACCAATAAAATATTCATGTAAAACAACAATAATGATCAAACATTTCTTTATCAAATTACGTTCACATAAACATCGCACACAAACCAACCAATCGCATTAAACGTGACGTCACAAACACGCACCAACTAATGACGTAAATTGAATCAACCTCAAAGTTACGCACAAAGAATCGCTGCTGACCAAATCTGAACCGTAACTCAAAGGATTTAAGGGGATTATTCCTTCAATCGGATACCGTTATACCTGTGGGGCTACCATCTATGTAGAACCTGTCCTGATTTACGAAATCAAAAGAATTCTAATTCAATTGTACGGTATTACGATCCTGAACGATACCTTTTTGTTGTGTTATCTGGTGGATGGTGATCTCGTATGTAAATACAAGTTTTAAGAATAACGTATGGTCCGTTTTTTATTTGGTTTAAAACGGCCGTCCGTTGGCATAACCTATCTGAGATAGCATGGGGTTTGTCGTAGGTACTATTTATTTATTTTATTCATTTATTTATCTAAGAATGATTTTCCGATTATATTAATTTCCGATGTAGGTGCCATTCTTTCATAATGTCTATTTCATATTTTACGCATCCGTTTGACATTTCCAAAAGCTGCAAGAAGCAGATTGATATTTTACAATTATCTATACAAATATAATAAAGCTTAAGAGTTTGTTTAATTGAACGCGCTAATCTCAGAAACTACCAATCCGATTCGAATAACTCTTTTAGTAACAGATAACCACATTCAACGGGAAGGTTATAGGCTACTTTTCATCCCGAAATTCCTACGGGAACGGGCAACGTGGGTAAAACCGCGGGGCGCTGCTTGTTGTACTATATTATTTTCCATACCGACCTTTGGCGGCTCAATAACTCTGACACCAGGATTGGTCAGGTTGACCATCCACTCGATGAAGAAGAAGACTTTCCATAAATAATATCAAAATTGGTCAATAATAATAATAATGGTCACGTGAGCAGGATGCACCCGGACAGATGGGCAAAGATTGCAACGGAATGGGAGTTCCAGGATGCCCGCAGGCCCCCAGGTCGGCCTCCGACTCGATGGCGGAAAGAGCTGGACGATTTCAAAAACGATTGGAAAGAGTTGGCCATGGAAAGAGATAAATGGAAAGAATTGGGGGAGACCTTTGCCCAGCAGTGGGACAGCGAGGATACGTAAAAAAAATATATATCAAAATTGTAGTTGCTCTTTGAACTAACACACAGAGATATACTATTTTCGTTAGATAGTAACAATCTGTTTTGGATCAGAAGTAGTGGTTTTGCTTGTTTTGATTGAACCCGATTCGATTGCTTTCGATCGAGATTGAATGGTTCTTCAGCTATTTTGTCGTCGACTAATTGGTATTCCGTATTGTACTCACTTGAATTGAAACCGGAGATACTCAGACTTGACTGTATTCATTTTACTATTAATTGTGCGGGGAGAGACGCTGTCGCGAGCGCTTCACCCACCTCCTGATGAAGGCTACCGTATGTGGCCGAAACGTGTCGAGGAACTCTCGACAGTAGTCTCCGTCGTACGTAAGTTCCCGTTTTAAATAAATAATATTGACTGTATTCAGTTTTGATACTGATGAGGAGATGGGAATCGAAACCGGTGGAATAGGTTGTTCCTTTCTATACAGTCGCATCTGGTATACTCGTACGTCTTCATATCTACCAGATATACAGAATACTGACTTTCAGAACGCTTTTGCTAATCAAGATGTTTTAAAAGGGTGCGCTTTTAATGAGCGCCCGCTCATGTGGTGTGGCTGTGGTAGGAGTGTACCATAACCACACCACAAGCACACCACAACCACGTCATAACCACACCACAACCACACTACAAAAACACCACAACCATAGCATAACCACATCACAGCCACACCGCTACCACACTACACCCACATCGCAACCACACCACATTCACACTACATTACTACATTACTACATTCACAACCACACCACAAACGTAAAAAAATAATTTTCCACGTATGTTTACTTAAGACATAATCAATATTTAAGACAATACAATGACTACTCTCTATCTTATTTCGTAACCTACACAATATAACAGGCATTTCATCAAAACCATTACTTTGATTTACGTCACATCTGTATCGGTAACGGGTCATTATTTTCCCCGTTTATTGGATTCCCAAGAGGTATTTCTAAGCACAAGAACAGGTGTAACTGATAAGGGTCAATAATTGAAAGTTTGATGTATGCTTTGATTGTTTCAGTAAGCGCTTAACTTCAACTGAGAGTCAAGTTACTTGAAACTATGTGAAAACTTAGTTCAATGGGGACATTACATTTATTAGTAGTTATTAAGATGGTTGTGGTAGTGTTAATAAATTGAGTGTAAATGATAAATGAGCGTACAATGTGTAGGTGTTCATTATTGTGTACATTTTAGTGTAAGCTTCAAATATTTTGGTACACAAAAAGTTAATTTTACTTTAAGATTTTTAATAATAACTTTTTGCTAAAAACTAACAACTTAGTTATATGTATAAAACTAGCAGCTCTCCGCGGTTTTACCCGTGTTTGGTCCGTTTTCGTGGGAATTTCGGGATAAAAAATAGTCTATAACCTTCCCGTTAAATGTGGCTATCCATTGCAAAAATAATTATTCACTTCGGACTGGTAATTCCGAATATACAAACAAACAAACTTACAAAAGATGTAAGATCTTTACTAATATTATAAAGGGGTAAAATTTCTTGAAGAAGTATGACTTCAAAATATCTCAGCTAATAGACACTGACCAGTGATACTAAAACATTTTAAAAGTAAGAATAAAAAATAACCCAAACAAAATAGGTATCACCAAAATAATAGCTGTCAATTCCGTGATTCAATAACTATACTTGTATACTTTCTGCTTTATCTTCAAATAACCGTGAGTTTAGTGCACTAAAAACAGACTACTGTGAATTAAGGTCAATAAACTTTCGTGGCTGTTAGACCGGATATTTTAATCGATAGAGCTTAGTTAATTTTAGCTTTGAAACCTGGTCGAGACAGTCAATGTTGTGCGGGATCAGTCTATAATGCAATATACAGTGTAGGTGAAATGGGTACTATGCAAAATGGATCCGATACAGAATGAGTATATTGCATTATGGGTACAATACGTATTCCAGCTTTAAGATGCATCTCATGTTCTTTATTTATTTCATAGAAACTTTGACACTAGAGCCCTGTTCAATAATATAGTGCCTTGTTTTTTATACCAATTATATACCAAACCTTTTCAAATTCATTTCTAATTAACACGGTAATTCGTGACAAAACTGATGCAGTAAACTTTGATTACTATTATATTAGCCTTGGGTGTCCGGTGTCCCATTGTTGGGCAAAGGCCTCCCCCATCGCTTCCACTTCTCTCTGTTAAGAGCTTCACGACGGCAACCGGGCAAAAATCCGTCGAATTCATCTCGCAAACTTTTATACAAAGTAAAAAATCTGAACAAATCATCAACACATTAACTTAGACAAGGTACCAGACAAAATGCGAGGTAAGCTATTCGAACTTCAAAACGCTCAAAGTTCCTTACGATGAGTTATGGAGCTCAGTGAATCACCGCCATAACAAATATCCGAGACTTGAACAATAATTTATCTTAACACGTAGAATTTATGGCACTTCCATGGCTGGAAGTTGGATGTGCTTAAGTTAAAGATGATGGTTAAGCTGCGTAATGATGCAATGATTCAAATGTCATCTTGGCGTTTTATTGTCACCGGTTTCGTCGTTATACAGTAAGGGCGGACTAATAATAACCTTTTATTTTATGAAGCGCCTGCATTTTCTTAATAGCTTTTCGTTTTAAATGTTATACCAAATAGAATATTCAAGAGCTAAATCATATTAAAAATTCTTGTGCAATTGTCAGTTAGTATGTTAAAAAAACGCCGACACAGGGTTTGCTACTCGAACTTAGTTGCTTTTACTAAGAATATTTAAAACATTTTTCATTAAATAGGTTTCTGTTAAGCCTTGTTCTTATGTAAATAATAATAAAACGTTTAATGGTTTATTTTTAACGATCATGTTTGAAAATGCAACCTTAATAATTAAAAACGCCATCTTGTCAACACACTTGGTACAATGCTTTTGTACTAGTTCAACTATTTTTGAATGCTCTTAAATAAATGTCACTCATGCGAATGACATTTTACTCATTTTTTAGTAAATTTCTAATATATAAAATTCTCGTGTCTCGATGTTTGTAGTTAAACTCCACCGAAACGGCTTGACCGATTCTCATGAAATTTTGTGTGCATATCGGGTAGGTCTGAGAATCGAACAACATCTATTTTTCATCCCCTTAAATGTTAAGGGTAGTTCACCCGTTAATTTTACATGGCAAAACAACGTTTGCCGGGCAGCTAGTGATTTTAATATCGTAGTTTTCTAGCCATGCTACGATTTCTCAAATAATTAAAATATAGTTTATTCAGTATATTCAAATACATTTGTAAAATTAATACCAAACACAAAGGAATTATTAAATACATTATTAATTAGTAATTTTTGATGAGGGATTAAACGAAACAGAACCGAATTCTTGTTACCTTTGATATGCAAATTAATCGAAGAATATTTGCATAACTTTAACAATTATTCTTGAATTTGTTCTAATTTGAAGATTTCGATGTAAAATTCATTATTAATTTCCTTTGTTTTCACATAACGTTTTAATGTAAAATTAATGGTTACTCTGTAAGAAATCGTAACCGTGTTACGTAGCAGTAAGTGGCGTAGTAGGCGCTACACGTGCTACGAATTTTGCTACGGAATTCCTACGGCGTAGTACGTCACGAACTATTTTCCCTCACAGCAAAATATATTATACGAGAAGCTAAGTTCCATTAGCCACATATTGTTGTCAGAAATAGACTGCGGGTAGAAGTAATGAACCGTGACTCCTTTCACTCCATTAACGTGACAGAATTCAATAACTTAGTTTAGATAATACGTATATAGACATAAATTGACATTAGACAAAGTGATGTGTCCATTTAGGTCTTTAAGGACTTGCGCCAAGATAAATAGTTAATAAGGTAATGTACCTATTGCTCATCAGTGAGATACATAGGAACAAAAGAATAGTACAGGTACAGAGGGTCATAGAATCATATTTTTAGTGACTCTTCTTAACCTCCACCAATTGTCGTGTGTCGTTCTCTTTTTAAACAAATGCTTATCGCTATCGTCGTTAGTTCGTCGCGTTACTGTCTTTAAAAACCACTACTTTATCTATACTAATATTATAAGGGTCCGTTCACACAGACCGGCTCGGAGAGCATCGGCGCGCATTTTTCTTTTCACACAGACCGGATCGTATGCGCTTGGAGTCGGTCGGAGCGGAGCCGCCAACTATTTCACATAGACCGGCTGGAAGCGACCTGAAAGCGGATGCGCTCGGAGCCGGTTGGATGCGCTCGCAGCCGGTCGGATACGCTCGCAGCCCGTCGGATGCGCTCGCAGCCGGTCGGATGCGCTCGGAGCCGGTCGGATGCACTTGAAGCCGGTCGGATGCGCTCGGAGCCGTTCGGATGTGCTCGGAGCTGGATGGGTACACTACAAAGGCAGTACCAGTCTTCCACGCAGTCCAAGTTTTTTCGGCTGCGCGAGCGAGAAAGAGCACGCAATCGGAGCCGATCGGCTGCGCGAGCGAGAAAGAGCACGCAATCGGAGCCGATCGGCTGCGCGAGCGAGAAAGAGCACGCAATCGGAGCCGATCGGCTGCGCGAGCAAGAAAGAGCACGCAGTCGGAGCCGATCGGCTGTGCGAGCATTAAAGAGCATGCGATCGGAGCCGGTAAGCTCCTCTTATTATTTCACACCAAGCGCCTTCAAGCATTCTTAATCACAAAAGCAGTGCACATGCAAAAATAAACCTTAATACAAATACTAAAAACTCTGTTTTCAACGTGATAAGAATCTGCTCTCCTCTCCGAGCCGGTCTGTGTGAACGGACCCTAAAGCTGAAGAGTTTGTTTTGTTTGTTTGCTTTATTAAAATGAATCTTATTTCAAACGGTATAGTGTCGGTAATTGATTGACTGGTTTCAGTTCTCGTTTTATATTAATTTTGTTTCGTGATGACGTATTGAAACCGAAGCGACTGTTTCTTTTTAAGCTATTGCATAGCTTCTATCGCGGGCCTTGAGCGCGGGGACCGAATCCAGAAATTCCGTAATGAAAAAACCTCACGCTCCCCACTAACGCCATCTAGTGATACAAAAAATAACTATGCAATAGGTTTACCGCGGCAGTCCCCGAGTGCCACACGTCTTTTTAATTTTATTTTGAAATTGCAACCCGCCCTCGCTTCTCTTTGGGTGAAAAGGCCACCCCCTGATAGGGGTTGAATTTCTCAAAATCCTTTCTTAGTGCTCACCTACATCATGAGAGGTACTAAATTTCAAGATTCTCAGTGCAGTAGTTTCGGTTGTGCTTTGATATATAAGTCAGTGAGTCACGGCTCCGTTGCGTTGCCTGTATTGAATTCCGTTTTTCAAAAAGGTGTCTTTAAAATATATCCTAAATTGTACAAAAGATTTTTTTTTCCTTAACCTAGGTATATCGTCCCACCGCTGGGCAAAGCTCTCCCCCAAACGCTTCCATCTCTCCTTGTCCTTCGCGGTCTCCCACCACTCGCTGTCGAAGGAGACAATGTGTCCCTCCAGCGTGTCCTCGGCCGCCCGCGGCGCCGCGCTCCTCCCAGACGAAGGATTAATAAAACCATTAAGTAATTTATTTTTTTCTAATTTAATTTAATCTAATACCAATTAATGAAGTTCGTGAAGCAATTTTCGGAAAAGGTATTTTTTTTAAATATCTTCTACAGTTTGATTTCTACAAATGATAAATATCGCTTTCGTTCTGTTTACAAAAGTAGTGTTCGTTCATGTGACTTTTATTATTTCAAACAATACGCATGGTTATTAAATATAGCAGGCAATACATTTTTCAGAAACAAATTTTAAAACAAACGAATAAATGCGGACTCCCTTACCCGCCTCCCTTACCCCACTCTCCCCCATCATTTAATTCAATCCACGCCCATCAATAAAACTTAAAATCTATAAAAACAAACGTCCAATAAACTTTTAAGTATAGTCATTGTACTAAAAACGCCATTCAGACAAATACTTATTAAATCCAACCACTTATCAAAATTGTTTGTTTCATAATTCTAACTAGCCGGGACCGCAGGACAGCACGCTGCATCTGCAAACAGCGACTGCCGACCGCAGCAGAAGTGTCACCGCACGCTCGAAATTTCATAGAAACTAGTAGTGAAGCTGTGTCTGCAGTTGCAGTCTCCTACTGCAGCCATTACCCGCGTTTTACCCGCACCCACGGGATTTTTGGATAAAATGTATCCTTTCTGTTATTCTAATGTATAATCTATATTACTGTAAAGTTTCGTCCAAATCCGTTCAGTAGTTTTTTCGTGAAAGAGTAACAAACATACATTACGTAGTCTTACCCGCGTTTTATCCGTACCCAAGGGAATTTCGGGATAAAATGTATCCCATGTGTTATTCTAATGTGTAACCTATATTACTGTAAAGTTTCGTCCAAATCCGTTCAGTAGTTTTTTCGTGAAAGAGTAACAAACATCCATCCTCACAAATTGTCTCATTTTAATATTAGTAAAATATGATTCAGAGAGGGAGGAAATAAGAGGGTCTCTTAATTCATGTGGATGATTCTTTTGTGTGTATAATATTGTATCTATACTAATATTATAAAGCTGAAGAGTTTGTTTTGTTTGTTTGTTTGTTTGTTTGTTTGTTTGTTTGTTTAAACGCGCTAATCTCAGAAACTACTGAACCGATTTGAATAATTCTTTCACTGTTAGATAGTCTATTTATCGAGGAAGGCTATAGGCTACATTTTATCCAGAAATTCCCACGGGAACGGGCACAACGCGGGTAAAACCGCGGGGCGCTGCTAGTGTATTAATATCTCCGTCGTTTTTGTACAGATTTTGAGTTTTGTTATATAAGAGAACTAGCAGCGCCCCGCGGTTTTACCCGCGTTGCGCCCGTTTCCGTGGGAATTTCGGGAACTTTTTTTACATAAAAACCTTCCTCTTAAATCACTCTACCTATTACAAAAAACCGCATCAAAATCCGTTGCGTAATTTTAAAGATTTAAGCATACAGACAAACAGACAAAAATAGCGACTTTGTTTTATACTATGTAGTGATAGCATCACCCCGCGGTTTTGTCGGTTCCCGTCAGAATTACGGGATGACAAATCACTACATAGTATAAAACAAAGTCGCTTTCCACTGTCTGTCTGTCTGGCCCTATGTATGCTTAGATCTTTAAAACTACGCAACGGATTTTAATGCGGTTTTTATAAATACATAGAGCGATTCACGAGGAAGGTTTATATGTATAAAATCCCCGAAATTCCCACGGGAATGGGCACAACGCGGGTAAAACCGCGGGGCGCTGCTAGTGAATAATAAAATAAATATACCCGGATGAATTCATATACGGTTAATAAAACCCAAACTAAGTTCTTTGCTTGTAATAAGGGATCTAGAGTCAATAACCAAGAACCTTTCCGTTGAATGTGGCTATTTATATGTTTATGGTATTTAATAAAAAAAGATATTCAAATCGGATTGGTATAGTTTCTGAGATTTGCGCGTTCAAAAAAAACAAACTCTGCAGCTGTTATGTTAGAATAGATTTTAAAAAGTTTTAAGCCTTCATAAACCTTATTCAGGCTTCCGCTTAAAATATGTTTGAAAACTGTACCATTAACGTCATATTACGGTTTGACCTTTCGATTAGTCTGTTAGAGAATACAGGTCAACAGGTTTTGTTGGAAACCCTATTTCTATCTAGATTATTATTTAATCAGCGTAGCCCTGCAGGTCTATCTCGAACACGATAACCCTTTTGAATTTTAGGATTATTGATCTCTTTTGAATGGGAAAATGGTAGTTGAACCCGACGTGAAAAAAAGGTGTTATAGTTTAATGTGTTTATAAAACATTGGATTTATTTTGATACATTTTACTCAGAGTGGGAATCGAACCCGCGTGAAACTCTAATCTTTAATATTATAGAACTCTGCTTAAACATGAAAGAATGAACCGTAAACAATTTAAATTACGCGAACGTATAACATTATGACGTCACATATAACATTTTATAACTCGCTATAACACTATAATTTACCGCGAGACGATGTGAAAAGTCGGCACGTTTAAAGTTAATATACAAGTTTATGATAAATGTTCGTTGAAAGTTAATATCGTGGAGCATTACCGGGCTTCGCATTTTAAACTAGAGCTGTGAGGGTTTACATAGGTATGTAGACTTTGAGTTAATGTATTTGGTCACTTTAATTTGACCATACTATAGAGAAGACTAGCAGCGCCCCGCGGTTTTACCCGCGTTGTGTCTATTCCTGAGGGAATTTCGGGATGAAAAATAGCCTATGTTACTCGTGGATAATGTAGCTTTCGAATGGCGAAAGAATTTTTAAAAAACGGTCCAGTAGTTTTTGAGCCTATTCATTACAACCAAACAAACAAAGTTTTCCTCTTTATAATATTAGTGTAGATTGCGGCAGTTGTATTTTTATATGAATTTACTGCCGCTCAGAGATGTCCATTCAGGGTGGAACAACCGCGCGGGACAGCTAGTTTAGTATGTTAAAAACTAGCAGCGCCCCGCGGTTTTACCCGCGTTGTGCCCGTTCCCGTGGGAATTTCGGGATTTTTTATACATAAACCTTCTCCTTGAACCACTCAATCTATTTGAAAAAATCGCATCAAAATCCGTTGCGTAGTTTTAAAGGTATATATACATAGGGACAGACAGCAGAAAGCGACTTTGTTTTATACTATGTAGTGATACATGTTGAACTTTATTATTTGATTTATAATTATTATTTTTCGCAAACAATTTCAAATCGCTTTCCTCTACAATATCAAAAATACCTTCCCATTGCGCTACTCGTATCAAAACACACACAGAATATGAGCAGAATAGTTTTTACTGTTTGAATTTATTCTATAACTAACCTAGCTCATAAAAGTACTGAAGGAAATATCATTCAGTTATCTGATAACCTCAGTTAGAGAGAGAGTTTATGTCTTACTCTGGGACATTACTCGACCTTTAGTACTCTTATCTAGTACTATAGTTCTAGCTCAAATCTAGAAGCACAGCGACCTATTAAGATAAAACTTACTTTAGTTTTACTCTTGGTAGTTGGTCGTAATATAACAATATATAATATTGCGATGGCTACAAGGCAAACCACAAAAGTAAGGGGTAATTTCTATTGATGCTGAATAGCTGTGTGGATAAGGCGCATAGCATAGTATACGATGTATATCTATGTAAAGAACATTCATATACATAGGACTAACGCCCGCCATGCTTCGGGTGAAAGGGCCACCTTCTGTTAGGTGTCGAATTTCCGAAAATCCTTTCTTAGTGCTCACTTCTATCATGACAGGTGCTAGTCCCCAATTTCAAGTTTCTATATAGGTACAGTAGTTTCAGCTGTACGTTGATATATAAGTCATGGAATCAGTCAGTTAGTCACGTCTTTTATATGTAGGATAGTCCGTTTGGTATTATGCTTCTATACAATTTCATTGGAGAATATGGAACATTGCGATGAGCCGACAAAGTAAACGATTGATTGATCAAGTGCATCACTACTTCATACGCGTTTCAAAGCTTTGTCGAATGTTCTAATATCTAAGCCCTGATATTTTCCTAAGCCTTATGGATGTTCCCAATTTCGTGAACTGGTTGAATATAAAGTCCTTGGGTGGTCTAATAGTCTTCTTCTTCTTTTATAATTAATAAAATTTAAAAAAATTACGTTTTAAAAACCGACTTCAAAACTAAAAAGCAAAAAATAACTCTATAATCATAATATGAGTACTACTAAGGTAGTAATAATTATTAATTTTAGACCATGTGAGATTGTGTGGATGAGAGAGGGAGAGAGAGAGAGACCGGTGTTTGAAGTCGGTTAAAAACATGGGTTTAAAATGGTAAATTGACGGACAGACGCAGAACATTAAAACCTTCTTTTCCAAACCCTTCAACAAATTCCCATAGACGATTGTCTTTGGATTTAATATACAAACGTCTTGTCAAAGAAAGACGTAACATCACGACGCGCGGCAGTCTCATTTCATTTATACATTAAAAAAATATCAAAATGCATTAAATTGCAGAGTTTTCAGTTCGTTCTTTTCGAAGACCCTTTCTCCTGGACTGTACTAGAGCATGGACATAATTTGTACTTCATTGCGTAGTAATGGTGTTATGGTCAGGAGAATGAAGTGGTTTATGATTAGGGGTTTTATTTTATCAATTTTATTGGCATTTTGTTTACTAGGTAAGTACTTAGATTATCCTTAATTATTATGCTTTACCTTTCAATTGGCATCACGCCCCAAGTGACTTTTGCACTGGTAACAAATCTCAAGCAATTTCAAAAATCCCGTTAGTAAAGGGTAATGGTATTGTAAACTAATTTGTCAAGTCATTTGTAAAGTCAATGTAGTAATGCTTATAAAGTGTGATTTGGCGGTCAGTTTAGAGTCACAGAATTTTAAAGTAAGGCAACTCTCCCACTCGCTTTCCGCGTTCCACCGTGTGTTTGAAGCGACAAATCGACAGATTAAGCGCGTGGCCAATGGACGCACAGAATTACGTCCCCAGCGGTGTAATCTACTCATCCGCGTTCTGATAGTGTGCGATAGACTCGCGCCAAATAAAGTCAAATTTTCACTTTGGATTGACGTGTTTTTATCAATAAAATCACGCGAGGGAGTGGGAACCCAGTGTGTTATATATTATTATATACCTGTTGGTACGCTCCGTACTCCGATTCAGGACTTCTTTCCGCGCATTGACACGTCGGCACTGTGTCCTAGACTTGCAAATTATGATGTTAAAATCTGCGGCCGACGCTACGCGGTGAGGCGTGGATGCAGCGTATTTACCGCCTAAATGGGATTATTACGAGCCTAATTTTCTATAATACCCAGTGTTGCCAAACTCATTCATTCGAGCTACTGTGTTATTATGATCCCTGGGTAATTATTGGGCGGTGATTTGACTATAAATTAATCAATGAGTCATTTAATTACTCAATTAAACCTCGCCTGATAATTTACTAAATATATTTATTACATTTATACATTTGTGAATGATGAGCTGTCAGCTGGGTATATAGTATATTACAGGAATGAGTTGAAATGTCTTCAATTCATTCATTTTGAGTAGGTTAGTGACCAACCTTGATGTCAGAGTTTTTAGACCGCCTAAAGGCCTCCGACATGGTCTGACGATTGAAACAACTGGGAGCTTAACGTGCGCTCCGAAGCTCGGTAGCGATAAAAATGCCACTATCGGCCACACTATAAAGTAGAACCTTAGTTCTAAACTATACTTATAATAAAAACTAACATTATTTTAGGACAACTTGAAGCCAAAACTACAAACGAATGCGATGACACTGACATCGAAACTCACGACCATGACGATAACCGATCGAATACGGCCAAGCGAGTCGTAAAGAAAATAGTCTATCTCCCAAAGAAGAAACACGTGAAATGTTCAAAGGACCAACATTTTACAGTGAAAAATGTCGACGATGACGATTTGTTCGAGATTTTAAAAGTACCTAATAAGAACCGTTATAACCGTGGTAATAACGAAGGGGAATGTGCGTTAGTTTTTTTCTATGGCAACTTTTGTCCGATTAGTGTGAATGCAACGCCGCATTTTTATGCACTGGCAAGATTATATCCGAATATAAGATCGGTTGCGGTCGATGTTTATGAATATGAAACAGTGCGACACCATTTTGGTATTCATGGAGTTCCTACAATCAAAATGTATCATAGAGGAAAGCAAATAGGCAAGTTTGAAGGGCCTGAGAATGATGTCAGAAGTTTCATTGGGTTTGTCATTAGTTTGACGGGGCAGAGACCTAGGCAGATTTAGGTGTTTCAAGGTCTAGATTTCTAGGTCTAGTTTTCAGTATTCTTTTCATATTTATTCTGTTACTGTTTATTTGTTTTTAAAGTGTTGTTTTTTGAGATTGTTTAAGATTTTGTAAAGTTTTCTTATTATGTTTCTACGATGTTTAGTTACGTTTGTGCTTATACAAGTCTATTTTCGTAACGCCTTTGAATGTTGAAAGTAAATTAAATTAAAATGATTATCAAAATAGTTTAATTTAAGTAACAATATATACATAGATAGTTGGTTTTCAAATTTTATTCCTTTAGGTTCGTAAAAGTATTACTAGCACTGCCCTGCTGTTTTTCCCGCATTTAACTTGTTACTGGATTTTGGAATCTTCTCAGTAACAAGTACTGTAGAAAAAAGAAATCTAAAACTTTATGCCCAGCATTGGGATACAATCTAATGCATTTTTTTTACAACAAAATAACACGTTCAAACAAAGATCTTAAATATTCAATTATACTGTTAATCTTAACTAGTTTCGCAAAAATATGAAATATTATGCTTTTCAATTTACATAGGTACCTTAAATCAAATTGTTAAAGCTAGAAAATAAAAACGCAGCCCATAAGTGCAAGCTATTAAATATGCAGTTTTAATTTACCTTTTAAACACAACTACAATTTATATTACCACTACACATTCACAAACAAAATAATCACAGTTATATCAAATTACTGTCAGACAACAAATAATTATGTTCACATATAAAATGCATCAAACATGTTTCACATTTACCTGAATTATTAATACTTCAACAGAAACATAAACAGACTTTAATATTTAAAACCGCATTTTATTAGAAATCGTCCTTATTTATAGCACGATAGAGTTTATTTCCTTGTTTTATTCACAAAGATTGTGCATACAATGTTTACTTTATGCTCCGTAGCAATAACGGAGGTACTAAGGCTACGAGCCGCTACGAGATGCTACAATTTTGCTACGACTTACTACGTGCGTCCGTTGGTAATGTTATTTCACAAACTGTAATAATTTCAGTGCTGCTGTATCTATTACATTATTGGTTATAACTTTGTTTCAATATTTTCGAAGCAGACCTTATGTTTCAAGTATTGTTCAACCGTGGTGATTACGCCTAATTGGCTCATGATATATACGAGTTTTTATTTTTCCTTAACCTATATCGTCCCACAGCTGGGCAAAGGACTCCCCCAAACGCTTCCATCTCTCCTTGTCCTTCGCGGTCCCCACCACTCGCTGTCGAAGGAGACAATGTCGTCCGTCCAGCGTTTCCTCGCCGGCCGCCCGCGACGCCGCGCTCCTCCCGGGACCCACTGAGCGTGATGTGGTCGATTTACGTAGACAAGTAAAAAGTTATCTACACTTCTACACTAATATGATCTATCTTTCTTCAATGAAATAAAAGGCCTTAGCCATTAGCCCTTAGCTTAGTGGTGTACTTAGCCTTTCTGTATACATAAGCGATTCATTATAACTACGTATATAACTAAAAAACTCTCCTACTGAAATGTTCTTCGTTTTGTTAAAAGTCTGTTAATAAATTGGTATGAAAATAACAAGACACGGTTCCCTCAACTGGAAACATGAAGCATACACGGTTACGGTATTCTTTCTTTCTGCTACCGAGAGAAGTTTGAAGATCCTTGTTTTTAATGAAACGTCATTCTTTATTTATGAGTTTTCTAATGGAATATTTGAAGACGTTATGAAAGATGAAAACATGAAAGAAAACTTTACTTTTAGGAGCATGAAATCGTTATAATTAGTTTTTCTTGTATTTTTAAATTGCGTTTGTTCTTCGGTGGCTACTTTTTCATTATAACGATTAGCTTATGGCATTCCAGTTCTGTAGGAATTTGGTAACATTTTATCCTATGGAAATTGATAGATAGGAATAATTTTTGTAATGTTTCGTCTTTTTAAATATCATTAATTATAACATAATCATGAATTACTATAATCATTTTAAAATATACTTGTTGACAAATTAAGGATTACTGCAATCAAAATATTTGGGCTGTTAATTGTGGTGTTTTTAACATTGTAATAGTTTTATTATTTATATAACAAAAATATAATTTTACAGGCATAACTCTAATTATTATAAATTTAAATAACAAACAAATATCTATTCCAATAGCCTCATTCAACGGAAAGGTATAGACTTTTTTGCATCCCAAAATTCCTACAACAACGGGCACAACGCGGGTAAAACCGCGGGGCATTGCTAATCATCACTACATAGTATAAAATAAAGTCGTCTCTGTTTCGTGTCTGTCTGTTTGTCTGTCTGTATGCTTAAATCTTTAAAATTACGCAACGGATTTTGATGCGGTTTTTGTAATAGGTAGAGTGATTCAAGAGGAAGGTTTTTATGTAAAAAAAATCCCGAAATTCCCACGGGAACGGGCACAACGCGGGTAAAACTGCGGGGCGGTGCTAGTTACTTATATACGAGTACATAACCTCACTCCCATACGCGAAAGTACTTCGCTCTTTCGAGTAAACCGTCTACAAACTATCCCGACCAAATAGGTCCCATAAGTGTATAAATATACCCAAATATCTTAAGGGCCACCTTAGCCTTGTGTTCACTTTATTACTATAACTAGCAGCGCCCCGCGGTTTTACCCGCGTTGTGCCCGTTCCCGTGGGAATTTCGGGAATTTTTTTACATGAAAACCTTCCTCTTGAATCACTCTACCTATTACAAAAAACCGCATCAAAATCCGTTGCGTAATTTTAAAGATTTAAGCATACAGACAAACAGACAAACGACAAACAGACGCGACTTTGTTTTATACTCGTACTATGTAATAATGATCATCTAACAGATAATATACTCAAATTCTTACTCAAAACACTAGAACTTCTCATCACGTTAAACGCTGAATAACTCATTTAAAGAGGTCCCTAGGGAAAAGTTTCGGTCAATTCCCTCCCGTAAATATAACCTTTATCAAATATTTGTAGGAATAAGTCAAATAATTTGATTTAACGTTCACTGGTATGGACAGATATGACTAATTGTCTGCGAGGAAATATGGGACGTGGTTTCGTAGTTACTGTTTGCTTTAGTTCTATTGGTTTTGCTCTTTCATTGCCGTCTGGAAGTTTAATGTGATATAGGGTATATTGACCTTTGTCAACATTATAAGGAGACTAGCAGCACCCCGCGGTTTTACTCGCGTTGTGCCTGTTCCCGTGGGAATTTCAGGATGTAAAATAGCCTATAACCTTCCCGTTGGATGTGGCTAACTCTTACAAAAAGAATTATTCAAACCGGACAGGTAATTCCCGAGATTAGCTCGACATACAGACAACATACAAACAAACTTACAAATTTTACCTCTTTATAATATTAGTATAGATAAGCAATGTTTCGAGGTTTTCACTGCGTTGTATTGGTTTTTGGGGAATATCTGAATAAACAGTAGTGTTTAACTAACTTTGACTTATAAAACGCTTAGTTTTGGTACCAAATTTTGAGATAAATAAAATAAATAATTAGTTAATTAGCCCCAAACTAAGCTCTAAGCTTGTAATAAGGAATCTAACTAACTGATACTACTACATAAACATACACAAATACTTTATAAGAATATATAATTGACACACAGACGTCGTCGCCAACAACTATGTCTTCACATATTGTTGACTCCGGACGGGAATCGAATCCGCAACCCCCAACACAGTAAGCGCTCACTGCCACTGTGCCAACGGGCTTAGAGATTAATTTGAACATTATCAGTTTTTCTTTGTTTAAACTTGAGATGAGTCTGACTCAGCTGTCTGACTATACAGGATAATTCTTTCTCTTTTACTCAAATATGAGCAACAATACATCAACTCTCGACCCGTTTCTTCTTCTTCAAAGGTGTGAAACATAAATATATGCTTCCCTTATTAATAATTTATCTATCAAATAAACCTTTTCCCAACTCATAATATCACAAACCGGATACAAAATGAACAATATAAAAACCTTCATAAATTTTGAATAGACATAAATACTCCCATTTATTTCCACCCTTATATTTTCCTTTTTCATATACTTTTCTCTAACTCTTATGAGTGCCTTTCCACCAGTACTATAGCATAGCGTAGCGTAGAAAGGTCAAGTTTTAGGTGGCATATAATTGATATAGCACAGGGCATAGCATAGGGCATATTATTGATATGGCATAGGGTATAGTATAGGGCATAATATCGATATTATGAATATTGTGAATTACTGGTCCGGGAAAATATAAATACTGAAAATTATTTGCGCCATTGACTCGAAAGAAGAAGAAGAAGAAGAATATCGATATGTCATAAGGCAATATTATCGATATGGCAAAGGGCATATTATCAATATAGCATGGGGCATAGCATAGGACCTTTTATCGATATGGCATAGGGCGTGGATAGCATCGCGTGGCAATAATGCGTGTAAATCTAGTCAGCTGGTCATCGCGCGCGGCAAGCAAATAATATTACCGCGTTCAAACAACCTCGTGGCAATATAATTGCGTTTACTGAAAGGTAACATCAAAGAGGTTCAACTACCACAACGTTTGTAGTATTTTGTAGTACCAGATACCGTAGGTGGTACTTAGTAGATACTTGAATCAATGTTTGTGAATTTGTCTTAACTTAACACACTATTTGTAACCGATATCAAAAACTGAAGGAAAAAGGTCTAACTTGACGGGCCCTACTTGAATGGGTAATTGATAGCTTTATCTGAGCGGCACGTTAATCAGTTGGTCCTGGTTGTTTCAATGTCGGAGACCATTAAGGCGGTCTAAACAGTCTCTGGGGTTGTCTACTAAAGTAATTAAGTAAGCTCGAGTAGGCCACTACTCGAAATCTATATATATAAAAGAAAGTCGTGTTAGTTACACTATTTATAACTCGAGAACGGCTGAACCGATTTGGCTGAAAATTGGTGGGGAGGTAGCTTAGAACCAAGAGACGGGATACTATTATCCCGTATTTCCTACGGGAACGGGTGCGCTGTGGGTGAAACCGCGGGGCACAGCTAGTTATTGATAAATAAATATGTGTTTCCTTTATGTATGTTTGTCACCTGATATCTTCGTCGTTTATGCTCCAATTGGAGAAATTATTTCGGCATGATATAAAAGGTATGGTCACAAACGAATCCCATTGTTAACAGATTTTAAAAGAATAGGCGGTATTTCTGAAAAACTTGGTTTGAAGTCGGTCTTATAGATATCAGTTTTGATGCTATGTTGGTTTTATCGGATGATATATCACCCTTCAATAAGTATTAATATTATTTACTTCTCCGAATTGTGTGACTTCAAAATATTTGTACTGGTTGATTTATCGTGGCTATTCTTTATTTTGTTTGTCGCTTCCCAATGGCCGAGTTATCGTTTTGTTGGTCTAGCTAGATATAAATGTAGGCGCAAAAATGTATCGGAAAAATGACTAGAGTTTATTATGTATAGCAATTTGTTTGATTTATTTTTATTTATGAAGTAATTGGATTTTTACTTTTGCATATATATTACGATGTTCGCATTCGATCGTATAAAATGCTTTAAGATTAAGGGTGCCTGTCCATTGTCGCGCAGTGAGCTGGCCGAACGGAGAAACGGACAAATATTAACCAATAGGATTGCGTAAAATATCTGACCGAAGATTTCATGCAATCCTATTGGTTTATAGTTGTCCGTTTCTCCGCTCACCCTGAAAGGGAATTTATTTTAATAGGTACTTATACAATGAAATGTAACGAAACTCATAATTATATGTTTTTTAACAAATTACGTTATTAATATTCTTTCTTTTACTATAATCAGTATTACTAGCATTAATCAGATGTCTCTTAAACTATGAAGAACAAAGAGTAATATAACTATAACCAATTTAGATATTTTATTAACCTCAAAAGAATTAAAAGCTTCTCCAATTAAGTTAAAAGCATGACCGGACTTATTTCAGCTTAAAGTGTTGTAATAAATCTTCATTTTCTCAAATTAAATATTCACTGAAAGAATATTTTCCCTTCGCAAAAATATATCATCAATTAGTTGAATTAAAATGAGTTATGAGAAGTGAAAATGTTTATAGACCGTGGGGCTTTATCGGCCTATTTTACTGTGCTGTGAATAAGCTTTTAGTAGCAATATGAAGGTTAATTAATACCGCAATATGTGGTATTCGTTAGGTTAACGCTCTGTTAAGACTTATTTAAATGCTAATGTTATTAAGAAAGTAAGACTAACCTATTAGTGGCCAACGCTGATGTAGGAGTTTTAAGACCGCCTAAGGAACACCGAAATGGTCTAAACCGCCTAATTAATTTAAATGTGTGTTGGAAATGTACGTCTGTTCATTATTGTTAAAATGTTAAATTGTGATCGCTTAAAGACATGTTAAAATTTGAAACTTATTTATAGAAAAACAACATCAAAACTTAATCTTCCGATAGTTTAAACTTGGACAGACTTAGGTAGATTTATTTCTTATATATAGGTTACTAGCCGCGCCCCGCGGTCTAACCCGCGTTGTATCGGTTCCCGCGGGAATTTCGGGATAAAATGTATCCCATGTTTTATTCTGATTTAAACCTATATTACTGTTAAGTTTCATCCAAATCTGTTCAGTAGTTTTTGCGTGAAAGAGCAACAAAAATACATCCATACATACATCCATCCTCACAAACTTTCGCATTTATATTATTACTAGCTTTTACCCGCGACTTCGTCCGCATTAGATTGTTACTTTGGACAGTAGTTTTATTTTTAACCTTTAGGATCTTACCAAAGTATGACTCAAGCTGCACACTCACCGGGACGGAACGTCTCGGGATTTATCATTTTTGCTTGTGAAAATTCGAACGTAGCTTCATAGAAATACAGCATAAATGGCTATGCATTCAAATGACGCCGCGGGATTGACAAATCCTTTTCGATGCCGTGGCGCTATTTTAAAGTAGGTATAGCATTTGTTTATATACGAATACGTTTGATTTTATATTAGCAAACCTTAAAATCCCTAGCCGTGCCGTCCCAGTGAGCGCGAAGCATCAAACAATTGCTTAGGTGAAAAATAGTAAACATAATATAGAAAAATAGTATCTTATCCGGAGGGAAATTCGGGATAAAAATTATCCTATGTCCTTTCTCAAGGTCATATCTATGTCTATACCAAATTTCAGAAAAATCGGTTCAGTAGTTTTGGCGTGAAAGCGTAACAGTATCTTATCCGGAGGGAAATTCGGGATAAAAAGTATCCTAAGTCTTTTCTCAAGGTCATATCTATGTCTATACCAAATTTCAGCAAAATCGGTTCAGTAGTTTTGGCGTGAAAGCGTAACAGTATCTTATCCGCAGGGAAATTCGGGATAAAAAGTATCCTATGTCCTTTCTCAAGGTCATATCTATGTCTATACCAAATTTCAGCAAAATCGGTTCGGTAGTTTTGGCGTGAAAGCGTAACAGTATCTTATCCGGAGGGAAATTCGGGATAAAAAGTATCCTATGTCCTTTCTCAAGGTCATATCTATGTCTATACCAAATTTCAGCAAAATCGGTTCAGTAGTTTTGGCGTGAAAGCGTAACAGACAGACAGACAGACAGAGTTACTTTCGCATTTATAATATTAGTATGGATAAGTAGGATAGGATAGTAGGATTGAGATCGGTAGAGGTTTAGTAAACAAACAAGCTTAGCAAGTAGGTAAGCGTGGTTATTGTCATAAAACCTAGTCGCTGCTACGCAAGTACTTTAGTTGAGCAGCTAGTATTTTAGTTGCTAAAATACCCGAGAGTACTCAGTAACTTATTTAACTAAATTTTGGGTGTGCAAACACGTTTAGCTACTAATTACTTGCTACTAGACTTAAATACTAGCGTTGTGTGAACTAGGATTAATCCTTCTCACTGCATTGCTGTCTCTATAGATACTTTTTACGTTTTATATTTTTTGCATTAGGTACTTTTGAAGCTAGATACTTTTTACTTTCGATACTTTTACTTTAGATTAATAAATATACGCAGACAAATTCACTCACGGTTAATTAGACCCAAACTAAGCTCTAAGCTTGTAATATGGAATCTAATTAACTGATACTACTACATAAACATACACAATTACTTTATAAGAATATATAATTGACACCCAGACGTCGTCGCCAACAACTATGTCTTCACACATTGTTGACTCCGAGCGGGAATCGAACCCGCAGCCCCCGACACAGTAAGCGCTCTCACTGCCACTGTGCCAACGGGCTTGTCATAAAGATACTTTTTATAATTTAAACGCACTCACAAGGGTTTTTCCATGAAAAGTTTATAAAGCAAGTATGTAACTTACTTTTTATTTCCAAGATACTAAGATACTTTTTACTTAATATACTTTTACGTTAGATACCTACTTTTTACTTAAATTACTTTTTACGTAAAATACTTTTTCCGGTAGATACTTACCGTCAAATATCATTTGTAGTTTCGTTAACTGAACAAACCAAAACCCTTACATTATGAAAACTGAGTGATGTTCCAACAAATTTACCTAACGACTAGTAAAGTGTCCATATCGCGTTTAAAATGGGAATATTATACACGAATAGGGATATTAGGGGTATAATGGTCTTCATTTATAATTATTTTGAATCATAACGCCTAATGTTATTAATGTAGTGGATGAGAATTTTATGTATAGTTAGATTGACACGTAACATACATCCATAAATCACTACATATTATAAAACAAAGTCTTCGGCTGCGTCTGTCTGTATGTACGCGATAAACTCAAATTCTACTGCACGGATTTAGACGCGGTTTTTTTTATAGATAGAGTGATTCAAGAGGAAAGTTTATATGTATAAAAAATCCCCAAATTCCAACGGGAACGGGCACAACGCGGGTAAAACCGCGGGGCACTGCTAGTACATGTATATAAGCAGTTTTATAAATTTTGATTGTACCTGCGTTGTTTTCAATCCTGTGGAGAGTTTGAAATGAAAATAAGTCAGTAACCTTGATCATTGCTCATATCAGTTTAAGAAGTGATTTTTAATCCAACTGGCAGTTCTAAATATTTTACTAATCTAATAGTAAGTGGAGATTATGATATGTGTTATTTTGCCGTCTCTTTTTGGCTTTAATATACATCCGTCTTGAACTCAATGTACGTCTTGCTTTTATCACTGTTTTTGTTAATCCCAAATAATGAATTTCTAAAACAGTTTTTTCTGTTTCATACAAAGCACAGTACATCCATCCATCCTTCCCTCCATCTATAATTCTAAATTTATTCTCATACAAACTTACGTACTCTTACAATCAACATTGTTCATAGTAACTGATCGAAGCTGATTATTCTACTCCACAACACAGATACCCTCGGGCGGTTTGCAAATTCCAGTCTCAGTACACGAACCCCACATAACAAGAATTGATTTTTCAAAATATGTTACCAATCCTTTCCCTGGCCTTTATTATTACACAAAACAAGGAAATATCCTAAAAATACGCCCCGAAAACCCCAACTGTGAGTGGATTTACCAAAACAAACTTGATGATCCGAAAAATCAGAGTTTATTGATCGATTCTACGCCGTACAAGTGTATGGAACCTTAAAGAAATATTGTGGACAAAAATTTCGACAATGTATTCCGGTGTGACCTTTTCAGACACATAGATCAGGGTTTGTAAATAACATACTCAGTACACATAGTTCAGTCATACTCAAACTGTGCTCCGCGGAGCCCTGGGGTTCCGCAAAGCATTTGTGGGGTTCCGCGAGAATACTAATAATAAAACTTAATCACTAGATAGTTTAAAACAAAGTCACTTTCCGCTGTCTGTCTGTCCCTATGTATGCTTAGATCTTTAAAACTACGCAACGGTTTATAATATTTTTTTTAAAGATAGAGTAATTCAAGAGGTAGGTCTCTAAGTATACAAATTCCCTAAATTCCCACGGGAACGGGCACAACGCGGTTAAAACCGTGGGGCGTTGCTAGTTTACAATATAACTAATATGTAATGAGAAAAATACACCTCTTCCATCAATCAGTGTTCCATTTTTTCTTTTAATTTAGTAAACACTTACATTGTAACATTACACACCTTTTAAGTATTTTTCTTTTTTTCGGGCTCCGTCAAAAATTTTGCTTTTCAAAAGGGTTCCGTGAACAAAAAAGTTTGAGAACCACTGAGTTCTATCAAAAGACTTCTCCATTTCTATTTGGAAATATGTATTCTTTACTCGGAATGTCTCGAAGGAATATTGAAAAATAACAGTGCGATTACAAAGGATGTAAAATGTACAGTTACATTGTAAAGTTCAGCTACAAGCTATAAATGCAATTCTTGGCTCCGCTAAAAAGTAATCCAAGTTTCTCCAACTTGATGTGAAATAACGGCTTGTTTACATGAAGGTGACCGCTTCCGGATCGGTTAACCGAATTGGATTTACTATGATCAGTCACCGAAATAGCCCATTCTTCTTTACTGATGATCTTTTAAATTGGTAGTACCTCAAAAGAGCTTTTGGCACCAGAACTGAAGAAAAATTTAAATTGAAAATTGACTTTGACTTTGAATCCAGTGAGTTGTTTCGATTTAACCGATTAACCAAATTGAGTTGTTTATATTTAATCAGTTGAACAAATTCGGCGACCATTTTCGATGTAACTGGATCCGTTTGTACGGGTTGGAAGATTGGAAACCGAATACAGCCATTCAGTTATTTTGAAAACAGTCAGTGACCGAATACAGGCTGCAACCGTATACAGTCTCTCATTCGGTTAGACGGTTACGTCTGCAATCCCTGAACGAATAATGTAAACGTGCCGTAAAGGTATATTTGTACACTACCCACGCTCCGCAGTTTTACACGTATCGTGCTCGTTCCCATGAGAATTTCGGGATGAAAAATAGCCTATAACCTTCCCATTGAATGTGGCTATCTATTACAAAAAGATTTATTCAAATCGGACTGATAATTCCTGAGATTAGCTCGAATATACAAACAATAAGTTCACAAATTTTACCTCTAGTACTATGGATGTATAGAAAATAGTGTTTGTGTTTGTTAGCAAATCAGCACCATATGAGGACAGCATTCTAAGCACAATATTAGAATTGTTTAGTTAATAAGCGGGTATTAGGTCAGGTTTTGTCCATATATTCTCGTGATTGCTTTCTGCCCTTTCTTATATTTGTGTTTATTTGTGTGGATCTTGCTTGGCGAATGTTATTATCAGGTCTTATCATTGTGATACGTGGCAAAATTATTTTTCTGCACCATTGAGTTATATGTACTACGTATAACACAATGTTCTTCACTAGCATTCTCACATCACATTTTGCATTTTTATTATATCTATACAACGGTTTTGAAATGAACAAATATAAAATTTTGACTTTTTTAGCTCATTATTATTTATTTAGCTCATGTAAATCTATAAGAATGGATGGTATGGAATCTAACGATTTTTTAAATTTTTCTGAACGTTGAAGCTGAGGTCTAAATTCACTGATTCTGTCTTGAATCAGGGTCAATTTAGTTTAGCTCTTGAAAAGGCCCTTATTTTGCCGTTACAACTGAACTCCATCTATCAGCTTTATCCTAGTCCTCATTTAGCTTCTCGTTTAGCTCATCTAAACTAAGATCAAAACATTACATTGAATTAACTAAACCTGAGTTCACTGGATCGTGGTTCGAGATAGAAACGGTACATTGGAGCTAAGGATTAAGTTTGAACATATCTAGTTCAGTTGCAACGGTACAATTGGGCCTTAGCATGGACAATGCATTACCATCACCCAACATCACGCAATTAAAACAAAACCCATGCAACACCATCCAAATATTTGAACAACGAACACAAATTCGTTAGCACTCATTATACTGCCCTATGATTTTCAATTCGTTCTGTTGAAGCGTAAAATATTTACATTTCATTAGGGCGCGGCCACATAATATGTATTCATATTTATCTCCGCTATTTGCATGAAAAGGAAACCGAGATAAATCCGAAAGGGACCCAGTAGGGGGCGGTGGTGTTGTGATGTTAATTAGTTACTAGTATGAATTTAGTTTTGAATTTAATATCCTTTTGTGTGAATTGAATTAGGTTCAGCCTCCGTGGTCTAGTGGTTTGAGCGCTCGGCTCACGATCCGGAGGTTCCGGGTTCGATTCCCGGTGGGGACAATGTCTCACAAAAATCTCTTTGTGAGACTGCTCTCAGTTCGGATAGGGCATTGCAGGCTGAATCACCTGATTGCCCGAAAAGTAAGATGATTCCGTGCTTCGGAGGGCACGTTAAGCCGTCGGTCCCGGTTACTTTCTACGGATAGTAGTCGTTACATGAGCCATGTCAGAGGCCTTTGGCGGCTCAATAACTCTGACACCAGGATTGGTCAGGGTGACCATCCACTCGGTGAAGAAGAATTGAATTAGGTGTTAACTTATAATCTGAAGCATTTAAGAGAGACTAGTTGTTTTCTGCGGTTTTAACTGCAAATGCCGTGGAAATATTTAGTGGTTTTTTTCTGGTAATCGGGACAGGTAAATCCAAATTATTAAATTTCATGATGTCGTTGCGGGACCAATAGTTGATTTTTTAGTAACCATGTTTCTAAGATTTATGGATTTTACAAATTAATCTATATATCGATGGCTCCTACGTAAATAATCGTAACTAACATTTTGACGATTTTCATGTTTTAAGGGATTTGAAACGAAATAATTAGTTACTATCGATTCCAAAATACAAAAATTAAAAAACTTAAAAAATAAGGTTTTTTTTGCACGTATAAAATAGTAAGTAATAATTGCATGCCGCGTAAATGATCGTATCGACACTGGCGGGAGTATACGCGGGCAGCCCCCCTATTCCCGGTCCAGTGTGCGCACCGGTGCTTGAAGCTCAGTGCGCTTGAAGGACGTGAAACAATTGGTATTCCCGCGGCATCTCGTGCCCAGTGCTTAACGCTGCCAACATACTAAAAATTTTGAACATCTCTATTATTATGTACAAAAACCGATAAGTACCGATAAATAGTCTGTAAAATTAAATGTCATCCAACGTACGTACAATTTTAAACGAAAATTGAACTTCTTAATTTGACCGGGTTTTGTAACAGATTATTTGTCTGTGGTGGCTAGGCGCGCACTTGTCATTGACATTGACAGGTTCAACAGATTGGAAACCTTCAAAATTCCGCGGTATTTATTTACTCTTTTTCGCGATTAGAAATTTAGAACTATTTAGAACAATAATTCATAACGATAACTTTACTTGTGCGTGTTGTGCTTTGTTTGTAGATTACTTTATGAAATTATTGGCAAGAAATAAGGAAAGTGCAAGTAAATTAGCATGTCAAACGGCAAATAATTCTGTGATTGATCGATCAATGTCTTTCGTTTACTGAGCAGATTAGCGACTAAACTAAACATTCTAATTCATAACGACATTCAAGTAGTATGTGCTTCAAGCATGCTTCAAGTGCCTGCGAAGTACAAGACAATGTTTTTCTCCAGACTTTTGGCCCACAGGAGTCGTATATCGCCGCTTCAGGGAAGCAAATCGATGAATAAACAACCCTGACCATAGTTATAGTTATATAAATGTATATATGTTAGTTTGTAAGGTATTTATATAAAGTAGAATGTAAGCTATATTTTATTGTTGCTCGGTTTGAGAGGTATCATCTTTCCGTGACAGTTTATACTAGTATAGGAGGTGATGTCTTGATAACTGAGCCAAATATAATGTAATTAGGTACATTTGAAATAAATAAATGAATTAAATTGAAGTGAATGTTTCTTTGCATTATTTACTTAGAAATAACTGTAGTCTCTAGCTTCAATTACACATTACACATTCAACACAATTGTTGTATTTAGTGTGCCGAGCGGTAGAGACGGCGTGTGTTCTAGTAGGATCTGCCGGAAAATTGTCTTGTCACTCTAAAATGTTGAATAAAAAGAGATTCCGGAGAGATATCCAATGGATTACTGCAATCCCTCAGCCGTCTCCGTTCTAGTCTGAGCGCCTGTCTTTGGCGAATATCTTCCGCGGCACCTAATATAATTGCACGAGCCATTTTAATAGTAGGTAATTATTAGAAATCAATACCTAATAGAAGAAATTAATGCTTAGAATTATTTGGCGGGAAGAAAAAGTCAACCCTACTAATTTACAAAGGTTTCATCATAACTCATAGATTCATACATTATTCATTATTCGCAACATGGTAGGGTTATAGTGATTTATTGTTCCTCACTACTGGATAGTAGTTGCAATCAACGAAGGCCGGTGGTTAAACACTATGGCCGTGTGAATACCGATTTGAGTTTACCGGTTTTTTTTTTCTAGTACATTGATGAGCATAGTGGCGTTGAGTGTTTAAACACTGAGACGACGTCAAAATGCGCGCACCGGAGCTGTCAAACGCTTAAATGGCAATCACGAACGCCACTATGACGTCATCTCAGTGCGCACACTGGACCGGGAATAGGCCTGCAGGTCGCGCGCGTCCACTCATTTAGGCGAAGTTTGATTTTGTTCGTATTTTTAGCAGAAGTGGCACGTTTTCAATAATGAGAGATAAATTTTTCTACAAAGTTACATTAGACTATGGTATGTGGTAGGTACGATTGTGTACGTTGTTAATTGTACTGAAAAAATATCGTATGTACCAAATACGATTTTTTACTTCGTTTAGTGAATTTTATACTATTCGTTTGTACCACATACGATTAATTACATTGTCGAATACAATGTGTCTAATATCGGATTTGACACATAGAATTGTTTACTTTGCGAAACGTTCTATTGTAACTACAAATAAGATAGTATACGTTGCAGTAACGGGAAAAAGTGCAATCTTATCTTTTTTTTCAGTATCTCCACTACCCCCTGGGGCCGATTTAGTAGAAATTTCAGCGCTTTCGGAACTTTTAGGGAGCAGTTTTTCCGAAACACCTCCAACATTTTCGACTTCTCTAAATGGTAAATTTTATTTTTAACTGTTACTGTTAGCCTGTATCATCCCACTGTTGGGCAAAGGCCTCCCCCCATTTCCGCCACTCTTCTCGATTTGAAGCCACCAGTTGCCAGTCCCTCTTGTAGGTCCAGTTCATTCCGCCACCGCCTACGTGATCTGCCGCGACTCCGTCTCGCTGTCTCCGGGCGCCACACAGTGGAAATTTTGGCCCACAGCGTGTCCGGCATGCGGCAGACGTGACCAGCCCAATCTCATTTGAGCTTAGCGGCCTTTTCTCCTATATCGGCGATTTTAGTTCGGGAGCGCAGTATTGTATTACGAATGCGGTCGGTTCGCTTGACTCCAAGAATCCTGCGCTCCATCGCCCTCTGGCAAACCTTGAGTTTGGACTATTGGATGTTTGACAAAGACCAAGTCTGTGAGCCATAGGTGAGAACGGGAAGGATGCACATGTCCATGAGTTTGCGCTTAAGCGCTATCGGAAGGTTGCCCTTCATCAGCTCCTTCATCGACCAATAGCTCCTCCAGGCGCTCTCAGTGCGTCTCGCGACTTCTTTGTCTTGTCTGCCTGCCTGGAGGGAAACTAATTGGCCGAGATAAATGTATTCATGGACATAGTGCATCACTTCGCCGTTTACCCTGATACGGTAGGCTGAGCTGTTTGTCATGACTTTGGTCTTTGACATGTTCATCTGTAGTCCAACCTCAAGGATTGCGTTGCTCAGTTCTTCGAGCATGGTCTGTAGTTCTTGGGCTGTATTGGCAAAGAGGACAATGTCGTCGGCGAAGCGTAGGCTTGTCAGCCTCATTCCGCCGACATCAATGCCTCTGTTTTGCCAGCCCGCCGCTAGCTTTCTGAACACCTCCTCTAGTGTAGCCGTGAAAAGTTTGGGAGATAGAGGGTCACCTTGTTTGACCCCCTTTTCTATTTGGAAATGTTTACCGGAGGACTGTAACTTTATGGATGCTGTACTATTTAGGTAGATAAGTTTGAGAAGGTCGATGTATGTAAGTTGGGTGGATATTTTGTTTTAGAAGAGCTTGAAAGATTGATGTATGATATATGCTATCCAACGCCCTACGGAAGTCCACATATGCCATGTACAGAGGCATATTACATTCTTGGTGCTTCTCTAACAGTTGGTTTATGGTGTGGAGGTGGTCTGTGGTGGAGAGGCCGGAGCGGAATCCTGCCTGTTCGGGAGATTGTTCGGAATCAAGTTGGCGTGTAATCCGTGTTTCGATTACTTTAATGAAAGCCTTGTACACGTGGGATACAAGACTTATGGGCCTATAGTTATTAATGTCGGACTTGTCGCCTTTTTTATGGAGAAGAATAATATGAGAGTGACAAAACTGTTTTGGAAATTTCCCTGAATCTAAGATACTATTAAAGAGCTTAGTTAAATGAGGAAGGATTGTGGGTGCGCCTAGTTTTAAAGCCTCCGTATTAATACCGTCATCTCCTGTCTCCTGGTGTTCTACTATACTTCATTTTACGAAGTGCGCATTGAATTTCTTGGCCAGTTATTGGAGGAATATCGCCAGCACGGTGGAAATTGGGTGTTTTATCGGTTTTACCTGGGTCGGAGTACAGTTGGCTGTAGAAGTCGGTGCAAATTTCGAGAATTTTCTCGCGGCTCTGGTGCTTTTTTCCGGTGTTGTCTTTAAGACTTGTTATCCAGGATTTCCCGTGAGAAATTCCATTCTTAATTATTGTATAAGTATATGGTTAGTTTTTTCTTTCAATTACGTTCATTCATGTAATAAAAATATGTTTTTGTAGTTTTATTTGCTACCTACGTTAATATTATAATAAAATTTTAGTATATTATTATTAATTTGGTCAAGTTTCATGAAATTGGATAAAAAAAAGGCGTTATATTTATTAACTAACCGTAACATACAATATGAATTATTTTTTATATACATAGTTAAACATGGTATATGCCACTTGCGTGTAAATGCATTTACAGAGTATCAACGTAAAAAATTGTATGCGACACTTACGATATTTTCTGAAATTTTAATTCAACGTAAACTGTCGTTAGTACCACTTAAGATTTTATACATAATTAAATACCGATGTAAATAAATGTAACTACAATATTTCAAAAACTAAACAAATTTCAGAATTTCTTCCAGAACCATACTAACGCACCATCCAATATGTAGACATTACAAAAATTTCAAAGCTAAAGCTTTAATATTAAAAAAATTATGAATGAAAATGTCTTTAAATCGCTCTGGTGTAAAATTGGCTTTTTGCAAATACGATTATTTACGTAGGAGCCATCGATATATACTTATATTATACTTATTTATAGAGTTTGTTATTTTATTTGTTTGAACGCGCAAGGCTCAGGAACTACCGGTCCGATTTGAATAATTATTTTTAAAATTGATAGCTACATTCAACAGGGACGTTATCAATAACCTTCTTGTATAATTCCCACGGGAACGGACACTAAGTCGGTTAAACCGCGGGGCGCTGCTAGTAAAGTACATATTATAAGATATGGTACGATATATAGAAGTGAATATCTTATTTATAAAATTCTCGTGTCACAATGTTCGTTCCCGTACTCCTCCAAAACGGCTCGATCGATTCTCATGAAATTTTGTGTGCATATTGAGTAGGTCTGAGAATTGGCCAACATCTATTTTTCATCCCGAAATTCCCGCGGGAACGGGTACAACGCGGGTGAAACCGCGGGGCGCAGCTAGTAAGAGTATAAAGCTATACAATAAAGCCGTTGGGGCATAACTTGTCGTAAAATGCCTTCGACCTGATTCTGATACAATGTTATGACACTCTTACCGACCACAAATACCAGGCTGTAGATAGCTATTCATTTAAAGGCAAATTCATATCCTAATAATAATAAGTAACGAGTTAAGTAAGTTGATGAAAGTTAGTGGCCATCATCATTATCGAGATACATCAACAAGTAATAATTAATCTGGGTTCAGTCTTTTATGGGTAATTTCAAACTGAACAAAATTCATTAGAAATTATCTCATCAATACTACGAGTAATTAAAAAGAGATTATCGGCCGCTCCTAATAATCGACCCACCGGCAATCTAACATAGCCTTGACATTGTTTCTATGAACAAGAATACCAAAAAAATTTAAACATGGAAAAATTATATTTTTTGCCGCTTCAAGTATACCCCAAGCTTTACTCAGAAAGTGTAAACAAATAAGCAACGAAAAGCGATCGAAAACCCATTAATCGATCATCGGGAAAAGTTCCTTTTGCTCTAAATCATAAAGTTTGCCGTGAGCTTTACCGTACGACTACAGGCGAATTGGATCCATTATTAATACGTGGAAATATACGTTCTTGAAAATACACAAGAATTTCCATCTTTTCTCATTAAATCAAAACATTGAGATGGTATGAAGTGCAGAAAAGTTATGTTTATAAAGTTAATATATTGGTAAAGTCCCGTATTTGCGAGTAACATGTTTTGTATATGATAACTAGCAGCGCCCTGCGGTTTACCCGCATTTATTCTATCACTGGTTACCGTTTAAATCTTCCCTGAATGACGACAAACATTCGATAACCAAAATTAGTTTAAACGGCCTAGGTTCCTGAATTTTAGCGAGACAAACGAACTTCGATTGATTTATATATATAGATAATTATTGTAGCAGCAACATGTTGATAGAGTTGCTGGCTGTAATCATGATCCTTGCATGTTTGTATGTTGAAAGTGAACATTTGTTTATGTACCTAACAAATATTTTATTTGGATACGCTTGAGTTTTACATTCAACTGATAATAACTACTAGCTATAAATACTAGCTACGAGTAATAATGTGCTAGTACGAAGCACAATAATTATGTCATGGCTAGCATGGTGTTAGGTTAGGCAAACATTTACGGCAAGCGTGTGGGTTATACGAGTAAAACTCGAAGGAAAAGTTAAAAAGGCATAAGCATTATTTATTTTCAATATCCTAACAGTCTTAGGTGTTTCAAATTACCATCACATCTTCTTGTCTAACTAAACCCGTAATTCAAGCTTAAAACAATAAAACTCCCAAGTTTCGTACGAAGATTAATTGCTTAATTTCAAATTACTAAGCAATTTGAGGCGTTTACGATTTTAGATTTATGGATTATCTAATTTGTTCTGTTATCTTTTGGTTGTTGGGGAGAAAGTCATTTACTTCGCCAATAGATTGTGTTTATATCAGTGGAGATAATAATATTACCTGACAGTTAATTTATACTAATATGATAAAGAGGACAGTTTCTAACTTTGTTTGTAAGGGCTAATCTCAGAAACTACCAATCCGATTTGAATAATTCTTTTTGTCATGGATAGCCAAATTTAACGGGAAGGTTAAAGGCTATTTTTCATCTCAACAAACACCCGAGAACGGACACAACGCGGGTATAACCGCGGGGTGCTACTAGTTGTCTAATAAAGTCTTCGATCAACAAGTTGTGTATTGTTGATCGAAGAATAAAGTAGTCAATAGTCGGACGGATAGTATATACGGATAGTATGATCATTTTATGATTTTTATTATTATTTATTTACTTAGCTAGCATAAGAAAATGTGTAGCACCTCCCAGTCATTGTTATTAATATTATTTTAGCCACTGCTTTCCCACTGCTGGGCCGAGGCCCCTATCCCTCCATACACCCCTTACTTGTGCCATTTCCCTCCAGTTGCTATGTGCTTTCAACATGATCTTCCAATTGAAACAACCAGACTGACAATATTATGTGCCCTCTGTAACAAGTTACTATCTACCCATCCATTTAGTGGCCGAGCTGCACGTGGCTTAACAATGAGTTAACACCTCTTCATCAAACTACGCCACGCTTAAAACAACGTCATGATAAAAGCCTTTTTTTGACCATAAAAAATGATTTCGTATTATTTATTTTCTCAATTGTCTACCTTATGGAGTTCGTAACGACGAGATCCTCTTGGGTCTATTCCTCGTGGTCCCGTTATTATGTCCCGTTGATCATTTACATATAGATGGTTTATGGTTGTGAAGTGGCATAGGCCACTTTGTATGCCGGAAAATGGACGGTTCTCACGAGATACGGTTTTGATGGTATTACAATCTTTTCTTGAAAAATTACTTTTTATTTATATATGCAGGTAGTGTGGTATGTGGTTTGTGGTATGTGGTATGTACAGTTGCCTCCTGGGTTCATTTTCCGGGTCGAGTGAAAACAGGGAATTCTACTTTTCAAACATGGCTCAGTTTGATATCACTAACTTATTAATTAATTTGTTTTCTAACTTCTGAACGTACAAGCTGATTCAAGAGGAATGTTTGTTACAGTGGACTTTCAATGCATAAATCTCACTACCACGGGTAAAATCGCAGGCTGCTGTTAGTATTCATATAGTGTTTAATATGTACTTGGAGTCACTGCATTGTGTATTCGAATAATCGCTACAGATTTGAAACGATCGGAACTAATACTTAGATCTTGAGGAGGAAATACTGTTGATATTATTTTTTTCTCATAGAATAGTTTTTCTTGTATTCACTGCATTGCGCATTCGAATAAATCCTAAGGATCAAATAGCATCCCCGAGGCCCTGTACTGCGACAGTTAATTTACAAAAAGGACTGTCCCAAGCATCCGTTTAGTATTCAACTTGTTTCTGCCTAAAATATCTGTTTTTATCCAGCCAAGAATCTTTTTAGCTCGTCACTTTATATAAAATCACTGGATATGCCATTGTTTTTAAAATAGTTTTGTTACTTTTGCATTTGTTCCATAAGTTGTGATAAACTAAGCGCTTAGTTTGAGTGTGACAATCCGTGTGTAATTTTTCTATGAAACTTCAAAATGTCTAATCGCTTGTGGCGACGTTAACTCTGACACCAGGATTGGTCAGGTTGACCATCCACTCGATGAAGAAGAAGCACTCATTTCTGTTGTTTTATAGATAGATATATAGATAGATAGAGATAAGTAATAGATTTTCATCTGACTTTCCGCAAGAGTAATTTAAACGTACTCACACGGGTTTTTTCGTGTTGAAAAGTTTATAAAGCAAGTAAATAACTTACTTTTTACTTCCCGACGTTTCGAGGGGATTGCACCTCTCGTGGCACCTTTTTGTTTGCACCTTTCCGCAAGAGTCCTGTGTGAGTCAATTCAAAATGAGTAGTATTTGTTTAAATCCAATAAACCGTACCTATAGTAAATTGTCGTATCCAGTAACTTTAAATCCACAACCTGTCGTCAGCCAAGCCAATATAAAACTTCTCGTCTCATCCGCATTTCTTACTCGAGTTTCTATCAAGCGTTCTAATTGAAATATCATTCTGATACTTTCAACTTTAGCACGATAGAAAAAAGAGTGGTTTTTCCTTAATTAAGTTTATTTGAGAATTTTGAATATTTTTGTATTAAAACATGGAGGCTGCAGTAGTTAAATGTGGTTTTGCAGTCTGGCTTGTTTATTGGAAAACAAATAATAAGTTATCCAAATATTATCTTAATTTTTTACTTCTTTTTCTTATGAACCGAAATAGGTAGTTCTGCTTATTGCTATACTTTACCTTTTAATCTTCTTCATCGAGTGGATGGTCAACCTGACAAATCCTGGTGTCAGAGTTATTGAGCCGCCAAAGACCTCTGACATGGCTCATGTAACGACTACTATCCGTAGAAAGTAACCGAGACCGACGGCTTAACGTGCCCTCCGAAGCACGAAAAAACCTTTTAATAAAAGTATTATTAAGTTTTTAACTTTGTTTTTTCGTAAAAGCTGTTCTCAGGAGCTACCAATCCGATTTGAAAAATGCTTTTTGTAATGGCTATTTCTCATACATATATTTATGATATTTCCCATATATGTTTAATAATATTTCATTTTAATGGAACTAATCTTGCTATATCTACAATTGAATTGAATTTAAACTTAATAACGTCTCACAAAAGTCACAAACTTAGTGATAAGTAGACAAACTCAAACAACAATTAATCTAACTTCCCAATAAACACATCTCCTATTTCAAATTAAGAACAATAAATTATAATCCCCCAACAGAGAGAGATGCTTATATGTAAACACACTTTGTTAGAAAGGGAAGGAAAGGGTATCAAGTCGCACAGTGGACTCTTGACGTCGCGCAGAGAGTCTCAGAGTTAAGAGCCATTGTTTGGGTCTAGGTTGAAAATGAAGGCTTTTGTATCCTTTGAGCACACTAAAGAGTTTCACTCTATTTGTTACTGTGTTCTAGTAATTGGGGGTTAGTTTACACTTTACATTGAGGAGGATTACTTAGGAAAGTATTTTAGTATCCTACTAATATTAAATGAGTGAGTTTGTGAGGATGGATGTATGTTTGTTACTCTTTCACCAAAAAACTACTAGACGGATTTGGATGACACTTTACAATAATATAGGTTATACATGAGATTTACACATGGAATGCATTTTATCCCGAAATTCCCGCGGGAGCGAGTACAACGTGGGTAACACCGCCGGGCGTGGCTAGTCATTTATATTTTTTTGATAATTAACATAACAAAGTAATTAATTAGTAAGTAATTGGATCTGTTTTGGGTCAGCCCTGGTGTCGGAGTTTTTAGACCACCCAAGGGCCTCCGACTAAGTCAAACGATTGAAACAATCGGGATCGACTGCTTAACGTGCCCTCCGAAGCACGGAACCGCACAGATAGAAATACCACTATCGGCCACCCATCCAAGTAGGGGAGTAGAGCTGCACAATACTAATATATAAAGTCTCTCATCAAACATTGTTCAAATTATTCGATAAAGGTTGTAGGTACGCATTTATACCAGTTTTATGCGCGCCACGCAGCGTTTCGAGAATGCTTTTGGTAACGTGTCTACATTCCATCTCCCCAGACTAGCGAGCCGATGTTCGCCAAGTAATTGGGCGAGTGACGAATATGTAGAAGCACACTTTTACTTGTGTTGTAGGCTTTGGTCAAATGTAATGGTAATTATTTACTCACCGATGCCACTGTGCCACAGTGTCATGAATAATCTACGGTTTACTAGAAAGTAGTATTAACCCGTAATGGCCCACAGCTGGGCAAAGGCGTCTCACCTCACTGAAGATACAGTACAGTGAGGAGGATAAGTTATAATCGCCACGCATGCCAAATGCGGGTTGATAATCTCAAACGACAATGGATTAAGTTCATCTACAAGTGTATGGTTTTTACTTACATTCCACCCCACCCTATAATCTCATTTCACTTGACTGTACGTACAGCTCTATCTCACTACAGAATCAGAAATTCGTCCTACTCACTTAATCCTACCATCTTCCCAATAACCTTTGAAGTTTAATATTACTATTACAATGCAATAGGCATGGAGCTTCAACTTAAATATATAAAGAAGACATCGAAAAGACAGAGGGCATATTTACGTTCGCTTTGATCTCCAGTAGATATTTGCTGGGTTGGCGCAAGAAATTGGGGACTGAAATTTCAGAAGGTTTGTATAGAAGGAAGAAATACGACTGCTTTTCGTGTTTATTGTTAAGTTTTAAATGCTTTATTTGTGTTTTAGTTGTTAATTTGATCATTTCAAATTAAGTCAATAGTTGCTAAGACTTGTTTTAATAAAATTAATTATTAAAAGAACCGGCTGAGTGCGAGTCGGACTCACGCACGGAAGGTTCCGTAATTAAAAAACGGCAATTATCACGTTTGTTGTATAGTAGCCCCCCTTGAATTATTAATTTTATTTTATTTTTAGTATTTGTTGTTATAGAGGCAATAGAAATACATCATCTGTGAAAATTTCAACATTAGTTTTTTCGTGAGAGTAACAAACAAACATACATACATACATACACCAGCCGCACCCCTCGGTGTTAGCCGCGTTGTACCTGTTCTTGAGGCAATCTCGGGATAAAGTGTATCCCATGTGTTATTCTTAAGTTTTATCCAAGTCCGTCCTGTAGTTAACAAACATACGCACATATACTATTAATTGAAACGTACGTTAATGACATTATTATTTATTTCAACGGGAACTTACGTACGCGGAGGTTACTGTTGAGTTGTCCCTCAACACGTTTCGGTCACGTACGGTGACCATCATCAGGAGGTGGGTGAAGCGCTCGCGACAGCTCGCGAGTGCGGGGAGAGACGCTGTCGCGAGCGCTTCACCCACCTCCTGATGATGGTCACCGTACGTGACCGAAACGTGTTGAGGGACAACTCAACAGTAACCTCCGCGTACGTAAGTTCCCGTTGAAATAAATAATAATACGCACATATACATCCTTCCACACAAACACAAACTTTCGCATTTATAATATCAGTTGGATTCATCAAATGTTAATATCTCATATTCACCAGGAACACATACTTTAAAACCTATGTTTTTTGTTATTATTTAGTGCTCACAAGCTTTAGATAAAAAATACGAACCACGGAAAAAGTATATTTGTCCTCGTCCTTCTTTTGTGAAGGTACAAAGTACGAACGGTATCTAACTAGGTTACTTTTCCAAATTCTTTTTATCTTCCGGAAACCCGTACCCAAAGATATAAAAAATATACAAGATAAACACAGTAATTACATTCCCTTCGACGTTTGGCCGAAACGCACGTCATTGTATTATATTAACCGGTTATTTTCCGGTTATCTTTCTCAAACCCGGTTATCTGGGTAATAGTTCACTTATTTAACGTTTCAGTACAAAACCATACATTCTAGGTACAACTCTTTTATATGTTTTATTTATTTATTTCAATTAACATGGAAAGCCATGTTTCCATCCAATTACATTAATTGCATGAGCCTATAATGATTTGTTACAAACTTAATCGACTTTGTTATTGATATCGCGATAGTATAAACATTACTTTAGGTATAGGTTAACATTACTTAGTTAGGGTTCATTTCCCCTTTGAAGCGGAGAGGAGAGGAGCTGTGCGGAGCTGAATGGACCAATCACAACACATTACCAAAAGATTTTGAGAATGTCAATGCGTTGTTTGACAATCCCAATACGCTGTGATTGGTGAATCAAACTCTTTACCACTCCTCTCCGATTCTCAATGTAAACACACCTTTAATCTTCTTTAGTTATTAAGTCTTAGGTTTATGACTAAGAGTTAATTAATGCGGATTAAATTATTAGTTCCTCTCAATGGAATGAAATTATTAAAATGGTTAATAACTACCGGACTTAAATGTTAACCGGTTATTTTATTTTACCGGTTCTAACAATTTCTTGGCCATTAACATTCTTCTTCTTATCGAGTGGATGGTCAACTTGACCAATCCTGGTGTCAAAGTTATAGAGCCGCCAAAGGCCTCTGACATGGCTCATGTAACGACTACTATCCGTAGAAAGTAACCGTGACCGACGGCTTAACGTGCCCTCCGAAGCACGGAATCATCTTACTTTTCGGGCAATCAGGTGATTCAGCCTGCAATGCCCTAACCAAACTGAGGACAGTCTCACAAAGTGATTTTTGTGAGATATCCCCACCGGGAATCGAACCCGGAACCTCCGGATCGTGAGCCGAGCGCTCAAACCACTAGACCACGGAGGCTGTTAATATTAAACATTAACTGCCTTATTCATAAACGCTCTCTAGCTAAACACTGTTAGTGAGTGTTTTGTCTCTTTTGCTCTTTGGAAAATAGCGTATGTCAGAAAGGGACAAACCATTTGATAGCTAAAATGGTGCGAGTAAGCTTTTATGAATAATGAATAATTTATATTTAGTTACTACCAAAGTTTTACTACTGAAGGAGGGAAGGCATCAAAAATCATTTTTTTACGTTTTTTTGCCGAAGTTATTAATGTAAACACAATATAATCCTTATTGAAAGCTTAACAAATGATTACATTACCCGGTTATTTTTACCAATCCCAAATCCGGTTAACCGGCAGAACGATCCACTTACTCACATATTAACTCTTATCCCATTCTTAGTAGCTAGAGATACAGTTTAATCCTGTTAAGTGGCTTCTTGTAGGCAGGTGGCCGGATAACCGAACGGACGTTATCCGTGTATATCCGGATAAATTCATTTATGTTTTGGGGTGGATATTGCAAATTTAATTTTGTTATGTAAGATAATATTTTGCTAGGATTTGCTTGTTCAGTGAATTTTGCTTAGGGGTACAATTTTAGTAAACATATGTTTTAGTAGATATAATTTTGGTTTTTCGACCTTTTTTTATGACCGAAGCATTAAAAATCGGTGGCAAAAATATGTTATCTTCTAAGGCATAATACCGTATGACCGTTTGGATAGAAATAAAATTTTCAAGTACCCATAAAAATAGAGATGCATTGTCATCAAAGTGCACCTATAAAAGTTCTTCAAAAGTGAATTTACGTCACGTTTCTGATATCAAACGCATCAATAGTTTACTCTTGAAACGTGGCTTGTGTTTGTGATCTCTAACCTGCAGTAGACAAGCGTAGTACGTCTAATCCTCTCTGTACTTTAACTTAAGCGAGATAAAAGGATTATGCCCTTTTTAGGGTTCCGTAGCCAAATGGCAAAAACGGAACCCTTATAGATTCGTCATGTCTGTCTGTCTGTCTGTCCGTCCGTCTGTCTGTCTGTCTGTCCGTATGTCACAGCCTTTTTTCTCCGAAACTATAAGAGCTATGTTGTTGAAACTTAGTGTGTAGATGTATTCTGTGAACCGCATTAATATTTTCACACTAAAATAGAAAAAAAATAAAATTTTAGGGGGGTCTCCCATACTTAGAAATGAAAAAAAATTTTTTTTTTCATCAAACCCATACGTGTGGGGTATCTATGGATAGGTCTTCAAAAATGGTATTGAGGTTTCTAATATCATTTTTTTCTAAACTGAATAGTTTGCGCGAGAGACTCTTCCAAAGTGGTAAAATGTGTGTCCCCCCCCCTGTAACTTCTAAAATAAGAGAATGATAAAACTAAAAAAAATATATGATGTACATAACAATGTAATCTAACACCGAAAATTGGTTTGAACGAGGTCTAGTTAGTAGTTTTTTTTTTACGACATAAATCGTAAACCGCAAAAAAATACTGATTATTCATTCAATAACTCAAATGTAAATAAAAAAACATTTATTTCAAGAACTTCTTTATTATGTTACTCGCTGCTACGGAACCCTTCATGGGCGAGTCCGACTCGCACTTGGCCGCTTTTTATAAAGGTGGGAATTGCGTTCCCGCATCCACGCTTTTCTAAGGATATTAGCGGGGTATTTGGGACGAACAAATACCCACTAAAACTCTGTACTACGCCAAAGTGCTTGGTATTGGGGATACGGCGAGGGAAGGTAAATGTCCTGCAGTGGGACATTTAAGCAGGGAAGAATAAAAACTTACTGCGAAACATCTCTATTTCTTTAATTTAAATGAGAAATAAATTAAAAATATTATTAAAATAATGAAATAAAAAATCATTATTAAAATATAATTTATATTTTTAGTGTATGATACATTAAAGTGCATCATACTATAACTATAACTTTCGTTATGATATCAAAAACTACAAAAAAAAATTAAACCTTAAGCTTTCTATTTCGATGTCTCCAAAGCCTTTCTACATATCAACACCTCACAATGTCAAAGTAATAACATTATAGAGCCCCGTATATCTTCACTGATGCGTGACATCCGGAATTGAAACTCAACCCTTTCTTGAGAGACAGCTGTCTCATTGAGGAAGTATAACTCGTAATAGGTATAAAGGACGGTTATCAATGTATGTATTTGAATCTATGCTGAACTTATTTTCAATTGAAACTACGTTTACAGATACACTTCGCATTTATTTTAAATTTTATCTGACGTCAAAATTAGTAGTGTTTGCTTAAACTTAAGGCACCAGTATGTATGCTGAATTTGCTATGTGTGATAAATATTATAAAGCTGAAGAGTTTGTTTTGTTTGTTTGTTTGTTTGTTTGTTTAAACGCGCTAATCTCAGAAACTACTGAACCGATTTGAATAATTCTTTTTGTAATAGATAGCCACATTCAACGGGAAGGTTATAGGCTATTTTTCATCCCGAAATTCCTACGGGAACGGGTACAACGCGGGTAAAACCGCGGGGCGCTGCTAGTGTGTGATAAATGTCCCTTAATTTGCTCTAATCAGATTACAAGCATTTGTTGGTAGTAAAAATTAGGACATTTGATGTTTCGAAAAGATTTTAAGATTTCCAAAATCCTTAATATTGGAGGTAACAAAACTTTATTGTTATCAATTAGAGTACATCGAAACTGCCAATATTCCTCTATATCTTTTCAAAACATTAACAAGACCATGTTGTACTAAATCACGTTAATTGGACACGGCTATAATACAAGAACAGCTAACAACAGGTAGAGCTGTAGATTCGTTATCAGCATCATAGTTGTAGACTTCGTTGAAACGCTTTGGGCTAGTTAACTTTGAACTAACTTTATAATCATTAGTAGCTGTAAAAGCCCAAGGCTTTATTTCATATCTAGCAGCGCCCCGCGGTTTTACCCGGATTTCGCCCGTTCCCTTTGCGAAATTCCAAAGGGAACGGATAAAAAATAACCTATAACTTTCCCGTTGAATGTGGCTATCTATTACAGAAAGAATAATTCAAAATAGATTTGTAGCTTCTGAGATGAGCGCGTTCAAACAAACGCTTCAGCTTTATTATATTATTAGTATACAAGTATATCAGTTCTCGTGAGAATTTAAAAATAAAATTGGTTACATTTAAAATTGTTTGTAACTTTCCTTTTAAATCAAGGTATAATAATAATGATTAATCAATTTTTTTTTCAAATCCGACTCGTATTTCAGACCTTCGGTAATGACTTCCCCATTAAGGACTTGTCACACTGGATGCGTTTTACGGTCTGCGGTTAGGTCGAAACGAACGCATCCTGCACCGTGTGTGAAGAACGTTTCTGTTAGCAGCCTGGGCAATACGGGCGAGCTATTTAAACTATCTTGATATGAACATTTGTAAACACTAACCTAGACGTGACTTAATCGTGAATTTAACATTTAAATCGTATGCTCAACGTTTTGGTCGTGTCGCAACGGCTGTGTTCACGAGGGTATTCTCAAAGATTTAATTCGCAATTAAGTTCTGTCACATTAGTATTGACAAGAGTTATTAGTATGCTGATTCCCGCATGTCCAATGCCCGTGCCCGTTGTCTCTCACTCGCTGTCCGTTGCCCGCTGTCCGCAATTCGGTCCAGTTTGCATTCTATGATCTTGTTTGCAATCATATCGCATCTGTTTACAAAATAATATTATAGAGACCGACAGTGTTGTTCTCACAGGATGCAAGCTGCGTTCGCTATAATCTGACCGTAGACCGCAGAAAGCATTCAGTGTGTACTTCCTTTACAGGTCTTTACAGGTCAATCTTTGTTTTCCAAAGTTTAACAATCTAAAGATAAGCTTCAAAAGATTTTTAAATGTAATTCTAATAACTTGATAAACTTTGACCAAGGTGCGTAATAGGATAATAAATTCTACTAAAGTTAAATAACTTAGATTTATGTTAATCTCTATCTATCGGTAGTAACTAAGTTATCAATAACTTAAGTCGAAGTTCATGAATATTAGAGTGTAAGAACTTTACGAACTGTGGTTATTGCAATATAAACTTTATTAAGTGCGGTTTAAAGTGGTTTGTTGAACTTGGGGAATGTTAGCAACTTGTTAAGTATATTTGAAGACTATCGGCTATCGGTTAGTGGAATTGAATCAATGTTTGAAATTGTTGAATTCAATATGAAATTCACTTTCATACTTCGAAAGTTACAGAATTTAATAACACTGTGTCATCACTGTGCTTATAATTTGTTTTTCACGCTATTGTGTAAGAGGACTCGAGGAGTTTCGGAGCTCATTAATCATATTGTGCATCAACATTGCGCAATATTATTGTAGGTGTATGTGTCCTCTAAAACGATTATTTAAAAATATTGTGACTATTAACTCGGCGGGAAGCGCGCCCCATATACCAACACTGACTGTCGCTACTGGGTAAAAAATACCACAATAATATTCATTGTAAGAACTAGAGCTATTTTATGGGTAATTAAATAAACCAATTTTTATATTATATTGTGTTATATTTTCAATTAAACAAGAAAGTTGGAAACTAATTAATGCTTAGTATAATATGTTATATTCGAAATTTTAAAACACAGCCCAAAAGCTCAGCCATTTTGTGCACAAAACGAAAAATATTCTCTAAACTTATTAAAAAACAAAAAAATGAGATCAATTTTAAAAGAACATATATCTTGACAATATATCTTTACTTATAATTATAATCGAATCGAAAAATATCTTAATATGGCACTTTTTTGAAAAAAATCTACTGGGTAAAAATTACCCGTACGCACCTTTTACGTCCGTCGTGGTTCAACAACACGCGCTAACTGGCCCCTTATTCAAAATGGCGGACCGTGGAACATCTGTCGAAAGGTACCTAAAACGGCGCTGCACAAAATTACGCACAAAAATAAATATTTTCGAAAGTATGCACTATGTGGTAAATTTTACCCGGTAGCGCCTCCCGCCGAGTTAAAGATTTGTTAACTTACAATAGCTAAGTTAGATAATATAGCTTTCATACGTATTAACTACTTAAATAGGTCCGGAATTTGATGCTTATTACCAAACTTACACAAATACGCATACATAGAATATATCTTTTCGCATAGTTTTTTAAATCTATACATAATATTATAAAGAGGTAAAATTTTTAAGTTTGTTTGTATGTTCAAGCTAATCTCGGGATTTACTAATCCGATTTGAATAATTCTTTTTGCAATAGATAGCCACATTCAACAGGAACGGTATAGGCTATTTTTCATCCCGACATTCCCACGGGAACGGACACAACGCGGGTAAAACCGCGGGGTGCTGCTAGTAGTTCATATTCCAAAACATTGTGGACGACGCGTACAAATAACCATTCGGTATCACATTGATATCACATTAGCACAGTGGGCATTAATAATTGTCCTAAGGACCAAATAATATTGTACCATTTGGCTAAAAGCCAAAGTGTTCCCGTAACCGACAGCTCATGTATTTTCGCACCGAAACCTATTTTTATTAATATACTAGCTCTGTGATATGGTTTTACTTGTATTTGTAGTTGTTGGTAGTGAGTTTTTTTTTTGTTGATAAAATGTGTATTATGAATACAGGGTTATATTTTCAAAGTGGGTGTGCATGTTCAAATACAGTTACGCCAATTTCGATAAAACCTTTAAAAAAATCATTTACCAAAACTAAATACTTTAAAATCCTTGCAATAGTAACAGCATAATAGAGCGCTCTTAGCATAGTGTGACTGGGCGATGTTTAATCTTCGGAATGTAAAGCTACGTGGTAATGTTTCTCTATCGCTATTTCCATGGTAGGCCGATATTTCTATCTGACCGCTACCATGCTTCGAAAGCCTAAGTTATCAGACCCAGTTGTTTCAATAATTTGATAACTTACAAAGTCTTTAAGCGGTACAAGAACTGTGAGACCAAGATCGGTCAATTTTGAAAAGAATAACTAGCGAAAAAGCAAACATCCACAAAGTCCTTCATATATTTTCATACACTTACCAGTATGTACTTACAATATTTATTTATTGTTATAATAAAGTGATGCTTTTAGTATCTGTATCGAAAATATTTGATCAGCTTGTGGAAACATTTTCCAAGAACACATTTAGGTATATGGAAAATGGAATGTTGTGTATTATTATTGCTATATTGCTTTTACTAGAGAAATTCGTTGTTTGTAACATTTTCATAGATAAAATTTGCAATTTTGGTTGGTTCATTTCAAAAGATAAAAGATGTAATTTTGGTTGTTTGTATGTTTTGCTTAATCTCGGAAATTACGCGTCCGATTTGAATAATTATTTTTGTAATGGATAGCCACATTTATCGGGAATGTTACAGGCTAAATTTTCATCCCGAAATTCCCAGAGAACAGGCAAAATGCGGGTAAAACCGCGGGGCGCTGCTTGCTAATAATAAAATACCTCCCATATCATTGTGTGGAATCTCAATAGTAGTGTTGCATTACATGGGAAGGCACCTTTAGGGTGAACTAATTCAGTAACAGAAAAATTCAAATTCAAATTAAAACAATTACTGCAATATTTGCAGCACGAATATTTCTTGTAATCTCATCTATTTAAATCTAACTCTTGCCTCTTCGTATCTATTATAAACGTATTCCGTTAAGCTAATATCCTTTATACATTTCTCGTTAACGCCAATTTATCTTATCATTGTTCCTCTTGAATTTTAAATCACCTCGAACAAATATTTCCTTATAACCGCCCAATAAAATCTCGTTTATGAATATTAATATCACTGGTTCGCGAGATAAATATTATGTCCCAGTTTTAACGTAATCGCACCACTGGGTGGCATTATGTTCATGTAAAACGTGCTTTTTAATTTTTACAATGTAAAAATGTGTAAATTTAAAATGGATATGCTCAAATTGGCTTATATGTGTAGGTACAACCTACATACATACATACATACAAAAAACGTATACGTAAACGTTGTATGGGAATGATATCGTGCTAGAATATTATAAATGCGAAAGTTTGCGAGGATGGATGTATGTATGTTAGTCTTTCACGAAAAAACTACTGAACGGATTTGAATGAAACTGTACAGTAATATAGGTTATATATCAGAATAACACATGGGGTATATTTTATCCCGAAATGCCTGCGGGAACGGGTACAACGCGGGTAAACACCACGGGGCGCGGCTAGATGGTCATAACAGGCGTTTTTGATACTACAACTTCTATTGAACAAAATTTAGGTTTCATACAAATCCATATTCAACAAAAGGTGTAATTGTGTATTGTGAATGATGAAAGGTTTTAACACCAAAGGGCGCTAAAAATATATTTTGTTCTGAATCCAAACAAAAATCTTTCAAATAAAATGAAGTCGTTTTAACTTCACGCTCCGTTCACTAAGTTATACTTTGGCTTTAAGGCCTCCACTCATTACACCTTATCATACCATGACCGTGCTATGAACGTGTCAGGCAAAAAAGTATTCTTTGTATTGAAAAGTATGAGACTATGCTCACTAGACCGTTCCGTCACCAACCAACAACGTCGACTATTCTCACCTAATATTTTGCCGGTGCTGACACGTTCATAGCACGGTCATGGTATGATACGGTGTAATGGGTAGAAACCTTTATCCCGAAGTTTGTTCTCTGATTCATGATGCTGTTGGTTTTTCATTTGTCTTTATTATGTTCTGCCCGCAATTCTTCGTGCAGCCATTTATTGTCGGTGAAGTCTTTACTAATGAAAAAAGTACAAGTTTATGTAGTCTGACTATTTATTAGACTGCCTTACTAAATCGCCAAGGTGGTCTATTGGTATGTGTTCCCGCCTGACAAGATCAATTCCCGGGTCGAGCGAAAACATGTTACCAAATTTACAAACATGGTTGTGATTATGTCTAATCCTCCTCACTACTGATATCTTCAGTGAGATGAGAGGCCTTTGCCCAGCAGTGGGACATTACAGGCTAATACTTCTTTACTTGGTGCGGCAGTACTTGTTGGTTAAGTATTAATAGGTTTTCGTCTCTTGATGCAATATGAATGGTGTTGCACGCTGGTTTCTTAAGTTTAAGCGAACACTAGTCAACAACTCAGTCTTCTGTGACCACGGTTCCTGTAAAGGGGCTGAAACGTCAGATAAAAATATAAACTAAAAGAAAAGTGTATCCGTGAATGTTGTTTCAATTCAAAATGGTGTTACCATGGTGTTACATGATTGACGTATGAGTATTTGGTTGTCTGCCATGTTTGTCTGCTGTCTGCAGCCAAGTTCGTAGCCTAAGAATTTATGACGTCACATTATTTTCCATACAACTTATTAGCCCTTATATTAATTGGATTTCCTAAAGGCTTTAGATTATGTGAATAATAATTAAATTCTGGGCCCTGTCTTGTTTTAATTATAATCTGGAAATTTTCATTATAAAAGCACATTTACGGCCCTTTTTGGTACTATGCTAATTTAATATGTTTGTGTGGTGAGAATACTTATTAACCGACTTCAAAAAAGGAGGAGGTTCTCAATTCGGATGTTTGTATTTTTTTTGTCTTAACGTATCGTTTTGATTTAGGAACCCTATTGGCAATTTAAATAAACGCGTATAAAGAACATTTTAAGTATCAAATGGTTTATCTCTTTCTGACACACGCAGTTTTCCGAAGAGTAAAAGAGACAAAGCATATTATAACAGTGTTTTAGTTACTCCGCGTTTATTAATACCGCATACAAACAAACAAAAAAGAAATTAAAAACAAACTCTTCAGCTTTATTATATGATGAACTAGCTGTGCCCCGCGGTTTCACCCGCAGCGCCCCCGTTCCCGTGGGAATTTTGAGATTTTTATCCCTTATTTTTCTTATATAAAAACCTTGTCCTGACAATAAGGAACACATTAAAAAAAGAATCATCCAATTTGGTGCAGTCGTTCTGAAGTCCGAAGTCGTTCTTCATTTTTATATTATAGATGAAACATTTATATTTAGCAAAAAACCTGTTCAGTACTTGAAATCTAATAAGTTAAATTACTCTCTCTTCAGTTACAGGCCTCTAGAGCCTGAAATGCCTATTTTCACATAATATAACGTCAAATACAGAACACAATAACAATAGATACCGTTACCCGATATCGTTACAACGTAACTCGACGGAATAACGGGAATAGATAAACAATAACCGTTATTAATAACAATTCGTGAACTGTCCCTAGACCATTAGAAGATAAGATAAATTGATAAACAGGATTAGTCTTGAGAGCTGAATTCAAAACGATTAAAATAGATAATTCACTGTAGTAACAGTAAGAAACGTCAGTCTTTTATGCGTCCGTAACAATTACAAGCAGTAACAGTGACAAGCCCGTTGGCACAGTGGCAGTGAGAGCGCTTACTGTGTCGGTGGTTGCGGATTCGATTCCCGCCCGGAGTCAACAATATGTGCAGACATACTTGTTGGCGACGAAGTCTGGGTGTCAAAGATATATTCTTATAAAGTATTTGTCTATGTATAAGTAGTAGTATCAGTTAATTACATTCCATAACACAAGCTTAGAGCTTACTTTGGGTCTAATTAACCGTGTGGGAATTTGTCCAAGTATTTATTTTATTTATTTATTTATTTAAACTAGCTGTGCGGCTTCACCCGCAGCGTCAGTTGGGAATTTCAGGATTTTTAATACTTATTATCCTATTATTGATCAAGATAAACTTAACAAAAAATAATCATAAAAATCGGTCCAGCCGTTCTCGATTTATAAATGGTGTCACGAACACGGCTTTTATGCTCGTTTTAAATACACCAATGATAATGATTTAATCTAATTTAAATAATATTCTGGTGTTGCAATTTTTAGTGTAAAGGTTACTCCTTGCCAGTTCTATAATCAAAGGTTGTCGTGTGTTGAGCAAAACGATATGGTTAGCACGTCTCGGGGAGACCTATAATAATCGCTTTAAGCACATAGGAGACAGCGATTCAGCAGCTATATGGGCGGCGCGTGACGATAAGATGGTACCGTCTAATCAAAAGTAATGTTGATTTCTTTCTGTAACTATGTTTACTGGAAATAAAGGTTTTCTTTTGTTGTGCTGTGTGCTGAGTTATCATACAATGAGGTTTTTAACCTTTCAGGACCTTTGATACCTGCATTTTAGCTATCAAAAGGTTTGTCCCTTGTACGCTTTCTTACAAAGAACAAAAGAGACAAAACACTTTATGAGGCGGTAAGTGTTTAACGTTCGTTACGTTGTTAAACGTTTTAACGGCATATTAAAATTTTTAAACGCATCATAAGTAAGTTTTATATAAAAACAAACTTTTTAATGTTACAGTACTGTAAAAACGAAAAAATCTGTAGATAGAAAAAAGGTATATAGATAGATTGCTAGCTCGCTGGTGGATTGCAGGTAAATGCTTGTTTCTAAGTGTTGAAACGTTTTAATCGAACATCGGTATTTCTGTAATTATTATCAGCACAGACAAAAGAATCGTCGTAAAAAGGACATGTGTTTAAAAGTAGTGGGAACGAACTATAAAGGAACAAAACTGCTAATAATCCTCTTACTACTTATACTTCAAACCACATAAACTCACAGTCCTGTAATAGTTTCTCAGGCAATTACATTAAATTTCATAACACCAGTTGTTGTGTTCTCTGAAGATGAGTTATGAAGGAATTTCTCTAGATCTTGTTTACTGTCTTGACTTGAAGGAGGTTGGAGCTGGCTTTAGCTTGAATCTTGAACTATGCTTTGGCTGTTGTGTTTTAAATGTATAGAATATGCGATCTCACAGGCAAAAACAATATTATAAAAAAAAGTTTAAAGTTTATTTTGGGACCAATCATGTGGGAACATGGGTACATGTGAAGAAGCTTTCTGACCATACGGGAACAAATCATGTAGGTCCCGGGATTCTGAATGGAATGAGTACAACTCCGGGAAATCTGCAAGGCTCTGCTTGTTGTTATGTGGCTATTGTTCTTATTATTATTTTGGTAAACGTTTTACGTATCTCCCTTCTAAGAGGAGTATTAAATGCACGGGCCGAGAGCAAGTGCTGGTTGATCCTTGTGGTTTAAAAAATTCCTGGTGAGTCTGCAGGAGTCTAAGATGACAGCTTTTATTATTATACAAGGCTTAAGTGTCCCATTGTTGGGCAAAGATCTCCCCCCATTTCTTCCATTCAACTTTAACAAGAGCACAATGGTTTTAACTTGTTATTGTGGTTATATCTTCAAATCTAACAAGTACATTATGGTACCTATATCTAGGCTTTCTAGGTTCAAAGTACTTGAAATTTATTGCTAAATACGACAACTTCCTACCACCGACGCCAATGCAACGCGCAAAGTTTTCAAGAACATATCGAATGAGAACGGCTTTAGGGTAGGGGGTCGGTTGGGTTGGTGGGTTCCGTTGAAAAATATAATATTATTAAGAAGTGTTGTCAATGCCATAGTGGTGACAATCGGTACAATGTAATCGGCTATAAAGTCAATATAATCCTACCAATAATATAAATGCGAAAGTTTGTGAGGATGGATGTATGTTTGTTACTCTTTCACGAAAAAGCTTCTAGACGGATTTGGATGAAACTTTACGTTAATATAGGGTTTACATCAAAATAACACATGGAATATATTTCATTCCAAAATTCCCGCGGGAACGGTTACGACGCGGGTAACACCGCGGGGCGTGGCTAGTATTTACTAGTTAACAATCTAGGTCAAAATTCGCAACTAACTTTTAATAATTTTACTAAAACTGGCGGTTTGTTTGAAGTTAGGCTGTCTTAGTCAGTTCTTCTAATTTTACAAGACAGATTGTAAAGTTCTTACTTTAAATTACTTTTATCAAAATAATTTCTTGACTCAAACTCGGAGTTAGCTCCTAGGCCCTTTGAGTAATTAGTATTCCAAAATTATTACCAGCAACGGAACCCTAAAAACCAATTTAACCAACCATTGGGTGCCAACTAATTGGATCAAACTAACGAGGTACCACTTATTTAAACTTTTCATTTAAATTTCACCTGTAATAAATAAAAATAAATAAATATACGCGGACTAATTTACTCACGGTTAATTAGACCCAAACTTAGCTCTAACCTTGTATTATGGAATCTAACTAACTGATACTACTACATATACATACACAAACAAATGAACATGCCCTCCGAAGCGCGGTAGCGCTCAGATAGAAAAGCACTATCGGCCACCCATCCAAGTAGGGGTCGAGCTGCACGTTGCTTAACAATCGCAATGAACTAAATCGCTTAGTCAAGCTACGTCACGAGTACTTCATTTATATTTTAAACGAACATAATTTATCAAAATATCAGTCAACATATTTACCACAATTTGATTTCAGCTTGTAAAGTTTCCTCTTGAATAATGTCTATAGCAAAGCCCGAAAAATACCGAGGAAAATTTTCGACAGCACCATTTGTAGGCAATATTTCAAAAGTTCGGGTTTAAATTGCAACTGTATATTTTGAAGTGAGTTCAACACCTGCTGCCTTGATGCATTTAAAGTAGAACGAACTTTTGATATTCGTATTTGAGCCGAAAACCGGATATTTTCCCTCTCGTATATTTGACTTGTTGGAATATCGAGTTTTTCTCTTGTATACCTTTGACTGTTTTTTTATTATTTTGGTATGATACGATAGTTTGTCTGCAAGAATATAAAATAAAAGAATATAAAAATATGATGGTAATATTGGCGTGTGGTTTTTAGAAGTTTGGCTTTGAAAATACAGTACAGACGTTTTAGATTTTATATTTTACAATATATAACGCCTCGGTGGTCTAGTGGTATGTGCACACGCCTGCCAAGTCTGAAGTCCCGGGTTCAATTCCCAGGTCATCAAAACATGTTTCCTACTTTTCAAACATGGCTCGGGTTTGAGATCACCAACCCGCACTAGGCAAGCGTGGTGATTACGCCTGAAACCTCCTCACTGTACTGATATCTTGAGTGAGACGAGAGGCCTTTGCCCAACAGTGGGACATTACAGGCTAATACTTCACTTTACTTTATATTTAGTATGTGTTACTGTTACTGGTAGTCTGTATCATCCCATTGTTGGTGGTGGCACTCTTCTCGATACGAAGCCACCAGTTGCCAGTTCCTCTTGTAGGCGTCCAGTTAGTATGTGTGTAAATATATTTTTGTTTTTATTAAGATAAAAAAGCCTATATATTTCGTTTTTGTGTCTGTAGTAGGCAAGGATTAGGCCTCCACCTATCCTTCTCATTGTACTGATATCTTTAGTGTACTAAGACTTTAGATTTAATAGATTTTAATAAAGCTGAAGAGTTTGTTTTTCTCAAAAACTACCAATCCGATTTGAATAATTATTTTTGTAATGGATAGCCACATTCAATATAAGGTGGAAAATGCTATTTTTCATCCCGAAATTCCCACGGGAACAGGCTCAAAGCGGGTAAAACCGCAGATCGCTAGTTAACTTATACATATACTTAATCGCAAATCGTAAGAGAAGAGGCAATTCCATTCATTCGATACAAACTCTACCTCAAAAACATTAAAAGAATTTATTTTCTATTAAAGACCCACATTTACCTCTTAAGACAATACAATAGAAAATAATGTATAATTATGTCCAACCCGAACCATTTACGGACATCCCTGAGAATATATCGAGCTAACAAAACGGATATTCTTTGCAAACTATCCCGAAACAAAAATGGCCATTATTTGATACACACTCAACAAGTTTCATTGAATAATGGGCTCTTAAGTAGTATACATTATACGTCTATTTGCTCGATTAATCTTACTAACCCCTGTTATTGACGGGGGATTATTTATTGGAATAGTAAAAGGCAGATTAAATTAATGGACGGTTTAATTAATTGATGGTCAAGTCTACCCTCCTCAGATATTTGTGAAAGTATCTGTTACGGAAATGTTTGATTCAAGTTCCTGGAAAGGTCCTGGAGAGTGCAGGTCCTGGCTTGATTAAAACAATCTTGGTAGGTTTTCACCGTCAGTTGGTGTTTTGTTCGTTAGCCCGGCATGCATATAACTGAAGATAAAGGTTGTCTTTTCGTTTTATCTCTGCTTTTTAGACAAACTTCTCTATATCTACGACTATTGACGTTGTATCGTCAAAAACTTGTTTTTACTCTCAAGTGACTTTTTTTTATCTGTAAGAATTTTCTCTACATTTTGTCAACAAACGGCAACATGTGTCCTATTTTTGTCACTCAAGATATGTCTTCAGCTATATGCTTGAAGGGCTGGTCAATACATATTAAAATAACATTTTTTGCAACAAATAGATGAAAAATGAGAGTCATCGATCTGTTTAGAAGACGTCTTTCAGGATGTTACAAAAGGCCTCTGAAACCTTCATGTCAATATGAAAAAAGATATGAGAAATGGACGGGGACATCAATGGAACAAGCTGCAAAGTGAAAACCTTTTAGTCAATAAACTTAATAAATCATTTCATAATATATTAAAATGTGATTGACTAGCTGTGCCTCGCGGTTTTACCCGAGTTTAACTCGTTCCTGTGGGAAATTTTGGGTTGAAAAATAGCCTATAACCTTTCCGTTGAATGTGGCTATCTATTACAAAAATAATTATTCCAATCGAATTTCTAGTTGCTGAGATAAGTGCGACAAAAAATAAACAAATAAACTCTTCAGCTTAATTACGAGTATATACATATAAAGATGTCATTATACTAAGTTAGATACTGGTAATTGACACAACCATCGCTATTTTGCCATTGTTATACGTTCGACATTATCGGTGGATATCAAACGTAAGAAAGCTCTGATTGGAAAGGCATCTTTACCACTACGTCTAGTTAATATCTTCTACCCCAAAGACCTAAAAATCTGTTCCCTGCGTTTATCTATGTATGTAGGTTCTACTCTACGTAAAACGAATAGATAGTGTTAGTTACGCCATTTGTAACTCGAGAACGGTTTTACCGATGTTAATGATTATTTTATTAATCTTGATCAGGAATAGGACAATAAGTAATATTAAAGAACGACTGGACCGATTTTAATCTTTTTTTAAAATTTTATTTATATTGGTCACCCCCAAATTCCTACGGGTAGGTGCGCTGCGGGTGAAAAAGCGAAGCTAGCATAATAGTACTAGCTGATTGCTTTCCAGGCATAGCTAATTCATCTATTCATGATAATACTCTGATTGTTATCCAGGCTTTAAATCACTAGAGCTTAAAAACTTATTTACTAGTCCATTCGCTTCAGATAAAGTGTATTAGAACGTCGTAATATTAGCCTGTGGTGGCAATCTTCACTTTTGATTAAACCCGACCTGCCTTCTAGTGATTTGTGGCTCCAATATCTTACATGTTATCTTATACAAGAAGGTTGCCCACGGTTTTACCCGCGTTGTGCCCGTTCCCGTGGGAATTCCGGGATGAAATTTTTTTACCTTAATTTTTTTAGTTGATTGTGGGTATCCGCTACAAAAATAATTTTTGAAAACGTATTGGTAGTTTCTGAGGTTAGCGCGTTCAAACAAACAAAAACAAGAAGTCAAACTTCAAGTTTTATTATATTAGTGTAAATGGAGAGAATGTAAACATGGCGTCTCGATTTTGCATACAAAACTGATGTTAATTCAAACTCATTCATAATTGTATTATATACTACTAGCCGCGCCCCGCGGTTTCACCCACGTTGTACCCGTTCCCGCGGGAATTTCGGGATAAAATGTATCCCATGTGTTATTCTGATGTATAACCTATATTACTGTAAAGTTTCATCCCAATCCATTTCGTAGTTTTTTCGTGAAAGAGCAATAAACATACATCCATACATCCATCCTCACAAACTTTCGCATTTATAATATTAGTAGGATTGTCAGAGAGCTTGGATTGTCCTTGTAAGTCCATGCCCGGGCAACATAGTTTTCACAGGCCCAGAATTTAGCATTGCGTTTTTAATAGTAAGTAAGTATTAACCTGTAATGTCACTGCTGGGAAATGCCTCTCATCTCACTGATGATATCAGCACAGTGAGGAGGATTAGTAATCATCACTCTTGCGTAATGCGAGATTGTGATAACCCGAGCCATGTTTGAAAAGTAAGTAGTTTTTAAAAGTTCAGTAAAAATTCTTGATTGGTTTGATGGTTACAGATAATTCCGACAAATAGCCCAATGTAACGGAAACTCGTTAACGAAATTGGTTGATTAGAATTTTGTCTTTACAAATAAATTGAAAATGGTAATTCTGTGTCAGGACAAACAAAGCAAAACTTGTTGGAAATTCCCTTTCCGATGTTATTAGGCGCAAACTTCCATTTGCTAAGTAATTCCGTTAAATATATATCACAGTCCCTACCACAAACTTATATCGTAACAGTATAGTTAGAGTAAAATGTAAGTGGAATTAATAATAGTGGGCTGATAGTGGCATTTTATCTGAGCGTTACTATGCTTCGTAGGGCACGTCAAATAGTCGGCCGCGGTCGTTTTAATCGTTAGACCATATTGAACGCCTCGAGGCGGGCTGAAACCTCGCAGGGCTTGTCACTTCTTCTTCTTCTTCTTCATCTAGTGGACGGTCAACCTGACCAATCCTGATGTCAGAGTTATTGAGCCGCCAAAGGCCTCTGTAACGCCTACTACCCGTACAAAGTAACCGGGACCGACGGCTTAACGTGCCTTCCGAAGCTTGTCACTAATCTACCCGAACTTACTTTAGTCTCACTATACCACGAACGTAACTATAACTACACTGTTTCGGTCCAAACTCTTAGTAGAGGCTTAACTGTCTGGACATATCGAGCAGACAGCGATTGATTAGATAGATAGCATCGCTGAAATGGGTCACTGTTGTGGGTACTAGCTTAATGCAGACATATGTCTTGTGATAAAGGTTCTAGTACGGACATTTTTTACGGTAGAAGCTGAATGGTTATAAAATATTACCTAGTTAAGGCCCATTTAGACGTATGAAAAAGGATAATACCTGAAAATTAATGGAAGGAAATGTCTTTAAAACTAATATTATAAATGCGAAAGTAACTCTGTCTGTCTGTTACGCTTTCACGCCAAAACTACTGAACCGATTGAAATGAAATTTGGTACACTATTAGTCCAGAGCTTGAGAAAGGACATAAGCTACTTTTTATCCCGGAATTCCCGCGGGAACGGGTATAACGCGGGGCGCGGCTGGTATCAAATATATGTAAGTAAATTTGTAAAAATAAGCGGCTAAAACAGGTTTAATTCTTATCGGAGCAATGTTGAGCATTTTATGTTCGCCACGAATTATTTAATCAGTTGTAATTACTCATCTAAGTTTATATTTCTATGATTAACAAATATTATCATTTAAAACTATACACCCTCTAACAATAGACTGCAGATCAAAAAATCGATCATGACGGTTCCCATACAAATAACTGCATCAATCGGTTTATATTCATATGCCTTGTAGATATTATTAATTTCTTTAAAATTACCTTTAAAATTTGAATTGCTTAAGAATTTCAATAGCACAAACAAACACACTGATAAAATAACCTTCTCCCTTTTTTGCATCGAAGGGTGGTCAAAGAATATGCAAAAAAAGAATCATTAAATCATAATCATACATGTAAATCGGATGAAAAACCCCAGAGTAATCGGTGTACATACATAAAACAAAAAAATAAAAATAAAAAATATTCCGGCCGAATAGAGAACCTCCGCCTTCGGTGTTTGAAGTCGGTTAAAAACAGAAACTGTTGTAACTACTGATCTTTCTATAAACTAAAACTAACTGCAAGGTTTTTGCATCAATATGAACCCTTCAGCGGCCATCCTTTGAATAGTCCACTTGAATCTATCTAGCCGTACAAATGAGGGTACCCGTCACCCGCAATACTGACAGCGATTATGTCGACTCCGGATGAGGTATTCTGTCAGACTGACTGATTAGGATCATTCATCCCAGGGGTATTAGGGATGTGTATTGTTAATGTTTGCCAGTTATGAGAATCTGCGGTATAAGGGTTAAGAATCTTGACTTTGGTTATGTTGGATCAAAATTGAAATCTTATATTATAAAATTCTCGTGTCACAATGTTCGTTCCCGTACTCCTCCGAAACGGCTTGACTCTCATGAAATTTTTTGAGCATATTGAGTAGGTCTGAGAATCGGACCACATCTATTTTTCATCCTGAAATTCCCGCGGGAACGGGAACAACGCGAGTGAAACCGCGGGGCGCAGCTAGTATAATATAAAAATCAATGCCACTTTTCGTTGTAACTGAACTCCTCCTAAACGGCTGGATCGATTTGAATGATTTTTTGTATGCGTTTGGGTGGCATCCTGGATGGTCTAGATTCACACTAGCGACATCTTTTGGGTCACGGGTGGAACTGGGTGGAACCACTGCGTGGGACAGCTAGTCATAAATAAAAAATGTGTATAAACACATATATATGACAAAATAATAATGTATATGCAATAAACTCTGTATAACTCTGTATAATGCGTCTTCAAATTTCCATAATATGTGAATTGTTGATTACTTAAACATATAAAGGAGTAACTGACATTTTAGTGCTACTTATTTCCGTAATAAAATGTTACAAACAAGAGTTAGTATGTTGATAAGTTTTATTGTAAAACATCAAACTAATTTATGACTAGCATCACCCCTCGGTTTTATATAATACTTTGTATATAGTAAAAAAAGAGAATAAAGCGTAGTTTTTGCACATATTGATGACTACGCGCTGGAATTGAACCAGCCACCTCCAACACAATAAACTCAACAGTCAGTGAATCTCTGTTTCTGTCTTTTATAATTCCAAATATGTTTTATTTATAACCGACTTCAAAAATGGAGTTACGGTTTTGGTTCCAGTATGTTTTATCACTACATAGTATAAAACAAAGTCGCTATTTTTGTCTGTTTGTCTGTATGCTTAAATCTTTAAAATTACGCAACGGATTTTGATGCGGTTTTTTGTAATAGGTAGAGTGATTCAAGGGGAAGGTTTTTATGTAAAAAAAATCCCGAAATTCCCACGGGAACGGGCACAACGCGGCTAAAACCGCGGGGCGCTGCTAGTTTAACATAAAACAAACAACTATAATTAATTATTCAAGTTCTCCAAAGAAAAGTTTTAATCGTAGTTCGTGGATTCGTAACTTTTACATTTGTACTTCAGACCTTTAAAAGTTTTTTAAGTACATAAGTACTAAAAGTTTACAGAAATTAAAGTGGAGTTACCATTCCATTAATGGTTTTTAATAGGAATAAAACTATATAATATAAATTATATTTCACTAGTCGTGCCCGCGGTTTTTCATCCAGAAATTCCCACGGGAACGAACATAGCGGGTAAAGCAACAAAACGTTGCTAGTCAATAATACATTTCAAAATTGTTAGTTACCGCATCATTTCTTTCACTAACCCATATTGATCTTATGATAAGAAAGAGGTTTCAAATTATTATTCCATTCATTGATCCGATACGGAGCCAAATATACAAGAAAGGTTCTTTGTAATATAAGGGGTTACATTATTATCCCATAATCTTTCTACTTTAGTATTCCTCCGAGGCTCTAACGGTCAAAAGATTATAATAATTTGTTGGAGTAAATATGGCTATCAATTTATCTTTATATACATTAATGGTGTCTGAAAAGGTAAATATTTCAGACAGTATTTGATATTACTATCATATGATATTTATATTAATATAACAATCTATACAGCACTATATAGTATAAAACAAAGTTGCTTTCCGCTGTCTGTCTGTCCCTTTGTATGCTTAGATCTTTAAAACTACTCAACGGATTTGGATGGTTTTTTTACGCAACGAATTTGGATGGAACGTGGTTTTTTTTAGAAGGGGTATATATATATTAATTCCCTAAATTCCCACGGAAACGGTCACGACGCGGGTAAAACCGAAGGGCGCCTAGTATATAATAAAGTTGAAGAGTTTGTATGTTTGAACAGGCTAATCTCAGTTGGCATTTCTATCTGAGCACTGCCGTGCGTCGGAGGGCACGCTAAGCAGTCAATCCCGGTTGTCTTAATCGTTAGACCATGTTGGAGGCCTTTAGGCGGTCTAAAAGCTTCGACACCAGGGTTGACCACTAACCGAAATGAATGCATGTATACCGTGTCCACAGTATATGAATCAGTTAGTTCGTGTCAAAGCTCAAATGTGCTTAAAGCTAAGCTCGGATTTATTTTCAGTACGTGAGGTGACGTGGGCTGAATAGGTGTCCATTGTCTAGAGCTATTGAATCATAGTAAGATTGATAGCTGTAGGTATATTGATAGTTATTTATGTACGAGTAGCGCCTCGTGTTGATAGAATGACAAGCTCGGCACAGTGGCAGTGAGAGCGCTTACTGTGTCGGGGGTTGCAGGTTCGATTCAACAAAGTCAACAATATGTGAAGGCATAGGCAGAGACATCAATTGTTGGCGACGACGTCTGGGTGTCTATTATATATAAAGTATAAAGTATTTGTGTATTTAAAGCAAGAGCAAACAAGGAAACAAGCAAAAAAAATCGAATTTGACTGGACTGGAATTCCCGAAATTAGCCCGAACATACAAAAAACAAAATTGTACATTTTACATCTTTATTATTTAGTAGAGATATAAATATATTAGTTACTACACTATACGTGCCTCGCGATTTTACCCGCGTACCCCTTCCCGTGAGAATATCCCGTTTTAAAGAAGAAAGGAAATTCCCGAAATTCCCACAGGAACAGGCACAACGAGTGTAAAACCGCGGGGCGCAGCTAGTCTACGAGTATAATAAAACAATCAAATAATTAAGTTAACTTACGTATGTGACTTGATTTCTTAATCCGATATTGGAGTTACAACTGAAGCTCTATGCATATAGATGTTGTCTTTATCTTATCTCTTGTGCATTTAATTTGGTTCTGTTCATCAGGTTCACAATCTTGGGTTAAGAACGTTTCAGATAGGACTATCTATAATGCCGTAATTTTAATTCAGGGGCATTTAATAACGTGCAGTGTAATTTATGTAGTAGTCTTTAGAGAAATTGTTTCCTATGAGGTACGTATACTAATTATAATCAAGGTGAAGAGTTTGTTTGTTTGAACGCGCTAATCTCAGAAACTACCAATCCGATTCAAAGAATTATTTTTGTAATGAATAGCCAGAGTCAACGGGAAGGTTATACGCTATTTTCTTCCTGATATTCTTAAGGGAACGGGAAGGTTGACTCATCGCGATTGTTAACATCGTGCAGCTTGGCTCCTAACTGGATGGGTGGCCGATAGTAACATCTGTAAGGCTACCGTACTTCGGAGTCAATTGTCAGACCATGTTGAAGGCCTCCAGGTGGTCTATAAATTCCGACACCAGGGTTGGCCTACTCAAACTTAGAACATACTTTTAACATACTTTACCCCCCACTGTCCATTACGTTTTTCATGATCTATATATTACACAGCTGGACAATATAGGTTTTATATTTTGGGTATTAAAATGTCTTTTATTCATTTAGTTAGCTTGAATCAATTTAATCCACAACTGTTCATTGACATACTCAAAACACACACTAGGAATAAAACCCACACTAAGAACAAAACACACACAAAGAACAAAACACACACTAAGAACAACACACACACTAAGAACAAAACAGACACTAACCTCAAATCACACACTAAGTATGCTTGATACAAGAAATACAATAAATAAAATCCTGTAGGAATCACACCCATTCTTATTCCATTTTCCACCAACGATTTCCCTTAACTTCCCGAAATATATTCTAAATAAAGTAATCCTAGTTAAGTATTCGCGGTATCAACCGTACAAAACTACTGCCTTGGAATGCGGTACGAAAAAGTTGGCGCAAAGAATCTATTTTTGGCACATTATCATACAAATATTTCACTCTCTGCTTAGACTAAATAAAAATATCAGACAGAGTGCTATCAACAGTGAAGTGAAGTCAGTTTAGTTAATACTAGCTGTGCCCCGCGGTTTCACCCACAGCGCACCCGTTCCCGTGTGAAATACGGGATAAATAGTCCTATATCCGTCTCCTGGTTCTAAGCTACCTCCTCACTAATTTTCAGCCAAATCGGTTCAGCCGTTCTCGAGTTATAAATGATGTAACTAACACGACTTTCTTTTATATATATTATTATCCCCTGAGTGACGTATTGGGCTGGGGTGGTGACGACGCCATATAAGCCGGAGCGGAGCCACAGTTGGGTCATTTGACGGTTGGCTTTCGTGGGGTGTGGTTATATGCGTCGGCATTGCTTTTCGGTCCATTACGTCATCTCTTTAAATATTAACGGTTGTTTTGTTAGTTGAATTGTTTTGCTCGAGTCATTTGTTATTCTTGATTTGTTATTTTTGGTAATTTTCCTTGTAGTTGATTTTAGGTTAAGAATTGATTGTTTAAGAATTAAGTAGAATAAATTATCTGTTGGTTTATTATTTTTTTATTCTTCTGTCCTCTGGACGCTAAAATCAGAAGTGGGATTGGCTCTCTGCTTACACTATAGTTGGGAATCTTTTCAAGGCAAGCAACCGTTGATATTTGAATTGAAATGCCGCGTTCGTCAAGGCCACGTACGCCTCCCAGGCGTCGTGGAGGACGATCGAGGTTATCCAGCGATGAAAGCGTGACGCGTTCGCGTCGTGACAGCAGTCGTTCTTATATACGGCACCGTAGGTCCCGTTCGCGCTCGCGCTCGCATAGTGGCGGTAGACACGGCTCTCGCGTTAGGTCCAGACCATATACACCGGAGACACGTCGCGTCCGAAATAGTTCGCGACCGCGTGGACGTGACAGTTCACTTAGCGAGACGCTAGGCTCCATTATGTCGCGACTATCTGCTATCGAGGCTAGTACCACTGTCAGATCACAAATCACTTCGTCTTTGCGTGACAGCACTCCTCCGGTTGAGAATAACACTGCCACAACTGCAGAGACTCTGATAGGCGTGCTGTCATCGTTGGCAAAGAATAGGTCGGGTAATTATTTTGTTTCGAGGTTTGATCCCGCGGTAAATAACTTCGAAACATGGTGCGGCGAAGTCGAGCGTGCTAGGCAGACGAATCAGTGGGACGATTTGGAATGTTTTTCGCGTGTCGCTCACTGCTTGACCGGGGATGCCAAAACCTGGCTAGCCGAGTGGTCAACTAACGATCGATCGTGGTCTAATTTCGTTAAAGAATTTAAATCGTTGTGCCCTCAAAAGATTAACTACGCGCAGATCCTCCATGACGTGATTAACACCAAGTCTGATAAGTTTTCTTCGTACGCAGAGTATGCGCGTCGTTCTTTACTTAAATTAAGGGTTATAAAGGGGTTGAGTGAAGAACTAATGGTGCAGATTGTAATTTTCGGTATTAGTGACGTGCAAGTGCAAGCGGCGGCTAAAAACGCTGACTTAACGACCGATAACCTTGTGTCATTTCTCGCTACATACGTTAAACCTGTTAGTACGTTTGTTAATCGCAATTTTAATAGACCTAGGTCGTTCAATGGTCCGGTCAAGAGGAAAGGCTCAGGTGAAACGGTTCGGTCTAACGTTAAATGTCACACGTGCGGATCACGTGGTCATTTTAGGAATCAATGCCCTAAGAATCTTACTTCAACCGAAAGTAGTAATAATCCGAAGATTATTTGCCAGTTCTGCAAGAAGATAGGGCACCAAGAGACTGACTGCTTCGCTAAGGCTAGATCGGAGGCTAGTAACCAACGGAAAGTTAACCTTTGTCATGAAGTAACTGAAGGTAACAGTGACGTAAGCACGGCAATAATTCAGGGTATACCGGTGGACGTTCTCATTGACAGTGGCGCACTCAATGTGTCCCTGATCTCGTCAGATGTGGTCAGGTACTTTTCTTGTTCGCGTAAGCCAACCCGTTGTACTCTAAAGGGAATCGGTGTTGACGGGATCATAGCTCGCGAGTACGTAACTTTGACGGTCGAGTTTAGTAACATCGCGCTGGATGTTAATTTTATCATAATACCCGCGTCTTGCATGAACACGCCTTTTATTATTGGAACTGATGTTCTCAATCGCGACGGTGTGACTTATGTCCGTACGAAGTATGAACAGTACTTGACCCATACGGTAGATAGGACGTTGAGCGTTAACGCGGTAGCGGTTGAAGAGCCCGTCAAGATAAATACACCTCTTCAAGGGAAAGAATTAGATGATTTGATGGCTGTTATATACGAGTTCTCCTCCTTTTTAATATCTGGTACGGCAACCACAACTGTCAATACCGGTAAAATGCACATCACTTTAACTAGTGATGTGCCAGTAACATATCACCCATACCGATTGTCATACCAGGAGAAACTCAAGGTACGTGAGATTTGTAAGGATTTACTTGAAAAAGGGATAATTAGGGAATCCAATTCAGAGTACGCTAGCCCTATCATCTTAGTTAAAAAGAAAGACGGTACAGACCGTATGTGTGTAGATTTTCGCGCACTTAACCGCATAACAGTTAAGGACAAATACCCATTGCCGTTAATAGATGATCACATCGATAGACTTGGTAAGGCCAAATTTTTCATAGTTTTAGATATGGCATCCGGTTTCCTCCAGGTACTGCTTTCTGAGGACTCAATACACAAAACTGGTTTTGTCACACCGGAGGCTCATTACGAGTTCTTGAAAATGCCATACGGGTTATGTAATGCTCCTACTGTGTACCAGCGTCTCATCAATAGAGCGTTGCGTGCGTTTATCGAGATAGGTGCTGTTTTGGTTTACATCGATGACGTACTGGTACCGTGCGAAACCATTGAGGAAGGTATTGCTTTACTGCGTAAAATTCTAAAGGTTCTAACTGAAGCCGGTTTTTCAATTAATTTACGCAAGTGTTCCTTCCTCACCACCGAAGTTGAATACCTAGGCCGAATCATCAGCAATGGTCAGGTAAGGCCGAGCCCACATAAGATCGAGGCACTCGTCAATTCGCCTACACCTACGAACGTCAAGCAGGTACGCCAATTTCTAGGTCTAGCTGGGTACTTTCGGCGTTACATCGAAGGCTACGCAACAAAAACGGCAAGTATTTCCCGACTCACAAAAAAAGACGTTAAATTTGAATGGGGACCTGAGCAGGAACAGGTCAGACAATATTTGTTAGAACGTCTAACAAGTGAACCTATACTTGCAATTTTTGATCCGAACCTTCCCACCGAGGTTCACACGGATGCTAGCAGCGCGGGGTACGGCGCTGTGCTCATGCAAACTCATGAAAACGGTAACAAAAGGGTGGTATCCTATTTCAGCCGAGTCACGCAGGGCGCAGAACCCAGGTACCATTCATATGAGCTAGAAACGTTGGCGGTCGTCAGGGCTTTGCAGAATTTTCGTCATTACTTGATCGGTATTGTGTTTAAAATTGTGACAGACTGCAACGCCTTGAAGGCCACCGAGCGTAAGAAGGATCTTCTCCCAAGAGTTGCACGTTGGTGGATTTACTTACAGGATTTCAATTTCTCCATTGAATATCGGAAGGGCCTGCTCATGGGCCACGCGGACTATCTGAGTAGAAATCCACCAACGTTGCAAGTCAACAACATTGAGAGACCTTTGAACTGGGCTCAAATGGCTCAGGCAGCAGACTCCGAGACCCTGGACCTCATCCAAAAGCTGAGGGATGGTCAACTGGACTCGCAGCGGTACGTATGTCAGAACGATGTGCTCTATTACCGTTATTCACCGAGCGGTGAAGAATCGCGTTTGCTGTGTTATATACCGAAAGGTCACAGATTAAGTTTACTTCGCGTCTTCCATGACGAGCACGAGCACGTCGGAGCTGACAAAACCTATGACCTTATTCTGAAACACTTTTGGTTTCCGGGTCTGAAACAGTTTGTTCGTAAGTACACTTCCCATTGCCTTATTTGCCTGTCTAAAAAACGTGTGCCACGGGCTCCACACCAGCCTATAACATCTTGGCAAAAGACTGATATTCCTTTTAACACAATCCACATGGATGTATTGGGACCCTTACCCGAATCTAACGGGTACAAGTTCGTTCTAGTTATTGTCGATTCTTTTACAAAGTTTTGCCTTCTGTACCCGATGTACAGACAAGACGCAGATGAACTCAAACGTGTATTTAATAATGCTCTTTCCTTATTCGGTACGCCTGCACTAATAGTGTGTGATAGGGGCCGGATGTTTGAGTCATCTTTGTTTAATAATTGGGTTTCTGAAATGGGTTGTGAGATCCATTACATAACGCCCGAAATGCACCATTCGAATGGGCAAGCCGAGCGTTATGTAAGGACAGTTCTTAATTTAATTAGAGTAGAAAGTAATAATAAGAAATCAACATGGTCAGATTTTTTATGTAAAATTCAATTAGTTTTAAATGTAACTAAACAAAAGAGCACACAGTACTCCGCATTGTATCTCCTTATTGGGACTAATGCGACTACTCCGGTGATTCGTGCACTGATCCGCGATGTTGCTGTCGAACACTCCAGCCCTAATCGGGAAGCCATGAGGGAACTCAGCAGGAATGCTGCCAAGGCGTCTCTCGATACAAACAGAGGCCGCCAGGATGCTCGTGAGAATCGCCACAGACACCAGCCGAGAGTTTACAAGCTCAACGACCAAGTATTCGTCATCAAATACTCCCAATCCACTGGTAAATTGGACTCTGGTATGAGGGGTCCATACCGTGTGATTCGAGTACTGCCAGCGGATCGTTACGAGCTGAAACTACTGTGCGGAGCGAGAGGCAAGACTACTCAAGCCGCAGCTCAGTATATGGTGCCTTGGAAAGGCGAATGGTGTCCGGAGAGCTGTGCTGCATTCTTTGACAGTAAGCCCTAATTTGTGCTTTATAATGTGTGTTTTAGTGGCACGTGTGATTTGAGTCTGCGAACTGAAGCTGTAAATGGGGCTCAGTCGATGTAACGTAGAAGACGCGTGTCCTGTGGCAGGCATGCGGGCAGGCTTTTCGACCTGGCAATCTACGTGCAGACGGTGATCGAGTGAAGACTCCGCTCTGCTGTTCAGACTGTGTCCTGACGAAGGCTCAGCTCTGGTGTACAGACTATGTCCTGACGAAGGCTTAGTTCTGGTGTACAGACGGTGACCGAGTGAAGGCTCCGTTCTGGTGTTCAGACTGTGTCCTGACGAAGGCTCAGTTCTGGTGTACAGACTATGTCCTGACGAAGGCTTAGTTCTGGAGTACAGACGGTGACCGAGTGAAGGTTCCGTTCTGGTGTTCAGACTGTGTCCTGACGAAGGCTCAGTTCTGGTGTACAGACTATGTCCAAGTGACGGCTTAGTTCTGGTGCACAGACGGTAACCGAGTGAAGGTTCCGTTCTGGTGAACAGACTGTGTCCTGACGAAGGCTCAGTGCTGTGTAACAGGCTGTGACCAGATAGGGCAGTCCTGTGGGGGGGGACAACTTGTACAAGTTAAAGTATGAGAATGTAAGAGACATATTGTCAGATGAAGTATGCATACTTTTGAGTGTGAAGTGTTTTAGTTTGACTATGATGAGTAAATTTTTGAATGAGGGCCTTGATTGTGAGATGGATGTGAGACTAGGCAGGGGGGTACGTTTTGGTACGTTGTTAACGACATCCCTTTTGCCAGATCCTGAAGCTGACTACGCAGATGACAGTTCAAGCGCACCAGCAGGCCCGAGCACCTCTGTAGCCCGCAGTGATCGCCCTGCGGACGGAGATGGCGAGTTTCCCGCTGCAGCGCCCTCACCAGCTCCCGATGAAGGCATCCGAAGTGCAACCGGGGACGGTGCACGGTCAGGAGAGGCCGTATTATCCCCTGAGTGACGTATTGGGCTGGGGTGGTGACGACGCCATATAAGCCGGAGCGGAGCCACAGTTGGGTCATTTGACGGTTGGCTTTCGTGGGGTGTGGTTATATGCGTCGGCATTGCTTTTCGGTCCATTACGTCATCTCTTTAAATATTAACGGTTGTTTTGTTAGTTGAATTGTTTTGCTCGAGTCATTTGTTATTCTTGATTTGTTATTTTTGGTAATTTTCCTTGTAGTTGATTTTAGGTTAAGAATTGATTGTTTAAGAATTAAGTAGAATAAATTATCTGTTGGTTTATTATTTTTTTATTCTTCTGTCCTCTGGACGCTAAAAATATAGATTATGTGCACCATACGTCATTGACATCTTAAGGCCAGGATATCCCAGCCATTTCGGTCACTGTCACTCTGGGTAGAAAAGAGCGAGAAACACTACGGCGCGGAAATGGTGTTGGTAGAATTTTGCGACTCATTTTTAAGAATCCTCCAACAGTATTGAGTCATAGTTTATTTTACATCACTCAAATTAATTTTAGAAATATGCGTTTGAAATTGTTTAACAAACTAAGTGTGAAAGTAAGGAATAAAAGACCCATCTTTGTGATTTTTTTCTATCGAGGAAATTAATAGTCAACGTGTTTCGGAAACAGTAGTATGATTAAACATATGATTAAAATTAAAAACAAACAAAAATTGTTCTTGTAACGTTAAGACTTTTGGCTAAAAATTTTTTTATAGTAGCCCGTTTTAGGAACTCATAGGCCCTTAAGTCAAACTAACCGAACTGAATTGTAAATTGATAGTAATTGTGTACGCGGGACTTAGGTACCTTTATGAACACATAATTGAGACATAATAATATGTAGGTTGTTTTTTTGGATGCTTTATTGTACGCTAAACTGAGGTCTTGAAACTTAGTTTCCGTTCCTGAATCAAACTAAAACACGATTCTCATTTACTTCGAAGATATGACTATTATTTTAAATCATCAAACCGCTCTGTAGGCAAGCGTGGTGACGTCTAACTTGTCTTCCTGTTTTAATATCTTCAGTAGAAAGGTCTTTGCCAGTGCAACATAACAATACATTCTACTTTATTTTATCAATATAATGTGCTTTGTCTGCGATTTTATTTAGTCCGAGTTCTACTGGGATGAATATAATTTATAGCTGAACGAGAACTTATTCCTATCTGTTCATCGTTTATCCGTAACATATGCATTATTTGTCGTCTCGTAAATCTAGAATGCTACATAAAACCTATATTGTTGAATAAACTAGTATTTCAGTTCTTTATTCGACGGCTAACTACCAATATGTAGGAGTTAGTGAGTACTTTATTGTGTTTTTGGCTTCGATCAACAATACAATTACATATCAGGTCGGCGCAAAAATACGTCTCGGTGAATAACAGCGCACTTGAAACGTGAGCTCTTATTTTATTAATAACATTTGCGACTTTATTGCTAGGTGTCATGGTTGTTATTAAGTTGACCTTAGAACTTTTTTTAAACCTTTATATCATACTTTTCAAACATGGCTCGGGTTTGAAATCACCAACCCGCATTAGGCAAGCGTGGTGATCAAGGGCGTACCCAGGTAGGGGCAGGGGGGGGCAGCTGCCCCCCCTAGAAGATTAAATAAATGTAATTTTTTTTGGCAAATATAAATTAAAAAGGTGTTACCTACTCTGCGCCAAATGTGTTGGAAACAAAATATCTTTTCAGCCAGATTTGTTTTTTTCTATAGTTAAAGTCAATTTTCATGATTTTTTGTTTCAATATACCCGACCGACGATCTTTTCGAAACAGGTATAAGCAGCCCCCTGCCCCCTCCTAGCTGAAATCCTGGGTACGCCCTTGGTGGTGATTACGCCTAATCCTTCTTACTGTACTGATATTTTCAGTGAGATGAGAGGCCTTTGCCCAGCACTGGAACATGGAACATGCTAATACTTTTGTTTTTTCAATAACTGTTGTTTCAGACTTGCCTATTGTGACCTGTTTATAAAGACACGCTGTCCTTACCTAGTCTATATTCAGGAAAAAATAGTATTCGAGGTCTGCGTTGCTTAACATTCACGATACACAGTCAAACTAAGCCCGTTTCTCATGATTAGTTATTTGTTCATTTTAAGTCCATTCGTGTCCTGTTTCCTCGTTCTACTCATTAATCATTCAAGTCTCGGACAAATTACTTTTGGTTAATTTATAATCATTACAGTTTTCTAGGTAAAACAATTAGAGAAGACAGTCTTTTAAAACATTTCTCTTTTTCCTTGAATCTGCAAACTAGCTGTACTGTCCCATTTTTAATTGAAACTACGATTATAGATACACTTCGCTTTTATATTACACTAGCTGTGCCCCGCGGTTTCACCCACAGCGCACCCGTTCCCGTAGGAAATACGGAATAAATAGTATCCTATATCCGTCTCCTGGTTCTAAGCTACCTCCCCACCAATTTTCAGCCAAATCGGTTCAGCCGTTCTCGAGTTATAAATAGTGTAACAAACACGACTTTCTTTTATATATATAGATTAACAGCGCGACGCGGTTTTACCGACGTTGTGCCCGTTCCCGTGGGAATTTCGGGAATTTGTATACATATAAACCTTCCTCTTTAAATCTATATAGCTATTTAAATAAACCGCGTCAAAATCCGTGGCGCAGTTTTTAAGATCTAAGCACACATAGGAACAGACAGACAGACAGCGAAAAGCGACTTTGTTTTATACTATGTAGTGGTTTAAATCTGACGTTCTTCTGACTATCTTCACAGAAGTCTTCTGTGACCACGGTTCCTGTAAAGGGGCAATATATAATTCGAAATGAGAAGCGTTCACTTAAACTTTAGAAACCAGTATGTACGAGTACACTGTCATTTCACCCGATTTGTACCAATTAGGTATTTTCGGATAAACGGCAAAAATATTTTTTTCACATCTGATTTTACTTCAAAAGATTATTATGATCATTAAAATAATCACGTAAAACGATGCCAATACCATTGATATCCAATATAATTAGTGGAAAGATGTCGAAAATATGTTCAAACATTTTGACGTTTCGTAAAAATATTTTCAAGTTCCCGTGATAGCCTCAGTTGCTTGAAGGCATCATTAGCTTGAAGACTTCCGTTCTCAAAACATGTTATGATGGTCTAGTAATATCTAGTAATAGTCTAGTAATACTTCAACAAATTATGTTTTTCGTTTCTCCTCTAATGTTTTACGAATATCATTGAATTTGTATGTAAAGGCCTTAAATAAACGAGGTGTAACTAAAACACTGTTACACTGTGTTTTGTCTCTTTTGCTCTTCGGAAAATTGCGTTCGTCAGAAAGTGACAAACCACTTGATAGCTAAACTGTTCTACGCGTTTATTAATATGGCCCTAAGAGTTTTAATTTTTAAGCTATTGCATAGCTTCTATCGCGGGCCTTGAGCGCGGGGACCGAATCCAGAAATTCCGTAATGAAAAAACCTCACAATGAAAAAACCTCACGCTCCCCACTAACGCCATCTAGTGATAAAAAAAATAACTATGCAATAGCTTTACCGCGGCAGTCTCCGAGTGCCACACGTGTTTTTTTTGTTTGTTGAACGTACTGATTTCTTGAAATAACAAGACCGGTTCAAAAAATATGTTGCTATTAAATAAATATTGAAGTACACGGGTATAGATTATGTTTTATTTAAAGATTTTTACGTGGGCAGGTACAACGCAGGTAGAACCATAATAAAAATGTTTGCTTTAATAAAAACGCTGCCGTAATTAAAAGGTTTTTAGCAAAAGTTTGAGTATCTTGAAGTCTAGACAAGTTAAAAACGGCTTTAAAAGTAAATAACCTTATAAAACTGTTTCTAACATAAAGTAAAAGCGCTCCCACTGCGTCACAAAGGCCATCTCACTGAAGATATCAGTACAGTGAGGAGGATTAGGCTTAATTATCACGTTTGCCAAATACGGGTTGGTGATCTCAAACCCAGCCATGTTCGAAAGTAGGAAACATGTTTTCGCCCGACCTGGGAATTGATTCCGGGACCTCAGTCTTGACAGGCGAGTGCACATACCACTAGACCACCAAGGCGTCGAGGCTTCTAACATACCCACCCAATATTGATACTACTCGTAATCTAAATTAAGACTAGCCTAACTTGTTTTTGAAAACATAGTGAATACAAAAACATTTGAATAACGTTCCCTCTTTTACCTAAAAACTTATTAAAATACCGCAAAGCAAGAAAACGTATTACCGAAAGCAAATGTTTACTGAAGAAGCAACCAAACTTTTTACTTTTATTGCATTATCCAGGCTTAGAGTTTCGGGAAAAAGAGAGACTCCAAAAAATATTTATTCCATTTTCACTTAATGTTTTTCTCGGCTTATTAATGCAAGAATCATTTTACTTTGTTTGCGGATCGGGTCGCGAAATAAATGGAAAGAAAACTTCTCGATTCTAAAGGTTGTTACTTTTTGGTTTGTTTATAATTTTGTTAACGCCTTGGTAGTGTAGTTGTTTGTGCACTCGCCTGCCAAGACTGAGGTCCCGGGTTCAATTCCCAGGTCGAACGAAAACATACCTTCTTTCAACCTTCTAAAACGTGGCTCACGATCAAACCCGAGCCATGTTTGAATCCGAGCATGTGATCACTAACACACATTTGCAAGCGTGGTGATTATGCCTAATCCTCCTCACTGTACTGATATCTTCAGTGAGATGAGAGGCATTTCCCCAGCAGTGGGACATACTTTACTTTATAATTTTGTTATACAAAGGTCGTGTTCTTTGTGAAGTTAGTCTATTCTTATCCCCCTTATGTCTAGTTTTATCCCACACCGTCGGACAGCCAAAATAGTAAAAATGTTTTGTGGGGTTTGAGAAGTGAGGAGGAAATTAAAAGTTATACTCATGAATGTCACAATCGATTAAAACTGATAGACTTTCCAGCAGCTTGCTATGAGTGTTCACAGATGTATTGTGTGGATCCGTGTCACATGCGTTCTCTAGACAAACTGTACTCAGACATAGAAACCGCGTTTACGGAGGCGTCCGTGGCAAGTCGGGGAGGTGAGAGGGCGGGCATGCGCGGGCCGCGTGTGGCAGGCTGGAATAGGTATGTCGGTGACGCTCACCGGGAAGCTAGGATTAAGTTTAGGGAGTGGGTGTTAAACGGCAGACCCAAGTCAGGCTCTTTGTACAATGATATGTCCATAAGTAGAAGAGTATTCAAATCCCGACTCAAATGGTGTCAAAATAGTCAGGAACAGATTAAAATGGATGTCCTTGCTACAAAACATGCTAAAGGCGATTTTCGTGGGTTTTGGAAATGTACCAATAAGCTGAATGTGAGGCCGGGTCTCCCGGCTAGTGTAGATGGGGTTAGCGACCCAAAGGGGATTGCAGATTTGTTTAGGCAGCATTTTTCAGTGCAGTCGCCACTAAGGCGGGAAGATAACTTCACAAAGAACTTAGATAAGCCTGTTGGGCCAGTGGGGATAACGTTTAAGTCGAAGGAGGTGTCTAAAATAATTAAGAATATGACCAGAGGCAAATCGCCCGGTCACGATGGGCTCAGTATAGAACACCTACAGCACGGAGGTCCACATACGTCTAGAGTTCTTTCTATGTTTTTCTCGCTGTGTATGAGTCATTCCTACCTGCCCCCTAACCTCATGAAGACAATAGTAGTGCCTATCGTTAAGAATAAAACCGGTGATTTGGGGGATAAAAAGAACTATCGGCCTATATCACTCGCTACCATAATAGGAAAAATACTTGATGGTTTGCTTAATACACAGTTAAATAAATACGTGAAAGTTCATGATAACCAGTTTGGTTTTCGGCCTAAATTGTCGACGGAAAGTGCTATACTGTGTCTTAAGCATACCGTTAAGTATTACACGAACCGAAGAACTCCTGTTTACGCGTGCTTCCTCGACTTGTCACGAGCTTTTGACTTGGTGGTGTACGAGATGCTTTGGGAGAAGTTAAAAGAGAAGTATAAAGCTCCTCCTGAACTTATAGCTATCCTAAGTTACTGGTACGCTCATCAAAGTAATAGAATAAGATGGGCGGGTACATTATCGGACTCATATAAACTCAGTTGTGGTGTGAGACAGGGTGGTTTGACGTCGACCACATTATTTAACTCTTATGTTGAGGGGTTGATTGAGGAGCTCAGCAGCACCCACGTAGGCTGTCACATTGATGACGTTTGTGTCAACAATTTGAGTTACGCTGATGACATGGTGCTGCTGAGCGCGTCAATCTGTGGGCTAAGAAAGCTACTTCGAATTTGTGAGAATTATGCGATGCGTCACGGATTAATATATAATGTAAACAAAAGTCAAGTTATGGTCTTTGAGACCGTCAGTGCTAGAGGCCCGCATTGTTTACCGCCCGTTCTCATGAACGGTGTCCCCTTAGAGAGGGTAAATACGTTTAAATACCTTGGACATATAGTCACGGCCGGTCTCGAAGATCACGACGATATTGAGCGGGAGCGTAGGGCACTGTCGCGACGGGCAAATATGCTTGCTCGCAGGTTTAGGGGGTGTACGGATGGGGTGAAGGTTACACTTTTTCGTGCTTTCTGCACCTCTTTGTATACCTGTAGCCTGTGGGTGAATTACACCAAAAAGTCCCTCAGTGCCCTCCGCGTCCAGTTCAATAATGCTTTTAGGGCTGTGTTGGGGTTGCCTCGCTACTGTAGCGCATCAGGAATGTTCGCGGTGGCGCGCGTAGATTGCTTCTACGCGACTATGCGAAAGAGGTGTGCATCCCTGGTGCGCAGGGTGCGGGCGAGTTCCAATACAGTTCTAGCTATGATCGCTGGGAGACTTGATTGTCCTTTTATCCGGCACTGCTGTGACAGACAAGTCGCCCGTAGTGTCGGATGAGGGGATGATCGGGACCGGCGGACATCTTATACGTGTAATTGTCTGTAACTTGTTTTCTTTTTTAATGCTGATTAATTGATTTATTTTATTTTATTTATTTGTTTGTAACATTCTTTTTAATTTTTTGATTGATTTTGATTTTGATTTTATTTTGATTTTTTTATTCTTATAATTTTATTTTATTATGCTTTTATATGTATATTGCTAATTGTATGTAAAGTATGGGTCAAGTTTACCTGAAATAAATTTATTTTATTTTATTTTATTTATTTTATTTATTTAAGTAAACTACGCAACGATAGCTACTCATAGACAACATACAACTGAACATGATTACTCAGAAGTCATATTGAGTGAAGGTCGACACTCAATTACCTTCTAATCGTTCACGCGCAAATCACGTCACGATTCACTTAGCCGGCTGTAATTAGATGCAGTTCCATTAGGTTTCAAGGATATTAGGATTTCATCTACACTAATATTATGAGGAGGTTAAATTTGTAAGTTTGTTTGTATGTTTAGGCTAATTTCAGAAATTGGACTATTGGACAGTACCTATAGTCCGATTTGAATAATTATTTATATAATAGATAGCTATTCAACGGAGAGGTTGTGGCTAGTTTTTGTCCTGAAATTCCCACGGGAACAACGAAGGTAAAACCGCGGGGTGTTGCTAGTATAAGATAAAGGAAGTAAGTAACTTCGATATGGTTAAACGATTGAGGTAACAGGGAATGACAATGTATCGTGCCCTTTGAAGCACGGTAGCACTCAGATAGAAATGCCACTACCCCCCCCCCCCCCCCCATCTTCCTTATATACGTAGCCCATATCAGTTTTTTTTACCATTTTATACCAATCAATTACTAGATATATAAGAGACATACTTCTCCCATCGTTAACTTAAATCGAGTATGATTCTAAAAAAAAGTGATTTATAAAAACGTAAAACTGGGTAGGCCGTAACTACATTAATTCGGAATGAGGAATCGATTCGGTTACAGATAAGTGAAAATTCGTTTTCCTTCCGATCGTTTAACGAAAAGGTGAATTTGGTTTTGGAGAATAATATTCTCCACATAATATTTTGGTTTTACTGTACAGGGCGTTCCGTGCTAAAAATAATACGAAGGGGAAAATAACTTAATAAATTAGATAGAATATGTTGGTGAAAATAAACGTTATTTTATTACTACCAGTGTCCTGCGGTTTTAATCCGTTTACCCGTTACCGTGGGAATTTCGGGATGACATTTGGCCTATAACGTGGCTATCTATTTCAAAAATAATTATTCAAATGGGATTGGTAGTTTCTGAGGTGTTCAAACAAACTTTTCAGTTTTTTTATATAGGTATAGATTGAAAACAATACTCATCTACTTATCTTTCCTGTATAGGGAAGATGACCTTCCGTTCACTTTTGCTTGTTATGTTATTATATTCTCGTTTTTTATAAAGACCTTTTGTTGTAATCTTCGGCATAGTAAATAAATATCGTAATATATTTCTATGATAATGTGGAATAGCCCTAAACCTGAACATATCTTCTCAAAAATGCGAAGGTACGCTACAATCTCAACAAAGAAAAATGCATGAAAATTCACGTAGAATATTAAAAATTATACACTCGAAAAACTCCTTCAAAGAACATACATTACCCTCTCTACCTGCTAATCTCAACAATAACGAAAAACCTCTCTAATTAACAAGATGTTTGACACAAAAATACCCGGAATGAAATCCAGCGAAATTACGAGAATACTTATTACTTACCTGGGAGATTCATCTTCAAAAAAGAATTTTTCTTGCTCATACAGTCACAGTATACAGTATAAAAAAATACAGTAGGTTAACGATTACACACATATAATGTTTCTTACTTCCAAACATGGCTCGGGTTTGACATCACCAACCCGCATTCGGCTCCTACTCCCTACTGTACTGATATCTTCAGAGAGATGATAGGCTTTTGCCCATCAGAGCAACAGTTAGTAATGTTGCTCTGATCAAGTATAACTTTACTTGATACTTAATACTTGATAAAACCTCTTATATAATTATTGACCTCGAGATGAGATAAGCTGTCTTACTTCTATTCTAAGCACTTTTATTTTGCTTTTACTTCAGTTATTTATTTATAAAGCTACTTGGAATTGTGTTAGCTCTATTTCTGATCAAAAGGAGATGGGTATTAAACATTATTTTAAATAAGTTTATTTGAAAAATACTTTTTCTTCATTTAAAAGTGTACATAAATATTATCCGTATGATTATTATGAGCATATGAGTATACGTTTCATTATTATTTTTAATAATAAAAACCTGTTCTTTTATAGTATACACAACTATTAATTTTCGTATCTGCATATATATCAGTAAAAGAGTCGCTAGTCGATCGATTCAAATCACCACATATTATAAAACAAAGTCCCCGGCCGCGTCTGTCTGTCTGTTCACGATAAACTGAAATACTACGGCACGGATTTTGACGCGGTTTTTTTAAATAGATAGAGTGATTCAAGAGGAAGGTTTATATTATGTATAAACATTCCTGAAATTTCCACGGGAACGGGCACAACGCGGGCAAAACCGCGGAGCGCGAGTACCATTTAAAGTCAAGTCTCATATCAGTCTTACAGCCATCAATCGCACTTCTGACTATCACACACTGTGGCCACAAACCGGATTGTGTATTCATGATAAATAAAACAATTTCCCGTAGATTACATACTGTATTTGGGCCAAGATGATTGAAGTGTTTTCAGGGAAACAAACTGAAACATATTACTTTGAATTGTTTTTGTTAATCGGGAGAAATTGACTGGTTTAGTTAGATACATGTTTTTTATCAATTGCTTATGCAGTGTTTCTTAAGTGCATTTTATAATGACTTATTCATTCATTTAGTAGAGTAGGTTAGCTGTTATAAAGACTAACAACTCCTGATGCAGTTATACCCGTGTTTGACCCGTTTCCGTGGGAATTTATAGATGACTAGCAGCGCCCCGCGGTTTTACCCGCGTTGTGTCCATTCCTTTGGGAATTTCGGGATGAAAAATAGCCATACTCGTGGATAATGTAGCTTTCGAATGGTGAAAGAATTTTTAAAAACGGTCCAGTATTTTTTGAGCCTATTCATTTCAACCAAACAAACAAAGTTTTCCTCTTTATAATATGAGTGTAGATTATGCAGTATTAAGTGCACGTTATTATAATGACTCATTCATTAATTTCGAGTAGGTTCGTTATAAAGACTAACAGCTCTTGATGCAGTTATACCCGTGTTTGACCCGTATCTGTGAGAAATTCTAGATGTAAAGTGGTCTACTGAATAAAGTTTGTTTTCATGATGTGTTGCGCAGCATTTTTCAGTATTGTTATTTAGGCACTGATATATTTCTCAGAGGCATATAAATATTATTACACTAAGGACGGGAGCAAAGTAGCCCAGGATAGGTTTGAGTGGAAGGAAGAGGTAGAGATCTTTGCTCAGAAGTGGGACACAGACTGATAATCGCTTCGCTCTTCCATTGCTAAAACATTTAATTGTTAATCTTTTTTACCTTAACCTTTCTTAATTTATACTCTCCCACAGCTGGGCAATGGCCATCCCAAATAATATATAACCTATAACTATAACCATCCCTATCTTTTGATTTCTCCCATAAATCGCTAACCAAGGGCACAAAATCGTCCCACAAACCCTTCTAAGATCAGCTTATAACACAATATACGAGAGTGCGAATTGCAAAGCCAAAGGTAAAACAAGTCTGACAATTGGAGGAAATAAATTCTGACCCACGGAATAAGGGAAAATAAGGGACTGGTGTTTTTCTGTTTCATTTGTGGATACATAAGTCTTGGTAACCTTTTATTTGTTCGTTTGGTTCTATTAGTTAATGTTATCATTACGTTATATTAAAGAACTAGCAGCGCCCCGCGGTTTTACCCGCGTTGTGCCCGTTCCCGTGGGAATTTTTTTACATAAAAACCTTTCTCTTGAATCACTCTACCTATTACAAAAAACTGCATCGAAATCCGTTGCGTAATTTTAAAGATTTAAGCATACAGACAAACAGACAAACAGACACGAAACAGAGACGACTTTATTTTATACCATGTAGTGATACACATGTCTGGATGATTTTTCGATACAATTTTGCTGTATATAAGAATCTATTAAGAAGTAAAAGTATTATTCTTTAATGTCCTATACTGCTTGTCCTGACTATAATGCAAATACCTATCCTACTAATATTATAAATGCAAAAGTTTGTGAGGATGTATGTATGTATATTTGTTACTCATACACGTAACAACTACTGAACGGATTTCGATAAAACTTAACAGTAATATAGGTTATACATCAGAATAACCCATGGAATACATTTTATCCTGAAATTCCCACGGGAACGGGTACAATGCGGATAAAACCTCGGGGCGAAGAAAGTATATTATAAATACAAATATCAAAACAGGGAAGACGATTAGGAGTAATCACCACGTTAGGCTTCTGTAATCAACATAATCACCATCCACAATCACGAACCAACCAAGTTTGAAAAGTAAATCGGAAACAGGTCAATTCAACTCTCGTCAGGTAACGACTTGGGAATTGCACCCAAGACTTAGCAGGCAAAGATCATTGACGCATTGAAAATCAGTCCCTATGTACCTCGGTCACACCATAACTTAAAAACCGTGGCAATCTCTCTCAGCGAAAAATCGCGGCGAACTATGGCAGCGAACAATCAGTAGATAAATAAAAATCTGTTCTTATGAGCGTCGGTCACACCATATCATCAAAACCGCGGCGAATTGTCGCATCGAAGAGTCGCGGCAAATAGACGCGGTGAACAATCGCGGCAAACTTTGGCAGCGAACAATCAGTAGGTAAATAAAAACCTATTCTTATGAGCCTCGGTCACACCATAACGTCAAAACCGCGACGAACAATAATTCCACAAGACAGATAAGTAACTAGGTTATAATACAAATTACCATGTAAAACTTATGCACATAAAATATGGCGGCGGGTCTCTGCGAGGGTATTTTATTATGCTGAACCGAGAGCCGTGGTTAGGTGCCAGTTTAAATTATATCATGAGTCAGTGTGGCTGTGTTAACTTATTATAAAGGAAAAGTTATAGTTATTAATGGAGTCCCCTTTTCGTTATACTAATTGAGATATCCCGATGGACATTTTTGTTTTCGTTGTAGCGGCTTTAAATATGTTTATGAAACAAAAGCTGTTTGTTCAAAATTGTGATTTATATGGCACTAGCAGCGCCCCGCGGCTTTGCCCGCGTTGAGCCCGTTCCCATAGGAATTTTCGAAAATCCTTTCTTAGTGTGCACTTGCGTCACTTGAAGAACCTGCCAAATTTCATGTTTCTAGGTGTAGCGGTTGAGGCTGTGCGTTGATTATCAGTCAGTCAGTCAGGACTTTGAATTTCATATATATATATAGATGAAAGAGAACACTATTTAAAACGAACTTCATTTGTTTTATTTAAGTTCTAAATCGTATTAAGAGCGGACGGCATATTTTATTTCATTTTGAGAGTGAGATCAGTCGTCTCACCTTCAGAATGTAATTAAATTCAAAATCCTCTATCCCATCGATGGTACATTACAGGTTAATACTTTTTTTTGTAATTTACTGATCTCGTTTGGATAGTTTATTGTATTGACGTTTTTATTGGAGTAACTTAATTAGACTTAGAATAACTGTCAGTGCCTCCCGGTTTTTCCCGCCTTGTTCTTTATACATTTCCACCCATTGTACCAATTCCTGTCAAAATTAAGGGATAAAAAGTATGCTCCTGTTGCTGCCATCATTTAATATATTTTTAAAATTAACTTGTACTTTTACATACCAGCGATTTTAACCTTTATTATATTTGTATAGATAAGGCACAAGACCACAACATTCTTTAATAATATTGAAAACGGCCATCTAACATCAAACCAATTTAAAATCCCAATGAATAAATGTCAATGTCATAAACTTTTGACAAACGGTACTTTCTATTTCAATTTGATAGCTCATTTTCTGTTGAGAAGTATAAAGTGAGAAGTACTTCACAGTTCAGAAGTTAAGAAGTAGTTACACAAGAAAATCACGAGGTGGCGCTAACGATTAGGTAGGAGGGAATTAACCTCTTCCTCTACAATGTTCAATTAACGGTCTGCGGTACCTTTGTCCTTGGTGCAGATCGTTTTATTATTATTTGCCAAGTAATTGTAGTTGAGGTAATTGTAAAAAAGTGGGCTTGCTTGGGGATGTAAGTGGCTATAAAGGAAATGTGCGTTTTATTTAATTACAAGTTATATACTATGTTTTTGTTTAATTAAAACGTGCTCTTATTTTACTTGACCTGTGTGTGCAGGGGCGCTTTGGAACTGAATTTTAAAACTAATTTAACGTTTAGCTCCGATAACCATACAAAATAATATCAGCTGTTGATAATCAAATTTTTTACGCTGTTAAATGTCTGTTGTTTCAATATTATAGTCATTGATGGAATACGGTGACAGCTCTGTCGTTTAACACATGGGATACATTTTATCCCGAAATTCCCGCAGAAACGGGCACATAGCGGGTAACACCGCGGAGCACGGCCAGTCAACAATTAAACAAAAGACTACTCACACCATCCAACAACCTACGTCCAACATAATCACCCAACACCTTCCAAACTTAAAACAACGCCATCTATTTGCAGGCGCGGTCAAAACTTCCTAAAAAGCGACGTAGGGTGCTACCAGTGGAACAACCAAGAAGAAAACGCGATGTCACCGCCTCCAATCGGAGGGTGAACGCGGTAAAACACCCCGTGGTCCTGAAGGAGCTACAGACAAGCGGGAATAAGTTCGGTGGGTGTTTTTTGTTTCTGTTAGGTTGGGATAGATGGCGCTGAATAGTACTTTATATTGGTGTCGATTTTTTTGCTTGTGGACGATGTCTTTGTCAATGTAATGGTTAACTTTATAATAACAACTGTGAAATGTATAGGAGCTATTAATTGTATTACTATAATTGAGAAATAAATATTTGCTATAGTTATGCCGGTTTAAAGTTGAAGCGCCTAACGCGTTGATTTGGTTTTTAAGTTTCCTGGCTACCTAGATTTAGTAGTTTTTTTTAAAGGACATAATTTATGGATCTAATTGAGAAACTCTTTTGGTTTTGAAGGCGATAAAAAGGAATATTTTTTTAAAACTGTCCCTTCTAAAAATATTAACCAAATTATAGCACTTAAATCACATTCTTAGTACTTTTCAAATTTCAATTGTCGGCCAATTTTGTTAAAACCCACAATATTTTCACAATTTTCAGGAGTCAACGGCATGAACATGATCAGCCTCGCCCTCCAAGGGCCGCCGAATCTACTTCGGCCACCGACCACAACCACCCAGCCCTTACAAGCAAGGGCGCCCATCGGTAAACCACAAATTATAATATTCAAACCATAACTTAAAATAACGACCACATTTGGAATAATAATATGTAGAAGGCGACCATTTTGTCGACCGTTCTGTCGGTGAAATGTGTTTTAGTATACGTTTATGTCAATTTTAGAAGCCATTTTTTGTTGTGAATTGTAGCAGGTAGAATTATAATGTAGAAGGGTTATATTTTGTGAAAAAATACGGAAATTTTGTCAAATAAATTTGATAAATATTGATTCCGTAATATATCACACATCTGGGTTGTTAAAATAGACTTATAAATTATTGTTGTTTAGTCAGTAGATACTCAGTATATCCACATCAGAATACGTATATAGTCCTACCCCAAAAATCAATTATCGCTACACAATATATTTTACACCTATTCATTGTATGTATATTTATTCAAACCTTGTCAGTAATACATAGTAAAAACGAATTTTAAAGAAAATATATTGAATTCCAATCAAAACAATACACGTTATGAAGGAAGCGTATGAGTGCTTTTCCACCAGAGCCATTCTATGCTGCGTTTGATCCACCAATCATATCAAACGTAACATCGAATAGCTCTGGTAAAAATGCCTCTTCAAGCAAGAAAAACGAAATATTCCTCTTTAAAATTCGTTCATGCTATATTTTACACCTTTACTAACCCACCAAAATTTTCCATTCCAGTCGAGAGTCCAATAATCAATACGCAGTCCGGAGCCATTTCCTTGGCTTCCTTGCAGCCTCCACTCATCACTGCACCACCATTGCAACCGAGACCTGCAACCACAGGATCCTTAGACCTTATGCTGCCATTACAACCTAAGTTACTGCCAGGTTACAACCTACAGACTTATCTATCCAACACTCTCTCTACAGTCCGACCACCTGATTTAGAAAAAAGAGATAACTACAAACCGTTAGTAGCCGTATTAGTAGAACAAATAGAAATACCTGATAGCAAATGTGATAGTGACAACCAAAACAATAGTGATACTATTAACGATATTGATAACCATAATGATGACTTTAACGACAATTGTGTAGAAATTAACGATATGTGTAATAATGAAATTAATTCGAATGTAATTGATAGTAATGTTTCTAATGATGAAAGTCCGAATAATAATTCGTATTGAATTCTCTTTGGTGTTAGGTCGTAAACCCCAATTAGTAACATGTCTCCCATTAAGTTAAGTATGTATTAAGATACAGTAATTATAGCATAGGCCGATTATAAATGCAAGCAAACACACAAAAATATAAGAACAATTATTCCTAGACATTGTAACATTGTTAATGATTAGCCAAAAAGTTAAATTGAAATGCCAAAGAACAAAAAGCCAAATAATATTGTGTCTTTTTATTTAATATTGTATAAAACAAACGGCATCGTTGGTTGTTAAATTATTTTAGATGAACAGGAACATAATGAGCACTAAAGTATGGCGCTTGAAACATTATATCGTGCTAGTAGCTAGATTGAAAGTGGATCAATTTTGCCGGTTATCTAAAACTCTGTATTGAAACAAATATAAAAAGTAGCCACTATTTAAAAACCAGAGATCATTCATATTTATAAAATTTTCCTTAATTGACTCCTTTTTACAATTTATAATACTTTCAAATCATAGTTTTTGACACAATTTCGTATTCTGTAAATATCAAATGTGTCAAACGAGATTCAATTGACTCAGTTGAAACTTTCAATATTTGCTGTTGATTCTGATGCGATCCAAATCCGAAACAAAGAATAAAATATGATAGGGAATGAGAGTTGAATGATACTAAGTAAACAATATTTTATAGAAACCGACCAATAACACTTCTTGGTTTTCCAAACTTGTATTTATTCTGAAGTTACTGAAAAATACGATGAAATAACGTACCCTATGCGTAAATCATGTTCAATATACGTATTTACGTTAAGAACATTTTATTAGGATTGAAACAAAATGGCGTTTCGATACAGTCGACTGCTAAAGGCGATCACGAGTGGCGACTGAACACAACTTAAGCTAACTTTCTGTTAACTTTGTTTAGTGGTCGCCGATTGTCATCGTTTGCTGTGGTTGGGTAGCATCGTGAAGTAGTTTAGCTAAGTGATGTTAACTCAATGCTATTGTGACGTGCAGTTCTACCTGATCAGATAGTGGCATTTCTATCTGAGCGCTACCGTCGCTTCGGAGGGCATGTTAAAATGTCGGTCCGGTTGCTTCAACCGTTAGCATGTAGAAGGCCTTATGGCGTTCTAAAAACTTTGACATCAGGGTTAGTTACTAACCTACTTGAAATGGGTGGTTGATGCTTATGCTATCACGGTTGCTATATCGAAAAGCCATCTTTGAAATCTGCTTTCTATATGATACAGTTACCATCGCAAAGCGATTGGATGAAAATCCAGAATACTTAACGTTAGGTAAATTAGATTTTTTGTATATTTTATAATTGAGAGACGAGACAGTGATTGAAGTAATTGTATAAAATGTAAATATTGATGAGGAAAATTATTAAAATGTTAATTAACTTTAAAAATCTAAACAATTTCTTATCATCTTGCTGTTACTGTTTTGTTAATTTTGTAATAGCTTGAGAGACCATACACCATACGATTAATCGATGTAATGCAGATTTTTAAGCTGAAAACGCTATCTTACAGCTATATTTACGGAATAGCGAAGAAAATGTTCTCCAATTTTACGAAAATCTTTTTCATGATGCTTGTGATCCTTCTAACGCGTCGGTTTGTACCATTTATTTTGGATATAAATTTCCTTTTGTAGCAATGACTTTTTAGTACTTACCTAATCAAAAATAATAACCATATTGACCCGATAACAAGAAAAAGTACTTAAACAATGTATTATAGTAAAGCATTTTTAAGGTATGGTTTCTGTAGCGACCGCAGTTGCAGGCAACAACTACGGAGCCAAAGATGTATGAAAGCTTGCAGTCGCGGGTGTGCTGTCTGCTGTCTGCAGTCTCAACTGCGGACAATGTGAAGCGACAGCAAATAAGATTCGTAGAAAACAGCAATGATGCTTGCGGTCGCTGTTGAAAACATTACCTTTAATTGTCATGTTCTGACATTTATAGTAATTTATTAATTACATTTTAGGCAGAGGCATTTTTTTATAATTTTTGTTGATTTTGGCAACAATTTATTTTAATAGAATATAAAAATTTCAAAGAATCTCGAAAAATTGTTTTTACCGCTAGGTGGGTAATTGTCCGTTGTATAAATAATCTTACATAAAAATAAATTAAAACTTGAATAATTAAAGATAAATACCAAAAATAACTTCTAAGCAGGCGCGTATTCAGGACGTTATTTTGAGGGGTTATGGAGATTACAGGAGGATTGGTGTGAAGCTAAGATCACCCAAAAATCTTCAAAAACCCGAAATTAAGATAATAATTGTTAGTCATATATAAACAGGGCAGGGTTATTACGGATATAAAATTTCAGAAACGGATAAGGATATTGAAATGATTATATTATCGTTTACGGATATTAAAAGATTTGAGACTGTTTGTAATTTTCTGTTAATATCCGTTTTTTATTTCGAATATCCGATAGTTTCGGTTAAGGTTACGGAGCTTCATAATAACGGAAGGTTATAAGTCCCTTAACCTTTTTAAAGACTCATAACCGGTGTCTTCGCCTCATTAACCTTCTTGGTACGCGCCTGCTCCTATATTTTGTCAAAGTAATAAGATCTAGATGTGCCAAACATTGTAGATAAACCTAGACCTAAGTGTAGATTTAGTAATTTTAAAAGATGGCTGTTATTTGTTATAATAATTATGTCTGGTAATGATGTCCTCATTCAGAAACTAGTCATTTATTTTAATTGGGGTGGATTGCACAAGCACTTTTAATTTTAATTAGCGCTTAAAAACAAATGACTTTTTAATTAGCGCTTAAAATATGCTTAAAAACAAATGACTTTCGTTTTACATAGCGTTCCACTTGCAATATAAAACTTAACCGAACAGCTTAATCTGTTGTTTTATTATACTAGCAGCGCCCCGCGGTTTTTTCCGCGTTGTGCCCGTTCCCGTGGGATTTAGGAAATTTTTATGTTTATTTAGTATTTATTTTTTATGTTTATTCAGGATAGGGATGCATGGAGGGATAGGGGAGAGGCCTTTGCCCAGCAGTGGGACAGTAATGGCTAAAATAAATAAATAAATAAATAAATTTAGTATTTGAGTTTATCGGGAACAGACAGACAGACGTGGCCGGCGACTTTGTTTTATAATAATAAAGTAATTTAGGTGCTAAACAGATTAAAGAGTTATTTTGCAAGCCACCCTTAGAGTTTATAATATTTTTATAATATTTATTTTTAATTTTAAGGCCAGTTTTTATATTCCCAATTTTATTTGAACAGAATTCGTGAAGCTGTAATATTAAATATGATAGCGCTTTATATATTGGTTTGGGTAACTTATCAATGGCAATTATGTATGAAAATCGTTATTATAAAGAGACAAGAATATTTAATTTTATTTATTTATAATTAAAACTGGTCATAATTTCGTTATTGTTCAATAAAGTATGAAAAACAGTTTGAATATTTATTTTCCTTGTAGTATCATCAGAGTGAAGAAGTGAGATTGTGTTACAACTTTGTTGCTGAGAAAATCTCAGGAAGACGATGTTAAATTAGTAATTGTGATTGGACTTTATAACAGACTAGTGAAGCCCCGCGGATTTACTCACCCTTACCGTAGGAATTTCGGGATGAAAAATAGTCTAAACCTTTCAGTGATAAATAATTGTAAGCGTAGCTAAAATATGATCTATTTTTCGAATGTTATGAGCTTAATGTATCAAAAACTTTAACAAGTAACATTTAAAAGAAAAGCTCAAATGTGGGTAGTTGGCGCGGGTAGTAGTTTGTAATTGACATGAACATAGCGAACACTCGCCGCTTCAGTCAGTCATCCCGCGACCACGAGAGGTGAAACACGCTCGAACCGTCGAGTAAACAGTTTTGAAAATACGTTATAGTTTGAACGCGATATAGTCTCGATTCGTTTATTTTTAAAGCTGTACCCCACGTTTTCACCCACAGCGCACCCTTTTCCGTGGGAATTTCAGGATATTTATTACTTACTAGCTGTGCCCCGCGGTTTTACCCACAGCGCACCCGTTCCCGTAGGAAATACGGGATAATTAGTATCCTATATCCGTCTCCTGGTTCTAAGCTACCTCCCCACCAGTTTACAGCCAAATCGGTCCAGCCGTTCTCGAGTTATAAATAGTGTAACTAACACGTACTCCGGTCAAATTAAACATTCGAGGTTACATAAAGTCCCAACAAGCTGAAAATCAGGAAAATTGTTCAAAACATAATTATAACCAATATGTAAAAGTTCCCCATCATTCCCGTGTATGGAATTTTTTTTATTCAACGACTTTCTTTTATTTAAATAGATTATCCTATTTCTGAACAAGATAAAAAAACAAAAAAGAATCATTAAAGTCGATCCAGGCTTTCTCGAGTTATAAATGGTGTAGCTAACACGACTTTCATTTATACATCTATACTAATATTATAAAGCTGAAGAGTTTGTTTTGTTTGTTTGTTTGTTTGTTTGTTTAAACGCGCTAATCTCAGAAACTACTGAACCGATTTGAATAATTCTTTCACTGTTATATAGTCTATTTATCGAGGAAGGCTATAGGCTACATTTTATCCCGGATTTCCTACGGGAACGGGCACAACGCGGGTAAAACCGCGGGGCGCTGCTAGTATGTATATATAGATGAGTGCAAATCGTGTGCGTTTAAAAAGTGAGATAACAGTATCCAAACAAATCCATCTCGTTTTATTAAAAATCTTATTACTCATTCGCTCTTTATTCTTATTGCTATAATTCACAAAATTCACTCAAAAGCTTAGTATCTTCTACTTTAATACCCCAAGCGTCGTACCTATGTTCAATTCAGTTTGTTTGTCCATAAACAGATTTGTCTCTATCGCCCGTACCTGATTCAAGACTCCTTTGTCTAGCCTTGTTGACTGTTTGGTTAGGCTTTCAATACGAGTTGGGGTTTAGGCACCTTTCATGTGCACGAAAATGTCACAAATTGGAGAAAGTATAGTGTTTAGTGGAGTGTTTAGTAGATGGCGCTAGTGTGGAGCCCCAATTGGAGTGTTGAGGTGAAATGCAGTTGATTTACATAAGGAAAAGTAAGTACTTATTTTATTTTATCCGTGATAAGAATTTTGAGATAAAATTTGCATATGACTGCACCAATGTGGCTATTTCATTTCATTCCGAATAGGTTAGTGCTGGGACTTTTAAGACCTCCTCGAAGCCTCTGACATGGTCTATCATGTACAAAATTATATTGTTAATCTGACGGGTAGTTCCTGAGATTAGCGTGTGCAAGTAAACAACTTTAACAATTAAAATTGCTAAAAACGATATTAATATTATTACAATTCGAAATAACGTAGTTTCGGTCAAAAAAACAAATTCTATAAGACTTTTCTTTTAAATAATTCATTTATAGTTTCATTACTACATGGGAATGCACTTTGGCTTCGAAATTTAAAAGTATAATCTTGGAACAGTCTTGCACTGTAGCGTGCAGTAATTGGCTCTCTTGCGGCTCTCATTAGGAAACGCATTTGTTTCCCAGAGTGCTTGTCTGGTTAAGTAGCGTTCACATGTGAATGGAAGACATGTAGGTATACAGACTCGTCTTGTGGTTGCTCTGGAGGTTACTTTTCAAATAGACTTACTGAACCACAGTCGTGGCTACAGTGCCGTGATGTAGGTTTGGGTTTTTTTTGTCTGATTTTTTTCCTACGAAAAGTGAATAAAGATTGAACCTTCCCGCACTGAAAGACGTCCATTATATTGATATTTAACTAATTGACGTAATTTTTCATACATGACATAATATGTCAAAATCGCTCATAAAGTCTTTACTGAGGAAACATTTGGAATTTGAAATAAAATGTTCTACAAATTATTATTTTTATCCAAACTCAGTGGGACATTACAGGCCAATACTTTACTTTTTTATCCTAACTGTTTTCATATATGGCATTTTTCGAGCATCCGTTAGAATAACATTTAAACTTACTGTAACTCCTCTCCTATAAATCCATCCTGCTTTCCACATATTTTACCAAGTAGCAGTATTACCCTGTAATATCCCAATCCTGGGCAAAAGCCTCTCATCTCACTGAAGATATCAGTACAGAGTCTTTTACCAAAGAAAGTAGAAAAATAGGAACCGCTAAGAAAAGTCCTGTGTGCAGTCCAACTTAAATCCAGTACATTTAATATTCAACGCATTGTCTTCCTTACTTCTGCATTCGCTTCATTCCATTCCACATTATCTCAAATGGAACTCGGTGTATTTATCTTTCTGTTACTACAAACTTCGATTAAACCGATTCAGTCCTGCAGGCCTATTCCCGGTCCAGTGTGCGCACTGAGATGACGTCATAGTGGCGTTCGTGATTGCCATTTAAGCGTTTGACAGCTCCGGTGCGCGCATTTTGACGTCGTCTCAGTGTTTAAACACTCAACGCCACTATGCTCATCAATGTACTAGAAAAAAAAACCGGTAAACTCAAATCGGTATTCACACGGCCATAGTGTTTAACCACCGGCCTTCGTTGATTGCAACTACTATCCAGTAGTGAGCAACAATAAATCACTATAACCCTACCATGTTGCGATTAACGAATAATGTATGAATCTATGAGTTATGATGAAACCTTTGTAAATTAGTAGGGTTGACTTTTTCTTCCCGCCAAATAATTCTAAGCATTAATTTCTTCTATTAGGTATTGATTTCTAATAATTACTATTAAAATGGCTCGTGCAATTATATTAGGTGCCGCGGAAGATATTCGCCAAAAACAGGCGCTCAGACTAGAACGGAGACGGCTGAGGGATTGCAGTAATCCATTGGATCTGCCGGAATCTCTTTTTATTCAACACTAGCAGCGCCCCGCGGTTTTACCCGCGTTGTGCCCGTTCCCGTGGGAATTTCGGGATAAAATGTAGCCTATAGCCTTCCTCGATAAATAGACTATCTAACAGTGAAAGAATTATTCAAATCGGTTCAGTAGTTTCTGAGATTAGCGCGTTTAAACAAACAAACAAACAAACAAAACAAACTCTTCAGCTTTATAATATTAGTATAGATTTTAGAGTGACAATTTTCCGGCAGATTCTACTAGAACACACGCCGTCTCTACCGCTCGGCACACTAAATACAACAATTGTGTTGAATGTGTAATGTGTAATTGAAGCTAGAGACTACAGTTATTTCTAAGTAAATAATGCAAAGAAACATTCACTTCAATTCAATTCATTTATTTATTTCAAATGTACCTAATTACATTATATTTGGCTCAGTTATCAAGACCAAGAAAGGTGATACCTCTCAAACCGAGCAACAATAAAATATAGCTTACATTCTACTTTATATAAATACCTTACAAACTAACATTATATACATTTATATAACTATAACTATGGTCAGGGTTGTTTATTCATCGATTTGCTTCCCTGAAGCGGCGATATACGACTCCTGTGGGCCAAAAGTCTGGAGAAAAACATTGTCTTGTACTTCGCAGGCACTTGAAGCATGCTTGAAGCACATATGACTTGAATGTCGTTATGAATTAGAATGTTTAGTTTAGTCGCTAATCTGCCCAGTAAACGAAAGACATTGATCGATCAATCACAGAATTATTTGCCGTTTGACATGCTAATTTACTTGCACTTTCCTTATTTCTTGCCAATAATTTCATAAAGTAATCTACAAACGAAGCACAACATGCACAAGTAAAGTTATCGTTATGAATTGTTCTAATCGCGTCAATCGCGAAAAAGAGTAAATAAATACCGCGGAATTTTGAAGGTTTCCAATCTGTTGAACCTGTCAATGTCAATGACAAGTGCGCGCCTAGCCACCACAGACAAATAATCTGTTACAAAACCCGGTCAAATTAAGAAGTTCAATTTTCGTTTAAAATTGTACGTACGTTGGATGATATTTAATTTTACAGCCTATTTATCGGTACTTACCGGTTTTTGTACATAATAATAGAGATGTCCATAATTTTTAGTATGTTGGCAGCGTTAAGCACTGGGCACGAGATGCCGCGGGAATACCAATTGTTTCACGTCCTTCAAGCGCACTGAGCTTCAAGCACCGGTGCGCACACTGGACCGGGAATAGGGGGGCTGGTAATTTAGCAACACAGTTTTTAGCAACATTGGATTAGTACCAATTAATATGTAAAAAGAAATGCCTCGCGGGTTCAATAAAATGGACATTTAAGAAGTAAATTAGGAATTTATTTCAGTCCTAGTAATCAGACCTTGAGATTTAAGTACTCAGTATTTAAGCTTTTAAAGCCCGTTAAGCGACGCACATAGTGAGGTCACGTGACGTTTTATTAATATGAAAGTTTTCTGGGCGGGCGTTTTTCTCACGGATTGGTAGCTAGAGGCAATGTTAGTACAAGGGTGATAATTACAACTAATCTCCCCAATGCACTCAGTATATACAGGGTGATTACGGGGTCGTGGAGCAAGAAAGAAGCATTTAACTTACTTTCTCCTAAGCATCACGATAGGTTAGGACTAACAGTACACCAGCGACTTATTTTAGTCAGCAAAAAAAACTGCGATAATTCGAGATTATGGTCACTCTACTATTTCCCAATAAAACTTATGTCAAGTAATATTAAAAGTAGGGTGACCACGCATTTTGAGTCAATAATATTTTTTAAATAAAAATACGTAAATAACGAATCATCTTTGTTTAAATTAAAATAAATACAGGTAGCGTCGCAATCATTTATTTACTGAGTCAGAAAAAAATGGTTGGGATCACGATCCCGAAATCACGCTGTATATACATATCTGAATACATACTAAATATATCTGACTGATATATACTACGAGTATATTAATCTGACTTTAATATCACAGTGTATTGCAACATTTGCAACACACATATAACAGTGTTTGCTTTTAACTGACGCGCGGTAGCGTAAGATTAAATTAGACTCCCAAGTTTACAACTAGAATGACAGGTCGCATAGTCTGTAGACCCCTTAAGCCTTGGGGACACAAATGAATATGAATGACTTTGAAACTATTGTGTACTACCATTGTTTAACATGACCTTGGCAAATTGGGTTTGGGAATTTAATATCGTTGTGTTAGGGTTTCTGTAGCAAATTTTCAAGCATTAAAGTGACCTTGTGATGTGTATTGTACCTAATATTTTTTTTTTTTTTTTTTAATTTATTTATTTAACGTCGCTTTAACAACTTGGTCATCAGCGACCGACAACCAATATGAACTAATGATATTACATTGTTTTAAAATAAAAAAATAAATTAAGAAGAACATGTATTACTCCGACACCGGGGTTGGCCACTTACTGGAACTTACTTACTTACCACAAAAGAAAGTATTAGCCTGTAATGTCCCACTGTTGGGCAAAGGCCTCTCGTCTCACCGAAGATATCAGTACAGGAGGTTTCAGGCGTAATCACCACGCTTGCCTAATGCGGGTTGGTGATCTCAAACCCGAGCCATGTTTGAAAAGTAGGAAACATGTTTTCGCTCGACCTGGGAATTGAACCCGGGACCTCAGTCTTGGCAGGCGAGTGCACATACCACTAGACCACCGAGGCGTTACCACAATTTAAAGAAAAATCAAAATACAAAATTACAACTAAATAATGCAGCAAAAGAAGACGGATCAACTGATGCTGTACAGCGGCCGAGGTCTTGCTACAGCGCTGGTTTTCAGACGCCCCACTCCGATAGACTTAACAATATCGTTTATTTTTCACTCTTGTTGAAATATTAGAACAAGGGATGTCTAATAAAAATGTATACTTATGCTCGTACACAGAGACGTAAAATGTTACCTTAGTAGAGATTTAATGAGTGATTTTGACTTGTAATGTATGAAAAATTACGTCAATTAGTTAAGTGTTCATTTAATGGACCCTGAGTTTCAATGTTTTTTTGCTAAGGCTTTTATTACTAATATTTACAGTTAATAGGTAAATTAATACTTTGATAAACAAAAATTGTCTACTGCAAATGTGTGGACAATAACACCCCATCTGTTCAAACTATTTTAAAATAACGATTATTAATCAGTCAGGCTAGAACCATAAATATATTCTTGACAAATTCACACAAAAAGTGTAATCTCAAAGAAAACAAAATAACTATATCCTGCTTCTTTGAAGTTGGTTAAATTGAGATGGAATGCCGTAGATAAATCGCAAAACACACATAGTGCGGTGGCGGGCCGGGTATTGGTCCGCTGCGGGGTAGTGTGACGGGGTAGTGTACCTTTTATACAATGTCACGCGACCTGCACAAACCAGCACCTGGACCGCAATCCGCCCGCACTCGGCTCGCACCCGGCCCGCACCCAGCCCGCACTTGGCCCACACTCATCCCGCACTTGGCCTGCACTCGGCCCGCACTCGGTCCGCACTCGGTCCGCACTCGGTCCGCACTCGGCCCGCACCCGGCCCTCACCCGGCCCGCACCCTTACTATGTGTGTCTTGCGCTTAAATCATATAGTCAGTTATATTATAACGGTTGATCTCAAATAATTTGTGCCAAACTGCAAGCGATTTCGTTAACGATATTATGTTTGGCTGAAGCTCAATTGGCAATGCTTTAAACCCATGATAGAGTCTTTAAATTGTTTTGTGTTTTGACTAAATAAAATCTTTGAGAAAGTAGTCATTGTGGCATTCGGTAAGATACATTTCCTGTGTACAAAAGTTAAGTGAAAACTGAATTCCACTCCTTAGCAGTACTCAGTCCTAAACAAACAGACAAAAACAAAAAAATATCGAATTGGTGTTTTTAGTTTTTATTATCTTCGAGTAAAATGTTTCCTTGCTCAAAATGTATGGATACGCAGAACAGGAACCGTGGTCACCGAAGACTCAGTCAGTGAATCAGTCTTCTGTGAGCTCCTTTGCAGGAACCAAAACGTGAGATAAAAATTAAAAAAGCGAAGTGTATCCGTAAACGTTCAATTTAAAAAGAGTAGTGTTCGGTTAAACCTAAGAAAGTAAAAACAAGTGAACCAAAAATAAATCATAAATCTAGCTTCAAGTCTAATTCATTACTTAGTCTCGACCGATACGGACAAGACCCTGTTTCCAAGACACGTGCCGTGACATCCATCAATTGGCACAACCCACAGAGTTATTTAAAGCCCCAGATAGATGTGCGGCGTGGGTCTCAATAACTCTGAATGTGCGTTTGTCTTTGAAAAGTATTGACCTTTCTGATAGTTCCTTTTTCTATCTTGAATAGGTTCACTGAGAATTCTACTTATATATTACTAGCAGCGCCCCGCGGTTTTACCCGCGTTGTGCCCGTTCCCGTGGGAATTTCGGGAATTTTTTTACATAAAAATCTTCCTCTTGAATCATTCTACCTATTACAAAAAACCGCATCAAAATCCGTTGCGTAATTTTAAAGATTTAAGCATACAGACAAACAGACAAACAAACAGACAAAAATAGCGACTTTGTTTTATACTATGTAGTGATGTTTCTTTGAGATAGGAGGTAAATTCGTGTAGGTTAGTGGCCTTAGTGTTGGAGGTTTTAAACCGCCTAAAGGCCTCTGACATGTTCTATCAATTGAAACAACTGGAGCCGAAAAAAAATTGCACTCTCCGAAGCATAGTAGCGCTCAGATAGAAATGCCATCGGGGTCATCTATTAGGGGTCAAGCTAACCGTTGCTTAACAATCGCAATGAGCTGATATTGGTTAGTCAAACTAAGCCACAAGCGAATAGAGAATAGAGATATCGAAGTAATGAACATCGAGGTAGTCATTCGAATTGAAGTATGAAATTATTTTAAAGTTGTATTACTATGAAATACAATATTATATTAGTAAAGAAATATGCATAACGCGTGAGTAAAACTTAGAATTAATACTATTCAGAAATAAATACAAGTCCATAAAAATCGTACACTTGAAGTCTTTTAAAAAAAGAAGATTAAGTAAACAAAAGTGTATAAAAACCTTCACCAGGATCTGTAACTGATATACCTTTTTAAGTAGGTATAAGTATTTACTTAGTCTCTCATCGGTATCTCTGAAGCACTTAAGTACCCTCAAGTATCCGTCAATGGCACAAAATCCTAAGTTTAAGTGGTTTCCACTCAACAACCACAACGCCTGTATAAATTATCCTAATGCATAACGGTGATGTAGAATAATTTAAATAATTAGACGGAATTGTTCATATGGGTTAAGCCCGTCACAGACTTAGCTATAATATATATTAATATACCGTACTATAATATATATTATAGCAAGCTACCACACACTGAGAAATATATATTTTGCTTTCATTAATTGATGGTCGTTCTAGTGTTAGTATGTATATAGTAATATGCAATAATGTATATTACGGTATCGCTTGGTGACGTCACAGAAATATATATTATAGCTGAGTGTGCGGTCACGCGAAAATTAGTATAGAAAATATATAGTAATATGCCTAGCTATAAAAATATTAATATATATTATAGCTAAGTCTGTGACGGGCTTTATGTAGTTCCAAAAAATGAGGAGGTTCTCAATTCACCTGAATCTGTTTAACATGATGAATAAAATTAATTAATTTGGCACATTTAATTATTTAATACTATATTAGCCTAACTCACAAACAAATAAGGAATACAGGCACTATTACACTATTAATGTGTCATCTATGAGATTACATATTTTACCCACGTAATAGAGAAGTTACGTAGTACTTTGCTCTTCCGTGAATTTTACTCATATACGTTTACCGAATCGTACTTTAACACGTTTCACCGAAGTCTCCAAAGACCTATGCCTTCGTGGTACAGAACCAAGCTCCGTCTGTGATATTTCAACTTCTACGAATACCCCATATTTTACACTAACTTATTGGACTGTAACATAGATCAAATAATACAATTTCCATATTAAAATGAACCTCTGTACGATATGGATTGGTAAATATAAATCATAGCGCTCTGGACTTGTTACTCTTATGTTACTGTTATGTAACAATATCGATATCAGCGTATATTTTACTTTCTCTCTTGGTATGGTTGGAATAAAATACAGTTTTATATGTTTTTAAACTAGGTGATCCGTACCCGTTCCTGTGGGAATTTTGGGATAAATCATAGCCTATGTTCTTTCTAAAAGTGTAATCTATATTTTTTATGAAATTTCATTTAAATTAAAACAGAAGTATAATAGTGAAAGTGTAACAGACTGACAGACAGAGTAACATTCACGTTTGAAGTGTTAAGTTAAATAAGTAGGGAAGTGGGATTCTAGCAAATATACTAAATGTGATATTTTTTCTCTTTTCATTGGAATCTTTGGAACCGTGGCATTAAAAGGAATGCTACGGAATTCATATCTTATCCTCTCTTGATTAGACTTTATCAATTCCAGTGAAACTTCAAGCTTTCAGAAATAATTTACGGAACAACTAAACATTACCTACCCCTAAGACTTCCACTGCATTAAAATAGTTACCTAACTTAGCATCATCTCTAACTAACTTAAAAATCCTTCATAAAATATTACATCCAGCACTCTATTTAGTTACAAACTCTGTTATTAACTTTTCCAATCTAACTCCTTATCTCGCGATCTTGTAAAAAGCGACAACTTTTCGAAGTTCGTAACAAGTTGTTAACTTCGTGCTACGCGGTGTCATCGTTCGATGAAAGGTTTAATTAGTCGAAGATTGAATTATGGATGAGCTTTCGTTTTTAATAAGTTTGTAAGCTGCTCCCTGTGGCTTCAGTCATAACATACAAGTTCCCGTAGGAATTTCGGGATAAATAGTGAGTTTCCTCTTTGTTTGTCAGCAAGGTGTAATCTACGGAAATAGTATACATCTATCCTTCATCATTCATCAAAATCAGTTTAGGTACTAAGGCTTGAAAGCATAACAGACAAACAGAAATGTAACGGTGAATTTGCTATTTAAAACATAGCATAGTATTAGCTTGTGATGTTTTAAAGCAAAGGGCAAAAGTATCTTACTAAAATATCAATACAATTAGAAGTTTAAGGCGTTATCAACAAGCTGGTATACGTGAGTTGGTTATCTCAAACCCGAGCCATGTTTGGCAAGTCCAAGATCGAACCCCGGGCCTCAGTCTTGGCACGCACTAAGTATTATATACTTAGATAGTAGTGCATTCGTCTTATAATTATAGCTAATTCCCATTAGCTTTGGCAGACAAATGCCACTTGGTTTCAATGTATCGAGTGATGCTCTAAGCGAAGCGATTAGCAATAATCACCACGCTTGTATAATTCTCGTTTCTCGGTATCATGTATGTGAGCCATTATTAGAGATAAATTTACTAAGTATAAATACTTAGATAGTAGTGCACTCTTCTTATCAAGCTAATTCCCATTAGCTTTGGCAGACAAATGCCACTTGGTCTCAATGTATGGAGTGATGCTCTAAGCGAAGCGATTAGCCATAATCACCACGCTTGTATAATTCTCGTTTCTCGGTATCATGTATCTGAGCCATTATTAGAGATTAATTTACAGTCTTGCCATTTCTACTGAGGAACGAGGCTAGATCATGTGTAGACGCTACGAATAGAAAACGATTCTCATTCATTAGTGATTAACGTAACGAAAGACTAAACATTCATGCGTACACCACCCCAGCATTTACAATGAGACTAAAACGCTTGAATGGAATGAGCCCCTATATCCTGGCAATTGATTGATCTTTTGGGTACGTCCCAAACACTTGTAACGTATCTTTTGTACCGCAAAAAAACCCGAAGTAACACGTTAATAGTGCGTACAAATTGCGTAAAAAATACTGATCTAAATTTAATCATACGGTACTATAAACAAAAAACGATACTTCACTTTTCATCATAGGTTTTGTACTTTGAACTACTTGTTCGATTCAGTAGTAATTTTAAATGCCATTTGACCCAATTTCGATTCAGTTTCAACTGTTTAAGATAGTAACCTCTCAAAGGTAAGTACTCTTAATAAACTGTCGAAATCTAAACTTTTATCATCATGCAATAACGGAAAATGTTCTAATAAAACCGTTAATAACGTTTTAGCCAAACAAAAACTCTTCAAACGGCAATTATTAAAACATTTTTATTGTTATCTAACGTTTACATTCTCGCACAAAGATTATCGTTTTTCCTTCCTTCTGTAATAATATTTAAACGGTTATTTCTGCCGAATGCGCTGAGATATAAGTTTAAGAGCATATAATTGAGTTTATTCTCTTAACTTCGTTCGTTTTAATATCGAGAAATATTTGTTCTGTGTTTAAAATTTTATAGCGTTCGCTTTTGGGCAAGGCTGCGTATTGAAGATTGCGTATTTTATTTATCGCCATGTTTTAAGACGCACTAATGAAAATGTTACTGTTTTTGTTTGATCTTCGACAGGACAAACACTGATTACAACTGATTCTTTTAATATAATACAAATCCTCAAATATTTATCCGATTAACCAAAGATAATTTTTCTACTATTATGAATGCAAGTTTGTGAGGATGTATGTTATGTATGCGTGCATGAATGTTGGTAACTCTTTCACGTTAAAACTGTTGATCGAATTTGGATGTAAGTTTACAGTAATAAAGGTTTTAACCCGAAATTCCCGCGGGAACGGGTACAGAGCGAATAAGATTGCAGTAGTTATTTCTATAGATGAAAAGTTGGTGAAAGGGGTTTCTATAGTGATGTCATTATATTCTTACCCCATCACTTTTTCTTTATAAAAATAATTGCCTTGTTTAGAAAATATACTAAAGGTAGCCGCGCCCGGGGTTTAACCCGAGTTGTGCCCGTTCCCGCGGAAACTTCGGGGTAAAATGTATCCCATGTGTCATTCTGATGTATAACCTATATTACTGTAATGTTTCATCTAAATCCGTTGACGATTTTTTGTGTGAAGGAGTAACATACATACATACACACATACATCCATCCTCACAGACTTTCGCATTTATAATAGTAGTATAGATAATTTCACATTTTAAGACTCAAAAGAAGAGTAAATACCACAATCTATTTCCGCACCTATTACTCTATTTACGTACATACAACCCACGCTTTCTTAAAATAAAGAGGCTTTGTTGTGACTCGCAGAATACTGAGGTGTCAGTTAACATGTTTTATTCAAGTTGCACCCTAGCCAAGAATAGCTGAGAACGTGTCGGCTTTCCATTAACTTTAGAATAGTTTAAACGGTGTGACGTCAAGTAAAGTATTAGCCAATAATGTCCCCCGGTTGAGCAAAGGCCCAACATATCTTCAGTGAGAGGCTTTTGCCCAGCAGTGGAGTCAGGATAATACTACTACTTTTATTATAACCAAATAGCGGTCAGCCATATTCAAAATGAAAGGTTTCAAAATGGTTTCAAAACAAGAATTATTTCTTTATCTTGATTGGAAATCAGCAGTAGTAAAGAGTTTGGGAAGTAGGTGATACTCCAAACAGTCGTAGCATGCAAAACGATAGCCACTTATGCGTGGACTGAACTCTTTCTCACTACACTCCTACCAATGGATACGAAATATTTTCCACGAATGTTTTAGTCTAGCCGTTACAAATCTCGTTAAACATACCGCTGATTATAATTGACGTTAACGCCAAGCAAAGACTGCAATATCTTCTAACGATTTTCTTACAAACTAAATAAAAAGCAACGCTTTTAACGAAAGTATTCGTTAGTTTTTTAATAAAAGTAAAAGAGAGATAATAGCTTTAAGTATTTGCTTTATTAACAAAAAGAATTTGCAGCTTTTAGAGAAACAGCTAAGCTTATAATTAATAGATAGTGGACACGAAACTCTTCGGTTAGTTGATAATTATTTAAAACGTTTACAATTAACTTCACAGTCTCAGGGGAAATTACTGACTGTGTGTACGTAGTATACATTAATCAGTAGGTGAAGTCGCATTGATGTTAGTAACAATATAGCAAGTAATTACTTCAGATAGCACTAAATTTTATAACTAGCAGCACTCCGCGGTTTTACCCGCGTTGTTCCCATTCCCGTAAGAATTTCGGGAATTTTTATACATATAAACCTTGCTTTTAAATCACTCTATCTAATTCAAAAACCCGCATCAAAATCCGTTACGTAGTTTTAAAGATCTAAGCATACATAGGGACAGACAGACAGCGGAAAGCGACTTTGTTTTATACTATGGAGTAAAGCGCAAGTGTTGGTGTGGTGTGCTGGTAGTGCTGGTGCGAGCCGGTTGCGGGTCGAAGTCCATAGCTAAAACCCATAGTTTAAAGAAGTATTTTTTACATTCTTCTTATTTTAACTTGACATTACATCAAAGTATGACTTTACTGGTCAAAAATAAAAAAGATTTTAACATTTAAATAGCAATTTATTTAAAACTCAAGCAACTCAACAAAAATCACTCAAATTGTTTGGGTACTTATAACCTACCATTTCAATTACACTGTGTACAATTATTAAGTAACACTATTACTTGTTTACAATGACGAACTCCCACTTTGTACAAACAATTTAATTTGTTTTGTTTTAGGAATTCTTTGTTTTATTACTTATTATTTATTTCTTTAGGAATTTTCCTCCAAAAAGCCATATATCTATTAACTAGCAGCGCCCCGCGGTTTTACCCGCGTTGTGCCCGTTCCCGTGGGAATTTCGGGATAAAATGTAGCCTATAGCCTTCCTCGATAAATAGACTATCTAACAGTGAAAGAATTATTCAAATCGGTTCAGTAGTTTCTGAGATTAGCGCGTTTAAACAAACAAACAAACAAACAAACAAACAAAACAAACTCTTCAGCTTTATAATATTAATATAGATTAACTAACCTTTAAGATTTTACTACAAATATATGTCTCTCAAAATTCTTCAGCAATCATCTACGCATCATTATTCTGAATGTCATCCCTTCGTTAGAACCCATATCCCTTCGCAGCCGATTAGTTGTGGCCAGCTCTGTACGTTATAATCCGAGTGTGGTATGTGGATATCACTGAGGGTGGAGTATCTTAGTGGTACACTGTCATTGTTTACCTTGAGATTAAAAACGGTTTTACACTCGCCTGGTTTTCGTGAGAGGATATGACTTAATCTTTTTAATTATTATTGATAGTTATTTAATGCTGTTCTTGTTTTGGATTTGGTTAAAGAATGGAAACATTTCAAACTCTACAAACAAATTGATTAATTATAGATATTTATTTCGTCTTTTGGAACGTTTATAACGAATTTGTGCACTAACTACTATAGTCCCGTCATTATGTTAAAATGAGTGTAAATATTATGAATTTAATACGAATGTTTGTTAAACAATATTTCTAAAACACAAAACCATTCCGAACAAATGTAAATAAGAAAATAACAATAGAAGACATGAGCCGACGTTAGTAAAAATAATATTAATAAAAAACACTACAAGACATGTGCTACGAATTCCGTAGACCTCCGGAGAATAATAAAATCCGTAGCACTTGCTACGCAGCTACGAGGCGTAGGCCAATTTGTATGTTGACACAATTTTCAGTTTTTTTCACATGAAACGAAGTAAAATATGAAACAATCGTAATAAATTTTACGTTATTTAGTATACTAAGTAATATTTTCAAATAAAAGGCTTAAAATTTCCTATTTTCTACACACAAAGCCACGACCAAACCGCGCCAAAACGGAAGTAATTAACCTAAAACATTACAATTTAACAATCGATTTACTAACCTTTAGCTATATAAAAGACCAAACATGAAAAAACCGGTAGCTCTTACGCCATTCATTACAAAATGAAATGTGGCCGGGTTTCTATAACTGTACAAATAAGTTACCCAACACGTCCTCACGTAAATAAAGTTCAAATTGTAAAGGAAATACTAAGAAAAAGCTCCTTATAAACAGATTTGGTGCATGAAAAGTTATTTGTAGAGCAGTATACGCACTAGTTACGGCGCATGCGTGAGTTCGTAAGTCTTTTTAATATTAGTAATGTGAGTGACTCGGAGGTAAGCAGACGCGTCGGCGGGCGGTCTCGTTTGATTCAAATATGGAATTCGAAATTCAAATATTAGTGCACCAATAGTGAACAGGATTTAGTGGTGTTGTGTTTTGTTTTAGTGATTTTTTGTAGTTTTTTTTTGTTTAAATGTGGGCAGAAGCAATGCGGCAATGAGGCTAGTGGTTGGGCCTTCACGGCAAAGGTAAGTAAATGAAACGGTGTTGCGTGTTTTTGTCAGGAAATTGTTGTTGGTCGTATAATTTTATGATTTCTATTTCGTATATTCGTTTAATTATTCTTATATATTCATTTACACTTTCACCTTCTTTTACTTAATCGTTGTTATTTGTACTGTTACTTTACACAATTTAATTTATTATTAAAATTCGTAAAGTAACTTACTTTAATGGAGACAAAGAAAGCATTACTAAATTATTATAGAACATATTAGAAAGGGCAACAGTTGTCAGTTAAAAACAAAAAACTAGTAATTAGGTCATAATGAGACATGAAAATGTTGTTAAATGTTGTTAAGCACGATTGTTAAACATATTTAAATGTTCAAAACTGCATCGTATCTGCATTGTAATTGTTTGATACTGTCAGGTATATCATGGTTTCATATGCAGTTGACATGCGATAGACACATTCTATGCATGTCACATTTTATGTTTTATTTTTGTAGGTATGTATCCTATTGTATGTATGTATGTATCGTTGGGTTCAAACCAAATACATCATTATTCTTTTTTTTCATCAGTCTCTTGTTTTTTGTAGCTAAGATAAGTATGTACTTTTTTAGTATCAATGAATTGATACTAATAAGGGACATCGGAGATCGTAGGGATCGTAGGGTCATCGTAGTAAGCGATATCGCAGTTATATCCCAGTATCTATGTATTTTGCCAGTATCATCGGATTGATACTAATTAGGGACATATGTTATGCGATATCATCTTTGTAGGCAGAGTATCTTCGTTATTTATAATCTCACAAGAAATCAGTTTAATACTGTAAGTCGGATTGATCAAGTTCTTAATTTTAAGTGCCTAAATATGTTTAATAAATAAATTATGTTTGTTTTAAAGTGTTATTTCGTGCCAATCTATATATATAAAATTCAAAGTCCTGACTGACTGACTGACTGATAATCAACGCACAGCTTCAACCGCTACACCTAGAAATATGAATTTTGGTAGGAAGGTTCTTCAAGTGACAGTAAGTGCACACTAAGAAAGCATTTTCAAAAATTCCTACGGGAACGGGCCGCGGGGCGCTGCTAGTATAATATACAATTTGAACGAATAGCTTTTGTTTCTTAAACATATTTGGTGGTAATGAGTTCGTGTGCAAGCTGCCCTACGATTCTTACTGATAATAAAGCTTTTATCTTAGGTATACCTAGTGTTACTCAGTACAACATTAAACATGACAAAATGGTCAAATATTTATGCCAAGAAACGTCAAATTAGGTATAGGATAGATGGATACTCAGAATAACGTTTTATCGGTAAAGCCGTAGAAGAATAAAAATCGTTTGTAATTAAATGGGTATTCGCTTATAATGTGAGAGAGCCTAGGAGTGCCCTCTCACTTACCTCTTATCTCAATGAAGATATCAGTAAAAGGAAGATTACTAATTGACAAGTCTCTTTACAATTGCAGCCATAAAAATTGTCCATAAAATTGAGAGGCTTTTATAAAACATTTTTTTAAACTTAAACATGATTCTTGTTTAAAAGCATTTCGCCTCATTAACTGCACCATTAATAATGCCGGTGTTCATTTTCTACTTGTAATTTATTACTTGTCACTTCCACTGCCAAGATTTTGTGATAACAAAAACCGCCATTTTAATCCGTTCCTTTTGAAAATAGACTCATAACAGTGTCAGTGAGACACGGAACACCGTTCATTTGTTTTCGTTAATTAGTTATTGATTCCATATTTGGCACTGTTATATGTTCTTAAAAAACTCAAGAGTCAAGCTTGTAGTTAGAAATTTTGTAGTCTATGTAAAAACACGAATGAGTTTATAAGTCGCCTCTCAAACTTTTCGGTATAATTAACTAAATATTTCCACTAAAACTGTAGTAAGAGTGGCTACAGACAATTTTGATCACATAAATAAATCTCTTGACTAATTTCACTCTATTGTTAAGTTTTAAAATATTATATCCATGTAAGTTAAAATTAGCGGTCATGACGTAGTTTGACTAAGCGATGTTGGCATATTGCGATTATTAAGCGTCGCGCAGCTCGGCCCCTTCTTGGATGGGTGGCCGATAGTGGCATTTCTGAGAGCTACAAGGCTATGTTAAATTGTACGTCGTTTAAATCAATAGACCATGTCCGAGACCTTAAAACTCTGACACCATTGTTGGCTTGGCCACTAAGCCTATTAGAATATCCATTTTTATTAAATGAAAATTAATGTATTTCCTTAAAGTAACACTTCCTAATAGTTCAACATAAATTACCTTTATTTATAATCCACTAATTGAACAGTCTAAAATCCAACGTTTTGAAATACAGCTCATGAACAAGCCATTAATTTTATTATAAATTAGGTATTAAGATCGTAGAAACCTTTGGGCCTTACAACAGAAGGGTATTAATGTGAACCCATAATAAATTAAGCCCATGGGCTTGGGTGCGTTTCATTTAAAGAATGGAGTTTTCTTGTCGGCTTTTCGGGTTTCAGTTGAAGTAATTTGGGCGATGGTGGTGAGGATATAAGGGCCGACACTGCGTTAAGCGTGCGCACGCCGCGACTTCATACAAAAGTGAACCGTCGCGGGCGCCCGCCGTGTGTGGCTTTATACAAAAGTGAACCGACGCGTGCGTTCGTCGCGTGCGGTGTCATACAAAAGTGTACCGACGCATGCGCCCGTCGCGTGCGGTGTCATACAAAACTGAACCGACGCGTGCGCCCGTCGCGTGCGGTGTATAATAATTAACAAAGTAAACAATAATTAACAAACATAGATGCAAAATGTTCCTTCTCATACGCTGACAATAATGATGCAAGTTTAAGACTCTTATGTAAGATTCCCACTAACTGGGCGACGGGGGAGCGCGCGAGACTTTCCTCATTTTGGTTAGGGCATTGCAGGCTGAATCATCTGATTGCTCGAAAAGTAAGATGATTCCGCGCTTCGGAGGGCACGTTAAGCCGTCGGTCCCGGTTACTTTCTACGGATAGTAGTCGTTACTTGAGCCATGTCAGAGGCCTTTGGCGGCTCAATAGTTAATTCTAAACTCAAGAGTTCATTGAGTTATAATGTGTCTTCAACTTAATACATTTACACAGATTTTTCTATACATTTTTATAAATAAAACATCACAAAAAGCCTATATAAATAATAAAGAACAATAGAGTAATATTCTCTTAAAAATAAAGTTATTGGTACAACAGCGTGTCGTACTGACGAGAGACACAAAAGACGTCGCTATAGAAGACCCATTGTTATAGTATCATCGCTTTATTCCTGTCATTCGCTTGATATCTAGAACGTGGATTTAGGTTAGAAGACGTACGTATATATTGTGTGGACTTATCTTTACTATCTGTATTGTAATTTGGAGTGTAATGGTTGTTCATATATTTACGTATATATGTAGATATATACTCGTATAAACACTACATAGTATAATACGAAGTCGCTTTCAGCTGTCTGTCCATATGTATGCTTAGATCTTTAAAACTACGCAACGGATTTTGATGCGATTTTTTTAAATAGATAGAATAAGTCAAGGGGAAGGTGTATATGCTCGCTAACTCGCTCGCTCGCTGTTAATTTTACGTGTAACTATAACTCCATCTTAATAACGTCTAAGAATTTCAAAATCTCACATTATGAACGATCTCTAACTAAAACACTGTTTTAAAATGTTTTGTTTCTTTTGGTCTTCGGAAAAATGCGTATGTCAGAAAGGGATAAACCATTTCATATCTAAAATGATGTTAATAAGCCTTTTTGAATAAGGCCCTAAGAATTTAAAAAGAACACAGTAAGATCTAATGTTTCAAATTCTTTATTTAAAGCAAGTCGCCGTAGTAATAGCACTGTAGCTATAGTCACGAGAGAGAAAGAGAATGAGATAGTATTATATCTCTGCAATAAAATAGCATTACCTATCCTTCTCTAGCAATATTATTATATAGATAGAGTCTATAATATCCATAGATTGCGTCGCGTGCTAAGCTTCAATATAGACGTTCTACTCACACAAAACCTATACATAAGGTTTAATGTTTATCGTCAGTCTGTATATAAATAGCTATTTACCAACGAACACTTTCATAATAGTATTTATTTACTAAATACATTTGGCGAAGCAAAAATACTTGACAGTTATTAGGATTGACATCTACATTTGTATTAGGGCTCCTAACGTTGATATCAAGCAAGCTTACAAGCTAAGAGCCATCAAGTTACGTGTGCCATACACGATCAAGTTCACACGACTTGAGGCAGCGTCCATAACTTGACGGTGTAAGTAAACTTGTCATGGACAGCCATAGCCATACACTGTTAAGTTTACTGCATGCATGATCAAGTCCGCTGCAAATTTGACGGTGAACTTTGTCGTGTATGGCCCGCAGTATAGAATACTAGCATCATACATGTCTTTCAAACTTTATCTGAAAACTAGCTTAAGGCCTATTCCAATTTAAACGTAGTCCCAGCTTGCGCTGCAGTAGTACGCGGTCATCCGCGCGCATGGATGTTCTTTTGTTTTTCACTCAATACTCGCGTATCAAGATGACTGTAAACGTTTATTTTGAAAGAGCACTCTTAGTAATATCCCTTCAATTGCTGTAAATGTTACTGCTGCACTCAGAATCTATCTACACTAATATTATAAAGAGGAAAACTTTGTTTGGTTGTAATGAATAGGCTCAAAAACTACTGGACCGTTTTTAAAAATTCTTTCACCATTCGAAAGCTACATTATCCACGAGAAACATAGGCAATTTTTAATCCCGGAATTCCCACAAGAATGGACACAACGCGGGTAAAACCGCGGGGTGCTGCTAGTTTTTCATATATTACATGTCAAAATCACTCATTAAATCTCTATTAAGGCAGCATTTGATGTCTCAGAGTAATGGCGTTAGCCTTTGTCATCACATTGATTGGTAAAAATTAAGAACTACCTAGTTCTTCTATTTGAGACCCCCAGACAAAGACATAAAAACAGAAATTCAAAAAACTCAAAACCATTAAACTTGGACACCCTACTTTTTACTAAAACCACTGTGCGAATCAAATATAAGTCTCCACTGGCTTTCCATTCACGTCATACATTGTGGTTTGACAATATCTAATGAAACTTAACACCTGAAATCCAATTAGAATAAAGATTGTAACTAAACTAACCACATACTGAAATTAATTTGTAATATAAATTGTTTATGTTGAAGTATTTTTGGCGAATACTTTTGGTTATTTTAGAAGCCGTTATTATAATGATGATAGCATAAAATCTTTACAGATTTATGTGTGTAAGTTGAAAATAGAAGTTTTATGCATTATATCAAGTTTTATACTACTTTTTGTAAATGTTAGTATGTGGTTTTTGAATTCGTTTTGTGTTTTGAGTTTTGTGTTTTAGTTAAATATTTTAGTTGCTTCACACCAGTGCCACATAAGTTTGAAATGCACCCGTCATATTCATTCACTAGCAGCGCCCCGCGGTTTTACCCGCGTTGTGCCCGTTCCCGTGGGAATTTCGGGATAAAATGTAGCCTATAGCCTTCCTCGATAAATAGACTATCTAACAGTGAAAGAATTATTCAAATCGGTTCAGTAGTTTCTGAGATTAGCGCGTTTAAACAAACAAACAAAGAAAGAAACAAAACAAACTCTTCAGCTTTATAATATTAGTATATTCATTTAGATTAGGTTAGAGGCCACCCCTGGTCAGAGTTTAATATAAATAATAGTCCATATAAAATTTTACTTAGTTTTGTAGTCAAAACAATTTTAAGTTGAATAACGCATCTGATTGCACGATCTCTTGTCATATCCCCATGTTATGGAAATCCCCTCTCAATCATTGAAGGTTATGATACACAATAGGCCTCTTTTTAATAATTTGACGACAATATAAACATATTGTATGCCTCTATGGTCGCCTCGGTGGTCTAGTGGTATGTGCACTCGCCTGCCAAGACTGAGGTCCCGGGTTCAATTTCCAGGTCGAGCGAAAACATGTTTCCTACTTTTCAAACATGGCTCGGGTTTGAGATCACCAACCCGCATTAGGCAAGCGTGGTGATTACGCCTGAAACCTCCTCACTGTACTGATATCTTCAGTGAGACGAGAGGCCTTTGCCCAACAGTGGGATATTATAGGCTAATACTTTACTTTACTTTATGCCTCTATTCTAAATTGAAGACTATATATGCGCCGACGAACCGTTTACTGCTATCACTTCATTTTCTGCATCCATAGAAATCTTCAAAAAATGCCACGTTCCTATCTATACTAATATTATAAAGCTGAAGAGTTTGTTTTGTTTGTTTGTTTGTTTAAACGCGCTAATCTCAGAAACTACTGAACCGATTTGAATAATTCTTTTTGTAATGGATAACTACATTCAACGGGAAGGTTATAGGCTATTTTTTTATCCCGAAATTCCCACGGGAACGGGCACAGCGCGGGTAAAACCGCGGGGCGCCGCTAGTTCTCTATAGAATCAAATATTAAACCCCGGTAAACCAACTTTATGGAACATAAAAATAACAAAAAATCTACACGTTTTATTGCTCGTGATTAAACATTATAGTATCGTAAAAGAAACCGAAATTTCTTGCGATCTATTTAGTTTATCTGTCTCGCTGTGTGATATTTTCTGCTTGTCTGATAATTGTTTGTGCAATCCCATTCATAATCCACGACAGTACGACGAGGATGCGCGGAGTAGCGCCCTGTTTTAAGCAGTTTTATGCCCGTTCCTGTGGGAATTCCGGGATGAAAAATAGCCTAGAAACTTCCCGTTGAATGTGACTATCCATTATAAAAATAATTATTGAAATCGGTTTGGTAGCTTCTGAAGCGCTTTCAAACAAACAAAGAAACAAACTATTCCAGATTTATTATATCAGTTTAATTTATTATTATTTTAGAAAAATCCATTAGTTAGTTAGACCATTAGAGAAATCGCGGATAAAACTTGCATGAATCACAAAGCAAGATCTTACTCATATTATACATGCGAAAGTTTGTAATTATGAATGTATGTATGTATGTTAGTTACTCTTTCAAGCAAAAACTGCAAAACGAATTGGGATGAAAATTTACAGTAGTTAAAGGAAATAATTTACTAATCAGAATATGACTGGATACAATTAATCCAAAAATTCGGGGTAAAGCCGGGAGGCGTAACTACTAATGAACAAATGAGAACTAGGTACTACCGAAGGCAAACAAATTTCAGATACCAAATAATAATAACATTTTTATAACATTTTTGCTTTTACAAGTACAAAAGCAAAGCTGAACCCTCGAGGCCCTTTTATTAAGCATTGAATTAATTAATGAGATGATTCTTAGACCTTTTGTTTCAGGAAAAATGTACCAAGTTATTTTTTGTATAAAAATGTTTTACACAGTGATATTGTTATAAATTATTCATATTTTATAATAACATTCCGAGTAAAGGGATGAAGAACGGTTTTTTAATATTTTTTTGTTACATTACTGAAATCATTTTCATTTATTTTTAAAAATTTGACATTTAGGCTGTCTCTGAGCGGAAAAGAGGAAATCTTTGAGCGGAGTTTTATGCAATTGTACTGGTTAATATATCTCCTTCTCTCCACAGCCATCCTCCGCTTCAATAGACATACCTTTAGGCATTTCAACAGGGGTTCTCAATGATGTACAACGTCCTTAAACAAATGGCAATCGTTTCGCATTCTGTTTGTTTGTCTTATCTAAATTGGATTATGTCTAGATAACGTGACTATGGCATGACGTTTTTTATATTTTTCGTAGATAGAATCTATACTAATATAAAAAAGCTGACCAATTTTTCAGTTGGTTTAACGCGATTATCTCAGGAACCACTTATCCAGTTTCAATAACTCTTTATGTAATGGATAGCTACATTCATTGAAAACTTTTTTATATATAAACTAGCAGCGCCCCGCGGTTATACCCACGTTGTGCCCGTTCCCGTGAGAATTTGGGGAATTTTTATAACGGCTTAACGTGCCCTCCGAAGCACGGAATCATCTTACTTTTCGAGCAATCAGGTGATTCAGCCTGCGATGCCCTAACCAAACTGAGGAAAGTCTCAAAAAGAGATTTTTGTGAGATAGCCCCACCGGGAATCGAACCCGGAACCTCCGGGTCGTGAGCCGGGTGCCCAAACCACAAGACCACGGAGGCTGTTGAACATTAACCTTAAACTGTTTTGAACATTAACCTATACGAACTTCTTATTCTTATCACGCTTTGAATGAATTAATGAACTGCGCTGACTTGGAAATAAATGGAAATGGAATGATTAAAAGTAAGATGGTTATTAAAACTTTAACCTCATAATTAAAATTGCGAAATGATATCTCTTATTAAAATAATTAATTACTATCAACTGATATTAATTAATTTGTATGCGATGAGTTGAACTAATTAACCATCATATTAACCACGTTCATTTCAAATAGTTAAATTGCAAATGGAAATTATATTTCAAACATTAACTTTGATTAGAATTTGACTTTGATAATTACAGTTCTTTCAGTTTCTATTCTGGAATTATTAATATAATTAGGCTGTAGTCTGTCTGTTTCAACACACTAATCTCTGGTACTAACGACTGTGTTTTCAAAATATGTTTTCAAGGTTCAAGAAGGTTTTGTTTGAGAGATAGCACAATTCCTCTCCAATCTATTTAGCACCTAAAATGATGAAAATTCGTTCAAAATTGTGTTTTATTTCTCACCCAATAGAACACCGTTTACTCCGCCCGTATTTTATTTGCATTCGTAAACCTTCAATATGTCACGAGACACTCATATGATCATAATATGACACTATCCCTACACACATAAATAATCGGAGTATTTATATTAATGTAACTATACGGGTGCTTTCAAATTATGCGTTTCGTGTCGGACCGCTGCGGTGCCGAAGCGGTGCGTTTGTCGTATTGTGAACGTACGATCGTGTGTTTTCATACAAATCGAGCAGTGCGGCAACAGTGCGGCGTCGGTACCCCGAAATAATTTTAGTACGCACCGTTGCCGCACTGCTCGTTTTGTATGAAAACACACGATCGTACGTTCACAATACGACAAACGCACCGCTTCGGCACCGCAGCGGTCCGACACGAAACGCATAATTTGAAAGCACCCTAGAAGTGATTGCAAACCGAATGACACTTGTACATAAAAACTGAAACAGAAAGGTTTATTATTAAATACTTTGAAATAATACGCCTTCATATAATTTTAACATTAAACAAAGTGAATCTAGGCAAGCTCACTTTTCCTTTTATAACGTAATTAAACTCAAGACATAATGGAGAAGTATTCTAATTAAAAATAAAAAAGTTTTCCGCGAAGGAAGTAAAATTTTACGGTTTAGTGAACTTAGAGAAGTGGGTTACAAGCAATTATTCAAAGAAAATGAGCTAATGAATTTGATGGTATTTTATTACGTTATTTTAGAACAGTTTTGTGATCTTTATGAAATACTAGCAGCGCCCCGCGGTTTTACCCGCTTTGTGTTCATTCCTGTGGAAATATCGGGATGAAAAATAGCCTATGTTACTCGTGGATAATGTAGCTTTCGAATGGTGAAAGAATTTTTAAAAACGGTCCAGTTGTTTTTGAGCCTATTCATTACAAACAAACATACAAAGTTTTCCTCTTTATAATATTAGTGTAGAAAAGTGAAATTCTCCAAACCATTCACTGAAAGACATTAATTTTCGGTCCCGGTTGTTTCAATCGGTAGATCATGTCGGAGGTCTTTAGGCGGTCTAAATACTCCGACACCAGGGTTGGCCACTTGGCTACTGAAATTTTCTTTACTTAAAGACATTAGGCAATTGTGACATCTTGGTAAGCTCTTGACATAGTCTAAGCGATGTTGGCTCATTACGATTGTTAAGCAACTTGCAGCTCAGTCACCACCTGGGCTTGGTGACGATGCGGTATTTCTAGAGTTCAGCCCTCAGTTAAAACAAAAAAAAACTGAATCATTTAATTAAATCGAAAGTACTTTAACACTTTGGATTAAAACATAAAACACGAAATCTACAAAAGAGTTCAATTAAAATTTATCTCAACAGAAAACATCGAAAAGTTCATTAACACAAAATTCATGTCCCAATAAAGTACAGTCTGAAACAAAACTGTTTTTACAAACAAAAAGGGTTGACACGTAAAATAAATTGTCGGATTAAACTTTCGCCGTTGATCGTACAACCTCTGATAACGCTATCCGGTTAGGCTTGGTTAGAATAGAGGAAATAAGATTGAAGATAACTGGCCGTGATTGTACCCAATTCTCATTTAACTAGTTCTTGTGTTATGGTTGGTATTCATAGGTATAGGTACGAACACGGGTTAGGTATTATTATAACGATAGGTATTTGAAACGGAGATTTGGTTTAACCCGTGAGAAGGCGCGCCCTAAAAAGTTACATGAGTAGGCGCACGTGAGCAAAATGCTCACCTTTCTTTCAAGTGACTTTTTAATGAAAACAAAAAGGAATTATAGTATTTTTTTGTCATTATAATAAATTTAAAGTCTTATTTTAATGAAATAAAATGTTTTATTACAATTAAATAACAAAAATGCAAACTTCTTGACAAACTAACAATCACATAAACTTTGGCCTTAACTTTTGGCTAATAATTAGAAATTGAAAAAAAAAAAGTAAAAATAATAACAAAAATTGAATGTTTTATTCGTCCATGAGATCTTGGGATATGTGTATATTATAACACATACTGCACATAAACCTCACATGCTCGGTGCAGAGTAATTTCTGGCACAAAGTGCAAGCTTTTTTGGCCTATTTTTCCTTCGGGAACAAACATTTCAGAGGCATGGTGGGCGTCCATTTTTGGAATTTGAATGCTGAAAATAACAAACATAGTACTAAACCAATAAATTCACTAAAATAGTTAATATTTATATATATAAAAAGAAAATAATCAATAATATTAATAAAAATACAAAAATAAAATACTTACTTGAGTAGGCGCGTAATGAGCAAAATGCCGCGCTACACCATGCACCTCACACAAACACCTCGCTACGTGGATGCAGCGGCAATGACCGGCACGCGAGTGTTGTCAAGGGGGAGGGGGTGAATAGTTAGGAAGGTACTGTGAAGCTTGGACTCCTAGCGCGTCGCTAAAGTTGAAATTAATTGCAACAAAAATTTACGTGAGCAAAATGCTCATAGCGCGCCTTCTCACGGGTTAACAGAACATTTTGGTTTATCTCTCAGATTTGATTGGTAAGTTTTTGTACCAAAACACAAGTTTAGGCAGTCCTTTTTCAGAGATGCCACCGTACAGCGACGGTGATGGTACATCGAAGTTTTTGGAAAAAGAACACTGATCATTATTGCTATACTTGTTATACTTGCATCATTACGCATTAATATAAAATACTAGCTGCGCCCCGCGGTATCACCCGCGTTGTACCCGTTCCCGCGGGAATTCCGGGATGAAAAATAGACGTTGGCCGATTCTCACACCTACTCAATATGCTCACAAAATTTCATGAGAATCGGTCGAGCCGTTTCGGAGGAGTACGCGAACGAACACTGTGACACGAGAATTTTATATATAAGATGTTCATTTTTTAAACTGGCTGAAACATTCACATTTAGCGACGGTTACTAACGATAAAAAAAACATTGGATTCACATCATAATATTAGTATGTCCTTATTTTAATGTAACTGCTTATCAAAGTTGCCCATATCATCTACATCGCTGTAACATAAACCAGCTAAAATCAAAGCTGGCTTAGTCAAACTACGCCACGTTAAAAAAGCGGCCAAGTGCGAGTCGGACTCGCCCATGAAGGGTTCCGTAGCAGCGAGTAACATAATAAAGAAGTTCTTGAAATAAATGTTTTTTTATTTACATTTGAGTTATTAAATGAATAATCAGTATTTTTTTGCGGTTTACGATTTATGTCGTAAAAAAAAAACTACTAACTAGACCTCGTTCAAACCAATTTTCGGTGTTAGATTACATTGTTATGTACATCATATATTTTTTTTAGTTTTATCATTCTCTTATTTTAGAAGTTACAGGGGGGGGGGACACACATTTTACCACTTTGGAAGAGTCTCTCGCGCAAACTATTCAGTTTAGAAAAAAATGATATTATATACCTCAATACCATTTTTGAAGACCTATCCATAGATACCCCACACGTATGGGTTTGATGAAAAAAAAAATTTTTTTCATTTCTAAGTATGGGAGACCCCCCTAAAATTTTATTTTTTTTCTATTTTAGTGTGAAAATATTAATGCGGTTCACAGAATACATCTACACACTAAGTTTCAACAACATAGCTCTTATAGTTTCGGAGAAAAAAGGCTGTGACATACGGACAGACAGACGGACAGACGGACGGACAGACAGACAGACAGACAGACATGACGAATCTATAAGGGTTCCGTTTTTGCCATTTGGCTACGGAACCCTAAAAACTAAGTCGGTTAAAAAGTCAAAGAACTTTCCAGATCCCAATTGAATAGTACAATTATAAACACTACGCTCCGAAGACCGACGCGGAAGATTTACGAACCGACCGAGTTCACCATAACATAAACTCTCAAACAAAATATTTACATGAGTTCGTACGTAATGAATCGGATTCAGCGTGTCATGAAAGATATTTAACATTTAGATCTGAAGCTATTCTCAAAACGTTAAGTATTGGGCAATCGTCGAGTCATACCGTATCACTACATAGTATAAAACAAAGTCGCTTACCGCTGTCTGTCCCTATGTATACTTAGATCTTTAACACTACGCAACGGATTTTGACGCGGTTTTTCTTAATATATAGTGTGATTCAAGAGAAAGGTTCATATGTATTAAAATTCCCAAAATACCCACGGGAACGGGCTCAACGCGGGTAAAACCGCGGGGCACTGCTAGTAATGTATATCACGAGGATTGGGCTAATTAAAGCTCAAGACACACTTAGTGCAGGTGCCGGTTGGTTGCGGGTCACGTGGTGTATTATTTCTTGTATAATCATGAAAGGTACTGGCCCGTACTATCACTGGTAAAATCGGCTATATTAATCATGTGCATACGCACCAAAACGGATGTTTACCGAGATCTTGGCGTGGGAATCATGTCACCCGAAGTTAGAGATGTCAAATGCTTCCTAAGTAGAGATTTAATGACATGTAAGTAAGTAAGTATGAGCCTGTAATGTCCCACTGCTGGGCAAAGGCCTCTCATCTCACTGATGATATCTGTACAGTGAGGAGGATTAGGCGTAATCACCACGCTTGCCTAATGCTGGTTGGTGATCTCAAACTCGAGCCATGATTGAAAAGTAGGAAACATGTTATTGCTCGACCCGGGAATTGAACCCGGGACCTCGGTCTTGGCAGACAAGTACCCATACCACAAGACCACCGAGGCGTTAATGACATGTAATAATTATATGAAAAATTACGACAAGTTAAGTGTCGATTTAGTGAACGTCTCTGAGGGCTGCAGTGTGCATGTTTTGCGTTTAAGGTGAAAATAAAGAATTTGAAGCTGAATCCGACAAAATCCTAACCTTTTTCTTAGAAAGGACTCATTGGCAAATGTTTATGTAAGTTTTGCTCACAATTTAAGGTTCAAGAACATCAAAATCCATTCACTCATATGTGAGCTATATTTCTGAGTCACAAATAGATAAAATTAACGCTTACATCGACTCTTTTAATGAAACAATTAACTTCCCAATCAGAATATTTCACCTACATATCTATAAAAACCGAATAAAAAACATAAGTAGCAAGTTGCCAAGCAAAGTTGTTCAAAAATCATACAAAATAATCATTTCTTACAAAACTTCCTCAACCATAACTTTAAAATAGCACACTAGTGCCAACTAAAGTTCAGTATACATAGCTTCTTTATAAATAACTTGAGTAGTCCTCTTGCCTTGGAAACCAGCGATGTGTGTCAAACAAGACCAGTATTCTAATGAGACGTTATACATATCGACGGTTAAAAGGTAATAGGGCATAAGCGACATTTTGGTCGGAAATGAGTTATGAATGCCATCCTACTTAAAAAAATTCGCTCTATCGAATCCGCTTACTCCCACGGCTCTACAATGACTTTTTTGTCACTTATGCCCAAGCAAAAAACTGCGTTTTCGTAGTGTCATTTCGGTGTAACCAACAGAATTTTATGCCTTTTTTACCCTTAAGGCGCTTGTACCCCTGTAAAAATAGCATCACTTTTGGTTTATAGTCGGTAATGTATTTTTACTTCTTACTAGCGTAGAGATTCCGGGTGCTTACGCCTCTTTACCATTAGCACCTGTTTTGAAAGCTGGAACTTATGTCTCTTTACCTTTGTCGTCATAAACATTAAGCGTCGGTTATACCTTACTACCATTTACAAGTTTAAAATACAGTTGTCGCTTATACGCAATTACTTAAATGTAATTTGATATTAAACTGTCGGTTATACCTTACTACCATGTACAAGCTAACAATACATTTGTCGCGTATACACAATTACTAAAATCAAATTTGATATTGAAAGCTAGATGTTAACTCTCATTTTAAAGGAGAATTATGTTGGTTGTGATTCTATTATTTTAAAAACTGACATTTAATCGTCGTTACCATTTGGCCAAATATTGCCGTATGTTGGATTTTCTCGTTTTCCTCTTGATATTGAAATCATGATGTGTGGAAGTATCATGTTACCTTTTTTCCAATCCACTTATAGTGTCGCTAATGTCTAACATCCTGAAGATGTTTTTGCTAAGCACTGTTTCTTATGTTCCATTACCTTATAGCATAATAATGTGAATCGTCACTTATCCTTCTTTACCCATTTAAATTATTCTACAGTCATGTGACATATTCCCTATTACCTATTGGCATGAGGATATCAAATGTAGCTAAGTCTTCTATACTCTTCGTTTTTTTTTTGTGTAGATGTAACTTATGCCTAATTACCCCATAAGGAAAATAAGATCAATTGATCTAAGCGACATAAAACCACCTAAAACAACGTCGAATCAAATAAATAAGAGTGCTAATTAATGCTTTAATTTTTTTTAATTCTATTGCTGTTTCCAGTTTCACAATATGACAATAAATAAAAAAGTTATGTCCATTTTTCTACAATTTCAAACTTTAAACTGCTCTCCTGAACAATTCGGTTTTTGTTGCTTATCCCCTATTACCTTTTAACCGTCGATATTCATATTCCAACAAAACCGTTTTGACTCGAAATTGTTTTCAAGTTACGAAGAAAATGTTAATGTTGTTTTACGAGGTGATTTCATTTAAAAGGGAGTTTTTTATTTAAGCGTGTTAAAGGTTTTATTGTCGTTAGTCTTACTTCTTGCTAATCCTATCCTACTAATATTATAAATGCGAAAGTTTGTGAAGATGGATGTATGTACGTTTGTTACTCTGTAACGAAAAAACGAATGGACGGATTTGGATGAATCTTTACAGTAATATAGGTTATACATCAGATTAACACATGGGATACATTGTATCCAAAAATTCCTGCGGGAACGGGTACAACGCGGGTAACACCGCGAGGCGCGGCTAGTAGTATAATGAAGTCCACAACGTGTCTGTCTGTTTGTAACCCCCGGTTTCTTTTCATCCTAAAGAAGCATTTTAAACCCAATACTTCGTGCTTCGGAGGGCACGTTAAGCCGTCGGTCCCGGTTACTTTCTACGGATAGTAGTCGTTACATGAGCCATGTCAGAGGCCTTTGGCGACTCAAAACTCGGACACCAGGATTGGTCAGGTTGGCCATCCACTCGAAGAAGAAGAAAAACCCAATACTTATATAAAATGCTTATATAAAAGTATCAGAAGTACGAAATGTCGATTAAATATACCTGATAATTAAAAACACACAAATTAAAAACCTTTGCAGAACCTATTCCTCGTTAATGAAGCGAGAAAATAGAGAGTCCTAACCGCATCATAATCTCCGTTATAGTAAACAATAATACACTGTAATCATTCAAAGAGATTAAGCTTATTCAATACGTATTAATACGGAGTATTGTCCACATAATCCTATCACTATCTGCTGATCCACAGACCGTTATATAAACTGAGCAAACACACTTTATCTGATTTACTATCTGCTAACAATAGAACAGAGCTTTGCTCTATTATTTATTTGTGCTGGAAATGTCTGCTTAGTTGTTTAATTTGCTCATATAGCTTGCTTTTTGGTTGTGGTTGAAATATGGACGATGAGCAGTAAGCTTGACCCATTATAGGGCGGTTCCGGTTGTTGCAATTGTTAGATCATATCAGAGAACTTTAGGCGATCTAAAAACTCCGAAACTAGGGTTGGAATCTAATCAACTCAAACGTACTTACTCACTAAAGTCACATTAGTGTTTAGACTTGATTGTTTAACGCGAACAAAACTGTTTATGCCGTTCTATCAAAGGGAAGTTAGTAAAAAATAAGCGATTACCGCACTGGCAAGCGGAAATTGCTTTGCATTCGTTTTACAATACTAAAACAGGTTGGTTTCTTTCCTAAAATGTTTGTGACCTACGTTATGCGTCGGAATTATTTGAATATTAATAATCTGCCAATTAAATCACAATTTTTTACAGAAAAACAGAACAGTTTTATAAAGAACAGTATTTAAATTGTCCATTTAATAACACGCTGGATTTTCGTTTTTAAATATTCATACTGATCAATTCCACACAAGTGTACATCGTTAAATATCTTTTTCACAAAAATCCGAATTCGTATTTACCATTTCCCGATTTCGAGTAAAAGTTAAAAAAACTGTCACAAATACTGAATTTTTAATTGGAAAACTGATATTTAAGCCTTTACGTTCGGAAAAGCAGAGTTTTTGTTATCCTTTGTACATTTTTGTCAAACATATCAAATGGCTTGTCAGATTCAGTTTAAAAATATTTTTGTGGGATTTAGTTTTTACGTTCAACTTGGCCATCGATGGGTGGCCGGTAGTGTAGTGGCATTTCTATCTGAGCGCTACCGTTCGGGGAGCAGTCCGTCCCAGTCGTTTGAATCGTCAGACCTTGTCGGAGGTCTTGAGGTGGTCTCAAAACTCTGATAGGTCACTAACCTACACGAATTTACTTTATTCACATAACTATTTACGACGTGCGTGTTAGCTTGTTAGGTTGATTTTCAAAATATTTACACGTGTGCTGAAAAACTCTAAATTAAGAGTGCTGATAACAATAAAATATTTTTTTAAAAGACGCTCACATCCACAGAATTTTCAAGCAACGACTCAAATTTTCAGCAAACTCAATAAACGTTGAATGTTAAGTTCTTAAAAATCCTTGATAAAATATTAATATATGATTTCACCTCACCTCTACAAACTTCTTCATAATCCTCAACAACTTCTCACTAAACCTGGCATTAACCAGCTCAGCATTTCTCTTTTTAATAATATAACCCGAGATTTCATTTCAAAGCGAACCACGAACTATATTATTCAAATAGGTTGCCCAAACCACAAAATATATACATCCAGAAGGACTATTACAAACTACGCTTCGGAACGCACATAAATACGCTACACGAGTTTCGAAACGTATCAAACGGATACAAGTACAGATTTGCTACGGAAAACGTGTAGCAATCTGTGTATGTGTGCGTCTGATTTCGTAGTACGTTGCGTAGGTATTCTGGGCGTATTTATTTCGTAGTCAACAGTCACGGCTGTGTTACGTACTACGCGGATCTACGCGATGGATAGTCTCTTTGATCGTGCCGTGTTCAGTGTCTTATGGGTTTACGTGTTCATATTTGGTGTAACGTTATTTGAATGTAAGTACGTGTGAAATTTTGAATGTACGTGATTTGTTTGGTGTTGTAATTTTGGAAATATTTTGAGGTTTTGGGTGCTATGGTACACTTACTTTTAATACTATGTTTTATACAATGGTTTCTTAAGTTTAAGGGAACACTACTCATTTTCAAAATATTTTATACGTGTTTTTGTTATAGCTACAGATCGTTTTCTTAAGCTACCACTTTCACAAACTGTTATTTCATAAGTCCATTGGTACAGTGACATGTGAGAGCGCTTACTGTGTCGGGGGTTGTAGGTTCGATTCCCGTCCAGAGTCAATAATTTTGCAGACACAGTTGTCCACGTGTGGGTGTCAATTATGTATTCTTATAAAAATATTTGTGTATGTATATGTAGTAGTATCAGTTAGTTAGATTCCTTAATATAGGCTTAGAGCTTAGTTTGGGTCCATGATTAAGATAAACCGCGTGTGAATTTGTCCAGGTGTAATTATTGCGGCAATAGATAAACTATTATAGTGTTCACATTGTTATTTGGTATTTTTTAACTCATTTTCTTTTCAAGGTACCTGAATCTAAATTCGTTCGTTTAGTGACAATATATATTATTGTAGATCAATATCGTAGCCACCTTCATAATAACCCAAGCTCCAATAGTCAAATTTTCCCAGCTCAGAATATCACCAGTAATCTCCGGTCAGATATTTAATCCAATCCTTTAAGTTTATATTCATCAATAGACAGGCACCCTTAGCCCCACAACTAAAGACAAACGTAATTAAAAATACGTAAATAAAGAAACTAAACGCTGTATCCTAACTTCATTAACACAGTTCATATTTAAGTTAAAATAATCTTATTACGGGAATGGAAATTAGGTTTGTTCCAACACTGCACTTTGTAATAACAAAAGTTTAATACAATAGCGAGCGTTTTCATAAGGAATTCACAAGATATAACTATGATTTAGTTACGTTGGGCCACCTTAGTTTCTATGTATTTTATGCTTGTTATAGCTGTATTATCTAGATATAGGTCATAGTGCCTAATTCTGCTCACTGTACAGATTTCTTTAGTGAAATGAGCCGTTGCTCAGCTGTGGGATACATCAGGCTATTATTAATTAACTAACTATTGTTGTATTATGCTCGTAACATACGAGTACTAAGGTTCAACGACATAGCAACAACGCCTTTATCTATCAGAAACTTTAAATAGTTAAAATAATAATATTGAAGTGGTAATTGAAGCATGGTAGTGCCACTATCGGCCACCCATCTAAGTAAGGGCAGAGACGAACGTTGCTTAACAATCGCAATAAGCTAACACTTAGTTTTGCTAAATGATGCTAGCTCATTGAGATTGTTACAATGAAATAAGTGGTGTCAGAGTTATTGAGCCGCCAAAGGCCTCTGACATGGTTCATTTAACGACAAAAAAAACATACGAAACTGTATTTATGGTAGAACTATTAAAATTCCATTTAAATATAATATTTTAACTAGTGCATTGCGTCAATGGCTCCCTCGCCTGCTTTTGTAAAACTGGGATCAATAATGCGTGCAGTCACGCTATTATAAAGTTGTAGACACACCGCACGCAACCGTGTCACGTCACATCACCACGTCACGTCGAGCTGTCACGTCGGAAAGCCTCTAAAGTGATAAGCAAACTCGAAGTTGTTATTTTGAAATGGTATGCAGCGTTTTGGTTCAAAATCGAAAAAGGTGTGACGTGAAAATAAGCAGATTTTTTTTGGTAATTGTAAATAATGACAAACACTAAACGAATACGAATAATTAAATGTCACTACATACCTAGTATTAAACAAAGTCGCTATCCGCTGTTTCTCTGTCTGTACCTATTTATGGTTAGATCTTTAAAACTACGCAACGGATTTTGATGCAGTTTTTATGATAGATAGAGTAGTTCAAGAGGACGGTTTATATGTACAAAAATTCCCGAAATTCACTCGGGAACGGGCATAACGCGGGTAAAACCGCGGGGAGCTGCTAGTAATGTCTAAAACCTGATCCATCATCAATGAATCAGGCTTAGAAAACAAATGGTTTTATTTTGTTTAGCACAAATCCTCATACACACCACAATGTAACCATAACTATTAGTTTAATTATAGTTTGTTTTACGTAATAACGTTAATAACAGCTATAACACTAATGCTTATAAAATATTACCCTATAAGTGTTAAACACAGTCGATACAATTTACGCCAATATTAAGCAACCGCTAATAGACCTAATTACTATCAAAATAACGCTTAAATTGCCTTAATTTCATGCTGCGATAATAAGCCAATTACTTTAATTTACTAGACAAAATAGCTAAAGTTTATCAGTGAAATAACTGAGTAAAGTTGTGGGCACACCGCACGCAACGGAATCACGTCACGATACGTAGGCGTTAAGGTATTTACCTTGAGTTTTGTGTTACGTTTTAAACAAATGTAACCTGATTTTCTAGCACTAGTTTTGTATAACGAGTTACATTACACCATTAGCCTATTTGTTTTATAGGCCTTTTCTATTAAGAGTTAAAACCACTGTTAGCATATTTAAGCTTTTTATATTACAGAAAAGAAGAAGAAGATAACCGTAATCACCACGCTTGCCTTGCTTGCTAATATACAACTTTGTAATTAAAAGCCTCGGACAGCTCCCTGTATGCGCTAGCATTAACAGCATCAAATAAATAAACCCCAGTCTACATATTTGTTAAACCAGCACACCAATTTGTTACCAACAATTTTCCTCTCACTGCATCGCGTACATTGTCGCTCGCGGATTGTTCAGTTAAATTTATAGAACGTGTCGACACGGCTACCGTGATAGTGTAGACGGGGCTTAGATTTATGAACTCCATCGTGTGGCATACGATTTCTCTGTAGAATAAGGTGGAGCTAACGTGTGGATTTAACATCACTACATAGTATAAAACAAAGTCGCTATTTTTGTCTGTTTGTTTGTCTGTATGCTTAAATCTTTCAAATTACGCAACGGATTTTGATGCGGTTTTTTGTAATAGGTAAAGTGATTCGAGAGGAAGGTTTTTATGTAAAAAAAATCCCGAAATTCTTACGGGAACGGGCACAACGCGGGTAAAACCGCGGGGCGCTGCTAGTTAGTTATAAAGTTTATCTTTACAAAGGTTTCTTGGATAACTTGTGTTGTATATGTTGTACTAGTTTATTATTTGTGTTATGTTTTACTCCATTTGAGGCTAGTAGAAATGGGAGAGAGAAAGAGAAAAATAAAAGAGAGAACAAAATATTTTTTGATAAATTTGTGGGCACTCGTACGAAACGTTTTTACGCGATTCACAGCATGATAATGTCTTTATTCTTATCCAGCCGCGCCCCGCGGTTTCACCCGCGTAATATCCGTTCCATCAAGAATTTTGGGATAAAAAGTATGCCTATGTCCTTTCTCAGTCTCTGGACTAGCTGTGTACCAAATTTCATTTAAATCGGTTCTGTAGTTTTGGCGTGAAAGCGACAGACAGACAGTTACTTTCGCATTTATCATATTTAGTTAGGATTTTAAAATCTATATAATATGCAATAACATATTTTTCAAAGCATTTTTAATTAAATAATGACTAAATAAAACTAACACATCTACAGAATAATTAATAAATAAAACTTTCTTATTAGAACGTAAACACAGACATTTGAGTCTTCATTAGAACTTAATAATGTAACATTTACTCCGTATACATTTTTACTTCACTTTAATGAAAGAATAAAAACATTTGATACGACGCTCCGCTACAGCTGAAATGCTGAATGTTTAATGAAATGACCTAAATCCGGTTCAAATTATCTTGATATCATCTAATTGGCTTTGTATTATTAACAAGCAGTGGTTTTACACGCGTTAGGAATCCTAATCTATGGTTTAAAACATAGTAAACAAAGTAAACAAGTCTTCTGTGACCACGGTTCCTGTAAAAGGGCCGAAACGTCAGATAAAAATGCAAAATAAAACCGAAGTGTATCCGTTAACGTAGTTCCAATTTAAAATAGCAAACAAGTAAAACATTATACAGTAAAAAAATAAGCAAGCGTGGTGATTATGCCTAATCTTCACTGTACTGATATTTTCAGTGAGATGAGAGGCCTTAGACCAGCAATGGGAAATAACAGGCTAGTATTGTACTTCACATTACGTAAAATAATTAAACCCTTATTGAGATTATATCAAACTAACGAACTTCATTGTTTTTATATACAGACTGGAAACGATAAGTACCTACCTATATAAATTAATACAACCTATAATAATCGACCTGTAGATAAGTAATTTCACTGAGATATTTCAGAGTTAAAGCTTATAGTTCTCACCCTGTATAAAGATACGATATTAAATAACTATTTCATGAAAGTAGGGCGGATTGCACCAGCATTCTCAATTTTAGTAGCCCCTACATAATATGTTTAATAAACAAATAACGTTCGTTTTAAATAGTGTTCTATTTTGTGTAATATAAAATACAATTTTGAACGAACAGCTTTTGTTTCCTAATATACATATTTAGGTACTAAATAGGTAAAAGAGTTTTTGTACAAGTATAGTTATTAAATATTTATGTAAATAGTATTAACCTAATCACTTTTTGCAAAAACTAAAAACTGCATTTAAAATACGGTATAGTTGAAAGCCAGCTGATCGTGGCCATCTGGTGTAGTGACGTCATATAGAAAACAAATCTTCGAAGAAATGGCGTTAAGAATCTCGATATGAATCAAATGAGGCAGAAAAATGTACCATCATTGCGAATAAAATTCCACATACATCATGTCGTGACATGTGAGAATAAATATTAGGCTTAATATTGATATATGATTTAGTAAAGCGAGGTCGTGCCTGTTGCCTTTCGGGTTTTGTTAGTTATTTACTAGCAGCGCCCCGCGGATTTACCCGCGTTGTGCCCGTTCCCGTGGGAATTTCGGATGTTTTTATACATTTACCCCTTCCTCTTGAATCACTCTATCTATTGAAAAAACCACGTCAAAACCCGTGCAGTAGTATTTGTGTTTATCGCGACGACAGACAGACGCGGCCGGGGACTTTGTTTTATAATATGTAGTGGTACTTATTTTAGGTGAATTCGAAAATCACCAACGCCAGGTAAAAGTAAGATAGACTTTCAGTAAAAGTACAAACGCTGTCATAGTTTAATTGAAAAAGTTTTTGATTAGAACTTTGATATTAACATCTGTTTTTGGGGTTTGGTTGAAACTTTGAAATGTTGGCAGATATTAGAGGTGTTCAAAGGGAAAAGAAACAATATAAAAGTGCTACAATAACTTCAGAGGTTAACAAAACCGAGGTATTGGCATATTTAAAACTTGTAACATTTTGATCATAATAATAATTATAGTCTACGTTCCATAGAAAACATTCCAAAGTTTGTTCACCGAACACTGGTTCACCGAATAGTTTGGTTCACCGAATAGTTTGGTTCACCGAACAGGTTTGTTCACCGAACAGATTTGTTCACCGAACACTTTGGTTCACTGAATAGTTTGGTTCACCGAACAGGTTTGTTCACCGAACAGATTTGTTCACCGAACACTTTGGTTCACTGAATAGTTTGGTTCACCGAACAGGTTTGTTCATCAAATAGGAACAGGAATATACTTAATTTAAGAATTGAACAAATAAAGGCTGAAGCTAGTTAAGTATCTAAAGAGTACACAAAAATGGTGTAAAAGCAGCGATTTATCTGCAGTTATTAAAACAATTGTATTGTGTCATCACTGGCATGCCTACATTGCCAAAATTATTGTTTTTGTATAGTCAACTAATTAGCAAAAGGTTTTTTTGTCATTATTAATTAATCTTTCGTACACATAGAAGTAAACTAAACCATATAAAACATCAGTATTTAGCACAATCACTCTATACTCCGACCACACTATACCTGCCCGAGGTCCTTAATTTTTACATTTCTGGAGCGTGTAGTTCAATAACGGTTGGGAATATGGAAAAAGCGGATAGAATTAAAGTTATAGAGAATTTTAAAAGCTTTTTTATTTTCTCAGGTACTTTTTCGATAAAACTTGCCGTTTTCGAGAAAAATCCAAAAAACCTAAAATTTTGACCTTGGGCCCCGAATAAGTCCCGAAGCTCACATGGGATTGATGGGGACTTTTGACACTTTATTCCTTGTGGTAAACCTAAGGTCTCTACGAAAATTTGGCTCTGTCGGAATTTTCTTTATTTCAATTGTTTAAAATGACCCGGCTACTATCATTCTACGAACAATGGACTGAATAAAAACAAATGAAGAACAAAACATCACATACACATAAAAGCGATAACTTTAAAACAGAACCAACCCCTATTCTTGTCACAAATAAAAACGCAATTTTATCCCAAAAAAATCCTTTTTTCGACAACGAAACTAATATTTTCCTCAATTTATATAAATAACCCGGCATCGGTCCCGGGTGCCTCTATTTGAACAGATATAATATGCCGTATAACCTAAATGTCTTCTGACAATGTGTATAAATGATAACATTTTCAAAAAAACTTTTTTCTTATCCCAAGAGACTAAAGTGAATACCGAGTACCGAGATTACTTAATCTAAGTTAGATTTTAACCAAAAAATATTTACTTAGACGGATGGTCGATTGTGACATTTTTATCTCAGCGCTACCGTGCATTGGAAATAGTATTTTTTTCTTTTCAACAAAATCAAAATTTTGCGTCAATGTTTCATTTTTATCTGAGTGCTATAGATTCTTGTTAGTAAGTAATTGCCTTTATGTTCTTGTTGCGTTGCTTCTGTAATTTTAGCATCCTATACAAGAATTGATAATCTCTAATTATCTATACTAATATATTAAAGCTGAAGAGTTTGTTTGAACGCGCTAATATCAGAAATTACTAATCCGATTTCAATCATTATTTTTGTAATGGACAGCCACATTTAACGGAAAGGTTCAAGGTTATTTTTCATCCCGAAATTCCCACGGGATCGGTCACAACTCGGGTAAAACCGCAGATCTGATATAATTATATTTGTGGATACGAAAAAAAACATGATTTAAGCGTTCATATTCATTTTCAAAATTATTCTCTAATAACCTTCGCTGTTGCATCGAAATACCCATTAATGATAAATGATAAATCATAAATAAATGATGTAATTATATGCCAAATGAATGGCACTCTTAAATCCGTCCATTCATTCGTGAAATTATTATTTCGGGATGTTATTAAAACAGCGTAATGTTGACGTGCGGTATCCGACATCGGACCGGTAGCGTTTGATCTTTATTAATGGCTATTTTGTTGTCAGTTCGTGTGTCATTGTTACATTTTTTACTTCCATACCGCAGTTGATTCATTGTTCATTAATTATTTCAGTGTGAAAGGCGCTTATTGTTCAATGCAGGTGTTATTAGGTAGGCTGTTCATATTGTTATATTAGGGTTGTTGAAATTCTAGTTTTTAGTTGAAAAACAAATACCTAATGTGTGAAATTGAACCCACTTTCGTATGCTACGCACGATTACGGCATTTGAGCAGAAAGACTTGAACGTCTAAATTGAAAGAGTTTTATGTCTTCACTGAAGCGGAGATGAACGGAGCTGAGCCCAACTGACCAATCATAATGTATTGCATAGAGAATTAAAATATCACAATGCAATGTCATTGGGCAATTGAGCTCCGGTTTGCTTCGCTCCGCTTCATAAGACATGTATTCTTAGGGTGCGTGTCCATAGAAGCGGAGTGGAGCGATGCGGAGCTCGATTCACCATTCATACCGTACTCTTAGATTAATTTCTCAAAGTAAGAAAATATACGATCTCAAATAAGTAAAAGTAGTGAGTATTAGCCTGTAATGTCCCACTGATGGGCCAAGGTCTCTCATCTCACTGAAGATATCAGTACAGTGAGGAGGATTAGGCGTTATCACCACGCTTGCCTAATACGGGTTGGTGATCACAAACCCAAGTCATGTTTGAAATGTAGAAAACATGTAATCGCTCGACCTGGGGATTGAACCAGGTACCTCAGTCTCGGCAGGCGAGTGCACATACCACTAGACCACCCCGAGGCGTACAAACAAACTCAAATACAATCGTTAAAATAACGGACATTACGTCACAAATTAAACCACATTGAATTCACGTTAATACAAACCAAATGTTATAAATTAAATTACAATTACTTCCAGTATATATTTTCATTGAATCGTAAAAGCTGAAATTGGAACAGATCATGGTATCTACAGAAAAGTTTTACGATTCAGTGACATAATAGTTTCGAAGTAATCTCCTCGTAAAATATTTTATGCGCATCCCAATAGTATACAAATTGAACAATATCTATTTATATTGCTTAATATTATAAACAAAAACTAGGCGCACCCTGCGGTGTTACCCGCGTTGTACTCTTTCCCACGGGAATTTCAGGATAAAATGTATCGCATGTGTTATTCTGATGTATAACCTCTGTAAAGTTTCAACCAAATCCGTTGAGTAGTTTTTGCGTGAAAGCCTCAACCTCACAAAATTTCGCAGTTAAATTATTAGTAGGAAATTATTAAATAATAATTAATGAAGAAAAAGATGAACTACACTGCACTGTTCTTAGCGGTGGGTTCCAGTAAAACGGTGAGTTGTAAAATTAGAGCTAAATCGACCAATCACAACTCATTACAATTGTCAAACAACGCATTGACATTCTGAAATTTTTTTCGTTATCTGTGTGATTGGCAATTGTGCTCACACAGCTCCTCTCCACTTCTATGGAAGCGCACTCTCAAAGCTACGGCGACTAGGAAAGATTTTGAATAAAGAACATTGAGTTGCACTATAATATTTCGTTGTAAGAACACAAAAACATAAAAAAATATTAAATCTCTGGAGCCCCAGTTTTGTATAAAGATGTTTATGATTAATTTTATCTGCCTACGCGATGAGGGCCTACGCTTAATACACACTACCTGTAGTATAAACAGAATACGTAATACACTTTCTTAAGGGTCGGTCGCCTACACTAAAATCGAGGCGGGTGTCGAGGCACAGATCCCACACCCACATCGCCCCGCCTTTTGATTTCTTAAGAAATAATAACGCAGTGCGCTCACTGTAAAGTCGAATCGATGTCGCAGCCCCGTCACTGAAGAGTCGCTGTAGAGTCGCGATGCGGTCGGCGTGGAGTCGCGGCGTGGGCTACGTGGAGTCGAGCCTTATTATGTAGAGTTTGACGTACCGACTCGTGACAGGTTATAAGAATGTATTTTCAAAAACAATCCATTTAAAACAAATAAATGAGTCAATGTTCTTATAGCGCGCGACGCCAGAGCACAATGGAAGTGATTATAGTAAACAAATTCTTACCAGAGAAAAAACAGTTCTACAAATTGAAATTCCGACATAGCTATAACTCAAACTAAGTTATTATATTTTAAAACAATCCCTGTTTAGTATTCAGCTTAAAGGAAGGAAAAGGAAAAAAATGGTTATTTCATGTCCATAATTACGTTTCTGCTTTGTTCCATATTAAGAGCCCTAGGGAATGTTTTATAATATAAAATACAAATTTTATCTTGGCAACTGTAATAATTATTATTATTACTCAAAGAACTGTGACCTAAAAAGGTTTTTAAGTAGAATCGTTATTGTAATGTTATTTACTACTTGTTTCCTGTGGGTTCTCTATGCTTTTCACGTTTAATTGTCGGTTCCGGCTGTGTTCATCGAACATCTTGAATGCCTTTCGGTGGTATATAATCTCTGGCATCAGGGTGTGCCACTAACTGACTCAAACTGACTTACTTTACTAGCATTTACCTAGTTACTATCTACACAAGATTTGGTTGGTTTCTGGTTTCTCAAAACGTTTTTAAAAAGATAGTCTTTGACAGAGAAGAACTTGTATTTAGAAGATCCGCTTGATGGTGCAATAGTATCATTTTTAAACATTACCTTTTGTTCAAGTCCGATAGTGATGGTAACATACTAGTATATAGGCTTATTAGACTACACATTATTTAGTGTGACTAGGACTATGTGTTTAAAGGGTTTTTTGTTTTAAATTCCTAAGTATTAGATGGTACAGTGATAGGTCCCTGTTTTATACTTTGGGGTTAAAATGTACCCTAAGTTGACCCAGATATTAAATTAACTGTATGCTAAAGCACGCATTGCGCGGTTGCGTTTTCTTTGGTACAAGGCAACCAGTTTTAAACTAAATATATTATATTGACATGGAAGAGCGAACAGTGAGTTTCAAGCTGCATAGATTGAAGAGAAAGTAGATGTCTCCTCATATGTCAATTTACTTAGTAATCGTTTTCGATTTTGTCTTTAGAACTAGCTAACTAGTAGCTTGTATACTCTTGCTTAATGTCACCGATTTTTTTTCTAAAACTACACGATGATATTAACCATTTAAAGCTTCCTTTAGAAAAAAATTAAGGAGTGGACCTCCCTTACCATCAGAATAACACATGGGATACATTTTATCTCCAAATTACAACGCGGGTGAAACCGTAGGGCGTAGCTAGTATGATATACGAGTACGTAGATTTGTCCTAATGCTACTCGTAAATGCTACATAGAATTGAACTTAAACAATAAGAAATATATATCCCTCTTTTACTTCTATCTGTATTTATTCAATTTTTTTGTAAACAAAATTGAACCGTAAGTACGAGGAAACAGAATATAATTTCCAGTAGCATTTAGTTCAGGGTTTTCGATTCATACATATTTGAGTGGATTGATTTGCAGAATTATTTTAGCAAACCTTTTTTTGTTGTTACTTGTTGAATATTTTATGAAGAGAAATTGTTATGTAAGTGTTATTCTTGTATTAGTTTTAGGGTTGAAAAGACAGTGATGTATTGAAAAATACCAAGTTCCCGATGAAGATGAAATCGACAGTTAGTAATATATCAAAAAAAAAATCGCACATTTCGTGCGAGTTCCATTCATGCGAATCATCCAATGACCTTAGACCTAGCAAACGCATTACTGTTCAACTAGTTATGCATTCCCCTAATGGTTAATCGAACTTATTTCACTCTACTTGGGTCAACGGACGTCGCAAGACATCTTGCCAACTGATACTTAATTTTCTGCAGCAGCTGTTGTCGTTGTTAACTGCAGCCGACTATCGTACTGCCTACGCTGTCCGGTGGCTGCATGTTTCATGCGATCTAAGTACTTATTGTTACTCGTTGATGCAGCAGCTGCTGCCGTTGTTAACTGCAGTTGACTAACGTACTCATTAGATTATTCGGCAGCTGCATGTTGCTTACTGTGATCTAAGTACTTATTACTGGTATTTTCTGTCGTCGAATGCAGCCGATTTTAATATTCCTTAAATTTTTGCAGTCATCGCATGTTGCCTGCTGCACACTTATTATTATTGTTACACAGAATTGTTTATTACTCCAGTACTTTAGTACTGAGTAAGCAAACTGCAAAACAAACCAATTTAACTTAAACATGAAGTTTACGATAGGTAGTTCTTACGTACTATGATACATAGTTTGTTTATTTTGCGGAGCTATTGTGTAAGTTATCTGATTTGTGGGGGTATTAAAACTGTTACTTCATTGTTTGTTTTGGATGGTTGTGTGTTAGTTTATGTATCGATAGAATTATCATTATGTTGGTGTCTGTTGTTTATGATCTAATAAAGTGGTTATACTCGTAATGGAATATAATATACGGTTCGTCTTGATACATTATTTTTACTACGAAAATGTACTATGTAAAGTGAAGTGCTATCTTCACTACATAGTATAAAACAAAGTCGCTTTCTGCTGTCTGTCTGTCCCTATGTATGCTTAGATCTTTAAAACTGCTCAACGGATTTTGACGCGGTTTTTTTTAAATAGATGAAATGATACAAAAGGAAAGTTTATATGTATAAAAAATCCCGAATTTCATACGGGAACGGGCACAGCGCGGGTAAAACCGCGGGGCGCTGCTAGTTTATTATGAAGCAGTCTCTACATGAAGACATTTCGGTGAAGACAATATTCGGTGACCGAAGTTGATTGAAGTTCGACGATCACATTAACGGCATATAATTTTTACGTTGGCCTTTGGCGGCTCAATAACTCTGATACCAGGATTGGTCAGGTTGACCATCCACTCGATGAAGAAGAAGAAGAATTACGTTAACATGAATTAGGAATGTGCAGGTTACGTTAGATATAGGCTGCCCCAATCAACCGTGCAAATCGAGGGCGTAACGCTAATAAAAACTGAAATAAGATACGTAACCAAACCAAAATAAACTGACAATCTATTTTAATACCATCAACACCACAATTACTCACTACAACCGCTTGTCTAAACAAAGTTTTATTTTTTCCGAACAGCAATGTAGAAACAAATGGACAATCCGATGAATACTATTCTGCGTCCTTCGATTTTAAATTTATTTTAAGATTTAAGAGATTCTAGTGTCGTACGTATTATTGGATATCGGCTAGATTGATTTATCGGCTCATTTGAGAGTACTTCACCTCCAATAGTGATTTTGTGATGTGCATATCAATGCAGATTTTGTGGAATGATTTTTTTAAAACCACGCATGCCTACTGCGTGGCAATCTCGAACCATGTAAATGACATTACTGGATGTTAATTAAAAATGAAATCCTTTTCAAAATAAAGTTACAAATTGGCATTACGAGTACCAAAGGCTCTACAGGGTTCGTGCGGTCAATTACTCTCGAAACAGAATTCATTTGGTCCCAGTATTGATGTGTGAGAATTAATTTTAATGAGGTCATCATTAGGTAGTTAGGGGATGTTTTATATGCTAATTATATATGCGGTTTTGGGCATGTAGTAGTTGCGTAGGGTTACCCTTTTTGACCGAACTGATTTTAGCCCTTTGCCGTATGTGCAATAATGGTGTTAAGTAATTGCTAGTAAGTAAGTTTGTGTACGTTGGTGGTCAACCTTGGTGTCGGAGTTTTTAGACCACCCTAAGGCCTCCGACATGGTTTGACGACTAAAACAATCGGGACCACTTAACGTGCACGGTAGCGCTCAGATAAAAATGCCGCTGTCAGCCACCCATTCATATAAGGTCCGAGCTGCACGTTGTTGGCAATCGCAATGAGTTAACATTGCTTAGTCAAACTGTATCACAAACGGTACTTGCTAGTCGGCAACATTCGCCGAGCGACAGCCGCTCTCGCTTATTTAGGTGTCTAAATTGATTTCTATCAAAAGTTTTAGGCTAAACTGAAACCTCGATTATGAAAGCAAAATATTCACTTACTTTCACTGAAAACATGAACAATCCAATTATGAAAATATCAGAACTCAATCAGAGTAGACACTGGGCTTGAAACTTTGAGAATTTGTTAGTTGATTACTTAATTCATATTATTATAAATTGTTTGTTGTTTTAACCAACTTCAAAAATTAGTGGGACGTTCTCAGTTCGTGTGCTGGCATTTCCACTGGATTTCTGTGGGTTTATATTATACCATAAAAAAGTAGATAGAAAATAAAATTAAATAATTATTGCACGAATATAGTTAGCAACACTCCACGGTTTTAACCGCGTTGTGCCCGTTACCGTGGGGATTTCGGGATAAAAAATAGCCCTTAATTAACCCTTCAGTTTTTTATTATCTGATGTTATAAAATGTCTATTTTGATAGATACAAAAGTCCCCAGAGGACCAATTATACTTCCGCCCTGTTCCGCAAAAACCTCTTGAACAAACAGTGACCTCAAAACTGGGAGTAAAACCCTTTTATTTTATCCGCAAAAAGGTAACATAATACCATATTCGTATCACAGAGTAATGAATGTGACGTGACTCACCAAACGAAATGTATTAAAATTAAAATTGTCTTGTGGGACAAACAGGTATTGAAAAATAGGAAAAACGAGGATTATATAAGAAGGTAACAAATTTAGGGACCGGTAGTATCCTCAACGGGATCGTTAAATAATATTCAGAGTACAGTGAAGAAAAATAGGCATAATCACCATGCTTGTCTACTGAGGGTTGGTGATCCCAAACCCGAGCCATGTTTGAAAAGAAGGAAAAATGTTGTCGCTGAATTTTGCTAATAGACATACCGCTAGACCACCAAGGCGTTCAATGTTTAGTAGGTTTAACATGAAATATGGACGTTGAATATTTTCACACAAAAACTGCATATTATTAAGCAAATACAAACATTCTTTCTACTGTGTAGGTGTAGTAATTGTCCATACTTGTCCTATCACTAAAATGTTTTCTTATCTATAAGGAATTCAACTTGGATTAAAAAAGTCGGCCATATTTGTTTACATAGTACATCAACTAAAACTTCGTGATTCGGAAGGCACGTTAAATTGTCGGTCCCGTTGTTTCAATCGTCGGAGGCCTTTAGGCGGTCTAAAACCCTCGACACCAGGGTTAGCCACTCACCTACTTACTACTTAACCACTAAAAGCAACCTACCTTAGCCCTATTCATTGGCTTACAAAAAGTTAACTAACTTCGCGAACTCAATCGAACCCAATGTTTCATTCATTAATGAAATGTCACAGACATACAACTTTTCCTTGTTAATGTTAATTAGATTGAAGTTTTCGTTTATTTACTACATGTTTTGTTGCTAATAGTTCTTTCATTTCCATTGTGTTCAAAAAATCAAGTATTTACGTGTGTTATTCCAAATAAGGAAGGTAGGTTATTGGCCAACACTGGTTTCGGAGTTTTTATCATCTACACCATCAAAAGATATGTCATTAGAACTTGTAGAATCCTAACTAAATCGTCATGTACCCGATGCCTTAGTTACACATAAAATGTCTCTCATTTGGTCGCTACTTTAAAATCTTTGTACCATGGTACGATGTTGTACCAACCCTGGTTGCCATGGCAACACATTTAAAACAACTGCAAGAAATTCAAGGTAAGAAGTCGAGTTTTATAGCTCGATAGCTTTTGTATAAGTTTGAAATGTAATTTAGATATTACGAGGGTTGAAGTAACTTGCTTTGTTATTTCCTTTTCGAAGCAACTGTCATATCGTACAGGAACAGGTTTGAGTTTGAGTTGACTACGCATGTAAGCTCAAACGTGATTTGGATAGGGCTATATCACTACATAGTATAAAAAAGTCACTTTCCGCTGTCTGTCTGTCTGTCTGTCCCTATGTATCTTAAATATAAAATTCTCGTGTCACAATGTTCGTTCCCGTACTCCTCCGTCTGACAATCGGCCAACATCTATTTTTCATCCCGAAATTCCCGCGGGAACGGGTACAACGCGGGTGAAGCCGCGGGGCGCAGCTAGTATACTTATAATACACTTCTATTCTAGACCCCGAAGCCTATCTCTCACAATTGAAAAACCCAAAACCTCTAATAAACCCTTTCAACCACGACAGCAAACCTCTGAAAAAAAAATCGTAACGAAACAGTAATAACAAAATACTACATTTGAAGAAATGAAGTCATTCTTTAAAACAATCGGACACTAATTGATGCGCAGTCATGTCAGCTAATGGGTATACTATCTTTCCGTCAATCCGTCTTCGTATTATAATCACTCATGGCTAAGTCTTATCCACAAATTGACATCGAACATGCCAGACTTAGCACGAATACAAAATGGAATAAACATTGGTTGAAATAGATTTGCTTTCAGTTTCTCGTTAGACCATGCATGCGGTCTAACTTCGAGATATTAAACTATAGGTAAATATTCTAGGATACTATAGTACTAATATACTACCTTTGGCGACTCAATAACTCTGACACCAGGATTGGTCAGCTTGACCATCCACTCGATGAAGAAGAAGAAGAATATAATATATAGTATATACTATAGTTTGTCTCCTATTCTATTCCAGCTTACTTGTATTCACTACGGTTATGGTTTTATATATAGAGAGTTGAATATACACCTTTGAGTTGGTACACCGTTGCTGAGAGTTTTTTAATGCACCCGGATAAATTCACACACGGATTATTAGACCCAAAGTAAGCTCTGAGCTTGTATTATGGAATCTAACTCACTGATACTACTACATATACATACACAAATACTTTAAAAGAATATATAATTGATACCTAGACGTCGTCACCAACAACTATGTCTGCACAAATTGCTGACTTCATGAGAGAATCGAACCCGCAACCCCTGACACAGTAAGCGCTCTCACTACATTGTGCCAACGAGCTTGTCATTTGTACATGTTTCCATTTTAACACGGTTTTATTAATTTCGACACGTAAGTACATTAAAACTCAATGATTTGACGCGGTTATTATTTTCTGATACATTGTCATTGGGTTTTAGGTAAATCTTTTTGTTGTATTTACTTCTTCGATGGCGCCACAAATAACATTCTGGGCTTTCTATCTATCTATCTAACTCTACTCAAAAACTGATATGTCCCCGAAGCCCTCAATAGAGACGATTTTGTAGAAGTATTTTTTATATATAAAAAGCTTAGTCGTTGGTACGATAACCGTTATATAAACCGATAACCTTTCTGTCAACTTAAAAACGTTCAGCCAACAATATCATCGAGCGATCACCTTCCTACCTTTACGGCAGCACTATCACTATATAAAATCAAACGTCAGGTTAGGTGACAACGTTTTCCCAAGGTCTCGGCTGCCTCGAATATATTTTTAGATAACCCACCGGTCTGTCGAGATAGCAGAAGCCTCCACTAATATATTGCTTAGGAGGTTTTATGGAAAAATGTCACGATACGTTACACGGATATCCAAGGGTATGCCTTTCAAAATTGGATGCGTATTTTTGGCGGCGAAACCTTTTTTTGGGATGGCTTTAATTGAAGCTTTGTTTTGTTAAAGCATCGTTGATATTGAGCAAGTTTATATACTACTATAGTCAAGTCAGTTTTAAGACTGAGATTTGCTTAGTTTTTTAAATTATTTATTACAAGTCCCTTTTTAGTCGTCGCCATTTAAGTCGCTAGCGACCACAATACGCTCAATAAGAGTAACCTAAATTAATTAGTAAAACAACATTGGAGTGACTAAAGTTTCGGTTCCAGTTGTTGCAATCGTAAGACCGTGTTCAAGGCCTTTAAGTGGTCTAAAAACTTCGACCTCAGGGTGGGTAGAGCTAATTGTCGGTCTCAAGATTGACTTTCCAATAGTATTACACTCAATAAAAGTATAAAAAGCTTCATACATGAACAGAACTTCTAACTCAATAATGTATTCAAGCAAAAATAAGGATAAAATTAGACCTACCTAAAAATACATTAACTAAATTAAACCTTATTACGGTTACACAGAATTCATTTCAAAGATTTTCCATTTGAAAAAATCCTCTGACTTGTATGGACGGTTCGGTGAAGGTTGATGGAAAAGGTCTCCCTTTACCCTACCGGACAATGCTTTCTAAATTATTGTGTAATACATAAAAAACTCTGTAATTATGTGTCTAAAAAGACCTTTAAAGCATTATGTGCAATAGAAAAATACATCTAACGTTTATCTCAACAATATCAATGGTGAGTTATCTTAAGAAATACTAGTCGCACCCCGCGGTTTTATCTGCATTGTGCATGTCACCTTCTCCTCTTGATTGAGCCTATTAAAGAATAAGCCCGTAAAATCCCACAGCTGAGCAAAGTCCTCTCATCTCACTGAAGATATCAGTACAGAGTGTCACTCACGGAAATTGAACCTGAGACCTCGGTCTTGGGACGCAAGTGTGCATACCACTAGACCACCGATGCGTTAATAAATATAATATTATATTAGTATAGAAAAATAAAAATACCCATATTCCATTTCCATATTAAAAATGGCTATTCTTCGAGCGAAAACTGATATTGCCCAATTAATTATTCGCCGTCGGAAACGAAAGTTAATTGACCGGAGTTACATAACTGAAGTATATATACTAGCAGTTGTGTGCTTTCACCATTACACTATAATTCGAATTTCAAAAATAATCATCTCTATCACTCGAAAATCAATCGAAGCAGACTCTTCACTACATAGTGTAAAACAAAGTCCCTTTCCGCTGTTAGTCTGTCCCTATGTATGCTTAGATCTTTAAAACTACGCAACGGATTTTAATGCAGTTTTTTAAAATAGGTAGAGTGATTCAAGAGGAAGGTTTATATGTATAAAAATTCCCGAAATTCCCACGGGAACGGGCACGCCGTGGGTAAAACCGCAGGGCGCTGCTAGTTAGATATAAACGAAGCTTATGCTTAAGTTTATTGCACTCGCATTCCAAAAAGAAAAACCATCCTACTAATATTATAAATGCGAAAGTTTGTGAGGATGTATGTATGTTTGTTGCTCTTTCACGCAAAAACTACTGAACGGATTTGGATGAATCTTTACAGTAATATAGGGTATACATCAGAATAACATATGGGATACATTTTATCTCGAAATCCCTACGGGAACGGGTACAACGCAGGTAACACCGCGGGGCGCAGCTAGTAAAGACATAACGTCTTGAAGTACTTGAGCATTCAATAAAGGAAGCCATGGCAACAATACAGCCAGTTTGGGGCCCGTTGATTTGTCAACCATAAACGACCGTAAATATACTGTTCAAATATTTGGCGGCCTTGACCGCGTAAATTGCCTGAACATAAAGACTGGAAAAGGATTTCAGGCGGGGTCGAAGATACATCATTATGTAACATTTCCAAAGGGTTAACTTGGATTTTTTGGGATGTGAAATAAAGGAAATTGATCTTTATTCCATTTATAGTTTATGGCAGAAAATAGAATATCACATTTATTAATAATCTATGATCAGTAGTCCGCTGTAAGAACATCTATATTATTACTTATATAGGTTGCAATTTGTATTATAGATATACGTACTAGCTGTTCCACAAGGTGGTTCCACCCATTATCCCAAGAGATGGCGCTAGTGTGAATATTGTCTAGATCGTACTAACGTTATTTAGCCAGATTTAGTGGGGTCGCGCCCATACATTTAGTTGAGCAGGAAATATCTACCTCTTTATAAAATTACTAGCAGCGCCCCGGGGTTTTACCCGCGTTGTACCCGTCCCCGTAGGAATTTCAGGAAGAAAAGTAACCTTCCCGCTGAATGTAGCTATCCATTACAAATATAATTTTTCAAATCGGATCAGTAGTTCCTGAGATTAACGCGTTTAAACAAACTAATTATGCAGCTTTCTAATATACATAAGTATAGTATAGATAAAGTAATAGTCAAGATCCGATTCTTTATTACAAGAAAGTAAGGAGAGAGTTCATATAAGAACGTGTTCACGTGCGTTTTGAGCACGTTTTACATGCCATGCAATGCAACTCTCCACGTCTCTCGGAACAAGGCCTAATATCTTCACAACTTTTGCAAAGAAAGTAAGATACCTCAAAAAAACTTTTACTCTAACAAAAGTAATTACCTGAAAATATTCGTTTCAAAGACAATTCTTTAATACTTGTTATAACGATGAATAAATCTCGGGAACCAAATTAGATGCCTGAAGCTTGAGATTATCCAAATAAGCAACTTTTAACTTTGTCAACTGACTACGACAATTCTTATTTGTTTTTGTCCATATTTCTTATTCAAGATAAGTGTTTAGTTTTTAAATTAACCTAATGGTATTTGACTATTACTTTATACTATATGTAATTTTTATACTCTTGTTGTTATTTTGTAATAATGGTATCATAATCGAAAAATGTATTTAATAAGAATTTAAACCGTGTCTATCTTTTTTAGGTTAGTTAAACGTTTTAACATTAAGAGCGGATTTCATAGAAAATCTTAAGTTTATAAAGCGCCTATGGTAGAAAAACAAAAGAACGACGACAATGAAGTGTAATCAACTAGCAGCTCCCCGCAGTTTTGCTCGTGTTGTGCCTGTTCCCGTGAGAATTTCGGGATAAAAATAGCCTATAATCTGTTCTTTAAATATGTCTATCCATTACATAAAGAATTATTAAAATCGAAATGGTATTTTCTGAGATAAGCGCGTTCAAACATACAAAAAAAATCAAACTACTGGTTTCTTTAGTTTAAACGAACACTATTCATTTTGAATTGAAACTACTTTAACAATTCGAAAAAAACAAACTTTTCAGCTTCATCAGTCATGATATTTACTTTTCAAGATAAAAAAGCACAAAATATCTGAAAAATAAAGATATTTTTACTCTCTTAAAAGAATAATAAAATGATTACCAAGAAAAGCTACGTGACATTTGATCCTTCCGGAACCTTCTTAAACTTATTGCGTTTCACCTTTAGAAGATTTTCTTTTCGCAATTTAGAACCATTTTTATTTCCAAGAACCATTTCTAATTATAACAAAATTGAAGTAAATATCATGATGATTTTACTAATAGGTCCTTTACCAGTACCTACTAAAATTACTCTATTCGTAATTTTAACGCAATAATATTGTGGCGCCATTTGGCGCTATGTGGCGCCATTTGTGGCGCTCGTGGCGTAGTTTGACCAAGCTATGTTAACTCATTGCGGTTGTTCAGCAACGTAGAACTGCACGTTCTGAGCGATACCGTGCTTCAGAGGGCACGTAATATTGTCAAATCGGTTTAGACCGCCTTAACGCCTCTGACACGGTCTATCGATTGGAACAACCAGCATGGTAGCGCTCAGATAGACATTCCACTATCGGCCACCCATCCAAGTAGAGACCGAGCTGCACGTTGCTTAACAATGGGATCGCAATGGGCGTACATCGTTTAGTCAAACTTCGTTAAGAGCGCTACATACAAATACCTAATTATTTGACTATTGCAATCGTTCGCCGAATCTTTCGCAAGCGTTCGTTTCATCGTTCGCAAGAGTTCGCCGCATCGTTCGCAAGCGTTTGCCGAATCGTTTGCAAGCGTTCGCCGAATGCGGTCGGCTACCTTGTTCATTACAATAAACAATTAGGTAACCAGCCGCTTTGTCACCTCGAATTTCATACGGCGAATGACTTATTGCAAACGACTTTATTCACTTAATATTTTGAATATCCCCCTTCAAATATATAACAGTTTGGCTAACAACACCAAAATAGCATTTTCCAAAACATACAAACTTCAGTCTTTGGTAAACATTTTTTTCATAGCTTGTCGGCGCTCTATAAACCATTCGCGGGGATGATTAACGATGTTCTTAATTCAAAATTTATTGAAGAACATCATCAATCATTTGGGGAGATATTTTGTCAATACGACAATACGTTATATTCATGAGGGAGTGAAAAACTGAAAAAAAACTCAATTTTCATAAAGCGTTTTTTGTGTTCATTCGCTGTGTAAACAGAATTTAATGGATTCAGTAATTTTGACTCGTTATTGAAAATTTTACTTTTAATGGATTTTTGAAGATGGTTCATATTATGAACTAGCAGCGTCCCGCGGTTTTACTCGCGTCGTGCCCGTTCCCGTGGGAATTTCGGGATGAAAAATAGCCTATAGCTTTCCCCGAAAAGTGGACTATCTAACACTGAAAGATGTTTTTCAAATCGGACCAGTAGTTCCTGAGATTAGCGCGTTCAAACAAAGTGCAGATTTATAATATTAGTATAGATTTTTGCCTTTTCTGTTACCCTGCAACTAGCTTGAACTACTTTAACGGGCAAAAAACAAATCATACATGGCTATTTTATGAAAGCCTTAGTTTTAATAACAAAGCCAAATAACTATAAATAAACTGCCTTCAGTAAAGCAGTCAATATAAAACAAAGTATAACAAGAGAGATACTTAAATTGTCACTGGAAACAAAGTGTTGCGAACACAAACTTTTAACAAGAACAAAATGGGTTACACCAATCAATAGTTGAAGTCGATTCTTTCCCAAATAGCCCCACTTTACTTAAAAAAGGTACCCCAAGGAAACTTGAAAACATTTAGAAACTTTTACATCAACACCCTCTTCTTAAACTATGTCGAGTAAACCTCAAATAAGAAGCATAAAAAGGGGTAAAGAATTTCCCTAAAATTTTCCTCCGTTTCTTGGGAAAATTTAAGTCCATGTTTTTTTCGAACCCTTTAGAAAGTGAATTGGCTCTAAACAGTTTTTACGAAATCTTTTTAGGGACCGTACAGACTCGACTTTGGTAGAAGAGCATAAAGTATCACCTTTTGAGTAATTTGAATAAGGTTTTTTTTACACTGAGTGGATTATGTAAGCTCTTAAAGATTCGTCATTGGATAGAAGACGTAATTTGTATAACGTTTTGAGTAATAGAAATACGGTTGTGTTTTACACTGAGGGCATTATTAATAAATGCGGTGTAACTAAAACACTGTTATAAAGTGTTTTGTCTCTTTTGCTCTTCGGAAAATTGCGTATGTCAGAAAGTGACAAACCATTTGATGGCTAAACTATTAATACGCGTTTATTGATATGGCTCTGAAAAAGTAATTTTGGAACTTAAGGATCGTTTATTTAATAAGTAAATAGTGAAATCAATCTAATTTAAAACGTGATAATAATTGTGTTCTCCTCTTCAAACCAGTTTGTTGGAACGGACCCTTATTCTGAAAAAAGTTTTCCGATTGTTCAAGTTTTATAGAATCATCTTAGATTAGGAGTGAATTAGAATTTTTATTAAGTCAAATATTGAGTTTGATTTAGTTTGTTCGGGTTCGAAGAAGTTTTTTAGTTAATTATATTTTTAGGAGATGTTAAAATAAATATTTAAAGTATAGACAATTTCAAACGTTAATTAATTCATTTCAAGTAGGCTAGTCGCCGACCCTGGTATTGGACTTTTTAGACCGCCTAAAGGCCTATAACATAGCCTAAATTCAAGGAGTAGTTTGATCTGATGTTTTCATTATAGTTTTATTTCCTTCTAACACGGATTATTGATACTAAGCATGGAATACTCTCTCGAACAAAACACCTTTCAAACAAAATGTATTCGTTAGAAAATTACTAAGTAATTTCGAGTAGGTTAGTGGTCAACCATGGTCTCGGAGATTTTAGACCGCCTAAAGGCCTCTGGTCTGACGATTGATACAACCGGTACTGACAATTGAAATTGACTATATCATAGACCAATAAACTCAAAATTGGCAAAAACCTTTAGTGAAAAACAATGATAAATCCTTACATAAAACCATAAAGCCATTAACACAACATATACTGACGTAACACTAACGTAAACAAAGGAATGTCTATTCCAATTACAACCAAGTTTCGGTATAATCGATACAAATGAGTGTGAACTGACTGAAATAAAATCGACCGTGTTCGTGTCACGGACACTTTTCGACGTCACAAAGTTACCTCGGTGAAGTTTTAACCAGACTTTTTTGTTATTAGATCGTTTTGTTTCACTATTTAGTTGCTTCAGTGTCAGTCTTGTAGACATTTTGTAGACCTAGCCTTAGTTTTGACGCGCGAAGTTTAGATTGGAAATGGAGTTTGCTTTACTTTATGAGACTGAGTTTGGAACGAAAAATGGGAATTGATGCGAAACAGTGAATAGATAAACGTTTTTGTTTCTTTGTTTTTGATTTATGGGAAGAAGGAAAGCTTTTTACTTGCAAATGATTTACTACCTACATATTATTTGATTTGATGCTACGTTTTTGTTGAATTGAATTAGTTTATTTTTCGATCTTATAATTATTAAAGATAAAGAAAATGGCAACATTGATAATATCTTTTCCTAGCGATGTTGGTTAACAATAAAGGCAACAATAATTCCATAGCGTCATCTTTGCCCGCAGCTGTTGACACGAGCCGACATGCCAGCGGTCGCCAGGTTCTCCTGTCTGGAAGGCGACTACACCGCCGTGATGTCGCGCCGCGGACAGAGCCGCTCTCCGTAGCCTACTCTTTTGAAGACGGGACGTGGAGATCATCAGTAAGTCTTCCATTGAAGATCCAAAGATATTATTTCTTCATTCGTATCTTGCCTTCTGTTACTGTCGCACTCAGAGTCGTTTTGACGTCTCTGAATACGGGCGTATTAACATTAAACATTTTTTAAATACAACTGAAACATATTGAAGAGTTTTAAGCAAGAATATTCCTTACATGTTTGTTTCTTGGCGACAATACACGTTGCTCATTAATAGTTCAACAATATATAGTTGATTGAAAACAGATGTTTCCTCTTACCACGGAACACCTAACTCACTACTTACCTTCTAACCTAATTAAACTTACTTCATTCTGTAAAGTAACCACATGATTAAAAGTAGACGTTGCAAATAATTCTCTTTCTAAGCTAATTTAACCCCTTGACTAACGCAATTTTTTTAATTAGACACGGTACTTGCCACTGGACCTTGCTGCGAAGTGAAAGGTTAAAGATAATTTTTCTTCTTCCACAGGCATGAATCTCTTAAATATGGACGCGGAGAACCGCGTGGTTCTGAATGTTGGTGGTATTCGCCACGAGACTTACAAGGCGACGCTGAAGAAGATCCCCGCGACGCGCCTCTCGCGGCTGACGGAGGCGCTGGCCAACTACGACCCGGTGCTGAACGAGTACTTCTTCGACCGGCACCCGGGCGTGTTCGCGCAGGTCCTCAACTACTACAGGTAAGTCCATATTACACAACAGGTAGGTAACTATTATAGGTAGGTCCATAATACGATTTTACAGGCACCACCCAACTATGGATAACAATGAACAAGTCAGAACGACTGTCCTTTGATAGTAAAAACGCTCGTCTGAAACCGCCGTTAAAAGTTATTCAATAACGTGTGAAATTTCAATTCAATAATGTCTCTTAACGAATACCTTCTATTAATGGAAGCTATGACACAGCTGTCCAATGCAAAAATTCCGTTCAATTTATTCACATTGAAACAAAAGCTATAAAACCGTAAAATATATCTGCAAACGACATAAAATGCAACAAAAAAAATCAATGGTCCCAATGAAATCACTGGATGGCAGTGTTCAATGTTGCAAGCATTTTTAATTAACGGAAAGCCGCGCTAAATGGGAATGTTGCCGCAAGAAAATAATCAATTCAATGAAAATTTCATGGTGCAGGAGACCACCACACGTTTGATTAACAGGAGTGGTTTTGAGTTTGGAGTCAAGAGCTGAACTGGAGCGTAGCATAGTTATGGAAATATATTTGTGAGTTTGTTAGGCAAGGGAATAAAATAAAAAGGTTAACCGCAGTGTGCATAAACGACATTATGCATCAATCGAAATCCATGCCAATTAGTATATTGTACCGCTTATTCAACTTTTAAAATAGGTTCCTGTATTTAAATTGTATGGTGTTATTTCCCACTTAGCCCAGTATCATGTGTGCTAGTAACCAAACCATTGAAAGCAAGAGAGACTATTATTTATTTCAAGGAAAGAACCTAAAACATTGACCTATGTATTTATCAACCATTATTATTTTCTGTTCTTTTTATAAAAAATGCTCTTTAAGACTTAAATAAATAAAAAAACAAACAAACCTAAAGTAAACTTCAAAAACATTGTCTACCTTTTACGCCAAATAATTCAAGAATTTTCAAACTTAACCTACCGTAAACGTAGAACCCTAGTACCCCAAAAATCCTTTGAACTTGTTTTTGTTAGGTCTGACATAGGTAGAACCTATTTGTCTATCATTACAATTTTTGGGACCCTCACTTTGAGGTCAGATGCCCTCAAACGTGATTGATAAAGGGTCGTAAATTCTTTACAACCACTAACGGCGGTAGATAAACCTCAGAATTTATACTTTGGTTAACTGTACTTGTGATGTGTTAGGGTTAAGTGTTTGAAGTTTTCAGACGGTTTTCATTATTATTAGGGGCTTTTAAAATGTATAAAATTTATTATCGTCGTTAATTTTCGACGAGATTTTATTCTAGATTTTTGTTAAGCTGCGCGGTAATGAAGCATGTCTTTTATTAGTCTTTTATATGATAAGCATCACTGCGTTAACGCAGCAACGATGCAAAGTGACAATGGTTTACATTCTGGATTTTTATTAGAAACACCTTTTTTTTTTAAATCGGTTCATGTGCACCTTTACATGTTCTAAAATTATAATTGTTGATGTGAGATAGCCAACAGTTTAAAAAAAAAACGAATTTAGAATTGTTTCGCATTGGAATCTGTCATAACAGACGTCTCAGAGTAGACATAAACAGATTCATAACTAAAACACCATTTTAAATTCTTCGTTAATTCATTGTAGCGCTCGTGACGAAGTTTGCCTAAGTAAGTTCATTGCAATAGTTAAGCAACTTGCAACTCGACCTCTACTTGGATAGGTGGCTGATAGTGGCATTTCCATCTGAGCGCTACCGTGCTTCGGAAGGCACGAAGAATTGTCAGCCCCGGTTCTTACGTTAGACGATGTTGGAAGTCTTTAGGCGGCCTTAAAACTCCAAGAAGTCAGGGTAGGTTCCAGAAGATCAGTGGCCAAACCTTCTCGAACTTACTTAATTAAAAATAGGTACTATGAATCATTACATACTATAAATCAAAGTCGCGTCTGTTTATCTTCTGTTTGTCTGTCTGTATGCTTAAATCTTTAAAATTACGCAACGGATTTTGATGCAGTTTTTTGTAATAGGTAGAGTGATTCAAGAGGAAGGTTTTTATGTAAAAAAAATCCCGAAATTCCCACGGGAACGGGCACAACGCGGGTAAAACCGCGGGGCGCTGCTAGTTAAAAATAAGTACAATTTACTCTGTACCAAATATTTGAAAATGAAAAAGAGAACCAGCCAAAACCGGTTCTAAACCAATTTGGCGTCCACGAAACCACTCGCGAATTGAATAAGAGATTCTCGGGTTTATAATTAGACAAAAGACAGACAACTGAATATTATAATTGTATTTGCAGAGAGAAATGGTTTACAGTACTCGGCTAATTAGCTGATGTAAGCAGAAATTGTGAAACTACATCGCTGTTTTATTAATATACTAAGAGCGACTCACGGTTTTACCCGCGATAGAACGATACAGAACTTTCGGATAAAGGAAACCGGAAAAGGAGAAAAACCAGCTTGAGCGCAAGCCGCACAATAGTGCGAGTGCGGGTCGGGTGCGGGTCGCGTGACATTGTGTTCCTTAATTTTTTCTGGAATGACACATTTCAGCACTAGCCGCAACCGGCCCGTATCCGCACTATTCGCACTATTCGTCAACCCCGAGAAATTTTAGTTAAATGAGAGAGAGAGGAGGAGAAATCCCAACCAAATCGAGAGCCACCTTCGATATTTGAAGTTGTTTTAAAATGAAGCCTAAATCTCCTTTGATAATTACTCTATCAAACGGTGAACACCACGTGCAAACGCATTAGGCCGTTTATTAATTTATTGCGAACAGACTGACAGATGACAGACGTTGTGGGACTTTGTTTCATAAATGCAAGGAAAAATGTAAGGTTCATTCAGACGAGGGTTCCATGCAATTTACACGAGAACTTGATTGATTTATTTCTGTAAGAGGGTTCCGTGTAAAACATACGATGGGAAAGTTAATAATGCATGCTCTGAGGCTTTATAGTATTTTGAAGTCAAAGGAAGGAAGACGAAGAATCTTTATTTTCGAATGTTTCAGGAAAGTCAGTTTTAAGATTATTGTGACTATTATGGACCCAAGTTCTTAAAGAATGATTAGCATTGCTTTAAGCTTTTGTTTGCATAATACTGCAATCAAAATTCGTAGTACAGAATGCAACCTCACGGCCAATAATTCGTCGGAATTATTCACTGTATTTTCCTTTGCTGTGGCTTCGATTCGGATATCGGAAGAAATGTTTGTGCAGTTCATCCCAGCAGTTTATTACGTACAACTCAGGTTACTAACAAGTTCGAAATTGTCAAACCAGCATTAGTTCAGGATCAAACTGATTCTTAAAACTAGATTTTAATTGAGATTGAGTAAGGACGAATTCACAAATCAGGAACAAAACTGTACCAATCGTTTATACCCCGAAGTTTTATGCAAAGGACTTAAGTCCGTGGGGTACAAAAAGTTTATAGTGTATAGAACTTTTGTTCATTTTTAGATCTCATAGGTTTTGAGTTATATTTTCACAAATAAAAAAGTTTCAGTCGAATACCCATGATTGGATTCTTCGTTTTAGACTTCGTAGTTGAATCGAAGAAGTGCGTTATACCTCTTATTACCACATTCAAGGTTCCATTTTACCAGCATTGCCCTAAAAAGATAACAACTTTGAAAAGATTTACTGAAGACGCATGTTTCGTCATACGGGAATTTGTGACGAGAAAATATATAAGAGTTGTTTAGATAAGCAGTGAATAAATCAGCAAGATTTATTGGTATCAGCTTCAGAGTAAATGCTTTCAATGGGAGGCTTAAACATTGAAGATTTTTTTTATCAAAGCTTTCATGAGCCATAAAAATTATCGCCACCAATATGATACCTGAATGCTATTTTTAGATTTAAGAGTCTATTCAGTTTTATTACGTTTGCGTTGGAGTTATTTATGGGACAATATTTATAGGTTTGTGTATTAAATGATATGGAAAAAGCAATTCTATTAATTGATTGCATTGGATACTTTATTGTAATTGCCAATTTCGGAGTTACAGTTGCGACGACAACTCCCAACTTTTCGAAAAAAACATTGAAAATTTTTGAGATTTTTTTTCTTAACTGTGTATTTACCCCGTTTGCATAAAGCACGTGGACTAATTTTGCAAGCCTCAGTACATGCCGTATTCAATCATTATTAATAATAGGTCTTTTATGACCGCACTATGAATGCAAATAACTTTTCTTCAGCAAATGTGTATCTGTGCTATGTTTTTTTCCGGGAAATGTCAGTTTTATAATCCTTCCTAGATATCTGTTGAACATCGGAATGTACTGCTATATAGAAAAGTCCTAATGTCGTAAACGCATTGCATTTTCCTTCTCCCTTCCTCTCAGAAATGTAAATAGAATTAAATCAAAAATAGCTAAGTTTTTCGCTTTCCTTAACAAGTAAAATATCGGCCATTATTTTATCCCCAACCCAGCTGAAGTTCAATTAAGTCGTGATCAATCAAACCCTTCGGAGCCAATCACTAATGGACCTTAATTTCACAAATCAATACTCGTGAGTCTAGATTTCTTGTGGTTACTAATCAATCTAACAGCCTGCCGAAGTTTGCCGAAGTTACCCGAACACTTCCGAAAGGTCAGCCCTTATCAATGGCAATTAATTTCGTCTACACGAAGGGTTCTTAATAAAGGTACTTGATGTTCCCTTGAATCGAGTGTTTTGAACGAAACCTTTTTGCCAAGTATTATGAGTGCCCATTAAAATATTACGTTTCTATGATATTGTTTTAATTAATACTTTTTGATGGTGGCTTTTCTTGATTAGTGGTATTTGTAATACATTTTCTGTTTAATTAAAGAATGGTAATTTGAAGAAATTGGGTTTTAATTAGGCGACTAATTCAGGCAAAATTAATGTCATTATTATCCAGAAAATCTATTTGTGTGCTCTTTGCATTTCTACTGACTTAAAAAAGTGGATGGTTTGGTTATGATATTTTTTCATATCGATATTATTTTTAATTAGTTATACGAGTAATATATTAACTCCGCCAATTATGTTAGGATTATTCAATATTGTTTTACAGGAATAAGGTCTTTGGATCATTGACCTAATAATTATATGGTCCAATGGTAAAATGGCCTAATAGTCCAACAGTTTTAAGGTCCAGTGCTTAATATTATTTAAAATATCGGCTTTCTCTGATACATTCATGAATTAATATGACATTTTAATCCAGGACCGGCAAGCTCCACTACCCCACGGATGTCTGCGGGCCGCTGTTTGAGGAGGAGCTGGAGTTCTGGGGGCTGGACGCGAACCAGGTGGAGCCCTGTTGCTGGATGACGTATACACAGGTTGGTGAACCTTGCGTTGTTCTGTTGTTACACCATCTGTCATGTATCTTTAGTAAATTCGAGTAGGTTAGAGTTAGAGGCCGACCCTAGTGTCGGAATTTTTTAGGCCGCCTAAAGATAATTTAACGTGCCCTCTGAAGCACGGTAGTGCTCAGATAGAAATGCCACTATCGTTCACCTGTATCTTTGAAACTGAGGTTTCCATTAAACGTTTTCAAATTGCTAACTGCTACCTGAAGAATGCGCCTGCTTCCACCTGCGTTTTACTAGCTTGCGTTCACTAGAGATTTAGATAGATATTGCTTGCGTTTTAAAAGAGATTTCAATCTCTGGCTCGCAGTTTGCTAACACGCTAACACACTCAAAAACGACTAAGCAATATATTTTTGTTGTAGAATTGCCACATAAATTATCAAAATACCTCAAAGTATTTGTTTTTCAAACTATTTCTTATTACGGTTTCCAATAAACTTCCTAATATCTACTAGTCTCAAAACGACAATCAATTACGAAACAGTGACCATAATTTTCAGTAAAACTTTCGCTAACATTTTTTAAATCACAATAACTCGAAGCATCCCGTTCAAGTTGCCCATACTAGCGTTAGCTGATTGCTACAAATCCCCGAAGACAAAGCCAAGTTTCACAATTTAATAACGGAGATGTACAGTGTCACGTGACTCACATAAAAACCGGACAAGATTGTACACACGACGCTAACTTTCTGGGACAATCACTTTGGAAAGTTTGAGTTTACAGTGAAATAGGTTAAAGGTTGGTCGCTTCTGGACGGTTATGTCTGAACTAGCTGTTCCGCGCAGTGGTACTACCTGACATCTAATAGGTGGCACTAGTGGGAATATTTTTTAGATCATGCTTACGTTACTCTGCCTTATCTAGTGGGCGCATTCATTTTGTTAAGCAGGAAAAATCCTTCGCTTTATAAAATATATATAATAAAAAAAGGAAAAAGTTGTAATTGTTTTTGAAAAACTGCTTTGGGGTGTTGTAAATGTGTCTATCTGGCCAACAGGTTTCTATGTCAATGGTTTGTGGATCGTATGAATTTTCCTACGATGCCACAAACCATCGGATACTTAGATTCACATTTGAATAAATACACACATGGACAAATTCACACACGGACCAAAATACGAAACTAAGCTCTTAAGCTTGTATTATGGAATCTAAGTAACCGATACTACTACACATACACAAATACTTTGCATGAAAATGATGTCCCAACTAAGTAGGATAAAAAATAACCGTTATATATACCCAACACGCTGTAACTGTAACGGAATCCTCTGGAACTAAACGCTTGTAAAGTTCGCTACATGTTCCGAGATACAGTTTGACCTCGTTACTCAAAAATCCGTATATTAGTTCCAGTTGGTCGGTTTTTTCATATTTTAGACGTTTTTTTGCGTTCCTCTGCCAAGTTTCGGATATTTCTGATTAAATTTATGACTGTAGTCAAACATTTCTTTTTGGTTTGTAGGCTTTACGTTATTAGCTGTAGTATTTCGTTACTTGCCAATGGTTTTTGTTATTTTTAAATTACTTGTTAGTGGCTTGCGTGCATATGATTTCATTGGTTGCTTCTGCTTCTTGAACTAAGAGGAAAGCTCTTGTTGTCAACCAATAATCTTCTTCTTCTTCTTCTTCATCGAGTGGATGGTCAACCTAACCAATCCTGGTGTCAGAGCAGAGTTATTGAGCCGTCAAAGTATTTCATATTCAGCATATATTATATCGTACCACTCATGGCGTAGTTTGACTAAGCGATGTTAGTTCATTGTGATTGTTAAGCAACGTGCAGCTCGACCCCTACTTGGATGGGTGACTGATAGTGGCATTTCTAACTGAGTGCTACCGTGCTTCACAGGGCACGTTATATTGTCGGCTCCGATTGTTTTAATCGTAAGACCGTGTCGGAGGCTTTTAGGTGGTCTAAAACCTTCGACACCAGGGTTGGCCACTAACCTGCTTGAACTTACTTACTTACTTACTTACTTTAGCATATATCTATACTAATTTTATAAAGCTGAAGAGTTTGTTTTGTTTGTTTGTTTGTTTAAACGCGCTAATCTCAGAAACTACTGAACCGATTTGAATAATTCTTTCACTGTTAGATAGTCTATTTATCGAGGAAGGCTATAGGCTACATTTTATCCCGAAATTCCCACGGGAACGGGCACAACGCGAGTAAAACCGCGGGGCGCTGCTAGTTAAACAGATATTTATCTAGTTCATGTTTTTCGTGAAATAAGGCTTCTTTGTCAAAGGATTGTAATTTGAGTAATGTACGTGACGTACTGAATGTAGGATTAATATAATGTGATTAGTTTCATATCTTTGGAACCTTTGTACTGGTTAACTTACGAGAAATCAGATTACATACAAAGTATTGGTCTTTCTTCTACTTAGTCTTAGAAGTCTGATAAAAACATATTTTAAGTGATGTTACTTTGATGGTATTAATACTCAATAGATAATTTTAAGTTAAGTTATTCCGTTTTTATCAAAAAAGACCTAGACTTTGTCGCTGCACTTTGGCACCCCCATAATGTGAATCCATACTTTTATAATAAAGCCGAAAACTTTGATTTTTATTTTTTGAACGCGCTAATCTCAGTAAACCACCATTCCGATTCGAATAATTCTTTTTGTAATGAATAGCAACATTCAACGGAAAGGTTATAGGCTATTTTTCATCCCGAAATTCCCACGGGAACGGACACAAACCGGGTAAAACCACAGGGCACTGCTAATTATATAATAAAACATCTCCCATTAGCGCTGCAAAATTGTCAGTTGTACCAACTCGTATTTGAATACAGAATTCATCGCAATCGAAACGAAAGTAGGTCAAGATCGATTTAGAAGATTTTGAGTCGTCATACAAACAAACACACATACAACATGTATGTTCACCGACATGTTTATGTTTGAGTAACTCAAACACCGAATCCTGGAAGTTTGCTTTGCGAATTAAGCAAATAAAGACATCAAGTTTGCCATTAATCATTTGAAAAGCAAGAAATGATATGTAGCGAATGATTATTTTCGAAACGTGTTTAAAAAAGTGTATTACATATATATCATTAAAGAGACTTCAATATTTGCTATTAGATTAAGGACCGATTGCACATATACTCTTAAATCTTTTTAGTTTCTAAATATGTTTCAAAAACAAAAGATATTCGTTCAAATTTGTATTTTATGTTGCAACAAATCCTACTAATATTATAAATGCCAAAGTTTGTGAGGATTGATGTTTAGATGTATTTATGTTTGGTACTCTTTCACGAAAAAACCACAGAACGGATTTGGATGAAACTTTAGTAATATAGCTTATACATCAGAATATCACATGGGATACATTTTATCCCGAAATTCCCTCGGGAACGGGTACAACACGGGTAACACCGCATCTTGCGGCTAGCAAAACACTATTAAAACTCACGTCACTTGTTTTTAAACATACTTAGGTGCTACACACTTACTGTAGTGCAATACACCCTAAGTCAGTTTAATGCCGGCGACAGACTTGCTTGGAAGCTCGAAGCGAGGAGAATACATCCTTAACGTAGTTCAGAGAAAGCATACAGTGGCTCCTTACCTGTCTCGAAATGACAGGCGAAAGTGTAAAGCAAGCATTACACTTTAAGTCGTCATTCAAAATGTATTCTAAGCTAACAGCGCGCTATTGTACAGCGTTGTAGCCGTGTTCGTAGGAATTTTGAATACGAAACGATAAAGTTCCTTTTTAGGTTCCTTACCCAAAGGGTAAAAACGGGACCCTATTACTGAGACGGATCCGTTCATCCATCCGTCCGTCCGTCGTCCGTCCATCCGTCTGTCACCAGGCTTCACCGTTCTTGAGATACATCTCAAGAACGGTGATAGCTAGACAGTTAAAATTTTCACAGATGATGTATTTCTATTGCCGCTATAACAACAAATACTAAAAAATACAACAAATATTCAAGGGGGGCTCCCATACAACAAACGTGATTTTTTGCCGTTTTTTATAGTACGGAACCCTCCGTGTGCGAGTCCGACTTGCACTTGGCCGGTTTTCTTGAATTTAACTATTAGATACAAGATTAATTCTCAAATCCGACTGGTAGTTAGAGAACAAAACAAAATTACAAATTTTCAAAATAGATAACACCTCAACATCAACCTATTCCGTTAAAATAAAATACTTTTTCTTATTAAATGTTTACGATTCCTTTGGTGACTCGCCCAAAAAACTCTGAAACAAAACTTGTTTTACATTCACAATGCGAAATGGAACATTAAAATTCCATTGCGGTTTCGTCAGAGAATGCAATTTTGACAAAATTAAATTATTCGTACAATATAATGGGAATTTTAAAACCAGTACTTGCGGTAAACGTTCGAATACAGAATACAGATAACAGAATTTGGACGAATAGAAATATATTTATAAAGTATTGTGGTGAATCAAACTATACAAGTAGTTTGATTCACAAGTTGTATATCACTTTTGACTGAACCATGCTTTTTTTGTGTCAAATCGTCGTCAAATGGACTATGGCGCCGTGATATTCTCAGTGAAATGAAGGCATTTGCCTAGCTGTGGGACATTACAGGCTATTATTTACTTCAAAGCGTTTTTACAAACAAATCTAATAAAAGTAAATAAGCCTATACTACTTATATTATAATGCGAAAGTTTGAGGATAGATGTATGTATGTTTGTTACTCTTTTACGCAAAAACTGTTGATCGGGTTTTGATGAAACTATAGGTACAGTTAGATATTAGAATAATACATAGAGCACTTTTCATCCCAAAATTCTTACTGGAATTGATTCAATGTGGATGAAACCGCGGGGCAGAGCTAATATAAAATAACTCTACTTTATCTTTACTTACACTGATACCGATACCAACTCGAAACATGTCTCAGCATCTGGAGGGAAGTGGTTTAGGATGGGGATGCATGGACGGATAGGGGAGAGGTTTTTGCCCAGCAGTGGGACATTAATGGCTAAAACAAAAAAGCATTGATACCATACAATACTGTTTACAAAATATACTAAAAAATCCTTTTCTCCCCAGCATCGTGATACGCAAGAGACGCTAGCCGTCCTCGACCGGCTAGACCTCGATACGGAGAAGCCGACAGAAGAAGAAGTCGCTAGAAAGTTCGGCTTCGAAGAAGACTATTTGAAAGGAACAGTGTCCTGGTGGCAGCATCTGAAGCCGCAGATGTGGTCGCTCTTTGACGAGCCGTACAGTTCTAACGCTGCGAAGGTAAGAAAAAGTTTAATATTTTTTCAAAGGAGGTTAAACTATTTTGACATTTTTACAGAAAATCACAGCTCTGACAGATAGACAGACTAATAGCCCGATCAACAACAAATGAACTAAAACCTTGACCCAGGCCTATAGTTCAGACAGTTCATATGCTCCTGAATATGAAGACGCGTAGACTAGAATAGACTGTTCCATTCGTCAAAGACCTTTTTTCTATATTAGTCCAAAGAGTTGTACCGACGTTGCATCGTTGTTAAACTGAATAAAAAGTGACTTAAGTAAGTTAAAATGTCTAAAGACTGTCTAAACATATAGTCTACAATGGTACATAGAATATACTCGTATATGAACATACAGGGCGTCCCACGGCTATGCCACATGGAGGGAAAGTACCTTAAATATTGTAGATAGAACATTTTACTGAAAGCAGACATTATTTTAATTTCAAAAACAATTTTAATTGCATTTATAGATTTTTGAATAATTACACGTTTGAACCGGGAATCGAACCCGCTACAGGAAAAAAAAATCACGCTTTACAGCTTTATCATACCGATCGAAAGGGTTCATCAGAAGGATTATTTTTTGCTAAATAACATAGCGTCAAAAATAAAAGGAAGACCATGAATTTTAACTTTTTTAATACAAAATTAATCAATTTATCAAATGCTCAAAAAAAAAACTATGAATGCAGTTAAAATTGTTTTTGAAATTAAAATAATGTCTTCTTTCAGTAAAAGGTTCTATCTACAATATTTAAGGTACTTTCCCTCCATGTGGCATGGCCGTGGGACGCCCTGTATATGTGCATTAGAAATACACAGAATGGTCGCTAGATAAAATGAGAGTTTTCATATTTTTGACCATTTTCAAATAAATAGTTTTTATGAGAAAATTTCACGCCCAAGTTCTTTCCTTAGCGATTGTATCTTCATTTTGACTCTATCAGATTGTTTACCTATAAATGTCTAATACCGGTTCGGATACAAACACAATTGAAGGCAGATCAAGGCCAAGCGTGTAAATAGTGATCGCGTTTCACTTCTCAATCTTTTGTAGTTATCTTATAGTATCGTATTTTGGGTGAAAGCTTTGTATCTCGAAAAATACAATAGGTGTAAAACCTTTATACCTTTATGCTTAGTTTTAAAACTAAATGTTCTGAAAAGCGTCGTTATATTGAGTGCTACAGTATGATAAATTCTAAATTTAAAGTTTCAAAGAAATGTGTAAACCAAGTGTTCTGTGGAACAATTGTAACATGTGAGTTTACATTCTGAACGACTCTTTATGAAGATAATTCACGATATCTTTGAAATTGTGACTGTTCAGGAAATACTTAAACATAACTTTGTTTAAATCCAAAGTTTTTATTACTTGGCTGCAGTGTATTATATTTCTGTTAATTGTGAAAAGTTTCACTTCCTTACAACTCTCAATCATTAATATTTCGGAAGTCAAACCTCTAATATTTCTCTCAAATTGAAAACTCTTCGAATATCTTCAAAGTTAAATCAACAGTAAGTTTTATTCAACTTAACGAACCGCGAAACATTACCAAAAGACCTTATGGACTCCAAAAATGTTAATTTACTTTGCAAATTCCAAAAAATTTGAAGTCATTTAAAATCTTCGTACATAAACTTTAACTTTAACAATTTACATATCTTGTTAAAGTGCGATGCTTATTGCCTCTTCGTTAAATAACAGTTTCAATGTAAACTCTGTCTCGGATAATGTTCGAGTTAAACAAACTGTGGTCGTTCTTGTAATTTCGTTTGTTATATTTACTTTAAACGGAAATTTTAATTCAACGCCGGTTGTACTCCGAGGTAACTGTGTGTTTTACATTTAGATTGAATCTTATGCTGCAAGCTTCAACTAATGAATTTTCACTTCGCAAATTAAAATAAGAATGAATCTGTGTACGTTTTTCTTGTCATGACAATCTTTAGATGTTCTGTTTTTATTTGCCGTTCTTGGTTTGAAATTGGTTAGCGACCCGCGTTGAATTACAAATTAAAAGCAAGGGTGTGTTGACACCGTTAAAAAGCGTTCCTTACTTAATGAAAGTCGACTTTGTTTATTACAAACCAAGCATTATTAAACTGATAAATTTCTTTTTCAGATAATCGGAGTCATATCTGTTTTCTTCATTTGTGTGTCTATTATATCGTTCTGTTTGAAGACGCACCCGGACATGCGAGTGCCAGTCATTCGGAACTATTCAGTGACTACGGCTAATCAAACCCAGAGTTGGGCGTTAGACAAAGTGCAAACGAACGCCCACATAGCGTTCTTTTACATCGAATGCGTCTGCAACGCGTGGTTCACTCTAGAAATCCTCGTCAGATTCATATCATCGCCCAACAAGTGCGAATTCGTCAAATCATCAGTCAACATCATAGATTACATCGCCACAATGAGTTTCTACATCGACCTGATACTCCAAAAATACGCGTCTCACGTAGAAAACGCAGATATCTTGGAATTCTTCTCCATCATCAGGATCATGAGGTTGTTTAAGCTGACGAGGCATTCGTCAGGGTTGAAGATTTTGATCCAGACTTTTAGAGCGTCAGCTAAGGAGTTGACTTTATTAGTGTTCTTTTTAGTACTGGGAATAGTGATATTCGCGAGTTTGGTGTATTATGCGGAGAGGATTCAGACGAATCCTCACAATGACTTTAATAGTATACCGCTGGGACTGTGGTGGGCTCTGGTGACGATGACCACGGTGGGGTATGGAGACATGGCTCCGAAGACCTACGTAGGGATGTTCGTTGGTGCACTCTGCGCTTTGGCTGGTGTGAGTATTCCTCTTTATCTCCACATAACTGGTATAAAACAATATCAATATTTTCCGCCGCGTCCACTATTGAAACTCACACTATTGAGACAATAGTGTGAGTTTATATGTATCTATACTAATATTATAAAGCTGAAGAGTTTGTTTTGTTTGTTTGTTTGTTTGTTTGTTTGTTTGTTTGTTTGTTTGTTTGTTTGTTTGTTTGTTTGTTTGTTTAAACGCGCTAATCTCAGAAACTACTGAACCGATTTGAATAATTCTTTCACTGTTAGATAGTCTATTTATCGAGGAAGGCTATAGGCTACATTTTATCCCGGATTTCCTACGGGAAACGTCAACAAATAACTATTCCACGCGGACGAAGTCGCGGGCACAGCTAGTGATAAATATAGCGAATGTTTTACGTAGACTGCTGTTAGTAAAAAGATATTCTAAAAGTTGACAGCACAAAGATCAATCGTACCGTACATCGATATAATAAGAAGGTACAGATAGTATGCAATAAGTATGCACTATTTAGTTACTAAGGGTCTTATACCATAACCGCTTATTAACAGCACTTTAGCTATCAAATGGTTTGTCCCTTTCCGACATACGCTAATTGCGAAAGAGCGAAAGAGACAAAACACTGTTAACGTTAAATATCGTTTATGAATAAGGCTGATAATGTTTAACAACACTCTGGACTAGAAGAACTACTGAACAGGTTTTCTTGAAGTTTACACTAAATAGAGTGTTTCAAAGTAACGTTTTTAGCCAGAAGTTGTACTGGAAGTTTGAGAAATCTTAATTAACTTAAGCGAAGTGAAATTGGGTCGCTAGTGTATTTATAAATACAAATGATTGAGTTAAATTTATCCGACTATACTTTATCTGGATCAATTTGTGGTGTTTTTATTAAATAAATAATGTAATAAATAATTTAATAAAATAGCAAGTTTAATTAGACCCAAACTAAGCTCTACACTTTTATTATGGAATCTACTTTATTACTAAATATTATAATAAGTATACCTTAGACAAACATCCATATTAATACAAACTAAAAATTTAATTAATTCCTCTTTATTTCAACAAAAGACATTTACTTTGTCTTCTGCTCCTTCATGCATACATTTTGTATTGTCAACCTGTTCTTAAAATCATATTAGGAGCTCCGTCCAAAACATCCCATATGCAAACAGAGTAAGACTTTCAAACCAACTGTTCTACTCTATTTATGCATACTTAATTCGAACCTTGCTCTACTTGTAAGCTCAGGACCTTATTTTGCCGCATCAAAATTTCATAAACACAAGCCCTCAAGTAAAGTCCAGTGTCCAGTTTAACAAGAGCTGTTTTTCCTGTGCAATTAGGTGCTGACCATAGCTCTGCCAGTGCCGGTCATAGTTTCGAACTTTGCTATGTACTATTCACATACGCAAGCGAGAGCCAAGCTGCCCAAGAAGAGGCGAAGAGTTATCAATGTTGAACCGACTCGACCTCCGATGCGTAAGTATTACTATTATTTAGTTTATATTATTATTCGTGTTAATAAACCTTAGTATTGATAGCAATGGCTACTATCTAACCCGATCGAATTTAAAAACAAAATCGGATCTCGATTCTCAGTATCCGAACTAGCAAATAAAAACGACACACATGAATATTGGAGCATATAACTTATGCAGAAAGGTTATTGGTTTAGAATGATTCTACTGTACTCAAATGGATCGAGTATAGATAACCTTGGTAACCTTGGATGGTAACCTTGCAGTTTTAAATATTATATTCGTACTATTAAAAAGCATTGAAGTCGTAAGTGAACAGAGCTCATAAGTATGTCACTTTCGTCTGGCCATCGAACTATCTTGGACTGTGTCCAATTACCAAATGAATATTTCTTTGAGTATGACACCTCAATATTCTTTAGTGAAGAATTGCAACTGAATTCTGTAAGGCGTCGTGTTTTGATGAGTGACTTTATTCGTTTAATAGTTTACGAGGTGACTCCAATAACTGGAGTCCAATTATTTTTGTATGTGTGACGCTAGTGTTCTCTGTAGTCACTAAAGTTTACTGCGGGCACCAACCCGCATTAAGCGTGGTGATTACACCACGCTTAATGGGTTGGTGCTCCAAACCCGAGCCATATTTGAAAAGTAGGATTTTTTTTTCGCTCAACCCGGGAATTGAACCCTAGACATCAGTCTTGGTAGGCGAATGCACATACCACTATACCACCGAGGGAGTAATAAAAAATCAATATATAAATCATTTTTTGTCTATTAGGAACTCCAGGAGCGCCCGGAGGTCAAGCGGGACCCATGGCCCCAGGTATGGGTCCTCAAGTAGTCAACCGTAGAATGAATGCCATTAAAACAAACCACCCTAAGGACATTATGGGGCCCAATATGGGTAAGACAAATCACTGGAACCAAATGTTAAAGAAACATCTTGTTCAGAAAAGGTTTAAAATTATCCAATTTATGATTAAATCAACAAAATTTTCTATTTGTTTAATCAGTTATCAACTAAAGGTATGTAAAATAAAAATAATCAATTTAATTATATATTATAGTCAATTTCAATAAAAATACTACGCGCTACGAACGTTCGTAGACATAAGAACAATAAAATCCGTAGCATTTACTACGCTGCTGCTACGCGTCGTAGCCATTATGCGATATTGCAAATATCGAAATGTTCATTAGTATTTTAATCCTATACCTATGAATATAAAACACACCTTTTCTGAACAAAATATGTTGAAAATTGTAACTAATCTCAACTTTTAAGCGACATAAGCTGTAAAATATTACCAAAGCTTGTACATTGAAAAATCAATCAATTTGTACAAACAATCTTTACAGGCTAATTTTTGCTTCAACATTAGTCTGTAAAGTGAATCCACGACGTAGAAAGCACTGAGTGAAATGGACACAACGTAGTAATGTCAACATCAATTGGCAATAACTTCACAAAATTAGATGACATAGTCACCACTTACATGAATTGGTTTACACAAACAAAATATCTAACTAACTAAACAAATTAAAAACTAAATAAGATGGGGAAGATATCAGAGGTCAAAGTCAAAGTAAATTGGATAACGCATGTTGCTCATGCATCATAACAGATGACATTTCCATTCCATTACACAAACAATTTTTCAAAATTCTTTCAATTCTATTTACAAAATGATGAACCAAAAAAAATCTCTGATAAATCTCTTTAAAACATCCAACTAACCGTAGCTTATGCAATGTAATCCTCCACAGATGGTGATCGTAGCGAGCTAGAGGCTATGATCCAAACAACACCAAACAACTGCAAAAGAAAAAATTTAAACATGCTTTAGAAAACAACACATAGAATGGCGCCGTTGGGTCTGCGAACGGGCTTTCTATATCGCCTTAACACACGGATAGCTTACAGGAATGCTACTGAATAATAATCATCACTAATCATTAACATGTTCATACTGCACAAGGCAATGTTCTCCAAGCAGCACTGTAAAGGAGCCATCCATAGGTCCCTTTGCTTCGTCAAACACTTCGGCAAGGTTCGGGAATAATATCTGTATTGTGTGTGTCCTGACCTTAGTTTGCTTGGCAGCTTCCTTTATCGATGTTGTCGTAGCAAGCCATTGGAATTATTTTGTTTATTTTCATAGTTTTAGATTTGTAAATGCTTGCATAGTGACACGAACTTTAGTTTTACATACAAGTTTAGCGAGAGTTATTGAATTTCCAGAGTTATTGATGTTTTACAGGCAACAACCTCACGATAGCTACACAACAAAACATCACAACCAATGAAGTATCGAACTCAAACACGGTACACTATTAGATCAATGTTAACCCTAACACTGTACACTGCCTGATATGTCTAGTGACGTCTTTTTACCTTTCGTTTCGTGTCGTCAAGTGATTAACTATTGTCATATTTTACTTTTCAATGTTTTGTGTATATTTTTCTAACTTTCGATGTAATATAAACAATTCCTGGAATAGCATGCTTGTTGCCTGGATGTGTAAAATAATTCGAAGCTATTATTTTATTAAAATTAACATCTACATGTTCGATATCGTTTTTATGAAGATTACTAATATTATGTTTTGTTTTAACAGTCGCCACGTTAATGCCAGGAATGGATTTGTCAGTGACGACTCGACTAACTCCAAGTCCTCGAGATATGAGTCCAGCTCTCGCTATCGCACTACCAATGATGAAATCAGTGAACATCGTACCAGCACAATGCTTCGACAACATGGCCTTTCACAGTGACAAACCAGAAGATAAAAAAGAATCCAGTGATAAAGAGAGTAAAAACTCTCAAGAATCTATTGAAAGCGATAACACTGTAAGAGTAAATAACTTCAAAAATGAAAGATATGATGATAAAAGTATAGAAGAGAGAACTGACGCGAGAACACCATTACTTAGAGATCATAAAATCGAATCATTGGATGAAACTAAACTACGGGACACGAAAGTAGAGAAAAGAAAATCATCAGCTTCTACATAACAATTGAATTAAGATAACACGACCAATAGTGGTAAGAAATCTGTAACACTTAATGGAGAGTTTAAACGAACCAAATTAAATCGTCCTATTCATGATGACGTGATACAAATCAACAATCATCCACGCAAAGAATCATGAATAACATTTGATAAGTATTATGAAAATATTAGTTTAATTTTGCAAGATTAATAAAAAATGCCTTTTTGAATAACAGTGCTTACGTATTAAAGTAATATAAGGGATACTAAAATCTTGTGGACTAATAAAGGCCGTGATAGTTTATAAGTTAGTTAAGTGTTGAAAGCACTTATCAAATTTATATCACATAAGTATATATTTAGAATATTTAGATGTTACACTACATTTGTATTGTTTGTAAGATCATTTTCTTGTTTTTACTGTACCATAATCTACAATAAGTTTACTATAAAGTGACTTTGTCACTTGTTAAATTACTCTATTCACATTTCTACTCATACTTCTTGTTTCTCTACCATATCTCATCTCTCATTCATCATTATTTCCTTCTTCTCCTTCCATCTCTTCTTTTATATGAGAACCTTGATCATGAGTTCCTATCCTAGAGTTATTGTTTCCTTACGGTAAATTTTCGCTAAAATTTTCATATTTATCTTCAAGTTCATTCGTGGTTATGGAACTGAGCCGGGTGGAGTGTAATTGCCCAATGGCATTGCATTACAATACTTGAAGTCTCTTAGTAGTGCTTTGTGATTGGTCAATTGGCTCTGCATTACTCAGTTTATCTAACTATACTGTTTCGATAGGCACTCATGGTATGATACAGGGTCAAAATTTCCTCCAAAATCAATTTTCTAGAATCCATTTCAATTCTTAGTTTCATACAAATGAAGTGTAAGCCGCTGTAACAAATATTGCATAACCATTCTAATTAGATCTCTCGCTTCTTTTTCAACTGTTTGGATTATAAAGGTTTTGAGAGGTCCAGTTATTTTGGTTCACAAGTTAGTGTAATCGTTATTGACCAGAATATTCGTAAAGTCATGTTGAAGTTTACTGTCCATTAGTGAGAGCGATCGCTTGATTTGGTTTGAATATTTTACCTTTGGAACTTTTTGAACAATTTGAATTGAAAAGCTTTTATTTCCAAGTAACTTTAGTTCATTTTGTTTTTAGTTTTCACTTCATTGATTAATTTTATTGAATCTTTAGAACTCTATAAAACTTCTTGATAATTCAATTTGAAATTTCGAAATTGGTTTCTCTCTTAATTTATCATTTTAAAATGTTACTGTTACTATAAAAAAGTTTACTGATTATAATAATTACGTCATTATTTTAATGATTTTTGAAAAGTATTTTTCGGGTTAAATGAACAATGAAGATTTGGTTCTCATTTCTAACGAATTCCAAAAAATAATCAAATCAAATCAAGCCTGTACACAATAAGTAAATAAAAATAAACAAATATGTAAATAAATATAATAATAAGATTTTTATATTATCTTATCAAATAATTTTTAACTTATTAGAGAACACATATCATCCGCACTACTTTCATTCTCGATGTTATAATGTTAAGTGTATATAACATATTATAACGGTTATATTAGGGTAGATAGAAAACAAAATATTTTATTTATTATATTATTTATTGTTATACTGTATCATTATCGCGCAAAATATGAGACAATTATATAAAGTTATTTGTTATATAACAAAAATTTAGGTATCACAAATATTAATGTATTGCTGTAATTGCAATTTCATGAATTGTAAAAAAATACGAATAAACTCATCTCTATCATACATACATATAAATCTTACACAATCATATTAAATTCAACCCATCTTTCCGCGCGGCTCTTTCTGTTGGTAAAACTTTCTACGTACAAAAAATGCGACTTGTCTTGTTCCTGCCCTACAAATTCAAACGCGGGTAAAACCGCGGGGCTCTGCTAGTAACTTATAATTTTAGTTATCATGTTGCTATTATCCACTTATCAACGTACGACTGCAATATAAACAATCGGAAAATGCAATTACCACAATTAACGTGCTATTTTGATCAATGATAATTATGTTGCTACTGCATTATTATACAATTGTGTTCGAGATAATTGGTGAAGACATAATTTCGAAAATGTTCTTTGACTAGCAAGTAGTTATTGTAAGGCGTTGTCCTAATAGAACGCGAATGCGCGATGCGAGCGATGCGACTATCGCGTGTCCGCGCGACGTCAAAAACTTTTGACATTAAACATTTGAGTCGCGCGACCGCGTCGTGCGATTGTCAGTTAGGACACCTATTAGAATTCAATAAATTTGATCGTGCGTTCGTACGAGTAAAATTCGCGCGAACTTACGATGATCGCGCATTCGCGTTCTATTAGGACAACGCCTATGCGAGCGATGCGACCATCGCGTGTTCGCGCGACGTCAAAAACTGGGTGTCCTAATAGAACGCGATTAGGCAATTACGCGAATCTCGCTCGCGCGGTACCACGCCGACGTTTTCGCACGAATTTCAATTAGGACACCTATTCAAATTCAATATGTTTGATCGCGCGTTCGTACGAACTAAGTTGGCGCGAATAGTGTTTCAAACATTTGAGTCGCGCGACCGCGTCGTGCGATTGTCAGTTAGGACACCTATTAGAGTTCAATATGTTTGATCGCGCGTTCGTACGAGTAAAATTCGCGCGAACTTACGATGATCGCGCATTCGCGTTCTATTAGGACAACGCCTAAGAGTATGAATATGACAGAGTTCTATTTAGTATGCTCGCTATTTGGATGACTTAATGGACAAATTAACAACCCTGTCGTACTCAAATTTTGCAATAGCCAATGAATGAGAATTTTCGAATGTATTTGGAAAAGTTCTATAATTATAGTGTATGGAATTATAATTTTCATTTTGTATTTCAAAGCGCAGTTTTTTTGCTAATATGTAAATATTCTAAAGCGGATTTAGCGGACCACGGAAACTACATGTTTTGTACTTATTTAGGCTTAATTTTTATTAGAATTCAACTTACATTGCCTGGCAAATAGTGTGTCGGTTGATTTAAAACAAAAAGCTATGGAGTCGAATAGTGTATTGCTCTTTTTATATATAAACAACTCACTATATTTCTGTTATTTCAAAAAAACTTTTAATATTTTTTTATTTTAATATATTAATAAAAAAATATTATTAATTGTTTGGATATCTCTTTTAATTCAATTCAATTCAACCCTGATTAGAAACTTTTTAATTAAAGTTTTAATTGGTTTGCATAATATCGCAGTTACAAGATTAATTGCTCTTTGAGTTTCTTAAATGAGTTTTAATAATACGCTTTTCAACCCAACTGTACAATTGTTTGTAACTTAACAGTAAATAGTTTAATCTGCACTGTATATTAAATTTCAATTAGGACACCTATTCAAATTCAATATGTTTGATCGCGCGTTCGTACGAACTAAGTTGGCGCGAATAGTGTTTCAAACATTTGAGTCGCGCGACCGCGTCGTGCGATTGTCAGTTAGGACACCTATTAGAGTTCAATATGTTTGATCGCGCGTTCGTACGAGTAAAATTCGCGCGAACTTACGATGATCGCGCATTCGCGTTCTATTAGGACAACGCCTAAGAGTATGAATATGACAGAGTTCTATTTAGTATGCTCGCTATTTGGATGACTTAATGGACAAATTAACAACCCTGTCGTACTCAAATTTTGCAATAGCCAATGAATGAGAATTTTCGAATGTATTTGGAAAAGTTCTATAATTATAGTGTATGGAATTATAATTTTCATTTTGTATTTCAAAGCGCAGTTTTTTTGCTAATATGTAAATATTCTAAAGCGGATTTAGCGGACCACGGAAACTACATGTTTTGTACTTATTTAGGCTTAATTTTTATTAGAATTCAACTTACATTGCCTGGCAAATAGTGTGTCGGTTGATTTAAAACAAAAAGCTATGGAGTCGAATAGTGTATTGCTCTTTTTATATATAAACAACTCACTATATTTCTGTTATTTCAAAAAAACTTTTAATATTTTTTTATTTTAATATATTAATAAAAAAATATTATTAATTGTTTGGATATCTCTTTTAATTCAATTCAATTCAACCCTGATTAGAAACTTTTTAATTAAAGTTTTAATTGGTTTGCATAATATCGCAGTTACAAGATTAATTGCTCTTTGAGTTTCTTAAATGAGTTTTAATAATACGCTTTTCAACCCAACTGTACAATTGTTTGTAACTTAACAGTAAATAGTTTAATCTGCACTGTATATTAACATAAACTTAAAGTTTATTTATAAATATTGACATATATCAATGATTCTTTATGTGATACTTATTGGAAGATTTTTGCAAAAAATGTTCTTAAAACTAAACTATACTGCCGCACTCCGAGACGTATATTACCTCGACTTAACAAATTGTCGAAATGTTAAATACATTACATGTCAAAATCACTTATTAAATCTCTCCTAAGGAAGCATTTGACGACTCTGAGTACGAGCAACAGTTTTCAGATTCAGTCCAAATTGTATAACACGGTGAAACCATCATATAATTTCACAGCAAATCATTTGACGATGCATGTGGTTTTAACAAATAACAGGTTAGCGGAATGTTTGATATTCGGAGAATTTGTTATTAAAGGGTCAAGGTTAACACAAATTGAATCTTAAGATTACTAGCCCGTAGCAGTTCTACTAACTAAGGCTACGTTTCTATTGAAGCAGAGCAGAGAACAGCACATTGGGATTGTCAAACAACGCAACAACATTATCAAAATCTTTTCGTAAAACATTCTGATTAGTCGATTGAACTCCGTACAGCTTCGCTCTATCCAATAGAAACGCACCCTAAATCCTAAGGGCCGAAAATGCGTTAAGCGTGCGCACGCGACGGTTCACTTTTGTATGCAGCCGCACGCAACGGGCAGACGCGACGGGTGGACCCGACGGTTCAATTTTGTATGAATCCGCACGCGGCGGGCGCACGCGACGGGCGCACGCTTAACGCAGTTTCAGCCCTAAGGGTGCTTTCAAATTATGCGTTTCGTGTCGGACCGCTGCGGTGCCGAAGCGGTGCGTTTGTCGTGTTGTGAACGTACGATCGTGTGTTTTCATACAAAACGAGCCGTGCGGCAACAGTGCGGCGTCGGTACCGCGAAATAATTTTAGTACGCACTGTTGCCGCACGGCTCGTTTTGTATGAAAACACACGATCGTACGTTCACAACACGACAAACGCACCGCTTCGGCACCGCAGCGGTCCGACACGAAACGCATAATTTGAAAGCACCCTTACAGCAAAGTTAAGTATCACATCAAAGTATCATTAAAACGTTTGGTAACATTGTGTTAGATAAAGCGGTACACGATTTATAAACAGGGCTTATCGTATTGTAAACCATTCTATATTATACAATACAATATATTGTAATATTTTGAACAATACAAACGGACAAATTATTTGAAATATTGTTCATTAAATATGTGAAAATTTATGCTGTTTTACTTGCCTGATACCAACTCTTTAAATTAAGTACATATGTCTTAAATACAGCTTCTTATTCAAAAGAAGGTAGTAATCGTGGCGTAGTTTGACTAAGCGATGTCAGCTCATTGCGATTGTTAAGCAACGTGCAGCTCGACCCCTACATGGATGGGTGGCCGATAGTGGCATTTCATTTAAAGCACGTAAAGCAGGCAGCCCCGGTTGTTTCAATCGTTAGGCACCAGGCTTGGCAGCTCTAAAAAACTGGCGACGTAAAATTAGCGGAATTGAACAAAAAAAACAGCGAAATTTGTTGCTTTTTTGTTGCTAATTAGTTGCTAAAAAAATATTTTTTTTGCTCTAACCGATCGCATAAAAAAGGCAATAACTCTAACTTTACATTAAGATAGCGTGGGAATCACTGAATGTCGACTGATCAATCAAGCAAATAAGGGTCAATTTGTTGCTAATTTGTTGCTGGAAGATGCTTAGAAAAAAAATAAAAAAAATGATTTTTTTTAATTATGCCAAGATAAATAATATCCACGACAGCTTAACTCTCGAGTTTTCCGTGAAAAAATTATAGTAAAAATTTGTTGCTCCTCATGGTGCACCGTGTTTTAGCAGGGAGAGTCAGCAACAAAATAAAAACCGGAAGTCAAGAGAAGTTGGAGATCGGTTCACAAAATAATCGACCACGCTAGCTTAACTAACGATTTTCCCGCGGAAAAACTATAGTGAAAATTTGTTGCTGTTCACAATGCAGCTTGATTTAGCAGAAAGAGTCAGCAACAAAATAAAAACCGGAAGTCAAGAGAAGTTGGAAATCGGTTCACAAAATAATCGGCCACGCTAGCTTAACTAACGATTTTCCCGCGGAAAAACTATAGTGAAAATTTGTCGCTCCTCACAGTGCTTAGTTGCTAAAAAAATAATTTTTTTGCTCTAACCGTAATGTTAACCGATAACTATGGACTAGTAAAAAAAAAATAACCCTAACCTACCGAATAGTAAGTAATTCGGTAGGTTAGGGTTATTTTTTTTTCATGTTTAAACTCTCCCTTTTCATTAAAATGACATATATACACTTGAGAGCATAGAAATCGCACATAGGGTAATTTTCCTGCATTTTGACTTCGATACTTGTTTTTTTTTTTAATAAAAGGTTGGAAGCAAATATAACTTTAATTAAATTAAAGTACACACTGTTAGCTTCCTAAAAACCCATAATGTCTGGCCTTGACCTTCCTTATCATAGCAGTAGCGGCTTAACAATGGAATGGCCTAAATTAGCTCGTTTCAGGTAGCGCGGTTTGTGGGACTTTGAGCAGGTATTAAAGGTTAAAAAAACAATAAATCTGTGAATGTAACGATTTTTTAATACGAGGTAATGCCTCCCCTAGCCTGAATAACAGCTTCCAGTCGAAGATTCATTGAAGAAATCAATGTTTTTACGAAATCCTTCGGTATGCTGTCCCATTCTTCCTTGATCGCGGTTTGAAGCTCTCAGAGACTCGTAGGCACTGCGTTTCTGGCTCTTACTCGTTTCTTTAGTTCGTCCCATAAGTGCTCAATAGGATTGAGATCTGGGCTTCGAGCAGGCCACTCCATAACGAGTACTTCAACCTCCTCCAAGTACTGGCGTACTATAGCAGCGGTGTGTGGTCTAGCTTTGCCCTTCATAAAAACGAAGTATTCGCCGATAAATCCCGAAAAGGGCACAATATGTTCTTGCAGGATATCCCGACATAACGTTAGGAAGTCAATCCACGCGATCGATGGTCGGTATCGGGCCCTGTGATGAAGACAAGTTCGGTTTTCGCTTCCAGTGAAATACCTCCCCAGAACATACACGAACCACCCCCGTATGCGACCCGTTCGGAGATGCAGCATTGAACAAAACGCTCACCGGGTCTTCGGTAGACTCTACCCCGTCCGTCTTTACCAAGGAGACACATCTTGCACTCATCGGAGAAGAGGACTGCCTGCCATTGATCCATAGTCCAATTAACGTGATTTCGAGCAAACTGAAGGCGTGCTTGTCTGTGTGCTGGGGTAAATTTTGGGCCAATTGCGGGTCTGTGCGCTATCAGACCTCCTTCGGCTAGTCTTCTTCTAACTGTCCACAAACTGACTTCCACTTCTCTAACTTCCTGGAGCCGCTGTCCGAGTTGAACTGCATTTAACCGGCGATTTCGTAGTGATGTATTCACAAGAAAGTGGTCATTGCGCTGTGTTGTCGCACGTTTTGGGCCTGTTCCTGGTTTCCTGGTATAGCCACAAGTTTGCTAATATTGCAGGTATACATGTCGAACAGCATATCTGCTCAAATTTTATTGAAGAGCCACTTGACTTTGGTTCTGTCCAGCTTCGATTAGTGCAACCGCTTGAGCCGCTATTCCTGGTGTGGTATCCATTTTCTTGATCAGAGAGATGACGTTTTCGTTAAATGAACTTTCTGAATGGGAGTTGGTATGGAAATGATGTCATTTCAATCATCCCTTATCGTTTTATACCTGCTCAAAGTCCCACAAACCGCGCTACCTGAAACGAGCTAATTTAGGCCATTCCATTGGTAAGCCGGTACTGCTATGATAAGGAAGGTCAAGGCCAGACATTATGGGTTTTTAGGAAGCTAATAGTGTGTACTTTAATTTAATTTAAGTTATATTTGCAACCAACCTTTAATTTTAAAAAAAACAAGTATCGAAGTCAAAATGCAGGAAAATTACCCTATGTGCGATTTCTATGCTCTCAAGTGTATATATAATACATAAAATGTCACAAACGATTTTTTTATTATCTTGGCATAATTAAAAAAAATCATTTTTTTATTTTTTTTCTAAGCATCTTCCAGCAATAAATTAGCAACAAATTGACCCTTATTTGCTTGATTGATCAGTCGACATTCAGTGATCCCCACGCTATCTTAATGTAAAGTTAGAGTTATTGCCTTTTTTATGCGATCGGTTAGAGCAAAAAAATTAATTTTTTAGCAACTAATTAGCAACAAAAAAGCAACAAATTTCGGTGTTTTTTTTTTTCAATTCCGCTAATTTTACGTCGCCAGTTTTTTAGACCTAGGCTTGGCCACTGACCTACTCGAAATGAATAAAAGATTTAACGAACAAAAACCGCGAATTGGTTTACCAATTGGTTTACCAATAAGCTGAACTAGCTGACATACTGAAATACCACCTGCTAGCATGCGATTACTTGGAAAAGCGGAATACACATCTTGCAGATAACTAGCAAGTTACTGTAAATAAGAGTGTGAGTGATGAATATGTTCAGCATTAAAAATGTTAACAACTTGCCCTTTTAGTTGTGGTATTAGCAATTAGTGAATGGTGTAAAGTTATGATCCGTGAAAATAGCTATACTCTCGTGTAAACCTAGAACGTTTTAAAGGTAAGTATAGGTTTATTTTAAGACGAAATTTGGTGCTAAAGAGGTCAAAGTCCAGACAAATTGTTGATTCAGTTTGGTACCTAATTTAAGGTAATTTCAGCAAATAATATCGAGGCAGTAAAAAATTTCAGATATATTATATGGTATGTGTATCGTATCGTATCCAACGTCATGTATAGGTAGCTTAAAAACCACTAAAGCCTCAATTAAGGGTCTATGATAGCAATTATATAGTAAAACAATCTGGATTTTTTTCCACCCAATTTAAGCTAGAATATTAATGAGATTTTTTTAAGTTAGTCGACATTTTAAGAGATTTTTTAAATTAGTAAAACCAACCTGTAAGTGCACATTTTGGAAAAAAATCCTAAACCATGGACATACGAGGGAACAAATATCAAAAACGTAGAGACATGATGATTCCCACGCCGATTTGCGACGGTGACCATTTTCAATCTGGTAAACATCTGTTTTGGTGCGCCTTCACATGACTGACATAGTGACAAAAACGAAGAGACATAAACAACATCCAAACAAGTTTTTGAAGTCGGTTTAAAAGGAATGTCTACAAAAAAACACAAACCAATAATAAGATCTATATCATAATCAAGACAATCTCTTGATCCTTATTGAATCTATAGAAATATGCTTTTCAAGGAAGAATTTAATTAAATAACATCTAGTCAAATGCCTACGTATTCGAAAACATTTTGAAAGGTCAACGAACCGAAACATTTTGTTTTGTGAGAGTCTTCTTAATTTACCGGCTCAGAGAATTTCAATTCAGATCTTGTGAATTAATTTAACCTTTCCCGGTGAGGTATGTGGAAATATACAGGGTGGTTTTTTAAACCACTCAGTTTGGGCAAGTCTGTAACTACATAAGATACGATTTTTTTTTCTTAGGAACGTTGGTCACCGATTTAAAAAGTAAGAAGAACAGCATCAAATTATGTGTCAAAAAATTTATAACATAAAAAATACATGTTTTACAATTAAATAGTCGTCGCTATTTCTTTTTAAATAGATACATAAATAATATGTTTATTTTCCACTCACAAATTTAGCTTAAACAAAACACTTAGTAAAACTTACGTAATGTATTTTCATAGCTATATAAGTGTTTATAAGTCAGTTTGTAAGGTATTTATATAAAGTAGAATGTAAGCTATATTTTATTGTGCTCGGTTTGAGAGGTATCACCATTCCGTGACGCAGTTTATACTAGTATGGGAGGTGATGTCTTGATAACTGAGCCAAATATAATGTAATAACATTTGAAAAAAAAAAAAAAAAAATGAATTTAAATTGAAATAGCTAAGTTTGTGAGAGACTGGTGCCTAAAAAGGTAAAAGATACGGAGTTTTTAGACCAAACAAAGCCCCCCGATATGGTCTAACATTGCTACAACCAGGACCGACAATTTATCGTGCCCTCCAAAGGATGATAGCGCTCAGATAGAAATTCCACACCCATCCAAGTAGGGGTCGAACTACACGTTACTTAACAATCTCAATGAGCTAACAGCGCTTAGTTAAACTATGCTACGAGCGCTATCAAAACAAAACTAGTGATGTGACAATATTTTACATTCAAAGTAAAAAAAAACATTGGTTATGAACCAATATGCTAATCGGCTTGATTTTATAGGCCCTTCTCTATATTCCTGAGACATAAATTTTACCTGAAACGAAGAAGGGATGGCTCGCTAGTATTAATAAGTTCTTAAGGACCCAAACACGACTTGCATAGTAATTTGATTAAAGATTGCTGAAATTTTCTGAATTCTGATTGGTCCAACGTTTAGAAGCACAGAAATTTGATAAGCCTGTACAGTGGCATGTGAGAGCGCCTACTGCCTCGGGGGTTCGATTCCCACCCGGAGTCAACAATATGTGCACTGTGCAGTGACAATTGTATATTCTTATGAAGTATTTGTGATGTATATTGTATATGTAATAGTATCAGTTACTAAGAATCCAGAATATAAGTTACTAGCAGCGCCCCGCGGTTTTACCCGCGTTGTGCCCGTTCCCGTGGGAATTTCGGGATAAAATGTAGCCTATAGCCTTCCTCGATAAATAGACTATCTAACAGTGAAAGAATTATTCAAATCGGTTCAGTAGTTTCTGAGATTAGCGCGTTTAAACAAACAAACAAACAAACAAAACAAACTCTTCAGCTTTATAATATATAAGTTATAAGTTAATAAGTTATTAAGCTTACTTTGGGTCCTATTAACCTTGTAAACCCCCTCAATCTAATCACTATGTAAGCAACACGTTTTTTATTGTTTACATAACCCAATGATATAAAATAAACGAATAAATTAACTTTCCCTGAAGCAAATTGTTTCATAAACAAAAACCAATACAATATCCGTATTCAGCCACTGACGAGGAACTAATTAAATATCATTTAACTACAAAGCTGACGAGGTAATTAATTCGAAATTTTCAGGTCATTTTGACCCAACAGAGTGCACGACAGCTTTGCTCGTAAAGGACCGTCTGCACTAGCGCGAAAATAGCGGTGACAATGACCTGGAACGTGTTTCTATACACTCTCTAACAATGTAACGATTAAGAAACGCTGATATGTATTCATTTATATGCCATCTCGACATGAAGAGGACGCAAAACTTGGCTTTTTTATAGCGGCGATGAGAAAAGGCTGATTGTGACTGTATCGTCAACGTATCACTGTTATCCGCAAGCGCCTGCCACACGCTACGGGCTAAATACCGTTCCGAGTCGTCAGACATGCAACAATTCAGTTACAAGCAAAGATGAGTTGTGGGATAATCACTCGTTCGTAGTACTGTCCTACAATTACTGCCGCAAAGTTTTGGTCTGCCTCAATATCATTTTAACTTAAGTCATATTGATACGAAGAAGAAGGGACTACGCGACGATAGAACCGGGAATCCGTAACGTTTCTCTCGCTCGTGCAGACACCCCCTTATGGTTGTTTACTCTACCCCTTGCCTTAGGCAAAGGCCTTTGTCATTTAATAATTGTACGCTATTTCATGTTATTATTTTTGTACATATATGCTGCTTTTTATTTATAACGTTTGTCGGGTACCGTGGTGACCGGAAGCGGTTTTCAGTTTGGTGAAAGTTTATGTGTACCTTAATTTAATTTAAGTACCTTTATGAGTTTCAATTTGTGCTGCCATAAGGACAAGTAAAAATGTAGGACTGTCTTCATGTAAGTCAAGCTCGGACTCAGGATATTTCGACATCAAATGCAACATCTATACACTCTATTTCTTTTGGATTGGCACAAAATGTGGACCAATGTCGTCAATTTTCCAGCCGAAGACGATTGCTTCTGAAGAGGAAAAAGGTTTAGAGATAGGGTAATAATGAAATAAAATTACTAAACCTTTTTCCTCTTCAGGAGCAATCGTCTTCCGCTGGAAAATTGACGACATTGGTCCACATTTTGTGCCAATCCAAAAGAAAAAGAGTATACAATGGTCTCAAGAAATGGCAATAAAGATCCTTCTCACATACTTCTTCAATTCTTACGTGGTAACTAGGTACTTATTCTTATTTATCCTTTAGTTCTAAAAACTCCGACACCAGGAAACGACTAACCTACACGAACTTAATACCAACTAAAGACTCAAATAAACCAAAGTATATTAAGTACTATTATATATTATCCTATCCTACTAATACTATAAATGGTACATATGTGTATGTTTGTTACTCTTTCACGCAAAAACTACAGATCGAATTTGGATGAAACTTTCCAATAATATAGGTTATTCATCAGAGTAACACATGGGAAACATTTTATCCCGCAATTCTGGAAGGAACGGCTACAACGCGGGTGAAACCGCGGGGCGTGGATTATTATATAAATTAAATAAATCTTATATGTAATAAGTACTAATATCTTTTGTGAAACTAGCTGAAGACTCTTCAAGTGATCTATATTATTACCAGCATGTAGAAATATGTCTACTAACCAATTTATTTGGATTATTGTTATTGTATAAATCAGATACGAGTTTGATTTATTATCTTCACCGAAGTATTTTTTCGCGGAGCTTACAAATAATATTTTGGTAAGTTATGTTGCTGACTTCAACTTAAGAAGCAGGTTTATTTCGAAACGGCCACAGATAAATAACGAATCTGTGTAACAAAATATGCTTTAAAACATAGGACATGTTATATAGCATAAATCACACAGTATTTGCTCTTCCATATAGTCTATCCTTTAGAACCAAACTGGGCCTGAATCATAACATAAATATACAAATACATCTTAAGTAAGTAATCCTCACATTAGCCTGTAAAATCTCATTGTAGGGCAAAGGACTCTCATCTCACTGAAGATATCAGTACATAAGGGCGATTAGGCGTAATCGCCACGCTTGCCTAATGCGGCTTGGTGATCTCAAACCCGAGCCATATTTGTAAAGTATAAAACATGTTTTTACTCGAGCCGGGAATTGAACCCGAGACCTCAGTCTTGGTAAGCGAGTGGATATCGCTAGACCAACGAGGTGTCAAATTAAAGTGAAATACATAGCGTTAAGTTAAATACAAGTATCTATCAAAGCAAACGTGTATTCAACCTCTTTTTAAGCCACAAATAACAGAAAACCCAGTTTTATAAAACAAATTCAAATATTAATTTAAAACTTTGACAAATTAAAAATAACTATGCTTTAATCTCGTTGGCTCAGCGCTTCCTAAATTGATTCAAATAACCTTTTATCTTTTTAATAGCCAATGAACCCTAATTATACGTACTCACCGATTGGCTGTATGTCTTTAAGATGACTTTACACTAGAGGTCCGTAATAAAAACTTAACTTACGGTTAAACTTATGTTCAGTACTTTGATCTTCGGAAATAAGTATGACGTTTATTTTAAACTCGTGTCTTTATTAAGTAGAAATAACAATTGACTAGTTTACAGCTAATCTACACTAATATTATAAAGAGGAAAGCTTTGTTTGTTTGGTTGTAATGAATAGGCTCAAAACTACTGGACCGTTTTTAAAAAATCTTTCACCATTCGAAAGCTACATTATCCACGAGTAACATAGGCTATTTTTCATCCCGAAATTCCCACAGGAATGGACACAACGCGGGTAAAACCGCGGGTCGCTGCTAGTGGAATTATATTAAAATGGAAAAGCTAAAAATTAAAAATCAAATTTCACTTCATTACTATGAAAATTTAAAATGATATCACGGGGTTATAACACATTCCTATACATTTTAACCCCGGTGTGGTTTTACTGATTTCGATGCAGTTTTTTAATTTGAAAGACAGTTTCTTTACGGCGGTTTTTGGCTTTACATTGGTAAAAATCGGTCGCGCCGTTTCTTCATGTGGGTGTTTTAAATTTGACTTGTAATAGGAGCAAAACTAAACGACACCCAAGCGATAGTCATATAAGGCCCATCGCAGACGACAGACTATTTGTGCGATCGAGTCTGCGGCGCACAAAAAGTCTGCATGGCGCGCAAAAAGTCGGTCGCGGATTTTTCACACTCAACGCACACGACGCACATCTTTCACGTAGTAACTATTTAGTAATCTGTGATTCTGTCGGCAGAGCTGTAGGGACGTAGATGCTATGGAAATCGTGCAGAGATCGCGAAGTATCATTATGTACTAAAAAGGTAAATTGGTTTCATCGCAGACGACAGACTATCCGTGACGCACTTTTTAGTCTGTGAAAATAGAACCTATGTAATTATATGCAGTAACGCACACGACGCGCAAAAAGTCCGGCGCACAAAAAATCCGTGAATTCGGGCAGACCGCACCGCGCCGCTCCGCGCAAAAAGTGTGTGAAAAAAATTGATGATCTTTCCGAAGGTATATGATGTACCCAAAATGTTCTGTTTCTTCTTTATTTTCTGTATTTCATGTACATAATGATACTTCGCGATCTCTGCACGATTTCCATAGCATCTACGTCCCTACAGCTCTGCCGACAGAATCACAGATTACTAAATAGTTACTACGTGAAAGATGTGCGTCGTGTGCGTTGAGTGTGAAAAATCCGCGACCGACTTTTTGCGCGCCATGCAGACTTTTTGTGCGCCGCAGACTCGATCGCACAAATAGTCTGTCGTCTGCGATGGGCCTTAACGATGTAATACGTCAAGGGGTAGACATTAGGCAATCAATGGCTGTAACGAGTGACAAATCGGAAGAATTAAATGTTAATTCCGATGCTTGAATTGGGTTAAGATTGCTTTTGTAAAGAGATGAGAGTTCTTTAGGTAATTGATTGGGTTACTGAGTAAAGTGGTGTTGTTTTTAGTAAAGTTAGTAGTAGTATTATAGCTAGTAATGTTCCACTGCAGGGCATATCTTCTTGTCTCACTGAAGACATCAGTACAACAAGGGTGAGATTTTATACAAGCGGAACGGATCGGTGCGGAATTCAATCACAATGCATTGCAAAGAGAATTGCAATTTCAATAAGATTTGGACAATTTCAATGTGTAGTGATTGGTCAACAGCCTCCGTGGTCTTGTGGTTGGAGAGCTCGGCTCACGATCCGGAGGTTCCGGGTTCGATTCCCGGTGGGGACAATAGCTCACAAGAATCTCTTTGTGAGGCTGCCCTCAGTTGGTTAGGGCATTGCAGGCTGAATCACCTGATTGCCTGAAAAGTAAGATGATGCTTCGGAAGGCACGTTAAGCCGTCGGTCCCGGTTACTTTCTACGCATAGTAGTCGTTATATGAGCCATGTCAGAGGCCTTTGGCGGCTCAATAACTCTGACACCAGGATTGTTCAGGTTGACCATCCACTCGATGAAGATGACGTGATTGGTCACTTGGAAATTGCTCCGCTTCGCTTATATGCAAACGTAACCTAAGGAGCCATGCTATAGGCTTTAAAAAACTTTTAAAACTTAAAATTCAGCTTCCATCAAAGTACATTGGGCAGTCCGGGCGTTCTATGAGTCGATTATAGTCGATTTACTGTACAGTAACTGTATGTGAGAGTAGTGTGTACAAACCTTAACAAATAATATTTACTACATTATGGTTAAAATAAACAATCTTAAACTGCTCTATCAGAATGTCAGAGGATTAGGTACAAAAACGTCGGATTTCTATAATAATATGCTGCGTATGGACCATGATGTATTTCTCGTCACCGAAACGTGGCTTTATGAAGGTTTACTCGATTCTGAACTTTGTAGTGGAAACTTTAACATGTTTCGGCGGGATAGAGGCTCAAGGGGTGGGGGGGTTATGATCTTGAGTAAATCAACGCTAAACGCTCAACCCAGACTGGAGTGGCAACGTAATGATCTTGAATGTTTAGCTGTTACAATTCCAGCTGTAAACATTGGGGCGTCGCAAAATCTCCACGTATTTGTTGTCTATATACCACCCAATACTCAGCTATCTACAAGAATACAAACTTTTATTGACGTTCTCTCCCTAGCTATCGGTGACCATCCTGACGATTACTACTTTATCGCGGGAGATTTTAATTTGCCGTGTTTGTGTTGGGACTCTTGCAATCCTACTATTTTAAAAAAAGGATCCACAGATATACAGAAAGCTGCCAATTTTCTTGTGGAAAAATGTAACTTTCTTAATTTGTCTCAATTTAACTATTTACCCAACAATCAAGGCGGCATTCTTGATCTAGTTTTCTCCAACTTTTCCGTTGATGTTAGTAAATCCCCAGATTCTCTGGTTCAAGAGGACACTTACCACCCAACATTAAATATATCTGCGCATGATATAATTGTACCTCCTTTTAAATCACGCTCACGCATAAAATATAACTTTAACCGCGCTGATTTCGCTTCTATAAATGAATCCCTTGCTCTGCAAGACTGGTCTTTCATAGAGGAAATGACGGATATCGACTCTATAATCGATGAGTTCTACAGTATATTGAACCATCTGATTTTAACGTTTGTCCCTCAGGGTATATGCTCAGGTAATCATGTGTATCCTATATGGTATAGTCGCGGTTTGATCGGTATCATTCGGGAAAAGTTTTCTAAACATAGGGCCTGGAAACAGTTTAAAAACCCTGTTGACTATACAGATTTTAGCAATTTAAGGAAAACCGAGAAAAATATTCAAGCCCAATGTTATAGTGATTTTATTGGGTGGTCACAAGATAGTATAAAAACGAACCCTAATAACTTTTGGAGGTATATAAGATCTAGAAAGAATAATAGTAATGGTTATCCGCAGCACATGACCTTCGATGACCTCACCTTGAATCGTCAACAAGATATTTGCTCCGCTTTTAATACCTTTTTTAATAAAAACTTTAACTTGCCGTCTAACTGCTATACACCTCCAAAGAACGCTCAGGAAACTAATTCTTGCACAATCAACTCTATAACGATAGAACATACTGAAATTAACAAACTTATCCGAGGTGCTAATGCATCTAAAGGAGCTGGTTGCGATGGTATACCTCCAAAATTTTTCATTAAATGTGTGGACAATCTTTCAGTTCCCATTGCTCTAATCTTTAATAAATGCTTACAAGTTGGTTATATGCCCAAGATATGGAAAAAGGCTTTTATAATACCTATTCATAAAAAGGGCTCTAAGATCTGCATTGAAAACTATCGCCCTATCTCTATACTTAATTTTCTAAGTAAGATTCTCGAAAGGTTAGTGTACAACCGAATATATCCTATAATAGCCATGTCTATACCAACAGAGCAACATGGGTTCATGTCGGGCAGGTCAACTGCAACAAATTTAGGCGTTTTTGTTGAGCACGTATTTCGGGATATGGACGGTGGGTCCCAAGTTGATGTTATCTACACGGACTTAGAAAAAGCTTTTGATCGTGTGGATCACATCATACTTCTGCGGAAGCTGTATGAATTAGGAATCCGCGGCAATCTTCTGAGGTGGGTAGAATCATACCTAAGGAATCGGTCTCAGGCTGTTGTGGTGGGCGGTTTCTGTTCGGATTTTGCGGATATTCCATCTGGGGTACCGCAGGGATCGATCTTGGGGCCCCTGCTTTACGCTTGTTATTTATACGATGTCAAAACTTGCTTCCATTACTCTAAATTTCTCATGTACGCTGATGACACTAAAATCTACTTGAAAGTCAACAATCTTAATGACTGCTTACATCTACAGGCTGACTTGGACAGACTAAGTTGTTATTACGCTGAAAATCGAATAGGTCTTAACATTAATAAGTGTCATGCTATCTCTTTTACCCGTAAAAGACACCCTCTAGACTTTGAATACTCATTTAATAATATTAAGATCTCGAAATTAAAGACCGTCAAAGACCTGGGAGTATTAATGGATTGCAAATTGACATTTGCAAACCACATCAATTATATAGTAAATAAAGCCTATAGGAGCCTAGGTTTCGTCCTCAGAGTCAGTCGCCCCTTCACTGATATCACCTGCTTGAAGGTTCTCTATTTTAGTTTTGTCAGGAGTATTCTCGATTACTGTAGTATAATCTGGTGTCCTCAATACTTAACATATATCGATGACATTGAGAATATTCAACGTAAGTTTATAAAACACATCAGCTTTCGGATAAAACGCATCTCAGACAGTTATAATGTCTCATGCAGATATCATCATATGTTACGTCTGGATCAGCGACGTGTACTGTGTGATATGATGTTTCTCCATGGTATCTGCAGTGGAGCGATTGATAGTCCTGAGCTTGCAACCGGATTTCTGCTTTTCAACTGTCCTAAAAAACGCACCAGGCATACTACACTGTTTGCAGTCTCACTTTCTGATACAAATTATGCTCAAAACTCGCTGGTTAGTAGGACACATCGGACATATAATAAACTTTTTCATAATATTGATTCCGTTGACTTATTCTTCAACAGTAAGGAATCCCTGAGGCGTGTATTAATTAATGAATTAAATAAAGAATGATTATTTTATGTTGTGCAAGACCTTTATAACATAATCCAAAACCTAATATGTATATGAGCTGCTCGCCCAGACGGGTTACATAATTATATAATTTTTAAGATATACACAATATCATTTTTCTATTCTATTTTTATGTTTGATGATATCCGCGCTTAGCACTTGTCTCTTACACTCACTTATCATTATCATATTTACACATCAAAATGCTCTAACTTAACATATTAATTATTACCTAACAACTACTATTGTAACTGCTGTATGGTGTACTGCTGTGTGGTGTGCGGCTGTCATATTATTATCATGTATTGTATAACATGATAATGGTGTGATAGTTGTGCGCTATGCGGTTGTGCACTATACAGTAGACTTTTTAACTCTAACTGCCTTTGTCTTATAAGATATATGCATACAATGTAAGTCTGTTATTGGCTGTATGATTAGCTTAAGCAAATTTGATTATTATTTAGGAGAGCTGTTGACTTTGTTTTTTAAATAAATAAATAAATAAATAAATAACATTTATTAAAAAAAATGTGGGTAGTTGGTGGGTAATAGTTTAAAGTAAGAACGCAGTGAACACTCGCCGCGTCAGTCTTTCCGCGACCACGAGTGGTGGTATTCGCTCCAAACGTCGGTACATGTTTTTGTAAAATATGTTATAGTTTGAACGCGATAAAGTCGTTTTTCATTTGTTTTATAAAGAGTGCAAATCTTGTGAGTTTAAAAACTGTGTTATCTGTTTAGATTGTTCTTTAAATGATGTGATTTGTATTATGATGAACTCCGCTGCACCTGGTATGTGATTTTAATTAGAATTTTTTTTTGGTTATAGATTTGTGTTTGATAGATTTCATTTAATTTAAGTTTGTAAAGATTGATACTTGTTGTTGAAATATTGCTACAGTCTACCCATACGATACTATTCAATGTTGCAAGGTTCACATTTCTAAAAATAGGATTCAAATCCGTTCAGCACGGAAACCAGTAAATATATTTCAAAATTCAATATCATCGGGTAACTAGACGCTGCCGCGCTGACACCCCAAACGCGGTTCGATGAAAAATGGTAAATCCTGTCGACTTATTTCTGAGTACTACGAAAAATGTACTGTAATATCTTCTTGCCCCACATTCAATATGGCACCTTAATTCAAAACACGTAAGATTGAAACTTAAATAAAAAAGTTATTGCGAAGGTAACTTTTAAATTGTATTATGAGAAAGTTTAAGCAAGTTTTTGAAAAAAATAGTGACCTGTTTATCTGTTGGTTGGTTTAAATGAATATTTTAGTATAAACAAAGCTAACTTTTCACTTGGCGAGTTTTTATGATCTGATTTCGTAAGACACTTGAATATTATGTTATCTATATTTAAAAGGCTACTTTTGTAGGTTTTCAAACTTAAATAAACTCTCTTGAGAGTTGAGATTACATTGTCCTGATAATTATTTCGACTAGCATTTCTATCTGAACGCTACCGTTGGTAAGGCACGTTAAATTGTCGGTTGTTTCAATCGACTGGGTAATGAAGTAGGTTCGTGGTTAACCCTGGTGCCGGAGTCTTTAAATCACCTATATGTCATCGACCGAATGTCATTTTCACGCCAGACTGTCCAACTATGTTGGTTACGCGACAACTCAATGTAATTACATCAAAAGCTTTCTTTAAATCATAATAGCATATCAAGCCTTTTCAAACGTTTTAAGAACTAAATACAATTAGTCGCTAATCCGGAATAACGACTTGGAGTTTAGATTAATTAACGCCATTAAATTTGCCTATTTTCGCGTTGGTTGAGCTTCATCTCAAGTAATGAGGGTTGTAATTTATATTACAGTACCTTTTACCTGCAGAAACCCTTCAGATTTAATTCAATGTTAAATCACGGAATTACAGCGATGGTTGAGTTCGCATTTTTAGAGAAAGAGTTAGGTATATCATATCTTTTTATGAACCGACTTTAAAAAGGAGGATGTCAGTCCAACTGTATATTTTTTTAATTTAGAATAATGCACTTAATTGTATTTTTTTAAATTAAGAAATGAGGTATTGATCGTGTTTAACAGCTGCATTGTACATTATTATCTGACGTTTCGGCCCCTTTACAGGAACCGTGGTCACAGAAGACTGAAGTCTTGAAGAACTGACTGAAGTCTTCTGTGACCACGGTTCCTGTAAAGGGACCAAACCGTCAGATAAAAATGTAAAATAAAAGCGAAGTGTATCGGTGAACGTAGTTACAATTCAAAAAAAGAATATGTGTCTTAATAAATCAAGTGGCTTTTGCCCATTCCCTTTTGAAACTGCTATGAAAATGAAATAATACCTTTGAAAAAAGCTATTACACTTAAAAAATGTTGAATTTGTCACTTCCAATCATTTGGCAAACTGAACACGTTGTTCTCAAATCATCATTTTCACGCTTGAAAGACATTTTATTTTAGGAGAAATATTATGAATTTTATTGAGTGTTGAAACCTCCAATTCTCTTCAAAGTTTTGACTTAATATCAAAAGCGTTTATCAATATCATTTATACCGTTTTTATGGATCAAACTTTTTTATTTGATTTCTTTTCAATTTGACTCCCTCTACCTTGACTACATGTGTTCTTATGAAAAGAGTGGATTTGGTTTTAAACTTTTTTGAATAAAAACTCTTTCATCCACATTTTTCATGAATTTCATGATGTATCAATCCCATTTTTCACAGATCTATCGAATTTGAAAATACATGTTGCGGACACTTTTTAAAAATGGGCGTGGAACAGTAGCTTACTTACGTTTCAAGATCTTTCGCCAAGTATGAATATGTAATACTGACAATGCACATTAATCGTAAGACATTCATAGTGCGAGTATGGCCCGGGTGCGGTCTGGTTTCGGGTCGCGTGTGTATTTCTTACTAGTCGCGCCCCGCAGTTACCCACACTGTACTCGTTTCCGCAAGAATTTTGAGATAAAGTGTATCCCATGTGTTATTCTAATGTATAACCTATATAAGTGTAAATTTTCATCCAAATCCGTCCAGTAGTTTTTTCGTGACAAAGTAACAAAGATACATACATCCTCACATACTTTCGCAGTTATAATATTAGGAGGATAAGAAAAATTTGACATTGACCAGCACCTGCTCTATGTGTGTCTTCCGCTTTAATAAGAAGAGATAAAAGCCACTTATATCCAGTTTTTTAACGAACGTAAGAAAACCACGTTCCTGTAAAAAAAAGAATTAGCCTGTAATGTCCCACTTGTTGGGCAAAGGCCTCTCGTCTCACTGAAGATATCAGTACAGTGAGGTCAGTACGCTTGCCTAATGCGGGTTGGTGATCTCAAACCCGAGCCATGTTTGAAAAGTAAGACTATAATAAAACCTTCCATCCTTCTTCCTGTTTTCAGTTTCTTTATTGAATTCTAAAGAAGCCTTTTTAGGGTTCCGTAGCCAAATGGCAAAAACGGAACCCTTATAGATTCGTCATGTCTGTCTGTCTGTCTGTCCGTCCGTCTGTCTGTCTGTCTGTCCGTATGTCACAGCCTTTTTTCTCCGAAACTATAAGAGCTATGTTGTTGAAACTTAGTGTGTAGATGTATTCTGTGAACCGCATTAATATTTTCACACTAAAATAGAAAAAAAATAAAATTTTAGGGGGGTCTCCCATACTTAGAAATGAAAAAAATATTTTTTTTTTCATCAAACCCATACGTGTGGGGTATCTATGGATAGGTCTTCAAAAATGGTATTGAGGTTTCTAATATCATTTTTTTCTAAACTGAATAGTTTGCGCGAGAGACTCTTCCAAAGTGGTAAAATGTGTGTCCCCCCCCCCTGTAACTTCTAAAATAAGAGAATGATAAAACTAAAAAAAATATATGATGTACATAACAATGTAATCTAAGTGCCCCCGCGCATTAGGCGGCCTGGCCGCGCGGCCAGGTCGCTGCGACCAACTGTTTCTTCCACGACATATGCAAGTGCGCGCACTAGGCGACCGGCGGCCAGCGACCACGTATTGGTCGCGCGGCCAGCAGAAACATCGCGACTCAACACGCGGCCCGCTGGCCGCCGCGACCAACGAGATTCACCATTTCGTATGAAAGAGATCAGGCTGCGCGCACTAGCCGCAGCGGCCACACGTGTTTTGTGCATACAGGATGTTCGATACATAAAAAAAAGACGTGTGGCACTCGGGGACTGCCGCGGTGAAGCTATTGCATAGCATTTTGTATCAACTTATGCAATTATATTTGATATCTCTTCTCTCTCACCCCACCCGCCTCCTCTCTCTCACCCCTCCCGCCTCCTCTTTCTCACCCCTCCCGCCTCCTCTCTCTCACCCCTCCCGACTCCTGTCTCTCTCACTCACCCCTACCGACTCCTCTCTCTCTCTCACCCCTCCCGCCTCCTCTCTCTCACCCCTCCCGCCTCTTCTCTCCCCTCCCGCCTCCTCTCTCACCGCTCCCGCCTCTTCTCTCTCTCTCTCAACCCTCTCTCCCACCCCTCTCTCTCACCCCTCTCTCTCACCCCTCTCTCTCACACCTCTCTCTCTCACTCCTCTCTCTCACCCCTCTCTCCCACCCCTCTCTCTCACCCCTCTCTCTCACCCCTCTCTCTCACCCCACTCTCTCACACCCTTCTCTCACCCCCAACGCACAATCGCACACAACGCCCTGTCGAAGACTGCCGAACTGAAACGACGTTAGACGATGCACGGCCTTGAAGCCACACCTCCTTGCCCGTCGGAGTGGGGAGCGTGAGGTTTTTTCGTTACGGAATTTTTGGATTCGGTCCCCGCGCTCAAGGCCCGCGATAGAAGCTATGCAATAGCTTAAAAAAAAAAATTAATTTAAATTTAATAGTTTTTATCTTCATATTGCAATACGCCTGGAAAGTAGGTATGTATGATATATTCCTTTTGTAAGCCTATTCCGTAACAATGGGTAAATACAATATTTTATTTCTTTCCTTTTTTTCTTTCGCTTTTGTAATAATAAAATCAGTGCAACAAATTCCTTCTTCGACGTCCATTTTGGAGCACGATGTGAAGTCAACTGACAAAATGAGGTCGCTACGTGGTCGCAGATGAATCGCAGCTACCGCGGCCAGGTCGCGCGACCCCCGCGCATTGGGCGGCCAGGTCGCGCGGCCAGGTCGCGCGACCTGGCCGCCCAATGCGCGGGGGCACTAACACCGAAAATTGGTTTGAACGAGGTCTAGTTAGTAGTTTTTTTTTTACGACATAAATCGTAAACCGCAAAAAAATACTGATTATTCATTCAATAACTCAAATGTAAATAAAAAAACATTTATTTCAAGAACTTCTTTATTATGTTACTCGCTGCTACGGAACCCTTCATGGGCGAGTCCGACTCGCACTTGGCCGCTTTTATTTCAATCCTTTGCAAAGCAAAAAGACGGCACAAAAAGATGGAAAAGCAAGAAAAGCAATTGCTTATTTTCTTTGTCTAAGAATGGCGAGTTGAAGTGATTATTCTCTTGGCTTCTTCAATTGGTTCAAGTGTTTCTAGGTTATTAGCAAAAAGTGTGAAATAAAAGACATTGGAAGATCAAAATTGATTGAACTAAAACTGCATTTTAGACAGATATACTCTTACCGATTGTAGAATTGATTAGAGATTTGGACATTTATGTTTTCCGATAAATATTAAAAATGCGAAAATATCTTCCTTGAAGACTAATTTCTTAATAACCCAACGAAACCTGAGAAAATATCAGCGTATCTCAAACTCACTCTTTATCATCCCAGTCCATCTTAACAAACATTTGCGTTTACGTTTTGCTATTCAACGCGTCTCACTGCTGGGCAACTATCTCTATGCTCTACGCTCACTGAAGTACTTAGAGTGAAAAGAAGCTTAATCATCAGGCTTATCTTCTGTGGGTAGATTATATACTCAAAGCCTTGAACAGTAACATCAAAATATAAAAGAAACAAACTTTTCTCTTTACGATTTCCTATATGTATATCCTGTCCCACAGCTGAGCAAAGCCGCTAGCTCACTGAAATTACTAGTACATTACATCAAAATGAATAATTTAAAAACTTTTCCGTTTACAATTTGCTATTAAGCCTGTCCCACAAATGAGCAAAGCCGCCAGCTCACTGAAGTTATCAGTACATTCAAAGATCAAGCTTTATCTACAGGTTGGTGTTCCAAAGGCATGTAACGTAACATCAAAATGTAGAAGTAAATTTATACGAGAGTTTCATACTTAGACGGAAATAATAGCCTTTTGTGAAGATAAGGTTGAATAGATCATAAAAATAGGGTCAAAGGCTTGAGTACATTCTTAACCTCTCGGTGACAAAGTTGGATAGGAAAGGAATTAGGACTAGCATAGATATGTCAGAGTTTTAAAAGTAATTCATTGAGTAGAATACTAGCATATATAAATAAAAAACTCTGGGCAAATTCACACACGGTTTAGAACCAAAACTAAGCTTATATGCTTAGTTTGTATTATGGAATCTAACTACCTGATACTATTATATTACAATGTAATATTTATATATTTATATCTATCGTATTTGTGTATGCCAATAAATTATCCTTATTATAATGAATGTATGTATAATAACGGCAGAGAATGGTCATTCGGTACAGTAAACGAACTGACCGATAAATACACAATTTATTTGTTGTATATTTGTGTAGTATGAGACTGTTACACCCGTATTCATCGACGTCAAATACTTTCTCAAGTCGAGATTTAATTAATGAATTCGAAATTTAATGTATGAAAAAATACGTCAATTAGTTAAGTATCGATTTAATGAACGTCTCTGAGAGCGGTATTTAGATCATTCTACATACAAATACACATCAATTTCCACGTGCCCATTCCATGCATTCTTAATCCACGTTGAGAGTTGTAACAAAGTTGTAAACGGGTCCACATCGGGTACGCTACGGGTATATACGGGTTGATTGATGGCTATGAACCCAAACATTCAAGAACGGCACTTCTCTATGACATATTGTTAGTGACATTTACGAATATGACATTCATTTCCGAAATCAATTTCACTAAGTTTCTGCCAACGGTCAGTGGACTTTCTGATGGTGTGTGAGGGTCTATCTAGGTTGATGTTTGTAATGTTGTTTGTGATTACATAATGTACTAAAGATCACAAGGAATCCACAAATCAACGCTACCGGTGCCTTTAAATTTCATTCTTAAAATTACCCTAGTACAACGCCTCGGTGGTATGTGCGTGCACTAGCCTGCCAAGACTGAGGTCCCGGGTTCAAATCCCAGGTCAATTAGTTAAGTTTCAATTTATTGGGCGTCGAGTGCACCATCTAGTTTAAGACAATACTTTTTACAATAGCAGTGCCCCGCCGAGTTACCCGCGTTGTACCCGATCCCGTGGGAATTTTAGGATGAAAAGTAGCCTATAACCTTCCCGTTGAATGTGGCTATCCATTACAAAAATAAATTTTTAATCGGACTAGCATATCCTGAGATTAGCGCGTTCAAACAAACAAACAAACAAAATCTGCAGCTTTATTTTATTTTATTTTATTTGGAAAATTTACAGCTAGGTACAAGACTATATCTATACTAATATTATAAAGCTGAAGAGTTTGTTTTGTTTGTTTGTTTGTTTGTTTGTTTGTTTAAACGCGCTAATCTCAGAAACTACTGAACCGATTTGAAAAATTCTTTTTGTAACGGATAGCCACATTCAACGGGAAGGTTATAGGCTACTTTTCATTCCGAAATTCCCACGGGAACGGGAACAACGCGGGTAATACCGCGGGGCGCTGCTAGTATTAAATAATGTTGTAAGGCCAATTACAAATTTTCACTAATAGGATCACTAAGGGTCTAGACAGACGGACTGCAATTCAACTGCAATCCGACTGCCAAATGGCAGTTCAGATGCAGTTTGAATGCAGTTGGCTCGACTGCAATCAAACTGCACGTCGACGGGCAGTTGGCGTGCAGTTGGATTGCAGTCTGAGTGCAGTTAGTCGTTGTAACTGCACTCAGACTGCAATCCAACTGCACGCCAACTGCCCGTCGACGTGCAGTTTGATTGCAGTCGAGCCAACTGCATCTGAACTGCCATTTGGCAGTCGGATTGCAGTTGAATTGCAGTCCGTCTGTCTAGACCCTTAAATATATAATATTAGTATGGATTAGCTGTAAATAAAAACATTGACTTTACATGTAGATATAAAATAACAATTCAGAATATTACTTATCCATCCATTCTCAGTAAACAACCTCCAATCTTTCATTTAATTTAATATGAACAAAACATCCCATGAGCGTAAGAAAATATTTTTTTTCACTTAACATTTCATAACTTATTTTGTCTGTTCATTCTCATTCTATCCGAGATTTAAACAAAACGACGCGAAGCTTTAATATCCTGAGTTCAATTTCCTCTTTTGAAAACAACAAAAAGGTAAAAAAACAAAAGAATAAGTAGCACCTTTTGATATAATGAGACTCGTTTCAATTCGGATCGCGTCTGGTCGGATCGCATCGGATCGAATCTTGGACAAACAATTAGTGATGTTTTATATTTCGTTTCTAAAAAAGCTAGTTTTGTTTCTGTTAACTTTAGTTTTGTTTACGCTAATCGATTTTCCCTACGCACGTACTCGATTCAAATGCTTCCTCAGTAGATAATTAATGAGTGATTTTGACATTAGTGTACGATAAATTATGTCAATTAGTTAGAGTGTCAATTTAATCGACATCTGTGTATGCATAATTTCCATTGTTTTTATTAGTTTCCATTGTAGTTTACCATCGGAAAATAGATAAAGTTGTAAATATTTGTGTGCCTCTTGCGTTTGAACTCGCTGGCGTGATCAATATAAACCACGCTTTAGTTTACTAAAGTTTAATATAATTACGTTAGTCGGTCCCGGTTGTTTCAATCATAAGACCATGTAGAAGGCCATTAGGCGGTCTAAAAAGTCCGTCGCCTGGATTGCCCATCAATCGTAAACAACACAAAACAAATGAATGAATTACTTATAAACATTATACTTCTACGTTTTATTTAATTAGTAATATATGACTAACCAAATTCAGGATATTGCTGTCGGCATGTAAAAATCAAAAAAGTTAAACGAACTGAGATAACGACTTTTGACAATTTAAGGTTATTTTTAGATAATATTTGTTCTAAAAGTATTATCTATCTGATGAATCTGCGAAATGCGAAAGTTTGTAAGGATGTATGAATGTATGTATGTTTGTTTCTCTTTCACGCAAAAACTAATGAACGAATTTGGATGAATCTTTACAGTAATATAGGTAACTAGCAGCGCCCCGCGGTTTTACCCGCGTTTTGCCCGTTCCCGTGGGAATTTCGGGAATTTTTTTACATAAAAACCTTCCTCTTGAATCACTCTACCTATTACAAAAAACCGCATTAAAATCCGTTGCGTAATTTTAAAGATTTAAGCATACGGACAAACAAACAAACAAAAATAGCGACTTTGTTTTATACTATGTAGTGATACATTAGAATAACACATGGGATACATTTTATCTCAAAATTCCCGCGGGAACGGGTATAACGCGGGTGAAACCGCGGGGTGCTGCTAGTGATTAATAAGTCACCCCAACAGCCTTACCAATAAAGCCGTTATACTTGGTAAAGTTATTCTCAATATAAAATCGTATAGAACATTTTATCATCAAATTTTATTGAGAGAAATGTCTCAATGCATCTTAAGCATTTGCTCATTCGAACCTGTTCTTCACGTACAAATGGATCGATGTTCAACACACATGTGCCTGGTTATGGCACAATGACATTAGTTTGAATGGCCGTGTCGGAGCATTGCAATGTGACCCTTTCTTAAGCTGTCTACTAGTTAATGCTGGAAAGATCGAAGCATTTAGTAAGAATGAAAGAAGTATGTATGTATATAAGCCTGTATAGTGATAGGAAGAGAGAATACTTACTAAGATTGTAAGTAGTATGAGCAATAAGGGTATCCCTACTTACATATTGTACGGTTGTATCACTTGATATAATGTGATTAATTATGTCATCGATTTTTCTGATAAAGTAATTGACCCATGATTGGTATAACCAATGATGAAATGACATTGGCGACACTGGTTTTTATAAAAGATCCGTCCGTCTACAAATCATTTTCGAAGTTCTGTAGATTGAGAATTTTTTCGTTAATTAAATTCGTGTAAAAATAGTGATCAAACCTGGTGTCGAAGTTTTTGGACCGCCTAAAAGCCTCCGACATGGTCTAAAGATTGTAACAACCGGGACCGACTACTTAACGTGCCGAAGCATAATATAGAAGCGTAGAAGCAGAAAAAGCCTATATCGGCCACCCATCCAAACTGCACGTTACTTAACAATCGCAATGAATAACATCGATTAGTCAAGCTACGCCACGTTACGTGTTTGCGAATAAAATATTCTATGCAAGTGCTACAAATCCTTGTAATTGACGGAGCGTACGTGAAGTGGTAACGAACCGTCGCCGTTTCAACTTGGACAATGGTTTTTGACCGTAGTAATAGGTTTGGGAATATATTTCCGTATACTTTAATTACCAACAACTCCAACAAGGTGGTCTGATGATCTGGTGAAGGCTGCAGGATCGCGGTGGTTGCAGGTCGCTTCCAACCAAATTACTTGGAGATCAAAGAGGGAGGCATATGCTGTGATGATACTTTAATTATTGTGGTCTAACTTTAAGGAATGTGTGTAGTTATCGGTCTTAGCGATGGGATTGTTCTCCTGGCGATTTTCATGTGCTCGCATGTGGCTTTAGCCATCCATCCAGCTATCTTCCCCCCCTCACAGGATGAGATGTCAGTAAACCGTGGTAGTAACATAACTAGGACCAATCATTAAGTCTTCTACTTCTTACGTGTCATTAGCGATTAAATATTTCCGATCCAGTATTGTGTTAGCAAAAGGGCAGCATCTAAGACTTTTATTAAGTCTTCCTTGGTCTGGAGCACAACAGTCACACTTGGTGACTGGACTAGGTTTGATCTGCAGCGGGCTAAACCTGTCCGAAGAGGGTTGAGCATACGCCATATAGGCCACTACATGTCCAGCTGGTAAGGTCTCCGCTGGCTGTATGAAATCAGAATAGATGTGGCGGAATCATCAGATAATTTTTGAACAGAATGGAATCAATAAGAGAAATTCTACTTCACTTAAATTCAAAACTACTGGCGCCGAATTTCTATTCGTTTCATCTCTCTATACTCCAATGGAACTTCTGAATTAATTTACCCCTATTCACGTGTATTCACTTCCTTTCAGTATGTTTGTCGATCAATTTCTCAAATCAACCGCTTTGTAGGTAAACGTCAAATGTATTTGGAAATGTTTACTTTTCGAAGGACTTCTCCATAGAAAGGTGAAGGAAAAATAAGTATGAAAGGTCATATTTACCTGTGTTAAGTATTTTTTGAGTGAAATATGTTCACAAATCACTTATAAAACGTGGATTGGTTTGGGAGCAAGACACATTAACACATTCACTGCCACTTTTTACAGTCTCTTCGAGTATCGGCTACTGTGCGCAATAAAACATTCACTGCCACTATTTTTTTATAAAGTCACTACGATTGCCAATATTATATGGACACGCTTAGCGCGCCATCGGAAAATTTAGAAAATTTACATGCGGAGACATGAACACACTGGGTGTGTCGATGGCACTGAATATGCAATGCATTGCAACGCTTTACCATCACCAATTCTCACAACAATAGGTACAACAAGGGCTATAGCAAACATTCACATTATAAAGAGCTTACCCACTGCATTGTGTGGAATCATTTTAAAAACAGTTTCAAAATACTACATCTATCAATTTTAAGTTACCAATTCCAAATCTACATAAACGAGTATTCAATTTTCAGGCTTGGAAATGAACTATTCTCCGTTACAGTAGGTTTCAGAAAACATTAAAAGGTCATTAGACGGAGAAAAACAAGTGGCAGAGTGATAAATGATGTCCATTCCAGATTATTTGTGAAAATAAACAATTATTTTTTACTTATGTTGAGCAAGAGATTTATTGGTTTTTTATTGCAAGTCCTTATGTAGTCTCCTTAAAAGACTTAATCATAAGTTTGACGTTTATCATTGCATCAGAATGACTAAAATCATAGGTTTGATTGTAGAGACTGTGTCTGTAACATCCTCAAGTACTTTCCAACATAAAATATCTTCGCGAAGAATCGATTCTAAATTAAGTCTTATAAGTATTTGGTTCTAGCAAAGTTCAGAATGATTACTAAAATTATTTTTAGATAGAATAATGACAAATCACCAGTTATGCAAGTAACTGCTATACTATTAAACTAAGCTTAGAAAACAAAGTGTCATCAGGCTCTATGTATCAGCTAAAAATAGCCTAAAAGCTTATAACAAGACTTCTAGCCTTTCTCTACGTATATTTAATTGGTTTATTCTGTTCTACCTACACTATCTTATTCTGTATCTACACTAACCATCAACTAGGTATATTTGACCTGAAGGTATAAACACCACTCTACGTACCTCGAAGTTCACCTAACTTGGAATTACTTCGGGTAATAGAACAATACCAAATAGTTTGGTTTAGAGTTTACCAGGCGATTTCGACCCAATTTCCTTAATTGTACTGTTTGCATTGATAATTTTATTTACATAATATGCGAGGTAAAGGGTTTGGCCACAGAATAATAAGTACTACAAGTAGTACAGAAGCACCACTTCCCGTAACAATTCATAGAAATAGAGACTCTTGCCACTAAGCAACAAAGTTCAATTCAGCTCGCATAAGCGCTCAGTACCTAACGAGATATTCACCTAAGTATTTCCGCTCTCTTCTAACGCGTAGCTCTGTCGCTGTCTGGCGCTGGGTGACGCGATACCTATGTCGCTAGGGTTGTCGGCTCGCCGATGTTGATGCGTATGATTGATTACTCAGTCAATTAGGTAGATACTAAAACGAATTTTACAGTCTCTCATTTGTAATAAAAAAATGAAAACAAACCTTTACTCAACTCAAGTAGAAAGATACTCATTGAAATAAAAATAAGTTTTGAAGTAGGGACTGTTTTTATTTAATTTACAAAATAAACACAGATAATAATACCTAATTAGTAGTCTGCGATTAGAAACTCGTAATTGTAGGGAATTTGAAGATAGTACAGTTAACAAAAAAAAAGAAAATAGTACAGTAAAATTTAAAAAGTAAATAATTTGGTAGACGCGCGAGCGACACCCGTCAGTCGGAGTGGCGCCGGCGCTTCGCGAATTTGTAGGCATTTATCGCTGTAGGTACGGCCGAGTGGTGGTGGCCTGGTTTGGCTCTTGTAGCGTAGAAATAATTGGGTTGTTTGGTAGTTGTCAAATCCGGTTTTAACTTTTTCTCCTCCCACTGTTTTAAAGAAAATCTTATAAATTTTATTATTTTATTATCACCTATTAATATGATTATGTAGGTATATTTTTTAATTTTATATTTATTTAATCATAATAGTTTTTTTTTCAATTAAAATGTGAATTGTTTATTTTGGATTAAAATGTTATTTAAGTTTTCCTCCTCACTGTACTGATATATTCAGTGAGATGAGGTCTTTGTCCAGCAGTGGGACAATACAGGCTCATAATTTACTTTTTTAAAGTGTTCCTAAATAATAAAAATCGGTTAATTAGTCATACTCCGCCTTTGATCACGTGCTGGCTTTAAAACCTTAACATTAAGGAACACGAAACCGGTTTGAAACGTTTCAGACTGGTCGCGTCATGTGTGGTCTCGGTCTACGGAATTTATGGCAGAAACTTAGATGCAACTCAAAAGTAACTGGAAGTTGCAGTTTCGTTGCAGTTTCGTTTCACCGTGTGTTCTGGGCCTAACAAAACATCAATTGACTTATCAATCAATACATTAATATACATCCCGCAAATCAAAGACAACAGTTTGGTCTAATCTTCAGTAAGTATTTATACCACGCCTGCCTGTGCATTTATGCCTGTATATTCTGCCTGAAACATCTACATTCTATTAAAACACTCCTCTTTTTTAGGTAAAAACAAAAAAGAAAGCGAAAATAATCCTGCAAATACACTTGAGAGCATAGAAATCGCACATAGGGTAATTTTCCTGCATTTTGACTTCGATACTTGTTTTTTTTTTAATTGAAGGCTGGAAGCAAATATAACTTTAATTAAATTAAAGTACACACTGTTAGCTTCCTAAAAACCCATAATGTCTGGCCTTGACCTTCCTTATCATAGCAGTAGCAGCTTACCAATGGAATGGCCTAAATTAGCTCGTTTCAGGTAGCGCGGTTTGTGGGACTTTGAGCAGGTATAAAACGATAAGGGATGATTGAAATGACATCATTTCCATACCAACTCCCAGTCAGAAAGGTCATTTAACGAATACGTCATCTCTCTGATCAAGAAAATGGATACCACACCAGAAATAGCGGCTCAAGCGGTTGCACTAATCGAAGCTGGACAGAACCAAAGTCTAGTGGCTCTTCAATAAAATTTGAGCAGATATGCTGTTCGACATGTATACCTGCGATATTAGCAAACTTGTGGCTATACCAGGAAACCAGGAACAGGCCCAAAACGTGCGACAACACAGCGCAATGACCACTTTCTTGTGAATACATCACTACGAAATCGCCGGTTGAATGCAGTTCAACTCGGACAGCGGCTCCAGGAAGTTAGAGAAGTGGAAGTCAGTTTGTGGACAGTTAGAAGAAGACTAGCCGAAGGAGGTCTGATAGCGCACAGACCCGCAATTGGCCCAAAATTTACCCCAGCACACAGACAAGCACGCCTTCAGTTTGCTCGAAATCACGTTAATTGGACTATGGATTAATGGCAGGCAGTCCTCTTCTCCGATGAGTGCAAGATGTGTCTCCTTGGTAAAGACGGACGGGGTAGAGTCTACCGAAGACCCGGTGAGCGTTTTGTTCAATGCTGCATCTCCGAACGGATCGCATACGGGGGTGGTTCGTGTATGTTCTGGGGAGGTATTTCACTGGAAGCGAAAACCGAACTTGTCTTCATCACAGGGCCCGATACCGACCATCGATCGCGTGGATTGACTTCCCAACGTTACGTCGGGATATCCTGCAAGAACATGTTATGCCCTTATCGGGATTTATCGGCGAATACTTCGTTTTTATGAAGGACAACGCTAGACCACACACCGCTGCTATAGTACGCCAGTACTTGGAGGAGGTTGAAGTACTCGTTATGGAGTGGCCTGCTCGAAGCCCAGATCTCAATCCTATTGAGCACTTATGTGACGAACTAAAGAAACGAGTAAGAGCCAGAAACGCAGTGCCTACGAGTCTCTGAGAGCTTCAAACCGCGATCAAGGAAGAATGGGACAGCATACCGAAGGATTTCGTAAAAACATTGATTTCTTCAATGAATCTTCGACTGGAAGCTGTTATTCAGGCTAGGGGAGGCATTACCTCGTATTAAAAAATCGTTACATTCACAGATTTATTGTTTTTTTAACCTTTAATACCTGCTCAAAGTCCCACAAACCGCGCTACCTGAAACGAGCTAATTTAGGCCATTCCATTGGTAAGCTGCTACTGCTATGATAAGGAAGGTCAAGGCCAGACATTATGGGTTTTTAGGAAGCTAACAGTGTGTACTTTAATTTAATTAAAGTTATATTTGCTTCCAGCCTTCAATTAAAAAAAAAACAAGTATCGAAGTCAAAATGCAGGAAAATTACCCTATGTGCGATTTCTATGCTCTCAAGTGTATATAACCCAAAACTTTTGACAGTCGACCGTAATATCTGTCACAATGACAGCTAGCTGTCACTGTCAAATGAATTGTCTTTGTTTCAAGGAGGTCGGTTTACGAGTACGGGTTTGATCGCATTTTCAAAGGGTTTTGTTTTATTTCATCCTTTGAGATTGTTTCTATGGAATTATGGCGATGGACGTATAAAACTTAGTTGTTCTTCATTTGTTTGTGGTTGAAGTAAACAAAAGCAGGTAAGTTCCAAAACTTTAATACTTATAAATAGGTTGAAAGCAATACTTGATAAACCACGTGATATTTGATTTAAAATAAAATAAGATTTATCTTGTAGGTATTAGTTAGAATAAATATAGATAGATTATTAGCTAAAGCAATTCCTCCTCACTCTTCTCATAATAACGTTACAAACTAATGCCACCATTGCATATAGTGTGAAATTACAGGCTAATACTTTACCAAATGAAAAAAAAAACGCTAATCGCCATCGCTAATCGCTGTCGCTCATTGCACCATCACATCTTCCTTAAACAGTTACTAAAAAGCTATACAAACAACAAGCATCAACATACTACTCCCAAGTCCCAACATATCTCCGCCACCCCGTCTACCACGCTTAATAAATTAATCACAACTACCCAAGCCTTGTCTTGCAACGACACCCCTTGCAATTTGCAGCTAATTTCCCGCTAGGCTAGAGCCTTCGTTGTTATCTATCGAGTTATGACGTTGTTAACATTATTATTTGTTTCATAATAGATGCTTCATTTTGTTCCGTGCTATGTATAGATAGGTAGATCAAAGATGTAGTGAATAAAAGTATGTGTGTTCCCGACGTATTACAAATTTGAGGTATCTACTGGTGACTGAATCTTAACTAATATTATAAATGCGAAAGTCTGTCTGTCTGTCTGTTCGCTTTCACGCCAAAACTACTGAACCGATTTTAATGAAATTTGGTACACAGTTAGTCCAGAGCCTGAGAAAGTACATAGACTTTTTATCGCGAAATTCCTCCGGGAACTGGTACAACGCGGGTGAAACCGCGAAGCACTCGAGGTCAAATAAAAACGTGGTGTCTGATTATTTAGACTACCTTAAGGCCTCCGACATGGTCTAACGATGGAAACAACCGGGATTAATAATTCAACGTGCCCATCGAAGCACCGTAGCGCTCAGGTAGAAATACCATTATCGGTCACCCATCCTAATAGGAACCGTACTCATTGCTACAGTAAAACAACGTGCAGCTTCGTGAAAAATTAAACAACGGCATTTTGAAATATTGATGAATCGTCTTTGGTAAAGTGTAATTTCGATTAAATCTTGGAAACCCATTTAAATCACTTCATAGTATAAAAGAAAGTCGCAATCCGCTTTCTGTCTGTCCCTATGTATGCTTAGATCGTTAAAACTACGCAACGGATTTTGATGCGGTTTTCTTTAATAGATAGAGTGATTCAAGAGAAAGGTTCATATGTATAAAACATTCTGAAATTCATAACGCACAACGCGGGTAAACCTCGGGGCGCGGCTAGTACATAATAATGATTAAATCACAATGCATTAAAATATTAATACAATCGCTATTCAATGTAACCCCATTAAATCAGTATGAAGAACTCAATAAAACTCGATAGCTCGTCCTTGGAGTATGAATCTCATAACTCCCTAACACCTTAACAATAATAAAAATCGATAATGGTGAACAATACAAAATCCTGCTTACTCAAATTCACAAAAGATTTCACAACGACTTACATTTGAAAGATTTTATACAGTAAACGGCGATATGCCTTACTCATTTATTCATTTTGATTAGGCTAGTGGCCAACACTGGTGTCGGAGTTTTAAGACCACCTAAATACCTTTGACATGGTCTAACAATTGAAATAACCAGGTAAAATTTAACGGTCCCCTCCGAAGCACAGTAGCGCTCAGATAGAAATGTCATTATCGGCCACCCATCCAAGTATCCGAGCTGCACGTTGCTTAACAATCCCAATGAGGCAGTGGGGCAAGGATAACGTGACATAAGTAAAACGTACTAACACAACCACTGACATACTAACTACAACCTCACACTTACTATGACATGGTACTGTGGCAGTCACCGCTGCCACAGTTACAGAACCATGTCATAGCGGCGAAAGCCAATTATCTCCAAAGGCCTACAAGCAAGACAAGTCGCCCTTTGCTATAGAACAGAATCGAAAATTCATCGGTAGGAAAGTGTACGCTTTCAGAATACTTGGGATGGTATAATGACGTAAAAATGAGGTGCAAATGACGTCATCTATGAAAGGAAAGGGACATCTGCCGATAAGGCTCCCTTCTGGATAACCATTGGCGTTTTTTGTATAAAATATGAGGAGGTTACGTTCAACACCCGGTGGTTTGAATTTTGTACATTAGTGGTCGCACTTCCGTTTTACCTATAACCACAACATTACTATAAATGTTTTGTTTTGTTACCCATTATTTAAGTTAATACCTACCTAAAAAGGGAGTGCCAAAGATCAGCAACAGACACATAATGTTGTTAATCACTATCGCGTTTGCTAGCACTAAATGCAATAAATCTGGAAGAGTTTTGTTTGTTTGTTTCAATGCGTTTATCTCAGAAACAACTCATCCAATTTGAATAATTCTTTCTGTAATGGATAGCAACATTCAACGGGTAGATTAGATCTTATTTCTCATCCAGAAATTCCCACGGAAACGGGCATAACGCGGCAAAACCGCGGGGTGCTGCTAGTCTTACTATAATATACAGAAACTTATTTGAATTACGAAAACTTTTATTCGTCTATTGCAAACCTTTCTCAGAAATAAATCATTCCAAAACATTGATTAAACTAAATTAATTTACCGTCTCATGTTACAGATGAAAGCTAATCTGACGTGGGTACGAATAGGTTCCATTCTGTAGAAACGTTTTATTAAAATGTTCTCGAGTATATTTTAATTAAGTTGGTGCTATTGTAGAGCGTCAAATACGTTTTTAACTTGTTTTTAAGATATTAATCTGAATGTGCGGAGAGGTAAATGAAGAAAGCTCGTTTTTTGTGATAATTAAGATAATAATTAGTAGAGATTTTTTTATATTACTTGAGTTCAATATCAACCAATAAGATAGTTTAGGACCATCTCGTAGCCAGATTTGGTAGCTAGCTACGAAATGAGAAAAGTGTTTTCCCATCTTGTAGCTAGCTACTAAATGGGAACGATCTATTCGGAAGGTTAGGGTTATTTTTTTTTTTACTAGTTAAAATCCTAAATCTTGGACTTTCGAATTCCTATTTCGTAGCCAGCTTCGAATCGGGATTATTTCTCCCATTTGGAAGCTAGCTAACCAAATCTGGCTACGAGATGGGCCTAAACCAATAAGATTGGGTCATTCTGACATATTAAGTATCAAAGCCGAACAATAACCTATCCCAAGTGAACTAACAAGCTGGGCTAAGAACGAGAAGTAGATTTTTTTCCTGACCTATATTGGCCCACTGCTGGGCAAAGGTCTCCTCCAAGCATCGCCAACTCTCCTAAATAGTATACGAGTTAAAATTCTAAGTGCGGATTGCAAAGGCATTCAAATTTTATTTAGCGCTAAAATATGTTTAATAAACTAATGACGTCCATTTTGAAAAGTGTACTATTTCGTGCAATATGCATTTCAAACGAATTGCTATGTTTCTCAAGGTACCTACTATATAGATTTAAGAGTTCCTGTGTAATTAGTATGGTTTTATTTTCACAGACACCTGTCTTTTTCTCTTTCTCTATTTCTTTATGAAGAAAAGAGACAAAACATACGTGACAAGACACCCATTTTGTCCAACATGCATCATAAGTTACAAACACATCTAGTTCCAATACTTTTACTTCTACAGTTATGACGTCACTATGTTTATACCCTCATAACAAACAAAGCTTTAAATTGTTTGGAAGTTCTTCAAAATGTTTGTCCTATTTATCACGACTTCATGAAATATTTCAGCTCGCTTTCCATAAATATTTTTGTAGTTTACATTCAAAATAATATTGGTAGAAATAGTGTTTCTTGCAATAACAGTAGAAGTAGTTAATACTACTACTACAGTCCCACTGATGTCCCACTGTTGGGCAAAGGCCACTCATCTCACCGAAGTTATCAGTACAGTAAGGCAATTAGATATTACATAAAAAAATCCCCAAAGAATCCAAAATATTTCTTGCATCCCTAAACATAATTCCATTAGGTAAAGGCGCTAACATTATCTGTTTTCATGAAACGAGGACGAAATCAGATAAACACACTTATGTACCTACGGACATTTTGTTATCAAGTCGACGTATCGGGTCAACATTGATTATACGGTTCCACATCCAATACGTAGAATAAGGAAAAAGTGTAGACGAAATGACTAACTTAATGACAGTTAAGTATGTACTTACTTGGTTTCTTAGTCTTCTGTGACCACGGTTCCTGTAAAGGGACCGAAAAAAACACCTATTACTATATAATATTATAAAGAGGTAAAATTTGTAAGTTTGTTTGTATGTTCGAGCTAATCTCGAGAATTATCAGTCCGATTTGAATAATTATTTTTGTAATAGATAGCCACATTCAACGGGAAGGTTACAGGTTATTTTTTATCCCGAAATTCCCATGGGAACGGGTACAACGCGGGTAACCGCGAGGCGATGCTAGTATAATGTAAAATAAAAGCAAAATGTGTCCGTAAACGTAGTTTCAATTCAATATGTACTTACTTTGTACTTACTCAGGCTGTCAGTGTCCAAAAATAAAGTTGCATGAACTATTGTCAATCAAATTTCAAAATAGTGTTATAAAGCTGAGCGTTTGGCTTTTGTTCAAAGTTTGATTCGAAGGGCTGATTTCAGGAACTACGTGTACCTTTCCGATTCGAATATTTCTATTTGTATTGAAAAAGTACATTCAAGAATAAGTCTCTAGGCCTTTACTTTTATACAAATAGTGAAGTTCTGAAATTCTGCCTCAATGCGTTTGAATGAGAGACGTTTGACTGTAAGGATATTTTCTACGTATTTTTTTGTAAGCTATTAGTTTAATAATATATTAAAGTACCTACTACATATTATTAAGCGTAACTACCTCAAATGTCAAAAGCGTTAGGCGGAAACAAACTCAAATTGAACCCTTAACAAAATTATCAAAATAAATTCTCTAGGGTACAACTTAAGTGGGAATACCTCAGTAATTCCACTTAACATGGTCTCTAAATGAGCCTCAACTATTTCAAAGTAATCACTAAATCAACGTAATTACTTCCCCTAGTGGGGACTGCGTCTGCTTATTTGATTTATTCTATGATTGAAATTATATCAGGAGTTGGTAAGTATTGATTCGGTTCAACCTTGGTTGTATTATTTTGATTGATCAGTTCAGTACTAAATTGTTCAGATATATACATAAGGCGAAACTACGTACATAAATAGAGGTAAGATTCTACAATAAAAACCTCAAAATTAATCGTAAGGTTCCTTTAGATCAAATTACAGCTAAAAGTCAGAGCTAAAAAAAATACATTCTCAAAAAGCGAAAATTACAACAAATATCTCTCGAAAGACCGATATGTGTATACTTATGGTTTCGATGAAGCTTGTCCTTCCTGTCTTACCATGTCGGAGGTCTTTAGGCGGTCTAAAAACTCCAACACGAGGGTTGGCCACTAACCTACACGAACTTACTTACTATCTTTCTAAAGTAAAGATGCTATTACACAAACGCCACATGTAATATTCGGTGATTATAGTGCAGGAAATAAGGTTGTCAGACGAATTCGAGTGACAGCAGTTGTCACCTAATTAGTTGTGTCAGTCTAGTGTGAAGCCGGCGATCGTTGATTGAAATAGATTAGAATAATATCGGCAAACACAGTATTGTAATTAGGTTAAAATGTAAATCATCTCTGACAGGAAAATCAAATTATTTAATTATGAAAGTCTAAAGAAATTTTTCAAATCCAAGAATCCAATTTCTTTGGACTATTAAACCATTTATCAATTGCAATAAGATCCCAGGGTATAAAGGTGGCCAGTGACGGCACGACTAACTTACTGCTATAACTGGTAACCTATAATCGGAAATCTTGGAATAGTGATTGGAAAAATCCAGTTCCTAGTGTTTCCGATATCGATAAATTGATTTGTAAATATTTTTGTTCTCAATCTTTTCCTGGTTAAGACAAAAATAAAGTCAAATATTTTAAATTAAGGTTTGATTTTTAAAAAGGCTAACGTATGGGAGTGTATTTATGCTGACATGCAAAGTTTTTAAGTAAGAATTCAACCCTTTCGAAGGAACATAAACCAAGAAGAGTGGACAAAAAACGATAGTGGTCGGTCTCCTTTACACATTGACCTTATAATATTCATTAACATATAAGGAATATGTCAACATTCTTCCGTCGTCCTTGCGATCTATCCAAACTTTATTTTCTTTCAATCAATTTGTAATAACTAAAACATGCAAAGTGGTAAAAAAGTGAGTCGACAAAATATTGTAAAACAAAATAATGTAATCAAAAGCAGAATAAGTAATCAAGAAGCTTTTAGCTTTGAAATTTTCAGTTACAAAAATCTGCAATAATTTCAAATAAAATAATGCATATCATTTTTCAAACGCCATGTTTGACTATTTAAATAGACCTTTATGTTTGAAATCGATTATGCAATCAACTGAATCGACAATCTTAGCCTCGATCATTTTCCCATCACTATTTCGATTGTTGCGATAACGACGTGCCGCAAGGGCCAGATGTTCGCACTTAAACGTCAGATAATTTGAACAAACTGAACCCAAGAAAGGTTCCGTACAATGCTAATTGTTACAAATTCAAACTACCTCTTTGTTTTCCAGTGTTGGTAGGTTTTGTTTAATGTAGTGCTTCAACAGTTTAAACCTAAATTTAAGTGAGCTAGATTTAATTGTGTTGATGAGATACTATTGAGTTAGGATGAGTACTTTACAAGTAAAATATCTACTGATATCTGCGAAGATATTTCTTCCGCTGCGCCCCGCGGTGTTGCCCGCGTTGTACCCATTCTTGTGGGAATTTCAGGATAAAATTTATGTCATGTGTTAAACTGATGTATAAAGCTACATTACTGATTTTTTTTATCCAAATCCGTCCAGTAGTTTTTTCGAGAAAGAGTTACAAACATTCATACATCCATCCTCACAAACTTTCGCAAAGCATTCGGTCGCGGTTGTTTCAATCGATAGACCATGTTGGAGGCCTTTAGGCGGTCTTATGACCACTACTCTATTCGTAATGAATGAATGAATGAACGAGTTAACAATCTTAGAGCCAAAGAGAACGGGCGTCAATAGAGCAAGGGCTTTGTCTTTGGATTGTGCTAGCACAAGCAATATGGCTCTGGGTCAAAGAAGGTCATTGTCTCAGTGCTTTACAGGAATTTGCAATTAACTTCAGTGAGATGAGGGATCTTTGGGGACCGTGCAGTGGGACACTGCATACTAGCACTAGTATTGTGGGACCCTAACGACAAATACTATTTACTATTATTCGATCTATTTTATTGACGCTAATTGTGTTATATAAGAAGAGTTTTGTTTTTTTTGTTTTTTTGAACGCCCATATCTCAGGAACTACCCAGCCGATTTGGATAATCCTTTTTGTAATCGATAGCCACATTCAACAGGAATGTTATATTTCATTGCGGCATTCCCATGGGAACGGGCACAACGTGTGTAAAATTACGGGGCACTGTTAAATCCTACTAATATCCTACTAATATTATAAATGCGAAAGTTTGTGAGGATGGATGTATGTATGGATGTATGGATGTATGTTTGTTGCTCTTTCACGCAAAAACTACTGAACGGATTTGGATGAAACTTTACAGTAATATAGGTTTTACATCAGAATAACACATGGGATACATTTTATCCCGAAATTCCCGCGGGAACGTGTACAACGGGGGTAACACCGCGGGGCGCGGCTAGTTATAAATAAATGCGAAATTTTGTGAGGATGGATGTATGGATGTATGTTTGTTGCTCTTTCACGCAAAAACTACTCAACGGATTTCGATGAAACTTTACAGTAATATAGTTTATACATCAAAATAACACATGGGATACATTTTATCCCAAAATTATCGCAAGAACGGGTACAACGCGGGAGACACCGCGGGGCGCGGCTAGTATAAATTAAATTTATATATTTATATTTTCTATCACAATTTCATAATGTAGAAAATCTATAGTATCCATAATTCTATTTACCCGCACTGTCCAAACAATATGCTCTTTGTTCAAATGTCGCCGGCAATATGTCCAAACAACTTCGCCCATAACATTAGATCACTAACTTTGATCAAACAGAAACAATGTTTCCAATATTTCCTCACTTGTTTATCACAAGTTTTCTCGTAAGGAACAAGACAATACGAGTGCCTCATAAGATACACTAAAATACTCGATGCTCGATAAACATGATTATAACTCGATCGTATCGAACGATTTCGATATTACGTTGACATCACTATGTGATGGTATGTTACGGGCAATTTATGGTCTTGGCTATTTTTCGTAATCACTGTTGTGTACATATTTTCTGAATACTTGGTTTGGAATCTAAGTGGTAACGATCTGCTTCCCATCTCTTTTCAATTATATGTATCCACTTCCCCAAGAAGCTAGGCTTCAAACTAGCTTACATAGTTGGTTAAAATGTTAATAATTTGTTTCAAATGGCCTGTACCTTAGGTACAGGCAATTCGGTTTCCAATTCTTGTATGATATTAATACATTTAGAGAAAGACTGAAGTGAATAATGTATGTTGGTTCCACAATGATTGTGTTGAATACCAAACGTTGCGTAGCATAGCCCTTTAGAGGAAACTTATTCAGTACATTATGAATAATTATTTAATTGTATTTCAAATTAAGAAGTGACATTGAAATGTCGCTTTAATTGTTACTATAATTTGTTAAAAGACTTAAACACGTGGATGTTTAAGATTCGGAATTTTATCAAAATTACAATTTTAATTTTCTGCTGTTTATTAAAATGCCAATTTTAAAAGCAAAACAGCAACATCACAGGTTCCGCACAATATATTGTGTGAAGCGCATCTCAATATCAACGTGTGATACAATTACGACGATCTATGTATATTACTAGATGTGGCAAAATATTATAAGGAAAGTGACATTATATATTTTTTTAACTATGGATTTGAGTTTGCTTTAAATAAAAACACTGTACACTGTAACATCTTCAGCAAGATAAGATCCATTGCCATTCAGCGACTATACTTGCTTATCAATATCTCTTTTAGTATTTTTGAATCTCTGTACTCATTAATCGGACTCCTCGTCGCTTGGCAACGCGCCCGTCCCCGCGCACGGATTTTCTTTTGTTTTTCATACAAAACGTAGCAGAACGGAAAACTTTTAATTCGATAGAACCGCTACAACTTAGGTAACTTCTTCTAACTTCTTAAGACACATCCATACTCACTAAATCGACGTGAATCAAGGTAAACGTTCGTCTCCTACTTGTATCAATCACGGCCGGCAGAGGGCGGTAGCTCCACCCACAATGGCACTCATTTAAAATTGAAATACACTCCGGTTTGATAGCAACCTGATTTTATTATGACGTACATTTAGGATGTTCAGAGGATTATATCATGTTCTGTGCTCGTCAATATTGTATAAGTTTTATGCCATACCAAGAGGTTTGATTGTGATGGTGTGTAACCACGGTAACCTAGTATACTTCACAACTTTTATACAAAGGGCGAATACAGGCTTTCTTAATTTTATTTAGCACCTCAATATCCTACTAATTATAAACGAGCTGTGCCCCGCGGTTTCACCCACAGCGCACCCGTTTCCGAGTCGTTCTCGTCGTTCTCGAGTTATAAATAGTGTAACTAACACGACTTTCTTTTATATTATTATATAGAATATAGATATAAAAGTTTTTGAGGATATATGTTTGTTTGTGACTCTTTCACGAAAAAACTACTTAACGGATTTGGATGAATCTTTACAGAAATATAGGTTATACTTCAGAATAACACATGGGATACATTTTATCCCGAAATTCCCGCGGGAACGGGTACAACGAGGGTAACACCGCGGGGCGCGGCTAGTGTTTGATAAACAAATGACATTCGTTATGAATAGTGTTCTAATTCGTGTAAAATAAAATACAACTTTGAACGAACACCTTTTGTTTCCCATTTTTTTTAATATTAAATTGTTCTGGTATTTAACTCTATTTCTAACCTCTAAATAAAAGAGAGAGAAAGGAAATACCTGTTTTTATGGTTTTTCAGATAAGTGTGTGAGATGTAATAATCACCACAAGACAAATTCCATTACAGTATATCGAAAAGATAAAATCAAATACAAATAAGAAACGTCAAAAGAATTCCATTCACTTTATTGTCCAACAATAAACCACTTAAATACGTATCAGTCTTACTAATTCGTGAGAATCTGAGTAGATTATATTATTCGCTTTGTCAAAAGCTATGCCAAGAACTCCTCGTATACTAATTACCTTTTTAGCTTTAAATAAAAGTTTGGTGATCACATAAATGCCATCTTCTGCACATGCAAACACTCGTCCCATATTATCCACTGCCATATTAACAAATCTTGCATTCTCTTTCATTAGCAAATGAGTTTCTTCTTTGGGTCTGACAGTAAAGAGTCCAGTGTTATTAATGTAAAATATTTCATTCTCATTATCGAGCACCATTTGATGTACGACGTTGTTGTTTAACTCGTTAACAACGGCAATTGATGAATTGATGTAAGAATAAGTGGTGAGGTTAGGAAATTTGATGAAGTAGATAATGTTCTGTTTGACGAAAAGCCACCAAATGTCAAGTTGGCTCATATTGAATCTTTTCAAGGTTTTGTCGCTTGCATTGTATTTGTAGAGACCATGGGTGCCTCCAAAGTAGATCAATTGGTTCTTATGATCATATGTTATGGCAAAAGCGTCTTTAATGCCTTTGAGAACTCGAAGCTCTTTGTTATCGATTTTGAAGACCGCTGCTAGATATTCTCCTGTACCTTTATCGAAGCTGAAGTAAAGGTAATTTGTATGACGGTCAACGGTAAACTGATTTGGACTGTGCGTTAAAGAAATAAGGTTCTCTTTAATATAGCAATGAGTGACAGTATCATCTTCTGGAGCTTCGCAGTATTTTCCAATACCGTTCGTTTGTCCTAAAATAATTAACAGGAGGAAATCTTGTACTTTCATTTTTTCATGTCTTAAAGTTACGTCTTTGAAATTTTTGTCTGCATTAACTATCACATTTTTATAACACAAATTATCTCATTACAACACACTTATTACAAAACAAACATTCAAAACTACAAAGAGATTTTAATTGTGTTTCAAAAACTTAGATAACAAAAAGTTCTAAACGTATATTTGAGTAAAACTGTCCACTTTGCTACACGCACTACAATCAAAACTGGACTGCGTAACAGACAAACTTCCAAAACAATTATTTGACGCCATTGTGAATATTTTTACAACGCTTGTAACTCTGTGTCCTACGTGAACGACGCTAAGCGATGCGACGCGATAGGCAAAATTGAGAGGCGATAAAGTAGGACATATGTAATTGGAAAGAAGTCCCTATGAGTGTTCTAGGACCGAAAGAAGAAAAGAAAAGAAAGCCGAGACGTAAAAAACTATACTATAGCTAATCTCAGACACACGACCAATCCAATTTGAATCATTATTTTTGTAATGGATAGCCACATTCAACGGAAAGGATACGTGTATTTTTCATCCCGAAACTTCCACGGGAACAGGCACAACGCAGATAAAACCCCGGGACATTGTTAGTGTAACATAAAAGCGAAGTGTGTAGGTAGGTTCAATTCCAACCAATAGAGCTGGAATATTTGTTTTTTACGCATTATATAGCATTGCTTCGCTTTGCAGCGTTCGCCGCTCACATGGGACATCAATTAGTATTGTGTCTGCAAACCGGCAAACGAATATGGATTCATAAACATTTAGTAAAGACAATACGGCAATGTTATGTGGACTGTTACAATGTTTTGGGAGGAATTACATTTTGTGTGGATAAAAAGAGTAATTTTTCAAAATCATCATGTTTACCTAATACATAATGCATAGCTATTGGATTTCTTGTTTGAAATAAGGACATTTTTAAATGTCTACTAAAGAAGCATTTGACGTTTCTGACGGGCATTTGCGATTGAAAATTGATTGGAACCACCTTGTCATTGTATTATTAATCGTTCAACAGAAGACTTTAATCACTTTAAACCCAAGCAACATCAATAACCGTTACTAAAGAATTACTGATCACAGTCAATCCATCATTTAAAGATGTATCATTTATTTCCTCAATCTTGACTTGAGAAGGATCTAACCTCTAGCCTCATTGCGTATGTTCAGCGTAGCTTAACGTGAAAACATAAAATCAACATAAACACTAAAGTAAATCGAGACAACGAAAAAATACGCGTAAAAGGGTTGTTCGTAAAATTTAATGACGGACCGTAGATGTACTGAAATGTTGTAGACGGAAAATAATGAACACTTAATAAAATAATGACTTGTTTTGTGATTTTTGAATAACGTTTATTAATTGATGTAGTTTCACTCAATGCCGCACTCAGAGACGTTCATTAAATGAACACTTAACTAAATGAAGTTTTTTTTTAAAAGTAGATTTTATGCAACGCTCAGATAGCAATGCCACTAGCGACCCATCCTAATATCAAGATGCACGTTGCTTACAATCGCAATAAACTAACATCAAATCATCGCTCAGTCAAACTTCACTACATAGTATAAAAGTCGCGTCTGTTTGTCTTCTGTTTGTCTGTTTGTCTGTATGCTTAAATCTTTAAAATTACGCAACGGATTTTGATGCGTTTTTTTGTAATAGGTAAAGTGATTCAAGAGGAAGGTTTTTATGTAAAAAAAATCCTGAAATTCCCACGGGAACGGGCACAACGCGGGTAAAACCGCGGGGCGCTGCTAGTTACTACGATTAAACGAAATATACTTCGTATCAGTAGCCCTAGTTTTATAATGTGATAAATACATATCCAACCATATAGAAGTTGCGTGAAGTTTCTTTGTTTGCATGAACTTTGGTATTGGATCCCAAGGAAAGTTTTATCCTCCGCAAGGGAACTCTTTGGAACATGGTTAACCTATAATATGTGATACTTCACGTTCTGTTATGCATGATGGAGTAGCAAAATTTAGTTAGAAGTTATTGGATATTTAGTTATTGAATATTGGTACCTATTTATTATGGGGAGAGTTTTGTTTCTATACTTAACTAAACACGGTTTAACTAAAACACCGTTACACTGTGTTTTGTCTCTTTTGCTCTTCGGAAAATTGCGTATGTCAGAAAGTGACAAACCATTTGATAGCTAAAATGGTCTTAATAAATAAACTTGATTGTTTAAGGTTTAATCTGCGTTGTACCCGTTCCCGTGGGAATTTCAATAACTTTAACCTAAACTACTTCTGAACCCTTGATAAAAAGTAAGAGATTAATTATCAGCCTGTAATGTCAAAAGTGAACCGTCGCGTGCGCCCGTCGCGAGCGGTGTTATACAAAAGTGTGAGCCCGCCGCGGGCGCTCGCTTGACGCAGTGTTGGCCCTTACAATTAATATTTCAAGACTTTTCCAAGACGAGACTCGTCAGTAACATATCGAAACCAAGTTCCTTCTCAACTTTTGTAACAATCCTACGCCATAGTCATCAAGTGGGCCGAACCATTGAGCGGCACTCTCGATGCGATATATATTTATAGCTTGTAATGCGTTATCAGGAACGGTGAAACGCTATTGGTTTACATGAGTAGGAACGGGACAAATATTTCACACTTACACTCAAAATGGAACGATCATTTGTTATTATGTCCGCGGTCGTTTCGACTTCGTTCCAATCGTTTAATGTGTTTTGGGCGCTTTGAGAAATTTGTACATTCATTAGGTTAGTGGCCAAGCCTGGTGTTTTTAGACCGCTCCAAGGCCTCCGACATGGTCTAACGATTGAAACTAACCAACTGGTTAACGTGCTTTCTGAGCACGGTAGCGCTCAGATAGAAATGCCACTGTCGGCCATCCATCCAAGGGGTCGAGTTGCACGTTGCTTAACAATCGCAATGAACTAACATCACTTAGTCAAACTACACCACGAGCGTTACTTTGAGGAATGAATGAACACTGGATTGATGTGTTGCGTTGTGATTACACGTTCATTATCTAATTGTATCTCCCATCTTGCAAAATCTTCCTCATGTAAAACTACTCATGCATCTATAGATTATACGTTAAATATATTACTTGCGTTGTGCCCATTCCCGTGGGAATTTTGAGATCAAAAATAACCTATAGCCTTTCTCGATAAGTGGACTAACACTGAAAGTTTTTTTTCGAATCGGACCCGTAGTTCCTGAGATTAGCGCGTTCAAACAAACAAACAAAATCTGCAGCTTTATAATATTAGTATAAATTACTATTCGAATAACATCCACAACTTTAATAATAATCAAATATTTTCTTGCACAACGATGTAACTGTAAATACAAGAATACCCGCAATATAACGGCTCACGGGGGGTAGAAAAGGGAAAACTAAATGTCACGTACAAGTGATCCTATCTCAAGGGATCTTTGTATAAGTGACAGGCCATTTGACAGTTTGCTTTTTTCTCGTTTATTTATTTAAAATCTTGGATATTTTGGGATATTTCTTAATTCGTAAATGTCAAGTTTTTTTACTTAAATTAAGGAGAGCTTTTAGTGATCTTCACTACATAGTATAAAACAAAGTCGCTATTTTTGTCTGTTTGTTTGTCTGTTTGTCTGTATGCTTAAATCTTTAAAATTACGCAACGGATTTTGATGCGGTTTTTTGTAATAGGTAGAGTGATTCAAGAGGAAGGTTTTTATGTAAAAAAAAAACCAGAAATTCCCACGGGAACGGGCACAACGCGGGTAAAACCGCGGGGCACTGCTAGTTACTAATATAATAAAGAGTTTGTTTGAACGCGCTAATCTCAGAAATTCCTAATCTAATTTGAATTATTATTTTTGTGGTGGAAAGCCACATTGAACGAGAAGGTATAGGCTATTTTCATCCTGAAAATCCCACGGTAACAGACACAACCCGGGTAAAACCGCGGAGCATTGCTAGTTTATGTATAACTGGCAGTGTCCAGAGTTTTGCTCTAGTTGGACCCGTTTCCGCGAGAATTCCGGGATGATATAATCTTTGTCTTGAATATTTATAGCACGAGCTTTGCTAAATTAGTACTAACAATAGAGTATTAAATACCATTTCACTTCGGTTCCTGGATTTTATTTAGATGAAAACATAAATAAAAAACAAAACATCAAACATTGTTTAAAATAAGAACATGACTTTACCACAGAACAAATCAGATGGCATAGATCAATACTTCGAGAAAAAAAACAAAAATAACGTAATAAAAAACAAAAGAAAATCAAGTAAAAAATGGCCAGCGTAAGAAAAACACCGCATCTGGTAAATATCTTTATATACCGTTTTCATGATAAGATAGGCGGAGGGCTGCGTTGGCTTAGCTTCCTTATCTCGGTAATGTTATAATGTACGTTATATAACATGTTAGAAACACAATCAACTTTGAAAATTGATTTACGTTTGCACTGTGTCGTGATAAAGAGACGCTCAGCAAATTGACTGTAGGTTACACCATTGGGTCTACTTTGTATTTAAATAAATAAAAAACATGTTAATTGCCTTTTTCAAGAAAAATATTACAGAAAACTTAATTAATTGAGCACAAAACGTTAACGTTAATTTGTTATTTAACGTTAATAATAATCACTACATATTAACAAACAAAGTCCCCGGCCGCGTCTGTCTGTCTGTTCGCGATAAACTCAAATAGTACTGCACGGTTTTTGACACTGTTTTTAATAGATAGAGTGATTCAAGAGGAAGGTTTATATGTTAAAAATTCCCGAAATTCCCACGAAAACGGGCACAACGCGGGCAAATCCGTGGGGCGTTGCTAGTGTAAAAAACATATTCGTAATGCTTTAAGATAAATAAGTTTAGAAGCTGCTATGATGCTTACTTGAAGTAAAAAGTAAAGTATAAGCCATCTCCCTCTTATCTCACTGAAGATATCAGTACAGTGAGGAGAATGTCGTAATCAACACACTTGTCTAATGCGGGTCGGTGATCTCAAACCTGAGTCATCTTTGAATAGTAGGAAACATGCTTTCGTCCGACCTGAGAATGAACCCGTACTTGAATCGTATTAAAAATAACATTCAAGATCAATTTCTTTTTTCAAACTATTAAATCGGTTCACTCGTTTCGCAGAACTTCCATAGAAACATAACAGACATACCTAAAAGTCAATTGTACTGAAAACAAACTGTATTCACACAAAACAAAACACTTACAAGTATATAAAACGAGCGACAACATGTGTTATTATGAACTTGTTACGACGTCACATCACAGTTGTTAAGTTTACCTCGTTACGTTTCGGTGTGAGTGTGGCTCCGGGGTGTCGTTGCATCCAAGTTAGATTGGTTCGTTCACAGTGACAATGTGTTTTCAGTATATCGAATATAGAATTTTCTAGGTGATTGTTCGTTTAATCATGGATTCCGAATACATTGTATGGAATTAACATTTTAATTTTTTTCGGTGTGAATACAAATTTCGAGATGATAGGAAAAAAAATAGGTTTTCTTTTTAACGCCTCGGTGGGGTAGTGCCATGTGCACTCGCCTGCCAAGACTGAGGTCTCGGGTTCAATTCCCGGGTCGAGCGAAAACATGTTTCCTTCTTTTCAAACATGGCTCGGGGTTGAGATCTCCAACCCACGTTTGGCAAGCGTGGTCTTCATCGAGTAGATAGCCAACCTGACCAATCCCGGTGTCAGAGTTATTGAGCCGCCAAAGGATTCTGACAGGGCTCAAGTAACGACTACTATTCGTAGTAACCGGGACCGACGGCTTTACGTGCCCTCCGAAGCACGGAAGCACATTCGCCTCGGTGGTCTAGTGGCATGTGTATTCGCCTGATACTAGGTTCAATTTCCAAGTTTTTTTCAGTGAAAAGTAAAAATAAAACGTTAAAGTTACATACTTACACATTATCAGTCTTTCATGACACACGTATCATCCCATCTAGTCAGCCTAACTTATTACCTAGAAAACGTTAATAAACTACATCTCTTTGATATTCTATTTAATGGCCGTTTACTATAAATCTATTTCGACTAAATATATTTGTGTTCCCAACTATTCCTATTACTTGCGTGCTAAACTTCTCTACTAATAACTTTTATCTTTCTAATCTTTCTTGTTCAATTCGCAAACACATTTCTTTGTCAATAAGTTTCTTTTGTTCGTAATCAACCAATACTTGCTTAGTATCTTTGTTAAATGGAGAGAACTTTGCCAAATTCGATTTACTAGTTATTCATTTGATAAGTTAATGTTTTGTACATTTAATTTATCATGGAAAAGTTTTTGGAGCTTTTAGAAAAGAGTTTCTGAATAAAAAGACATTTGTTATATATTGATAGTAATATTATTAAGTGGTAAAATTTTGTAAGTTTATTTGTTTGTATGTTCGAGCTAATCTTGGGAATTACCTGTCCGATTTGAATAATTCTTTTTGTTATAGATAGCCACTTTTAACAGGAATGTTATTGGTTATTTTTCATCCCCAAATTCCGATAGGATCGGGCACAACGCGGGTATTACCGCGGGGTGCTGCTAGTATTATCTAAATAGCTAAGAGCTTAGTTTGGATATAATTGACCATGTGTGGATATGTCTGGTTGTACTTTAGTTATTTGTTATAGGTTTTGTCTAAGTGATTATAGGATGATTGCTGTTCGTAAAAAATCTGTCATGGTCTCATTTTGATGAGCCAGTCGTAGGTGAGCAAAAAAACAAAAATCAATTACAAAAGCGGGCAACACAATTGTAATATTTTAAATATGTAGTGTATAGACATTTATATAGATGTAGGTAGCTCTGTCGTCTCGAGAAGCGCCCGCGCGGGTTGCGGGGTTGGAAGGGATTGGCCGACCGACCGCCGCGGAGTGAAGACGTGTGCGCTTGCTGCGAGCCGATATCAGTGTGGTGGTATAGTTATCCTCTCCTATTATAAACCTATCATAGTGTACATTACATGTGGCGACGAGACAAACTGTGAGTATTTTAATGATTTTTACATTTAGTAACAAAAGAAAAGGGTGGCAATATATTTGCAAAGTAAAAGTGTTTTAACAAGCATGAAAACTTCTTTTGAAATACCTATTTAGTAGAATTTTTGTGGTACTGTCTTGTTTATCATTCCGGTCTGTGGATATCCGGTCAGAATAAGGAGCTTATAATGATGGTTATATAATTAAACTCTGAATAATAATCCAATAATATGGTATAGGTATTAATAAATTGTATTCTAATAGGAAACAACCTATGAAAATGTCAAGGTATGTTCTATAAACATGTTCATATTAATATCCAACTGTAATAGTAATAGGTAGTCTAATAAATAAAACTTACGAATCACAAAGGACTGGATATTCATTTATGCATGACAAACTAAGTAAGCTTTTATCAAAGTGTTTAATAGGTATGTAGGTAACTATCCGCCGGGTTTGTTTATAGATGTTCGTTTAATGAATTACGTATTTATTTGAGTTCAAGCCTCAATATTTATTACAATATATAGCTGTAGGAGAAATATAGGTAAAACTAATCATAATCACAGAGCTAGTAACTTTGCTTGATCGTGAGTCGCGTAAATACCTATTCTAGTGTTCGGCGGTTTTGTGGAATCTAAGTTTCTATGAGTGTGGGTATGGTATTAGAGGAGTGACATACCTACATATTAGTCGATCATATCTACCTACTTATTCAATAAAATATGTTCTTCGATAATAACCGTAAATATCGTGTGGTGATCGATTTTAATTACAGTTGGGCATTAAATTGCGATTTGGCATTATATTGCGACTGGGCATTCAATTGCGACTTAGCATTATATTGCAGTATGAGACCTTTATATAATAAAAGCATTAAATTGCGGATATATCGATGAAAACTTAGTGTACAACTTGCATTAAATTGCGGAGACCTATCGGTATAGCATTAAATTGCGGACATACCTACATACATTGCATTAAATCGCGGAGACCTATCGGTATAGCATTAAATTGCGGAAATACCTACTTGGCATTAAATTGCGATAGCGTGTTGAAAATCTACAAATTTGCAACATAGTTACTTACCTTGTCAACAGGTAGTTCCAATGGCACAGTACACCTTAGAGAAGTTCGAATGTGAAGGGGAGGTTGGTTCAGTCTCTGTCCGTTGGGAAAGATGGAAAAGAGGTCTAAACATATACCTCGAGGCGGCAGGCATAGACACCGAGGCAAAGAAAAGAGCTAGTCTTTTGCATTTCGGGGGCCCCGAGTTACAAGAAATCTTCTACAACATCCCGGGGGCTAATGCAACTGAAGGCGAGCTTTTTAACATCGCGATCAAAAAACTAGACAACTACTTTGCACCTAAGCAGAGCAAAGTATATGAGCGACACCTGTTTCGTCTCCTAAAACAGGAACAGGATGAGAAGTTTGAAAAATTCCTTGTCAGACTTCGACTACAGGCTAAGAAATGTCAGTTTGGTGAGAAAGAAGATGAACATATCATAGACCAAATAACTGAAAAGGGTAAGACGGAAGAACTCCGGAAAAAGATACTGAAAACAGGGGACAAGATCACTTTGGATGAAATAGTTGCAGAAGCAAATGCACTGGAAGCCATTGATCGTCAGTTAGGAAACTTTGGTACAAAGCCTGTAGAAAGTCAATTAATCAACAGGGTAGGTACAGAGATACGGAAGGAGAAGCCAAAAAACAGATTGGAATGTAGTAGATGTGGAAGTCCCAGACATTTGGCCCGTGACAACAACTGCCCTGCAAAAGGAAAGGCTTGCCTTAAATGTGGCATCTTAGGACACTTCAGAAATCAATGTCGGACGAGACAAACTCAGAAAAGGAGATTGGAAGGAGAAGAATTGAACAACCAAAGAGTACAGAAGAAAGGCAGAACAACAAATAATATCGAAGAAACAGCGAATATAAGCATAGATGGAAAAAAAGTCGACTACATATTCAACATCGAGAACGACGCAAAAGTCAGGTGTAACATAGGTGGAACCAACGTGGAGATGTTGATAGATTCGGGCTGCAAGCACAATCTTATAACGGACCAAACCTGGAAAAGGATGAAAAAAGAAAACGCTTATGTTACCAATCAAGATCCAAATCCTAACAAAACCTTCGTAGCTTACGGGAGTGCTACACCGCTAAAGCTATTAGGATCATTCAAAGCTGCGATAAAACTTGCCGGAACATCACAGGACATCGCAATATTCTACGTGATCGAAAACGGTACGCGTGACCTACTTGGACGTGTGACGGCAACCTCATTAGGAGTACTTCGGATCAATTTGGATATCAACCAGGTTGAAGCTGTGGCGTTTCCAAAATTCAAAGACGTTTTAGTTACCATTCCGATTGACGATACAGTAAAGCCCGTTGCTCAGCCGTATAGGAGGATTCCCATCCCGCTCGAAGAAAAAGTAGAGAAGAAACTAAAAGAATTATTGAAAAGGGATATTATAGAAGTCGTGAAAGGTCCTTCTAACTGGATCTCGCCTATAGTCCCTGTGCTAAAAGACGGAGGGGACATTCGATTATGTGTCGACATGCGCCGAGCAAATGCGGCTATACAACGTGAAAACCATCCACTGCCAACGATGGAAGAACTGTTGCCAAAAATTCGAGAAGCCAAAATTTTTAGTAAATTGGACATACGAGATGCGTTCCATCAAATCGAACTTCACCCAGAATCACGACATATAACGACGTTTATAACCAGCAAAGGATTGTATCAATACAAAAGGATGATGTTTGGTATCTCATGTGCGCCAGAGATTTTCCAAAAAACACTGGAACGAATCCTTTTAGGTTGCGAAGGAGTCATCAACTTTATAGATGACATCTTGACGTTCGGCAAAGACGTAGAAGAACATGACCTACGGCTTAAAAAAGTTATGATAGTGCTAAAGGAGAATAACGTGATGTTGAGGGAAGACAAATGCATTTTTAGAATTAAGAAAGTTCACTTTCTAGGGCATGAACTGTCAGAACAGGGAGTTAAACCACTAGACAAGTATATCTTGGCTATAAAGGGATTTAGAGCCCCGACAAATATCGCCGAACTACAGAGTTTTATGGGCTTAGTGAATTACGTGGGAAAATGGATTCCCCACTTAGCAACGGTAACAGAACCCCTCAAGCAACTGCTACGGAAAAGAACGGGAAGAAACACGGATATTCAAGATGACTGGGGAGATGCCCAAAAGAACGCGTTTAATAATCTAAAGGCGGCACTCATGAAGGTACCAAATTTAGGTTACTACAATCCTCATGATAAGACTGTGGTAATTGCAGATGCAAGCCCAGTGGGTCTGGGTGCTGTGCTGGTGCAAATCAACAAGAACGGGCCGAGAATAATTGCATTTGGTAATAAAACCCTCAGCAGTTGTGAGCGTCGTTACTGCCAAACGGAAAAAGAAGCTTTAGCCCTGGTTTGGGCAGTCGAACATTTCAATATGTTTCTGTATGGCAAGGTGTTCGATCTAATAACAGACCACAAGCCTTTGGAGGTGATATTTGGCCCGAAAGCAAAACCATGCGCTCGCATTGAAAGATGGGTGTTAAGGTTGCAGTCCTACAATTTCAAGGTAAAATATAGTCCGGGGAAGACCAACATAGCTGATCCAATATCGAGACTCTGCGAAGTGGCAACAAACCCGATGCCTTTATTTGAAGACCATGTTCAAGCGATTACTGAATCTGCACGACCAGTAGCCATCCCGTTGCAAGAAATCACGGAGAATTCCCTTGGAGATGCAGAGATACAGAAAGTGAAAGAGGGGCTCTACAATGGAAACTGGGATGAAACAGTTAAAACCTATAAACTTTTCCAAAATGAATTATGCTTTCATGGCGATATTCTCCTCAGGGGGACAAAAATTGTAATCCCAATCAAATTACGAAGAAGAGTTCTGGAAGCTGCACATGAAGGCCACCCAGGGATAGTAGCGATGAAGGGTAGATTGAGGTCCAAGGTATGGTGGCCTAAATGTGACAAAGATGCTGAAAACATATGCAAAGCTTGTAAAGGATGCATCCTGGTCTCTGCTCCCAGCGCCCCAAATCCATTAAAAAGAAGAGATTTGCCTTCTGAACCATGGGTTGACATAGCAATTGACCTCATGGGCCCCTTACCTAGTGGAGATTATATCCTGGTAGTGGTAGATTATTACACCAGATATAAAGAGGTGAAAACATGCAGAACTATAACAAGCACCGAAATAATCGGAATGCTTAAAGACATTTTTAGTAGACTTGGCAATCCGGTCTCGCTTACATCAGACAACGGGAGACAATTTTCAAGCGAAGACTTTAAAAGTTTCTGTGCAGAGAGGAACATACGACACTATAATACCATTCCCTACTGGCCTCAACAAAACGGAGAGGTGGAACGCCAGAATAGGGACATCCTAAAACGCCTCAAGATTTCTCAAGTAGAAAAAAAGAACTGGAAGGAGGCTCTTCGCGAGTACATGGTGATGTACAATAGTACACCTCACACAGTTACAGGAAAAACACCTGCGGAACTGTTCTTTAGACGACAATTTCGAGACAAGCTGCCTATGATTCAGGACATGACGCATCTCTCGGAGGACCTGGAAATGAGGGATAGAGATAAGGAATTCAAGGAAAAAGGGAAGGAATATGCGGATAGGAAGAGAAGAGCTACAGGTTGTGAATTGGAAGTTGGAGATAAAGTATACGTCAAGAATATGAGTAAACAAAACAAGCTGAGCTTAAACTATGAACCCGAAACACATACTGTCGAAGCGAATAAAGGAGGGGACGTAAGTCTTCGGAACGATGAAACTGGTCAGCAAATCAGACGGAATGTCGTACACCTAAAACGAGTGGAAGGACAATGGAGAGTACTAGATGAGGAGAATAATGCCAGTGATGCGCAAAGAAACGATAATGAGGATGAAAATCAATCACAACTCGAGTGAATAAATGGATGGACAATAGTGGGAAAATAATTGATTATTAGTGATTAAACAATCATTTCAATAGGGATTTGCTGATTGTACTCGATAAAGATACCTATGGAAAAATAATAATGTCTCTTAAAGTACAATATATTTTGGTGATTATAAATGTATTTAATTTATACATTAACCTGAGCACAAACCCTAAACTGGATATTCTTATTAGAAAATATATTTAAAAATAATAATAAGGGAGGGATGTAGTGTATAGACATTTATATAGATGTAGGTAGCTCTGTCGTCTCGAGAAGCGCCCGCGCGGGTTGCGGGGTTGGAAGGGATTGGCCGACCGACCGCCGCGGAGTGAAGACGTGTGCGCTTGCTGCGAGCCGATATCAGTGTGGTGGTATAGTTATCCTCTCCTATTATAAACCTATCATAGTGTACATTACAAAATATGTATGTAAAAGAGCATAAAAGCATGTAGATTGTAAAGCATTGTTGTTACATTGTATTTGCAGCTCGTTTACATAAATCATTGAAGCAGATTTTACACAAAAGGTAAAGTTTTAATCACAGTTAACTAACAAATAATGATGAATAAAAAACTTACGTTATCAAATTAAAACTAACTTAAAAGCAGAAATCTTGATCCGATTTTAAGCACTATCCAATTAGGCTCGTTATGAATTCGTAAATGAGGAACAAAATTGTATTAATTTTTAGTTAACCCCACAAAGCACTGCCGCCCCAATATTTTACACCAAAACGATCGCAATTCTGTGCTATCGAACCCCCAATAACAAGTCATACTTTATTCACAAAGCAAATATTTTCATACCCGAAAATGTCGTCAATAACGTTAAATATTCATTTTACCAACTATTACACTTAATTAAAGCACATTCATATTCAACCTGCCGTATATAAAAACAGAACTGTGTAATTTATTTGTACAACAAATTAATAGGATACAATCACGCGATTACTTGACGTAAACTAATTACGGATCTTGCGGAAAGGCTGATTGCGGTAGATAATTTGATTCCTTATTACAACGCTCCGGTGGTCTAGTGGTATGTGCATTCGCCTGCCTAGTCTGAGGTCCCGGCTTCATTTCACGGGTCAAGCGAAAACTGTTTTCTACTTTTCCATCATGGCTCGGGTTTGAGATCACCAACCCGCATGTGGCAAGCGTGGCGATTATGCCTCATCCTCCTCACTGTACTGATCTTCAGTGAGACTTTGCCCAGCAGTGGGACATTATAGCTTATACCTATACTTTTATTACTACATTCATTAACCGCATGCACTATGCGGTATCGGATTTACCTCACGAACACGCCTGAGCCATATTGTATAAGTAATTTGTACATGCACATTATCTTAGCCACTACCGTCCGAAGCTCAGTAGCGCTCAGACAGGAATGCTATATTAGTTACCCATCCAAATAAGGGCCGTACTGTACGCTGATTTACAATTGCAATGAGCTAACATTGCTTAGTAAAACTGCGGCACGAGCACTATAACAGTGTGACATACAGTGTGATTAAAATAGTTGAACACACATAAAACCACACTGTGCTACTAGTTGCGGTCGCGGCGTAATTTGACTAAGCGTTGTTAACTCATCGCGATTGTTAAGCAACTGGGTCCCTACTTGGATGGGTGGCCGATAGTGGCATTTCTATCTGAGTGTTACCGTGCTTCGGAGGGTACGTTAAATTGTTGGTCCCGGTTGTTTCAAACGTCCCTCCTTGTCGGAGTTCTTAAGGTGGTCTAAAAACTTCGACACCAGGGAAGGCCACTAGCCTTCTCGAACTTACTTACTCTACTTATTAATACTAGCGTATAAAATGAAAACTTTAAAAGTATATGAAAGAAGCGGAAGCCGCTTTGCAGGTCATAAAAATGAACTAAGACGAACTTTTTTAATAAATATTTATGGTTGTATTCGTGTTTATGAACTGGTATTCATATTTTTCTATATAAGTAAACTTATGTGTTTTCATAGCTGCGTGTTTGTAGATAACTTTATCAACATGTAAATCCTACTTTATACTATACTAACGCTCGTCCAAATATACGATCGAAATTGGTAATCTAACATTACATTATATCAAGTTTTGACAGTTCTATGTACTCGTATATGTAAAATAATGCCAAATTTTGGTGGCAAAGAATGCAGAAATACAAAGATTTTGACATTTATTTGATTTTTAACTGTGAGGACTTTACAAACGAACAAGCAACTTGTTTAAAGTTTAATAAATTTTCTAAGAACATAAAATAAATTAAACTTTGGTTAAATACCAAACGGTGTTGTTATTACAGGAAATACTAAGAATTTTACATTTATTTAGATAGAATAGAAATATTATCAAATGAGAAGACTTTGCAAGCGACTTGTTTACTCTTAAAGTAACAATTTGAACAAATTTCTAAGAATATAAAATAATGTTCACCTTATTTGAGTAGAAAATTGTGTATTAAATATTAATAAATTACGTAGAATTCGGTTTTTATATAAATGTCGCCAGTACGAGGCTTCTTCAATCCATCACTCCTCGGATTATTAACATATATTTCGTTTTTATAGGCAAAATGGTTTCAGACGAGAAAATGTTATAGAAATAAATTCTCAAACGTCCACGTTATTTGAAAATTATTATTTTTAACCCCCGACGCAAAAGAATGAAATGTTATACCGATCTGTGTGTGTTTGTATTGTAGGTCTTAAACGGATGGACCGATTTCGGTACGATTTTCTTCATTTGAAAGCTAGTTTACCCATTTTCCTTGCGGTGGTTTCTACCTATGTTTGATTTACCCATTAAAAAATTAAAAACCAAAAAAAAACTGGTTTAGATAAAATTATTTATATAAAAAATATCGAGCGAATTAGCAGGCTGGCGAATCCTAAGGACATCATTTGTCATATTTTTTGCTCGCTCTTTAGCAAACTCACTGGCTCCTAACTCGTTAATAAGCTCAATGTCAACAAAACAGAGCCCATTGAAGCCATTAAAAATTACTATTAACCTTAATAAATCGGACCCAACTGTACCAACTAGCACACGGCAACTGCACCTAAATTATTTCAACATTCCGAATCAGGACTATAGTATTACATTCCGTACGAAAATTCATGAATTCTGTATATTTGAAAACAGCGCAACTACATTACCGAGCGACTGTGTTGACTTTTCAAGATAACCACTTAAATATTAAAACATGTTCTCTGGAACTTAATTTCCTCTCGCGATATATTTTACTCAGAATTTATTTTGCATTTTTAATTAGTACTACGAGTATTATGAAATGTCGAGCTGCGGAGCACGAGGAATAACGTAATTTGTCTTTTAACTGATTTGCATAGTGATTATACTTGTTTTCGTGTCCATGTTCTGTTAAAAATACATGGTTTTGTGTGTATTTGAAACGGGGAAACGAAAAATGTAGTATTATTTTAACGAATTCTTGTTTTTACATGGAACATGTGAAAGTTATTTTGTGATAGCAGAAAAGAGGAGTTAGATACATAAATACGTAGATCTGTAGCATCGTAGTAACATCGTAGCACATCGTAGCGTATACCTCTGCTACGCTACGTAGCTTTGCTACGAGTACGTTTGATTAATGTATTCGATTGTTATCACTATCACTATGTTGCGTTACAATGCTACATTTTGATATAATTTAACACATGAATATGTTGTTTGAAGTTAGCACAAATATTTCCAGTCGTAAATTAAAACATTTTACCCTCTGTCTCTCTTTTTTTGTAATCATTTACGACATAAATAACAAAAATACAACTAAGCATAAAACTTTAATAATACCAATGATAAATCATTTCTGAAAGAAAAACTTGGTTCGTGACAGATTCTTTCCTTTTCATGTCAGCATTTAATTGTGTTGTGAAGGGAATAGCGAAAAGGTCTCTAATTGATGTCTTCTCGTGTCGCATATACCCTTTTTAACCTTTATACGACATTAATGTTGGATTTAGGAAACAAAAATGAACAATTTTAAAAGTATTTTTCATTGCGATTTTGAAGAACACGATTCGTAATACAGTGTTTGGTTATCATGATTACCAATTATTTTGTCATTCGGAAATGGTCACACATATATTTATAAATGTTTTAAAACGTTTTTTGAAAAATTAATGGTTTAATAAAATTACGTGGTTTTTCCAAAAGTTTTGATGTACCGTTCAATGCTGATAAAAATAGGTACATGATTGAAAACCCGAAATGATGAACAAAGAATGAATAAAGCTCAAATATAACTACAAAGGATTGGATTTCATTAAAACTCTGAATATTTGGGTAGAGGTTTCATAGGAATGTTCCAAAATTTGTTTGTTAGCTGAAGTTCGGGCTTGATGCAGAAATCTGCGGTAATCAATAGAGATGAAACATTTAAATAAATCTGTTTCAGTTAATCCAGTAAAGGTTATTTTAAATGGAGCCATTTTGGGTTCAAAACTGACTAAAATATTCGATTTTGCGATGAAATTATAAAGTTCTGTATGATGAGCAAAGTTCGGCACTACTTGGAAGGATGCATTTATAGACAAGAGACAATTGTATCCCACTCACCTAAACTATATTGAGCTCGAGGGCTCGCTTGTAAATTAGCTCAATCTTAACAACACTATAGTTAAGACTAGCAGCACCCCGCGGTTGTACCCATGTTGTGCTCGTTCCCATAAAAATTCCGGGATGAAAATAGCTTATAACCTTTCCGTTGAATGTGGCTATCTATTTCAACAAGAATTATTCTAATAGGACTGGTAATTCTCGAGATTAGCTCAAACAAAGGAAACAAATAAACTTACAAATTGTACCTCTTTATAATATTAGTATAGAAATAGAGTTCAATGGACATAAAACATATGTCTTATTCTAGTTCTAATGTAGTCCAGAATAACTTTTTAATTTTCATTATAAGATCCTTTCATAACAACATCAAAAGGCACCCCCAAATTCTCTTTTACGACTGAAGAAGCCATATTTCGACCGCGATCTCTAAAAATATTTGTTAGTCCTTTGTACAGTCTGCTTATACATACAACAATAACCTCTGATAAAATATTGGATATATTTCTTTCAGACATATTCTTAGATAAACAATGAAATAGGATACGTCACGGTTATGTTTTTAAAAGAACAAGAAACTGTTATTCTAACTGTGGGAAACGTATGAAATATTATCATTTTATTTAGAACATTGAATAGATTTGTTTTTATACCCAACATATATAATGACCCATAAATAAATAACCATATAGGTATACCTATAAATAAACTCCAGTAGTATCACCTTTCAGAATCCAGGCTTTTCTTTACTGAGATACCCACAGAACCAGATCCACCAAATATTTCTAAACGTTAAACATGATGTTTCCTCATAATAAGCAGAAACTAAACTTCGCTGTTAAATTACATTTTTATCTGACGTTTCGGCTCTTTTGCAGGAACTGTGGTCAACGTAGTTTTAATTCAAAATGAGTGTACGCTAAGACCTGACAAAGCAGTAGCAGCAGGCTAGTACTAGCTTGACTACTCCAGTATAGTAAAAAACTCAAAAAGCACATACAATTTTATTCCGAACAGGGCATTGAAGTGGAACACTTCACTACATAGTATAAAACAAAGTCGCTTTCCGCTGTCTGTGTGTCCCTATGTATGCTTTAGATCTTTAAAACTACGCAACGGATTTTGACGCGGTTTTTTTAAAATAGATAGAGTGATTCGAGAGGAAGGTACTTATGTATAAGAAATCCCGAAATTCTCACGAGAACGGGCCCAACGCGGGTAAAACCGCGGGGTGCTAGTCTATAATAATAGTAGTCGTTTAAACATGTCCCAGGACTCAGCGGGTACTTCGTATTATGGTTCGATGTCTCTTGAATGTAATGGAAATACATTAGAATAAATTACAGGTACTGAAGTTTTGTTGATATTGATAGGAATGTTAAAGTATTTTGGGTAATTTTTTTTTGTTTAATTTTTAAATAAGTTTGAGTAGCATAATATGCTATCGGAGTTTTTGAGCTACTTTAAGTTATCTGATGTTTTTAGAGTGGTAAGAGGCTTTTTATCAGTGGGACATTTTATCTAGTACTTTTAAGAACTCCGACATGACCTGATGCGTGCCCTCTGTTTCACGGTAGCGCTCAGATAGAAATGTCGCAATAGTTCACATTTTAATTCTCGTAAGAAAATTAAAGAAGTAGAATACAAGATACGCGCAAAAACACAACTTTTCGAAAGTAGGGTAAAAATTAAACGGTATCGAAATGATAGCTGATGCTAGATCAAACAGTAGATATAAGATTACACAACTAACCCATACAATTCCCAGTTGTTATACCTAAACTCTGTTAATTAAGCCCGTAAACGTGAAGTTGGTTTTAATTTCTTATTTAGTTCCGTTTCACATCTAGGTTTTACGGCTTCCTGAATATTCAGTGCCTTAATTTGAAGACTAGATTTCCAGGATTTGAGTAAAACGTGTTGATTGAAACAGATGCTTCGTGGAGTTAATTAAAAGGGACGGGGCCGGATGCAAAGTAATTAATCTGACTAAGAAACGACTGATTAATTACGAAGGTTAATAAAGTTGTTGATGTGTGATTTGTTGTGACATCCATTAATCTTTGGGAATGGGGAAATGATTGTCCGCGGCGGGCGCACGCGACGGTTCACTTTTGTTTGACACCGTACGCGACGGGCGCACGCGACGGTCCACTTTTCTATGAAACCGCGGCGTGCGCACGCTTAAGAGGAATCACTAGAGCCGTTTTTCCATACAAACGCTGTCCCCTGTTTCCTCCCTGGATAATGCCGGTAGAGTTATACTTTTTTTCCTGAATATCTATGGCCACTATTATGATGTCCCTATGTTTTCCTTTTTTTTATAAATAAATTATTATAAGAGATATGAACGTTCAAAAACCTAAAAAAATGGCCAGATTTTCCGCTGTGTTCAAACATCCAGAAAAAAAAATTGGCTACATTATATAAAAAAAAAAAAACATAGAAACACAGCTCAAGCCTTTCTTTAATTTTGAATGAAAACTATTTAAAAATCGGTTAAGTTTTGGAGAAGAAATCAGGGGACAACGAATCGTTGATTTTCTGTTCTTTACATAGGTATTTTCAGTCCAATCTGCAGTTGTCTCTATCGCGCTCATAAGCTGCTTGGTCGGGCACCGCGCGACAGCAATAGATTTTACAAATACCTATTTTTCATTTCTCTAGCCCTTGGTGTATCCTCTTAACGCAGTGTCGGCCCTTATTGGTAGAGTAGTTTTTTTTGGGGTTGATGGTTATGTTTGGTTGGTATGGATAGAATATAGACTTCCTTTTCTTCGCTTGAAGAACTAAATCACCCCAGAACTTGGCTTGGATGACTGCATCGTCTGTGGCCCTGTTGAGGTCAGATATAGTGCATCTAATAGGGTCTTCTTCTTCTTCTTCTTCTTCATCGAGGGGATGGTCAAACTGACCAATCCTGGTGTCAGAGTTATTGAGCCGCCAAAAGCCACTGACAACGTAACGACTACTATCCGTAGAAAGTAACCGGGACCCACGGCTTAACGTGCGTTATTATTATTATGATAGCTATTAAGGCCTCATTGTCTAAATGGTGCTAATTACACATATTAAAACAAAGATATCACCAACTTTTCTTCCACAACAGTTACAAAACAACCCCAAACGAATTGATTAACTTAAATCCGTTTCACTAACGACACCTATAATCAACGCACCCTAAAATTACTTACAGAAACGGCTAAAACTTTCTCCGATCTATCGTTATTTCGTTACTAGTAAGAACTGTTTGTACTTATCGGCTGTTGGATCCAAATTTGAATCGGGTGTCAGCGCCTCTAGTATTTATTATAGCATTTATAGCCTCTAAGACAATATCCGAGAGTCCGACAAGAGTGAATAATGAGTCCTACTAATATTATTAATGCGATAGTTTTGTGTTTACTGCTCTTTTACACAAAGAACACTGACCGGATTTGGATGAAATTTTACAATAATATAAAGCTTACATCAGAATAAAACATAGGCTATATTATATCCCGAAATTCCCGCAGAGTACAAGGCAGGTAAGACTGCGAAACGCTATTAGTGACTTCATCTAATGTATAGGCATATAGGATATAAGTCCCAGGACTTAACCGACCGATTAAAATCCGGGCCCGACAACCGATAAGTAGGAACGAGTTGTAACATGTTATAGTCGAATACCGAACCGAAACGTAATAGTAACACATTGTAGTGTAATGGACCAACTTTGTCTCGTCTGTGACCCTGTATTCGAACTTCAGTTGACAGACGTATATTATTTAGGCTGATGGCATATTGGCAACTACGGTACAGGAAAATGTTTGGACGAAAAACTCTAAATCTATAGATAACTAGCAGCGCCCGCGGTTTTACCCGCGTTGTACCCGTTCCCGTGGAAATTTTGGGATGAAAAATAGCCTACACCTTTCCCGTTGAATGTGGCTATCTATTACAAAAATTATTATTCAAATCGGACTGATAATTCCTTCGAACCTCGGACATACAAACAAACAAACAAACTTATAAATTTTACCTCTTTATAATATTAGTATAGTTATAGGGGCTTGTAGTCGAATGAGTGACAATTTAATTGGGATAGTTTAAAACTGCCCCACTTAGACACGTCAAAATCACTAATTAAATTTCTACTAAAGAATCATTTGACGTCTTTGAAAACGAGCGTAAGTACAAGTAAGTAAGTAAATAGTTTCTGGTACATAATGGATTATCGCCGAACATAACTCTGAATTGCAAATAATTTATTTTTTTGTAAATAAATATCAATATAATAATTGTTTATTTGTGTATTTAGGCCCTATATAGCTACGTAGCTAAGACCCATTATTATTGACTATGTCATTCGATATTTGTCAATTTCGATATTATTCGATTTATTTTAGTCGCACCTAAATTGCCCGTTTATCGCTCATATGCAGAGAGCCTAACGCTAAATGTTTCCAGTTTTTGTATAGTTCTATGGCATGTAATAGATGGTGGGTCATTTGTTTGTGATTTCAGTCGTGTAATGCTTTTCTTTTGTTGGTGTTGGGTACATTGTAATATGTTTATAGATTTTGTTGCTATAATAAAAAAGTAATAGAAGATTCTTTAGACTTCTAAAAAAGTAATGCGTTCAAGTAAGTAAGTGGCCGATCCTGATGTCAGAGTTTGTAGACCACCTTATGGCCCACGACATGGTCTAATGATTGAAGCAACCAGGTCCGACAATTTAACGTGTCCTCCGAAGCACAGTAGCGCTCAATAGCCACTATCGGCCACCCATCCATGTAGGGGCGAAGCTGCACGTTGTTTAACAGTAGCAATGAGAACATCGCTTGGCTCAACTCCACCACGAGCACTACTTTAGACTCCTAGTAGAGTCAAGTCCAGAATAGCCACATTCAACGGGAAGATTATAGGCTATTTTTCATACCGAAATTCCCACGGGAACGGGTAAAATGCGGGTAAAGCTGCGGGGCGCTGCTAGTCACATAATGAAAGCGCTCCAAGTCCTTGTCATAACAGAATGCTAACAAAACTACAGAATGGGTTACAAAGCACAATAAACATTGTCTTAAATAAATAAAATCCTCAACAGGGAATGCAGACTAAAATATTCAGAAGCATTTTCAAATACAGTTTCTGGTACTTCAACAATAGAGTATTATTTGAGAAATATTGAGAGACAAGTGCTTTATGGAGTACTGCAGGGTTACTATCTAACACGATGAAACTTGAACCTCATCTGAATTCTCTGTCATCAATCAATCGAGTGTCAAAAATGACATTTAAAAACGATACTAGCGCATGATCCTATCGTACTCGTGTAAATAGTTACACGAGTATGTTTCGCAAATTTGAATTAAGAACGAAATGATTAGGTATATTATTTTATTTTTTAAAAGATCGCCTAATTCTCCTCACTGTACCTCTTCAGATGTCTTTGCCCAGAAACGGGACATTACAGGCTTAATACTTTTTTACTACATGTTGTCGAACTATTGAACTAACTTCAGTCAGTAACAAGACAGTATAGTGCTTAGGTAGTAACCCCGCTGACAGTATACTACAGATGTATTCACGGTGACCTACGTGGTTTTACGGGGTAATGTGCCGTAACGATAGTTGCACTCTGGATAGGGGTGGCAAAGCTTTCCAACCCCTGACCTGATAATTGGGGAGTGGTTTTAATGTCTCAACGTCGTTGACAAATGAGTTTGCAAGCTGCAATACAGCGGATGTTAAAGACAAAGTTAATGTAAGGTACCAATCTGTAGTTGCTGTAAACTGTAGTTAAATGCAGGTGGTGTTTGAACATTAAAAGTGCAGTCAAGTCAACTTGAACTGCTGGCGATTGCAGTCTGCGGTCAACGTCTAAATGCTACCTTTAGTTTGACATAATTTGTTTTAACTTAATTTATTCTCCAGCAGAACTGTCAGCGTAATCTATAATATAAAAATTAATCGCTGAATCTGTTGCTAAGCGCATAACTTCAGAACGACTGCACCAAATTGGATGATTCTTTTTTTAATGTGTTCCTTATTGTCAGGACAAGGATTTTATATACGAAAAAAAAGGATAAAAATCTCAAAATTCCCACGGGAACGGGGGCGCTGCGGGTGAAACCGCGGGGCACAGCTAGTTTGAAATAATTATGGAATGCTAGAGCTTGGAAATTCGTTCAATGACTACTGATTAACCTTACTAACTTTGTAGCTTCTTTTAAGTCTACGCCGTAGCAGCTTTTGGCTACGCCGTAGTCAGGTAAAATGGGATAGTGGAGATGTCAGTAGTGCAGCATTCTAGCACCCAAAAGGGTAGGTGATTGTCCCATAGTATTGATTTGTGGGAGTTATTTAAAAAACCGAAAAAGTTCCGAAATATATTTTTGAAATTCGGGGTTTGCACCATTATTATACAACAAAGTTAAAAATATTCTTGTTTATAAAAATATACATTAAAAAGTATTTCTAAAATAACTAGTGGCAACCCTAACAGTTATTGCCGCGTAGCATGTTGTCAAATAGCCTCGCTGAAACGTTGTGTTCTCTTTAAGATTTGGACATATAGGATACTTCGGTAGATGTAGGGTACGTAGATAAAAGAAGCATCTGAGATTAAAATAATGTTGGTGAGAAACAAAGTAAAATATAAGAGTGACCAACAGTTGATGTTTAATGAGTGTATTTGATTGGATTAATTTATCTGCGCAAATGCGGTCGTTGATTGTGACAGAATAAAAATAAAATGTTAATATTTTTCTTGAGAGCGAATTTAATAACTATACATATAAAATGCATTGCCGTGTGTGTTTTCAGCATATTACGTAGCAATCTCTGGCGAAAAAACACCCCAAGCAAACAATTGCAAAGACAAAATAAAGTAAATGAACATTAAAACACACAAGATTCAAATCTACAACTATCAGTAGGGTAAATACACCAGTTATTGGCAAAGCAATTCGCACACAGTGCGGAGTAGGATACATAAACCATTTATCGGCATTAGTAACATAAACGTCCAATTATCGACCAGTCGCTCCATGATCGACAAATTAGCGCTAAGCTCCTCGAGATTGGATTAACTTCATTTACTAGCATCGAGTCCTATTGATCTGTTACGATGGCCGCTTTTAACCGACTGCGGTGGGAAGGTTTTGATTTTATTAAATCTTAGACTGATATTTTTAATACAATTGTGGAGGTTAAATGACTGTGAAAGTTTTTTTAATTGATTTGTAGCTAAGAATACTCTCTCTCTCTCCCTCTCTTCCAGTCTATGTGTCCCACATGACGGTGGGGTCATTTTTCCTTGTTTGTCTCCTACACTGCGCTCTATCGCCGACGACGTCATCGGAAAAATAGTATTTGTATTGCCTCGTAACTAAGATATACTAAAAAATAAGAGATATTCTCAAATATTTACGAAACTAAAATCTGTACATTTTTGTTTTAACAGATAATTGAGATTTAATTTGAAGTTAAAATATTAATCTCCCCCTTAATTTCTCATTATTATACCCTTCGTCGTGGGTTAAAACAACTGACACAAAGCTAACAGGCCCACATAAATAAATTTTAAAAAACGTCTCATCATTGGTCACTTACTCTTACATAATTCTGAATTCTCAAATCGAAAAAAACATACAAAAAAAGAATCATCTTCAAAAAATAAAATTGAAAATACTAACACCATTTAAACAATTTAACTTTTAAAACGTTTAAAGGAGCTCACCTTCCATGCACACTTAAACTCCGTTTTGTTAACGATAGTATTCTGTTACCGGAGTCTCAGGTACAGGAGCAATAGCTTGCGGCTAAAGGGAGCAAAACCAACATAGAGAGTTTATTTTTTGCCAGCTTTGGCGTCGAACAGGGAATCTATGGAGTCGAATATTGTTATTTTAAAATTTAAATAAGTGTGACTTTTAAATTATATGGTACATTCATTTATTGCGAATAGATTGGTGACCAACACTGATTGAGATTTTAGACCGCCTTAAGGCCTTAGACATCGTCTGACGATTGAATCAATGGGCACCAACTGTTTAACGTGTCCTCCAAAGCACGATAGCGTTCAGATATGTGGCACGTTGCTTAACAATCACAATTAACAAACATTGCTTAATCAAACTATGCCACGAACCCTACTTATGGTTAAAGTGGGTATTTGTGTGTATGGTCATAGCTCCTCTACGAGTAGGAAGATTCGGGTATCGTTTTCTTGTTTGAAAGGTATGTAAATGATTATTTAAATGAATGTACAATTTAAAGAGAAGGAGGGAGGGCTTTCAATACGTTTCTTTTTTATAATCAATTTCATCAAAATTAGAGATTTATTTATATCTGTAAGAATATCTTATTAGCCATAGTAATTCGCTTACTTAAATTGTCTAAGGTTGATTTATGTACGGAAAAGTAATAATAACACGTGACATTAAAATTATAATAGCGATAACTTATTTCACACATTCAGGGTGCTTTCAAATTATGCGTTTCGTGTCGGACCGCTGCGGTGCCGAAGCGGTGCGTTTGTCGTATTGTGAACGTACGATCGTGTGTTTTCATACAAATCGAGCAGTGCGGCAACAGTGCGTAATAAAATTATTTCGCGGTACCGACGCCGCACTGTTGCCGCACTGCTCGATTTGTATGAAAACACACGATCGTACGTTCACAATACGACAAACGCACCGCTTCGGCACCGCAGCGGTCCGACACGAAACGCATAATTTGAAAGCACCCTAAGGCTTAATAATGAAAGAGGAATTTTATCGTTACCTTTTATCTACGTCTGTAAATATTTTGATACATAAACATCAATAAAATAACTTAATTAAATAACAAATCTATTCTTAGAATTAACCTTTGTAATACATTATTTCTTAAATAAATAAGAGTCTCTATTATTTCTTATTCCAAGAAAAAACTTTAAAAACTCCATTCAAAGTGATTGCGTTCTCTTTTTATTTTTGGAACCTGTTTGACAGTCGGTGGAATTTTTAAAAAAGTATTTCTTTTCAAAGTTTTATAACTGAAGTTCTTCAAAAGCTCTTTGTAGCTTATTTCAATAACATCGATAAGTTTTTGTACGGCTTTCATTTTAATGAATTTCCAAATTAAGAACTGTTTACATTAAATAAATAATGGAGTCTCCATTTCTGTCTGTAAGCGATGTTAGCTCATTGTGATTGTTAAGCTACGTGCAGCTCGGCCCCTACTTGGATGGGTGGACGAGAGTGGCATTTTTATCTGAGCGCTACCGTGCTTCAGAGGCCACTTTAAGCAGTCGGTCCCGGTTGTTTCAATCGTCAGACCATGTCGGAGGCCTTTAGGCGGTCTAAAAACTCCAACACCAGGGTTGGCCACTAACCTACGCAAACTTACTTAGTCTGTTAAAAGTAACATTCATTAACGGTTTAAAAAGTAAAAGAACGTAAAAATCCAGGCCCAAATTGTTTTAGGTCTACCACCTAAAAGCTTGTCTGGTAAAAACTGCAATTCCCTCTTAAAACGCCACAGTATTAGCATTTTCTGGCTTCCGTTCTATTCAGAAACTATACTTAATGACTTTGTTCAAGGAAAGCTTATGAAACCGGTTTAGGCTGGTGCGATCCGGTTTTAGCCAGAATATGTCTGCAGAAATGCATTTAGGAATTCTGAATTTAAATCTGGGAAATATTTGCAGATTCCGTAATGAATTTACGTAGTCCATTTTCAAACTTCCTTGGTGAGAAAATTTTATTCTGATTTTACTGTGAGTAGATTCGCTTGTCTAAAGTAGTGTTTTCACATGAAACATAAGGGACCGCATTACTAGACGCGTATTAGGAACATTTTAGATATCAAAATGGTTTGTCACTTTCTGACATACGCAATTTTCCGAAGAGCAAAGGAGACAAAACATAGTATAATATTGTTGTAGTTACAGAACGGTTGTTAATAAGGCGGTTTCTGTTACTCTTTCATTTTGTGTTCTTTAGTCACATTACTGAATGCCGTCGCTCGTTTGCACCTCCCTTAAACATCGTTTACTATACTAATATAATAAAATTTAAGGATTTGTTTTTTGATTGGTGGACCGCGCCAATCTCTATAACTACCAATTTCATTTCATTTTCAACATGTCTTACATGTCATGTAAAGAAACCAATACATCTTTTTAATCTTTTTTCATTACAGTTTGTAGATTCGCAACTTGAAAACTTGAAAAAAGCTCGAAAATATGATCCTCGAAGGAATTCTTAGAAAAATTTCACTTAAGTACTTACGCATTTTTATATTTCTTATGCAAGTTGTACCTTGAAAAGGCTACAACATTATAAGACAGTTAACCAGTCTTGCATGCGAAGTAATCAGACCAAGCGAAAGTTTTTACGGCTGTACTTTTTATGTCGGATGAAATATTCTTTACTGGTACATTGCGTAATGTAGAAGTACATTTTTATTACTATTTTTTACAGGAAGATTACTTGTACAGTTTTTTTTTCATAGAAATCTATACTTATTCTTTAACTAGCAGCGACTTGCGGTTTTACCCGCATTGTGCCTATGCCTCCCTAACTTATTTATCTATACTATTATTATAAAAAAGTAAAGTTTCTAACTTTGTTTGTAAGAGCTAATCTCAGAAACTGCCAATCCGATCTGAATAATATTTTTTGTAATCGATAGCCACATTCATCGGGAAGGTTATAGGCTATTTTTCGTCCCAAAATTCCCACGGGAACGGCCACAATGCGGGTAAAACCACGAAGCGCTGCTAGTGTTATTATAAAACAAAGTCGCTAATCGCTTTAGTTACACCATCGACTTTAAAACGGCTCGAGAAAGGCTCTCTCGGTTTTGTTACGGCTGAACCGATTTTAGTAATATTTATCTCAACTTCAATACTAGAACATCCATAAAATTACGAGTGAAACCGCGGGAAGTAAGCAGTATCGTATAGTCAGAGAGACCGCCGTAATATCAAATAGTCTGTGAGCTCCTATATTAGGCACAAATGATTCACAACCCACTGGTTGTGAATAAACTATGTGTCTCCGCTAACTGTCTCACATGGGGAATATATACATTCTATATACACTTTAATATATATAGACTGGTAGTCAACCAAACCAATCCTGGTGTCACAGTTATTGAGCCGCCAAAGGCCTCTGACATGGCTCTTGTAACGACTTTTATACGTAGGGCCGACTTAACTTATATTAAAGGTTGATAAAAATATATTATTTATAGTCACTTTAGCCAAATTCATGAAAGATACATTAAACACATAGAATAACGAAAGTATCAAATTAAATCTTTGAAATATTCCGAAAAATAGTTTCACAAAACTGTTAAAAGATAATCGAATCCATAACCGATAAAATCATAACCGTCAAATCTTAAAGCTCTGTTTAGGTTACCTTACCTAATACGTAGGACCTAGGTTTCATATTCTAGTATACCTAGGCTGCTTGATATGCATTGAATAGGGATGTTTGTTCGCCCTGGGGAAATAGGGTTACGTTAGGGTTACAGGTGAAAAAACATGAATTTTGTACAGTTTTACAGAACAAGGTAATTTTTGTTATACTTATGTAGCGGTCGTGGTGTAGTTTGACTCAGCGATGTTAGCTCATTGCAATTGTTAAGCAACGTGCAGCTCGGCCCCTACTTGGATGGGAGGCCGATACTGGGATTTCTATCTGAGCGCTGCCGTACTCGTTTCGTCAAAATTGTCAGTCTCAGTTATTTCAATCGATAGACTAAGTCGGAGGTCTTTAGGCGGTCTTAATACACTAAGATCGGGGTTGATCACTAACCTACACTATATACACTATATACCTCAGTCTTCTGTGACCACGGTTCCTGTAAAGGGACAGAAAAGTCATATAAAAATGTAAAAAAAGGGAAGTGTATCCGTAAACGTAGTTTCAATACACGTATTATATATTCTACCGCCCAATATCTAGGCTTACACAACTTAAAATACGTCAATCTCTTAAACGGGTGAGAAGTAAAATCGGCTTTGCACGTGTTAAAAAGATCACCCTCATCTGAAGGGTGTTAGCACTCGAGCCTTTTGACGGAAGATAAGTTTCCGATATGGGCGATGTGAAGTTCATAGAAAACGACGATAAAAATATGATATGAGTGCTGTCATGTGCGGTAACTTCATGATGTATACCGACATACTCGTATATTGACAAGCCCGTTGGCACAGTGGCAGTGAGAGTGCTTATTGTGTAGGGGGTTGCGGGTTCGATTCAACGGAGTCAACAATATGTGAAAATATTGTTGGCGACGAAGTCCGAGTGTCAATTGTTGTATTCTTATAAAGTACTAGCTGTGCCCCACGGTTTCACCCGCAGCGCCCCCGTTCCCGTGGGAATTTTGAGATTTTTATTCTTTATTTTTCTTATATAAAAACCTTGTCCTTACAATAAGAAACACATTAAAAAAAGAATCATCCAATTTGGTGCAGTCGTTCTGAAGTTATGCGCTTAGCAACAGATTTAGCGATTCATTTTTATAATTATAGATTTGGTTATGTATATGTAGCAGTATCAGTAAGTTATATTCCTTAATACAAGCTTAGAGATTACTTTGGGTCTAATTAACCGTGAGTGAATTTGTCCGGGTATATAACCACTACATAGTATAAAACAAAGTCGCTTTCCGCTATCTGTCTGTCCCTATGTATGCTTAGAACTTTAAAACTACGCAACGGATTTTGATACAGTTTTTAATAGATAGAGTGATTCAAGAGGAAGGTTTATATGTATAAAAATTCCCGAAATTCCCACGGGAACGGGCACAACGTGGGTAAATCCGCGGGGCATTGCTAGTATTATATACCTACCACGAAATGGAGAAGCATCAATAAAAAAAAATTGAAAAATAAATCTTCCGTGATGTATACTTACGATAGTAGTGTATATTGGTTTGATTAATTTATTTTCTGAGCGTTGTTGGCGGTCTGCATTTTAGCAAGTTCAATAGAAAGCTAGCGCCAAGCATTCTGTCTTTAGAACTAGCGCCGCGGTTTTCCCCCGTTGTGTCCGTTCTCATGAGAATTAAAGGATGAAAAATAGCCTTTCTTTTAATGAGGCAATCTATTAGAGAAAGAATCATTCAAATTGCATTAGCAGTTTCAGAGATTAGCGCGTTAAACAAACAAAAAAGAACTGGAAACCACCGGACACGTCACACTTATTTTCAAACTTTTTCTCTTAAATTAGCCAAGTCGTAGCTTGGAACTTGTAGCTTGGAAATTCTGCCAATCACATCCGCTCAAATTTTCCTACAATTCCACCGTGTCCAATTAATAACATACCAACCAATGTTTAACAAATAACGTTGTCAATTCACTTACTTTGGGTATTTCATTCGCTTTAGCAACCTTCACGTAGTACAGATATAGACAAAAGCTAAAACACTTTCGCTTCTAGAACAAATGGTAGAATATCACGCGAACCAAACGCTGTGATGTATTTAAACATTCATTTCAGTTATTTGTATTTGTAACTATTGTTGTTGTTGGTGATATTTCGTTTATTTGTCGGCATTAAGTTTTATGATAATTTATACCTTTTAGGTGAGCGGAGGTGTTTTGTTTTTATTTATTGCTGACGTGCTCTGTGGTGTTACTCGCATTAAATCCGTTACTAGCCGCGCCCCGCAGTGTTAGCCGCGTTGTACCCGTTCCCGCGGGAATTTCGGGATAAAATGTATCCCATGTGTTATTCTAATGTATAACCTATATTACTGTACAATTTCATCCAAATCCGTTCAGTAGTTTTTTCGTAAAAGAGTAACAAACATACATACATAGATCCATCATCACAAACTTTTGTATTTATAATATTGCATGTGAAAAGCGTTATGACGTTCTTCGAATTTTTTGAGCAATCAATGCTATAAAGAATGGTTTGATTGATTGATGTATCGATGTTCCGTAGAAATTCCTCCAATCAAGGACTGTTGGTATACCTTACCAAAACGAAACGTCAAACAGATTTGTACAAAACACCGAACAAAAACCTAGCTATTGTTCGCTCGTTCGCTTCCTAAAACATTTCGGCAAAAAACTTATGGAGAGAACACACTGTACCAGACATAACGATTCTTCAAACCTTAACGTTATATGGTGAAAGAATTCTCACTCTGCAAGCTGCTGAATGTAAAGACAAAGTTTGAATTTTGATATCACAAGAGACCACTTAAGTCACTAGACTTCATACTGATTTATTTTCATATATTTTAAAAGTCTAGAAGACTAATTACAGTCTTGACTATAGTGTAACTGGGCTTTAAAGGGGCATAGCTACAGTAGATGAGTGTACATGCCACAGTTCAGATAGGTTAACCAAAAAACATGTACAATGTTGCCCCTCAAATAATTTCGGGGCATGTGACCCTAATTCCCCCACTGGACAATTCTGACCGCGAAAAACACTAAATACGGCCTAAAAGTAAATGTGTACTTATCCTTAAATTTACATAGAACTGACCAACTGTTTCAAGTAAAAAAGCTCACAGAAGGGCAGATGTGTTACTGAATGATTAATGCAGCGTCCCTCCGCACGGAGGCTGTATTCCCCGAGAAGCCCTTATTCCCTGTATGGCAATAAAATTGATCCTCGATTTATGTAGGAACGAGTCTGCGGTTACATAATCTTTGGATTATATGACTACATCACCTGTTTTTGTTGCCATTGAAATGTGCTATAAAATATAATGTACTTATGCTTATTGTTCTGAATTTGGGTGAGTTTGTGTTCTTGTTTTAATGTTTTGGATAAGAATTGTGGGGAATAAATCTGGGTTACGCTGCACGTGTTTGCAGTAATGAAGCAAGTGGTTTATGTTCGGTATCCAATCCTGGTGTTAGAGTTTCCAGATCGTCTCTAAAGGCCTACGACAAGGATCATAGAAAAAACGTGACTCAAAGTGCCCGCCGAAGCACGGTAGCGCTCAGATAGATATTATGCCTCTATTCCCAAGCAAGAAGCACGTTGCTACAATAGCTATAGTATACATCGCTAAATCTTTGCCACGAGTACAACTTTTTGCGTTAAAATATTTTGAATTTAGAATCTATATTGAGCCGTAATTTTGTTTCTGTTCTTAAACCTGAGCTTTCTTACCTCCTATCCTAACTCTTATCTCTCTACTTAAAAAGCTTTCAAACAACAGCAAAAGCAGGAGTCAAAATGCACTTTATCTATCGAGGCAGTAAGTTAAGCTCGAGTTTATCCTCCAGTGCAAGTTAACACGGTAATTGCTAAACCACTGTGTGGCCACAGGAAGATTTATTGGAGAGCACTTTGCAAGGTGTGATGTGACTAGCAAATCTAACAAATGTTTCTTTTTTTTTTCGATTTCCTTATTCGTATTCGTTTCAATGGATTCATTGATAGAAAAGTAAGTAAGGTTCTAGAAAGTTAGTGTCCAAGCCGATCGTCGGGGTTTTGAGTTCTCCTAAAGGCCTCCGACATGGTCTAACGATAGTAAAGTGAGATCAATATCCATTGATCTGTACATTCATTGGGTATAGTTAGATACTAGCTTGGATAAGCTAGTATCATTTAGTAGTAGTATTGATTGTACACAACATATTCTAAAAATCACACATTAATTTGATACACCGATTTATTTATTTTAAACACCGATTTTAAATGACACTTTCTCTTCCTGGCTATGTATCCCACATGTTAATGAGGTCAGCCTTCCTTATTTTTCGCTTCCACTTCGCTCTATCGTCGTCATTATCTTCAGAAATCTTGCATTCAGCCATATCCTTGAGTACTATATCTGTCTTCCTTACGGTTTTAAATGACACAATCCTGGTAGATATCTATACTATTATCATAAAGTGGTAAAGTTTCTAACTTTGTAAGTGCTAATCTCAGAAACTACCAAACCAATTTGAATAATTATTTTTGTAATAGATAGCCATTCAACGGGAAGGTTATAGGTTATTTTTCATCCCGAAATTCCCACGGGAACGGTCACAACGCGAGGCGTTGCTCCTTTTATTATATTTTAATTTTTATACATTTTAATGTCCCAAATTCCACACTAACTGAATCCATACCAATACCAATCCCACACCGACGTCGGTCCCAAATTAAACAATCATTAAAAAAGACTTAATGGAAAGGCCTTTTAAACTGTCATACTCATCACTACATAGTATAAATCAAAGTCGCTTTCCGCTGTCTGTCTGTCCCTATGAATGCTTAGATCTTTAAAACTACGCAACGGATTTTGATGCAGTTTTTTAAATAGATAGAGTGATTCAAGAGGAAGGTAAATATGTATAAAAAGTCCCACGGGAATGGCCACAACGCGGGTAAAACCGCAGGGCAATAGTTGGCAATAAATCCATCTTACATAAATTGTAATAACTTCTAAAGACCCAAGTAATGATTACAGAGAACAATTTAATAAATCATCAAAATATTAATTTTGGCATTAAGTACTGTTAGCTTGGAGCGCTTGTTAACTGATAAAGCGCCTCCTACACTATAGAGAAAATTGCGCGTGTGTAGGCTGCCTATTAAGTTAATCCCACGTTCGTTATATGCGAAATGTTAATCTTTTGTGGGTGTTGGAAATATTAAAAGGGGATGGATCTGTTGTTAGGCGGAAACAGAAACAAGAATCTTTGAAGAATATGTGTCTATAAAAAAGAGTTTAGATGTAAATGAATAAGGTCGATTTTTCACCTTTAGATAATTATTTTCCTTACGGATTTTTATTTATTTAATATTTTTGACGAAATAGGGAGTGTTCTTTGCTTACATTATTGGTGCTTCCAAGAACTCAGATCAAAGTAATTAAAAGACTAATTTATTCACTAAGTTTCTCTTAGGTTATCTGGGTTTGGATTATGGGACTGATTGCCCAACTGATGCCGACTTGATGGCCGAAAGTGGCAATTCTGTCTGACCGCTACCGTACTTAGGACACGTTCAACAATCGGTCCCGGTTTTTAAAATACTTTACTAATTTTATTCGGTTTCTCTTAATTCAAATTAGTTTAGGAACGGATACTAGTGTACAAAATAACTTTAAATCTATAATATAAAAATGAATCGCAAAATGTGTTGCTAAGCGCATAACTTCCGAACGACTGCACGAAATTGGATGAATCTTTTTTTAATGTGTTCCTTATTGTCAGGACAAGGTGAAAAGAAAAATAAGGAATAAAAATCTCAAAATTCCCACGGGAACGGGGGCGCTGCGGGTGAAACCGCGGGGCACAGCTAGTTTTAATATAAATAAATTGACACCCAGCACTACCATAATACACATACATTAAAAAACACTATTTGATCTAAAATTCCTATCAGAAAAACGCGCTGGAGCGAAAAAACATAAACAAAACCCAACTCAGGGTTACCTAAATTTACTTACAGAAAGACTATTTCACCTCAAAAGCATTCACGGTTCGGTTCACAATCGATTCGGCGGTGGCAACCCTACGTGACTCAGTGTGATAAAATTAGGTATACACTTTCAGTATTGCTTTTACAGTATTTTCTACACGATTGCCAAAGAGGGGTTTCTAACGAAATATACTTAAGACAACGTTTCTACCGTGGATAAAGGTTGCGTTATTTTGGTAAATATTGCGTTCTATTTTTCATAAATATTTATTAGAAATATAGAATAACTAGTCACGCCCCGAGGTGTTACCCGGGTTATACCCGTTTCCGCGGGAATTTCGGGATAAAACTGTTCCCATGTGTTATTCTGATGTATAACCTATTTTAGTGTACAGTTTCATCCAAATCCGTCTTCTAGTTTTTTCGTGAAAGCGTAATAAACATACATCATACATCCATAAATCCATCCTTACAAATTTTCGCATTTAAGTTAGTAGGATTGTTGGATGTCCAAAAACAAATTCTGTATACACCAAATATCGTTGTATTAATAAACTTTCATAATTAAGTTGACTAGTGATGTGAAAGCACAGACAGACTTAATAAACCAAATTGTTTTCCCAATACGTTCGAATACAGTCTTGTTTACCGATTTCTCTTGGTCCCGATTAAATCGTCCTAGATATTCAAATAGAGTTGTGCCGTCAACTCAACCTATAGATTTCATTACTGCAATATCATTCTTATTGAGAATTCCTATTTCTTTCATTGTCAAGATTGTCAGCCGTCTTTCCCGACCCGATTGAGCACTCACTTATTGTTCTTTTTAAATGTAAATTGAGGTCTTTACTTCTGTTATGACGCCATTTTTTTCCGCGAATATAATTCGAGTGATTTGTTATTGTGTAGATTAGTTTTGGGGTAAAAGTGGTCGCCTATTGCGGGTTGGACTGAAATAAGAGCCATATTTGAAAAGTAAATTGGTTTATAAGTTAATAATCGCCTTCGTGGTCTAGTGTTGTGTGCTTGCCAAGACTGAGGCCCCGGGTTGAATTCCCAGGTCGAGGGAAAATGTTTCCTAATTTCAAAATATAGTTCGGGTTTGGAGACCACCAACCAGCATTAGGCAAGCGTGATGATTACGTCTAATCTTGATCACTGTACTGACAGCTTCGGTGAGATAGGAAGCCTTTGCCCAACTGTTACACATTACAGACTTTTCTTTACTAAGTACATATGTCATTCATTTCATAATTGCAAAATCGGATTTCGACTGTAATAAAAAGTTGGACAGTCCTACAGAATTTTTACAATAAACCTTTTATCAGTAGTAAATACTACCTCCTGTCCCAGAGATATGTATGTAATAAAAAAACTTTTTAAATCACATCCATAACGCGTGAATACGTGACTTTTGTGGAATTGTAAAACACGTTTTGCGCCATAAATAAAGAAGTAGACACTCGGGGTTTTATGACGTTAAAATCCTCCAAAACCATTTTTATGGCTTAAACTATTATATAGGTGTTAGAGGAGATCATGGCCTTTATTGGCGTGTGTTGGTTTACCTTTGACGAGTGAGAAGTTGAAGACTTATTTTCGTGTTTTTTTTTTATATTTATGTATTTTCTTCTTGCGGGGTATTTTGTTTGCAGCAAGCACGGAAGAGCGAAGTACTCACTGGCACTTCTCTATTTCGTTTACAAGTATCCTACCTGTTTTTCCTTGGCACAAAATGTGGTTTTAGCAAGTAAAAACACTTACTTTGATTTCCCAACGTTTTGGCATTGCATCCTTATTTTATTGAATTGATCTATTCGTTCATTTATTTTAGGAGACTTTTACCACCCTATACCAAACAGTGAGAAACATAGGTTGAACAGAAACAACAAGAGAGAGAAAGAGACAAAAGTATTTTTCAATAAAATTAATCAAATTCATAAAGTAACCCAATAGTAAGAATAACTCCATGATCTAAAAGTCACCTTTCAAAACATTTAATCTCCTTTTAAATATCAAAGTAGAAATGAATCCCAAATTGCGGACTTAGCAAATAAACCATTCGGATTGATTAATAAAATCGTATTTGATACGATTGGTCGTCATTGCGACGACCAATAAACGCTCAATATTGACATTCGAGTGATTTATTATTAGCTTTTTATTAGCAGATTGTGCGAAACGAATCGTATATGTACGGACCCGCCTTAGCCTAGGTTTGTCATTCCTTTATGAAGAAATATTGTAGACATTACGACTAGAATTGGTACAGTTTTTTACTTGCCATGGTTGGGTCGCAGTATTTTATTTGATGTTACCGACACGTTTCTTATAAGATCTATGTTTATCTATATCTATAATATAAAAATGAATCGCTGAATCTGTTGATAAGCGCCACAGATAAGCGCATAACATCAGAACGACTGCACCAAATTGAATGATTCTTTTTTTAATGTGTTCCTTATTGTCAGGACAAGGTTTTTATATAAGAAAAATAAGGAATAAAAATCACAAAATTCCCACGGGAACGGGGGCGCTGCGGGTGAAACCGCGGGGCACAACTAGTATAATTATATAAAAGAAAGTCGTGTTAGTTACACCATTTATATCTCGATAACGGCTGGACCGATTTTAATTATTATTATTTTATTTTTATTTATTTTGAATTATGAGTAATAAAATTGCACGGGTGCGCTGCAGATGAAACCGCGGGGCAAAGCGTATATAGGATAGATGTAGAATTTGTTTTGTTTGTTTCAACGCGATTATTACTGGGATAACTATCTATCTGTCTATCTTTCCTACAGGCTAGCCGCCGACCTTTAATTCAAAGATGGACACTCCTGATTTTCGACAAAAGCTTCGAATTTTTTTGACGAATAAGTTCCAAAACAATAATCCTTCTTGTTAACTATTCCAATATCCTACGTACAATGCTGCAGCTGTCGAAACATTCGAAAAATGCTATTGAAAATACATTTTTTCCATTGAACCGTTCGATCCGTTCAGACTATTGTGGATGAAACTTCAGTTCAACGTCCGAATACCTTTTTGTAGTGATATTGATTGATTGAACTAGAAAGCCTTACTAAGAGAAGTTTTCGTTTTAATATAGTTAACGTATTCGTTAACTATACTATATTTCGTAACGCCTATACGGTGTCCTGACGTGCCCTCAATGTCATAGAACTCTTTCTAATACAGTTGTAGCACTCGTGGCGTAGTCTGACTGGGCGATGTTAGTTAATTGAAATTGTTAAGCAACGTGCAGCTCGGACCCTACTTGGATGGGTTGCCGATAGGGCATTTCTATCTGAGCGCTACTGTTTTTGTAAAGGCACGTTAAGCAGTCGGTCTTGATTGTTTCAATTATTTTACCATTTTGGAGGCGTTTAGGCGGTTTAAAAACTCTGACACCAGGGTTGACTATTCTACTCAAACTTACACGTACTTACTTTTGTATATACTTTGTTATTTATCAAGTAACAATAAGGGTGCTTTGCGTACTAAAATTATTTCGCGGTACCGACGCCGCACTGTTGCCGCACGGCTCGTTTTGTATGAAAACACACGATCGTACATTCACAACACGACAAACGCACCGCTTCGGCACCGCAGCGGTCCGACACGAAACGCATAATTTGAAAGCACCCTAAACTGCCAATTTCCTATTAAAACAGTCGTCAAACGAACAAACATAAGCTCTTATTACGAGCTTTGATGGTACAATTGGATTGTGAACAATTACGTGAATTATTACCTTTATTTATAGGTTTCGGGTCCTTGTTGATGTTCAATTTGTATTTGAGCCCGTAGAGAGTATCGATAATTACAAATCGATTGATATTGTATAGTTACTATACGTATACGAAACATATACGGGGTGGCTTATTTAAATCGCTCAGTATTAGTAGCTTGTCTGGAACTATAAGTGATACGACGATTTTATTCTTGTTTTTTAATTGATATTAATCATGTTAGGCTGAATTTTAAATTTGATAAGAAATAATGGTTTCTTAAGTTTAAGCGAACACTAATCTGTAAAGGGGCCGAAACGTGAGAAAAACATCTATACTAATACTAGCTGCGCCCCGCGGTTTCACCCGCGTTGTACCCGTTCCCGCGGGAATTTCGGGATGAAAAATAGATGTTGGCCGATTCTCAGACCTACTCAATATGCTCACAAAATTTCATGAGAATCGGTCAAGCCGTTTTGGAGGAGTACGCGAACGAACACTGTGACACGAGAATTTTATATATAAGATTATAAAGAGGTAAAATTTGTAAGTTTGTGAGTTTGTTTGTATGTTCGAGCTAATCGCAGGAATTATCAGTCCGATTTGAATAATTCTTTTTGTAATAGATAGCTACATTCAACGGGAAGGTCATTGGCTATTTCTCATCCCGAAATTCCCACAGGCATGGGCACAACGCGGGTAAAACCGCGGGGCGCTGCTAGTGTAAATAAAAGCGAAGTGTATCCGTAAACGTAGTTTCAATTCTCGTAAGAAAATTGGAATATATACAGTCAAAATAGATAACTACTGTGTAGGATGGTTGACGTGGAGCTAGTATAGTCCTTGACGCTCTTATAAGTGTAAGAAAAACTATTTAGAATAGAAAAATGTGGGGATTTGGTTAACCCTTTTGGGTTGGAGTACTGTAACGGGGTGATATGACGGACTATTTAAAAAGCTATTTCTAAAATTAAAGTTGGTTCATTAATTACAAAAAATAGAAATTGAAAAATTCTATGCTCGGATTTCCGCTTAACACAATTTGGAACACTCTGTATACTTATATAAATGCTAAATGTGTCCTATACGTACATAGACCTAACATGAAGTCTCAATTCAAACTACGGCCGAGCAAAGCTTAGCTTTTGCATTTATAATTTCAATAAAGCAGGTTGCCTGTAAGACGTCAATTAAACCATACCAAAGGAACTATACTAGGAATGATTAATATATGAGGAGACCCGATAGGAATCTCTAATTTATTGCAAATTCCTTGATTAAAATACCAGGGAGTTAGCTCAACGTGGCTTAATTATTGGAACTAATATTAAAATCATTTTCACTAAGCTTTGATGCTACGGGTTTTACATTTTCCCTTTGCTTATTAGGGATTATCTATTGAAGCGGAGTGGAGCTGAAAATCAACCAATCAGAACGCACTGAAATTGTCAAATAAAAGATTGACATTGTCAAAATCTTTTCGTAATGCTTCGAAGTAGAACGGAGCCCTGCGAGGCTTAATCGACCAAACACAACGCATTAAGATTGTCAAACAAGACATTGACATTGTCTAAATATTTTCGTAATGCGTTGTAATTGGTTGATTCAGCTACGGCCAGCTCCGCAATACTGAAAGCACCCGTTTGGTTTAAAATCCAACAAGCAAAATGATTAGACCAATCATAACGCGACATAAGAAATAAGCCAATCAGCGCGCTTTTTGATGAAAGTTCACAATTCTACGGTTTGCTATGGACAGATTTTGGACTAACGAAAAATTTTGCGTTGAATTGTCGTCTATGGTTGTACGTACAGTTCACAATCTGTCGACAGTATAGGATTATAAACCAATGGCGTTTAAAACTCCGGTGATAATTTTTGCAAAAACATTTGATAGAACCTGCAAACTCAGAGCTTGCAAAAAGCCCTAAATATAATTCTATATAAAAGTGTATTTCAAATCTAAAACGAATTCTTCGGGTCATACTTTGGAATTCCAATTAACATCCGCCATTTTTCAAATCTCATACTCGTACATTATCATGAATCGAATGAAAAATTCCTGAAATATTTTTTGTTACCGTAATTACAATAAGCTAATCCTGTTCTTGGTGGAAACGTTTTGCTCTTTCAAAATATTCAAAAATGCGGGCATGGTTGCGTAACTGTGGTTCTGATTACGATGAACGATATTAAAACGATATTTAGTTTTGTGAGTTTTGTTCGATTTTTATTAAAAGGTTAGGTTGTAAGCTGAAAACTATAATATTGGACTGTAAAACGCCACTGAAGACTATTCCTCGCTGATTATTTCCAAAGGTACAGGGAGAAGAATAAGGGGTAATAAAATCTATAAACCTGGAAATATGTTTTATTTTTGAACGGGCTAATTAATCTCAGGTGTCGAAGAGAAAAATTATAGGCCACTTTTTATCCCAAATTACACACCACATGTGAACCCGCAAGGTAAAATAAATAGTAAAATTAACCTTATTTTTATAAAAATGTACCAAACAGTTCATAAGTGGTTATGAAACATTTCATATTTTCATAAAAGGTTGCGAAATGTATGATTATGTCATCTTATGGGGGGAATATACTTTGTGCAAATTAATGAACTAACCAAATTATATTATTCCTCTAAAATAACATTAAATGCATATTCAGCGGTTTAACAAAATATAATGTTACCAAAGATGTCTCTTATCCACAAAATAATCTAATAACAGGTAAAAAGCTTTCCACTTTCTAAAGTGGTTACATGTAAAGTCATGAAATTGAAGACGAAAATTTAAGTAATATCGTTTATAGCGAAATTGTTGTCGTTTCGCTTTTAAGTCAAGATTTTTGGATACTTATTTGGAAGTTTTAACGGTATTAAAGTATTTAACAATTTAAACAAAGAATTGGTTTTTTGTTTTCATTATATTGTTCTGTTCGTTTTATCTTAAACGCCTCAGTGGTCCAATGGTATGTGCGTTCGCTTGTCAAGGGGTCCCGGGTTCAATTCCCGGGTCGAGCGATGCATGTTTCCGATTACCTTTTAAAACATGGAGCTTGAGATCACCAACCCGCATTATAGCGGCATGGTCCTCAGTGAGATAAAGCCTTTACCTAACTGTCGGACATTAAGGCTAATAGTTTCTTTTTCATGTATCTTGCTTTGTGCGACATTAAAAGTTTGTTTTTTTATGTTAGATTATGATTATTATGATTCAGTTTTTAAACAAATGGGAAAGTCTTGCACTTTAAGTTTACAGCATTTTTTATTTTCAGGTCAGCATTCAACTCGGTGTTAAGCCAGTTCGAACTCACAAGATTAGCCTCTAACCTACCTCGTAACACTCAGGTGAGTTTTACCGATTTATTTTACACATACATACTGATTTATCTTACCCAAGAACTTCGTAACCACGTCGATAAAAAACTCTCTAACTACAAAATTATCACCAAATCGTTCCTCAAAATAATACCCCATAATGACCAAGCCGTTAAAATTTTCGCAGTGGAAACTGGAAATGCTAATCCCAACAGTCCCAAACATTACCAAGTACTAGCGACCTTACAAATTACCACCCAAATAAATTTTTATACATTCTGTTTACGGCCGGCCTTAAATTAAAATAGGTTGACAAAAACGGTTTGGAGTCAACCAATTTGCATATCGCAGTGAATGTGGAGTGACGATACGTATGGTTCGGTTGTGGCTTGTTGTATGGAAGATGGGGCTCTTTTATTCATCGTGTTTTGTTTTGAGCCTTTTAGATGTGGAAGTAATGGGTAAGGATTTGAGTGTTTGGTTGGAGTTTGATTTTGAATAGCAGCTTTTATTAGTAGTTCTTTTTGAGCTGGATAAGACATTTGTGTTATAGTTTTCCGCTGATTAAAGATATGATTCCAGTAGATCGTTCACAGTATGTCAAATGCTTTGACCAGTGGTATAATGTAAAGGATATGACAGTTGACAACATAAAGCGAATGACTGCAGCTGTCAACTAATTAAGTGTAGAGAGTTGACGGGCAACCAACTATGAAGACTGCGTCCGGTGACCGGTCCGGTGATGTCTAAATTTATTTAAATTTTAGACATTGGGTGGAAACAATCTTTTATATTATAATACTGTAATTGGGTGTAAAGGTACGTTCTCATTGAAGCGGAGTGGAGCTGTGCGGAGTTCGATTGACCAATCACAATACGTTAAGAAAAGGTTTTGACAATGTTTATGCCTTATTGAAAAATCGAATGCGCTGTGATTGGTGCATTCGTGCGCTCCGTTTCGCCTTTATAGAAACCCACGCTAACGCTTACACTATTTTTTACCGAAATTTGACACACGTCATTTAATAAAATAAAGTATTAGCCTGTAATGTCCCACAGCTGGGCAAAGGCCTCTCATCTCACTGAAGATATCAGTACAGTGAGGAGGAGGAGGAGTCATTTAATACGTCATTTAATAACTACAATTTACCAGTTGTTTCATTGTAAATTTTATCACAATACACACAAAATATTTCACCTGTAAAGTATTTTGCTAATGGCTAAAGCTTCAGTAATGGCAAAGGCGCGATGATCGGCAAAACGGTGAACATTACGCCCTAATAACGAGAAAGGTGTGTATAATGGTATCTTGACGCGTTTGCCATTTGATACAAACTTGTACAAACGTTTGGCCAAAGTTGGATATTTAAAATAAATCTTTGTTTCGGGTTTAATGGTTGATGACTGGCACGCTATGGTTTGGTTTAAGGTGATGTTTGCTTCGGTTAATGAATAGTAGGCAATGCGTACGGTTTTCCCAGCAAAAATCAATATCTTAAATAATTCGCTCTCTTTATGAAGAATCCGTTAAAAAATGTATTCGTTACTTTTTGAGCTTAGCAACAGACATACGGTAAGACTGATTACTTTGGTACTAAAGATTGATATGCCTACTAAAGATAACTTTCCTTCTCGTTTCTTCCTGTCCTGTCTTTTTCTAGAAAAAGCTTGCAGATAAAGCTTGTTATCATTTTAGTCCAACTTGTCCCAGAGATGTGTTCTAACAATAAAAAGTATTAGCCTGTAATGTCCCACTGCTGGGCAAAGGGCCTCTCATCTCACTGAAGATATCAGTACAGTGACGAGTATTAGTCGTAATCACCACGCTTGTCTTATGCGGGTTGGTGCTCTCAAACTCCAATTATCTCATTTCAATATCTCATTTCTAACAAACAAAACACAAACGAGTTAGCTCATATTTTAGTATATTAACTAGCCGCAGTATTACCGCGTTGTACCTATTCCCACGGGAATTTCGGGATAAAATGTATTTCATTTGGTATTTATATATATAACCTATATTACTGTTAAGTTTCTTCCAAATCCGTTCAGAAGTTTTTTCGTTAACGAGTAACAAACATACATACATCCATCCTCACAAACTTCCGCATTTATAATATTAGTAGGAATAACGAAGTGACACCAAACCCACCTACATTCAAATGCCAACACTTAGTTCGTAAAGGTTGGCCCAAGCTTGCCAAATGTTCGATAGGTATTCTACGTAAGTACCTACTCTATACAAATGAAGCCAACTCCCTTAAGACTATAGACTTGAAGTAAATGGCTCAGCCTGTTGTATTAAAAGGGTAATGGTGTACGGTTTTTGTAGAAGGTAGATATTTAGCTAGAAGGGTAGAAAAAATTAGGCCTTAGTATTTTACTTGAAAAGGTTTCGTTTTGAATTAGTGGAAGCTTGTAGGCACTGTTTTTTATTGAAAACTAGCAGCGCCTCGCGGTGTTACTCGCCTTGTGCCCGTTCCCGTGAGAATTTCGAGATCTATATATATAAAAATGAAACCCGTTTTCCTTGGTCAATGCATCACGCGTGAATGGCTGGACCGATTTCCACGGATTTGCATTCGTTTGAAAGGTCTCGGGCTTCGTGAGGTTTATAGGGAATAAAAATCTCAAAATTCCCACGGAAACGGGGGCGCTGCGGGTGAAACCGCGGGGCACAGCTAGTTTTTTATATATATAAACCTTCCTCTTGAATCACTCTATCTATTTTTTTAAAACCGCATCAAAATCCGTTGCGTAGTTTTAAAGATCTAAGCATACATGGGACAGACAGCGGGAAGCGACTTTGTTTTATACTATGTATTGATGTTTAGGGGTAGTAGCATTCCTCTTTTCTAGATACACTGGCGATTGCTTTGCATTGCTTAGTATGTTCAAAAGAGCAATGTCATATGATAGTCACGTGACCACAAAGCGATTTTAACATAAGTTTTTTACTATTTGTCAAAATTGTAGGGATGTTAAGGCTCCTCGTTAACTTAACATGGATTTTCAAAGATTTAAAGTTCAAACAACAGCCGTTAAATGCTAAGGTCGACCTAGTCTAATTGTACCTTAGAGCTCGGAGAAACCAAACATTTAGATTCCACAGTGTTTGTAAATAATACATCATTATGTGCTGCAGTGGACCGCATACGATCCGAGGTCTGGCAAATCTTCAATAAGAACATTAATAATGCAAAGTAATGGCTGTTTGTTTGTCCGGCGTTGAATAAAATACGTTTATGAAGCATGTTGCAATGTCTTCAAAGATTTTGGAACTTATCCCCGTGATTTTATCCACGTTGTGAGCGTTGCCGTGAGAATTTCGGAATAAAAAAATAGCCTATTATAACGTATTAGAACCGTTCCCTGAATGAATGTAGCTATCCTATACGTAAAGAATTATTTGAATTGGACATAATCTCACAAACATATAGCCAAACTCTTCAGCTTTATTATAACAGTAAAAATATAGATGATATTATAAAATGTATGGTAATTATTAGACCTAGACCTAGACCTAGACCTAAGCCACCTTATTAATAAATGCCCTGTAATTAAAACACAAAGTGTTTTGTCTCTTTTGCTCTTCGGAAAATTGCGTATGTATGTCCTAAAGTGACAAACCATGTGATAGCTTAAATGTTCTTTATACGCGTTCAATAATATGGCCCAAGAAGTCTAGCCATAGAGTTATCCATAACAATATAACTATATTATAAAGCTGAAGAGTTTGTTTTGTTTGTTTGTTTGTTTGTTTAAACGCGCTAATCTCAGGAACTACTGGTCCGATTTGAAAAATTCTTTTTGTAATGTATAGCCACATTCAACGGGAAGGTTATAGGCTATTTTTCATCCTGGAATTCCTACGGGAACGGGCACAACGCGGGTAAAACCGCGGGGCGCCGCTAGTAACAATATAACTATAGTCAAAAATGTTTGTTGGACAGCCCTTCCGTTCTAAGCCGCTCGCAATTAAAATACTCAAATATTGCGAAAAATCTTCTTCTTCATCGAGTGGATGGTCAACCTGATGAATCCTGGTGTCAGAGTTATTGAGCCGCCAAAGGCCCATGTAACGACTACTATCCGATATGGCTCATGTAACGACTACTATCCGATATGGCTCATGTAACGACTACTATCCGTAAAAAGTAACCGGGACCGACGGCCTAGGCTGCGGCTCCATTGAGGCGGAGACGAGCGGAGCTGAGAGGAGACGTGTGGGGATCGACCAATCGTATTACATGAAATCCACATCTTGTCTCCGCTCCGCTTCAATGGAAACAGTCAAGCGGAGACGAGCGGAGCTGAGAGGAGACGTGTGGGGATCGACCAATCGTATTACATGAAATCCACATCTCGTCTCCGCTCCGCTTCAATGGAAACAGTCAAGCGGAGACGAGCGGAGCTGAGAGAAGACGTGTGGGGATCGAACAATCATATATTACGTGAAATCCACATCTCAGCTCCGCTCGTCTCCGCCTCAGTGGAATCACATACCTCTTTTCACAGCTCTGCTCCTCTCAGCTCCGCTCGTCTCCGCCTCAATGGAGCCGCAGCCAAGTGCCCTCCGAAGCACGGAATCATCTTACTTTTCGGGCAATCAGGTGATTCAGCCTGGAATTCCCTAACCAAACTGAGGACAGTCTCACAAAGAGATTTTTGTGAGATATTTTTATCCCCACCGGGAATCGAACCCGGAACCTCCGGATCGTCAACGCTCAAACCACAAGACCACGGAGGCTGTTGCGAAAAATGAATACTTTTAAAAATACATTGTCTTTTCCTGAATATTGGCTCTCTACTCTTTCGATACATAATTCGATATCTACTGTACAACACCATCTCTTTGATCGATGGGGCTTCGCCAAATACGACATCCGAGTTACTTTTTCATTCCTCTCAATTTGTAGATAATCAATCAATCATCACCTTTGTGTATGTGTATCTATAGGTGATCTATGTATAGGTGATGTATACTGTATCGTGTGAGTAATCTCCTTTCGTGGTCAGACGTCAATCGACTCTCCTCAATGCTGTAATCCTATTACCTTCGACGATATTGTAGGATATACGAAATGGAGAGACATACGCTCGTACTCAGAGACGTTCAATGCTTCCTTAGTAGAGATTTAATGAGTGATTTTGATATGTAATGTATAAAATTAAGTTGATTAGTTAAGTGTTGATTTAATGGACATTTCTTAGTGCGGCAGATAGTCTAAGTATCACCCTCGAAGATCGTTTCCAACCAATCATATCAATCTTAGGTACGCAATCCTAATTTTCTAATGTAATGTTACAAATTTTAATTAATTTATAACCATGTTAAATGACCATATTTATTATTTTCTCATATAGAACTCCTTGGTGGTGCAGTGGCATGTACACTCGCTTGCTAAAACAAAGGTCTCAAATTCAATTCAATTTGAATAAACCATGTTTCCAATTTCAAACTTCAAGATGCCCATTTTGTGTTTCAACAAAACCGTCTGCTTTATTTCCTTATCCTATAAGATCTAAGGTAAGTCCAGATCAGATCGGTAAAGTAATAGATACATACAATGGCTAGATTTAATGTTCAATCAAGATTACATCTAGCGGCTGACTGCGAGTATTACTCGATCAGTGACACTTGAATTCAATTCAATAATGTAATCGCTTTAAGTTACCTTAGGGTGCCTTTCCTTCAAATCTAGCTATGCTATGCTACGTTGCTGTTCTACTTTTGATGGATGCAAAGCCAACGTTCTGGTGATAGAATGACGCGCAGCGAGTTTAGAAGCTATCAACCAACGACTTCAGCAAGTTGTATTTAGCTTGTAATCTCGCTCATGTGACTACATTCTACGTTATTTTTAACCGACTTTAAAAAAGGAGGAGGATATATATACTTTTTTGTGTTATCCGTATAAGTTTTCAAATAAAAAAACTGATCAGTCTATTTCTCATGGTCCATAAAAGATTTAAATTGTCCTGAAATTAAGATCTTTAATCTCCTGTTATAATCTCGAGAATCCTATCTGAATAGATATCAACGGAAATTAACTTCACTCACAAACAGACATTCCGGTTAATACGAAGATATGCATTGGTTTTAAAATGCATTTTATTTTTAATCTTAGTACTGGAAACTGATATCTTCTATGTATCTTTAAAATAAAAAACATTAGTCAATTAATAAGTAAATTCGTGTTAGTTAGTGGTCAATGCAAGTATCACAGATACTGACATAGTACGACTATCCATAGCAGTTTCCCACCACTCGTTAAAAAACTATTATTAAAAAAATATACAAATTCAAAATATCGTCTTTGCAATTTAGTCTCATACTAGATTTTTGGGATGATAAATAACCTATAACCTGCCCATTGAATGTGGCTATCTATTACAAAAATAATTATTCTAATCGGACTTATAATTCCCGAGATTAGCTCGAACATACAAACAAACAAACAAACTTACAAATTTTACCCCATTATAATCCATATATATAAAATTCAAAGTCCTGGCCGATTGACTGATAATCAACGCGCAGCCTCAACCGCTACACCTAGAAACATGAAATTTGGCAGGAAGGTTCTTCAAGTGACGTAAGTGCACACTAAGAAAGGATTTTCGAAAATTCCTACGGGAATGGCCTCAACGTGGGTAAAGCCGCGGGGCGCTGCTAGTATTAGTATCGAAGTATAGATAAGTGACACCCGTAAGATATCTACTAATGATTTAGAACAAGTAATTTACTAGAGTAAAGCTAAAAATATACGACCAACTTTATAATAACTTAACTCGCTCTATGTTAATAGGAGAGCAAACTTGGGTGGTATTTTATATCTTCGAAGTAACCGTTAAGAGCAGTACATTTATTCCTTGTTCAAGTATAATGTAACTCAATTTGCTTCCAATAAGTTTGCGATCAATATTGAACGTGAACTTGTTCGCGTATTTTTAACCTTAAGCCAGTAGCAATAGGAACGACTGTAGTAATATGAAATGAAAATAATATTTTATAGATGGCAGATTTGGTGATAACTCAAACCTTTGATGAGAGTTTTATTTTTATTTTGGTAACGTTGCAAAAGCTTTCGTATACTGAGCGAATGTCGTGCGTGCTCTTTGTTACTTGCATGGATAGTCGGCTAGTATCGGTGTTGTAGAGATTTATTATAAGCTGTACCCAGTAAACTCTGCCATATAAATTAGTTTTTAAAAATTAAGGATTGGATCACACTGAACATTTAGGGCGACGAAAAATAAATCTGATTAAATTTCATGAACAAACTTAAAAATTTTACCTCTTTATAATATTATAGTATAGATAATAGTGGTTTTGGCCTGTCTTTCGTTTTACCTGCAACATTAAGTATTGCTCTGCTGTTGAAGCATGTGTACACCCCGCCTTATTAAGTACACATGTGTGTCCGTGTACACATCTGGCACAAGCTTGCTTAGTAAGAAACCTTTAGGAAATAAGTTAAACAATGTATATGCAAAATGCAATGTTATCACAATCCCTGTTGAGGAAAAATTCCTATATAGGTTCAATACAAAGAAAGGCATTTTACTTTTCATGCAAATAAGGATCTTATTTCGTAAACGAAAGAGGCTAGTTTAGCATTTATTGTATAATAAACTTTTTGTATCAGTTTATACTCTTTTCTTATGTAATTAACTATTTTTAACCGACTTAAGAAATGGGGAAGGTTCGCATGTAGTAAGACTAACTCCTACTGACTGTACTGATATTTTCAGTTAGACGAGGGGCCTTTGTCCAGCTGTGGGACATAACAGGCTAATATTTTACTATCTACTTTTATAATTATTATTATAATACAGTTTGAGTAGGTTAGAGGCCAACACTTATCTACTTTTAAGTAAAGTAAGCAGTAAGCCTGTAATATCCCAGTGCAGGGAAAAGGCCTCTCATCTCACTGAAGATATCAGTACAGTGAGGAGGATTAGGCGTAATCACCATGTTTCATCAGGCGATTCATGTTTGAAAAGTAGGATACATGTTTTCGTTCGAGCTCGGAATCGAACCAGGGTCCTCAGTCTAGGCAGATGAGTATACATACCACTAGACCACCGAGTCGTCATCTACTTATATACTAAGCTTTTTATCTTACTAATATTATAAATGGGAAAGTTTGTGAGGATGGCTGTATGGATGGACGGATGTATGTGTATGTTTGTTACTCTTTCATGCAAAAACTATGACGAAAAAACTACGGATTCAGATGAAACTTTACAGTAACAAGGGTTATACATCAGAATAACACATGAGATACATTTTATCCCGAAATTCCTACGGGAACAGGTGCGCTGTAGGTGAAACCGCGGGGCAAAGCTAGTATTAAATAAAGCTGCATAGCACGAAATGTAATATGCACTAACGTTTAATAAAATTAACTCAAAGCTTCAAACCGTGTAATGTTTGGAACGCTCCCAAATAGTGTTATTAAGAAGAGATCCAATTTTCTTGAAGATTAATCTAACATACTTACCACGATTGGACATTCTCTTAACGGACTTCATACTAACTTAAGCTTTTTTAAAAGAGGTAATATGGGTTTAATGTTTATTTTAAACGGTTGGTTATCGTAACACACAAAGCATAATTTCACAAATGATAAAATGATAGTCTGTTGAAGTTATTCATTTTACATTTCCTTACGTCTAGGTCTGTCGAGACTGACTTTGCTTTAACGTTAACCGGTGCGTGAGTGTAAGCTGAATACCGAAATACAATCCTATGACAATGTCCTTACCAAGACTGTACATTCAGTATTGGATTGCATACAAGCTAGTCAACCAATCGGCTGGGCTTATCTGATATAGGTATGGATTTGCATACCTTGATGATACACCAATGTTAGTGTAATGGACAGTCAAACCAATACCTCTGACTTTGATGCGCATGCCTTCGTTCAATTATACTACTACGTCTTACTGCCGCACTAGAAATGTCCAATAAATCGATACTTAACTAATTGACGATTGATGATTTTCATAGGTACGGTCGGCCAAGAAAGTGGTCTACCACTTTTGACAAAAGTTTCTGCGAGATGTAACGATCGCTAAGGTTGACTTTTCTATGCACAATTATGTTATGACGTTTTGTCTGTTATCTGAGATGCCTGACATTTGACATCATTGGGTGACTTAGTTGGACCTCTATTATTAAATGAAAATTGACCTTGTTGTTTCATGACGTTCAAATGAATCTCAACCGTAGGGTGGTAGACCACATTTTTGGCTGACTGTACATTTACATGTCAAATAACATTACATTACATCCTCCTCACTGTACTGATATCTTCAGCGAGGTGAGGCCTTTGGCAAGCAGTGGGACATTACAGGCTAATACTTTACGTTAGGTACATGACATGTCAAGATCACTTATTCAATCTCTACTAAGGAAGCATTTGACGTTTCTGAGTACGGGCTCGAGATTTGGGTTTGGTCTGAAATGTTATAAGTTCTAACTAATAATACCTAATTATTTACAAGCGTTTTGAGAAGTTTTGAGATGTTTGAGTTTCAAGAATTTTGAGGGTAAAATATTTAGTAGGAATCTGTCTACTCAATCGTGAACTAGCATCGGTTTCAAATACCAGATTAGACACTATTTTGATCCCATTTTGATTTGGTTTAAGTTACATCTAAATCACTGTACTGATGTCTTCAATGAGAGGAGATGCCCTTGCGTAGCAGTGGGACAATATAGGCTATTACTTTACTTACTTTTTTATGTCTAACGGCCGAAACTGCGTTAAGCGGATGCCCGCGCGGATCATACAAAAGTGAACCGTCGCGTGCGGTTTCATACAAAAGTGAACCGTCGCGTGCGGTTTTATACAAAAGTGAACCGTCGCGTGCGGTTTTATACAAAAGTGAACCGTCGCGTGCGGTTTCATACAAAAGTGGACCGTCGCGTGCGCCCGTCGCGTGCGCCCGTCGCGTGCGCCAGTCGCGTGCGCCAGCTTAAAGCTGTTTCGGCCCTAGAAGATAAAAAGTAGTAGTAGTATTAGCCTGTAATGTCCCACTGTTGGGCAAAGGCCTCTCGTCTCATTGAAGATATCAGTACAGTGAGGAGGTTTCAGGCGTAATCACCACGCTTGCCTAATGCGGGTTGGTGATCTCAAACCCGAGCCATGTTTGAGAAGATAAATAAATACTAAAAATTTGTAAAATATTAAAAATACCAAGTTTGCTTCTAAAATTTTAAGCACTGTATTCTCAATTCTCCAGACAAAAGGATTCATTAATCTTAATTAAAACACATTTACTCGTGAATTCATAATTAATTGTATCTTTTTGGGCTTTTCAAAGAGTAACCTGTCCCCTTAGATCAGTAGCAATCCATCGTTTATTCTGCCTGTCCATTAAAAAGTAAGAAGCTCGTGTACGTTAGTGACCACCACTGGCGTCGGAGTTATTAACAGCTTCCGACGTGGTCTAACGATTGAAACAACTGGGACGAACAATTTTAAGTGCCCTCTGAAGCACGGTAGCGCTCAGATAGAAATACCGCTATCGGCTAGGTATTATTGGGTGACCATCATTGTTTGAAATGATTTTTAACTCATTATTATGAACGTTGTTCTTTTTATATATGGTCCCATTTTTAACTGATTTCCTAAAAGAGAATAGGTATTTATCATAAAAAACTAGTTTGAAATAGGATTTTCGCTTTTTTACGTTATCAAAACAACGTAAAAACTAACACATTTTAACGTATCACAACTCAAACAGATAAAAAAGACTATAAAATGTAATCCTAAAAGAATTGACTTAAAAAACTTCCAGAATTCCCTGTGATATTGTTTGTAAACTTCATAAATATTGTATTTCTATTTAAACTTGAGTACGAATGTAGGTTTGTTTAAATTCATAGTATCGTGAAAAGTTTTCTGGTGAATTATGGATCAGTGGGGGCTTAGGAAAGTTTTTAACCCCAACGGAGATTACAAACGGCGCTGCTAATAAAGTAGAAATATTAATAATCAACGCGTTTTCTTATTCACGCTCTTAGTTTTATTACTATAAATTAGTTTGTTTCGATACTTCTTCGCCAACTATGTCTGTACATATTTTTACTAATTTTTACTATGCCGATTTGTGGGCGCATGGTGCGGGCGCACGCGACGGTTCACTTTTGTATGAAATCGCGCGCGGCGGGCGCACGCGACGGGCTCACGCTGATTCCAGTTTCAGCCCTTACACATTTGTGCTTACAGCAAAATCCAACTTACAAACGAGGAACGCTTGTAAAATCTGACTTATCAACAATATTAATTAGCTCCCAACTTGAACGGTACAATAGTTCGCACTAATCCTCATCATGTATCCTGAAACTCTTCTGAAACATTTGGTATAACTAAAGCGGTGGGTGATTAATCTGACAGGATACGCTTTCAACTTTAGTGGCGCGGTATGTCGCGTAGTTCCAGATTTATAATACTAGTTTGGGTTTAGACTAATGTACAAAACTTGCTAATTGCTTTCACCCTCCTTTTACCTGTCGGAATATTTAATGCGGAAATATTTGTTTGTGTTACTTTGTTTTAAGAACTCCTTTGTCACACAGAATTAAAAAAAATTATATAAGGCCTCGGTGGTCTAGTAATATGTGTAAATCTGCAGTATATTTTTTTATGTGTTTGAACGCACTTACCCAGAAAATACCAATCCGATTTCAATAATTCTTTTTATAATAGATAGCCACATTCAACGGCAGGTCATTTTTATCTAGAAATTCCCACAGAAACAGCCACAACGCGGGTAAAACCGCGGGGCGAGCTAGTTTTTTCATAGCGGAGTGAGTTAGTTTCTTATTACTTAATAAGTGGCCTGCAAAGGACAAGTTATGAAACTTCAGCTGCGAATACTGTGAAGAACTTTTTGCATAGTAACTTGGAATTATGGTCTGGCTTTCCTTTATGTTTCCACTAGCCGCGCCCCGCGGTGTTACCCGCGTTGTACCCGTTCCCACGGGAATATCGGGGTAAAATGTATCCCGTGTGTTATTCTGATATATAACCTATATTTCTGTAAAGTTTCATCCAAAACCTTGGATTAGTTTTTTCGTGAAAGAGTAACAAACATACATACATACATTTAAAAAACTTTCGCATTTATAATAGCAGGATAGGATAGCTCAGTCTTAAAAGAAAAAATATAAGAAAAAGACGAGAAAGGATGACCATTTCTGCTACGAAAGGTAGTGCTAAGAGACCGCGAAGAACAGACAGGGTTCGAAGCGTTTGCAGACCTTTGCCTAACAGGTGGGACGGTATAGGTTAAGGAAAAAATAAGAATAAGACTGATTGTATTCCTTCTTTAATATAATAAAAACAATCTCAATAAATAAGTTATCACTTTATACAACTTTTACAACACAATGGCACTAAGTAAATACGTATTTACAATTTACATTTAAATATAATTTTATTACACAAAATATTTACCTATTTTACAATTAAGAAGATTAAAGAAAAATAATAAATGAAAGCTTACAACATATTTCATGATTGAACTACATATTTGTCGTTAGCGATTTTTTTTAAATAAATAATTTATAAATAAAAATGAATTGCTGTTCGTTAGTCTGCTTAAAACTCGAAAACACACGATTCAGCTGATTTTGGTTTTGAAATGTTTGTCGTAGTCCAGGGAAGGTTTAAACGGTAAGCAGTCACTGAATAAATGCGGATGAAACCGCAGGGCACAGCTAGTTCATAATAAAAAGAGTACACTGATACTAGGTACGATCTTTCAATTTAAGGTTTTAGTTAAGTAGTCCGGCACCGAGGCTTCGAACAATCAAACAGTGTGCTCGCGTACGACGGCACCACCAACGCAGGATGTCTAAAAACGCCCAAATTAAAGGAGCATTCTAATGATCAGTCAGTAACGCGTACATTAAAAAGCTTTTGTATCTTTTCCCTATTAACGATCACACATAATTTCATCCAATCAAAAGCTGATTATATTAAAAATAGAGTGTGCCTGATCAAAATTTAAAACCTGTGAGTTTAAAAATATTGAACCCAGTAATAAAAAAAGATTATGTCCGTGTACATTGACAAATCAATTACACCTCGTATTAGTTAGGTTAGGTTAACGAATGCTTCTTTTACGAAACCGGCTTCACTTCACTGTTGACACCACTTTTTCTCTCTCTCTCTCCCTCTCTCTCACACCGCCTCTCTTTCCCCCTTTCTCTCCTTCTCTCTCCCTCTCTCTCCCTCTCTCTCTCTCTTATCTCTCTTCTAACCATCACAGTCCATCTGAGAATACTTCAAACACATTCCAATATTTTCCTCTGGGCTTCTCTTAATCGTGGCTGGTCCGAAATGTATGGAGACTGCAAATGGTGTGATGGATGACTCCACGCGGCAGTCCTGGAATTTCTGTCCCGGACAGAAAGAGTTACCGCAGTGGTGAGGGTCGCACACTCCGACGCTGTAGTATTCACCCTGGGAAAGAAAGATCTTGTAAGCAGTATATTATTACACTAGCAGCGCCCCGCGGTTTTACCCGCGTTGTGTCCATTCCTGTTGGAATTTCGGGATGAAAAATAGCCTATGATACTCGTGGATAATGTGGAAAATGATCATTCCTTCCTATTTTCATCAAAAACCAACTATTCACAAAGCACCATACATCATTCAAAGACCAATCTTTACCCAAAATCCTTGAAGATATCCAACGTTCAATCACCACACTATTATGACTGTAATGAAGACAAACAGTGAATTACCGCAAGGTCTCTGCTATGGGAAGTAATTGAATTCGGCATCAGATTGATTGGACCCTGATTTAATAGTGCTGCAAATAATTGGCAGACAATATATTTTAAGGAACCTTCGTGGTCAGTATCTTTGTGGATTTAACGTTTGCGTCCAATTACAGTTAAGGCAACATCAAGATTTGTTAATTACGACCAATATAAGTCAATGTTGATTTAATATCTCTCATCTCTAACTACATCTATACTATTATTATAAAGAGGTGAAGTTTCTAACTTTGTTTGTAAAGCCTTATCTCAGAAACTACCAATTTAATTTGAATAATTCTTTTTGTAATGGATAGCCACATTCAATGGGAACGTTATAAGCTATTTTTCATCCGAAAATTGTCATGGGAACGGGCACGACGCGGGTAAAACGGCGGGGCGCTGCTAGTTTCTAATAAGGTGGATGGAGTTTAGCGAAGCTTCTATTGGCCAATCGCAAGAGATTTTGTGGATTCCATCATAAATAGTAACATATGTATCTCCCTGTCTCTATGTTTCGGTTTACTAACGTGCCTTAAAAAAGGACTCTTGTTCTTTTTTATTCGTTTAATTATTTTTTTGCTACTTTGTTTTTTTTTTACTTTGCACCCACAAAGGTACAAATGTTTCCCGTATAAAAAGTAGTTTTTCCTCCGCGGACTCTAGTAAAACTCAAAAACAAAACTACTCACCGATACAAAATACTCATTTTCACAAGGAATCGTCACTCTATCCTGGCATCCCTGTCGTCCATGCCCACGCAATCCAGACCCGTAATTTCCATAGCCGTAGTAACGATACTGGTCCTCACTAAACTGGTCTTCCTCTCTGAAGTGTTGCGCGTAGGGTGACCACCGCATGGCTCTGGCGTTCTGGCCCCAAATCCAAGAAGTGAAATAACTCCATATCTGTTGGTTAGGATGTTAGGCTAGCTACAGGGGTCTACTTGCATAGATATAGGGTATAGTAGTACGGATATATGGGGTAATACAATATGATAAATATGGGTATGTAGTTAATTATATAGGTAAGAATTATACAGCCGAAGTACCGTCTAATAGGATCGAATGTCAATCAAATTTAATTCTGATCAACTAAGTATAAAACAATCAACTTAGTGTCACCAATAATAAACGACACTAGCTTATGATCTCAAAATCATTGTATAGTATTAGAGTTTAATTTTGAATCTATCTATATATCCTACTAATATATATAATATATATATATATATATATATATATAATATATATATAATATATATATATAATATATATATTATATATATATATATATAATATATATATATATATATATATAAAACAAAGACGGGTTTGTTACAACACTTATAACTCGAGATCGGCTGGATCAATTTTCATGGTTTTTGTTTCGTTGGATTTGTCTCCGCCCTGAATAGCAGAATACATTTTAAAAACAATGAAAACTTGGAATAAAATTCTCAAAATTCCCACGGGAACGGGGGCGCTGCGGGTGAGACCGCGGGGCACAGCTAGTATATTATAAATGCGAATGTTTGTGAGGATGGATGTATGTATGTATGTTTGTTGCTCTTTCACGCAAAAACTACTGAACGGATTTGGATGAAACTTTACAATAATGTAGGTTATACATCAGAATAACATATGGGATACATTTTATCCTGAAATTCCCACGGGAACGGGTACAACGCGGGTAACACTGCGGGGTGCAGCTAATAATTAAATAAAACAAAGCTGAGAACTTTGACTTTTTGTTTGTTCAACTAAAACTACCAATCCGATTTAAATATTTATTGGTGTAACTAGCAGTGCCCCGCGGTTTTACCCGCGTTGTGCCCGTTCCCGTAGGAAATCCGGGATAAAATGTAGCCTATAGCCTTCCTCGATAAATAGACTATCTAACAGTGAAAGAATTATTCAAATCGGTTCAGTAGTTTCTGAGATTAGCGCGTTTAAACAAACAAACAAACAAACAAAACAAACTCTTCAGCTTTATAATATTAGTATAGATGGATAGCAACATTTAATGGGAAAGCCATATAGACAATTTTTCATCCCAAAATTGCCACGGGAACAAGCATAACGCGGGTAAAACCGCGGGTCGCTGCTAGTTTAAATAAACATTTACTTAGCGAGCATTTAGATATTAAGTGGGCTCAAACGACAGAAGCTGTTGATTCCAAATTGTGATCTCTTGACACCAAAGCCTGGCTTTCGTAGGCTTAGTGGTGGCTGCGAAATAAGACTACCGGGTTAACCTGCCGGTACTATTTGGTGCATCTTGAGCACAATTTTAGACAAATTTCTTTTGTTTAATGTGTATATTCAGGTTTCATATGAAAGAGAACGTTTTTAACACCCGTACAAATAATGATTAGGCTTTTTTCCAATACTTAGCGTTGAAAATGCTTATATAAAACATTTTTTAAATGCTAAAGTAACAAGTAACTTCGTGTAAGTTAGTGGCCAACCTTGGTAGACCGCCTAAAGGACTCCGGACTGAGACTGATAATAAAAAATGCTCAAAGCCTTATCATAAAATTATATTTCTGGACAAAGACATGCTACATAAATTAATAGATAATTTCTATGAGAGAAAAAATACATAAGACTTAATACTCATAATTAAATACCAAGAAAAATAATTCCGAAGACGTAAATAAAGGGAATTACTCGTTAATATCGTAATGAATTTGAAGAAGTTGCTATTCATCCTTAATTATTATAGATGGGACGTTTCCACATTAATATTAAAAGCTCTATGTAAACAGAGGAATGTTATTAATTGGGTGAAACATTTAGGAGTCTATTTACTTTCATGCAGGTTTCGTTATTTAATTAAGAGGCTTACTGTTAAACCCAGTGTAAATGCTTTGTTAATTTATTATTATAGTCAATGGTATTACAGTTTCTTTAGTGTTTTATGTTATTAAAATATTAATGGACTAAATCTGACTACGAGTCTATTTTAGAAACTTAAAACTTTAAAAAATACGAATGACTAAGGACCTTCTCACACTAAACCCTGTATGCGGTGGTTTGGGCCAGCAACCTACCGGGTAAAGCCGGCATATCGGGTTTAGTGTGTAGAGGCCTTAAGTCGTATAAAGCCCGTCACAGACTTAGCTATAATAAATATTAATATTTTTATAGCTAGGCATATTACTATATATTTTCTATACTAATTTTCGTGTGACCGCACACTCAGCTATAATATATATTTCTGTGATAATATGCCTAGCTATAAAAATATTAATATATATTATAACTAAGTCTGTGACGGGCTTAATAAGCAAACGAGTTTACAGAATAGTTGGCGAATTAGATACAAATCGAATTCTACGAGTACTGTATTGTACAACTGCCTTTACAATTCCCTTTTGGCTTGTAAACTCGCTCATTTTAATCGAACGTCTTATAAAAGACTTGCTGCCAGCAGCAACTGATTTCCACAAGCTGCACTACTGGTTTCCACAGCCTAGCATAATTTTGTATTGAACTTGGCTCTCCTTTTTTACATTTTATGTTTTTGGTGGACATCATTACTTTTTGTAAAGAAAACTAGGCAGGTATTGAGATTTTTTTTGCGTTTCCGCTGCATGGTTTTCTTTTTTATGCTATTGTCGAATCACGTTGCGACCGCAGGGAAATTCATAGAAACCAGTGTAGTGCTGCGGTGGCTACCGAAAACAGACATTTATTCTTCTTTCTTTTTAAATCTTTTATACTCTTTTTTAATATTATAATCTTACCCGAGACATCATGCCAGGGTCCTCCTCCTGAGGCTGCGTCTGAGCTAACATCATCATATCGTCGCCAGATCCTTCGATCTCATCTTCTTGTGGTTGTGAAGGGTCCATCATCATCATTTCGTCAGTTGCTGAAATCATTTTTGGGTGTTTTAATGAGACATAATGAGATCTCCACAAGTTTTATGACGATAATAGTAATTGATATTTATTTTAGATGTTTTAAACTTATATTAAGAGACAATTACTGATTATTGGGTATTTAAAGATCTTAAATATCCTACAGGATGTTTTCTGATGGGAGATAAAGAGAATATCTACTGTAAAAAACTAAAGATCGAAGTACCTAAAAGATATTAGTGCAGTCTACTTTATCTATACTTTAGCATAAACTGTTAAGAAAACCACTTGCGAAATCCAGGTGGAATCATGCTGAAACTCAAGGTGTAAGAATATACAAGGTATGTGAAACAGACTGATATCAGTAGAAAAGGAATAAATATGAGGGGGCATCTAGGAACAAATGCATGTATTCAAATTAGTTGATGATAGAAAAACCTATTGTCAATTGGATTGGGTAAAAACTTGGGGTTACAAAACATGAGAAACCATTAGTCTCCATCAGAATCTGATCCTGGACAACCGCCTGAGTGGCCTGGTATATTTCCACTCCTGGGTGAAAGGATCCGTCGGGGCCGTAGAAGCCAGTGCCGGGCCCGCCTTGAGATCCAGGGCCTGACCCTAAATTAAGGTGTTTGGGTCAAACTTAGACCAATGCACGCGATTGATATTGTCTTAACAATATTTTTATACTCAAAATTCTCCTTGAGTAGACCAAAGTGACGGTACCAAAATTAGGATACTAGGTTTTTAATATACGATTGAGACATAGTAATTACATTCTATGTCTAACCGGTTTTTTCCTTTCATATTTCAATAGAGAATACAAACTGATAGAAAATGAGAAATTTTGGCAATTGTACAATTTTTTGGCAGTTTCTGAACAAATTGCTTCGAATGCATAAGCATAGTTCCTGCACGAATTCGTAAAAAATATCAAGTTTGTCTTTATTGTACCTGCAGAGTCTTGATTGTCCAGCGTCTGAATTTGAGTCCCAAGTCCTATCCTAAAAGACCTCTGATCACACGGAGTGTATCGAACCGAACACCGCTTGTTGTTCCGTCTAATACACACTTTGTAGTCCTGGTTAGCAAGATGGCGTCCATTGGTAGCGTAGTTAAAAGTTTTTATAGTTCCTGAAAGAAGTAAAAGAAATAATTATGAGATCACGCTGATAAAACTAAGAACTTAAATTGTTATTTTAGTGGAATGGGAGAGAAAGTAATTAAACTGTCTCCACTAGTATATTCATATATATTATGGTAATTTAAATGCACCAGTAATTTTGACAAAATTAACAAACCCTTAGGTTATCGACTAATCTTCTTAGAAAATAATGTTGAAGCACCCCAAAGGTCTAGAGTTATTTTGCATTGATTTTCGAGACATTTTACAAAACATTTTGAAAAAATATTGATATAGCCAATATTTCATAGATCGCCTCGTCATCAATGCACATGTCGGAGGCCTTTATGCGTTCTTATAACTCCGACATCATGGTTGCCACTCACCTACTCAAAATGAATGAATTGCTGAATATGTTCATTACTGAGTACATATAGTATCAGCTTGTTATACTCCAAAAGGATTTTCATCTCACCGATTGTTTTTTTTTTCCCAAAATATCAAAGTACGACACTCTCCAATCAAAGAAACCACCTACCATTATCATGAGTATAGTACTGCAGACACTCATGAGGAGCTGCATGAGCCAAGGGTAACTGCGCCAGTCTCAGCAGCCACAACCTGGAGGCTTCTCCTCCGCGAAGTCTCAGCGATAGCGTCGTAGATGCTGTTCCAGCCAGCTCGTCAGATTCTCGAACTTCACTTGCAGTTGATAGAGTGTAGTATACTAAAGAAGAGAAGATTTTAAATATCGAACATATGTACGTCTAATGACAGGTGTCAAGTATGGAATAAGTGTGTAGTGTCTGAGTCTTTTGATCCGGTAACCTAGACGGAGTTAACAGTCTAAATCCTTTTGAAATTAATTCTACGTTTACGGATACACTTCGCTTTTCATTTAATATTTTTATCTGACGTGTCGGTCCCTTAACAGGAACCGTGGTCACAGAAGTCAAAGTCTATATGCTGTTATGTCTGAGCATAGAACGTACCATTGTGGATAAGACACATTCAGTTTTAGGTTATTGTCGTTCGTCGTCTGATAACAAAGGATTCTGAACCTCCCGTTTCTTTTCAATCAAAAACAAACTCAGTTTTGGTCTACTTACTATGCTGTCCATGGTTCTGACCGCAGAGTGTGAACCTTGAGGCACCGTCGCCGAGCATCATGGCATCTTCATCGCACTCACCAGTCGTTCTGTTGGGTTGACCCTGGAAATTATATGATCGAGGAATATTTCTTTATTTGGTGTTAATTTCTGAAAATTTGTTTATGGATTTTTAGGTAAGCCTGATAAAACAGAAAACAGATTTATTATTCTATTTGAAGATATCATGAAATTCTATGTCACAACAGGCCAGTTAGATTAATTGGTTTGTGTGGTAAATAGAGCCAAGCTATTTCCTAAGTCTCTGGTTTGTCCAATATTTCTTACGATTGACTTTAAAAGAACACAATATATTTTCATACTTACAATAGAAAAATGTAAAAAATCGACCCTTAGTTGCGTGATGCCCGCATGAGTCTTGTCTATAGTAATGTTGCAGTCCTTGTCTTCGGTCCAGAGGTCAGGGAAACCGGGGGACATGAAGTAGGTGAGATTATTCTGGACTTTTCCACCGCAGGTCACCTCGACTGAGGATAAAAAATGTTGAGTTATAAATAACTTAACTAAAGTTATAGCTCAATGTGTGAGACATATTGTAGCGCTCGTGGCGTAGTTTGTTAAGCGACAGTACATTGCGATTGTTAAGCAACGTGCAGCTCGGCCCCTGTTTGGATGGGTGGCCGATGGTGGCATTCCCGGTTATTTCAATCGTTAGACCATGTTGGAGGTCTTTAGGCGGTCTAAAAACTCCGAAACCAGGGATGGCCACTGACCTACTCGAACTTACTTATATAAACAGACTAGCAGCGCCCCGCGGTTTTACCCGCGTTGTGCCCGTTCCCGTGGGAATTTCGGGATAAAATGTAGCCTATAGCCTTCCTCGATAAATAGACTATCTAACAGTGAAAAAATTATTCAAATCGGTTCAGTAGTTTCTGAGATTAACGCGTTTAAACAAACAAACAAACAAAACAAACTCTTCAGCTTTATAATATTAGTATAGACTAGCAGCGCCCCGCGGTTTTACCCGCGTTGTACCCGTTCCCGTGGGAATTTCGGGATGAAAAATAGCCTATAACCTTCCCGTTGAATGTAGTTATCCATTACAAAAAGAATTATTCAAATCGGTTCAGTAGTTTCTGAGATTAGCTCGTTTAAACAAACAAACAAAGAAACAAAACAAACTCTTCAGCTTTATAATATTAGTATAGATATGTTACGGCTAATACCCGAAGTGCGGCTACACCTAGTTTTAGCCGGTTAGAACTAGGTGTAGCCGCACTTCGGGTATTAGCCGTAACATATATACTACGATAACATGATCAATTTACTCTTCTTAAGGCAATCACAAAACATACTCGTAGAATTAATTCAAACGGAAACCAATTACATTAATTAGTAATTAGTTGTAATTGAGATGTTTAGCAATCGATTGGATTACATTAAACATGAGTTGGAATAGCACCTAATAGGTAGATATAAATTATAAGTACGTCGATGACATGACATGATCAATGACATTGTAAAGGTTTTCTGAATATAGTCTGCGCAGACTTTTACACCATGAAAGACCAAAGAAATACCTGAGCAATAGTTTTTGTCACAAAATAAAGTTCTTTGAATATGGCTCGAGTTTGAGATCACTAACCCGCATTTGGCAAGAGTGGTGATTACGCCTAATCCTCCTCACTGTACTGATATCTTCAGTGAGATGAGAGGCCTTTGCCAGCAGTGGGACATTATAGGCTAATACTTTACTTTATTTACCCTACGCTATAGTCTAGGTAGTGTTTTAACAGGACTTCGAAAACAAAAGAAAGTTATTAAATTCATCACTCAGATGTACCAATATCGATTTCAAATTACTTTATATTTGTGGGAAGTGGTTAATACAACTGTTTTACTTGTATTTTAGATCTTAGCACGCATTAACCAACGTCCTATCTACAGATGCGAGGTTCCCGTAACTATCATTACGCACGTCGACTCGACTTCCATTAATATAATGACAAATTGAATTATTCTTGATTGTGTAATCCGTTATCTAATGATATAGGATGTTGTTCACTTGTTTTAGTTAACGGGTACCTACTACCGCTCTCAGACTTTTTGTTATGATAGCAGCGCCTCGTGGTTTTACCCGCGTTGTGCCCTTTCCCGTGGGAATTTTGGGAATTTTTATACATACAAATCTTCCTTTTGAATCATTCTATCTATTTAAGAAAACCGCATCAAAATCCGTGCAGGAGTATTTATCGCGAACAGACAGACGTCGCGTGCGCCCGCTTAACGCAGTTTCAGTCCTTATGAAACAAAACCACGTTTCATACAAAAACACGTAATTAAGTACTTAACCGCTCGGTTGCCCCGGCCGCCATTTTGTTGCTAATCACTATGTCCCGTTTTGAATTGTAGTTACCGCCCCGTTGCCCCGCGCGGCTCGGGTTTCACAAAAACATTAATTGTGGCTCAATTTGTAACTAAAACACTATAAGTGTTATGTTTTTTATATTAAGTATGAATGAAGCTGTTTATTTATGTATTTTGTTTATTAGTATTCAACTACGGTGTAGAATTACGAGTCGCTGAACACAAATATAGCTCTCGAATTCAAGCGCGACTTGTGTTTAGACGATAATATCTCAAAAATTAAATCGATGACATATGGTTTTTTATTTTAAATTACAATGTTTATTTTAAATAGATTAGGATAAAACATAAAACCATACACCTGCCCATACAAAATAATGTACTTACAGCTATTTAATTCGGCGCAAAACTCGGGCGGCGCGGGCCAAAATGGCAGCCGTCGGCGTCGCTCAACTTTTTTAACATATCACTGATGCACAAATACCACTGTTAGGCTTCATGTTTTTACCATCCCGTTTGGAGATTACATTGATCTAACATATTAATCGCACTTGGTATCATAAAACAGCCAAAATATATAAAAAAAATGAGATTAAAATTAGTCACCGAGCAAAGTAAACACCAACATGTACTTCAAAATGTATATGGTTTAGAAAAGGCTAAATTTTGTGTTTAACGCTGAAACCTTTGTTTCTATGTATTAGTCACTGAATTTAACTTATTAAATAACAAAACACTACGTAAATCTAACCACCGACAGTATTAAAATTATTGAAATGAAAAGTCACAATGTCACCCGCAGCTGACGCAAACAAAACTTCGCGACATTGACAACTTCAACATATTCTTTCGTTCAATATTTAAATGCCACAGAGTAATGTTTTGCATTCATTGCATAGACAATTTTACACAGATCTTATTAGAATAGTTCGAACAAACAATTAGCAAGCAAGGACCGATGTATTTAACAAAAATACAAGACTACTTCGTCCGTGGCTACCATGTCATGTCCTAGTTGACACGGACAACCCAGCGGTTAATAATCTTTTTATTTATTTATTTATTTATTTAAGACACACCAACAGCTTCTTCACAAAACATACAGTAACTAAATAAAATATATAGGCATATTACAATGTGAGAGGCCTTTTACAGGAGTGTACAACATTATTGTAATGTATTATAATCATATCAAAAAGTAGTAAAAAACTAATAAAAATCTTAATAAAGATGAATACGTTTCTGAAATATTTATTACTAAAAATACTCTTTTACAAACCCTTCTAATTACGCCACTCGTTTTAAATTGAAGTATAAATTCATAAAGTACTTGAAAGGTTTCTTGGAAGCTGTAAAGCTTCGTCTTCAATTGAAAATTGTTAAGAACTCTGAGAAATTATTATTAAGATTTGAACTGGCGAGACTTATTCCTGTGCGTCGAAAATTTTGTTAAAAAAATGCTTATTTACTTACGCAAGGCTTTTATTTTCGTGCATACTTCAATGCAAATAATTAAAATCATAGTTTCGTTTTAATTGTTCAAAAAACATTAAGTTTAACCCACAGTACAAACTGTCCAGAATCTTGAATAGAAACTACGTAAAAACTGAAAGCTACAACCATTTCCACCCCCGTGTATTTCATGTTCGCCGCACCGCTATGCATTTGCACCCTCAACCGACCTTCCATAAAACATTTAAACCCGAAAAGAAACATCGAAAAAATACCAGAAAATCTTTTTTTAAATTTTCTCTGAAGTACAGTCAGACACGATGGTGCATTGGGGAAAATAATTTTAGTTTCTTTCATAAGTCTGATTTCTGATATATGTGTGCAAATTTGTTTTATAAATTTGTTAAATATGTGCTACCTTAAATGTGTGTCTCCTAAGAACGTATTTTTCAAAAATCTTTCTATATATGAAATGAATTACGAAAAGATTTTGATAATTTCAATGCGTTGTTTGACACTTTTAATGCGTTGTGATTGGTCCATTGAACTCCGCACAATTCCGCTCAATGGAAACGTATTTTAATTCGCAACACGTTTTTCCGATTTCGTTCCAACCACTTCTATCCCTACCAGTACGTAAAACATTTTATCTACACTAATGTTGTAACATTCTACTTATGTTTCCAATACTTGACTTATAATTACTACTGTTATAGCGCAGACAACAAAACACTCAATTTAAGCAATTTCACATGATGGTATAATATCCTAAAACATCGATATCGATATCGTAAAATCTCATTATAACATCAATAAAACGCGACCAATTAACCTGGCGAGCCTTATGTCAAAATCCTCATACAAGTTGTATCAAATTTTGATATTAGGCTGGCTTTTGGCTTTAATGGCGGCAAGTTCACTGTGACAATACACGTACGCGTGAAAAACTATTGTCAGCTTTTACTCTTGTTGTTTGATTAATTGCATTAGTGAAGATAAAGTAGTGTATGCAACTGCATATAACACGGGTATTAAAACACTCGTTACTATTATGAAACTCGCTGCGCTCGTTTCATAAACTCACACTCGTGTTTTAATACCCTTCATTATATGAAAGTTGCATAAACTACTATTATTCCACCGTGCCCAGTTTATAACGGTAACCAAACGAGTAACGTTTCGGTCACGTACTATCACATACGTAACTGGATTCCTCCTAAAATTGCGCCTGGACACTGACGCTTTTAACCCCTTACCGCATACAACGCCATTTATGGTTTCTAGTTTTGTTTATTTTTTTTTACATATTAAAATTAATATTTTTTCTAAACCAACTATGAAACAATATTATCGAGTTCTTCGTGGAACGGAACGTATTTTTTGTTTTCTATGGTAAGGTCTATCTGTCAAATTATTAGAGGTTATGTTTAGCAACTCCGACCGGTAAAGTGAATTTATTTAGTGCTGATTTTGTTATTGGAATAAAAACAATAATACGGTGAGTAAAAATGCGGGATTTTTAAAATGCTTTCTTTGTACATACATAAACATAAAATAACTCAGATTTCAGTGTTTTTTTGCATTTTGGTTGATTTTTGGGCCCCCTTTTTCAATCGCCATATTTGGCTTCGTATGCGTTCAAGTCACATTCACTGTCTGTCATATATGGCTTGGTATGCATTCAATGTATGTTCAGTTTCGCTTTCTTTTCTTTGCAGCAATGAATCCCAATGGATGAAGTCTCGATAAATATGTCAAAACTGCTTAAAATACCGTTCCTTCACGAAATGTGGAAAATCTAAGGTTTTTCTATGTTTTAATGACAAACGCAACTGTTTTCTGGACTTTCATAAAGTTTAATTGTTAATGCATATGAAGCCATATATGATTTCATTTCGTTTTGCTACAATGCATACGAAGCCATATGTGGCTTCGTTGGCTATTTTTTTAAATTATTATTACTTTTTTTTTTTTCTCATCTCAACTTATTATATGAGGTATAATATAAAAGACATTTTCAGTAAAAAAAAAATTTTATTTGCCTCCTTCATAATTCATGCAATAAGGGGTTAAAATGATTAACCGGTAACCGTAGTAACTGTAACATAAGCTGTGGTCGGACATATTGTTTTGAAGTTTGTACTTTTTAGAAGTTATGAATTGCACCGTGTGTGCAACTTTGATTTGGAGTTTCTGTAATTATTGGATCAATGTTTGAATTGACGTGATAAGTAACATGATTCAATTGGGGTAAAAGTTAAAATAAAAAAATAATGTCCCACTCCTCGTGAAAGGCTTTTCGTCTCATCAGTACAGTATAAAAATATAATGTCCCACAGCAGGGTAAAGGCATCTCATCTCACTGAACATATCAGTACAGTGAGGAAGATTAGGCGTAATCACCGCGCTTCCCCAATAGACTTACATCATTCTCAAATAGAAAATACGTGAAACAAAACAAGCATCCGTCTCACAATTGAAATATACCAACAAAACAGTTATTTACCGATTCAACCCAGTCATAAATACTACCTTTTACATAATATAGAATTTTAAAATTTCGTCACGTCCTGTCTTCTTTGCAGGACACTACAAACAGATCTCACAAACGGTATAGTTATATCTTCAACCCCTATCATACCCATCCCTCACCTATAAAGCATCCCTTACCTTTAAAAACGCTTAGAGCCCGAACACACTGTACACGACTGTAGTTAGGTCTTATAAATCTGTCTGTGAAAATATATCAAGAAGCGCGCATTAGACATAAAGACATGTAAGTCTGTTCTTGTCTGTGATTGATTTTAAAAAATCTGAAATAGACTTTATACTTATAGTACGGGTCCAAATCCGAAAATACGGTACATTCGTGAAGAAAGCATGAAACTTGGCATGAATGTAGCTCTCATGTATGTGCTTCAATCTCGATATGGGAAGCACGTCAGCAAATTAATGCTTCCCCCCTTTCCCCCCCATTTTATCTCCCTCATTCTGGTTTTTCGAATTTTCTACAAAAACTATACGACTGAGGAGTTTACTCTTCAGAGACCAAATCATCGTCGATAAATTGCCTACAAAACGATACTACATTTATAGTGGTAAGATTAATATATTTTTTAACCGACTTCAAAAACCGAAGGAGGAGGTTATCAATTCGGTGGGTATATTTTTTTTGTTAGTTTTATGTATGTACACCGATTACTCTGGGGTTTCACATCCAATTTACGTGATTCTTTTTTTGTTCGATGCTGTACAAGTTCCCATTGGTCCCGTTGAAAGTTTTATCCTAAAATTCCTTCGGGAACCTGACTTAAATTGAAGTAATGTAACGCAGGGTACAGAAAAAACCTTCATCGACATGCTTCTATGGCGTGCGCTGCGAAAACTATAGATGATACATAAAAACAATGTTCTACACATTTAAAGTATTCATTATTTTGCACATTTAAACCCGCGACGGCATATGCCTATCTATTATAGTTTACGTACAATTACCACTTCTAGTTAATTTTTTTCAATTTTAAAACAACTTCAATAGTTAGCTTGTGATATTCGCGTGATGATATCAATATATATCAACATAAATACATCTACAATCAAGTTCAGGAAAGTTACTTTCAATACCTTTTTAAATTATTAAAATTGGACCGTCCGTTTAAATTTAACGACGAATTAAAAAAAATACGAAATATGCAGCGGGCGGGTTAAACAAACCGCTGCACGCGCTGTTCGAATCAATTGGAAAAAATAAGTAATTCACTGTTAAAACATTACCAAGAGTTATTGAATTACGAAGCTAATTAACTAACAAACAAAGAAAGTATACACTAAAAAGTAAAAAATAAAATTAAAAATTTATGTTTTAACAGTGAATTACTTATTTTTTTTCCCATTGATTCGAACAGCGCGTGCAGCGGTTTGTTTAACCCGCCCGCTGCATATTTCGTACTTTTTTTAATTCGTGGTTAAATTTAAACGGACGGTCCAATTTTAATAATTTAAAAAGGTATTGAAAGTCACTTTCCTGAACTTGATTGTAGATGTATTTATGTTGATATATATTGATATCATCACGCGAATATCACAAGCTAACTATTGAAGTTGTTTTAAAATTGAAAAAAATTAACTAGAAGTGGTAATTGTACGTAAACTATAATAGATAGGCATATGCCGTCGCGGGTTTAAATGTGCAAAATAATGAATACTTTAAATGTGTAGAACATTGTTTTTATGTATCATCTATAGTTTTCGCAGCGAACGCCATAGAAGCATGTCGATGAAGGTTTTTTCTGTACCCTGCGTTACATTACTTCAATTTAAGTCAGGTTCCCGAAGGAATTTTAGGATAAAACTTTCAACGGAACCAATGGGAACTTGTACAGCATCGAACAAAAAAAGAATCACGTAAATTGGATGTGAAACCCCAGAGTAATCGGTGTACATACATAAAACTTACAAAAAAAATATACCCACCGAATTGATAACCTCCTCCTTCGGTTTTTGAAGTCGGTTAAAAAATATATTAATCTTACCACTATAAATGTAGTATCGTTTTGTAGGCAATTTATCGACGATGATTTGGTCTCTGAAGAGTAAACTCCTCAGTCGTATAGTTTTTGTAGAAAATTCGAAAAACCAGAATGAGGGAGATAAAATGGGGGGGAAAGGGGGGAAGCATTAATTTGCTGACGTGCTTCCCATATCGAGATTGAAGCACATACATGAGAGCTACATTCATGCCAAGTTTCATGCTTTCTTCACGAATGTACCGTAAAATTGATTTTTGTTAGGACCTGGAACCGGACTATTAAGAATTTGTACTGACAACTGTTGTAGACTTCATCACTACATAGTATAAAACAAAGTCGCTATTTGTCTGTTTGTTTGTTTGTCTGTTTGTCTGTATGCTTAAATCGTTAAAATTACGCAACGGATTTTGATGCGGTTTTTTGTAATAGGTAGAGTGATTCAAGAGGAAGGTTTTTATGTAAAAAAACTCCCGAAATTCCCACGGGAACGGGCACAACGCGGGTAAAACTGCGGGGCGCTGCTAGTTCAGTATAAATACTGTGGCGTTTTAAGTAGGAATTCCAGTTTTTGCCAGACACAAGCTTTTAGGTGGTAGACTTAAAAGAATTTGGGCCTGGATTTTTACGTTCTTTTACTTTTTAAACCGTTAATGAATGTTACTTTTAACAGACTAAGTAAGTTTGCGTAGGTTAGTGGCCAACCCTGGTGTCGGAGTTTTTAGACCGCCTAAAGGCCTCCGACATGGTCTGACGATTGAAACAACCGGGACCGACTGCTTAACGTGCCTTCCGAAGCACGGTAGCGCTCAGATAGAAATATCACTATCAGCCACCCATCCTAGTAGAGTTCGAGCTGCACGTTGCTAACAATCGCAATGAACTAACATAGCTTAGAGTGCAAAACACAGTTATGTCCGCGTAGAACGAGACAGTCTTAAGACAGTTGTTTCTATAGTGGGCATAGGCCCTAAACAGTCCCTTTAACGTCTCTTTACCTAACCTAATATACGGCTATTTTCTTTCCACAATAAACCGGACCATTCTAAAGGGCCCGGACTTCTCGGTTGAGTTATTTGACGTTTTAAAGGATACCGTAGTTTCAAGCCCTAAGGGTCATACTACCTTTCCTTACATTAAAAAAACAAGATCAGTACAGTTTTACATTCATTAACGCCCTTACTCAGAGACATTAAATGCTTTCGCTTAAATGCTAAAAAATTTAGTCGATATTTAATTAGTGATTTTGACATGTTAGAGATTTAATAAGATACATGTAACGTATGAAAAATTACATCAATTAGTTAAGTGTTGATTTAATGGATGTTTTAGGGTGCTTTCAAATTATGCGTTTCGTGTCGGACCGCTGCGGTGCCGAAGCCGTGCGTTTGTCGTACGTTTGTCGTATTGTGAACGTACGATCGTGTGTTTTCATACAAATCGAGCAGTGCGGCGTCGGTACCGCGAAATAATTTTAGTACGCACTGTTGCCGCACTGCTCGATTTGTATGAAAACACACGATCGTACGTTCACAATACGACAAACGCACCGCTTCGGCACCGCAGCGGTCCGACACGAAACGCATAATTTGAAAGCACCCTCAGAGTCAATTTGTTCATTTCTCCAAACGAATATTAGTTGTTTCTGAAACAATACTTATTTGAAATTTCTCCTTCAGATGTTCCCGCTTACTGCATCGTCAGACAATGGACATATTGAAGCGAAAGTAGGTAAGTATTTATTTAATAGTTTTGTTACTTGAAATGATTTTTTTGTAAATAACATACGTGTTCTATACTAATATTATAAAGAGATACATTTTTTAAGGTTTGTTTGTTTGTAAGTTCGAGCTAATCTCGGGAATTATCAGTCCGATTTGAATAATTCTTTTTGTAATTGATAGGCACATTCAACGGAAAGGTTATAGGTTTCTTTTTCATCCCAAAATTCCTATGGGAACGGGCACACCGTGGGTGAAACCGCGGGCGCGGCTAGTCGATAATAAATTATTCTCATGTCAATAATAATTTTCCTTTCAATTGAATCTGAATTGCATTTCAATGAATTCTATTCCATATAAAATCGTTCTTATAACAATATCCGCGTAGAATTGAATTCAAGCAAACGTTTGGATGATGTACCCAAGAGAATCCTGTCCGAGCTGAGTGCATAGAAACTGGTATGTAAGCTACTACGACGGTAGTAACTATTGAGTATTCTGTGGAACAGTTTGTAATCAGCATTTTATTTATTTAAAGTCCCCGGCCGCATCTGTCCGTCTGTTCGCGATAAACTCAAATACTACTGCACGGATTTTGACGCGGTTTTTTTAAATAGATAGAGTGATTCAAGGGGAAGGTTTATATGAATAAAAAATCCCGAAATTCTTACGGAAACGGGCACAACGCGGGTAAAACCGCTGGGCGCTGTTAGTGTATGATAAATTACGGCAAATAGCTAAGTGTCAATTTTATTAACGTTTCTAAATGCAGTAAACGAATATTGGTTGTTTCTGAAACAATGCTTATTTGAAATTTCTCCTTTAGACGCTCCCACTTATTGCACCGTCAGACAATGGACAGTATTGAAGTGAAAGTAGGTAAGTATTCGTTTGATATTGCTGAAGTTTTCACTCCGAAACGCTATTTGTGAAGTTTCGAGTAGATTTCTGTTTAACGTATAATATTTTGATAGCTACAATATTCAATAGAAGGTATCGTTAAAAAACTTTGCTCTAAAGTAAACAATGAGGGTAAACTTTCAACGAAAATAAACATGTTAGAATAATGATATTAGGGTCAAAATTGGCATTAAAAAACGACACTACCACGTACTCATTATAAATTAATTAATTCAAATTAGAAATACATATTGTAGGTACCACAAAATTCGGTTTGCTATGGACAGATTATATAACTAACGAAAAATTCTACATATTGTTTACAATCTTACAAGTTGGATTATCCACCAACGACTTTTAAAAATTTTCGGTGATTAATAATCTTAATTTAAACTTTATCTTCTTCAAATCTTGGTAGACATTCAAATACGTTATCGCGCGTAAAGACGAACGGAACTTGAACTATCTATACTTTGTGTGAACTGGCACACGAAGAAAGACAATATATTGGATATAATAGTAAAGTAAAGAATTAACCAGTAATGTCCATCTGGGCAAAGAATCTCATCTCACCGAAGACATCAGTACAGTGAGAAGGTTTAGACGTAATCACAACGCTTGCCTAATGCGGGTTGGCGATCTCAAACCCATGTTTAAAAAGAAGGAAACCGGTTTGTCGCTCACTAGGAATACTCACAAATACAACATACGCCCAGTCCATGCGCGCAGTCTCCAGCCGCCTTGCCATCTCTCTGACGACAATCATACGCGTTGATGCATATCCCGGCTCTGGCCACGTGGAACCCCTGAGGCTCACACTCCCTCTCCCCTCCCACGGGGAAGAAGTTGATCACCTTACTGAATGACAGCAGGTTTCCTGAAACAGAAGATGATAAAGTTACAAAAGGTTTCTAGAAGATGGTAGTTGTGGGGTGAGTTCTGCTTGGTTGGGTGTTTATTCAGTGTCAAGTGGATAGAGTTAGAGTAGTATTAGCCGCACCCCACGGTATTACCCACGTAGTACCCGTTTCCGCGGGTATTTCGGTAAAATGTACCCGTTCCCGCGGGTATTGCGGTAAAATGTATCCCATGTGTTTTCTTATTCTCATAAAAATGTGCCAATTAAAAACACATACTTCATTGTCATTCATTTCGACTAGGTTAGTGGCCATACCACTTAAAAATGCGTTCGTTTATTCCAACGCTTTTAACGCGGTTAAAATGCCTAGAACTAGCACAGAAAAAACTGCAAAGTTGTCGTTCATTATTCTAAAGTACACAAACGTAGACCTCTTGATAAAACACTATACATGATAAATTAATTTTTTATACTCATGACATTTGCATAGGAAAACCTCGTAGAGCATAATTTCAGCATTAAAAAGCGCTGTATCGGACGAATACAGCTTTGTAAAGCCTTGTAGCGTATAGTATAGTACTAGGAAATTCTGTTAGCAGATTATTGTACCAGTCGAGGTTTGTAGTACGCGAGTTCGTACGAAGTTATAAGTTCTAATAAGAATCAGAGTGGTTATGATATTTGACAGTTGAGCTAAGGAATAATTGTCTCAACAAATCGAAGAACCACGTTCTGGTACCCGGAGTTTAAGCATGCCTTTTAAATTGCCGGCTACTGTACGTTCGAGTTTAAAGCGGAATTTTTCCGGAAATATTGTCTAACATAGACGCAGATTTTGTAAGTGCACAAAATAGAATTAGCAAGGTTGTTCGCCGAAATCTGTGAATAATTGAGTTTAGTTCCCCGTAAAGTGTATTAAAAAGTAAATGCTTTGTGCAGGTCGGAAAATTGTAGTTTTAGCGTATAAAACTTCTAGTATATTTTATAGTTCTCTGTTATTTCTGACTATGTTACCCAAAAAAAAACTCAGATGCAATGATACATAGATCCAATTAATCCCAAAGTGAGAACGGAAAAACGTGATTTGTAGATGGAGCCAAAAGACCTTACGAACTCTATGGCCCTCCTAGAATTCAAAGAGGATGAATAGTGCAGTCTTGATAAACCCGGTTGAAGCCACTGGGCATTGAATATTTTATAGTGAGTTCTACAAATTAAGAGCACCAGTAGTAAAGTACAAATTTTAATAAAAACAATATGTTAACGAACTTGATTACTTACAACCTTCTTCGATGAAACTAATTTAAACTTGGACCTCTGTTTAAAAATCGAATAGCCGATAAAATAGGTTATTGGACTGGATTGCCAGGGTTGTCATCTTAAAATAGATAGCTATTTCGAATAAATTGGGTAATATTGTACCTATTAATGGCCAGAATACGTCAGTTTATGCCAATCAACAATTTAAAAGGCTTTCTTCTTAATTTAATCACCAAAAATGGACTGTAACGGAAAGTCAGAGACGTAATTATATTTTGTCCTAAAAATAACCAAAAACAGAATATTATGACGAAAATAGGCAAAAATATACTTATTTAATTCCTTCATAATTTAATCACCAAAAATGGACTTTACATTTCGATGGAATTTCGGAAAGGAGACGTAATTATAATTTGTAGTAATTATTAAGGTGTGAGTTGGTAAAGCGACTGCAGCAGTCGCCTGCAGACAGCAGGCAGCGTTGCAGTCGTCGGCAGTGCAGTCTGCAGTCGCTAATTCACTGCCGACTGCACATCACAATATAATCAACGTTGCCAATGTGTGAAAATTTCCCCAAAATGCGGGGAATTACAATCAATTAGAGATTCAATAAAACTATTTAAACGTTATGGTCAACTCGTACATATTGTTCTAAAAATTACCAAAGATATAATACTATTGGTGTTACGGAAATAGGCTACGACTTTATTTTAATAATATTCAATGTTACTGGGAAAAACTAGTAATTTGAACAGTCGATGGTGAAAGTGGAATCTCGATCAGAGTGCAAGAGACTATGTTTTCGTTTGATGTTGATGACGGCGATGACTCACGGGCTAATTGCACAGTCGCCGTTGTTCAGTGACGGCAATAGGGTTGGCAGGTCAGTTTTCTAAATTGTTTAAAGAATTTTTTCGGTCTTTTATCCTCATTGTATTCGTGAGCGTAGAGAAAACCCTTCTGCCTAGCGGTGAGGCATTACAAACAATACTTATTATTTAATATATTTCTAGTTACTGCTAGCAAATCGTGTCCTCTAAAGAGTGAATTTACTTAATTTTTTTCGTAGTCTTATATTTTTTTTGTAGCGAGGTTTAAAGTGCATCTTTCAATTTGTTGCATCTTCACACAAAAACACGCACTTTACTCATTTTCCATTCAATAAGCTGAGGTATACAAAATTAAGCTGAAATATTTCAAGCTCAGCACCTTTAACAATAATAACTAATATAATTGATCTAAATTAAGTAAATAAAAAAACGATACAGTTCAGTGAGGAGGATAAGGCCAGTTATCCTCCTCACTGAACTGTATCGTTAGGATAAGCCTTTGCCCACCAGTGGACAATACAGACTCACACTTTTTGGGGTATTTAAACTTTTCAAAAACCGTTTTAATTTTATAAAAAATTTCGAACTCCATATTTAACTATTCCGTGACAGCCCTGACTGTGGTCTCACGAAATTGGATCACAAAAAATAGTAAAATCAAAATAACCAATGGGCGGTTGTTTTTGTGCTAACTCTTCGTTTTTTTGTGGCTTTTCCATACAAGGCATCATCCGTTAGTCTGTAATCATACATAATTATATACACTCGCTTTATATAATGATTATATATTAAACTAATATAATAAAGAGAAATTGTTTGTCTGCACTTTGGTCTACTTTATTTAAGTTACGATTTCTGTACTGTAAATATTGAATAGGAAAACTTTCTGTTAGTTTTTGTTTTGATTGTGGAAGGTGACTTGATGCAGGATTTTCTTTGAGTATTCAAAAAAACGAATGATTTAAGTAATAGAAATACTAGCCAGTTACCGCGGTTTTACCCGCGTATTAGCTCGTTCCCATGGTAATTTCGGGATAAAAATTAGCCTTTATTATAGGTATGAACAAATATTTATAGTAAGCTGACCAAGCAAACGTGGTTTTGCCTAAAAAATTAGGGGTGGACTACCCTTAACATTTAGGGGGATGATAAATAGATGTCCGATTCTCAGACCTACCCGATATGCACCCAAAATTTCATGAGAATCGGTCGCGACGTTTCGGAGGAGTTAACTACAAACACCGCGAGATGAGAATATTATTATATTAGATCATATTAACTTAGATTATAAAACGGACATATCCAGGTTAAATCGTTAGTCTTTATAAGCTTAGTATAAAATGATTAATGGATTATAATGTGGCTCATTTTTTACGGTTATTTTAGATTAATATTTATTATCAAGCTGTCTTAATTGATGGTCTTATTGAACGATGATAATGATTTTATTAGTAAAAAACTGGTCAAGTGCGACTCGGACTCCCACGGAAGGTTCCGTATTTATCTTATTATCTATGGGAAAAAAATATCATTTTTGTTGCCTCACTTAAATTTATTTTAGTTCAGTTGTAACGGTAAGTTCGTAAGTAGGTAAGTGACCAACCCTGGTGTCGGTGTTTTTAGACTGCCTAAGGTGCGGCGCAGACGACAGACTTTTTGTGCGATCGAGTCTGCGGCGCACAAAAATTCGGTCGGGGATTTTTGCGCGTCGTGTGCGTTACTGCATATAATTACATAGGTTCTATTTTCACAGACTAAAAAGTGCGTCACGGATAGTCTGTCGTCTGCGCTGGGCCTAAAGGTGACGGCATGGTCCGACGATTGTAACAAACGGGACCGACGACGGAACCCTAAAAATAACTTGTTACGAATTTATTATTAAATGTTTATTACTATGTTGATGACACTTACTTTAGATTTTAACTGTTATTGGTTGATATTTTATTTTAAACGCGTTTGATTAAGGGTTGAAGAATAAATATACGCAGCTCTATGTCTTGTTAACTTCGCCTTCAATTATAACTGGACAAATTCACACACGGTTAATTAGACCCAAAGTAAGCTCTAAGCTTGTGTTATGGAATCTAATTCACTGATACTACTACTTATACATACACAAATAATTTATAAGAATATATAATTGACACCCAGACGTCGTCGATAACAACTATGTCTGCCTGCACATATTGTTGACTCCGGGCGGGAATCGAACCCTGAACCCCCCACACAGTAAGCGCTCTCACTGCCACTGTGCCAAAGGGCTTCTCGAATAAATAAACGCGTATCAAGATTTTTTTTTCTATCAAATGGTTTGGTACTTCACGATATTATACGTCCAAACAATGATGTAGGTCAAAATGCCAGATTAAAACTTTTTCAAAGAATAATATCATACACAAATGGTTTATTGCCAACGCTCCTGATTGTACTTATGTGCTGTTACCAGTACCACTCACGGCAGACAGACATTACCTACTAAGTAGATAATGGGTTAATGGGATTGAAGACATGATTTTTCCTTGTATTTATATCTGTGGTTGAGAGATATGGTTACAGTGTCTACTGGTAATGTGGCTTGGAAGTAAGCAAGTTAGTGATGTATAGTTTTACAGATTGTCATCAACCCAAAATCTTTAAATTCCACCTAACTAATGTACAATCGCCTAGGTGGTCTAGTGGTACTTGCACTCACCTGCCAAGTATCTGTAAACGTAGTTTCAATTCAAAATGAGTAGTGCCCGCTCAAACTTAAGAAATGAGTAAATATGAGTCAAGTTAGTTACGCACAAGTCGCCGCTAGATGGCACTGTACAGGGTGGAACACAGGGCGCTGAAACACGCTAACGTTGTGTTCTACAAAACTGGGTGGTAGATATTCCGTCCTATTGGAAGATATAGGTATGTGTAATTTTGTATTATAACATTTAATAATATTCTTAACAATTTTTGAGAGTGAAGTGTGTGATGGAATCAGACTCTTTCACTTTAATAATATACATAATATGTACCTACATATTATGTAGGTACTTTAATATATCTTATATGTATATAAAATTCTCGTGTCACAGTGTTCGTTCGCGTACTCCTCCGAAACGGCTTGACCGATTCTCATGAAATTTTGTGAGCATATTGAGTAGGTCTGAAAATCGGCCAACATCTATTTTTCATCCCGAAATTCCCGCAGGAACGGGTACAACGCGGGTGAAACCGCGGGGCGCAGCTAGTAATAAATAATAATTTAATTTTACTAATAATACAACTAGCAGTTCCTTTAGTTTTAACCTATGTTTTGCGCAGTCCCCTGGAAATTCGGGATAAATCAAATAGCCTAAAAATATATACACATTTAAAAAAGCGCACCCCGCGGTTTCACCGGCTTTGTACCCGTTCCTGCGGGAATTTCGGGATCAAAATATATCCCATGTGTTATTCAATTATGCTAGATTCTTATGTATAAGTTCAGAAGTATCAAATAAATAAGTATATAAGTTACTGCCACTGTGTCAACGGGCTTGTCGAATTATTTTATTAGAAGGTACCAGCGCCCCGCGGTTTTACCTATGTTGTGCCCGTTCCCGTAGGAATTTAAGGATGGAAAATAAGCTATAACCTTCCCGTTGAATATGGCTATGTCAACCCGCGACCTTACTTTTCATTTCGAGGTGCAAATACCGCTACGCTATTTGGTCTGAAATAAATAACTCAATTTAATTTATTGTGTGACTAGATGAATAGGCTACAATAACCCGTTAATTTATTGACCAATTAAATTTTGCTAGAGTTAAAAACCGCGATTACTTACTAGCGACGGTAGGTACCTTAATGGGCGTCAATAATTCATAAATATACATTTTAATTAAAACTGGCTTCACTAATAAATTATAGTGGGCAATCCCTAATTCATCCTTGAGTTACTTCAGTCATTAACTACATCTATAGGTATCACTATCATAGTATAAAACAAAATCGCTTTCCGTTGTCTATCTGTCCTTATGTATGATTAGATCTTTAAAATTACGCAACGGATTCTGATGCAGTTTTTTTTAATAGATAGAATGATTCAAGAGGAAGGTTTATATGTATAAAACTTCCCGAAATTCCCACGGGAACGGGTACAACGCGGGTAAAACCGCGGGGCGCTGCTAGTAAGTAATAATACTTTAGAAAACACACCTTAATGACCTAGTTTTACTATTCACAATCGCCATGTCATGTACATTAATAATCGAAGAAAATAAATAAAATAAAACCATTAGAAAGTATAGATAAGTGCGGTTTTTTTGGTTGAACTGCAACACCAGACAGTTTACACTTTTTAAGGTTACTTTCACTGCAACATAATCGTGATCGCTCATTATTGTGTTCATTATACTATTGATTTTTTATTCACTATTCTGTAAGAAAGCTGGTACTTGATAGTCATAAGACGTGATTAAACTTAAATGTCCTACTAATCACTACATAGTATAAAACAAAGTCACTTTCCGCTGTCTGTCCCTATATATGCTTAGATCTTCAAAACTACGCAACGGATTTAGATACGGTTTATTTTAATAGATAGAGTGATTCAAGAGGAAGGTTTATATGTATAAAAAATCCCACGGGAACGGATACAATGCGGGAAAAACCGCGGGGCGCTGTTAGTATTATAAATGCGAAATTTTGTGCGGATGTACTCGTATGTATGTATGATTGTTACTCTTTCACGCAAAAACTACTGAACACATTTGGATGAAACTTTACATTAATATAGGTTATACATCAGAATAATACATGGGATACATTTTATCTCGAAATTCCTGCGGTACCGGGTACAATGCGGGTAACACCGTATGGTACGGTAATTATAATATATCATGTTTTTACTGGGTTTTTCACACTAAACCACATAAGAAATTTAAGTAAACCAAACTCTCAGCAATCCACATATTCCCGTGAATACATCACACTTATTCAATAGCATTCGATAACCAATGCATAAGTTATAGGAATTGAATTCTTAGACAGCTGGGATGGGAAAAGTTCTGTCTCGATTCAAAAAGAAAAATTGTAGGAGAATCTATTATGCCGCAGAAAGTTGTCTTATCCTTTGCCTCTAGGAGGATTAAAGGTAACCAAAACAAAAAACACATTAATATACAAACAACTAGCAGCGCCCTGCGGTTTTTCCCGCTTTGTGCCCGTTCCCATGAGAATTTTGGGCTGAAAAATAGCCTTTAAACTTCCCGTTAAATCTGGCTATCTTAAAAAAAAGAATTATTCAAATCGGACTGATAATTACGGAGATTAGCTCGAACATTCAAAGAAACTAACTTTTACCTCTTTATTAGTATAGAAATGCAAGATAAAGAAATATGTCAATGACAGTACAAAACATAATATGGAACTAATTGCTATGCTACTAAGTTCAGGCGCCATTTTTTTATGAGGTTTATTACGATGCTAACAGTGCCTCGAAGTTTAACTCGCGTTGTGTCCGTTCTCGTAGGAATTTCGAGATGCAAAATAGCCTTCCCGTTAAATGTGCAATTACAAAATAATTATTCAAATCGGATTGGTATCATCAAATCAAGCAAAAATTAAACACCAGTATTTTTATAGACTAGCAGCGCCCCGCGGTTTTACCCGCGTTGTGCCCGATCCCTTGGAAATTTCGAGATGAAAAATAGTCTATAACCTTCCCGTTGAATGTGGCTATCAATTACAAAAATAATTATACAAATCGGACTGGTCGGGAATTACCAGTTAATAAATAATTACCAGAATTAGACAGATTAGCTCGGACATACAAACAAACAAACTTACAAATTATACCTCTTTATATTATTAGTATAGATGATCCATCGGAATTCATTAATCATTCATTTCGAGTAGGTTAGTGGGCTACTCCGGTGTCAGAGTTTTGAGACCACCGAGAGGCCTCCGACATAGTCTAACGATTGAAACAACCGGGACCGATAGCTTAACGTATGCCAAAGCACGGTGGCGCTCAAATAGAAATGGCACTATCGGTCACCCATCCAAGAAGATTCCATCCCTCTTTCATCTATACTAATATTATAAAAAGGTAAAATTTGTAAGTTTGTTTGTTTGTTTGTATGTTCGAGGTAATCTCAGGAATTATCAGTCCGATTTGAATAATTCTTTTTGTAATGGATAGCCACATTCAACGGGAAGGTTATAGGCTATTTTTCAATACGAAATTCCCACGGGAACGGGTACAACGCGGGTAAAACCGCGGGGGCTAGTATATTATATACTCGTATATGAAGTCAAGTCTACTGACTCCTAAGTACATATACATTTTCTATTGTATTGCCCATAAAAAAGCATTCAAATTAATTTATTTTAGCATAAATTACATTTTATATTTGTGGCGATATCATGTCACTTTGATCTCTTGTAAGTTATTGAATTTACATGTATATATGGCTTGAGTGATTGTAAAACGTGAGCAGGTAAAAGTGATGGGAGTATATTATATAGCTTTTATATGACGTCTAGTCGGTATGATCTATTGAATATTCATATTAATATTATAAACTGCGTTCGTTCTGTTATACGGATAGTATGGAAATTGATATTTGTTAAACTATATTTAAAAGCTTAGAAGTTTATTTTGATTAAAAGTTATTTTTACAAAGTACCGGTCCGTTTGGGGTTTCATATCAGACTGACTCTCTCTTCAACTCAAAATGTAATTGATTGCAGTTTAATGCTGACTAATTACTGATTAGCACTAAGGCCAACTATAATGGGGGGTATATCAGTTCGCGAGGGCTGCAGCGTTTTCTATTTATATCTACAATCACTACATTTGTTGCGCGACATTAGTGGCTCATAATGCCAGAGGCAAAGTTCAATGTGTTTTTAATTGAAACTACACTTCGCTTTTATTTTAGTCGCGCTCCGCGGTGTTACCCGCGTTGTACCCGTTCCGTTAGTATTAAAAATACCTATATAAAATTAAAATAAAACATCCTTATCGAATTTCCTTATCGAAGTTAAATCCTACATTACCTAGGTAGCCTCGATTTTCCCGTTATATTATCGTTAGAACATCATTGCGACTCTAACCGCAGGAATCGGCTAGTTTCAGTACAAGAGGTTTATGAGTGTTATAAAGCTCGCTCAGACGAGGTACTCATTGAAGAGTCATTTCTTCATACAAAGGTCAGTGGTTTCAGTTAAATATCTATACTAATATTATAAAGAGGTAAAATTTGTAAGTTTGTTTGTTTGGTTGTTTGTTTGTATGTTCGAGGTAATCTCAGGAATTACCAGTCCGATTTCAATAATTATTTTTGTAATAGATAGCCACATTCAACGGGAAGGTTATAGGCTAATTTTTCATCCCGAAATTCCCACGGGAACAGGTACAACGCGGGTAATACCGCGGGGCACTGCTAGTCTTATATATATAATATTATAGTCAATAACTAATAGTAATAAGGGTTGGCCACTTTGAGTCAATGACAACAAAACAACATGGCTAATAACTTATTTCTCTATTATCTATTCCTAGCCGCGCACGTCGGTCACCCATCCAAGTAGTGGTCGAGCTGCACGTTGCTTAACAATAGCAATGAGTTAGTATCGCTCATCTAATCTAGGCCACGAGCGCTATTATTTACATTCTAATATTATAAAGACGAAACTTATAATTTTGTTTGCGTGGTCGGGCTAATCAAAAGCTGTCTGATTTAAGTAATTATTTTTGTATTTGATAGATAAATTCAAGGCGAAGGTTTGCCAAAAATGTTACTTTAACAGACAAAAATGTCCTATCGGATAGACGGACTAAAGTCTCTTGTCTGCACAATTCTGAACTCTATATCGGTTGTGATGGGTTCTCGTAGATTTATGACCCAGGACTGTATAATAGGATTAGTAAATCAGGTATTTATATTCAGAGTGAGTACGTACTAATCTGATTTACTATAGAATAGTGATATCTATACTAACATAACTAGCCCCGCAGTGCCGCGCGGCTTCACCCGCGTTATGTCCGTTCCTGTAAGACTTTCGAAGTGAAAAATAAGCTATAACCTTCCTGTTGAATCTGGCTATCTATTACAAAAAGAATTATTGAAATCGGATCGGTAGTTTCAGAGATTAGCATACTAAATCTGTCGCCACTGGGCAAGTCCAGCATTTTTAATGTCAGGTAACGTTAAGTATTGATTCAAGAAAGCTGGATATTTATCAGATAAATCCTACCCAGATCATTGACGCTCAATATGCAATTCATGGTTACAAGGGCACAATCAAAATGGAATCTCCTGGGTATATTATTAAGGTCCTAATTACCATAAACTTAAGTTTTGAACAATAATTAATCAAAGGCAGCCAGATGTAAATTCTGTAATTAGCTAAGAGAGTACGCATACGTATATGTTAATGTTTACATACTGTTAATGTTATTACAAACGTGATTTGCGCATTAATGTTACATACGTAACCTCAATATTAAGATACATATCAATGTATATCATTTGCATAATTTAGGTATAGCAGACACTTAGTATGTGGGATGTTTTACTGTATATTCTATCGTATCATTTTTCAAACAATATCAACTTTTGACATTGAGGATAGGGGGTCAGTGATGGGATGAGAAAGGAATAGAAGTACTAAACCTTTTTCCGGTGCAGAAGGAATCTTCTTTAGTTGGAAAATCGACCATAGTAGTCTCCGTTCCGAATTTAGTCTACGTACATTATAACTTGCCTTTACATACACCCACTAAATTACCTTCCTATACAGTAAAACCGAACGTAAAACTCAAGTAATAAGTTAGAGCGCGTGCACACTGCACCCGAAATGAAAAATAGTAGTGGACAGTAGACATATTATATACATGTAAATAAAATAAGAGTGTCTGTTTGTAATACTAAAATAACCGCTTTTTGCTACATGCATATATGAATACATTTACAGTACATATACCAAAATAACATTTTATACAATGTTTGTCTGTCTGTCTATTTGTACTGGCTAATATCTGAAATATCTGGACCGATTTGACGAGACTTAGGCTACTTTTTGTTTAATTCCACGCGGGCGTCGGCGCGGGCAGAGTTACCATACAAATAGATAGAGGTATTTGGCGGTACAAGATCATTGAAAGTCCTATTATGCATGAAAAAGTGTTAGTCTATTTTATAAATGACTAACCGCGCCCCGCAGTCTTACCCGCGATGTACCCGCTCCCGCGGGAATTTCGAGGTAAAATGTATCCCATGTGTTATTCTAAAGTATAACCTATATTAAGTGTGAAGCTTCATCCAAATCCGTCCAGTAGTTTTTTCTTGAAAGAGTAACAAACATATACATACATTCTCAATAACTTTCGTATTTATAATATTAGTAGGACTAGCAGCGCCCCGCGGTTTGACCCTGGTTATGCCCGTTCTCGTGGGAATTTCAGGATGAAAAATAGCTGCACGCATGGTGGATGCACTTGACAATAGTTCTACGAGTATAGGTACCTATTATTGTTACTATATCTCACACTAGCAGCGCCCCGCGGTTTTACCCGCGTTGTGCCCGTTCCCGTGGGAATTTCGGGATAAAATGTAGCCTATAGCCTTCCTCGATAAATAGACTATCTAACAGTGAAAGAATTATTCAAATCGGTTCAGTAGTTTCTGAGATTAGCGCGTTTAAACAAACAAACAAACAAACAAACAAACAAAACAAACTCTTCAGCTTTATAATATTACGAGTATAGATGTCACTCTAAACTATCTGTATATGTTTTTACATCTGACTGATGTAGTGCACTCGGCTTACAAGACTCAGGTCCCGGGTTCAATTCCCGGGTCGAAAAACATGTTTCCAACTTTTCAAACATGGCTAAAGTTTAAGATTACCAACCCGCATTAGGCAAGCGTGGTGATTACGCCTAATCCTCCTCACTGTCCCGATATCTTGGGTGAGATGGGAGGCCTTTGTCCATCAGTAGGACATTACAGGCATTTGTTTTTAGGTGTGCCGCAAAAAACCTGCAGTGATACAATTCTTATAGACGAATCCTAAAATCTAATCAGTGTTAAACGAAAGTAAACTCTATTCGATGGGCCGACAACATTACCAGATGGTTACAGAACCCTGTTGCGGTAATCCTGGATTCAGGCTAATCAACTAACTACGCTGATTTGAACATAAAACTTTTGGAAAGGGTTAATCAGCTGTTAGGGGCTTTTGTTCTGATGTATTTTGTAAATGGGTAAAGTATCGGTAGTATTTAACTCCGTATTTGACATCGGTATAATTAACATTGCTTTTGTTTCATCTATCCTTGATTAATTTCAGTCATATATACATACTAGCAGTGCCCCGCGGTTTTACCCGCGTTGTGCCCGTTCCCGTAGGAAATCCGGGATAAAATGTAGCCTATAGCCTTCCTCGATAAATAGACTATCTAACAGTGAAAGAATTATTCAAATCGGTTCAGTAGTTTCTGAGATTAGCGCGTTTAAACAAACAAACAAACAAACAAACAAACAAACAAAACAAACTCTTCAGCTTTATAATATTAGTATAGATAAAATTCAAAGTCTGACTGACTGATAATCAACGCACAGCCTCAACCGCTACACCTAGAAACATGAAATTTGGCAGGAAAGTTCTTCGAGTGACGTAAGTGCACACTAAGGAAGGATTTTTTGAAAATTCCTACGGGATTGGGCTCAACGCGGGCAAAGCCGCGGGGCGCTGCTAGTCTATTCTATACTCGTACTATTATATACTATACTTATATACTCGTATTTGTATGTATATTTGATACTTCTGAACGGATTTGGATGAAACTTTATAGTAATATAGGTTATAAGAATCTAGCATAATTGAATAACACATGGGATACATTTTGATCCCGAAATTCCCACAGGAACGGGTACAAAGCGGATGACACCGCGGGGCGCGCTTTTTAAATATATATTTTTAGGCTATTTGATTTATCCCGAATTTCCAGGGGACTGCGCAAAACATAGGTTAAAACTAAAGGAACTGCTAGTTGTATTATTAGTAAAATTAAATTATTATTTATTATTAAAATATAATAAAGTACCTACATATGAATATTATTAAAGTGAAAGAGTCTGATTCCATCACACACTTCACTCTCAAAAAATATTTAGTAAATAAAATTTATAATAGGTTTACTTATAACACATCCAATAGGACGGAATGTCTACCACCCAGTTTTGTAGAACACAACGTTAGCGTGTTTCAGCGCCCTGTGTTCCACCCTATACAGTGCCATCTAGCGGCGACTTGTGCGAAACTAACTTGACTCATATTCACTCATTTCTTAAGTTTGAGCGGGCACTACTCATTTTGAATTGAAACTACGTTTACAGATACTTGGCAGGTGAGTGCAAGTACCACTAGACCACCTAGGCGATTGTACATTAGTTAGGTGGAATTTAAAGATTTTGGGTTGATGACAATCTGTAAAACTATACATCACTAACTTGCTTACTTCCTTAATAAAGCCACATTGCTGACCAGTAGACACTGTAACCATGTCTCTCAACCACAGATAAAAATACAAGGAAAAACCCAGTCTACAATCCCATTATCTACTTAGTAATGTCTGCCGTGAGTGGTACTGGCTAACAGCACATAAGTACAATCAGGAGCGTTGGCAATAGACCATTTGTGTATGATATTATTCTTTGAAAAAGTTTAATCTGACGTATAATATCATGAAGTGACAATCCATTTGATAGCTAAAATTTTCTAAATACGCGTTTATGGTTTACGGTGTCAATTATATATTCTTATAAAGTATTTGTGTCTGTATATGTAGTAGTGGCAGGTAGTTAGATCCCATATAACTTAGAGATTAGTTTGGATATAATTAACCGCGTGTGAAAATTTGTCCGGGTCCTAAGAGAACAAGCAATTGTCGTCCAAAAGTGGTTGACAATCAACTTCTCTTACCGTACCTACTTACTTACATTCTGGCCTTACAAGATTTTTATACGAGACATTACATCTAAGTACAGGTTGAAGATTAAACAAGTTCCATACCACGAGTCCAATTGGATTAAGAATATGCATTTAGAAGATATTAGATGATACTGTTATGATTAGCGTTAGAGTTTGGATGACAGTTAATTTTGAACATTATTATTAAAGTAATAAAGGCGCAATTCAAATAAATAAATTGACCGATGCATGCGATATAAATTGACAGCTACATATTGAAATTTAGGGCGGATGGCAAAAGAACTTTCAAATCTATTTAGTACCTATGTTATGGTTCCGTGCTTCAGAGGGCACGTTAAGCCTTCGGTTCCGGTTACTTTCTACGGATATTAGTCGTTACATGAGCCATGTCAGAGGCCTTTAGCGGCTCAATAAGTCTGACACCAGGATTGGTCATTGACCACCCACTCGATGAAGAAGAAGAAGTAACGAAACAAACTGTTCGTCCAATATTGTATTTTAGCATCAAATAGAACACAATTTAAAACGAATGTCATTTGTTTTTTAAACAACAGCCAATAGAGAATAGATTTAAAAGTTCTTGTGCAATTTGATAAAGTTAAAATTGTAGCTGACGAGACTGTTAGCCTACCTAGACTAATCACGCCTTACCGTTTTCCAGATTCAATTAAGTTAAACACCAAAAGTACAATAAGGTATTGACACCGGCCCTACCACACTAAACTTCCCATTTAACACAAGCTCTCTACAAAAAAATAAAGTCCCATCGGTTCATAATATACCTTATTTATTGGCTATAATCTCAAATACCACAGACAAGATATTACTGCGAACCCTACCGGTTTCCGTCGGTTCACCCAATACCCCAGTTTGGTGTCCCTTATAAGGCCGTCAGGACCTGAATGGATGCCCTAACAGGTTCTACACCGGATCGTCTTGTGGTTTTCTTTAAAACAACTATGCGTTTACCGGAAACTTGTTTAGTACCGCGTGCTGGATTTTTGTACTGTGTTACATTGTAACAAATGTTAGGCATTGTTTTGGTTTGATTACAATTGTGGGGAGAATTATGGTAGTGTCGCTTTCTTTAAGGATTTAAAGGTAATTTCTTGTGTTGACTTGTTTTGGTCATTAAGTCTTTGATATGTATTTCCTGTAGAAATTAAGGAAAATTAAAATGCTTTACATAAGGAAGTTAAACTGTATTAACAAATAAAATGCATTCAAGCTTTTATCAAAGATCATTTTAATATTACATTTACATAGTATTTTTGGTGTTAAGGGTATCAATTAAATCTTAAAATAGTTGTTCAGATTTAAGTACTTCCTTTGATCATTAAGTTAGGTAGGCACTAAAATGTAATCTACTTCTTATTGGTACTGTGTAGATTGTGAATGAATTTGTAAAGGAAGTTAATGAGTAGGTACAGGTGCGGGCGAAATGTCTTAGCCGTTGGATATTAGAGGGAGTTACCAGGATTGTTTTGGCTCTGTAGAGCGTCTTTTCTGTCACTCTTATCACTGTGATTTATGGTATTCGTATGAAACACAGATTGTAACCTGTGAAACATACGAAAATTATTTCAAATTAATTTCGTATTTTTTGTAATATTTGGTGTTAATTATAGTATGAGATAATACCTAATTATTGTCACCACCGAACAACACATGAGTATTTTTATATATATTTCTTATACAAAACTTAATTACATATACAATGATATTTCATTGACCTAAAATCCACCTTTTTAAGGCACTAACATGAAATCCCATATCATTAACTTACCATAATTAAATGCATTAGATTAATTAGACAGAGATTTAATTACAAGCTGTACCATAGTAGTTGTTCTGTAAAACATCTTAACTTTGATCTTAATCTCAATGCATGGTCCAGAAACGCTGCTTGAGTGGAATTTCACTGGTTTTGTTCTTAAGAACACTATCTACTTAATTGTTTGAAAGTGTTTATTGAATAATCACCTTTACTTTCATTGGTTGTTGAGATTTTCTTTCTTTGTAAGTTTGTTTGTCTGTTTGTTTGTTTGTATGTTAGAGGTAATCTCAGGAATTATCAGTCCGATTTGAATAATCCTTTTTGTAATAGATAGCTACATTCAACGGGAAGGTTATAGGCTATTTTTCATCCCGAAATTCCCACGAGAACGGGTACAACGCGGGTAAAGCCGCGGGGCCCTGCTATACTAGATAAGTTAAATTTGGATTGCAATAATAAAACGTAAATAATCATTGACCCTTAATTATTTAACCGACAATGCTGAATAAGGGGTGTCAATAGTTTGACAGGCAGTAGTGACATTTGAATGCATGTCTGTATTGTGAGTGCCTATTCTGTTTTTTCATAGACTCTGTTCTGTATTCTGCCACTTCCCTCCACTTGCTGCGCCGCCTGCTCGCCGGATCTGGCTGGCTGCCACTCAGTGGCTGGGAATCGTATAAAATGTTGTACAAATGGGACGTACTGACCCCACACGTGGGAAAAAACTGTAATGATATAGTATGACGTCATTTTAAAAAGTTGTCTTATTTATCGCCGTCGAAAAAAATGTCTGTGTAAGTAATAAAATGCGTTTTTATTTCATATTTATCTTCTTCGGTTATCCTTATTGTGCGAGTCCTCGAAACCTAAATACGTGTAAGTTTCCTTGTGTTGTCTGTAGGTTTGATCGCTGACACGGAAAGATTGCTAATGCACTACTCTTGAGGAATACATTACGGATATTACCTATAGTTAGACAGATGAAAGGTAACGGAACTTTGTTTTTACTTTTCTAAGGAAATTCTCTTAAAGTTGTGAAACTGACTTGATCTGACTTAGTCACGCATTAGTAACTGATTGGTAAAGACGCTTCATTGACTGTCAATAACATTAACCAATAGGTATTATTGACAATACCCTTGCCTCCCCCCGATATTGTCGATTTTCAGTTCCCATAGGAATTTCGGGATGAAAAGTAGCCTATAACCTTCCCGTTGAATGTATGGTTATCTATTATAAAGATTAGCTTTAACATACAAACAAACTTACATTTTTTCCTCGTCATAATATTAGTATAGATCAGAAACAAAAACGATTTCGAAATTTGAGAAACATACTTAAATCTGTTTTTAGAGATTAGCACAGAAAAAACAAACACTTCCGTTTTATTATATTAATCTACATACCTTCTTGTTTTCGTTGCTTATAAAGCCACAAGTAGCGATTTAATTATTAACCTAATGCCTCTAGGTACGGTTGATGGTTAACCACTTAAAGGCGATATTCATCAGCTTTTAGAGAGCTGTTATAATAAGATGTTTGTGGTACTATCTCCTTGTCACATCGGCAGAGTGGTATGTTGATTATCTTTCGTTTTTACTGCATTGCCAAAGGCAAAGGAATTGCTACCGTTGTTGTAATTATAGTTAGTGAAAAATTACAAACGTATCATCACTACATAGTATAAAACAAAGTCGCGTCTGTTTGTCTTCTGTTTGTCTGTTTGTATGTATGCTTAAATCTTTAAAATTACGCAACGGATTTTAATGCGGTTTTTTGTAATAGGTAGAGTGATTCAAGAGGAAGGAAATTCCCGAAATTCCCACGGGAACGGGCACAACGCGGGTAAAACCGCGGGGCGCTGCTAGTAAGTATATATGTTGGTTATTTGTTGTTAGGTACTACTTCTAAAGTAATCAATACTAATATTAATAAAGTTGAATAGTTTGATTTATGTTTGTTTGATCGCACTTGCCTGAATTTCCTACTAATATTATAAATACGAAAGTTCGTGAGGATGTATGTATGTTTGTTACTCTTTCACGCAAAAACTACTCAACGGATTTGGATAAAACTTTACAGTAATATAGGTTATACATCATAATAACACATGGGATACATTTGATCCCGAAATTCCTGCGGGAACGGGAACAATGCGAGGCGCGGCTAGTAATTCAATATTTTTGTAACAATGTATTTGATAGCAGACAAGAAGATTTACAAGACGATGGTTATATAGTTTTAGACTTTACAGTTAAAAATAACCTACATGAAAAGGTATATTACGGCTAAAACAGTCCCTAAGGCCCTGAGTAAAGATACCTATTTCAAGCAAGATTCTTAGAATACTAATTTACTTAAAGACGAAATGCAATTTATCTCTCGATTGTTAAAATGATGAACGAAATAAAACAATTTCTTAATCTATTCGCAATCTAATTTATTAAGTTTAAGATAACGATACTGCTCTAGGGTTTGTCTTTGCCAGTGGCTTTAATTAAATCACATAGACCACAAGCAATCAGCCTTTACAGTTCTATAATAGATATTGATGACTGTAGGTAGGTTCTAGGTTTATAGAAATGTAGGTAAGTACTTTATAAAATTTGATTTGCATATTCAGTAGATCTGAAAATCGGCTACTATCTATTTTTCATACCCATGTTATACCAATATTATAAAGACGTAAAATTAGTTTGTTTGTTTGTATGTTCGAGGTAATCTCAGGAATTATCAGTCCGATTTGAATAACTCTTTTTGTAATAGATAGCCACATTCAACGGGAAGGTTATAGGGTATTTTTCATCCCGAAATTCCCACGGGAACGGGGACAACGCGGGTAAAACCGTGGGGCGCTGCTAGTAAGTTATTAGAGTTGTCCACCCCTAGCATTTTCTTGGATAGTATTTTTAATTTTTATTTTTTACTAACAGCGCTCCGCAGTTTCACCCGCGTTGTAACCATTCCCGCAGGAATTTCGAGATAAAAAGTAGCCTATATCCTTTCTTAGGCTCTGGACTAACTGTGTACCAAATTACATTCAAATCGGTTCAGTAGTTCTGGCGTTAAAACGTAACAGACAGATAGATAGACAGACAGACTGACAGAGTTACTTTCGCATTTATAATATTAGTTAGGATGATACAGCATTAAAAAATACATACAATCTTAAATTTTCCGACTTTCTTCGATCAACCCCTATTTTTCCTTCGCTATTTTATGTAACAAAACAACGTTTGCCGGGTCAGCTTTATCATCAAATTACCTTTCAAGTTATAATGGGTATACGAGTATTTTCCAGCTACTGATATTTTCTTCAAATTAGTTCATACCGCCCGAGGCTGCCTACAGTAGTTGACCGTCTATAATTTATTTAAAAACATATTCAATCGCTCTTTCTTTTTGAACTGTATCGAAGTAATCGAAGAAAAATGTGCTCGTAAAAAATGTAATGGGTGATTGTCGTTTGTAGTTATCGGATTGTAGCTAGAAGCCATTATAGAGATAGTACGTATACCTAGGTACTCTTACTATCCAGTATCAACGATTATTGATATCATATTAAATTGTTTTTTAATAGATACTCGTTAATTTTTCATTTTGATTTTTCCCTTTCAATTAGTCCTACTTCCTACTAATATAAATGCAAAAGTTTGTGAGGATGGATGTATGTTTGTTGCTCTTTCAAGTCAAAACTACTGGACGGATTTGGATGAAACTTTACAGTAATATAGGTTATACATCAGAATAACACCATGGGATACATTTTATCCCGCGGTAGCCGATAGAATGCGGGTTACACCGCGGGGCGCAGCTAGTTTTATATAAATTAGGAGATAGATATATAACCAGTACATAATATCTAAGTATACCTAATATAAAGCTGAAGAGTTTGTTTCTTTGACCGCGCTAATCTCAGAAACTACCAATCCAATTCGAATAATTATTTTTGTACAGAATAGTCCCATTCATCGGGAAGGTTATAGGCTATTTTGCATTCCGAAATTCCCGTGGGAACAGGCACAACGCGGGTAAATCGCGGGGCGCTGCTATCTAAACATAATAGTGTTCCAAAGGGCGATACGTTTTGCTCGTTGTTTAAAAAATACAATATTTATGTGAGGGTTGACGTTCTGATAAGGAAAATTTGCACCAAAATGTTTGTGGTCAGTTCTGTGGTAATACAGTATTTTTTGTAGAAGTAGGTAAAAGGTAAAGCATGTAAGTTCCATACATAATGTAGACAAATTAATACACCTACATTTATTTACGTATCTAAGCAATTAAGGAGCTTACAGACTTGTTTTCCGGTTGACGGCACCATTGCCCGTTTACCCGACTGCACGGAAGCTGTGAATGAGTCCTAGTTAGTGCAATAGGTATTACGAATAATTAGACTAAGGCCTCAGCTATACTGACTTGCCAATACATGTTTGCATGTAATCTAATCTAAAATCATAAAGAGGTAAATTTTGTAAGTTTGTTTGTATGTTCAACCTAATCTCGGGAATTTCCAGACCGATTTGAATAATACTTTTTGTAATAAAAAGCTGCATTCAACGTTAAGATTAAAGGCCATTTTTCATCCCAAAATTCCCATGGGAACGGGCACAACGCGGGTAACACCGCGTGGCGTTACTAGTTTACAAATATAGGTAGCAACCGATCTTCCGCATAGGGTGCTCGCTAGTTGTAATTTGTATGTAACTAGTTGGTAAGGTACATATTAATAATATGTACCTTACCAACTAGTTACATACAAATTATAATATGATATTATGCACCACACCTCACATCGTCAAGACTAAAGAGATGCTCATTAAGAGTGCAACCGACTGAAGCCGCAGGTTTTCTGACAATGTATATTCCTTCACCGTAAAATGACAAAAATGCAGGTCATCAATTCTTTATTTTATGGGCAATGGCACGATTGTACGAATTGTTTTGTTAAAAAAGGCTCTCGATCAACTTGCTTGAAGGTGGTCGGTTTTATTTTCACTTTTTATCATTTTGCTTTCTTTAAATGTTGTGGTTATAAAGCGCTGTACTTTTTCTTGTTTTTTCCTTGGTCATCTCTTTTTCTATTGTAAGCAACTAGGGAAAAGTTAGAGATAAAACGATTGTTAACGATATGCCTGCATTTTAGGAGCATGTTGACATCAATTTCACTTTTCTGACGTGTAACTTTAGGTAATGATTCGGGACCTAAATAGTGTTCCTACGGATGGAAACATAATATGGCAAACAGATAAAAACATCATTCCTCCATAACAGGAAATAAGAGATCATGAATCAATTGAATGAATTGAGTGATGCACATGCTTCCTTGTTTTTTCATACCGGTCACCGGTTAGCTACAATATATGTTCTGGAATTTCGTTCATAATAATAAACCAACTCTCAATACATCTCTTATATCTTTTCCAACCGTTCTTCAAGTATCGTTACTCGAAAACACGCAGTTTTACTAGCGGTACTAGGTATTTAGTATTACCGGTACACACCGGTCTTGCAGGAGTACGCTAACTGGACAACACTACTTTTTATATGAACATTTTTTACTTTACTTTTAATGTTTTGTTGTATGGAAGAATGAAAGTGTTCTTTAGTGTTTATAACCTACTTAGGTAAGCACTCTGTGACTGTCTGTAAAGTTAGTTCCGTTGATCTTTTGAACTCTTGCCATTTTGATGGCTCTTAGTGCGAATTCGCAGAATTATTTTCTAAGGTAAAAAGATAATATTTATAGCACAGATACTGCTATTAAAAAAGTAATGGTTATAAATAAAGCTGCAAGTCAAAGGCCTCTCATCTCCCTGTAAATATCAGTAGGTTAGTACAGTGATGAGGCTAATTAACACAATTTCCTATTGAGGTTATCTTCTCAATCCTTAGCCAAGTTTTTGAAAGTATTGACTAATTAGATGAGAAATATACAACAGTTTTGTGAAGTCTGCACTTTCCCTAGGATTAGGTTGCAACAGGACATCAATTATGGAATTACATTCTTCTTTGAATTTCGATGGAAGGTAGAATAAAGTAGGATTAACACCTAACAAAACTTTAAGTAAGTTCCTGCCTAATCTTGAGACCCTAATTTATTTAGAATGAAGTCAAAAGCCAGTTTCATGAATGTTCCCCAAATAATTTATATAAAACGCACTAAATCTCCACTGAAAACTTTCATAAAAGCTTACCTTTGAACTTACAAAAAAGGGTAGTTTATCAAACTCACTGTTAGTCCACTAGCCAAACTAACCGAGGGGACTTACTTACAATAAATCTGTCGATTGGAGTGAAATATGGTCACGTCCCTAGAATGCCTAAGTACGGACCTGAGCATAGTATTTAAGTAATAGATTCCAAAGTTATACGACTTTAATTTAAAGTTAACCGAAGGTACTGATCCTAATCTGTAAACTTAACGATAATATCGAAGTAGGGTTGTTTGCAAACTAATGGATAACTAAGATATGGATTGAATAGTAATAGCCAATTTGAATAAGAATAGTCGTGACCTGTGAATGGGGAGTTTTGGTCGGGAAATTCGAGATTTTTTGCTTAAAACGGTATCTTTAGATCTGCCTAGCATTTAGACAAACGTACCTAGGTGTATTTATATACACGTAGGTTTCAGAGGTACATATATCTGTATTATTATTAGTGTCTATTATATTGAAATGTCTAGAAACTAGTGTTAGATATGAAATATTTTTATTTCTGTTCTGGGTTTTCTTATCGAATCTCGTGAAACTACATAGATTCTATATTTAGTTAGGTATTTAAAAAATATTACCCTTCTTGCGGTCAGGTAAAATCAGTTGTAAGTAGGTACAAACCTAAGTACTTTACTTACTTTAATTTTGTTGGTTTTAATTGAGTTTTCCGATACATTTTAATTAATTTTCTCAAATTCATTCCATTTATATTAAACATTGTATTTCCAGAGAACTTAATAGGGGACAGATTTTGCCTTTACTTAAGGGACGATTTAAATTCCTACCCTAAGGTGCTAGGGTAGTTAACTAAATAAAGTTAGAGTAAGTTCATCACTTACCTCTAAAGAAAAACCCTCGTCCAGTCTCGTTTGTCCCGTTCTCACCCTCAGGTATCCTGCTCCCACCATCTTCATAGCGAGTCCTTTTTGAATTACTCCTCACACTAGCACTATCACATATTCGAGCCACAACTATTATCACACAAACATAAACGAAAAATCGCATAAAAATCGATTTAGCCAGCATTTTATAATCATAATTCTAAATGAGCAATATCTTTGGTTGATTAAATGTTATTTGGAATAATAATTTGGAAACTAATAAATTTTCGCGTTTGCCGCGCTTTTCGATCGGCCATTTTCGTCGCGAGTGCGCATGCTCGGATGTCGCCGTGCGACTGAGCGCACGCGCCGGTTTTGAGTAGCAAAATAAGAAAAAACAATTCACATCTCAAAGAGGTATAACTTATACATTTAGTACCTTATATTTTTATTCGTTTCGGTAGCTTTCTCTCGATTGTACTGTGGGTATAGTATGGAACTTCGTATGGTACAGGAAACATGCGATTTTGCTTAAGTGGAACAAACCTATTAAATGATCACATCCGTGAGGTTAATACGAAGTTATTACTGCAAGTTATGGTGTTCAGAATAACCACTTTATCTTAGATTTTGTTAAATAGGTTAGTTAGTGAAATGAGTGAGTTGTAATAAATACGGAAGTTTATGAGGATGTACGGATGGATGTTTCTTTATATTTCACACTGAAACGGATGAACAGTTTTGTAAAAAAATAAAACAGTTCTAATTACATTACTGTAATGTTTGCTACCTAAGCTAGTGAACCTCAGAAGATTAACGGAGACTTTGCTTCTTACACTCTCGCGCCAGTAAGCGTTAGTTAATATAAAATGTCAGTGTCAACGGACGTAAGATAATGAAAATTCGGAGCTTTTTACTAGCAGCCTAAATAACTTTAACAGAGTGTCATTTCAGTTATGAAACAACGCTGTGTTAAAAATATAACAGCGTACGTAGTAGTGAACTTTTTAACGAACGTAAGTTACGATAACCAACCGTTTTAAACAACCCAATCGAGCCCATAGACAACTTAAACATTACGGAATGTGGGCTTATACTAAAAATTTTAATTAGATTCCAGATTTGACAATTTCAGTGTTGCAACATTATGACAAATACTAAATAGTGACGTTGCGAAATTATTCGATATGGAAATGGAATATTTCCGGATCGATTCTTCTCGTTTATAATTTTACTCTCGTAAACTAAGTATATGAGGAAATTAAATATTTCTGAACCGATAATTTAGTTTTGACGATTAATTAACGATCTGAGACTTTTCTTTTATAATTGTGTGTGAAATAAATAAAAAAAATTGATCTTGAAGGAACATGACAAATAAAACAGAAAAAAAACGTTGTTTGTTTTGGTTAATGTGCTAGACTGTTCATTCCAAGTAAGGTGTCAAAAAATATCTAGTTTAATAATAAGTAAAAAACAATGAGAAAATACATCGGATACATCTCGGATACAAAATATCGATTCGCAATGAAATAAGATATTCGTATCACTACACTACACTAATAAATGTGGTATCATTATTTCACAAAATGACAGTAGCTAATGTCAAATCTGGAATCTAATAAAAATTCCGAGTATAGTACTTACTTGGTACCTAACTATGGGAACTTTCATTCCGAAATTCCCAGAAAGTAGGCAGAACTTAAGGTAAAACTAAAAAATAAAAGTCTAATTTCTATCTTCTCATAATAATGATTTATTGCTTCATCTAATTGTAAACAATTCGTTGAAATATTAATTTCATAGACATCACTTACTTGGCCGTAAAATATACACTTAAAATAATTAATAATTATTATAACAAAACAATCATAATACCAAATACAAATACATAATGTCAAACATCAACGTAAAATAAATACATCTGCAAAACAATTTGTTTATTCATTTTAATTACACAAACAAATAATTTAAATACTGTTCATTTATTGTCAAATTATTTTTAAATTACATTTTTTTATTTATCATATCTTTTATTGAAACAAACGGTCTTAAACAAACTTATGTTTATATCAGATCAATAATAATAATTAAAAACTTAATAACTACGCATTTGCTTGTAAATTAAATCAAATTAATACAAAATTAGTGCTGTTTTGTGCAACACGTAGGTAAGCAAATAATAATTAATTGGTAACTATTTACTATTTCAAACGTTGTTCATTGACATCTAGGGCCATATAAATAAACGCGTAAGAACAGTTTAGCTATCAAGTGGTTTGTCACTTTCTGACATACGCAACTTTCCGAAGAGCAAAGGAGACAAAACACAGTGTACCAGTGTTTTAGTTACACCTCGTTTATTAATAAGGTCCCTAGAGTTTGGACTTTTATTAGTTTGTTTGCAATTATTGGACCCCAGTCTCCTTATTAAAGCAGCGATCAGACGGCACGATTCATCGGGCCGATGAGCAGGGCTCGATATGGCTCGATAGATTGGGCGTTCTGATCACACTACACGATATCGCCACCCTAACTCACTTGGCAGCCGAATGCCGAGAAGTGAAGATGGCGCCTACGCTTTCAAAATATCAGACTTAGGGACTTAGGGCGGTCGGGCACTCTCGATCGCCCGATTTAGGGACACTAACAGCCTAACTGTGGCCTAACAGCGATCACACCACCCAATGCATCGGGACTTAGGGACTTAGGGCACGATGAATCGTGCCGTCTGATCGCTGCTTAAGACTTCGGTTAACATAAGATAAAATGGGCGGGTGAAGTTAGATAAAATCTACTTCAAAATAGATTTTGTATGAGTGAACTTTTCGGCTATACTTAATTGTGAATTAAAACAGAATTATTTTCGTCGTAACAAATTCGTGCGAATTTCATTTATTATAATATCAAAATGAACAAAAGCACGTGGAATAAAAATACTGTTCAAAAAGAGTTATCAACAACAACAAGAACTTATACAGGGTGTAATTTCATGTGCTTCAAAACAAGCGGACAAGCTTAAATAAAGGCATAAGCACTGCATAACATGAGTATATACATTAACATATTTCAAATAATGAACTTCCCAAACCTCTGCTCAGATTCTTAATGTAATTTGAACTTCGTACAAAAACAAACTATTTTAGCATAGCCTTAAGGTCTAGTTTACAATAGTACAGTAATTGGTAGTTATAAGTCTACCATCGCTCTACCAATGAGCTACTTTATAATGGTATGGCCACTCTACTACTACACTATACTAATATAAACTAAGTTTTAACGCTACGCTACGGTACATTTGGTCTGTGACTTGTATAAATTCAACTAGTCATAGACAAAAAATACATAAAGCTAGAGATGTTAGTCTATGTTTTGATTACATTCGAGGCGAATTGAAATCTTTTCAAAGGCTTTTGATAAATCCAAATTAGTAAAAATCAAAGTCATGTGTCTATTCATACATACATATTAAATAAATAATTGCAATGAATTAGTATATAAAATATGTAAAGTCATTGTAATTCTGTTTGAAAGTAGGCTAGCGGTCTACGGAGTTTTTTCTGCGATTTCATTTATTGCGAATTTTTTTGATAAAATTGACTATAAATCTATGATTTGGACATCATGAAAGACATTAGATTGTGTTAAATCCTTATTGAATTATCATTATTATTTGATTAATGTCTCTATTATATTTGAAGTAAAAGGTTACCTAATGTTTGGGACTAATTTACATCCGGTCGATAGATTCAAATTATAGGTAGTACTCGCGTGCTATTTTCGATTTTATAAACATAAGGTGCCAGGAGAGATTAGGGATTAAGGATGCCAAGTAGAATTCGCACTTTAAATCATTCTTTAACATATGTAATTGAAAAAATAATAAATTAACCACAAACCGTTCTGAAATACAGTTAACACGACATTTACTTTCAAATTTGAGTGCAATTGCTTCTTAAACCGCGAGCTAACCACACAATATTCCAGTACATTTCCATATCCATAAAACTAGAGTTTTACTACAGAAAGCTCATAAATGTTATTTCCAAAGAGACAGTAGTTTTAGTATTTTGTTCGTGGTTGTACAATTGATAAGTAAAATTGTTATTACAGTCGTCTCGTAAATTTAGAATTGCCTTTTAAAAATATATTTTATTGCATTTGGAGAGGTTGCTTCGAACTCTTCGAAAAACGAACGAACAAAAGTTTCAATAAAAGTTTTTGTGTATATCAAAATCGATTTGTAATGATATAAAAATCGTACTTGACTACTTTTTATACTAAAACTGAATATCTGTTACTGTATAATCATTGAAATGAAAGCTATGATTCCAATACAATTTTAATTAAATTGAGTCAAAGGTGGAATCTACATATATGCTGAAATGATACCTGCGCGTTCCGTAAAGATACAATTAACATTGGTATAGTCAATATTGTATGGTTAATTAACATCCAGAATGAAATAGACACGCTTTTGAATTTTTTGACAAATGCGATTGTCAGTAACGCCCGTACTCAGAGACCTCAAAGATTTGATGAGTGATTTTAACATGTCATCTATGAAACATTACGTCAATTGTTTGAGTGTCGGTTTAATGCACGTCTCTGAGTGAGGCATTAAGTACCTTTTACTGGGACTGAAAGAAATATTATTTGAACGAAATTTACGCTTAAAATACATTTAAACAATATTAAGACACCTGGCCTCCCCATCATGCTACACCTAAATTTTAAAATGTATAATCATCAAACATTTAAAACCACAATAGAAATAAAACCTACAAATTGTATGTAATCGCCTTAACACAGAAACAGATATACTGTATGTTCAACTTTACCTACTGTTTTAATGGAAGGAAATATGTTAATACAATTTGGCACTAATACGGACAGACTGAATAATAATGTATACTAAGTAGTAATAATGCAGTAATAATAATGTCTACTAAGTAGGATAGAATATTAAATTGTATCTATCAAACAACTTTAGCTGAACAATATTTTAAATCCCTGACACAAAAATAGGGGGTGTCATATAAACTTATTTTCTTATTTGATTATGAAGTGACTTGATCAAACTTTGACATTTAAAAGTTTTGACATTTCGACATTTTTAATTGTCAACATTCTATTTTTTACTGATATCCTGTGTATTGTATACGTTAAATATAATTGTAATATTTCCATGTAGCTATATGTATAATAAAGTAAATAATACTTTTTAAACACAAATTATAGAACAAATTAACAAACGGCTCGTTACGGTATATAAAGTGCGTATTATATAATATAAGATATATCTACAGTGACTACAGTCTTAATAGATTTCATTACAGGACTCTCTAATTAGTTTCACTATTTGTTTAGCGATTTAATATTAATTTTTTTAAGTTAAGCGAATTTGTCTTATTGCTCGTGTTTTTAGTGACATTATGACACTCGGTTTCAACATAGTATGTATCATTCCAATACAGAACGTCAAACGAGTTAAATTGGTACTAAAAAGACAACTTTCAGGAATCAGAGGTAAAAATTCCATAAATTAAATCGCTATACAAATAGAATATAGTATCTCCCATATTCGACACTCACACGAATTAGAAATTCAATACAAAGGCAAAAGATGTTAACATTACTCTGCTAAACCTAACTTGTCTCGCCTAGCGCCGATTCGCTGAAAACTATGGAAATGTCCATTATAAACATTTTTAAAGTTCGAATTACTATATCTAGGTTACTTTTCACGATATAAATAGACAGAGATAGTGCTATATAGAAACCACGCCTACTTTACAATTTTATTAACTTCGTTACTCATAACCGATGGTTTAATTAACCAATGATTAACATGGCTTGTTAGTGTAATTACTTAGAAATGTTTTTGTTTTAGTCTTGGCAATGCATGACACAAGACACTTGACACTACACAAAACCTGTGACAGACAATTTAATTTTAATCTATTGTCATTAATAAGCTTAAGAAAGGTTTGCGCTGGTCACACATGCTTATCGGCACGGCGACGATAAGCGCATCTAGGATCAGTGAGCGACTGTCAAAGCTTATTGATGATGGTTTGACATATCGTATAGAACCTAGGCACTGGCTACCTGAGTCAGTTACCAGCGCTGACAAGCTTCGCTAAGTGCTGACTGTCAGGCTACTTGGTTCCTTTATGTATGAAACTTTTTGCCAAAGTGCTAAAGATGATATTCAATAGTTATGGTGTAAATTATCAAAATTATATAAAGTTCCATTTTTAATCATTCGTTAAACACCATCGGTTTTAGTAAGAAGATATGTGAACAAACGAACTATACTATTATTGCTCTTAAAACTCCTAGACAAAACACTAAGCAATAATAGTCTTTAATATCTGTACTTTAAATATTAAATTCTATTACATCGGGAGGTATAATGATACTTTACTCTATATACTAAATAGGAATATATAAAACTAGCTTTTACCCGCGACTTCGTCCGCATTAGATTGTTACTTTGGACAGTAGTTTTATTTTTAACCTTTAGGATCTTACCAAAGTATGACTCAAGCTGCACACTCACCGGGACGGAACGTCTCGGGATTTATCATTTTTGCTTGTGAAAATTCGAACGTAGCTTCATAGAAATACAGCATAAATGGCTATGCATTCAAATGACGCCGCGGGATTGACAAATCCTTTTCGATGCCGTGGCGCTATTTTAAAGTAGGTATAGCATTTGTTTATATACGAATACGTTTGATTTTATATTAGCAAACCTTAAAATCCCTAGCCGTGCCGTCCCAGTGAGCGCGAAGCATCAAACAATTGCTTAGGTGAAAAATAGTAAACATAATATAGATAAATAGTATCTTATCCGGAGGGAAATTCGGGATAAAAAGTATCCTATGTCCTTTCTCAAGGTCATATCTATGTCTATACCAAATTTCAGCAAAATCGGTTCAGTAGTTTTGGCGTGAAAGCGTAACAGTATCTTATCCGGAGGGAAATTCGGGATAAAAAGTATCCTATGTCCTTTCTCAAGGTCATATCTATGTCTATACCAAATTTCAGCAAAATCGGTTCTGTAGTTTTGGCGTGAAAGCGTAACAGACAGACAGACAGACAGAGTTACTTTCGCATTTATAATATTAGTATGGATTACTATAAAACGAATACCAAATATGATTTAAAACTTTATAAAACGTTAATACTATAATATTGTATTAAATATAGGCTAGAAACTTGTGGGATTTCATTAAGGCTACTTTACATGGATGCAACAAATCGATGTATATACTCGTAGTAGTAAAAACAACAACACACTGAATTACTTTTATTATACGTTTTTTCTTAGTTGACGTAGAATGTAAACAAATATGGCTTTATGACTTTCCAAAGACAACAAAATCTATAGACGAAAAAGGTTTAGCAATTGTATAGTTTTTATTCCATCAAGAACTATTTTCCTCTATAGAAGGAATTGTCTGGATGGACAATCGCCATACTCGTATAAGTTTACATTTTGGAAATGAAATAGATTGTAGTATTAACGATGGAATGATTAAATTATCTATTCCATTACGAAGCGATCTATCTTTTTATACATATTTTAAACAACATAGTATTTGCTTTTTAAAAAAATCTTCTACAAAACTTTTGTATTTATAAGGTAAAACATTTTAGCTATAAAAAATCCACTTATTTAAAACGTTTTACAGTCCTGTTTTAGTATATTTTTATATTTTGCAAATCTATTGAAACGTACATAATATATTTAATACTTTGATTAAAGAAAGTTTATAAAAAATATGAAAATACTTATCTATGTTTAAGTCTTGTGATATATATAAATTATTTTGATAGTGATGTGCATTGGGAATAAAATAGGACTTTTTAACTTTAAAACTCTTTTAAGTTAAAAAATCTGAGTTTATAATATAAACGAGGACTTGAAATTACTTTAAATACCTTAGATTTTTTGCAACTTAGTAATATCTATATGAACAAATATTTTACTAAACTTTATAAAGTCTTCCTACATAAGTCACCTTACAGATTTCTATATAGGCCCCTTACATTCACGGTAAATATTTGTTTTTAAACATTGTTGCAACAACATGTAGCATGCTTCTTGCCTACTAGCATGTTGCTCAGCAACATAGTGTGTTGTATAGTTAATAACTGGATGTTAAAACATTTGTTTAGCAATAGTTGCGCAACAAATGTTTAAATTAAGTAAGTTTGAGTAGGTGGTCAACTCTGGTATTAGTTGGTGGAGTTTAGACCGTCTAAAGGCCTCTGACATGGTCTAACGATGAAACAATGCGAAATGAAATATTTCCCGTGAACACGGAGGTTTTAATCACAACATAGGAAATACTATAGAAAGAGCTATAGATAAACATTTACCTAATCATATAACTAGTTATTGTTCTATTAGTGCATAGATTTCAGGCCGAATTTCAGGCCGCAATGTGCATCAATTATAACATTATATACTCGTCATATAGAATTGATAAAAAGTATATAGATATAAAAACGTTTGTACAATTTAAAGGCTCTATATATATAATATACGATTATATATTCACTATTGCACACTTTAAAATCGCTTGATTACTAGAGAAAATAACCGAATGTATTAAAAATCTTTATTGTATTTGAATTTAAGTAATTCTTCGTTTTTTTACGACATTGTAAAATATATCGCATTAATGCTTGTCTTAGCACCTATCCCTTGGTTTATATAGTTTAGACCACACTGAACACTTGCGTTGTATGTAAATTCAATGATACGATGATAAATATTTAATTATATATCTGTTTGTAATATAAAACATGAAGCACCAAAAAATAAATATAGAGTAACAATAAAATTGACAACGGATGATATAAATTATTTGATATTCGATATTTTTAAAACAATTGCATCTTAATAAGATTTCCACAAACCTTTGATAGCTTTCAATTTAGGCGATTTCTTCTTCGCTTCGAATTCTTGCTTGATACTGTGGAATTTGTCTCGTAGACTCTTTTTAGGAGTAGAAGGGCGTAGTAGAAACTTTTTTAAATCGTTGGTGAAGCTTTTGGCTGTATAGTTTGGTTCGTCAACCGACTCGTCGTTGCTTGATTCAAGGAAAGACACGGATTTGTTTGACTGCAGCGAGTTCTTTCGCGGTCTACGGGGCGGAGATTCGAGAGAGTTTTTACGGTGGCGACGTCTTGGCGATTCGAGCGAGCTTTTACTACGACTAGTTTGTTTGGCCAACGACACATGGTTCTTACAGCGATGGGACTCATCAGCACGATGCTGAGAGTTCCTACAGCGATGCGAGTCGTCAGTGCGGTGGGCCAATGGCTCGTCGCGATGTTGGGCAAGCGACTCGTCGCGATGTTGGCCCAGTTTGTCTGTGTCACAAGCGGAGCATTGCCGCCGACACTGCGGGCAATGTTTCTTGGCTATTTTCCTGAGTTCTTTGAGGAAATCTCTGTCGATTTCTATGTAGTGTACGTCTGGTTCGGAGTAGTACCGCGGCGGCGGCGACGGTAAGGGTCAGGCTTGCACTGAAGGCACCCACAGTGTTCGGTGTTGCTCCTCTTCTACTGCTTCTTTGATTTGAGTGCACATGTAAGCTATGTTCACGCCCGCTGGGATCTCCGCTGAAATAAAGGAGAACAAAATTGTGAAAATAGATTAGCTTTCGGTCTGCTATCAACATTCTAACCATGACATTGTTGGAATAATAGAAACATCCAAAACTTTAGTCATAATTACTTTAATAATCGGTAATAATGGCATTAAAACCGTTGAGACCCTTTTTCACTTCTCTGATATCTTCAGTGAGATGCCTTCAGCCTTTACTCAGTGGGTCATACACCAATAACTATTAGTTTTTTTCAGCACTTACCTGAAATATAATTCCTATATTCGTTCTCCACTTTAAGTCCGTGCTCGTACATCTCCTTCGCCGCCTTAGCGGACACTTTATCCGCTGGGTATCTCGAGTCCTTAACCTCTTTAATTTGCTTGAACGATTTGAACTTTATAAACAGTACTATAGGGTATATTTGCTGTTTGTGTAACTTCTCAATGGTCGCCACGCTTATGTCTAAGATGCAGTGGATACCCTGTAACAAAAATATATGGTCATTAATTTGACGCGTTATGAATGATGTTTGAGTGTGATCTATGACACACACAAAAGTGACACAATTAAGTGGGTGTGGGTGAAACCGTATTGTGACTGTATCGTGTGTGAGATTGTTATGTGTGTGACAATGTGGTGTGTAAGAATGTGTCGTGTGTGAGTGTGAGTGTGTGTGTGTGTACCTTGTGCGCGAGGTCAGTGATGGCCTGCAGCGGGATGCAGTCGAGGTGCGCGCAGTCGGCGCGCGGGCGCGGCTCCAGGTGCGTGCCGCTGGCGAGTGCGGGCGCGGCGCCCGCCAGCCGCAGCGTGGTGGCGCGCGGCTGGCGGAACGCGTGCGGCCAGTCCGCCACCAGCCGCGCCGCCAGCGCGCCGCCCAGCGGGCCTGCAACCACCACACCTTGTAGCTGCTCTCACTCTCACCGATCATACATGATCAAGAGAATCGCGACGGACTAGAGTATTAGCAATTTCGCCAACATATTATCGTTGCGACTAATGAAGGTCTCGCGACTTATCGCCGCGTTCGTCTAAAACTGACGCCGATGGGACCATACGCCTTCGTTCAACAGCGTGCTCGTCGCGTTCTCGTTTCGAGAGTGCTATGTTCTGCTGTAGGCACGCAGCAGGTGCGCGACGAAACGACGACGTTACGTTCACACTAAGTCACATATCGCTACACCTTTCAGTGACGTGTGCATATTCCGTTGTCATAAAATGTCCGCCATCAACTTACCTAGTACTACAAGGGGTCGTGTCCTCGCGTGCGCGTGCGCCAGTCGCTCGACTCTCTGATAAGACACTGACGCTTCCTCGATCCCCGCTTCGCCCCAACAACCCAACTCAGTGTGTGAGAAAGAGGCTAACTCTTTGGAATGGCGGTGCTTTTTGCGTCGGAAAAATGATCGACGAGCGGTCGTAGAGGCGCGGCGAGCCTCGCCCTCTAGGGAGGCGCAGCCGGCGCGGCGGAGAACTTCTTCTACCCTGAAAGGTAAAGATAAGTGATTAAATCAATCACCAAGATTCTGTTGGGTCAAAGTGATTTCAAACGTATTTGAAGTTCCTAAACCCCAATAACACCACAATTTTTTAAACAGTTTTAATGGTTTAAAAGCCACTTCAACTGACCACGAAAATAATTTATATCATCATGTTGAAGATTACATTCCCAAATTCCATATTGTAAGAATGAGATCACAATATGTAAGAATGACAACAAAAAACCTTGTTTTCAATTACACAACGACAAAATTCCAACGCAGCATCACCCATACTTACTTGAATTTGCTCGGAATAGTCCCCCACTGTCGCTTGGCCCCTTTCGCATCTAGTTGCCACGCGCGCCACAGCCCCGGGGCTCCGTTGAACAGCGTATTGTCCACAAACAACACCTCATCTTTACGGAACCAGAGAGAATACTCGTCGACCAAGTCGACGCCGGCGGCAGTGATTCGTGCGCAGCGATCGAAACCCGCGCGGATGTAGAACGCGTCGCCTGGTTTGTCTTTTATTTCGTGGTATTGAGCGAGCTCGTGGCGAACTACTACGCTCACCTGCGAAACGTTTAAACATTATTTAGATAGTTCAATTCATCATTGAGTGCGACGCAGTTAAAATATGTGTGCATATGTTTGTAATTATACAACTTTCATTTGTTTGGCAGAAACAAAACATTATACATCGTATTTTTTTGTTGTTTAGTTCAACTATCTACAATAGTTGTTACGGCTTCATGAACAAACATTTTTACTGCTTGCTTAGTTTTTACAACTATTCACAAATGTTTGAAGTCGTAAAATGGATTTCAAATATTGTAGTATATCTTAGATGGATTTATTAGTACATTTATAAGATAAAAATATATTATTTTATGCTCTTACCTTGTCAGCAGGCTTAGCAAGTTCCAAAGCGGCTTGTTCAGCCGTAGCTCTCCTTAAATCTACACTATTGTACTCCAAAATCTGATCTCCAGTCCTCAAGCCGGCATTATAAGCCGGTGAATCCATTTGTACACTATGCACGAATATCCCCACCGCATTACCACCAACCAAACTTATCCCTAAGTCTGAACAATTTCTCATCTCTATCAGGAGAAACCTAGGCAACTCCTTACTAGCTTGAGACTGTCGCAACGTAGCCACATCAGTCGAAGGCGGTTCCATTCTCAAAGATTGCTGAGGTCCGGGGGAATTCCTTGGAGTAGGAGACCCTGATAGCGAAACCTCTTCGTCATGGGAACTCTCTCCTGATGAAGAGCTTCCGGGAACTTCCACTTCGTCTTTGTATTTCTCAGGACTGTATTGTACTAGCATGGTTATCGAGTTGCCGATCTGTCGAAGCACTCTGGCCGCTAAAGTGTAAGTTGCAGATCTCATATTGATGCCACAAACTTCAAGCAACTGATCACCGACTTGTAAACCCACTTGGCTGGCTAGAGAGTTGTCGTTAACAGTTGAAACGAATACGCCCCCACTACTGGGCGGGCAGTAGATTTGTATTCCCAACGGCTGTTGACTTTTGTCGATGTGGACTCGCCTTAATTCCCCCGGCAATGGTTTGTTCCAACCAAGCCCGCAGTACTCTGGCATAGAATTCCTTGTTCCTTTATGAGTTAGTTGTTTAGCCCCTCTTCCAGGACTTAGTACTTCGACATGAAATGTCGGCATTGGAGAGTTTCTCTCCGAACTTCGTTCAATTGATCCTGTACTCAATTTTCCTGCTGAGTTTTTTGAAGTGACGCTAGGATTTGAAGGTATTCTAAACCGCTGATTCTCCTTTTTCCTTGGAAATGTGCCTCCTTCGTAAGTGTGATGGTATTCTGTTCTATTAGCTCTCGGAACTGGTTGGATGTCGGACATATTGTGCGTGTGGGAGGTAAAAGAATGCATGTCGTAACTGGTGCCAATGCTTTCACCAGATTGTGACTGAGGGATGTTCGTGGGACTTGCTAAATGAGGGTAGCGCGACGAAGAATGAGGGTTCGAGTTAGTGAACGGACCTCTATAATACTGAGATTGAAGTCTTGATTGAGTTGGCAACGTTCCCGTCATCGGATAGTTCGCATTACTATTCAAACTGTCGGGCCCAAAACTATCGCTATCCGAAGGATATTTATTCACTGTCTTCGGCGAAGAAGACTTCTTAGCATAATACTGTTCGAGCAAATCTTTTCCTGGGTGATTCTTCAGCGAATGTTCGAGAGAACTTGGTGATTTTCTGGTCACAAAATCCAATGAATTGGGCCCTTTGTTGACCATAAAGTCTAGAGAATGAGGACTTTTGGTACGATTGCGAGTCACTGGTTGATAATCGAGAGAATCGTCCGACGGGTTTAGGACTAAACTGAGTCGATTTGGCGTCATGTCATGTTCAGAGTAGTCACTAATGGACATTTTGTCCTTTTCCAATGTGCGTATTTTTTCAAAGTTCATGCTGTTTGGGGATGCAAAAGGGTTATGTATAGTCAAGGGTGCTGGTTTGGGAAAGTGTTCAATGGCTGGCGACGATTCTATTGATTTGTAGACTGAATGCCTAGCCGGGGTAGTCACTTGAGTTAAGGGGGCGTGCCCTAAAGGTATAGGATTCGAATTTCGATTCGTATTCGACCTTTGTGGTTCCGGAGGTAACTTTGTCGGCGGACTCAGAAGTATAGACAAAGGAGGTCTTTCTTTTCTAGACCTCGGCTGCACTATGGTTCCTGTTGAGTTCTCTTCGAGGATAAAATTGGCGCGAGCTTTAGGCCAAGTGCCGCCATTTTTAGGCTCATTCTGTGAGTCTTTGTTCTTTCGCCGCGAACGTTTTAGGACGCTGCTTGTTTCTTTCACTATGAAAAGGACAAATTAGTTGATTAGTATATGATTTAAATAACTAAATGATACGAAAGAGATATGAAAACTTACCTGATTTACCATGATAGCTGTCAATAACTGAATCCAGTTCAGCAATAGCATCTGATTCAGGTACCTGTATAGTACAAAGAAACGACAACATCAATATTTATACTTCTTTTTAGGTTTAAGCGAGCACTACTCATTTTATGCGCAGTGTATCCTCAATAAAAGCGAAGTGTAGACGTATACTTCTTTTTGCAGACAAGGTATGTTTTATACCGATTAAGCGAAGCACACCTGGTGCGAGTCACTAATACAATATATATATATACTTTTATAACAAAATCTAACCTTATTCTGCTTATCCTTAGACTTGCTTCGACCGGTGACTGCTTCTATTTTACCTCTGATCATGTCCCAAGTACCTACAAATGAAAATATATACGTTAAATAGAATCGTTATTTTTTAATCACATTGTAGTTTTTGAGATCCTTAATTCGTGTAGGTTAGTAGTCAACAATATAGTTATTTAAACTGCCAAAAGGCTTCCATCATGGTTTATTGGTTTAAACAACCGGAACCGACTATTTAACATGCCCTCCGAAGAACGGTAGCGCTCAGAAAGAAATGCCTCAATGCCATTCACCTAATAGGAACAAAGTACTTGAAAACCGAACTTGGTTGTTATTGGTTGTATAATGGTTGTTCCCAGGTCGGGCGAAAAATGTTTCCTACTTTTCAAACATGGCTCGAGTTTGAGATCACCAACCCGCATTTGGCAAGCGTGGTGATTATGCCTAATCCTCCTCACAGTATTGATATTTTCGGTGGGATGAGATGCTTTTGCCCAGCTTTGGGACATGACAGAATAATACTTTCTCCTTTTTTAATGGTTATTTTAAAAGGATAATAATAATGTTCTCACCTCTCTCCTGAGCGATCTTCCCTTGGCTGCCGGCAGCTACGTGGTATACATACCGCCTATCAAAGTCGCTCACTCCATGGTCTATATGGGCCTAAGAAAAAGGTATACGTAGTGTTAATAATGTTCAACTATAAATCCCTATCCCATAAGGATCCTAAGAGCGAGGTGCACAAGTATCCTACAGATTATATTGGTATGTTAATTTTTTCATATTTGGTTACTTTTTCGCATGTGTACGGGCCAAATTTTTTAAACAGTGAAAACCGCACCAAAATCCTTTATGTAGTTTAAAACAGAAAGATTTGAAACAGAGGCGGCGCGCGGGCGACTAAGTTTTGTACTATGTAATTATTCAAATCCTATCGTGATCAGAAAACATATCGAAAAATGTCTAAAAAACTTAATTTCAATCTTTGAAACATTTTGTTACAGCCATGAAAATAGCCATGTCCATAAAAATGCTACACAATACTTAGAAGATTATCATTTTCAAACTACTACGATACTACTAATCCTCTTCACTGCACTGATATCTTCAGTGAGATGAGACTTGAGAGGCCTTTGCCCTAGCAGTAGGACATTACAGGCTTATACTTTACTTTTTACAATACTACTGACATGTCAATGAGAATTAAAAAAGAATACTATGACAAAGTACTAAAGTTTTAGACATATAATCTTACCTTGTTATCAGAGGGCGGTTGTTGAAATTGACACCAAGTTTCTTCTGTTTGGGAGCAGATATTCACTTTCTTGTCGTCTGAATAGGAACGTCCGTACATAGACAGTCTGCCGACAACGAAATAGAGATATAGAAATAAGTAAGTTGAGAAAAAGTGCCTTGAAACAGATAGTCAAAGAAAGTTTTTGATGTCAAAGAATTTTTTGGGAAATCAAAGTATGTATTGATACTTGCTAAAACATTATTTTGTGCCGCGAAAATTTATATTAGTTGTACGTTAATAATTAACCATAGACTCTATGAATCTATGGTAGAATGTGTACTTCTATGTCATAGACCATTCTTTGGGTGTGGGCTTCTTCTTCTTATCGAGTGGATGGTCAACCTGACCAATCCTGGTGTCAGAGTTATTGAGCCGCCAAAGGCCTCTGACATGGCTCATGTAACGACTACTATCCGTAGAAAGTAACCGGGACCGACGGCTTAACGTGCCCTCCGAAGCACGGAATCATCTTACTTTTCGGGCAATCAGGTGATTCAGCCTGCAATGCCCTTACCAAACTGAGGACAGTCTCACAAAGTGATTTTTGTGAGATATCCCCACCGGGAATCGAACCCGGAACCTCCGGATCGTGAGCCGAGCGCTCAAACCACTAGACCACGGAGGCACGGAGGAGGGTGTGGGCTATGGTCACCACTAATCTGAACAATATTTGGTTTAACCCATATCGCCTTATTCATAAACGCTTTATAACTAAAACACTGTTATAAAGTGTTTCGTCTCTTTTACTCTTTGGCAAAATAGCGTATGTCGGAAAGGAACAAACAATTTTATAAGTAAAATGCTGTTAATGACTAAGACCATGAATCATTACTCAACCAAAGACCCGGGCCCAGTTACATATCCCCACCAGCAATGTCAAATAGCAGATCAAGTTTTGACGCTTCCGGCCGTTTTGGCAACCAAGTTTCGCAACCAGTTGTGATGCAGGATTTTTTATTCTTCGTCCGCAACTAGTTGCCAGAAAAGAGTTTTTTTTCTTTCTACTCAACTAGCACGCCACGGCTACTGAGATCCGCAACCAGTTGTGGTAGAAGATTTTTTATTCTTGGTATGCAACTATCGTATCTGGATCGTAGTGGATATATACAAACTATTTCAATATTGTATGTGTTACTAACAGAAAGTAGTGCATATAATTTAAAAACAAGCATTAAGAAGAGAAAAGAATACGAGCTAATAGACAATGAAATTGATCTGGCACTGCGTGAATTGAAAGAAAAGGAAATAACAGTTGGCCACTGTTTAGAAGTCATTTCCCCCTTTTCAATAACATTCTAAACAAGTAAATTATAAGAATCTTTGTTTTAATTTAAATTATGGTTTAGATCTTTAGTGTTTAGTACGCGTTAATCTACGAGAGTTTAAGTTTACGTGCGAGAAAAAAAAAGTGAATGTTGGAAAGGTATAATAAATAGGTATATTTTTATACCTAGTGGTGTGGTGGTAAAAGACAAATTTATTATTATTATATAGAGTCCCATGCTTATTTTTGAATAATCCTTATGGTTGCATATCAAGAAAAAACAGTCTTCTGACGCAATTAATCTTTTTCAAAAATTATTTGTACGCAACCAGATGCGTAGAAAGAAAAAAAACTCTTTTCTGGCAACTAGTTGTGGACGAAGAATAAAAAATCCTGCATCACAACTGGTTGCGAAACTTGGTTGCCAAAACGGCCGGAAGCGTTTTGACATTGTATCTTAATAAATGTCACATAAAATATGTATTCTTTTGACAGCCATAATTTTACATTTATTTATTTACATTGAATCAATTTCATTTTACATTTATTGATCGAGAAAACAAAACTTGATCTGCTATCCGAGATTGCCGGTAGGTATATGACATTGGACCCGGCAGTTAATTAATCACAAGTCAGTTAAATGAAGTCACTAGTAAATCCTATTGTAATAAAACAAACTGAGGAATTTAGTTAAGTACATAAAATAAAATAAAAACTTATATTATTCTTTACCCCATTTCAGCGTAACGTTATTGAAAACTTCATAGTAGTAAGCAGTCGTCAATTTTAAATCAATTTGTGTGGATAATTTAAAAACCTGTTTACAACTACAACATCTTGTCAGAGATAGCGTAAATTCAGTTATGTTTACAAATTATCGTCCATTGTTATCAGCGCAATTACGTGATTGGGAAAAATTCGAAACTTGTTGTTTGTAAACATGGGGGATAATTTGTTGGTGTGTTTTTCAAACAATGAGGCAAGCGACGCGTGGCTTGTACATACATTTTTAAAGTTAAGTGACTTAAAAAGGTAATGTATTTAATTATTATTCATCGTCATTAAGACTTATCGTTCACTCATAATATTTTACAAACAATATATTTTCTCTTAGAATAACTAAGATACTGTTAGCTTATTAGTGAAATATTTTTAATTTCCGTTTTCTACCAACTAAACGTCATCATCAAAATAGCATTTCTTTCTTTCGGTGATTTTTCACTTAATTCTTTTTTCGACGTAATTATTCATTCATTCACTCATCCATTCTTTCATTCATTAAAAGCAATGCTAATTTACCGAAATGATTAGTTCTCACCTATTCCCAGAAGGTCGGCACCCAACAAGCGGCCGCGTGACAGTAATAGCCACAGACTCAAACTGACATTCGTTCAATAAAGACATCGCTTCTGTGACGCTCTTCATGCCTTCTACTGAACGGTTGTTTATCTGTGAAAGAAGGATTTATTCTAGACATTTCGATGTTTGGAGAAGACTTTTGACCAGTAGTGGAAGAACGTTGCTGAACAAAAAAAGGTTTGTTAAAGGACTCTGGGCCACATCATATCCATTGTATTATACATTTTATCTACACTAATGTTGTAACATTCTACTTATGTTTCCAATACTTGACTTATAATTACTACTGTTATAGCGCAGACAACTAAAACACTCAATTTAAGCAATTGCACATGATGTTATAATATCCACATCGATATCGTAAAATCTCATTATAACATCGCGCCCTGCGCGGCGCGCGCAGCTGCGCTCTCATTGGTTAGATTTTAATGGCGGCAAGTTCACTGTGACAACTGACAATACACGTACGCGTGAATTTAATGTTTCGCTATGTGTTTTGTTTTTAAAATTTTGTTTGATTCATTGCATTAGTGAAGATAAAGTAGTGTATATACTCGTTACTATTATGAAACTCGCTGCGCTCGTTTCATAAACTCACACTCGTGTTTTAATACCCTTCATTATATGACAGTTGCATAAACTACTATTATAGTTACCCCGTCAGTCACGCATTAATGACATAACGGTCGGACCGATTTTGATGAAATAAAATATTGAAGTTGAATACCCAAAATCGACAAGGGACATACTTCTTATCCCGTAATTACTAGGGAAACGGTTACTGCGTGGATGACACTGGTAGATAAGTGTTACTTACGTTAACAACACGATCTCCCACATGCAGGGTGCCATCTTTAGCAGCCGCACTGCCGCTCGCTATCTTGCTGATAAATATACCTATTGGAACATAAAAGATGTTATGATTATTGGTTCGCAATTTAAAAAATCTCTGTGATATGCTTTTGAAGCTTTTGGCACTAAAGGATTTCAGATTTAATCATTGCAGTTCTACTTACAATCACCAACCCGCATTAGGCAAGCATGGTGATTATGTTTAATTCTCCTCACTGTACTGATATCTTCAGTACAGTGAGGCACACAGGCAAGTACATTAATTGCACACACTGAATTTGAAGAGAGATTCCTTTTTGTCATTGTGTGTGTTGTTTTCTACACCTATGTATATTAAGTAGTATTCGCGCCCCGCGGTGGAATCCCACTATGTTACTGTAAAGTTTCATTCAAATTCGTCTAGTAGTTTTTTCGTGAGAGAGTCACAAACAATCATCCATAGCAGGAAACTTCCTTGTTTATAATATGAGTAGTAGTGTAAGTGCTGACCGTGTTGCAGCAGCAGCCCGCGTGCGTCGTGCAGCAGCGCGCGGAGGCGCGCGGGCGGGCGCGCGCGCTGCACCGTGAGGCGCTGCGGCCGCCGCGCCAGCGCCGCGCGCAGCGCGCCCGCGGCCGCCGCGCCGCTCGCCCACACGCACACGCCCACCGCGCTCACCACCAGGTCCAGCACTCTGCGGGGCGGGAGGGGGGGGGTCAGTACTGACTGTTCACAATTAACGAGACTTACTACTGACTGCTCAATGACAATTTTGTAGCGCTCGTGGCGTAGTTCGACTGAGCAGTGTTAACTCATTGCGATTGTTAAGAAGCGTGCAGCTTGGATCCTATTAGGATGGATGACCGATAATAGGATTTCTATCAGAGCGCTACCGTGCTTCGGAAGACACGTTAAGCAGTCGGTCCCTGTTGTTTCAATCGTCAGACCATGTCGGGAGCCTTTAGGCGGTCTTAAAACTATGAGGTCTGATTAGTCAACTAAAGAAATCCAAACAAAATAAACAGTCTTCGGATTTTGCCTTGTCTACGAGTCTTAAAAACTACTTAAAGCCTACTAATTTCAAGTTCAAGTTAACCAAACACATGGTAAACTAAACCCTTAATCCTAACTTTACATGATACATAAACAAAACTGTGCTCTAATTCCAACCCAACCCCTACCCCGCGTCTGTTCTCGCCCCGACTCACTTGAGCTTCCCGTCGGCCGGCGCGCCCTTCTTGACGGAGGTGACGTATATCCCGCAGTCGTTCTCGTAGTAAGGCTCGTCTCTGCCGCCCGCCAGCTCGAACCCGAGCTCGCCGTCTTTACACAGACCACTGAGCTCGATGTCTATGACGTCGTATTCTAGATCCTGTAAAGTGTGATGAGTTAATTTTATAGTTAGTTATTTGTAGCGCTCGTGACGTAACGATGTTAACTCATCGCAATATACAGCTCCTACTCGGATGAATGGCCGATTGGAGCATTTTTATCTGAGTTACCATGCTTTGGATGGCACGTTAAATTGTCAGATCATGTCAGTGGCATTAAGGCCGACTAAAAACTCCCGACACCAGACTTGGCCTTACTTTTTATTTATTTTCTTTGTGAAAATACCAGGACCGTTAATTTCAAATGGTTGATGAAATAAAAAAGTACGACGAGAGAATATAGTAGACGATAATGTACGAATTAAGATGCGATATTAGTGTTTTACTATAACATAAGTGACTATTAATAAAATTCAAAACCATTCCTACCTGCATATCACTATCAATAGTGTCATCCCTCTGCACCGAATGCCGACAACTGTCCGCCGAATGCCGACAAGTGTCGGCGGAGTGTCGGCATGAGTCCGAATGCCGACAGTCGTCATCTGAAGCCATGCTGGCGCGTACGCTTTTCAGGTCTTTGTTTTCGTTCGCTTGTTTCTTGTTTTGACGTCGAGCGTCGGCTAATTCGCCTACCATTTGATCGCGTTCCTATTTATAGACATAAATAAATGAATAGTTAGTTCGACCGGCTCATATGCAGGTGGCGCTAGTTGTTATACAAACATTGTTCAATATTTTGGATTGTAGTAGCTCGACGCTTTTACTATCAGAAATAGGCCAAATATCTTGTCCGATTTTGTCCAATTAGCCATATTTTGAAGAAGTCGTTCAATTTCTTGGATCTAATGGACATTAATCAAAGATGTTTGACATTGTCATAAAAAATAACGGGTTGCACTCCGAGAGTGCCGGCAGAAGTGAAAATTTGAATATTAACGTCAAAACGTCTTTTTTTTTACCCATCAAAAATGTGCACAAATTTGCTAAGTTGCTAGTTTCAAAAAATACTAATGTAATAAAGCTTATAGTGGTGCCATAGTTAAAAACAGAGTTTTTCTTACCTTTCTCAATCTATTGCACAGAGCTTTAACGCTCTCTCGCTCCTGCAATAGCTTGTCTCTTTCAGAGAAAGCCCAGTCTCTCCTACGCTTGCAAACCTGTAACAAGATGAATATATAAGCACAATATATGTATATCCTACAATATAAATGCGTGAGGATGTATGTATGTATATATGTTTGTTTGTTACTCTTTTACGAAAAAAGTACGAACGGATTTGTATGAACATATGGGATACGTTTTATCCCGAAATTCCCGCGGGAACGGGTACAACGCGTATAACATCGCAGGGCGCGGCTAGTATAGTATTAACATATTAGATAAATATAATAGTACTAGCAGCGCCCCGCGGTTGTCCCCGCGTTGTGCCTGTTCCCGTGGGAATTTCGGGATGAAAAATAGCCTATAACCTTCACGTTGAATGTGGCTATCTATTACAAAAATAATTATTCAAATCGGACTGATAATTCCCGAGATTACCTCGAACATACAAACAAACAAACAAACTTACAAATTTTACCTCTTTATAATATTAGTATAGAAGTATGTATAGATAGACACAGTACCTCTGCCTCTCGCTGCGCGTCGTGCAGGTGATGCTGCAACGCGGCGGCGTGTTGCCGGACGCGCTGCAGCTCTTGATTCGCTTGCTCCAAGTTATCTACGCGACCGGAAGCTGCTTCCGAGCCCACGCCCACGCCTGGGAATAAAGTGGGACTGATTAATACTATGGTACAACCGCGGAACAGGATTTTGTCTATTGACTTTTATCTTTTGTCTCTTTCTCTAGTACAGAATAGTATAGCCGATTGACCGGCAGCCAACACATTGTGCGAGTGCGATAGTTATATTATTGTGAGCTAGTGACACAGACAGATAAAGGTAACTGCGCGAAATTCTTCCTAGTTTGCGACCGTGCCTAAGTTATGAGTATATGATAGAGCTATGTTTTCTTTTTCTTTTTATCCTCCCCACTGTACTGATATCTTCAGTGAGATGAGAGGCCTTAGCCCAGCAGTGGGACAATACAGGCTAATACGTTTTCTTTTCTTTACTACTTTTGTCCTGGACTTTTACCAACTTTTTACTTGTTCTCTCCGGAATTTCGGGATAAAAAATGTAAGCTCGGTATGGTACCTTGCGCCTTGTCGAGCGCCGCGTCGTTGGAGTGCGGCCCGCTGAACCCGTCAGTGCCCACACCGCTTGAGAGGCCCAAGTGGTGGTACGCTGAGTTGTCTTGCCTGGGATATTCATTTCTTTTTTATTATATATTTTATTTTATTTAGCTAAGGTTAGTTTCTTTAAACAAAACATTTGATGTTTGGTTTTGATGATTTGATCTCTGATACCACTAGTCCTTTTAGGAAGCAGAGAAGAAAATTAAGGAGAAATACCTCCTCTCTCATCATTGAAGAATGCATTGTTTAAATAATTATTGAAACACAATGTATTATATAAACAGTAAATTGTTTTATAGCTATCCCTTACCGTGACTTCCCAAGAGTGGAAGTGTTTTGTGGAGTCTTGAGATCGGTGCACTCTTTGATGGCGCGATCTCGATCCGCCAACGCAGATTCGATCTCCCGACGGAGGCTCTCCGCCTATAAAATAATCATTAATTTACAAATCTCCTCACTACACTGTCCTTCGGTGAGATGAGAGGCCTTTGCCCAGCAGTGGGACATTACAGGCTAATACATACTAATCTTATATATAAAATTCTCGTGTCACAATGTTCGTTCCCGTACTCCTCCGAAACGGCTTGACCGATTCACATGAAATTTTGTGAGCATATTGAGTAGGTCTGAGAATCGGTCAACATCTATTTTTCATCCCGAAATTCCCGCGGGAACGGGTACAACGCGGGTGAAACCGCGGGGCGCAGCTAGTATATGTATATACTTGCCTGTAAAGCAGTAGCCCTCTGGTCTTCTCTGGACGCTTGCAGGGCGGACTCGAGCGCGGCGACTCTCTTCAGAGACGCTTGCAGATCATCTGTCAACTTCTCCATCTCTTTGTGTACCGTGTCCCTGGTTATAGAGAAATATTAAGGTTAATAAAAATAAAATAACATCAGAAACATCTCTTTTAAGTAATTTTACAAATTACAGGGTAATACTTTATAGATGTAATCTATGAAAGCAGCAGAGTTTGTTTGTTTGAACGCGCTAATCTCAGAAACTACCAATCCGATTCGAATCATTGTTTTTGTAATGGATAGCCACATTCAATGGGAAGATTATAGGCTATTTTTCATCGCGAAATTACCACAGGAACAGGTAAAACCGCGGGGCGCTGCTAGTATATATAATATAGATGACAGGTTTCTTGTATCCCGCTCACCTCTCGCTCATGACGAGCGTGTACTCGGCCATGGCGGCGTTCCGCTCGTCCGCCAGCCGCTTGATGTCGGCGCGGTCGCGCGCGCCGCCCTCCCACTGGCGGACCACGTGCGCCACCTGCGCCTTCAGCGTGCTGCGCTCGCGCACCTGCCGACCGACATGCTGTTACCACACGATACATAGCTTGTAGCGCTCGTGGCGTAATTAGTAAGCGATGTTAGCTCATTGCGATTGTTAAGCAACGTGTAGCTAGACTACTTGGATGGGTGGCCGATAGTAACATTTCTATCTGAGCGCTACCGTGCTTCGGAGGGCACGTTAAATTGGCGGTCCCGGTTGTTGCAATAGTTGGTTGCATGTTGGAGGCCTTTGGGTCTAAAAACTCCGACACTAGAGTTGACCACTAGCCTACTCGAACTTCGAATTCTTCGTTTAACTTACTTCGAACTTCGAATTCGAGTTTTACTCAAAATAATCTTCTGAGAGAAGAAGGCTATTTTATTGGAACGTGATAAAGCGTACATTACTTCTACTTTAAACACAATCAGTCTGTTCATTTAGTCGTATTCGCAAAAAATATATATTCTATGGCGTAAATTAATAGCCGAATGGCCTTTGCCACACTTGACGGATCTTCCGTCGCCGATCTTCCGCGACGGAACGCCAATACATATCTATATCTACATATATATATAAAATTCAAAGTCCTGACTGACTGATAATCAACGCAGAGCCTCAACCGCTACACCTAGAAACATGAAATTTGGCAGGAAGATTCTTCAAGTGACGTAAGTGCACACTAAGAAAGGATTTTCGAAAATTCCTACGGGAACGGGCTAAACGCGGGCAAAGCCGCGGGGCGCTGCTAGTTGAAGTATAAAACAGATATTACAGAGTTACAAACATTACACGGTCATTAATAATTACAGTAACTTACCAAAGCATTCCTCTCCTGAGTCAACTCATGACACTGAGTCTTCAGTCGACTGTTCTCCTCTTGTACTATTCGCAATTTCTCAAGTGTTGTATTGTGGTTTTCAATTAAATCGTCGTATCTAGAATAAAAATACGATTATATGATTCATGACTTTGTTTAAGTTATTTGGCCGACTTCAACGGAGAAGGTTGTTGATCGGATTGGGTTTTATGTCATTATGTAGTACGATCCAATTTTGATAATTAATTTTGTATTGTATTTAGTAACTTTAAGGTCAGTAAGAAAGATATAGTATAGTAAACTAATGAAATGACCTAACACTGGTCAGGTATGATAAATTCCGTTGAGTGACCATAGCACCATTAGCAACATTAAACATCTCTTGTTTTTAATAAGTAGATTTATTCAATATTTAATCGATAGAGTGGCGGGAATGGGGGCAGGTATTTGCCCAACAGTGGGACAATAAGGGGTAACAGTAAGTAACAGATGTATCTGGACAGATTTGTCTCTTTTTGAAATGTCATATCCAAATGTTTGCTTACCTCTTCTGGAAACACTCCAGTTCCTCCTTCAGAGCCTCGTACTTCCTGAGGGTGTGCACGAGCGCGTCCGAGCTGCCCTCCGCCGTGCTGCTCGCCTGCAGATGTTGGACTTCGCGTTCCAACCTGAAACAAATATATAATACTTGTTAGGTACTTACTAAGACGGTTATACATACATTAGCGGTTGCATTGGAATTTAGTTTGGTGGCTTGACCCCAATAAGTAAGTATTAGCCTATAATGTCCCACTGCTGGGCAAAGGCCTCTCATCTCACTGATGTTATCAGTACAGTCAGGAGGATTAGACATAATCACCACACTTGCCAAATGCAGATTGGTGATCTCAAACTCGAGCCATGTTTGAAAAGTAGGAAACATGTTTTCGCTCGACTCGGGAATTGAACCCGGGACCTCAGTCTTGGCAGGCGAGCGCACATACCACTAGACCACCGAGGCGTTAAGAGTAATTTTTATCTTAGCAAACATAAGAAAACTAAGATGATTTAGAGCATGGAGTCTCAATCCCTGAGACCGTCTGACCAATTCCCACAATATTACGTAAAATGCTTATCTTTCTTGCAGCACTACACACCTCTGGTTATCATTGAGTAGATCTCCATATTTGCCTCGGAGGCTGCTCGCCTCCTGCGCTGATACTTCTAATTGATTCATTGCTGCTCTGTGTTGTCCTCTGAAGTATTCCAATTCCTGAAAATAATACAACTTCATTCAATACCTTCTTTTTTCTTACTATGTGTTTACAATTAACAATGACTAGACCTCAGTTAGTTTAACAAAATGAAATTAGACCAATTTACATAAGAACTAGGTCATAAAAATATGTTGAGGTTTTATTTCAGTGTATAATATAACCAAAAACGTATAAGCCTGGAATATACAACTGCTGGGCAAAGGCCTCTCATCATTGAGGACATCAGAACAGTAATTTAAGATCACCAACCAGCAGAAGGCAACCTGCAAGGTGACTTCTTTCATAAATAATATATTTGGTATATTAACATTAAAAAGAGGTAACTTTTTTAATTTTGTTTGTTTAGACTAATCTCGGGACTACCAGTCTGATTTGAATAATTATTTATATAATTGAAAGCCACATTCAACGGAAAGGCTATAGGCTATTTTTCCTCCCTAAATTCCCACAGGAAAGGGCACAACATCGGCAAAACTTGGGGGTGTTGCTAATATATACATAAAACAAGAGCAACACTTACTTTCATAACATGCTCGCACCTTCTCGAAGTCTCCGTATGTTGTCGTCTCAACTGATTCAGATCATGCAACGCCTTCTCGCATTGCTGCTTCAACCCTTCATTGGTTTGCTTGTTAATAACGTCATATTGCTGTAGTGTCTCATAGGGTGCGCTCATTACGTGAGGCGCATAATTCTGTTGCTCAAAGCACTGGGGGGATGATAATACTTCATAGTCTAGAGGTATAGGTATGGATGGTAGCTGAGTATTGGCTCTATGCTCGTTGCTTACATAGTTGTGGGATATTGATTCTGGAAAGTAAAATGGAAAAACTAAGATATCAACAGTATTAGCATGTATGTTGCTGTAGAACAGTTACAAAGCTCTGGAAAAGACTACCAGGTTTTTTTTTAATGATATCTAATGTAATTGTGTCTTTATAATAAAGTAATGCTGCTTGGTCATGTTATAACTTTTTTACCAATGACTTGAATGCAGAAAAAATATTAATTAAGTAGATATATAGGCTTATATAGGAAGAAGATAGAAAGAGAGCATAATATTACACTACACAACCAAAATTTAAAATCACAGTGGGATTTGAATATCCATTAATCCTGTGATTTCATAATTATTGCATTAGTAAAACTAACTAATATACACAACATAGATTCACTTAACATTCAAGGTAAAACACAAAGCATTTGCATCCAGTTAAATGTAAACAAACAAAATTGGAAACAAAATCATAATAAAATAAAAACTAACCATTGCTGCCATTACTCTCTAAAGATGATGTGCCAGATGCCATAATATCAATGAAAACTGCAAAATTAATACTTTTGTTAAGCAAAACACTTATTGGCCACTATTTATTGGTTATCAAGCTTTTTTAGAGCAATCAAAATATTACCTTCTAACTGCTATGTACAACATCCATTGTCAATTAGATCTATGCACTTGTATCCACTATTCTACACCTGAAATTAATATTTTCGATTGTATTATTGTTGTAAATAAAAACGCAATGGGCACTAGATAAGTCGTATTAACAACTAAAACATAGTTTGACACGTTTTCTTCGCTCTGACGATTGTTACAAAACTGTGCCGCAAGTAAGCCTGTTGCAATCAACGCAGGAGCCATGGGTACATACATACATAAGATTCATCTATATTGATTCTGCATAATCACACCCAGATCACATTTATCACTGCCCAGTTATCACAGCTTAAGTCTAAATGCCAAAACAAACTCATACAAATACCGTTCTATTTTTATTTTCTTCAAAATCGAACACAAGATAGGAAGTTAGAATGATTATTTCACAATGTAAACATAATGAGTGTTACCAAACTAACTTGGAATAAGATATATTTGTCTTTATTTACAGTTATTGCATGTAAATATAATGAAATTATGCCGATCGGGAAAGATAACAGGTATTGTCGTCACCAATTTGCCAACATTTTCGTTTTTGATACTTTTTTCATTTCACCAAAGAAAAGGCTACAGAATGAACGAATGATAAAGTGACGATTGGAATGAACAATTTTAATTTGTCAATAATTGATACTGACAGTTTCAGCCCGCCATTTTTGTATAATGTTGCGTTCATACGCTTGCGTTCAATGCCACGTATTATGCCACGGGCACACCCATGTGAACAGTGCAGTACTCTTGGTGCTCGTGTTTTGATGCGCCCGATCCGACTCTTGCAAACAATCCAAATAAGTCAAATTGGTTCAATGCAATCAAATATCGGAACAGGAACAAAATGTAGGTGGCAAACCACTACATTTTGTTCTCGTTCCGATATTTTCTATGACATAATGAAGATACACTTATTTATTAGCTTTTGGAATATGAGTAAATGAATAATATTAGTAAGATATGCTTTGCCGCTATTATCATTACTGCTAGTATTATTCAACTCAATAGTGTCGGGTCTATATCTTGGCCCAGTTGCTCGCCCAAAGTCTAAAATCTGCATAAAGAAATTGCATCATCTGTGACATTAGCAAACAGGTCTTTTTTATGTCAGCCACAGATTGTTATGCGTTATGTGAGAAAATAGAGAGGCCATAGAATTAATAGGTACCTCGGTAGGTACCCAAATTTCAAATTTTCAATCTCGCCCTCAGTTCCGACCAAGCAACAATCAGAAAAAAATATTGTTTGATCAATGATATTGATTCCTATTGTCATCCAAAATTAACTTGCTGTAATAGGCTACATTTTAAGACTGACTTTAATTTGTTTGGTTGTATTTATTCTGGCAGCTAAACACAGATACGTGATTGGCTAATATAACGGTGACGACAAAGCATACGTACTTGTTTGATTGTGCTTGCTTGTTTGCTAAACTACAGATAAACATTACAACATCGATAACATAAATAGGTATTTAAGTATGTACGTGGTTTGCTGTGGTATGGCTGTGGTGGTTTGTTTGTACGTATGTATGTAGGTACGGACGGGACGGACGGACGGAGTGAGTACTATTTCGTCGTACAAATAAATGACACGCAATAGTGAAAAACCAATAAAAACGAGGCGCAAATCCATGGGTTTTTGTTATTCAAGTGATTAACTGAGACGTAACATCGACGTTATTAAAAGAAAAAGGACCAGCATCATGTAAAGTGGTTTGAAAGTGAATGCAGAGCAATGAAACTAATGTTTTGATGTCGCAAAGCATGACTACGGCATGACTTCCATGCCCTGCGTACCTAGGAAGGGCGTGCGGTGCGGATTACGTTTACTATGAATGATTTTATCTCTTTCTAAACTCGAGTGTCTGTGAATGACCGAGTGTAATAGCGAGCGTACCAAATTATGGATCGAATAGTGTTTGTTGTTGATGTATTTTGATTAATTTCGCAAAGATAAGATTTTTGTCATCGGCGTTATCGTGAGTTCAAAATCGTACAGTGTGTGTGTGAGTGGCCACAATCCGATATAATTCGTCATTGCGAACTATTAGTACCTACGTCGAAAGATTGGTTACGCATTTGGATTTATCATGCGAAACACTATTTACGCACTATATGGTGAAGATAGTACGTATTTTTAGTGTGTGCAGCGTCCGCGGGTGACTTTCATCATCGAAGTAAACAACTTCAAGGTTATCAGTTGGCATGTGCCAGGGTCGTTAGCGGGATAGGGAAGTGGGATGGTGCAGTGATGTCGACGGCGACACTGGCTGGCGGGGGCGGCGCGGGCGGAGTCCTGCGCCAGGGCCACCTGCGGAAACTGAAGACGATGAAGAAGAAGTTTTTCGTGCTGCGTTCTGATGGTACGGAGAACTCGGCGAGGCTGGAGTATTATGAATCGGAGAAGAAGTTCAGGGCGGGTGCTTCGCCACGGCGGGTGCTGCCCCTCAAGAGTTGCTACAACATCATGCGCAGGCTGGACCTGAAGCAGAAGCATGTGATTGCCCTATTCACCAGAGAGGAACAGTTCTGTGTGGTAGCTGAAAACGAGCAGGAGCTCCACGCTTGGCTCGCTGACATCCTCAAGGAACATTGCACAGAAGATGCTAGCGAGGAGTTGCTGCACCCTATACGTGAGTTCCTTTTAAATATTGTAATATAACAAACATTCATCAAGATGAAATCTTATATTTTACCATTATCTCAAATTCTTTTAAGTATTATAACTGTTCTCTAAACAGAAATAAGTTGCAGCAATTACAACAAATCACTTAGTTTGCAATTTACATAATAACATATAGATAAAATTTCCTGTTTTCCATTTGAGTGTGAACATTGGTAAACAAATCAACATTGATTACAAGACAATCACCTCCTTTATTAATGGTAAATTGGTATTGCATCATGTTTTCATTTGAATTTGTTCTGGAATAATGTTAGGTTATGTTTGGTACTGGCAGCTTATATTTTTTCAGTAAAGTTTGAAGAAAGAACTTTAAAAGTATTAGCCTGTTATGGTCCACTGGTGGGCATACTCTTCAGTCCTTTTACATTTCACTGTAGATATCTATAACACAAATAGTTAATTAAAGATGATAATCAAGAAACAAAATCAACATCCAAATAAATAAATAAAAATTCTGCTAGTTCAAAACATAACCTAATTATCATTTTTTCCTTGGGTTAACTATTTTCTTTTGTTATTCATTTACCTTATTAAATGTTTAATTGGATTCCATGTCCCTTATGCTGATTACTTCCAAACCTACAATATTTTGCTCCTTTTCTGAAGAACATTATATAATATTATATATTAAACCATTATATCTTAATGAAATTGAAAATTTCCATTAGTTTGGCACCATACTAGTATAGTTGGAACTTGCTCTTAAGCAAAAACAGAAAACACAGTAGTCATTAATGCAGTCAAAAGTAGGCGGCCAGTAGACAATAATAAACATGAAAATAGGTAAAAAGGTACACTTTGGTTTAAAAAAACACATGTAAGTACCTGTAGAAATACTTAAACACCTACCTAATTCAGATACCTAGCTGTATAAAATGATTATACTAAAAGGTTTAATTATACCATATTTGCTTTACAAGTCCATGGAAATAAACATAGATTCAAGGCTCACATAAAGTCATTGACCCCACAGATATCCTATAAATGTAAACAGATTGATTGTATCATCAATCACCCTACAAATAGGTATAATACTATAGTTGGTTGTTATACTAGTCATGTATAGATGAATAAAATCTATAGGTGAATGTTATACTAGGTGCTTCTGTAACACAATGTAATATGTGATTGACAGCTGTCAATTTGGTACATATGCTTATTTATTATCTTTTAAATGGATTAATTAAATTTGAGTAGGTAAATGGCAAACCATAGTCAACGTAACATTGTCAAAAGAAATAAAAAATAAATTATACTTACTGGTATTTATAATATTAGGTTACATTTATTTAATGCTAGCACTACCCTTCGGTTTTACCCGCATTGTGCCTGTGGAAATTTTAAAAAATAAAAAAATAGCCTATACCCTTTTCATGTGTAGAATGGCTGTCTATTACAAAAAGAATTATTCAAATCAGATAGGCCATTTCTGAGATTTGCACATTCAAACAAACAAAAAAATCAAACACTGCAGCTTTATTACATACCTAATATATGGATCATTCATTATTTAGGACTATCGATATTTTAAAATTTTCTCCTTTATCCTTTAAAGCCCTTCTTATGTATATAACTTTCACTACATAGGTATTTAACAATAGTTTAGTAGTACATACAAACACATGCACATTAAATAAAATATTATTTTTAATAAGTTCTATCCTATTTACTATCCTTAAACATTGAATAAAAAGCTGTTAAACACATGTTTTTACAATACAAACAGACAGTTCAATATTATTTATTTGCATAGATTAGCTTTATAAATTACTAGCAATGCCCCACGGTTTTACCCGTGCTCTACCCGTCCCTATTGGAATTTTGGGATAAAAAATAGCCTATAACCTTCCCGTTGAATGTGGTTATCTAATTCAAAAATAATTATTCATATCGGACTGGTAATTCCCGTGAATAACTCGAACAAACAAACAAACTTACAAATTTTACCTCTTTAAAATATTAGTATAGATAATATTAGAATGAACTCGAAGTACTTCTATGTATATTTACCGAGTATATTATACAGATAGACATTAAATACTTGGCTCAAATGTTGATTTATCTTTGGCGCCACTTTTTTGTGGAAATGTCCATTGATATATAATTTGTTTTGATGAAATCCAACATGTGTTGGGTGTACGGTAACATGTGTATTGTTAATTAGTGTTGTAATTAGGGAATTTGGAGCTATTTTTGATATTGTTGACTATGTAGGTAGTTATTTGTGATATAATTAACAGTATAACTACTTAAGTACTTAGTCAGTATATGAAAATGAGTTTAATAATAACATCTCTAGGGCAAAGGCCTCTAAGCATGCAGTAATATTTGGAACATCAATTTATAGTAATACTAGAAGCCCCCGCGGTTTTACCCGCGTTGTACACGTTCCCGTGGGAATTTCAGCATGAAAAGTAGCCTTTAACCTTCCCGTTGAATGTGGCAATCCATAACAAAAATATTTTTTTCAAATCGGACCAGTAGTTCCTGAGATTAGCGCGTTCAAACAAACAAACTCTGCAGCTTTATAATATGAACTAGCAGCGCCCCTCGGTTTTACCCGCGTTGTACCCGTTCCCGTGGGAATTTCGGGATGAAAAATAGCCTATAACCTTCCCGTTGAATGTGGCTATCCATAAAAAAAAGAATTATTCAAATCGGTTCAGTAGTTTCTGAGATTAGCGCGTTTAAACAAACAAACAAACAAAACAAACTCTTCAGCTTTATAATATTAGTATAGACTAGCAGCGCCCCGCGGTTTTACCCGCGTTGTGCCCGTTCCCGTGGGAATTTCGGGATAAAATGTAGCCTATAGCCTTCCTCGATAAATAGACTATCTAACAGTGAAAGAATTATTCAAATCGGTTCAGTAGTTTCTGAGATTAGCGCGTTTAAACAAACAAACAAACAAACAAACAAACAAACAAACAAACAAAACAAACTCTTCAGCTTTATAATATTAGTATAGATTAGCATAGACTACCTTACTTGTTAAAACTCATTTATTGTTAAGTATTTTTACACTTGAAATGCACTTTGATATTGTTATTACATTGTTGTTATCTATTAAATCAAATAACAATATGTTATTGCGATATTATGATGATTCATTCTATACTTAGTAGTGATCTATACTAATACATATAAATAAAGCTGAGAGTTTGTTTGTTTGAACGCGCTAATCTCAGAAAGTACCAATCCAATTAAATAATTATTTTTCTAATGGATGGCCACGTTTAAGGGGAAGGCTATTTTTCATCCCTTAATTCCACGGGAACGGGTACAACGCGGGTAAACCTAGGGGCGAAGTATAATTAAGAGGAAGAGTTTGTGTGTTTGAACGAACTTATCTCTAACTAGCTCTAACTAGCTGTGCCCTGCGGTTTCGCCGCATTTTTTGCCTCACTGCTTCCCGTTTGAACCTTCCCTGGACTTTTATGAATATTTCAAGACCAAAATTAGCCAAATCGGTTCAGCCGTTCTCGAGTTTTAAGCAGACTAACGAACAGCAATTCATTTTTATTTATACATATAGATAGATTACTATATGGATTTGAACAATTATTTTTGTAAATTTATATGATGGCCACATATAAGGAGAAAAATATTGGCCAAAGTCCCAAAGCTCCCAGGGGAACAGGCGAAACCATGGCACGGTGCTAGTTTGATATAAATAAATAGTAAACATGTTTGTATGTGCCAGACCATCTTTGATGTAAATAAATAATGTTTGTATGATGTTTAGATTGTATGTATGTGAATGTATGCTAGTCAATGTATGTGACTATTCTTATGTAGGAATTATTTTATTAATTTAGTATAGTACTAGCTGTGGCCCGCGGTTTTACCCACAGCACACCCGTTCCCGTAGGAAATACGGGATAAATAGCCATATAAATACGGGATAAATAGCTATATCCATCTCCTGGTTCTAAGTTACCTCCCCACTAATTTTCAGCCAAATCGGTTTAGCCGTTCTCGAGTTACGAATAGTGTAACTAACACGACTTTCTTTTATATATATACATATATATATATGTATTAATATAATATATATATCTAATATATAAAATTCTCGGGTTACAATGTTCGTTCCCATACTCCTCCGAAACGGCTTGACCGATTCTCATGAAATTTTGTGTGCATAACGGGTAGATCTGAGAATCGGACAACATCTATTTTTAATCCCGAAATTCCCGCGGGAACGGGTACAACGCGGGGGATAAGGCGTGGCGCAGCTAGTATATAGATTAAAATTTAACTAAATGTTAGAAGAGGAAGTGATACCTTAATTATTTTAGTTTTAAAATATAGGTATAGTAATAGTTAACAGGATGTTTATTTAATAACTTAGGTTAATAGGTATGTGGTACAAATTAAATAACAAAATTAGAATTACCTATTTTAAATAATTAACATCACAAGGATAAATGTGACTTAGTTTTGTGTGTTATGTTATGTTATGTCATTTGTTAACTCAGTAAGCACATGAACTAATAGGTAATACATAAGTTACCTAACTAAATTCATAATGGGCATTATTTATTTAATCATACTATGTACCTAAAAATATACTGAACCATGAATGACCCTGAATTTTGACTAGAAATTGATTCTAGACATAGTACTAATGGATTATGTCTATATTTATACATACATAGATGTAGTATAGTATCGGCTACTTTCATTTATAACCCGATATTCCCATGGGAATCGGAATGCTGTGAGTGAAACCACGTGGAACAGCTAGTACTTAAGTGAAGCTAGACTGGTACAATTGAAGAAGTTTGCACAAGACTTAACAACTTTTATTCGAAAATTGCTTGCATGTGTTTGTAACCATACTATGTAAGTACGGCAAATTGATAGTAAGATAGTGTAGCTCAAGGTTGGCATTCACATAAAAAACATCTATCAAACATCAAAAAATTATCGCTTAAAAATGGCCTCACAACAACTTCTCTCACTGTACATAACAGGTATTTAGTTATTTACCCACATCTATTACCAAGATTAGATTAGCTATACTCAGGTAGTTGTGGATACAATACACACGGTGACATGACATCACGTTTCTACGAATTGTTTTTATTTGTGGTCTGTTTTTATGTTCCGTTTTCATTAATGACTTGTTTACCTTTAGTTTGTTACGACTTGCGATTTTTATGTGAATACTAGCAGCGCCTCGCGGGTTTACCCGCGTTGTACCCGTAGGAATTTTCTGGATGAAAAAAAAGCCTATAACCTTCCCGTTGAATGTGGCTATCTATTACAAAAATATTTTTTCAAGTCGGAGCAGTAGCGCGTTCAAACAAACAAACTCTGCAGCTTTATAATATTATGTAGTATAGATAAGTTTTTTTGCTGTAATTAGGGTTCTCATTTGGGTATTTTCGGTTCCGGTGTTACAATCGTTTGATCATGTCGGAGGCCTTTAGGCGGTCTAAAAACTCCAGCACCAGAGTTGGCCACTTACTTATCGAACTTACTTTTATTTGCGTATTGTCTATGTGTTTGCAGTCCGTCTTTGACTGCAAGCTGCAGACTGCATTCCACGGGTTTCTCTATATTGACTCGCAAGTGTTTCTGTACTGCAGTTTGCAGCCGCGGCGTGCAGCGAACAGAGACTGCAGTAATAATTACATACTGTTATGGAAACCTTTAGTGTCGAATAAAATCTGTAGCTTTGCGGCTGATTCTTCTATATCGAACTTCATAACATATTTAAAGGTGATAATCGTATTTACAGCAAATTGTCACTTACAAATCGCACATTAGATCTTCTATTTTGTTCTAAGTCATAATTACTTCTAATTTGTTCCTATAACTAACTAGTGTTTTCGCCTGTCTTTCTGCATATTTTCGTTGAACTTGATATTAGTTTATGAAACGACCCAAAAAAATGTTCCCAATAGTTGTCCAAGTTTTCTACCTACTTTAACCCGTCACGCGCGCTGACCCCTTGACCTTCAAAAATGCCTAGTATGCTCGCAATTTTTTATCGGAAAAAAGTTTTACGTGACGTCATGAGAAAAAACAATTTTACGGGATTATGATATAATTATATGTTATAAATTATATATCACTGTTTTCGTTGTAAAATTTTCTAATAGCTAATGCCCTCTAAATAGTTTCAAAAAACTTACATGATACCGAAATTATTTAATTATTTTTAAAGTTCATGATTTCGAGTAAAAATCGTGACACATTTGCATTATTTTTTCACTTCACAAAAGATATTTACTAAAACCAACACTTTAACTCTGTAGCATAGGTATTTATGCACAATTACATGTATTTAGATCACTATCTAACACAATAATTACATCACAAACCGGTTTACAAACTAAAACAAAACACGGCAGCCATTACGAGCGGCCGCCGCGCGCGCCCGGTCACGTTTCGCTGGAGAATCGCCGCGAAGTACCGTTCGCAAACATAATTAATTCTTTGCATATTTTTAATGATTTTTATTTTTGTTGATTTCATAGTACCGTTTTACTTGTGGTGGATTGCAATTATTTTTAGTATTATAAAAATTAGGTACCTACCTACTTTCTACTTCAAGAAGTTACCTACGGAAATATTTGATACAAAGTAATACTGTTTGATAAAAAAGATTGTAAATGTTTGTTGGAATATAGTACTACCTACTTATAATATGTTCTACATAGAAACTCATGATCATCATCAGTCGAAAAAAAAATACACTTCTGGATATATAGTTCAGTCGGGGTAGACATAAAACTAGCCTGAAATAGAAAAAAATTCCGGGGAGCGATTTTTTTTTAAACGTCGGGGGGGATGGTTGGGAGTATAAATCTCGATTTTCGAATTAATCCCGGTAGAGGGTTCGCCGCCATCTTGTTTTAAAGTTAAATTTTTTCGTTTTTCTGAAATAACTCGTTAATTTTCAACTTTAGAGCAAAAATGGTCCTATCCAAAGTTGTTGGAAATGTAATTTTCCACAAGTTTAGCCATTATAATTTTTACGCTAGGATCAATATTTGCTGAGTTATAATAGTTTATCGAAAAAATCGTAATGGGTGGAATTTTATTTTCTTCAACTTTTCAATTAATCAATATTAGTTTTTTTTATATTAGCCTGTAATGTCCCACTTGTTGGACAAAGGCCTCTCGTCTCACTGAAGATATCAGTACAGTGAGGAGGTTTCAGGCGTTATCACCACGCTTGCCTAATGCGGGTTGGTGATCTCAAACCCGAGCCATGTTTGAAAAGTAGGAAACATGTTTTCGCTCGACCTGGGAATTGAACCCGGGACGTGTCTTGGCAGGCGAGTGCACATACCACTAGACCACCGAGGCGTTAATATTAGTATACATCCAAAAAAAAGTACGTATATTATGTAGCTGTACCTGGGAAGGGTCCTTCAGGTATGTATCTGTCGGAGTTTTATTGACGATTTTTTCGATAAACTTGGTAGTATAACTCTGCAAACATTGATCCTAGCGTAAAAATGATAATGACCAAACTTGTGGAAAATTAAATTTCCAACAACTTTGGATAGGACAATTTTTGCTCTAAAGTTGAAAATTAATGAGTTATTTCAGAAAAACGAAAAAAATGAACTTTAAAACAAGATGGCGGCGATCCCTCTACCGGGATTAGTTCGAAAATCGAGATATATACACCCAAACCCACCCCCCCGACGTTTAAAAAAAATCGCTCCCCGGATTTTTTTCTATTTCAGGCTAGTTTTATGTCTACCCCGACTGTGATGTTGATAATATCGATAATGATGATGATGATGATGATAATAATGAAATTAGTTGTAGTAAACTTTATTTCGATAAAAATACACTGAAATTATTATTTAATATCGACGGTTAAAAGGTAATAGGGGATAAGCAACAAAAACCGAATTGTTCAGGAGAGCAGTTTAAAGTTTGAAATTGTAGAAAAATGGACATAACTTTTTTATTTATTGTCATATTGTGAAACTGGAAACAGCTATAGAATAAAAAAAAATTAAAGCTTTAATTAGCACTCTTATTTATTTGATTCGACGTTATTTTATGTGGTTTTATGTCGCTTAGATCAATTGATCTTATTTTCCTTATGGGGTAATTAGGCATAAGTTACATCTACAGAAAAAAAAACGAAGAGTATAGAAGACTTAGCTACATTTGATATCCTCATGCCAATAGGTAATAGGGAATATGTCACATGACTGTAGAATAATTTAAATGGGTAAAGAAGGATAAGTGACGATTCACATTATTATGCTATAAGGTAATGGAACATAAGAAACAGTGCTTAGCAAAAACATCTTCAGGATGTTAGACATTAGCGACACTATAAGTGGATTGGAAAAAAGGTAACATGATACTTCCACACATCATGATTTCAATATCAAGAGGAAAACGAGAAAATCCAACATACGGCAATATTTGGCCAAATGGTAACAACGATTAAATGTCACTTTTTAAAATAATAGAATCACAACCAACATAATTCTCCTTTAAAATGAGAGTTAACATCTAGCTTTCAATATCAAATTTGATTTTAGTAATTGTGTATACGCGACAAATGTATTGTTAGCTTGTACATGGTAGTAAGGTATAACCGACAGTTCAATATCAAATTACATTTAAGTAATTGCGTATAAGCGACAACTGTATTTTAAACTTGTAAATGGTAGTAAGGTATAACCGACGCTTAATGTTTATGACGACAAAGGTAAAGAGACATAAGTTCCAGCTTTCAAAACAGGTGCTAATGGTAAAGAGGCGTAAGCACCCGGAATCTCTACGCCAGTAAGAAGTAAAAATACATTACCGACTATAAACCAAAAGTGATGCTATTTTTACAGGGGTACAAGCGCCTTAAGGGTAAAAAAGGCATAAAATTCTGTTGGTTACACCGAAATGACACTACGAAAACGCAGTTTTTTGCTTGGGCATAAGTGACAAAAAAGTCATTGTAGAGCCGTGGGAGTAAGCGGATTCGATAGAGCGAATTTTTTTAAGTAGGATGGCATTCATAACTCATTTTCGACCAAAATGTCGCTTATGCCCTATTACCTTTTAACCGTCGAATTATTATTTTTTTTAAAATATTAAATATTAATAATAATAAAAAAAAATTGTTAAAAGTTTAGAATATCAATAAATCAATTTTTTGACCGCTGAAATTACTCTAAACATGGATACCTAATTTATACCACATCATTTACAACTCGATTTGAATACTTGTTTTCAATGCTGCTGACGGTACCGGAACATAAATGGCCGTTCGTAAGGCCGTCGAACTTTACGCAAAACGATTTCTATCTGCTTTTGCTTTTAGCAAGTACTTATCTATTTATGTCTAAATAATCCTTGATAAATTACCAGCTTATTCATGTCCATAAACAAGCATAAAACCTCATAATTTGAAAGAAAATAGTACACACACAAAGCGTGCATGTAACTTTGTCGTGCAAAAAAACATGCTTTGCAAAAGTTAGTTACTTTTTTTCATTAGAATTTTACCAATATTTGTGATTCTATAACTTTACACATAATCTACAGTATTTTCCCAGTAAATACATAAAAAAACCTTTATAGAATACTCTCCGGTTGCTTCTAGAAGTCATTTTTACAAAACCTTTATCACTTTACGTGCGGCGCCAATTTCTAAAAGATGGCCGACCACAGAAAATTCCGCGCAATTTTTGGTAATTTCACTCGGTGAGTACGTATTTCGGTCTCAATTTCGATATTTTATCTGTCATTCGTTCCGTATTGAATGAAGCTTCAGCCAATGGGCGTTTAGATAATCTGACCTTGAAGGAAACAAGCGACGAATCGGATCAAAGTTTAGTGTACACCCGTCTGTTCACTAAGCACGCGGGGCATTCAAACTTAGTGAACACCCGTCTGTACACTAAACATTTCACGGGTAAACTAGATGTTTAAAAATAACTTACCTAGATACATCAAACATTAGGTAATTAATTAACTACCTATCTAGATCTAGACACTTATCTTATCATAACAATATACAAGTGCTATTTTGGTCTAGAAAACAAGTTTAATACCTAACATTATTGTTTAGTATGCAACATTGTTGGTTAGTGCATGGAATATGGGTCATTGGGTCACTTGTGAGCGATAGGCTAATGATAGCAATGACCTAGGCATTGATGTTAATACTAGGTATTATCTTTGTAGCGTAGCAGTTTTGAAATTTAATTTAGTGGAATCCGTTCTTCTGCTAATTTAGTTATGAGAAGGAGTATCCTATCAGTGTTATCTACGGAGTACCCGCGCCCAATCTTCCTCACTGTACTGATATCTTCAGTGAGATGAGAGCCCTTTACCCAGCAGTGCGACAGTACTTGTATTTATCACTAGCAGCGGTCCGCGGTTTTACCCCTGTTGTGCGCGTTCCCGTGGGAATTTAGAGATAAAAAAAACTATAACCTTCCCGTTAAATGTGGCTATCCATCACAAAAAGAATCATTCAAATCGGACTGGTAGTTTTGCAGATTAGACAAAAAAACAAAGTTAGAAACGTTACCTCTTTATAATATTCTTTATACCTAGTATCTATGGAGTAAGTAAAGTTAGTTAGAATAGGTTAGTGGCCAACCCTTCTGTAATGAAGGTACCAGTACATAGAGGACTCCAAGGTGATCCTGAATATCACATTTCATATTATATGACCGGTCCTTGGATGAAGGGGTGGTTATTAAAAGAGAAGAAGACATTCTTGGTGAAATTAAAGAAATTCTACCTTTCGATATTTTTGGTCCTAAGATTTTAAATTACTAGAAGAAAAATTAACCAGATTGATACATACTTACCTATACATACATACCTCCTATTAAATATCTATAACGTATGTTAGTAGTAAGAATTTATTTATACAGTCCTTCCTTCATCGAGTGGATGGCCAACCTGACCAATCCTGGTGTCAGAGTTATTGAGCCACCAAAGGCAATAAAAAGGTAACCTATTTGGTTTTGTTATGCTAATTTTGATAATGATAAAGGGGATTTACCCATGTTGTTTAGGTATATTATGATCTGGGTTTTTTTATTGATATGTTTGTGTTTGACCATTTTCCGTTAGAATTTCGTAATAAGTACTAAAGGAGTTGACACACCAAACTGACATAGCCCGGTGATTAAGTCGGAGGTTCTAATTCATTACTTTTTAAACCGCCTGACACCATGTAGCCGAGCTATAGACTGGTTTGGTGTGTACAGTCCCACCATCTTATCTGTTCAGTTGACAGCGTCGCTAGTGGAGAATTTGGTATACATAATATAAGAAATTCACCAAGAAACAAAGGTAATTAAAACATATCTTGCAAGTCAGTCTATAGATATCATTAAAATTTAAGAAACTACAATATCAATCTTATAAAGCCTAACTAACATAGTATAGATTCAATATGACGCGGCTGTAGTTCCCATTTTGCCCACCTGAACAGTTAAGTTGGTGGCACTGTAGACTTCTTAATAAACCTAGCTGAATGTTGCCAAATTAAATACATACCTAGAATTGAACGTATAGGAGACTCTTACTTACTAAAAATAAAGAAAAGTATAAAAGCCTGTAATGTCCCACTGCTGGGCAAAGGCCTCTCATCTCACTGAAGATATCAGTACAGTGAGAGGATACTACATACAAAATCCTGTGAGACCTTATGGAGTTCTAACAGGGGTGAGAATAGGTTTAAATATAATTTTAAAACATTTATAACATAGATAATACTAGCAGCGCCCCGCGGTTTTACCCGCGTTGTGCCCGTTCCCGTGGGAATTTCGGGAATTTTTTTACATAAAAACCTCTACCTATTACAAAAAACCGCATCAAAATCCGTTGCGTAATTTTAAAGATTTAAGCATACAGACAAACAGACAAACAAACACACAAAAATAGCGACTTTGTTTTATACTATGTAGTGATACCTGAGTTAGTCCTCCTGTTCACTGATGAGTAAAACCATTAAAAACAATGTTTACCTAGCCTTCTATAACAGCATAGACCAAACCGGCAATTACACTGAATTAAAGCTAATAAAACTGTTTTTTGCCTGTCCATTAAAAGTTTTTTAATTACTGTAACGTTCTATAAATAGGGTTCATATTTGAAATGTGTTTTAGAGTTTGTTTTTATGTTCGATCTTTGAAGTCTGCAGAAAATGTCAAGTCATTGTTCTTTCAATCGTACTGTTCGAGTAGGCTACTGCCTAGTGGCCAACCATTGTGTTATTAGAGTTGGAGTTATTAGACCGCCTAAAGGTCTGCGACATGGTCTGACGGTTGATACAACCGGGACCGTCAATTTAACGTGCCCTCCGAAGCACGGTAGCGCTCAGATGGAAATGCCACTATCAGCCACCCATCCAAGTAGGGACCGAGCTGTACGTTGCTTAACAATCGCAATGAGTTTACATTGCTCAGTAAAACTAACTACAGGGCTTCTACGGGCTCTAACCTTTTCTTTGTGGGATTTTTAACCTCCAACGCTAAAGGGCTATCCACACATTTCCGGGTCAGGGCTATCCGTGTTCCGAGTAGATCGTTTCAGTGTTCCCGTCAGGGACGTGCCATCCGTCACCCGTGTTCACACATATCAGGGAAATCGGTATCAGTGTAATCTGTGTCGTTAGCTGATACGCACACAACACGATGTCGATGTGGATTACGAAGATCGTAAAGTATAGCATTCTGCCGTACAAGTTCTATCAACCTTTCTGTATTCATGTTGCACTTGCAGATAAATAATTAACTTTAACAAAAATCGGATAGCACTGTCAGAGCGACCGTGCGACCGAGCGTGCTCCGGGACACTGACGCCTGACACGGAGCTGTGTGAACCAGTTCATACAATTTGTACGTAACCGATTTTTTCCCCGTCCCTGACGGAACACGGCAGGGACGAGTTCCCGGAAATGTGTGGATAGCGCTTAAAGGAGGTGTTATGAGTTTGTTGTGTCTATCGTCTGTTTGTGGCATCTTAACTCCTAAACAAATGGAATGTTTCATTTTCTCTTCGCGAGGATACGACCTAAATTATCCGAAATTTTTATAGCTACGGTTATGTAGCTCCATAACAACCCTGACGGAGTTTAATAAAGTTTTGTCAATATTTTTATACACCTATACTATGGTATAGGTATCATAAATATCCACAGGTAAAACCGCCTCACAAAACTAGTTGTTGCATTAGCTGACTGCATCACCGTCAATAACAAAAACAGGAAAAGTTGAACAAATATTAGTCATTGTATTGAGTAATGGCTTTTGGATACTTACGATCTGTTTTGACGATTTTTTTACAGTTCGAATGTATTTCGCCGAATTGTTTATAAAGATCTTAGGTTTTACTAAGAAACTGAATGAATAAGTTTCATGTAATGCCTTGGTTACACACTCGTGGAAGCGCTAGGCGAGTTAGGTTCAACTCTCAGTAGCGCAGAGTAGTATGTTATACTATACAAGAAATAATGTATTTTGACTAGATTCATAATGATGTGTCACTTGTTGTGGCCCCTTATGGCCGTTACTGCGCGTCAGAGAGGCGCCACAATACAAACGTTCTGATTAACTGATCTAATGTAAAAACGTGGCATGGAAGTAACGCCTAGAGCCTTACGACTCTCGGGCACACATTTACAGCATGGTTTTTTTACTATGTTCTTATTAGGGGTACTCTGAGAATATGCTGAGGTGAGGCCTACAAGTTACGCCGTCATAGAAGTGTACTGGCCGCGGCCCGCGGTGTTACCCGCGTTGTAACCGTTCCCGCGGGAATTTCGTGATAAAATGTATCCCATGTGTTATTCTGATGTGCCTATATAAGCAATATAACTCTAAAGTTCCATCCAGTCTAGTAGTTTTTTTTGGAAAGAGTGACAAACAAACATGTAGTAAATGTGGGCATACCTCCATATGCTCACTAACTAGGAAAAAGTAGGATGAACAGTTAACTCACCAGAATGTAACTCTCATATAACACATACTCTCTTTTTCTTCCTCACTGTACTCTTCTTCTTCATCGAGTGGATGGTCAAACTGACCAAGCATTTTACTGATATATTCAGTTAGCGTAGAGGCCAGGCTAAAAGTTTACTTTGTATTGCATCAGTTGGATATTACACCCACTGTTATATTACTTAACCTTAAACCATTTAAAAATTACTACTAAATACAATTTTGGAAGTAAAAGAAAGAACAACACTTTAATTTAAATGTCTCCTTTTCAGAACACGTCTGGCAAGTGAACGTCCAGAAGAAAGGCCTGGGTGCTACGAAGAACATCTACGGCCTCTACAACCTATGCCTCACGGACAAGACCCTGACCCTGGTGAAGATCAAGAGCCATAACAATGTGATCAGCGAGTTGGGGATACCTGAACGGATCATATACTCCTTGAAGAATATACGGAGGTGAGATAATTTTTTTACTCAGTGTAATGTACTTTTAAAGAGCCCTTATTAGCCTAACCAAAGATAATTACTGATCAACGACAATTCAGTACTCTATCTATCTATACTAATATTATAAAAAATTAAAGTAAAGTATTAGCCTGTAATGTCCCACTTGTTGGGCAAAGGCCTCTCGTCTCACTGAAGATATCAGTACAGTGAGGAGGTTTCTAATATTACTAATATTATAAAGAGGTTAAATTTGTAAGTTAAGAGCTAATCTCAGGAACTATCAGTCCGATTTGAATAATTATTTTTGTAATAGATAGCCTCATTCAACGGGAAGTTCATAGGCTATTTTTCATCCCGAAATTCCCACGGGAACAAGCACAACGCGGGGCGCTGCTAGTAAGATATATTGTAGGAATAAAATACGCTATATGTTAAGTTCATCTTTGACGTTTCAAATTTTCATTTGTCTCCATTTCTAGCAATTCATACGTTGCAGAATTTTCACCAACGAGGTGGTGCGAAAACGTAATATTTGTTTTGTAAAGAGGAAACGCGTTGGTTTTTTCCTTAATTCCATTCTCAGGGAAGTCCTGAGCTTATCGCATTTGGGTTTTTCGTACATCCTTGACCGAGGCAGCTCAAAATCCATATTAAACAACATCCTTTCCTTATTATTTTCCTATATCTTTACCATTTTATTACTATTTACGACTGTCCACTATTTTCCTATATATGTTTACAACGAATATGTAGTGTATTGACTATTTTTGTTTATCTATTTGTAAACACAAAGGTTGTCGAAACCGCAAACTAGTATACTAGGAAACGCTTCTTTGAATGAAGTCAATAAAAAACTGTTGAACGGTTTTGATGTACGTTTTATTGTGATACGTGGGAATTACTTTGGTGTTTTGTTATTTTGCTTGTAAAATTGTTAACGGTTTTAATTTTACATGTGTTTTTTAAAGTGAAGGAGTAAGATGACCATCTGACTATTTCATATAGAATAAATTTTATACAAAAATATATCGTGGAATATTGAAACTTCTCTAGTATCCTTCTAGCCTTTGGCGGCTCAATAACTCTGACACCAGGATTGGTCAGGTTGACCATCCACTCGATGAAGAAGAAGAAGATTCCTCTAGAACTTACTGACATACTGTTACTGTTAGCCCGTATTGTCCCACTGTTGGGCAAAGGCCTCCCCCCGATTCCCGCCAATCTTCTCGATTTTGGGCCACCAATTGCCAGTCCCTCTCGTAGGCGTCCAGTTCATCTCGCCACCGTCTGCGTGGTCTGCCGCGACGTCGCATCGTCTCGTTGTCTTGCTAACATATCAATGCTAAAATGTTTAATATGTATTCTCATGTACTATCCGACTTTACATTTACATAACTAGCAGCACCCCACGGTTATACCCGCGTTGTGGCCGTTCCCGAGGGAATTTCGGGATAAAAAGCCTTTACCTTTGAAAGGGCCTATTAATTACAAAAGTAATTGTTCAAATCGGATTGATAGTTTCTTCCAACACCAGTCACTTTTAATAACGACCGTTTGCAGAAGAACATGTGTGACCTCCAATCATATCAAGTCTTCAAATCTAATCCTGGTTACAGATGCGGCGACTCCGAGTGTTTCTTCTACATGGAGGTAGGAAGGCAGACGACCACCGGCGCGGGCGAGCTCTGGATGCACACAGACGACAGCAACATAGCGCAGAGCATGCATTCCACTATTTATCAGTGAGTATAAAAATTATTAGCCTGTAAAATGCCACTGCCAATGTAAAGGCCTCTTATCTCACTGAAGATATCAGTACAGTGAGGAGGATTAGGCTTAATCACCACGCTTGGTGAGTGAACCACGCTATCAGTGAATACAACACTTTAAATATCTCTACGCATATGGCACAACCACGTGACTGACTGTGACAAGACATAATATGATAAAATACTGAGCGATAATTGGTGGAAAACGAATTTCGAATGTGAAATGTTTTAGTAATTAATATGTATATCATTCATGTCTTCAAGAGGGCTGGAGGGAGACACAACGCGGATAAAACCGCGGGGTGCTGCTAGTATTAAAATATAATCACTATTTGATCAATTGAGTTGGCCTCTTTAATATTTTGGACGCTACCAATACGTTTAGGTGGGTCTTCTTCTTCTTCTTCATCGAGTGGGTGGCCAACCTGACGAATCCTGGTGTCAGAGTTATTGAGCCGCCAAAGGCCTCTGACATGGCTCGTGTAACGACTACTATCCGTAGAAAGTAACCGGGACCGACGGCTTAACGTGCCCTCACCGGAATCATCTTACTTTTTTAGGTGGGTGAAACGTGATTTATCATAATCATTTTGAATTTCCAGTGCAATGCGCAACTGCGCCAAAGAGTCTGAAAACGAACGAGATCACATAGTGATTCCCAAAGAGGGCTCGATGCCTACCCGCCGCCAAACCATGTCCGACAACAGGACACGGCCTGGACTTAATAACGGTAAGCTATTCCATTACAGGACACAGTACGGTACTTTAGTTATCTATTATGTTACAGTATGTAATTAGTAGCCCCCGTAGTGTCCCACTTAGGGCCTCTTATCTCGGTATGTATGTGGTTATATTTTTTTATAGAGAGAGAATAGTTTTGAATATCTAAATGTTCTTATAGTATACAAAAAATATACTTAGTTTATATTATTAGGTTGTCACAGTATCCAAGGCAAAGTTATCTTGCCCTGAAATCCAGGATTCTTTCTACCAGAGCTATGTATGTGATTGATAAATGTCAAACATATCAAACGTACATTATAACTTTGGTTGTATGAACCAATCATATCAAATGTAGCATAGCCTTGCGTTAGTGAGGCACACTTATTTTTAAGACAATTTTGTATTACGTTTATACACATCTCTAATGCCGTTCAAGTTATACTTACAAGATTTTATTAAATTTTAATCTGAAAAAACACATCACGAACCGAGTTTACACTTAAATCTGGGATTGAATTAAATATTACTATTTATAACTACACCTATTAAGATTTTCGTTTATTCTCAGATTATTATAATTTGTTTATGTAATTAGATACAGAACTGTCTTGGTAGATTTCACGAAGTCAAACCAATATTTCGTGTAATTATCAATTATTTAGGATAGTTTTAAAATCTCGAATTTTATTAAAGGTGGGTACTCACAAATTACATAGTTACATTACATTGAGGTGACATTGTAACAGTTTGCTTATTTTATTCGAATATTATACATATCTACATAATTGCACATTTTCCAGTAGTATTGCACTAGTAGTTTCATTCGTATCCTCATGGTTATCGTAGATTTAGTTCCACTTTGCTTACATTTTTTATTAGAAACCAAAAGTAGATTGTGACTAACAAACACTTATTACAGTTTTTTTAGATTAGATACAGATTTATAGTTTTAAAATTGTGGGCGGCCCTTACATCTTTTCCTTGCATTTCTCAAAGTGTAAATATTACACAATTTTTGTAAACATTTCAGTACACGTCCGGGGTTAAAACATTACATTTACGACACACAGTGCCCTATATATCAGTGATTAATTTCATCAATGATTAATTGCGTCTGTCAATTCGAATAACGTTTGTTTCAGTTAATCATCGATTATCTCAATCGAAACGTCACTGATGATTATCTCAATCATCAGTGACGTTTGTCATTGTTCGTGTCAATCATCGACTGACACAACAATTACATAGTTCAATATGTTCTTGTTTAAGGCAATCATCGGGTGCCATCATTGATTACGTTAATCATAGGGTAAATTAATCATTAATTTAGGTAATGATTGGTCCATTCAAACGTTGGTAGAGTTAATCATTAAGTCAAAGTAGGGGGGGGTTTGAATGTCACAAACACGAACTTTAGATGCCTCGAAAAGAAAACGAAGTATACAGGATAAACGCCTTATTCCAACTAGATGTAAGGGCTTAATTGGCTCAAATCTATTACAGAAAAGGGCCTGTGCATGGGCTCGTGTATTAGACAGTGCGTGTGCTCCAGCGCGACTTACTCTATCGACGATTCGGCCGCGGCGCTCGCGCCGATTACCCCCAACGGTACGGTTGTGCGTCTCGCTCACACTGGACGTTGCTAGTTGAATCTAGACAGAGATAGATATACTATGAAAGTGAATAGTGTGTGGCATTCCTTTTCATTTGAATTTTGTATATGGTTATACCTAAAATCTCAATTTCGCGTTCTATTTTCAATTTGAATATAGAGCAATCGAAGTTTGGAATACTTCTATTTCAATTTAGGAGATGTAGGGAATTTGAGCCCAAAATCACTCAGTTTTAAAGTCTAGATTTAATTACCAGCAGAATGTGTCAAATTGAAGAATCAATCAATGGAATCATTCGCATACCGTGGAACGAGTCAAATCAGCCTCTTAATTTACTAATTAACTGTGGGCGGAAGGGTCAATAAAATTACTTTTAAAAATACACATTAAACTTTTTAATATGTTCTTTTTCGTTATATTATTGGCCCTTATAACCGTATTAAGCAAAAACTGTCGCCTGTAAATAGCTTTGCTGATAAGCCCTTCATACGAGCATAAACTTAACTCATTGCATCGTCCTATACTAACAATGTCTATACCCTCTTCTATGCAATATATTTTATCTATGGTCTAAAAATGTTATAATGATGCCAGATTAAAAAATAAAATGATAATACTTTATTATATTATTTAGGTGAGTATTGTGTTTTAAAATCATTACTTCATCAAATCTTTTCTTCATATTACATTCGCTTATAGTTCTCATATAAATTACATATTATGAACTTGTTTTCTACAGTGGTCCATAATTAAACAATTAAATAGGAATTTTAATATATTTCGTCTAAAATATCTTTCTACATAATAATGATCTTGTTAGGAACATTACTGGTTACCAATAAAATCTGTGATCTTTTTTCTTTTAACATATTTTCTAGGTGAAGGTCTTATTTCTATTATTTCTATAATATAAAGCTTTTTTAAAACATTGCAACAAAATTCACATATTAATATTAAGACACAGGTAACGTATACATACACCAGTATAAGCATGTATTGTGTTATTGCATTTTGTGCATTATGACCCTTAGATTAAGTGTGATATTAAGTTGCATGTAAGGGTTTTACTGTGTGAGTGTGTGTTATACTTTTATGTTCATTCCAATTTCAAAATAACGGTTCTGGTTAAGTATGGACAGCTATTTGAATTAAGAAGTTATTATAATTGACATTGATTGGTTATCTAAGTCGATTTATCATTGGGTGTCACAACGAATGTCACACTGTGATTGGTGGATTTGGTTTTTTGTTGAAATATCTGTCCATATATCGATTTAATTGTCTTAACCAAGTGTTGTTTTGTTGATATTTAACCAAAAAAAATGAGAATATTTTCCTTAAGATCTACTACAAAAAAGTAATAAAAATTATTGTACTGAACACAAATTGCATGTGTTTATAACTTCATCTTTAGTGAGAAATCAATATCCTGATGTAGTCATTTGGTAAAAAAGCAAGAAAGTGTCAAAAATTCTAATGACTTGATGACATATTCTTGACCTATTCTTATAGACATAAGTTTTCTTATACAAATAAATGCGTTCTAAAGCTTGTGTCACAGACAACTTGCATCACCAAAAACTTGTGTCTTGTGTCATCAACAAACCAACACACAACCAAATCATAAAACTCCTTAACATATCATCGCACCGGGTGACGCTTGGTGCCATATGTTTACGTGTCGCTTACCATTGTCTTTCACAGCGGAATACCAACAGAATAACACACTAACAGACAAAAAGGAACGGGTGATAAAACATCATAGGACGGAGTCTTTGCCTGGTGGATGTTCCATGTTCCAAGAGCCTTTGAAGATAGTCCACACGAGAACGCACTCTGAGCCTCTAACGGGCAGTGAGCTAGATGGCATAGTGGATAAGGCCAAGTGTCTAAACGGGTTGGACACTAAGAAAAGTCAGTGCGTTAGAAGGGCCAGTACTGGGATGCGGTTTTCGAAGTTGTCGCCGGCGCATTCAAAGAGTACGTATGCCGTTAGTGTTTTGGACTTTGGTTAACGTTGGGTATTTCACCTTTGTATTTTGATCGAAGTATTTTAAAACTTTTCCTCGCGGATTGATCTATGTTCTATGCACCCGGGGTCATAGATATTTCGGGATGATAAGTAATCATGGCAAAATCGAAATTTATCCAAAGGTTTAGTCCTGAAAGCGTCGCCAGCAAATTTAAACGCTTAATGATATAAAAGCCTTATTTTTTTATCAACATCAAAACGGCATTCCTTAAATTTCTATAATAATAAAAATATCTATTCACTTAATAGTTTCATACCTACGAAATCTCGCTCATAAAAGACGCAAAGCACGTAATGTAATCTACATCTATGGTGAAATACGCTATCATATTATGAAACAAAACGTTAATCATTGTTATAAACATCTTTCGGCCTCGCATGTCCATGCTTCGACGCATCGTAACTTCAGCACCATACTAACATTTACGAATTTACTGTTGACGTGGCGCTAGTGAGGCGAAGTCTTGTGTCAATGTCACAAAAATATACTCTTTGGTATAGACAAGTGTAAATACAAATATTTTCACTGTGTCATTGCATAAATGGCAGCTTTTATTACAATACCATTTTGAACATAAAAAATATGTTTTATGTCACTTAGACATTATGACATTTCGAGTGTTTGTCCACCAGAGCTATTATTATAATCATATTAAAGGTAGCATAAGCATAGCATTACCCCGGGAAACCAATCAAATCTTAGAAAATTTGATAAAAACATACTAAATATAAATAAGTAAAACATTGCCAAAAGACCTCCTCCTACTATGAAATGACACTAATAAAAATATTTCTATGTTATGTAAATAAAAAAAAAAGTTTAATAAATGTTCTTACTAAAATCTGGCAACATTATTGTTTTCTTTTAAACTTCGCTTTGTACTATTCGTTTTAAGGTTATGTATGATATATCGGTTGTTACATAAGAATCAGTTCGCATGACGTCAAGCACTTTATAAAGTTTTTGTTTTTATTTGCGCGAACTATATGTTTACTTGTTTGATTAATTTGCAGTGCTAATTACGTGTGCTTTAATGCTTATTAAATAAGGTTTATATTAGATTTTCTTGTAGATCGGCTTGCATGAAATTATTTGTCTGTTTAAGTGCATCAATAAAAGTAACAGCTTTTTTAGGGTTCCGTAGCCAAATGGCAAAAACGGAACCCTTATAGATTCGTCATGTCTGTCTGTCTGTCTGTCTGTCTGTCTGTCCGTCCGTCTGTCCGTCTGTCTGTCCGTATGTCACAGCCTTTTTTCTCCGAAACTATAAGAGCTATGTTGTTGAAACTTAGTGTGTAGATGTATTCTGTGAACCGCATTAATATTTTCACACTAAAATAGAAAAAAAATAAAATTTTAGGGGGGTCTCCCATACATAGAAATGAAAAAAATATTTTTTTTTCATCAAACCCATACGTGTGGGGTATCTATGGGTAGGTCTTCAAAAATGGTATTGAGGTTTCTAATATCATTTTTTTCTAAACTGAATAGTTTGCGCGAGAGACTCTTCCAAAGTGGTAAAATGTGTGTCCCCCCCCCCTGTAACTTCTAAAATAAGAGAATGATAAAACTAAAAAAAATATATGATGTACATAACAATGTAATCTAACACCGAAAATTGGTTTGAACGAGGTCTAGTTAGTAGTTTTTTTTTTACGACATAAATCGTAAACCGCAAAAAAATACTGATTATTCATTCAATAACTCAAATGTAAATAAAAAAACATTTATTTCAAGAACTTCTTTATTATGTTACTCGCTGCTACGGAACCCTTCATGGGCGAGTCCGACTCGCACTTGGCCGCTTTTATATTTACTTTACTAACTACAGTCAGCCCATGACATTTTAAAGTACTTTGTCACATTAAAGAATTTAGAAATTGACACTGAATTGTTAGTTATGCATTATTGACGTGTGACTTTGATAAGGTTCCACTTTTAAACGTTTGCATGGATTGACTGTACTTTGCAAGCCGAGCTTTAATGCTTTGTATATTTTTGTTTATATAATTGTTATCTTAGTTTTAAGATAAAATAATTACTCGAAGATTGCTAGGCATGGTAGAAATAAGGAGCATGTTAATGTTACATAGGGAATGAATGCTTTGTAAATACGCATCTTTGGATATTGTAAGAAAGCGCTTTGTAAAAAAACTCCTTATTCATAAAAAAACAGAAATTTATCACATGATTAGTATTGTAATGTAACTAAGAAATCAAGTGATAAAAATAATAATTACCTACAAAAAAATATCTAGTTTATTAATAAAATGTTAATATAAATAAATGAAATTTTGAGAAGGATTTATGAATAAGGAACAGACACTTTTATGTAATGGAATGCTACAAACGTCCCACAACTTGAAACACCACAAAACTAACTAGGCCTTTCTTTACAGATGCGAGTACGCTGCGTAACCGCTGCGATAGTATGCCTTCTCGGACGTGTTCGTCATTTGAAGTCGAACGGCCGATACCGCGGCATAATGATATGGAAGGTAGGTTTAGAGCGAAAATGATAAGGTTGTTTTAGAGTTAGAGCGAACATGATATTTGTGTTTTGGGTTATAGCGATTATGATTATGGTGTATTGACTAAAAGTAATGGTGTTTTGGCGATTGAGCGAACATTCTTACGGTTTCTTGGGGTTAAGCGAACATACATAGTGAATTTTTGGGTCCAATCTAATGATCTAATCCTCAATAATTGTGGTTTCGTGTGGAACATCCTACATGTTCCAGCGCCCCATTTGTGGTGTGGTCCTGAATTTCAGCCTACATATATTTCATAATTCTTTTACTCTTAAATATATATTTATTAGATACATATGTACAATTTTTTTTTGCCACTGGTTTAAGCGACTGATACGTTTTACCGCTGTTTAACGTTTCTTCCTGTTCTATTTCAGGTATGGAAGTGTCTCGCGACGAACCGGATGCGGTTGCGGAGTGGTACCGCACGCCGCGCATCCCCGAGGAGCCCGACGTGTGCGACCCGATACGGGACTTCGTTAAGTAAGTATAGTGTGTTTATATGCAGCGCTTGTTAGTGTGGCCGCTCGCAAGAAATTATCGGGAAACTAGCTTTTAACTATACTTTTGGTTATCTTATTAAACCTAAAAAGTAAGCAATGTGTATGCTTTGAATCTTAAAGATTCGTTCACGAACTATTTTTATTTCCATACTCGTGAGTTGTCGGGGTTGTCCATACTCGTAAACTTTCCTGTGCCGAATTTCGCACACCTCCGTCTGTGCAATTTTCGAAATTAGGGGTTCAAAGCTCTCCACGTAATAAATAAATGAAACTAAATACTAGTGTCTTATCTTTCCAGTATGTCAGGCATGTCAGTCCACCACTCCCGCACGTCGTCGCTCGGCATCGAGTCGGGCGGCGAGGACGGGTACCTGTCGATGGTCCCGCCGGGCGCGGGGGCGGGGGCGGGGGCGGGGGCGGGCGGCGGGTACCTCATGATGTCGGCGCTGGAGGGCGCCGGGCGGCTGTCGGCCTCCAGCGGGTCGGTGTGCAGCGGCACGCCGTCCACCGACCCGCGCTTCAGCGAGTACACGCTGGAGCCCGCCACCTCGCACTTCGGGGACAGCCGGCCGCCGCGCGCCTACAGCGTGGGCAGCCGGCCCGCGCCCGCGCCGCGCGGCGAGGCGCGCCACCGCGCCTACAGCGTGGGCGCGCGGGCCCGCCCGCACCCGCACCACCACCCGCGCGCCTCGGCCGAAGATCTCATGCTGCTCGACTTCTCTAATAACTCGCCCTCTAATAAGGTAACTATATTTATGAGTTTTTTTTCGCTAAGATATACCTGATTTGGACTTAAAAAAATTTAGCCCTTCCTACAAGGTATACTGCCCATTAACCTTTAACTAGGGACGTGACAAATTGAGAACACTATAAGGGACATGTAGTCTCACAGGCTACTACTTTGAAATTGAAATTGTGTCATAAATTTGCATTGTAATGATTTAAAATGCGATTATATTTATTTGTTGGAATATAATAAAACAAATAGAAATTAATTTAATCAGTTTTTATTATCACTTTAAACACAAATCAAAATTAACACTTACTTGTACTTTTCAGCCTTAATTGACATGAGATCCTTATTTTAACATTTTAATAGACCTTACATAAATGATATCACAAATGTAACTCTTTTTATGAAAACTTAAACAATACAAAGATAAAAAAATCATAAAAGTAACTTCTGAAAACAAAACAAAAAAATTCTGACACACACTCTGTTTGGCATAAATCATTGGCAATTTTTACACAAGGGTCGAGAACATTGTAAACATACGGGATTGCAACACCCGACACATGAGTACACAGTCATTCTATGAAGTTTAGACGGACAAATACTGCATGCCCTTCGTTTGCCTTGACTAGTTTCAGGAGTTTGGGCGTCTTCTTCAACCATATCGACAGCCAGAACTCGTTTTATCACTAGGCGTAATTCCCTTGGTAATTGCCTGCACACAACACGTCTTTGCAAGTGGGGTAGCACTAGTGAACGGGCTAATGACTTTAGGAAATCTCCTCTATCTATATTTTTGGGTTGATGAAGTTGTCGTTTCCTAGCGTTTTCTGCCATTTTTCACTAAAAACAAAAAAATGTTCGAAAAAATATTTGTATGACAACTAGGGACATGTAGCCTCACAGGCTACAATCAAATTTCAAATTAAAATTACGAACCTGTTACATAACCGACGGCACGTCTGCTACCTTCAATCGTCGTTTTGGCACTAAAACAAAAGCTACTGAGACGCCGGGTCGCGGCAAGCGGGGGGAAATCGTTATTTTCAAAATTTACAAAACACACGACGCCTGTGAGACTACACGTCACTAGTTAAAGGTTAAACCGGCCTCCAATCTTAATCCAGTATTAACAGTATAATTCTATGGTTAAATCTAACCTTTACAAGATATTTTTAAACTATCTTTTTTGACGCAAATGACGGCTACAACTTTCACTTGTTGATCAAACAAAAATAATCATTTGTGTTTATAATGCCTTCGTAAAATTGAAACCATATTGACCCGAGTAGATATTATATCCGCAGGCATCAATATCGCGGACACCGCCTTCCGGCATCGATGTGCCGTTTGAGCGAGTTCGACCGTCGACCGACGAATACGTCGACATGTCGCCCCGGAACGGCGGCTACGTCGAAATGCGGCCCGGCGACAACTGCGGCGGGCTGTCGGCCGCGGCATCGCTCGGGCTGTCGGCGACCCCGGGGGGGACCGCGGCGGCCGGCCTGTCGAATCCGGGCTCTGCGTCGGCGTCGTTCGGCACCCTGTCGGCGTCGCTCGGCACCGGCACCGCGCCGGCGGACGGGTACGTGGAGATGAGCTACGGGCGCGCGGCCACGCGGCCCATCGCCATCGGCGCGGCGCGCGCGCCGCCGCCCGGCGCCGCGTCGCCGCGCGCGCGCACGCCGCTGGGCTCGGGCACGCTGTTCCCGCTGAGCCTGGAGTCGCCCGCGTCGCCGGCGCACGACGCGCCCGCGCTGTCCACGGTGCGCGAGGAGGAGCGCAACTCCAGCGGCGGCGCGGGCGCCACCTCGTGCTCGCCGCACTACGTCACGCTGGCGCGCCCGCCGCCGCCCGACGCCGCCACCAACGAGTCTAATGATGATAAAGGTGAGCCTTCATTACAAACGTATGTAGATTTTTCCTCCAGTCTAATCAATCTAATCAACAGTCTTGTCTAGTAACGCGGTCGATTTACGACCGCGTGTGCTTTAAGTCCCCTGTATAAATCTAAATGCTCATTAACTAAAGGAACCCATTGTACCACTTGTGGCCCTAAAGCTATGTTTGACCCATGAGGTGTGAATCCGTTGTGTATTGTAATGGCGGCGCAGGCGCAGGCGCGGGCGCGGTGCCGGTGGTGGTGGGCGGCGGCGGCGCGGGCGCGTCGTTCTCGCTGGGCCCGCTCAACTACGCGGCGCTGGACCTGGAGCCGCGCCGCGGTAACGCCGCGCCGGCGCCGCTCGCCTACACGCAGATAGACTTCGTCCGGAGCGAAAAGCTCCACGCCGACGCCACATAGCCTCCTGGACTATTACCTAGATAAGTCTAACTCCAAAAAGTGTCTAAATTAGTCCGTTAGCGTTACTTTCGCCGTTGAATGATATATTTATATTAGTTTAGCTCTATTTAGATGGTAACCGTTCGCCGATTTCATAAAGTGACAGCCCGGTGTGGAACGTTAGAAAAGAATAAAAAATAGTTTAAAAAAACATATAATGCCACGGTTGTGAGAGAGGCCTAAAGTAGTTGAAACAGATCGTGTATACGTTCCGTAATAATATACTGCCTATTGTGTTCTTAGAATACTCTGTTTAAATACTGTGCAATGTTTACGCCGCGAATCAGCTGCACGGTGGTGCCGTTCCGTGCGCGCCGTCCGACGCAACACGTTAACACTTGACGTATGACGTTATCGATCCCACCTCTTCCTTCATTACGTGTCATCGGCGTGCGCACGCGCACCGCTCAACTAAGTGAAACATTTGTGTATATTGTAATAGAGATCACTTAGATTTGTAACGTCGGACGGAGTGCGAACAAATAAACAACACGCAAGCTTGCCGGCCGGATATTATTATATTTATCATAAGCATTCATAATTATTATTTTGTTCCTAATTATATTAAATCGTTAATTTTATTGTAACCTCCCGCCGGCGAGCTTGCTTGTGCGTCTCGTAAATTATGTGTTCAAATAAAATGAATCTGTTTTATCTTAACTGTTACATCCAAATTTATTATAATAGGATTATATTATTATTATATTTTGCATGATAAAGTTGACATTTTAAACACATAGCTGTATATTATATATTAATAAAATTATTTAGTTATTGTATATAATCGACCATGGATGCAATCGATGTTGTTATATTATTTTCAAAATATTCAATAGTCGAAGCTGATTATGACTGTTTTAATATTGTTTTTATGTTGAATGTGAAGAATTATCCAAAAGAAAACAGAAAATTATAGCCACGGTAGATGAACCAAAATAAAATTATTGTTTTCAAACTAAAACGGTTAACTTTTTTTTTAAACAAGCAAAAATAGACTTAAATCCATGGAAATATAAAGTACAAAATAAATGGACAGTGCTTAGTTGGTATCTATTATTGATGTCTCATATAAATGATAGATGGAGTTTTGACATAAACAAATACAAAATAATAATCCATTTTAATGAAACTCGAGCAATTTTTTAACAAAATTCACGTATTATATATTTTTTTGTTTATTATTATGTTCTTAGTTATTTTTAAATTATTTTCAAAAAAATAATTTATAACTTTTCAACATAAATTTGAAAATTATTTTAATAATAAAGTTGATTTTCGATATATTATTACATAAATTGAATAAAATAATGTTATCTTATTTCGTCTTATATTTTAAACATTTGTATGAATCATACAATGCTAGCCAAGTTAATAGAGACGACTTTTAAATATTGAATATAATATAAATTAAATAAAGAACAAGTTTCAACCGACGCGTGAGTGAAGGGCTATACAGAAATTAATTTTGTATAACCCTTTCTCACTCTAACTTACTATAAATTGTGCCTATTTAATATTATTGTACTATAACAATTCAAAATTAATTAATAAATAAATTTTAATCAAAGTTTTAAAAGCCATTTTAACCATAACATTTTGAAAACCAAATAAATGTTGCATTTTTTAATTTGGAGCATTTTTGTTCTTATTTTAAATTTTGTAAAATGGCGGACGTTCGCGCCATTATTTGGAATGATTGATTGACATTCCTTTCAAAATATTTTCATTACGATTCTTCCTAAAATCTCAATCATGTGATTGTATTAAACAAAATCAATAAGTTCCCGTACGGGATACTTAAAATTGTCTGTAGCCATTTGAAGTTAGGCCTCCTTGCTAAGACAATATGAAGAGATAATATTTATATTATATAGAGAAAAAACACGAGACTATAGAGTGTATTAGTAGATTATACACATCAATGAATGTTGAATACATTCCGTAACAATTATATTCACTAGTCTGCCGTGTGTTCAAATACTGCATTAAATAAAAAATAAAAAAAACAGTTTGAGCTAGTTTTGAATATAGATAAGCTTTTACCGCGCTCGATTACAAAACGAAGTAAGAAAATAAGTAATGGGACCTGTATATAAATTGCCTGACTGAATCAACACCAAATTTTTATACTTATTGAATAAACAACATATTTATTTCCGTGTAATTGTTAAAAATGTCGCTGGGGACATTATGACGTCATATGCCATTATACATATTTCTCACACAGACAGTGTATATTTCCTTGTCTATATTTATGGTTTGAGCTTTACCAATGAGATGAATATAAAATGTGACGGAAATGACATGTCCCCAGCATAAAGAGACGACTTGAAATTGTAAATTGTAACTTATGTAGCTCTGACTTAGAGTAGACATTCGCTTGTAAATTAAGTCCTTTGTTTTTCGTTAGGTTATTCGCAGTACCAGTGTACCAAATTATTTGTATGTCGATGTATTTCTTTCTCTTTTTGAATCGACCGTTTAAAAAGGGATAGAAACAGACATGGTCTTTATTTATATTGTTATATTTTAAGCATTGTTTCATTGTATTAAGCTTAATGTTTATTTATAAGGCTATGCCTTTTAAATATTTTTTTATCTGGAGCCCGCGGGCGGTATGCTAAGGTCGATTCACATTGGGCACCGATACTTGACAATAAAAAATTAGTTAAAATATTTGAGTACTAATGCACTTATGAGTGTTAGACCCATTCTAAGAAACAGTATAATACGAGAAGCATAAATACCGTATAACCTCTTGAAAGTCAGTTAATAACTGACTTTCAAGAAATATATGCTTCGACAAATCTGCCAATATGAATCGCACCTTATAATAATCGTAAAATGAGCGATATTCGCATTATTTTTTGTAAAATTAAAACCATTAAAAATGTTATTATTTATAAGTTATCTTAGTTCATGATTAAAATTTGAATGTAATGTCGATAAATTTGAAACACATAACGTCGTATTCGGTAACGGTTGGATAGTATTCGTTATAAAATAGTATTCTGTTGTAGTACAATTCGGCATAGCCAATGTTTTCATTTAATTTATTTTGTATAGCGTTTTTAGGAAAATAACCGACATGGAATAGGGTGTTCGGTAATTATTTCAATCTAACGGTTTTTTTTTTTGAACACACGTTAACTGGATAGGTGGGTAAAGTAGTATTTTGTTCAGAACAAAAGCTTACAATTTATCGTTAATGTTTTGATTTTTATTTGCATTGAAATTACTTCTCATTATTATAATTTGTTAATTTGCGGAATCCAGAGACCTCGTAACAATGTAACTTAGCCAAAATGTTAATTGAGGTAAAATTAGCCAAAGTTTTGTAAAAAATAACGTTTTTGAACGTAATTGTTTGGTAAAATTACTTTGATTTAACTCTCGCATTTTATAAGGCGGAAGATATGTAGCAAAAACTTTCAAAGAAAGCAATTGTATCTAGTAAAGTAGACCTGATACCCCGGACAGATTGAGACAAGCTGAAGAATAATCGAGCGTGTTGATTGGTCAAAAAATTCAATCATCACAGTATTCTTTTATCAAGCCAACAGCGCCATTGGACGTTGTTCAGATCGGTCAATCTGTTTGGGACTGTATGGAGGTTATCAATCGGTTGATAGTATTCTCTCGAAGCCGCGGCCCCGCCCCTCCAGTTCAATTCATTTGATAGTCGCAGAAAGCTAGTGCCACCTCGCAATTTTAGTACCATTTAAGGTATATTATACACATACCTACTTTTTATTCCACTTAGTAATAAGAAGTTTTGATTTTTAACTGTAGCTGTAAGCATAGACGGGTATGGAATAAGATAGTACGAAACGGTTATATCTTATAGATACGTTGGACATCGGGTGAAACTCCTTTTATAATATGCCGCTCTACTTCGACAGGCTATTAGCACAAATAATGTTTTTAATACAAAGAAAAGGTCACAAGTTAATACAGTTTTATCGTTACATTATATAACAGGAGCATATTGTAAAAGGGGATTTCGGCTTCATTTACATTGGTTAGACTTGTATCATGCGACATCGAAAGCTAGTGTGAATGCGGCCTTATTTTAATGTAATTATATTTATTAATATATAAATTATACATGAATGAAACGATGTAACAGCTCCCGCGCGGCGCCGCGGGGGTTCACGGAATCTATACTAGTCCCATTGCAAATGAAACATATTTTTGCATAAAAATGTTCCTGTAACGGCGTAATAGTGTTTTGTAAGTTTATCATTATAAGTTTTAACTAACGTATGTCTAGAACAGTTTGTAAAAGATAGTGTAATTAGTGAATACGGTTGAAATTGTCACGCTGCGCTACGAAGCTTGCGATCAGTGTCGGCGAGTGCAAACTGACGTCGCTCTAGACCATCACGGCGCGTTCCCTGCCGTGCACACGGAAATTCATTTAAAATTAATGTGAAACAATGAAAATTATATTTTTTTACAAATGGTGCTATTGTTTTGTGTTTAGTGGATGATAGCTTGGCCGCTGTTACTGCCATTGTAGGTGGCCGTGTGACTAATGTAAGGCGAGGCGCGTTCAGAACGCGCGCGCCCATATCACAATTGAATAGGTTAGGAACATCACTTCACGCGTACTATTAATTAGATGTAGTCTAGCTTTTGTAACCGGCGTCACTCGCCCCGGATGTTCGTTATATCACAATGAATGGGCCGCCCGGCCGGACCGAACTTCATTGTTACAATTTCTAAATCTAATGTTTTTGGTACGTTACATTTTGTTTACTTTCATATTATTATTGTAAATAAAAAAGAATAAAAGCTTTGGATTTGCGCATTACGTTTTTTTATTTGAAACAAATAAGATCCTTTAAAATACTGTTTATTTCAATCATTCATTATGCAAATCAACCTTAGAGCTTGAGCAAACATACAAACAGGAAATCAACACGTAAACATTGCTGTTAACAATATACAGCAAAACACACATTTCATAGATAAACAAATACACTAAGGACCTGTTCCCACTTGTCGGCTATTTAATCCGGATTATAAGAGTCGGAGCCTTATTTCTAATCGACAAAGCTTCGACAAGTGTGATCACTTCATTGGGACGTTCTATTTAAATCCGTACCCGACAACTGGCAACAGGTTATAACAGTCATAAAGTCCTCAACATTTACACAATACAAAAGTTTTATCAGTTTCAGAAATTTAAAATTATTGGCACTGTTACGGTGGAATCGTATAAAAACTATGTTTAAACATTAACTATTGTACTATTTAAATATTATGTAAACATCACAATAGTACTTGTGATTTGATTATTGATTCTTTGATCGATTGATAGGTACATAATAAATATACGTAAGTAATTTAAATGGCTAAGAAATCCATTAAACAAAGTTAGTGTTGTTATTTTGGCGGGGATCGCCCGTTCATGATCGCGGGCGTATCTTTCCAAGACCTTCCTTTCTTACCCACACTAGTTACTTTCTTCTTAACTACCCTCTTTACAGTAACTTCTTCATCCGACAAAAGTTTCCTTCTGCGTTTAACTTTCTTCTCTTCTAGAACGAACGAATCATCAAATATATCGCCGCTAGAGTTTATTCCGCTGTTATTTATTTTCTTCTCTCCGATTATTTCGCAGATAGGACTGTCAAAGGACACTTGTCGGGGACTCCTTCTGATTTTTTCTAAGGAAGTTTGCGTCGCTATGTTGGTGTGGTTTTTCTTAGCTGGCGGTGTTGCTTTGGGTGCTAACTTGGTCTTTTTGACCCTGACCAAGACAGATGGTTCCATAGATTTCCTTTTCTTTGCTCTTACCACCTTTTTATTTTCGATCTCTTCGTCTGGTTGTTCGTTCTCGTTGTCACTGTCAGGGACTATTACTTTTGGTTTTCGACCGCGTTTTGGTTTAGCGTCTCCATTTTTAACAGGTAACTCGCTGTCGTCGGTGTCAACTGAATCGGCGACAATCTTTTTGGTTTTCTTCGCCTTACTCGGTGTGAACTCTAATTTGCTCGATCTCGACTTTCCTTCGGATTTGAGGTAACTTTCGAATATCTGCCGGCATTTACCATAGTCCGGTGTGTCTTTGGGTTTCAATGAGTTTATGTATTCTAAGAACTTTATCAATGCATCTGAAAATAAGAAATACAGCTATTCAGCTTACTTAGATTATTCTGTCTAACTAATGAACTATTAACGATTCAAAATGCTGGTACAAGATGCTCTTATCATGATCGCTCAAACTAAGAGACGAGAGCAAACAGTGAAAAAGGAAACTGTCTATTTTATAGCCTCGGGATCCTTCTACTAAAACAATCTGACTAAAAAGACACAAGTCTAAAGCTTATCAGTTTAACTATGCCTCAAAATTAAAAGGACCAAATAGAGATGGAACATTTTTACCCCAAAGATAGTCACTCACCAGGTACACTAGAGTAATCCTTGGATATCCTACTCCTTGCGTTCTTCATGAAGTCTTCCTTCATGGTCTGGACAGTCTTGGGTTGTTTCAGCGACTTCTCCCATGGTAGCTCGCCTATGATCCATTGCAGCATGTTATAGCCGAGGATCTCGAGATCACCGCGCATTGTTGCCACTGAAAAGAACATTCCCAATAGTATCCTACTAATATTATAATGCGTAAGTTGTATGGAACGAAAAAAATTGTGAGGATGGATGTATGTATGTTTGTTACTCTTTCAGGCAAAAACTACAGGATGGATTTTGATGAAACTTTACAGTAATATAGGTTATACATCAGAATAAAACATGGGATATATTTTATCCCGAAATTCCTACAGGAATTATATTTCTTATCCAGGCATAATTTTTTGGTCAATCTAAATTGTCTCATTTCTGGGAAAATCTGTCTTTCAACATCTTCCAAAACCCTGTCATGCTATATACCTTTCTGGGTGTGCCTCTTCCCAAAAATATTTTTCTTGATTAAGCAATAAAAAAAAATTAAACGTCCTGTGTAAATATGGCTGTATAATATTACCAAACATTATACATAACCACCACAATAAAAAATAACTTAACTAATCAAATAAAGGCTCATTGAAACGAGAAGAAGAAGAAGAATAAAAAACTGGCTTGCAATTGAGAAAAAAATGCATCGAAATAAGTCCATCCATTTAATAGCTACGGTGCCACAGATTTGCACAGACATAGATTACACCCTTATTACAACCTCCTTTTGCGTCAGTGGATAAAATAACAAGTACCACTCACCACCTAAGTGTGCATCTCTGCTAGTATACTCAATGGTGCCGTTATGTGCACACTTGGGGTCTGGTTTGAATTCCTTCTCATTCACTTTAGTCGCCAGCCCAAAGTCCACAAGGTATGCCTGGTTTTCAGTACCCTTCTTCAGTCCCATTAGGATATTAGCTCCTTTAAGGTCTGCGTGAACATAGCCCCGACTGTGTATGTATTCTAAGACGTCTAACTGAAATGATTTACACACTTATTATTTACATCAAGTAAGAATAATATCAAAACTCTCATTATACTATACATCAATACACTATATATATTGGTATACTTACTTAGTGATTAATTATTAATAATAAATAAAATACAATACTGGACAACAAGAGGGACTGGCAACTGGTGGCTTCGAATCGAGAAGAATGGCGGAAATGGGGGGAGGCCTTTGCCCAACAATGGGATGTTACAGGCTAACAGTAACAGTAATAAATAAAATAACTGGAAAACAAGGTTCCTAATAAGTATAAGCAGTAATAAATTTAAACATCACTTTGAGGAAACAACAGTTAGTGACATCTATACTTTATTCATACTGTTTTCTCTTTCTCTCAAATTCTTATTTCTTACCATTTGCAAGCCAAGTTGAAACACAGTTGTGACTGGGAATGATCTGCCTGCATCTCTGAAGATAGTCCACAGGTCCTTGCCGTACCTCTCCAGTACTAAGTAACGGTATTTCTCTCCTTTATATTCATGGGAACCATTGCCATAGTACAATGGCATACCGAGACTGCTCAGTTTCTTGGATTTCATGAAATTTGATACTGGAATATTTGCATTTTATATTAGAGAATTGGTCATCAAAATAATAGAGGTTAAGATTAAGAATATTTTACTTGTATTATTCTATCACAATGTAATGTATGAAGAATTCTACACACAAGTTCAACCATTACTACTCAACAGATCAGTGCTACTTTGTTGAACAAATATTGATGGTAAAACAGGCCTAAAAGAAATCATATTCTTGTTCAAAGTAAATTTGTACTTACTGTCATCTTTATTAGCATTTCTTATGTAAAAGTGCTTCTCTACAAACAGCGGTCCGTTCTCATGCGGTTCCTGGGAAAATTTATACGTAGAATTTAGGTTTTGAGCTTTTTATATCAGTTAAGATTAGGCAAAGATAACATGACTTACAATCTTAACAACGTAAGGATAGCTGGACCCTTTTTTGGGCGAACTTTCGTGGTCACAAGCGGAATATATCTCGCCGAAACCCCCTACGCCTATGGAGGGACCAATACGCCATTTCTTCTTCCCAATAGTATCGTGTATCACCTCTCCCGTAGCTATGGGCGCGGGCATCTTGTAACCATTTGCCTTTTTCTTAGGCGCCGCCGCTTTTTTAGCTCTTCCCGTCATTTTGTATTAACTAAAGTATATTAAAATGTACGTTATTAACTAAATAATTTATTTGTAATGGATTATGTTGTATTACAAACTATTTAACAGTTTAAATCATTACAATCGTACAATTTACACACAACAAACACAAACTAAATGTTAAATGCGTTTTTTTTAACGAGCGTCCTCCGTCGTCGGCCGTCTTGTTCGAGACTTTCCGTTCCATCAGATTTGACATAAGTGAACATTTGACATTGACAGCTTTGAAATCATAGGTAATGAGAGTTTTAATCTTGGAAGAAACACGACAAAATAACATAGTAGAGTTATGTAACATAATAAGCTGGCTAAGCAGTCATTAAGCAGTTAAGCTCAGCCTGCGGCACTAGGCCTCCAGTGTGGCCTAGTGCCCCTAATGGTGTTCTAGCGCAGGTTCTAAAAGGTTATCGTTCATCTTACTTCTCAGCATATTCATTGTTCACGGAGAGGATGCTCCTTTCCTTTCTACTTGTTCTTATTTCCTTGTCTCAGGCGCTTGTATCGTAAGTAGGAAGAATGTTTAGTTGGGTTATGTTAGTGGGTATTGTGATGTAAAATGTATCTACAAATAAAACTGCACTAGAAATATTTATTGTTCTATTTTTTATTAGTATAAAATTCTGTATTATCATTATCAAAATGTACAAAATAACTTTTCACTAGCCTTAAAATACGTTAATAAATATTTTATTTAGTAAGTAGGTAGTTATTTTAAATAGTTAGGCACTTGATTATTAGGTACCTAAGTATGTATGAAAATCTTTACATATCCTACGCCGTACCTACTTTATCTTACCTACAATAATTTAACACCAAACGTTACATTACTTAAATTGTATCAATAAATAACAACTATTTACATAAAAACATAACTCATCATAAAATAACACTTCTTCCTTCAGCACTTCTTCAGGTGTTTAAAACATTTTATCCAAATGCAAATTCAGGTGGGTGAGGCACAATAACAAAAAAAATAACACAAAATTGGCCAATCGCGATTCAATATTCTCTAGACGTCATTAAAAATCCAACCAATCAGAACAGATCATCGTCTTCTTCTTCATCTCTTTTGTCAAAAACTGTCATGTCGTACCAATCTCTGGCGACGTCTTCGTAAATAACTCTCTTGATTTCTTCGTCGTATTGAGGTCGGAGAATGCGAGGAGATCTGGCTCTAAACTCTATGGGCACGTCATAGCACCTACAAGTGCAGCAAGCAGGGAATCGAAACCAATCAGCGAAGATGCCGCGACATTCGTTGCGAGGGTCGTACGCTAGGAGGCGGTGGAGTCGATACTGTTGTTCACATCTGGAAGATTTAAAAGTTTGGCGTTAAATGGGATTATAGGTACTCACGACTCTTGCAGATTCATTTCCTATGATTCTTAAAACAGCTCTAATCTTGTGCTATGTATGTGTAATGAACTTTGAAATGAAGTTTTCAGAACTTCCAATTACCGTGTCTAAGATAAAATAAAAAAGCCGTAAGTAGGTGGTTCCAGGAATCACGAATAACTATAACAAGCTGAGGGTTTACCAACAGGTTGACTATGATTGACATAACAGGATACCACTATTACTACAATTATTACGATCGGTTAATATCTGTGATTCATATACAGATACCGTCACGAGACATAGGCCAACTCTGTTTTTTATTCGATATCCTGCATCCTCACCTGCATCCCTCCCTGCAGTACATCTGCTTCCTCTCATGCACGCACATCTCCTGGTGGATGAACTGCTCGTAGGGCCACATGTTCAGCAGCACGAGCACCTCTCCGCGCGTGCTGTTCGCCCAGAACGGGGCATCGATGATCTCACGGGACTCACACGCGTTCCTGGAACGGAAGAGGTTGGAGGTGATTATTAAGAGCTTTCTTTATACTTACAGGCTTTCTGAGATAGCAGATAAAGTATTGACATTGTTTATTTTAACGTTAAAATAATAAAACATTATCTTAACATTACAATAAGATTGAAATTAAGTTTACAGATATTCGTATGCATGTAAATAGGCCTTTGGCGGCTCAATAACTCTGACACCAGATTGACCATCCACTCTATGAAGAAGATGCATGTAAATAAGCAACTTTATTTTATTTGAACTTCAGCAATATTTACTTTGATCTCAAAGAGTTAGTACCTATCTAGTATTTATGATAACTAATAACCACAGTCCAAAATGATCGTGCTAATTATTTCCTTAGATATTTATTCTATACTTTTTAGTAGAGTTTAATTTAGTAGAGCTTTAAAACTTACGCCCCACTCAGCTTAATAACCGAAGGCCTCTGCGACTCCTGATGCTGATGGTTTGGTTTCTGATAAAATTCCTCCTTCTTCTCATTAACTTTTATATCGATTTTATCCTTGCCTTTATCTGAGAAGAGCAAATTCGGCGGTAAGGTCGACGTGTTCCCTGGTTTCCACGCTTGCTTCCCAGCTTCAGTAGTGCTATCTTCCGCCGCCCCTGTCGTGGTTTCTGTAACATTACTAGCCTCTGTACTGGTAATATTTCTATTAGTATCATTTTTGGCATCAGCTTCAATCTTTGCATCTCCAGACTTGGGATAGATACTGTTAGTTTCAATACTTTGCTTTATTACTGCGTCTAGTGTTATAACATCAGGATCGAGGTGATTAATCTCGATATTAGCAATACTTTCTAACTTTGTCTTGTATGATATACCTTTGTCGTTATCAAGTGTTTCATTGCTTATTTCTGTTTCGTTCCTATTATTAGTTGTGTTAGCTTTCGTGTGGTTAGTTTCTAGAGGTTTTACTTTGAGTGTTTCATTGTTTTTGCTTCTGTCTGTGTTCTGGATTGGTCGGAAGTGTGGTCTGTCCTTCAAAGCTCGTCCGTGTGTGGTTTTGGTATATTTGAGTGTTGCTTTCATAATGTCTTCTTCCTCTTGTTCTATGTAGTTCTCTAGTTCTGCTTTTAGAACTGAAATGTGGCGCTCATTGCCGTACATTCGTCTCATGAGACCCTGAAAAATTAAAATTGATGATTTAGTTTATGGATCTTCTATGACTATCGAATCGAGTGAGATACTTAGCATTTTAAGAAATAGGTACCTCATAAATTGTCTGCTAAATAATAAAACTTCTGCTAAATAAAATTTATTGTCTATAAGTATCTGACGAAGGTAATAATTTGCTTTCTATACTTTAAAAAAGGGAACAGTACCTACACTATATAAAATACAAAAATCTGACACGTAGGTATCTAACAGATAGACAAAACCGACTTCACATAGAGAGCAAAACCTACTAACGAATCTAACATATAAAAATCAAATAATCACCTGATTCTCCTTCACAAATCTTCTAATAGCGTGCCAAGGGTAGTGTGTGCCGGGGGTGTTGCAGTAGGGATGTTTCGTCAGGTCGCAGGGCGCGTCGTGCAATGCACGCGCACGGTTGGAGCGCTGCGAGCGCGCGCACGACGACGCGTGGTCGAACGCCAGCCCTTGACTCCATGCCACCTACTTGCGGGAAATAATACATTGACTTATTGTTTATTGGAGTAGGGTTTAAGATAATGTTATAGCTAACAGGAAGTCTTGAGAAGATGCTCTATAAAGATGCTCTATAAAGATATTGCATTCTGTTGGTAGTTGGTAATATAATGTAATCTAAAAACTTCCGACACCAGTGCTGGCCACTAACCTTACTCGAAATGAATGAATGAATATAATGTAGGTACCATCTTCGTAAGTGTACTTACGAGTACTCTACAACAACAAACTAGGCATAAAGGGGTATTAATGTCATGGAGAATAGAGAATCATTTCACTACAAAACCTATCCGATTTTAATAGGTGTTTTGATAAACCAACAAAAATCTAAACAACAGTAAATATCAAGACGTATTCTTTATTCTAAAGCCATTATCAACTATGAGTTTTCATAGTAACAGTACACAAATTAACATTTCAAAAACATTATCAACATGTCCGTATAAATACATAAGTCCAATTCGCCACGCATTACATACGTGGGTCGTGGGTGGAGCCGGTGACAGGCTGGTACTTGTCAAGATCCTAGCAGTTTCACTTTTAACGGCTACTTTCTACTCTCCTTGCGGAAATCACGTCCAATCGCCGCTTGCGCAAGCGCACCCCGTGGACCCACGAATCCAGATTCGGTTGATGACTAATCCAAACGATTATGGACAGTGATTTGCATAATTTTATGTTGTTGTGGTTGTTGCTTAATTTTTACAACTTTTCTTTTTAATATTCTTGTGTTGGTTTGAAATAAAATGTGCTTGTATTGAAATAAAATACCTATAGCTAGATTGAGTTGTAAGATTGTAGGTATCTACTCGTATCTAAGTTTATCTAAATGCATATTTAATCGTATATTTATTCTATCAACGAAATGCAGCCAAAACTCGAAGATTGGAAACGATTTCATTACCATAAATCATAGAGAAGTTTAACGTTTCAACAAAAATTTATCATAGACAAACTGCTTGCTCGTATTCTATCGAACTTTTATAAGCGATCAATAAAGAAGTCAGCACAACATGTAGCCCAGTTTCGATTTGAAAATGAAGATGTTTATGACACAATCTTGCCCAAATCGCATGCGTGTGGGCATCTTGATACCGTTAGCGGTACTGAATGTTGGGAGTAAGGTTACCTTGATTTACAATGGGCTTTTACTGTTTGCACTTATTTATGATATTGTGATGATCATTTCAATAATTTAACGTGTATTACAACTGTTTATGGGCAGTTATTTATAGTTGTTTATGCTCTTAGTTTATGCGTGATTCGTCGGCGTTTAGTCGATGTACAAATTGGGCAATAAATCTATTTTCTATGCTGTCGTTTAAAGATTTTCAACAAAAAGTAGATACGAGATATCATCACTTTATGTCAATAATCTGATCCTACCTATATCAGACTTATTAATAAAAAGTTGTTCAGAGTAAAAGTATCACTACACTAGTATACCCAAGACATGGACATTGCTATCCATAATTTCACGATAGGAGCGTTACGATGTTCCTAATTTGATACCAACTAAACAGTCCAACTACAAATCCTGAGGATAACGGTTAGTAAGTTTGTATTCATCATCAAACAAAACACGAACCATCAAAACTATAAACACCTGACCCATCTTAAACAAAACAAAGATTTCCCTTCCTTTGTAACATAACAGTGCAAAAGATTGGCATTACTTCAACCGCGGCAAGAAGCCAAAGGATTCTGAAAACAGCCAGTTCCTTTGTTCACAGCTGGAAGGTTGGAAAGTGGCCAGAATATCAAATAAGCACTAATAAATAAACCTGCGTTGGTCATAGTAATGGCCGCTAAGTTGGTAGTTTTGGCTGTTCAATGAAACAGGTTTGATTATAGAACAGAAATTGGAAGAGTAAATGAGCAAAGAGGATCAACCTGTCAGTCTGCCTGTCAAACTGAATAGAGTAAGTTTAGATTGATAAAAGAGTTTCTAATACTCCTAAATTCACTTACGAATATAACACTTGGTGAGAATTTTGCCGAGACCTTTAAAAATAGATACCTACCTATACTTTATTTATACTAAAACTAGCAGCGCCCCGCGGTTTTACCCGCGTTGTGTCTATTCCTGTGGGAATTTCGGGATGAAAAATAGCCTATGTTACTCGTGGATAATGTAGCTTTCGAATGGTGAAAGAATTTTTAAAAACGGTCCAGTAGTTTTTTTGCCTATTCATTACAACCAAACAAACAAAGTTTTCCTCTTTATAATATTAGTGTAGATAAGTGAGACTGTTGCAGTGTTGTTGTTGTAAGTGTTTGCTGTTAGGTATATTTCGTTAGACCATATTGGAGGTCTTTAGGCGGTCGGTCTAAAAAGTCCAATACCAGGGTTGGTTACTAACCAACTCGAAATGAATGAATGAATGAATGAATGACATAAATATAATGTGGAAACCTTAGTACCACATACCTAGACTAAGTTCAAATAGAAACACCTACCAAACCACGATACCTATATACCTACTGTATCGGTCAACAAACAAAACAAAAAGTGTAACATTATGATTAGTTTCGGACAGACAGACGGACAGGCATGCGAGTGAAAGTGATGCTCCGAGACATTTGATTGTACCTACATACTTATAACTACTTCGATATATCGACAGTATTTAGATATCGACATATTAAAGTGGTTCATTTCTTTAGACATTTAAAGGTAATAATCTACTTTTGCACGTAAATTTAATTATTGGATTCGATTTATGCAATTAACATGCATACTCTATTCGGTAGCTTTCATTTGAGCTGGCAATTGGCGGTATCAAATCATAACTTTAAGTTTAGGGTGGCTCGTACAAGAACTATCTTATTAAGCGATTACACATGTTTAACAAAGGACGATCGTTTGAAGAAATGCTGTTGAAGAACAATTTTGAACGAATAGATTTTCTTTCATAATGAGTTATAAAGATTTAAAAGTTTTTGTAATTAACAGTTTCAAACACATCGTATAGTTTTATACTTAAGTAAAAACAAGAATAGAATAAATAAGTACCTAACAAACAAACATTAATTCAATAAATAAAATTTGTGTTAAAAAAAGATTCGTGTTAATTAAAACGAAAATGAAGATGAATATTAAAGTGCTTCAGAAGCCATCAATTTAGATTAGATTTATTTCGATAAGCAAAGCTATCATACTAGACACAAAACTGGATGAAAAATAACCGTCAAATCGCTTCACCTCTCACCTCAATATAACAGTCATAAACCTTTGCTAACAGTCATAAAACTTTGCTAATATTGGACACTGCGATAACATTCTGAACATTCCTGTATCTAGAATCAGAGGTATTATACAGAATTTCAATGAAACAAAAGTAATATAACAACTGTTTAGTTTATAAGGAGGTTAGCGAAGAATTACAAGCTGTGTTGGAGAAATCGAACATACTTTCGCCAGGCAGATCAAACTGGGCCACCAATATGATGTAAACTACACATTTTGCGTTTGACACCTCCATTAAATTATTATACACACTTATGTCACGGATTTGTCAAAATTGCCCTTGATTTTCGTCGCAAAATGTGCAACTATTAATTTCATTCACTATTTATTAACTTTTGTCTTAGGTTTTAGAGAACACTCATTTTGAATTGAAACTACGTTTGTCTTCTGTGACCACGGTTACTGTAAAGGCCGGGCTGAAATGTCAGATAAAAGTGTGTGTGTGTTAGTGTGTTAGCCTGTAATGTTCCACTGCTGGGCAAAGGCCTCTCATCTCACTGAAGATATCAGTACAGTGAGGAGGATTAGGCATAATCACCACGCTTGCCAAATGCGGGTTGGTGATCTCAAACTCGAGCCACGTTTGAAATGTAGGAAACATGTTTTCGCTCGACCTGGGAATTGAACCCGGGACCTCAGTCTTGGCAGGCGAGCGCACATACCACTAGACCACCGAGGCGTCAGATAAAAATATTAAATAAAAGCGAAGTGTATTCGTAAATGTAGTTTCAATTCAAAATTATTTATTTCATTTTATCGTTCGAATCCATAGTATTAGTTAAAAGATTACGCCTAATCATCCACAGTAGCTTTTATAGACAAACTAGCTTTTGCCCGCGGCTTCGCTCGCGTGGAATTTAGTCTGCCGCGTTAAGTTTCGTAATAAGAAGATTTATAAAAACTTTCATCCCCTATTTTATCCCCTTGGGGGTAGAATTTATCAAAATCCTTTCTTAAGGGATGCCCACGTTATAGTAGCTATATGCATGCAAAGTCTCAGCCCGATCGGTTTAAAATTGACAAAGTTTCATACAAACTTTCATCCCCTATTTTATCCCCTTGGGGGTAGAATTTATCAAAATCCTTTCTTAAGGGATGCCCACGTTATAGTAGCTATATGCATGCACAATCTCAGCCCGATCGGTTTAAAATTGACAAAGTTTCATACAAACTTTCAACCCCTATTTTATCCCCTTGGGGGTAGAATTTATCAAAATCCTTTCTTAGGGGATGCCTACTTCATAGCAGCTATATGCATGCAATGTCTCAGCCCGATCGGTTTAAAATTGACAAAGTTTCATACAAATTTTCATCCCCTATTTTATCCCCTTGGGGGTAGAATTTTCGAAAATCCTTTCTTAGTGTGCACTTACGTCACTTGAAGAACCTTCCTGCCAAATTTCATGCTTCTAGGTGTAGCGGTTGAGGCTGTGCGTTGATTATCAGTCAGTCAGGACTTTGAATTTTATATATATAGATGGCGATCGCATTCTATTTGGTTGTCTATGTCTACTGTCAAAATGTATGGAAATATGTCATGGTCACGTGACTTTCACGTGTCAATTGACACTCCTAGAGGGAAGATAATTTTAGTAAGCTTTTGCTTAGCTCTACTTTAGCACAGTTTAGGGTCCTACACGATATCACTTTATAGATAAGAGGAGAGAGAGAGAATGAATAAATAACATTACGAAGTACAGGATGGATAGTTACACAAACAAATTATACTATGATCCTAGATCTTTTAATTTACCAGTGGCTATTGGAGATAGTAGCATTTCAATTACTTATTGACTTCAATCATACTCTTGCGCCTGTACTCACAAACGTCAAATGCGTCCTTAGAAGAGATTTAATGAGTGATTTTGACATGACTGTAATGTATTAAAAATTACGTCAATTAGTTAATTGTCGATTTAATTGACGTCTCTGAGTACGGCAGTAAAGGCTCTATTAATTTAAACGTCATATTACGCGTTTTAACAAAATGAACGTAACAGGACGACAAAAAAGCTCAAATTCAAAGAAAAAAACCTGTTTTTTTGTTATATTTGTAGTTCTAATGTAACATAACTTAGGTACCGTTAGGTCTCCTGTCAAATAAACTTAGGCACAGTAAGAAGTGTTATTTTGCATTGCAATTCAAAAACCGTCAAAGATTTTAATTGATATCTTCTAATCGCTTATTCATAAAAGATCATTAACTAAAACACTATTATAGAGTGTTTTGTTTCATTTGCTCTTTGAAAAATGGCGTATGTCGGAAAGGGACAAACGTTTATAAATAAAGCCATAAGGACTTAAACAACAAACAATATAACGGTAATACACCTTAGTACATTACCTAGGAACCTAGGTATTAGGTATTTACGATCTTATCTAGATTGTTAACCCTTAACTAGATTTACCTTTAGCACAACTTCAACTTTACATGTCAGTCACAGTGTAATATATCTGCAGTAGGTTGTTACTAGTACGCTATTAAAGCGAATTGGTACGCCCACCTCGTTACTATCAATAGTTCGATCATGTTAATGGGCTTGTTATGTGATTAAGGCTCTAATATTATCTGTTTGTAATTTGTATTGGATTACGGTTACCTGTTTTTTTAGACTGTGGTTATTTATGATTTTTCACGTTTGTGATATCCTATCCTATCCTACTGATATTATAAATATAAGTTTGCGGGAAGTAGTTATGTAGTATGTTATGTTTGTTACTCTTTCACGCTTTCACGCAAAAACCACTGGACGGATTTGGATGAAACTTTACTGTAATATAGGTTATACATCAGAATAACATATGGGATACATTTTATCCCGAATTTCCCGTGGGAACGCGTACAATGCGGGTAACACCGCGGCGCGCGGCTAGTACTTTTATCTTTCAAAAACCTTCCGGCTACCGAGACAACTCGAAAGCTTTTTAATAATGTAATGAGTGACACGGTTGTCTGTACGTGTAAACGCCGCGAGTAAATGCAAATAAATGTGTGTGAAGTGTCCGTCCCATTTCTCACGACAGTGCTACGCCGCTGGTTGCTCTTGCCCTGCTTTTGAGCATAGAAAGAGCATTGATTTAATTGTTGGCATGAAATATTAACTAACTAGCAGCACCCCGCGGTTTTCTCTCGTTGTGTGCGTTCCGGTAGGAACTTCGGGATGAAAAATAGCTTATATAACCTTCCCGTTGAATGTGGCTATCGGTTACAAGAACAATGATTCAAATCGGATTTTCAGAAAGTAGTTTTAGGTATCAGTAATTTCAGAGATTAACGCGATTAACGCGAATCCTCCGTGCGCGAGTCCGTCTCGCACTTGGCCGGCTTTTTTAGTTTATTATGTAGCTTAGATTTTATAAATTTAAAACTATTTATAGGGTACTGTATCGAAAAAAGTAAGTTAGCTCCAAGGTGTTAAATCAATTGTATCTATAGAATGAAATAGATTGTACTCATCATCACTATATAGTATTAAACAAAGTCTCTTTCCGCTGTCTGTCTCTCCTATGTATGCTTAGATCTTTAAAACTAAGCAACATATTTTGACTCGGTTTTTTTAATAGACAGAGTGATTCAAGAGGTAGGTTTATATGTAAAACAATTCCCGATAATCCCACGGGAACGGGCACAACGCGGGTAAAGCCGCGGGGCGCTCTATATATATTTCGTATCTATTGCTCTCAATGCTATAACAAGTAACTCATTAGAGGACCCCGTTCGCCAACACCTGACAATACCTAGAGGTGTCTTACACCAGGGGTTATTGAACTCTGTTCTAAGAACCACAACAATAGGTGTAGTATCTCCTATACCTACTCATTACCTACATACATTAATTAGTGCTGGGAGGAATACTTATTAGATGTGATTTATTTGATAACTGTTTTCACCGTTTTATCGAATTGAGTAGGTGCTTGTTCATAATGTTCAATAGTCACTTTAATGTAGGTGATATATCCCTTTACAGATCATATTATAGACCCTATGAATTGACACCTATCTGTTTATATAGACTCTATGAATTGATTTCTACCATTTTATACAGAACCATATTTCTAATAGGATCTACTTTTAAACAACTGGTAAATAATAAGTCTTTAAATAGACTCCGAACTGGTGTTGGGAGATGCCACGAAAACCGTGTCAAGTGGGGTTTCTCAGAGAACGGAAATTGTGAATGTGGCGCCATCCAGAATATGAAACACCTACTACAATGCCCTAACTGCCCCATGTCCTGCACTGTGGAGGATTTATGGAAAGCCAATAACAGTGCGATAGAGGTGGCCAAATTCTGGTCCGGACACATATAAAATAAATAACCATATTGACTCGATAAGAAGAAGAAGACTGGTAAATTCCCGGAAAATAACAGAAGACTCTATTATATGAATTGATACGTATTTACAGTAACGTAGCAAGTAGGTAAGAGAGAGAGAATGTATCATTTATAGATTTCTAATATACCTATGGGTTTACAGTGTTTCTTTAACATTTGCTTAGAAGACCATAACAGTTTTAAAACTGACTTGTTCGAGGCAGTTAAGTCTATCTTTAGACAGTCTAACAACAGTTATCGTAAGAAGCTTTTAACATTGTAACGTACAATCTGCTGGACTCTACTCTCTTGTGTGTATTACTTCATTTCATTGAACAAAAGACAGTCTAACTAAAGGTTGTCTGAACTCTGAACTAAAGCAGGTACTGGAGTTCAGACAACCTCTAACACAGCAGACTCTACCTACGCTTGCCATTTTGACTCTACTGTAGAAGTATATATAAACTTCCTAAACCAGTGAAAGTTATGTTCTAAATTGACGATATTTATTATCACTGACTCATGAACATTCGAGTACTTAGTAAAAAAATAATACTTATATTAAAGAATCAATCATTAAATAATGACAATAGTGACACTTGACACTTGACTCACAAATGACGGAGATAGAAAGTGTAAACAACATTTTAAACGTACCACACTCACTCCATACTGACCTATTGCATTATAAAAGAACCCTACTTCACTTGGCATCCTTTAGCAAAAACATTTCTAATCAGAATCAACTTTTTAACACCTGGCAAATTCGCGGAAAATTTTCCAAAAAAGTTTTTTGACAACTTCAATTCTAATAACAACCAAACAGATGTAAATACATTTAATTTTGCATCTCTTTTACAAACTCCCTTTCTAAACACCTAAAAACTGTTCCAATTAGAAAGTTAACACGTTCAACACACAAAACCACCCTTTATGCCTAGCACCACAATCCATATACAAAGGGCACCCTAAACAAACACTTTTAACATAATTACCACTCACCACAAACATAAGAGTGATTGCGAACATGGTATAACTTTCACTAAACGCGATTGGAGCGGAGCATTGTTGGCGTGCGGTGCCAAGCGCGCTCGCCGATCAACTGAACTATACCAACCACCTCCATGTGGTCACTTGGTTAGTGGTTAGTGGTACCACAAGGACCGGCCTGCAATCTGATGCACTTTTTATAGATAAAACCTATAAAGGAAAAGCTACCGGTGCACTTGTCGCCGCAAACTGAGCTATTTGGATCGCACGGTACAAGTTTTTATTTATCGGCATTTTTAGTTCATTTTTGTATAGGTCGGTCGGTTTATTGGGTGGATGTAGAGCGGTTTTTTAATGTATCATGTTCTTAGATGTTATTTCGCATATTTAATATTCTATGCCAAGTCGGTAATATAGTCTATCTAAGTATGCTAAGTCTAGATATACATAAAACTGGTAATCTAAATGCAGTTTCACGAATCTCGCTGCAAACCAAACCATTTATCTAAAAAGCATTAAATTCTAATTTGTCAAACTTCTATTTAAAGACCGTGTGTGATCGCGTGTAATTTATCATGCCTAATTTAATGTATAAAATGCGATATGTGCGGCGCGGGCGCAGGTGTTGCCCGAGTCCGATCTATCATAATTTCTGTTATTTCACGCTCGTCTCTAGAGCATCGTATTGCGAATTCACACGATACAAAAATTAGGTTCCGCTCATTGCTAAGAAAGAGTATATGACTAGGTCAGTCGAGTAATCGCTTGCTGGCCGCCGTCTGCAGCCGTCTCCCTCCCACTCGTGCGATTTGCCTAAGTTAGAAAAAGAGGGGAGGTGTCCGCGTGTGTCCGCACCGTTATCCCTCTGCGGTCGGCGATATCTTGAATGAAGATGATGTTTTCTCCCGCACCAAAACAATCGCGATGGAATCACCTGTTGCATTAAAATCGAAAGGTTCTCTAATTAAGTTAATTGCTTCTTTAAATCCGTGCCATGGGTTCAGTTTAAAATAAAACGGGCGGTCCTATAAAAAATTGATATTGTTGATGGTAATGCATCGCGGAGCAACCAGAGCGAGAACATTTCACTGTGAAAACTAATTAATATGTAAACTCCATTAATTAATGTGAGTGTGTGTTTAAAATTACTATGGTGAGTAACATTGTATTTAATTAAAGGTTAATGTTTGTTTAGTTTTATTATTGTGCCAAATATGAGTTAGTTAATGTCCTAATCTACTTTTTTTTACGTTCGTTCGTGCTCTATTTTTTAAATTATGGTTGATAGTAAAGTAAAATGCACATCTGACTTTCCAGATCTTAATTAGATGACTATACTAACTTACACCCATACTCAGTGACGTCAAATACTTCCTTAGCAGAGATTTAATGAGTGATTTTAGGATATAATGTACTAGCCGTGTTGAATGTGGTTATGTATAACATAAAGAATTATTCAAATCGGACTGGTAATTCCCGAGATTAGCTCGAACATACAAACAAACAAACTTATAAATTTTACCTCTTTATAATACCTATTAGTATAGATAATAGAGATGAAAAATAACGCCAATTAGTTAAGTGTTGATTAAATTGACGTCTCTGAGTACTGCAGTTAAACTATGTAAATAAAATTATAAGGCTTCTTAATATTTAGTTAATATACCAACGTGAACTTGCCCTGATACTAAAGTTAATTTCTAATTATTAAAACCAATTAAACTTACAATAAAACTTTATTGTTCAAGGTACTTAAGAACTTATAGTTTCAGAGTTGACCTCAGCAACACCGGTGGCCTAAAACTTTTCCTCTAAGGGTGCGTTCCCACAGAAGCGGAGCGGACCGCAGCTGAGCCAAATTCACCAATCACAGCGCATTGTGATTGTCAAAGAACGCATTGACATTGTCAAAAACTTGTCGTAAAACATTGTGATTGGTCAATTCTGCACCGCTCATTTCCGCTTCAATGGAGACGTACCCTTAGATTTTAAAGCCGTAGATAAAACGCTTAACGGACCCTGCGGTTAGTTAGTCAATAAACTGAGGCGTTAAACTGAGCAACTGTTTGCCGATGTCTTAGGTTTTGCTCAACTGTAAAATTGATGAACGTTTGTCTAGATTTTAACCATTTAAACACTGTTTTCTTACTTTCTAGCTTATACATATAAGTGTTATATAGTACCTATGTAACATTGTTCACTTAGGGGGATTGTAGAAGAACTAATAAATCTATTTATTATATGAAATATATTTTCCCTTGATTTTAGGGAAAATTATATACAGCTTTCGATCACGTGACCCTTGTACAAAAAATTAACACACTTTAATTTTTACAAGGGTCACGTGATCGAAAGTTTAAGGTTATGTTCACAACTATGAATGACAGAAACATATGTCCGAGTAATATTAACCTAATAATAAACACGGATTTAGTTAAAATTGTAATAACAATTTATTAAATTTATCGTATTTGGTAATTCACTTTATTTTAAGTAAACTACTCTTCATTTATATAGCTAGACCAGTCAAGGTGACCTAAATAGATACATAAATCTTGTACCAACTTGAATATGACAAAGTACCCCGTACAGATAGTATATGATGTAGAAAGTACCGGAGAAACTACAGCTCTTAACTTAAATGTTAACTTTAATGCACTTTCGTTTTCCAATATTTGAGTTTCTCATAATATTTGCAACTTTCTTGAAAGTTATAGCGATAATTATAAGGAAAGAGCTTATAGAAATTGTGTATCGAAACTAAGTATACAGCATAGACTTGAAATTATCAGAGGAATTACGCGAGTTGGTACCATCTATGATTGTCTATGAAACTTACAATCCTTGAGCTTAATAAAAAAACTGGCAACGGCCCGCGGTTTTGGCCACATTGTGCCCGTTACTATGGGAACTTCAGGATAAAACTAGCCTATAACCTTCCCCTTGAAGGTATCTATCTATTACAAAAAATATTATTCAAATTGGATAAGTAGTTTCTGAGATTAGCGCGTTTAAACAAACAAAAATACAAAATCTTCAGCATTATTAGGTGATATTAGTATAGATACAATTACTGACATTTAGGAACAACTGCATAATGCAAATACTTAAAAACTAACAACTATAGTGTACAATTATTTAAAAGCTATAACTTAAACTTATATTTTGTACCTACTTTAAACCAATGGCTGGGGGGTTACCACGATCGTAAGTTGATCGCTTCTAAGTTGCTTCTAAGGAATCGAAAATTTGGTACCATGAGGCCTTTTAGTGTCAAATTAAAAGTCGCTGGTTTAAAATAAAACGGCTTAACAGCTGTTTTACAAAAAGGCGTTGTCTAGCAGAACTTATTGAGAACGTTACTGTACACAAACTAATAATAAAAATAATACCCTAGTATTATTTGTAACTGTTAAAATAACAGACAGGAGTAAACTAGTATAGTGTGTTTCACTTGCAGATTATATGTGATTAACACTTTTAGTGTTATCTCCTACTAGCCGCGCCCCGCGGTTTTACCCGCTTTGTGCCGGTTTCCGTGGGAATTTCAGGATAAAAAATAACCCATGATCTTCCGCTTGAACATAGCTATCTAATACAAAAAGAGTTATTTTAATTGGACAAGTAGTTCCTGAGATTATCGGTAACATACAAACTTACATACCTCTTTCTTTATAATAGTTATCTCCTGTATGTGGCTCCATACAAAAGACATAAACGAGATCGCTATATGAAATGTTCTCATGAACACTCTATTGTTTTATTTGGCGATAAAACTTTATAGCTGCCGTTTATTTCTCAATAAATAATAATTATTTTATGTATTCTATATCTTGTTTGGTGTATTTTCACTTGATTTTGGGGCAAAAGTGTACTTTTGTAAAATAAAATATCGAAAGTAAAATATCCTAATATAATAAATGCGAAAGTTTGTGAGGTGGGATGTATGGATGTATGTTTGTTACTCTTTCACGAAAAAACTACTAAACTGATTTGGATGAAACTTTACAATAATATAGGTTAAACATCAGAATAACATATGGGATACATTTTATCCCGAAATTCCCGCGGGAACGGAGACAACGCGGGTAAAACCGCGAGGCGCTGCTAGTTAGAAAAAAATAAAATACTTACAGTAAATACTTTCCTTAAAATATCTTGTATTACTTTATTTCCTTATTAACTGCATAAATAGTTCTGTGAACTTAAAAATGATGCAAGTTCATAGTTTTTATTACTCCAAAGTTTCAACTGACACAATACATTCTGAATACGACACAATATAATACAATATTTTTTTAACATCACATCTGGGTGACCGTCAAAGTAAATTGGTGCACGTATAGTAACCTACATACAATTATTTTTAATGCAATAATGTCCATCAAGAAAGCAGAGATTACCGAAAGACGTCTGTCACCAGACAGAACGAGCGATTATTGGAGCAGGCGGGAGGTTACTTCAAGTATACCGCAAGAGGCACGTATTCGTACTTACGGGTTTTTCAAGCAAAATAATTAAGATATTGTTATTTCGAGTTCAGTTGGGTTATAAATACATTTTGAGGTCTGTGTGATTGACATGCTGTTGATAACAATGTTTCGTCCAATAATAAGCGCCCTATAAAATAATTTTCAGCTTTCTTCAGCTCACTGAGTGTACCAAACATTCAGAGGGGTAAAAATAATGATGATACTTGGGTTTCGAAATAAATATTTTTTCCTTTGAGACAAAATAACCTTTCTCCAATATTTGACGTACTTTCTCTGCATGTGTCATATGAATACCAGTACATATAATATATACGATCGTATATATTATATGTACTGGTATTCATTCTTTGATCAAAAATTATTCATTCGTAAATAATATCAGGAATATATATAAGATATCAGTTATAATGATTATAAACAGATACCAATCAATAAAATACAATTATTTAACTCAAGTTTTTACTAAAGCAAACTTAGTATAAAAGCAATGTTAAATAAATTACCTTTATTTAAAAGTAGGTCTATTAGAGACAACGTTTCTTCGAGCACATTCATTAGAATGCCTTTCACGACAACTGCATCGTGACCACAATACGAAGGAGTCCTTTAAAACTATTCTATTTACTCATTTTGATTTAACTAACACATTTCGCAATTTTCTCCAAAATTCCTCTTCGTTTTTTTCGTCCCAAGTGTGGTAAATCTTGGTTTTTAACAAGAATTTCAGAGTAGTCGTTAAATTCTTAGGATGGACTTCACCTATTCTAATTAAAACTAATGGATCGTACGATGAACAGTCTTCTAAGAATATTCTGTGATACTCAGCTAATTGCGTCTCCCATCTGCACCACTGAGATTTAACAAAACTATTGCTAACGATTAAAATAATGAACTTACTCTCATGTATACTATTCTGCACAGCTTCTGATATAAACGACCCTATTTCAAAGTCTCTCTCGTAAACACAAAGCTTCAAATAAGGTGAGTTGTTTTCTAACTGCGCCACTAATTTCATTACAAACTCTCTATCCTCGCTAGAATAGGAAACAAACGCATCATATTTATACGTCTTCTCTTCTGGTTGGGAAGATTTTTTGTCCTCTCTCTTTCCAAGAGCGATTTTCGCTAGAAATATCCAGTATCTGATGTACATTCTGTACTTGTAAATCATGAAACCGGCGATGAAAAATAGAGCAATGGTTATTAGTGAGGGAGCTGTCCAGACTAAAAGCATCACGTTGGTTATCTTCTGGTACACCAGACACTTCAAACTCTTCATGGAAGACATGTAGTCGGCCACTGTCTTTCCTTCCCAAACATCAGGACTGCTACACCGAAATTTGGACAAAGCGAAGTATTGTTTCAAACTTTCACTGCCATTCACCTGCGTCCAACGATACGAGCTAAACATTGAACTGCAATCGCAAATAAAAATATTGTCCATCAAATTAATTTCAACGCTAGTTCTATTCTCCAATAAATAGGCTATGTCTTGCACCATGCCTATTGATATGTGCGATATTTTGTTGTTCTTCAAATACAGTTTTAAAGGTTTCACTCCAGATGTTAGGAAGAGAGGTTTCCACCAGGAGACTACAAGATTCTGACTTAAATCAAGAACTTGTAAGAACTTCAATGGTTTAAGTGTTTCTGCAGATATGTAGTTGATTTGATTGTTAGTCAATATCAAGTGGGTCAGGTTCGGCACCGACTCAAACATGTTATCTTCCTCGTAAAAGTATTTGATTCCACAATTTTCCAAAATCAAAACTTTGAGGGAATTCAGACCTTCAAATTGGGAATAGGTTAAGTTTTCATTAGCTACCAAGGGATTATTGGCTAAGTTTAACAATTGAAGGTTTTTCAGATATTTAAAGCTGCCATCTCCGATATGATATAGAGTTCCATTTGGCATATTTAAAATTCTGAGGTTTTCTAATCCTCTAAAGGTGTAATCAAATATAGATCTAATGCTATTGAATCCAATGTTCAAAATCCTCAATTCCTTACTTTCCATAAAAGTGTTTCGATCTATGTCATAATAAAGTGGGTTTGCTATGTTCCCGCTACAGTCAGAGATGTCCAAGAGTTGCAGCTGACTGTTGAGGGGTCTGATGTGGATGCCTGGAAGGTTGTTACCACTCAGTAGTAGAACTTTGAGATTCGGAAACTTCAATGGATTGAACGCGGTTGGCCCCACACTGATAGCAAGCACTTTCCTCAAATCTAGCAGTTCTATATTCACCATAGTTGGAAACGCATCGTTGGATAATATTTCAAATTGATTTCTAGCTAAAATCAATCGTCTGATAGTTGATTCTGCAATCACTTCTAAAAGATCTCGTGGCGGCTGTTTCCTGAACCCCATTCCAGACAAATCTAAGTAAACCAAGTTAATCTTCTCGATTATTATCTTCAGCAAAACCTCAGATATTATTGTCGAATTCAAGTCATTGTCTCCAAGGTTTAACTTTTCTAGTCTTTTGAAAACTAAAAGACTGTGCGGATGAATGAAGTCTAATCTACATAGATTTATGTCAAGTCTTTTCAAACCTGAACCCGCCATTGGCGCAAAAGCATTATCAGGAATTGCTTCGAAAACATTCTCTGATAGATCCAATCCTTTTAGCGAAGGAAGAATGCTTGGCTTAAAGGCTGGTGTCAATTGAAGAATATTGTCGAACCCATTATTAACTAGGGTGAGATTACGAAGATTGACGAGACCTTCGAAAGTATCTTTGTGAATTCCTTTCAATAAAGAGTTGTAGGATATTGAAAGTTGTAGTAAGTTTGTGAGGTTCCTGAAGGATCCTGGCTCCAGGTATTTGAGCTTATGGTTTGCTTCTATTTCTAGTATCTTCAAGTAGTAGTACGCGTCTAGGTCGCCTTTTCTTATACTGACTATTACAGTGGTTCTTACTCGTAGCATTTGACTTCTGTCTACGACCTGAAAATTATTGAATAATCAATTAATGACTGTGTCTTTCATTTGGCTTGCTCTTAAGACAAATCCTTTGTTTTATGTCATATTTTTTTTCTATCATGCTGGTCTTAAAATCTACACATGGATTTTTCTTCTGATTCTACTAGAACTACAAATAAACAAAATGATGTAACTAGACAAAAAATTAAGTTATGGAATTAAAAAAAGGTATTATTTTGTAGATAAACAAAAGCAAATATTGTTATCTGTAATGTTATGAATTAGATTATCATATACAAACTTGACGCACTCGTGATGGGGAGGTACTTCAAACAATGTTAGTACAATGATAACCGTGACTCTAAGATAAATTTTTAATTTTGTTTTATTGCAAAGGTTAGTTCTTACAAATCTCTGCAATAGTACCCAGATCATCAGCTGCTACGTTTATAGTTTTTGTGATAAAGAAACTTCGGGTAGGTTAGTGGCTAACTGCTGGCTGAGTTTTTAGACCGCCAAAACGCATCCAAAATTATCTAACAAATAAATCAACAGGTACCGACAGTTTAACGTGCCTTCCGAAGTAAGATGCTCAGGTGGAAATGCCACTATCGACGATTCAAGTAGTGACCGAGATGCACGTGGTAACTCACCACTTAGTAAATATTTGTCCTGGCATGTTTACATTATATTAGCTCGTCCATTAGCTATAATTCCTACGACCGGTCTGACCTAACCATTACAATACCATGTAACCGTTTTGTAGCATATACATTAGTTCTCTCACCGATATTTTTTACTAATAACTGTCGTTTGAGTGATAGTTTTATTCGTTTTGTACATGTCATGTTAGTCTAAGGGTGTTCAGTGTTGTGAGCTCAACCAAGCATTTGACCTCCAACCCCACAGAGTGACATAGTAACAAATACCTTAGGAAATCTCTTGCACTCGTAATTCCCGAAGCACACAATCAGATTCCGACTTTCGCTCGCTCTACAGATGCACCCAGAAGACCGGTCTTTCACCAGCTGTATGGGTAGCAACTCGGTCTTATCGTTGCGATTGTAGAGGAACTCGTTGGATATCTCCTCGTATTCTTCTAGAAGGTTGCTCCTGGCGTACTGGGCGTAGCAGAGTAGCAGCCAGAGGTAGCGGGAAGGATGCATGGTGGGCCTGGAAAATGGGGAACAGAATGATGAGTTTTTTCGTATCTCTTGCTTATCAGGATATGATAAATTAATTTTATTTGATTGGTGACTCAGTCGTTGATATCTTCTTGAAAAGTAAAATTATAACATAATATTAGAAGTTGAGTAATAGTAGCAATAAAAATAGAATCAACTATAGTTGGCTTGTATAGTCTAGCAACCTCGGGTCGAGACGGCTGCTTCGCCTTGAGACTGCGAAAGTGGAGGGTACGCCGCTTCGACCTCAGGCCCACTGCGACACGATGTATATTGGGTACTTATTGTTAGCTGTATACTCAAGTCAAGACTGCTCAAGCCAGCTTCTTTTTGCTTTCGGCTTTTGAATTGCATATTCTGAATTGCAGTAGTACCATAAGTTATTTAAAAAGTAAGGATGATCATGGGATGATCTCACACTTTGGTAGTTAGGTACCTAGTAAATGCACTTTACGTCTCAAAGAACGGACAGACTTTGACCAAACATTACATTGAAACCGCACAGATAATACGCAAACAAACTATTACTTTAGGTCCATAAGTGAATCCATAACCATAGTCAATATAAATACATATACAAGTTATGGTCAAGAATATGTATTACGTTCTAAAATAAAAAAAATCTTTACTTAAGATTTAAGGTTTTATCACGGCAAAAACTGACTGTTGTATTTAACTAAGAAATATTTAGAAAACCCAAAAATTTGTTTTCGTTGAGTCTATAGCTATAATAATATTTATTAAGAAAACCCGCTATTTTGAACGGACGAAAACCCATTACATGTCTAATTATTTAAGAAGATTAGTCCTCCTTGTATTGTAAATGCGAAAGTTTGTGAGGATGGATGTTTGTTTTGTTAAGGCTATATTACACCGGGGCAACACTGTATGACATTGCGGCATGCCACAAGGCCGCATGCTACAAAGTCAAAAATGTCGCACATTGTGGCAAGAACCGTGGGGCATGGCAACACCTTGCGTCACGTGGCAGACTGTCGCAACTTGTATCCGGGCACAATGGATTCCATGCGACATTTTTCGTGCGTCAAAACAGTTTATTACACATGAGGCATCAATATCATCGCCACCAACAACAGTATCGACACCAGATATTGATCTTAATACTAATATTCAGTCTCCATATGACAATTAACATACAATACTGGTATCTGAGCCATCACCAATAGACCTGGCTACTCAACATGAGCCAATAGATAGAAATAGGGATGATGAAAGTCAATCTGTTTTGGTGGAATACCTTGATCAATCAAGTAGTCTCCGACAATATTTAACTTTTAAGGCAAATGCAAAACCATGAATTACAGGTTACCATGAGTTACTTGATCAGCCATATTTTATGGTGTATGTATCCCCTCGATCAAACAAGTAGTTAGATTTGGTAATTATCCAGGCACGATGTTGCCTCGGCGTAAAATAGGCTGCCGTATGCCACATATGCCGCAAATGCTTTCTATTTGTAGCATGCCACAAGGTGCCGCATGCAACAATGTGTAGCATGTGACACTGTCGCACATTGTTGACTCGGCGTAAACGAGCCTTTACTCTTTCACGAAAAACCTACTGAACGGATTTGGATGAAACTTTACAGTAATGTAGGTGATACATTTTATCCCAAAATTCCCGCAGTAACCGGGTTAAGATTCAGTTTAAAACCTATCCTCGAAACAAATGCCTACCTACTTGTACTACCTTGTTAATCAGTCAGTATGTAGATCAAACATCGGTACATACAAGTACTTGGGCATGGAAGATATTATTACATCTACCATAATTAACAAGATTGTTATCATTTTGTCGCCTATAAGACTGAGTTGGTGTCGATTCAGTATGTACCAGTTTTGCAAAACAAATAGTAACGGTAAGGAAAACGTGCATTACACGTATTTATTGCATATCTTAATTCCCCTATATTTCCATTGTTTTGATGTTGTAGTTTGAAATATTTATGTTACTAAGTTAACTTTTAGGGCTACACACGGCAAGACTAGTTTTGTCTCTCTCTTCTCTCTTCTCTTCTCTAAAGGCATCTCTTTCTATTTCTTTACGAAAAGAGATACTAAGGATCTTATTCATAATGCTTATTAACAGCACTTTAGTTATCAAATGGTTTGTCTCTTTCCGACATGCGCTATTTGCCAAAGAGCGAAAGAGACAAAACACTTTTAAACACTGTTTTAGTTAAATATCGTTTATGAATGAGGCGGCTAGTCTGTAAGTGCATGTTAGTCCTACACCATACTGAATACCTTAAGCTACTTTCAAATCACATTGTTTGTAAAGCCTTTAAGCCCTGTCTTTTTTCGCATTACCATTAGTTCGTAAACACTGTTACAGCAACATATGTAAACACGTTTCTTGCCCATGATTGGATGTTACTCGGCAACTCAACTCGGCAACAAGGCGTGTTGGAAGGACTTAACACTTCCAAGATACTTTAAATGGTCGTATCGTCCCTAGAACTTTATTAGTAGTTTTCCATTTATTTTGCGACATGTAAATATTGTCTTTTGCAGTATGTCATATCGCCACGTCAGCACTGATACTTTTGCACATATTACCTAAATAATAAGGATTATTCTGTTGTAAAGTATGTAATTATAAGAAAATTCTTACCTTTACCTTGCCTCCAGCGCAGAAAACAAACAGTGCTCTCTAATTGAAAACACAAATACTTCTAACACATACTCACTGACAGTACAGTACTCAATCCCACTCAAACCAACTTATTTCTTCGTTCAAATACTTTGTACATCACACACAACTGTCTAATCATAACCATAGTATTCTACCTAAACTTTCAAGTATTTTCCATGAGATTTTCGTGCAAAAAATACGTATTTTGTCTACGAATTAACGTTGGAGACTCGTGTACCTTTCGCGCGTCATCTCATGAGGCTATTTGCACGTGATATCTAGGTATGATAACAGAAGATCGTCAACACTCCCAATTAGAATGTTTCATACTGAAGGTAATGTTGCCTTGAATTTTTGGTACATTTTGCATTGTACTATAGTTAATCTATTAGACACTGTTCTCGTACTTGTGTGTATAGTTAGTTATCGCCTCGTGCCGTTATTTGACTGAACGTACAGAGTAATGCATTCCGATTTTATTTGCAAAAACATCTTTGGGACTTACATCTGTACTCAGAGTTGTTAAATGCTTCCTTAGAAACAAATTATTAAGTGATTTTGATATAAAATAAATTAAAAAAGAGGATCCATTCGGATTCGATTTTAGTCTAATAAATCTTATTAAAATATATAAATACATTTGAAAAAGATCTCTCTTTGCTTAGATTGATTTATATATGTATTGTTTATATTATAATGTGTATGTTCGTATATTTCATTATAAGATAAATACTTTTGTGTCAAGTCCATACAGTCACCACTGTAACGACTGGATAAATAAAAAATAAAAAAATCTACTAATTGGATCAATACGCGAGGTTCGCGGAACCCTGCGTCCGCGCACCTGACCTGTTCCTACTGTACGTGAGGCCGAAAGTATTGTGAAAGTTGACATAACTACCTAAGTATATTACTTTATGTATGTGGACTTTATTACCTGCCTAGTAAAGGTCAGATTGTCTCAGCGACGTCACGTAATTGGAGTATATTTGGACGTGGGCAAAATCTATCTAAAGCGCTCAAACATTATGCAGAAGCTTTTATAATACTAAGGAAGAAGAAAAGTAATAAGGTTACTTAAGGTGTAGGTAGAAAAGTTTTTAACAATAAAGAAAAAAGGGGGCTTACGAACATATTTATTTGAAAATGCTTACAAATGCAATAAATTGCAACATGATGAGAATTCTTTCAAATTAGTAAAGAGTTGTTTATAAATATAGTTTGAAACATGAATATCTGTTTAAAGGGGGGATGGCAGAGCAGCAGAGAGGTTCTGAATGAGTTGGTCCATCTCCACTAGATTCAGTTTGGCTTGACGCAGGATGCGGCCTTCAGGCAAGATGGCGGGCTCGTTGCGGAGCAAAAATGCTGACTCGCACAGGATCTTGCGGGACTCCTGGAAAATAAGTCGGTACGTTGGTTAAATCAGCAAATTTATGCTAGTTATTCCCCAGAAGTAATAAATATGGTCTCTCTCTGAAAGATTTTTCAGGACTTTCTTATGTTATAGGGATGTAACACTCGTTCAATTCTTTCTTCGAAATTCACTAGTAATAACCCAAAAGTGCTATTAAAATTAATTTCTAACATTGCAATACCTATCAAACGCAACACAAGTATAGTTCTTATGGAAAGATATTCAGTCTAGCACGCTTAGGATAAATCACAATCCAAATCTCCTTCCTGACAAAGATAAAATGAAATCCTCACCGTAACATAGCCCAGCATGACTATAGGTCCTTCAATGAGTGACTTCCTGCGCCCCGTCTCCGCTACGGCAGCGTGGAGCTCAAACAGAAGGGTACCCCGGAGGCGACACTCAGCTGAAAAAAGAGAACAATACTGTAAGAAGATATACGAACATAGACGACGAAGAAGAGGAAGAACCATTTGGAAGACCTTATCATGTAAATATGAGTATTATGTCGTGGTGTTTCTTTGGGGATATGGTTAGTTACCTACACACTCGTCAATCACTAAACCATAGGTTACAAATCGGATTTGGACGGCTGCAGTCTGCCTTGAACTTGTAACTGTGCAGTAAAAAAAACAAAACTTAAACAGTCAAACAAGTAGTTGGTTTAACAAACAACCTTTAAATAGTTGGTTATCTCCGTATTTTATATGATTTGATAGATAACATAAAATATTCCTGGAATGTTACGAACTGCAAATTATCATCACGGTAATCTTTAGTGGTTCTGAAACACTAAAACAAGCACCCTATTCCACCTACCAGGAGCCAGCGTCTCTAACAAATCCGCTATCTTCCGACAGAGCTGAGTCTTCAGCAGCAGCCGGTCCTCGCTGAGCGCGGGCAGCCCGCGTTCGTCCTGCCCCAGCATCTGAGCGAGCGCGAGACTCACATCCGTCATGTAGAAGTGGGAGGGGTGCAGGTAGCCCATGCAGTGGCTGATGAATCTAAGGAAGATTGAATTGATTTGGTAGTATAAGATAAGATAAGATAGAATGGCTACTGGCTGGTGTGTAGGTACTATTAAATTAATTATTTTTTTAAGATCAGCATATTTTAATGTATCTCGTAGCTGTTAGCTGTTCTCTGTGTTAAAAAGCCAATAAAAGCTAAAAAATTATTCTTCTTCATCGAGTGGAAGGTTAACTTGACCAATCCTGGTGTCAGAGTTATAGAGCCGCCAAAGGCCTCTGACATGGCTCATGGAACGACTACTATCCGTAGAAAGTTACCGGGACCGACGGCTTAACGTGCCCTCCGAAGCACGGAATCATCTTGCTTTTCGGGCAATCAGGTGAAAAAGTTATTAAGTCATGAATAGTTTTTTCGAAGAAAGCTTTAATTGAAAACAATTTCGCCCTCAACCAAGGCCCACTCCAAATTAGACTGTATTTGAAATTAGCAAGCTCGTCACCCCACCCAAGACTGCCAAGTATTTGAATACCATTACGATGAAAAATTAGGCTATGTCCTATTTTTTTTATTCAAATGAAAAAAACTTCTTACATAACTACTTCCTACCTTTCACAAGCATCAGGATCCTCTTTAGGCATCACACTGATCTCTCTTCCAATATCCTGCAGCAGCTGTTGTATGATGGCGTCAGTGACAGTGTCCTGGCAGGAGTTGCACACCCACGACTTGTTGTCCAGGTTCCGGGTCTCGGGGTCCGGGGACTTTGTCTTGTGGAGGATAGGCACGATGAAGGACTTGGGAAGCAGGTAGCCTCTGCAGTTTCTGAAAGGAGATAAGAGATTATTTTTGGTTTAGGACTTTCCACGGGTATCACGATAAATCATTGACAGGTCTTCTTCTTCGTCGAGTGGATGGTCAACCTGACCAATCCTGGTGTCAAAGTTATTGAGCCGCCAAAGGCCAAAGGCCAAATTGAGAGGTCATGTTGTATATTTTCAGCGATGGCTTTTTCAATAGATAAAGATGAACTAGAGGGATTAAAATATGAAATACTTTTGATACATGGCTAATTTTAATTAAGATTGATCAACTCGCAGCAGGCCTACGTGGTGATTGCACCTAATCCTTCTCCCCGTACTGATATTTCCAGTGCGATACATTCACAGAGGAGAGAGACACTGCAGGCTTAATATTTACTAACTCTACTATAAGTTTATTTTCATCATTATTTCAAAAACCTTGACATTTTACTAAAAACTTACTTCTTCTTACACTTGACAGCACTGTACATAGTCCCGAACTCCGTGACGTCACTGCACCGGTCACAGGAGCATTCAAAGAACTTGGAGTCTGCGAGGTGATGGCGACGCGCCTCCGTGCCCCACAGTGGGTCCGTGTAGCAGACAGTGATGTGCGTGCCCGCGGGGATGGGCAGACCAGCGGTCAAGAGCTGCATGAAAGGGGGAAACGTTAAATAACCGTCAAGACACAAATCAAACAATCAGACGCCAAAAGTGCACACGCACTGTTTAATTCACTTATCTAATTTCAAAATGGCAGGAGGTGCACGGGCATAACGCACCTCACACACGAACACATACAAACGCAATAAGCGTTACTCACAAACACCAGAAAGCAGTTAGATCAAGGCAAAAGCTCTCACCATTAAGGATGTAGTCAACTCAATCAAATGCTACGTCACTTAGATCTTTATCGCATAATTTTTAAAATTTCCTCTGACATAGTTATTGAAAAGAGATCAAATAACTCACAATGTCACCTTGAGACGTGAAGCTCTTGTTGCAATTGGGTTTGCAGTTGTGCTCCACCATCGAGATCCTATCGAATAGTGCGAGGTAATCCGGTTCCATGAGCGGGACTTCATTGCCGTTTATCTGAAAAATTGTACAACGATTAGGTACTTATATCTTGTAAAACAAATATTTCCTCAAAAACCTCAGCTGGTTACCTTTGGACACCTTTATGATCTAGTCTAGCTTAAATTCAGCGTATTAAATTTGGCTTATGCAGGTGATTTTGCTTAGACTAGAATCTATAAGATTTTCCGTCAGGTCCCTTTACTTTAAGACCTAATAAAGTAAATATACTAAAACTTTAAGATCTAGATTATTCTGATAGTTCAGATGTCCACAGCTTTTACTTCTTCCATGTCTCTCACCTGCAAAATCCCACAGCACTTCATAATCTCATCTTCATTAAAAGTGCCGTCAAGTTTAAAGATCTTCCATATGAACTCTGCTATCATCTTCTTGTCATTGTTCCACTTGTCAGTGCCTCTGCGGTCTTCGCAATGGGATTCCAGAGCTTGGAGTTTGGACCAGAGTTTCTGGTTGTGATCTCTTTGGTAGAGGCATCGTAATGTTGTAATGCATTGGTAGTTAGGGTGGGGTACTCCGAATGTTGTAATGTTGATCTGAAAAGCAGGATGTAAAACAATATTAATTAAAAGGAAACATTGTGGTCTTCGTAAAGTGGGTTGTAATTCTTTTTTGAAAAAAAAAAATATCCAATTCAATAAGGTTTAAAGTATGATTGATGTTCATAAGAAATTGGTCCATTAATTCGATTTTGTCATCATCATCCTACGACTGTATCATGGCATTGCCATGCCCAATGTCACGAGATTGAAAATGATGGTTCCCTATTACCTTTTCTCCTCTCTGCTGCGTATAAAAGCACTCAGGAATGTGTTCCTCCTTCTGCGTGCAGGCTTCCGAACAGAATGGCCACCCACACTTCTGGCAGGTCACCGTCTTCTTCTCTTCCAGCAGTTTGTAGCACCCGAGACACACTGGCGGAGTAACCTGGTAAAGGGAGAGATAGAAAGATATAATAATTATATAGGATTTAGCTACTGCCTACCCAATATTCATCAAAATAACGTTTGGATAGCTAGGTATTTGTGCTTTTTAGTGCCCAAGCATTAAACCTAAAATTTGGCGGCGTCATTTTCGTTTAAAGCAACTGGAACTGACAAGTGACCTTTGTAGCATTATAGGGTAGTACCAATACCAATATTCGTCACATCCTTGTAGTTTCCGAGATGAATAGTTCGTATTTCCATCCCCATTCAGACCTTTATCCACATTTACAACCAATGATATTCCAAAGCAATCATCATTCCAACGCCCTATATTTACCCCTACCTGTGCCGGTCCAGTGATAAGCGGCTTCTCTTTCAAAACGACGTCTCCGACTTTGATATCCCTGGTGGCTTCCATGTACCTCCCCAGCTGGTTATTCTCCTTCACCTTGACTGGAACACATTGATGTTTGTGCTGTTTCCAGTGCTCTTTCTGGTGCTCCTTCGAGCAATAGTTGACGGCTTGGCAGCCCGAACATTTCTGCTCAGATGGACCGAGGCATATAGCACATACGCCGTCTTGTTTCATGGTTACTGAAATTGTAATAAAATGTGGTTTCAATGCAAACACAGATATAGTAAGTAAGTCAGGTCCGGGATTGGTCAGGTTGACCATCCACTCGATGAAGAAGAAGAAGAAGAAGTAAGTAAGTATGAGTAGATTAGTGGCGAACCCTGGTGTTGGAGTTTTTAGACCACTTAAAGACCTCCGATAGAGTTTAACGTGCCCTCCGAAGCACGGTACCACTCACATAGAAATGCCATTATCGGCCACCCATCTAAGTAGAGGTCGAGCTACAAGTTGCTTAACAATCGCAATGGCCTATCATCGCTTAGTGAAACTACACCACAAGTGGTACATAGTGAAGTTGGCAATATGCTTTACTGTTTACGGTTATACGAGTGTATTTGACACCAATGTTTATTCGTAAACTGTTTTATTTGCATTGTAAAATTGCATCGCTCTCTAAAAACTTACAGGCGCTGAACTTGTATAGTGCTTTGCTATTTAAACTTGGTAGGCGAACAGTTCATAAGGAAAATGGTGTGTTTCAAAACCTTTACGTAAGTTTGAAAAACTATAAACCTAGTTATATTGTTTTCTTTTATATTGTATTTCACTTATAATAAAAACAACTACCACAAAATTTAGCGACGAAAAAGTAGGTTATCATTAACACTCAGTTCCTCATTATATTTAAACATTTCCAATCTTTTGAATGAAAATAGCATCTAGATAAAAATAAAACTAAACTTACCTTCACTTTATCCCAAATAATGTCCAAATTATCCACAATTTGATTATAAATACATACATTGATAATAACCCGAGTAGCGCTACGCTGAGCCGGGACTGTCGGCGCACGCGCACTGAAGCTGCGGTACAGAAATAAACGCACGTGTAACATTATATGGTTTCCGACTGACACTGAATGTGCCGCGATTGTATGTTATAGTTAGGAAGAAATATTTTAATAGACATACGTAAAAAAGGAAATTATCCTTTTTTATATAATTTCATAAGTACCTATATTTTTATCTCATCAAAAGTAGTGATAATTAAATTTAATTTAATCTCCATTTAAAACTTTTATTATTTTTAATTATATATTCTTAAAAAGGGTATCACTATTAATGTACATCTATAAACTTAGTTTGTACAAGACTTATATAATTTTTTTCTGATAGTAGTAGAAATCTCAATGACGCTTGTTTATATAATAAAACAAAATTATTTTGCATACAAACTTGATTCGCTGTATCCGTGAGTTGAATCTCGGTCTTATGATCTGACAGATAACAACATTAAAAAATAAAATAAACAAAAATTTAGTAAAAATCATTTAATTTTTAATAATGTTATTTTATTAGTCAGGTATAGACAATATAAAAATAATGTGTCTTTTAGTTGAAGGAATGAAATAACAATGTTAATTAAGAAATAAAATAATTATATAAACTCATTTTATCATTATTAGAAAGGAATTACTTTTTTAACGCAATAATTTTAATAAAACAAACAATAATAATTAATTACGTTATATACTTCGTATACATTAATATTTTAATATGTGTATGAGAATAGGCATTCTGAGTCATTAATATAGGTAAATACAGAATTATACAATGGAAGAAATGTTAGTTAAAATTAAACTTAATTGATTTATAAATACAACCACATTTCACAATCACATAACAAAATATACTATTGTACTTTAATTTTATACATCAATCAAATTTGTATTCCACGATATACATACTTATTCATATTTTCAAATCTATTAATTTAATTAAACAATCTATTCAAAAAAACATTTTCTCACACATCTCACCATAACTCTTCTTCAAAATACTTTTTCCAAAAGGTACATATAATTTTCCAAGATCATTATCCAAAACCCATTATCATTATTCCAAAATAATATCATTATTCCAAAACACCATCATTATTCCAAAGTACCATCATTATGCCAAAAAACATTATTATTCCAAAATACGTTTTCTTGTTGCTCCATCCTCCACGACAAGCGCTACCTTCACGATATCTTCCCGATGATCTGTTCCCAGGTCTTGATCTTCTTGAGGGCGTCTTTAGCGGCGCTCGCCATGAGTCCCTCGGGAGACTGTTCGGGCTCGAAACTGAGGATCAACGCTGACTCCGTCAGGTAGCTTACGATCTGGAAGAAGACATATTAGATTTTTTCAAATCCAACAAAAAATTTACCAAGCATAAAAAAAAATCATAGCAAACTAGCTACGCCCTGCGGTTTTAACCGCGTGGTGCCCGTTCTCGTGGGAATGCTGAGAATTTAAATCTGTTCAACAGTTCTCGAGTAGTGTAACTAACACGATTTTCTTTAATATATATTTATTATAGATTTGATTTTCTTATCGTCAAAAGTAATTTTTTTAGTAATTTTGCTGACTACCTCTTTCAATCGGGTTCGTAAATTTTCTTTGGATATCGCTTTCTTCTCAAAGTCTCTCGTGGTCAGGATCATCAGAGGCGCGTGCAGCTCATACAAGGTAACACCTGCAAATTAAACAAAGGTTATAATATAATACGAGTAGAAGAAGATGAGACTTTGATCCCAAAAGTTGTTAAAGAGTAAAGTAAAGTCTATAATGTCGCAGTGCTGGGCAAAGACCTCTCATCTCACTGAAGATATCAGTACAGTGAGGAGGATTAGGCGTAGTCACCACGCTTGCCTAATGCAGGTTGGTGATCTAACCCGAGCCATGTTTGAAAAGCAGGAAACATGTTTTCGCTCGACCCGGGAATTGAACCCGGGACCTTAGTCTTGGCTGGTGAGTACACATACCACTAGACCCCTGAAGCGTTACGCAACTATATTTTTGATAGTATGTTTAATTGTCAGAGCATTTTAATGAGATTTCTTCTGTATCTACTTCATATTGTCTATTACTACTATCCTACTATAGAGCAAAAGTCTTGATGAAAATCTGACATCAGAATTGATCCCTTCCAATCTGCTGGCGATTCTATTTGATTATACTGTCCTTTATATTATTTCGGTACTTACCTCTAAGCCTCGAGTACCCCGGCTCGATCACATCAAACACCTTCATCAGCTCCCTGCAGATCTCAATCTTCCTGCACAGCAGTTGGTCTGACATCTCGTGTATCATGTAGCCGGTGATCTTTCCGTACAGCTGGCTCAGAGAGTGCAACGTCGAGAGGCACAAGTAGTGCGTGGAGTGAAGCACGTTCCGATACTTGTGGAGGAAGGATTCGAAGCTGGCGACGTCGTTTGCGTCTATTGAGTCGTATTCGTCTGTTAACCTGGAAAACAGGGTATCCAGGATAAGATAACGTTAATTTCTCGGTCCCAACTGTTTCAATCGTTAGACCATGTCGGAGGCCTGGTGGTCTAAAACTCCGACATCAGGATTGACCACAAACCTACTAGAACTTACTTAATGACTTGTCCGGGATAAGATTACAATTTTAAGTTGTTTAGTAGAGCTATTAATTTTCGCGGAACAGATAGTTGTCCAAAGAACAAATGTCATCATTTAGGAAAGACTGTGGAAAAGCCCGTTCTTCTTCTATCTAAATATCTCCTTTACTCTTCTACAATGTAGTGTATTAAATTAATTACTCCTTATAAATCAACTAGCTGACCCGCCAAACGTTGTTTTTCAAGAAAAAATTAAGGGGTGGGCAAAATTAAGATTTTTGGAGGAAATGTTGTATCTTTCCAACGCCCTTACCTCTTAAGCAACATCTGCACCGCCACAGCCGGCATCGTGTACCCGCACGCCCGCTCCCCGCACGCCCACGGCGAGTCCGGGTCCAGCGGGCGCGCCGCCAGCACGGTGCGGGCGCAGCGCGGGCAGCGGAAGGCGCTGGCGAACGTTTGGAGCTCGGTCGGGTCGGCGCAGCGCGCGCACGCGCACGAGAAGAACTTGCTGTGGAGGATGTGCTCACGGCGCTTCAGGGTGCCCTGGAACGATGCCAGTTATGCGTATTGAGATTGTGTGAAAGTTGTATGATGCGGGTTTAGATTGTTTGAGAAAAGATGAAGAACCAGATACCATGGTCTACTTCAGATATCTCTAACTGAAGACTTGGTGTTGATGTAATTAAACCCAATTCGACAGTGCTCTTAGAAAATATTTTCGTATTCATTGCGTTTTCCATTTTTGGTGCTGCTGGTCCGAGCTGGAAGGATTGATTTAGCGTCTTACCAGACATTTGCCAACTATAATACTCACAGCCAAGCAAACTACACAGAAACCAATCTTTAGTAGACCAGTACCTAAACTCATTTCAAAACCCTCAACTCACCTGCAAAGTATACGCATAGCACAGTGTGATGAGATCTCCCTTGTGGTGTGCGACGGCGGCGCGCACGGTGAGCGGGCGCGCGGCGAGGCGCGGCGCGTCCGTGTGCGACGTGGTGGGCGTGCACGCGTGCGCCAGCAGGCACGCGCGCCCGTACAGCGCGCGCGCCGACTCGCCCGTGCCGCCCACCTCGAACGCGTTCACCTGGCGTTGGGGAACTTTATAACAAGTCTAGCAGCACCCCGCAGTTTTACCCGCGTTGTGCCCGTTCCCGTGGGAATTTAGGAATAAAATTACCTTCCCATTGAATGTTGCTATCTAATACAAAAATAATTCCCGAACCGGTCATTAGCCCAAACATATAAAATTATTTTTATCTGTGTATGTATTAATATAGTATGGATCTTCTCAAAGTTACCTCTAAAATCCCACAAATGGTATGTATCTCCTCCGAGTCATTCTCCACTCCCCAGCTCCTCAATCTCTTCACGACATTGATTTCATTGTGCGGGTAGATGTCGCCTCTGGCGCGCCGGATCTCGTTGTGAGGTTCCATCTCGCATAATGTCTTCCACTTGGTTTGGTCCCATTCTTTGAGGAGTAGACATCTGGAAATGTTTAGAGTGTAAAGAAGGGTCGAAGGTTCCCCATGCTTTTGGATTTTTAGGATTAGATAAGTATCCTACTATATATTAGACAAATAGCGTAAACTACGGCTAGCACAATAACTCTCTATTCTATTTCAGTTCTTGGTCTTAAACAATATTAGTTCCTAAATATGTTACAGAAACAAGAGCTGTTCGTTCTAAATTATATTTTATATTGCACGAAATAGAACACTGTTTAAAACGAATGGGATTTGTTTATCTATACCTATACAAATATTATAAAGCTGCAAAGTTTGTTTGTTTGTTTGAATGCGCTAATCTCAAAAACTACTGGTCCGATTTGAAAAATTCTTTCAGTGTTGGATAGTTCACTTATCGATGAAGGTTATAGGCTATTTTTCATCTCAAAATTCCTACGGTAACGGTCACAACGCGGATAAAACCGCGGGGCGCTGGAATTGGGCGTGGGAATTTCGGGATAAAATGTAGCCTATAGCCTTCCTCGATAAATAGACTATCTAACAGTGAAAGAATTATTCAAATCGGTTCAGTAGTTTCTGAGATTAGCGCGTTTAAACAAACAAACAAACAAACAAACAAACAAAACAAACTCTTCAGCTTTGTAATATTAGTATAGACTAGCGGCGCCCCGCGGTTTTACCCGCGTTGTGCCCGTTCCCGTAGGAATTCCAGGATGAAAAATAGCCTATAACCTTCCCGTTGAATGTGGCTATACATTACAAAAAGAATTTTTCAAATCGGACCAGTAGTTCCTGAGATTAGCGCGTTTAAACAAACAAACAAACAAACAAACAAACAAACAAACAAACAAACTCTTCAGCTTTATAATATTAGTATAGATTTGTTTTCTTTAGTTTTAGCACCCAAGCATAAGGCTTTATAAGTTTCATGTCGAGTATATAACAAAGTCGAGTATGTAATATGATAGCTTCCAATGGAGCAAAGATATTCGAATCCGATTTAATTTTAAAGAGTGACTTCATCGACAGTTTTCAGTTACTATGATTCAGAAAGTTTTACTTTTAAAATATGACTTGGTTGTGCCCAGTTAGAAGTTCCTGGCTACTAATGATTCATGAAAATATTTTGGTCAATTGTGTAGTTTTGTATTATGTTTCCGTATTAATTAAATCTCATATTATGACTCAGATGCCTGAAGATGATTCCCAAGCAGATATCGGTGACGGTGACCGGTTTCAATTTGGTAAACATCCGTTTTGGTGCGCGCTCATATGACCGATGATGTTGTTGATATGACAGAATTAGTTGACGATCATAAACTAATTCTTTGCAAATGAATAACAAGACAATAAGATGCTAGAAATCATTTCAACAAACTAACTTTACGGCATCTCACATCTAAATAAAGTTGGAGTGTCTGTTTGCAATATTAAAATAACCGCTTTATCCTACTAATATAATAAATACGAAAGTTTGTGAGAATGTATGTTTGTTACTCTTTACGCTAAAACTACAGAACGGATTTGGATGGTTCCTTTTTCCTTTTTGTTTCAAATTTTGTAGTTTTGTTATCTCTGAAATGGCTGGACCAATTTTGACGGGATTTACAGGTTTATGTTAGAAGGAGTAACTTAGGCTACTTTTTTGTTAAATTCCACGCGTACAAGTCACGGGCACAGCCAGTCTTTCTTAATATCTCAGCGAACCCTAAACACATCTGACAAAACGTTTAAAAAAGCACGGGAAACACATAAAACACAGCTCAGATTTAGTACCGCCATATAATCACAATGAATGGAAACCGATAAATTACCCAAAGCGCTTCTTATTGAGAAACTCGTAAACAAACGTATCTCAATCGATGTTTAACCTAATTCATTACTCGCTAACACTCGAACGGATTGAAGATTTATTGGATATTCAACCGAATAATAGGAAGGTTATCAAAATTGTTTCGTGTTTGTTGTTCTCAAAGGGTAAATGGATTTTTTATGGTTTTAATCGTTCATCTTTAAATGTTCTAGTGATTATAGAGTTATTTAGTAAGGTATCTATATGTAAAATTTCTGTAATAAAATAGTGTGAATGCGTTGCCTCCTGGTCTGGGGCACCGCAGTCACACTCCGACTTAGTGGAGTAGCCCCACTTTACCAGGTTTGACCTGCAGCGACCTACTCCTGTCCGGAGACGGTTGATGGTCGTAGCACACATATCAACTCGTAAACGGAACGTAAACGTATCAACTCGAGCCGTTCAGTATTCTTTGTATGAAACTCCCTACTGCAACGCACACTTATCGGAATCGTAACGTAATCGCCTCGCCTCGGGACAAGCTCACAAACCGCAGTACGGTGCGTGGTCGACTTGCCGTACCCGCGCTTACGTCTCTCCGTACCCGCGCTTACGTCTCTCCGTACGCTGTCTTACGACTCTCCGTACCCTAGCTTGCGTTTCTTCGTTCCCGCGAGGCACCCCGCCCAGCCGTCGTCAACCAGCGACCGGCGAGCCGTAAGCGCGGCGTCGCCTAGCCGTAGCCGAGTCGATTCGGAGCTGCTGATCGCACGGTGACGCGCTTACGATAGGTTGACGCCTGGTTGACGCCTGGTTGACGGCGAGGCGATACGGTGACGATCCCTTTCCGAGTTGATATGTGTGCTACGACCATGAGCGTGCACCAACATTCATTCGTCTGCCATAGATTTCGTTTTTAAAACATTATTTTAATTGCAGGGAATCCATCCACGCAGATTGCAATGTGCATAGATCTCTCATAGGACATATTTAGGTACTTATATGTTCTAAAACATAATCTACCATTAAGGCTTGTTTTGGATTAAGTAAGCAATCATGTGTAGATAAGGATTTGTATACACAGACAGCACGTTGCTAATTACAGTAACAACGTAGCATGTGGTGACAACAATGCAACTTTCGTTTGTGAGTAATAAGCCTTAGACCACACATATTTGATCTTACCTTAAAGGCATAATAGCTTGATAGGAGTCCCTCAAGTCTTCGAGCTGGGTGTAGTCAGGGGGTGCCTTCTTCAGGACCTCACATTCGTATTTTGAATGCCCCGTGTACGTCCCTTTGCCGGGGCAAGCGTTACTGCACAGCGGCCATTTGCAATTTGAACATCTGGAAATGATGTTAACCGACTTTGAAATTTAAGGAAAGATGATTTAAGTAAGTCAATTTGTAAACCTAAGGAAAATAAAAATTTTAAAAACCCCTACGTCAAAACAGTTGGACTGTTTTTTACCAAACTAAGAATCGTGGAACCTGGCTTTCAAATGATTAAACCGTATGGAAATCGGACCATCCTTTTGAGAGCTAGAACAGGGTACAGAAAGAATAGTAGTAGGTTATATAAATTCGACACACACATACTCTTCTTTTGCGTCGGAGGTTAAAAATAATGAAACCCACATCTCTTATAATTCACAAAGGGACTATAGAAAATCTTTTTCCTCAACAGAAGGAATTGTTTGTGGTAGGAAGATCGGCCATATTACTGGTAAGAACGGATGTATGTGGGTAGGTAACATTATGTGTTTGTTACATCAGTTTTAGAATGAAACGCACTTTACGATGGTTTTAACTCCAAAGATAGATAGTGACGTAATCAAATAGCCGAGATAAGATCATAAGGAAACGCAAACACAGGAGTACGAGTATCTTTATGAGAATGTACACGAAGGAGAAAATCACAGATATACAAACAAACAACTAAGTATACCATGAGCGTGGTAGGGATTAGGAAATTAAATCGTCCCTGAAAGTAAAGATACTATACTAGCTTATACAAAGCTTGCCCTAGTACTAAGGAAAGGAATCTAAGCTCACTGAAGATATCAATACAGTAAGGAAGAATGGAATAGGCATAGGCATACTCGTAGTCACCATGCATGCTTACTACCAGAGCAGGATTAAGCCCTAAGGACTCTAGGCAAATGCTATTTGCATACTGCTCTTAAATTCAAGCTATCTTTTATCATAACTTGAAGAAGCGCTTGAAAAATTCCATTTTTTTCATCAAAAAGGAATAAGAAGAAGTAGTTTCCTACTTTTCGAACATGGCTCGGAATTTAGATCCCCAACCCGCATTTGGCAAGCATGGTGATTACGCCTAATCCGCCTCCCTTACTGTACTGATATCTTCAGTGAGAAGAGAGGCTTTTGCCCAGCAGTGAGACATTACAGGATAATACTACTACTACTACTAAGTATAAGTAGATACTGTACACTTGAAAAAATAAAGTAAGAAATGATTTAAATCAAAAATCTTCACTACTGAGTTAATACTTACTTGATTAAACTAGTCTCATCCAACTCCCGGTAGCATCCTAGACAGATGAGGCTGCATCCTGTGCACGGGCCGACGGCAAGAGCTGGCTCCTCGATAATCACCTCTCCTGGCTTGATCTCGCGAGTTGCTGTCAAGTATCTGAAGAGGGAGACAATTGACATACAAGTCATTGATACAGTTAACATACAATTATTGATTAAATAGTAAATTTTAAAATTGCCTTTGACTTTATCACAGATAACCTATCTTACTTTTTACTTTATAGTATCTTACATTTGATATTGTTGGTGGATACTAAACCTAGACAGCATAATATGCATATTTATTATTGTCTAAAGGTACGTGTTGTTTGAAGGCGTAACTGTGGTTGCGGCACGAAGCCTCTGATTGGCTACAGCACATTGTTATGATTGCTGCAGATTGGTAGAACTTTTAAAGACCTTATTTATAAACTCTTATTAACAGTATTTAATTTAGCTATCATGGTGTGTCCCTTTCCGTCAGACGCTATATTTTCCCAAAGAGCAAAAGAGACAAAACACTTTATGACAGTGTTTTAGTTGAATAGTGTCTGTGTTTAATGTAACTATGTAGATATTCCTATCATAATTAATGTACACGTGATTTAGTATTAATATTTCATTGTTTCATGTCAGATTTACATTATGCCAAATAATTGTAAACAAAACCATAATTCAGAAATGCATTTTTCTGTCATTGATTCCCGTTACATATCCACTTTTCTTCCTACGTGAAAGTCGATGTGATCTAATGGCTTTGAGCCAAGAAGCGACAGAATTGTTGGAGAGCATACCATTTTTCAGGGTTGAAATGTTAATCACTTTTTAATTTGACTTTAGGTAGACAAAATCAGACAGAATGAAAAGCAGGAATCGGGAAGTTATTATTTTATAAAAAGAAAAGGATGTTTGTGTTCTCTTTCACGCTAAAATGGTAAGACAGATTTCGAACTTTTAACCCAACATTTTAAACGGGAACTGGTAAGAAAATAATCTAAAATTCGAACATCGTCTACTTTCTTTGCATATAATAAAATTAACAGCTCCCAATATTACGTTAGACTTTGGTTAATAAATTTAAAAAAGTAAAAGTATTCCAAATACGAATAAAGTATACATCACCCACCTGCCCATAACATCCGAGTGCTTCACCTCATAGCACAGCTTCTCCTCCACCAGCTCGCTCTCCTCGGAAGTCACATCCTCAATCACGTTCTCCTTGTTCCTCTCGCCCTTGCCTCGCTTCTTTTGCTTCAAACAAAACAATCCATCATCACCACACTCCCAACAACTTGGCACCACTCCCACCCAATTCCAACTTACACAAATACATCCTAACATTGAGCCGCGTAGTAAACAAGTCAGGTAAGTTTGTGAATGAGAATGTCTCTCGAATAAACGGGAAATGTCTACGTGTGACGTTTGGATTATTATGAATGAGTGTTTGGATGGTAGGCGGTGTCTATGTGTATTTCGGGGCGCTACTTGACTCGCCAGTGCCAATGGCTCGATTTAAAAATCTGTTTCATAACCCTGCCAATGATTTATACGACCGTGAAATGGAATAGGTTAAGGCTAGGGTATACCGAGTTATCAGATTAAACATTTTGGAAGACAATGAAAGGAATAAAATAAACAAAGAGGATATCGTATGTAGGAGAGCTTTAATTAGCCTTAACTGGTTTAATAACCTCAAAGTAGTGGTGCTAAGTACTTCGCAGCTACCTAAGCTAAGGAAATACTTACATATCAATAAGGAAAACAATAAAACGTTTAAACTAGTTATACAACTAAAGTTATACATTTAGTATCATTCAGGTCCAATTATTATTAATATTGCATGCTGAACTTTTTCAATTATTTTTAGTTAATATTCATTGATTAACTGCAAATATGCAATCACTACATAGTATAAAATAAAGTCGTCTCTGTGTCGTGTCTGTCTGTCTGTATGCTTAAATCTTTAAAATTACGCAACGGATTTTGATGCGGTTTTTTGTAATAGGTAGAGTGATTCAAGAGGAAGGTTTATATGTAAAAAAAATCCCGAAATTCCCACGGGAACGGGCACAACGCGGGTATATGTAACCCAAGGTATGAAAAACATGCCTAAAAAAATTGGTTATTGGCGTGCGCTACTAAATCTATTGATGATACACAAAAACAATGTTCTACACAATCAAAGTACATATCATTGCGAACAAATAAGTTCGCGAGGGCATATGTCTAACTATTATAGTTAAGCCACAATAACCGTTTTTAGTTAAAATTAATTAGTTAAAAAAGGAGTGTAATTTGAGGTTGATGATATTCATATGATGATATGAATCTACATCAAAATAAAGGGCTCTACAATCAAGGTTAATTATGTTTCTTTGTATACCTCTTTAAATTATTAAAATCGGACAGTTAGTTTCAAAGTTATGATGAGATATATCACTACATAGTATAAAATAAATTCGTCTCTGTTTGTCTGTTTGTCTGTATGCTTAAATCTTTAAAATTACGCACCGTTTTTTGATGCGGTTTTTTGTAATAGGTAGAGTGATTCAAGAGGAAGGTTTATATGTAAAAAAATTCCCGAAATTCTCACGGGAACGGGCACAACGCGGGTAAAACTGCGGGGCGCTGCTTACAAAATAACTTACTGTTTCGTGCGGTCAAAGCGCGCGGGGATATACCTACCTACGAACTACGAACGACGAAGACGCGCTATGTAGGTATTATCCCGAATTCTTCCTCACATAAAATCTTGATTGTGTATACATATATACTCGCGCGAGACATGTAATATTTAATCCCCAATTTCCCACTTGAAATTTTGATTGTGTATATTCCTGCGGGAGACACGCAATGTTTTATCCCGATTTTCCTACATGAAATCTTGATTACCCGAAGCGAAGCGAGGGCGGGTCGCTAGTGAAAGATAAAAACATAATTTACGTCATTTTATGTTGACCCATGTACATGTCACACAGGCTAAGAACAAGAAAACTCTCTTTTCCTAAATTAAATACGTCAAAAGCCGGAAGTAGCGCCATAGCCCTCCTGAATGCGCCACTGCTCCATAATTATTTCTCCTTGATATGCCACTCGTAAGATTAATGTCCTACTCGAAGTAGTTAAAAGGCATTATTCTGTCATGTTCTGCGGTAATCTGGGATGTGTCCAATATAGGATTTTAATGCAAATAGATATACATCATTAAAATAACAACTCGAATTTTCGGGTCCAAAAAGACTGTCAGGGAAAATTATACGTAAACGTGAAAAAGGCCTTATAATGCCTCAGATATAACGATAGAACGCGGCAACGCTCAGGTAAAAATGCCACAGTAAGTAAAAAAGTGAATTAAAATGATAAAGACAAAGAGTTTTATTCAGTTTTGGCTCCAAATAGGTAAATAAGTAAGTACCTAAGTGAAAACTATAAATGGAAAATGACGTAGGAACATAATATCACAGTAAACGTAAACATTCATGGTGTGAGAGAACAAATTAAACTTTAACGTAAACGTTAAACACAGCGTCTGCGTTAAAATAAAGACATTCCAGCCAATTTTATTGACACCGGCTAGCAACCAACTATTTCAACAATCGTACAAAAATACACACAATTCAGTTTATTTATCTGCGTTAAGATTCAGACGATATCATAATAAAACTATACGACTCGCAGTTACGTCTGCGCGAGCGCATTTTATTTATTGTGCTTGGCTGTCATTTGGTGAACTGCTTTTAAAATATCACAATCTAAACTATTGTTTTAACTTTTGGAAACGGTTCAAAATGGCTTCTTGTCAACTTTAGCACTTTGTCATAATAACATAGTCTGCCCGAACTCAGATACGTCATATGCTTCCTTAGTAGAGATTTAATGACTGATTTTGACATGTCATGTATGAAAAATGACGGCAAGTGTTAATTTAATGGACGTCTTTATATTCGGCAATTTATGCTGAAAGAGCTACGCTTTAATTACGGTTTTAATATACACTTATTTATATATTTTACTAGCAGCGCCCCGCGGTTTTACCCGCGTTGTGCCCGTTCCCGTGGGAATTTCGGGATTTTTTTTACATAAAAACCTTCCTCTTGAATCACTCTACCTATTACAAAAAACCGCATCAAAATCCGTTGCGTAATTTTAAAGATTTAAGCATACAGACAAACAGACAAACAGTCGCCACTTTGTTTTATACTATGTAGTGATGAAGCGTTTTTAGATAACTATATAACCGTATTATTTCTAAGTATGAACCATCGGTCAAGTTAAGACATTCAAAATAATACTTAAAACTACGTAAAAATTGTCTAGCTAGGAGAACTATAACGGATGGCAGTTGAACGTAATTTGTTCCAATATATACCAAATGTTTTAAGCTTACTACGACACATATTATAATAGTTACCTGTACAATAACAAAAGAATAAAATAAATTATTCTTTGAATAATAAAAAATGGCACAAATTGAGCAGTTTCTTTCACCTTCAATAATATCTGTCATGATCCGTATCCCACCGTAATGACTCCCAGTAATTTTATAGCACATTAAAAATACACATTTATCATAGTGACATCAAAACTTAGGTATATAATTTATACAATATTTTCTCTTTCATGATTTAATTAGTTGGCTACGTGCCAACATGTTATTTTATTGATGTGTCCAATGAAAAGTTGGAGATGGATAGCAGAGCTCGCGGGGAAAGTTGGAACTAACGGAGGTTAATAACTGTTGTCGATCGTTTTTTCGGATGTTGGTATAGTTTCGTGCTTCGAAGGGCACGTAAAGCAGTCGGTCCCGGTTGTTTCAATCGTCAGACCATGTCGAAGGTCTTTAGGCGGTTTAAAAACTTCGTCAACAGTGTTGGCCAATAACCTACTCTAAATGAATGAGTATGTTTTCAACAGTGTTTTAATTGTAAATAAATGTCAAATGGCGGCTGAAAATTAAAATTATTTATTAGATATTAGGCATCTTATTTAACTGTTCCGCACGGTGGTTCCACGCGACCCAATAGATGGCGCTAGTGTGAACATTTTGTAGATCACGCTTACCTTTTTTTCCAGATTTAGTAGGATCGTGCCCATACATCTTGTTAGTGTATAGATACAGAATACAGAATTTAAAAAAGCAATCTCATACTGAAACTGACATCTGCTGCAGTGGCGCCCCCATCGCTAGCATTTTGGAACGACTTCGCCCTTCTAATATACGAATAGAGTAAACTATTTAACATTGGGTGATGTTTGACTCGAAGTGCGGTAAAAAAGTAAAGAAGTAAGTTTTAGAATTAAGTAGTGGAATATTGCTTAGGTATATAAATTTGTTTTTAAGTACGTATCTGAGTATTTATTTTCATATTATGACCATACTGGTAGGCCTTAGGGTTTAGGCCTTAGGCTTTACTTAATTTAGGGAACCTAATAAATCCGATAACTTACTTAATCTTAAGTTCAACATCTATGTATCTTAAAAGTCAATCTACCAAGTACATATTATGTAAAATTATAAATATTACAAAATGTTATAAAAACACGTCAACGGTTGCTGATTTAAAAAAATGATTTTTAAATAAATCGAAAAAATATGATTGATTTATTTTATGGAACTTACGACGTTTTTATGTGGCGCCTAAAACGTTTCGGATGTTGTTAGTTTTTAGGATGTGTGAATATTTTGATAATCATTTTGTATAGGAAAATAAATTCGTGAAATAAAACATGAATTTGTGTAATGCCGTATTTTTAAACCCATAAATTAACGTCATGTCTTTGAAAAGCAGAAAAGCACACATATTTACCCAGAGAATACGATGCCTTATATTAAAACACTTTCCCTACCCTAAGTTTCCAGTCATGGACATTTTTCTCCCAACTATTCAATGGAAACGCGACTGTTGAGACAAAATAATGAATTAAGCAACATGTGTAGTACAAAAAATACACAATAAAAAAAACAGCTATTAAAAAATAGCAGCATATTGAAACGCGGTATCTAAATGCAGTAAAAATAGCTGTCAACCTCTCTGTGGTTGTGTTCCATGCGTTATTTTCCGCGCAGCTGACGAGCTGTCAACGCTGTCATCTGTCCGACGGTTTCGTCCCAGCACTAATTACACGATACTGAAGAATATAATATAATACTTATAACGAAATGAAATAAGCAGGAAACGCTGGTCTCTCGTCTTTTTATCTCTCTCTGTATGAATTACGCTAAATATGCTTAAGAATATTTGGTTTATGGTAAAATTACATAGATAATAGAAGTCAGTTATAGAGATAGTCATAATCTGAGTCTTGACAAAATATAAGGGGACATTGTTGATGCAAAAAACTGCAAAAATGTTCTAGTTTATAATCTCAGATCTTTTAAACTTTATGATATCCTGGTAGCAGTGATAAAAATAAAATTAAACAGTTAATAAAAGTGATAATAAAACATCAAAAGAAATGGCCTGTCATCGCTGATATTAAAACTGTTCTGTCAGCTTTTGGTCAGCTTATCTAGTAACGTTTCATTGGAAAGCTTTTGGTTTTTGTGTTTAACACATGAACGGTAGATACTTTGTCAACTGCAGCTATCGACAGGCGGAGAAACTTCAGAGAGAGTGGACGATCTAGTCTATTAGTAAACTTTCCTAATTCCCATTACACCCAAAAACTAGCTAAGATTCTCTACGTTAGAGATTCGTACACAAACCATAGATTAGATTTGACTGGCTCTAAAGCAAAACAAAAAATAAATACATAGCACCCAATAACTATAAGTACATTATATGATGTAGGTATTATATTATAGCTACGACATGTGCCTACATATGTTTCGTTGTATTTCATACAACAGATGCATTGCCAAACACTGCTGCCAACTCCAAATAAATATTTGTTATCCTAAAGTCTCAAGGGCCAAATGAATTTAATACTTACCGAAGATTATATTTAGGATAATTATCGTGAATTTCGATGACCGACTTCTGAAATTAATTTGCTATTTCACATAAAATATTCATCCAATTAAATTTAATGTCGGAAAAATTACTTGACTATTTTTAACTATTAACTATTTCATTTTTCAAGGAGTTTGGAGACACAATTATTCGCCAAAATATTAACCGGATTTGCTTTCGTTTGCCATTGGTTTGTTTTGTCTATTCCTGAGTTTTATTGTTGGTAGTAAGTGCTTACACATTGTTGCTAAAAGCTTTTCCTATGCCAACTCATTTAGTTCCAGCAAACACTTGTGTTTATTTGTGAAACAGAAATCTTTTCAACTCCGTAATGCGTCTTTGAGCTACTTGGCGTTAATGCACTGTTATGATATTGGGTAAGATCTCGCTACTACTATATTAATGCTAAATTAATTGTTAACTAGCTAAATGCTGAGCTTTGCGAGGGCTAGCGTAGTTATACTATTCTATCCAAGACACAACATTGTTAACCTTCATTTTTTTTATGGTAATAAAATGTTTTTGTTTTTTCTGATAACACATCTACATATGGATTTAAATAGCTATGTCAAAGCATAAATCAATAGGCGAGATAGTTTTTCAGAAAAGTGTAGCACAAAAGTGTTTAGGTTGTGTGATAGTGTTAGGGCCCCCTTTGCTCCCGCTTATTATCTTGTACATTGTTTTGATTGTTTGTATCTGCAACCACAATATTGTAAACGCTCGTTGGATTATAATCCACATAGTAAAATTATAAACTGACGATTTGTATTCGTCGAACCGTCTAACCGCCCGACGGATTCTGAACTTATTTACTACTATTTACAATTTGACGCATAATTTTTCCTCAGTTCATATTGAACGTTAAATGAAAAATGGCTACAAACAAAGTTTTCTTCGCTCTCTTTTCTTTTGTCTACTGACAAATGTTAACAATGAATTTATAAATTGTTTGGAAGTCGGTAACAAAATCACAACCGAATACATACCGACCGGACCGGAAAAATCTTGGCAAACCAAGGAGATGTGCTTGCCAATGCAAGCAGATGCACAAAGCACATACGTATAATATTATTTTATGTATAGTTCTTTTTTATAATTCTTGCAATGGTGTTGGAAAAATCAAAGAATATCAACTTATTTTTCTTTTCAAATAACAGTACCTATCTACCTACCTATCTGGGCTAAGTAAAGCGAATGTTATAAACTCAATTAAAATAAAAACACCCGAATTGGGAATCCCTTTTTTCTCGAAAGGTAAAAAGAGTCAATGCTTAGAGTGAGAAGAAGCATAGAGAAAGAAGAAAACATCAAGAGTGGACAATGATTGATAATGTTACAACACAATGGAATCTAAGCGCCTCTAAATCAATACATGTATTAATAGCTATCTGTTGAAGCTCGAAAAAAATAAGATAGACTAGGTGTTAGTATCGGTCGCAATGTGCAATTTGCCCCGTGCCAGCGATGGCACGCCGTGCTCTGTCGGCATGTGGCCGCACGCCTGCGCCGGCGCACCCTGGCACCGACGCGCGCCCTGATTGATTACTAGACGTAATTGGTTTAACGGACATCACTTTTAATTTTTATTGGCATTATTTTTAGATGAGTTTCTATATTGTACCCTTGTTATGTAGACTGGGCGCCTGTGGTTACATGTCGTTTCGTAGGATTGTGTGTGTTCCCACGTATTAAGTTATCGTTCTTTTCTATGTTGGGTATGCAGTATGTACTGGAAAACTTTCAAACTTTATAAAATAACGTAAATCTGGCCCTCATAGACTCTAATATTCTTATGATAAAGGATATTATTCGCCTATTTTGGATTGCGTAAGCAAAGAAATAGTAAAAAGAATAGGTAGCACTCGTGGCGTTTGACTGAGCGATGTTAGTTCATTAAAATTGTTAAACACGTGCAGCTCCCCCCTACTTGGATGGGTGGCCGATAGTGGCATTTCTATCTGAGCGCTACCGTGCTTCGGAGGGCAAATTGGTCGGCACCGGTTAATTCAATTGATAGATCAAATCGGACACCAGGGATGGCCACCGATCTACTCGAAATAAATAAAACCATAGAAATCCAAAGTTATAACCGAATTAACCAACGAAGAATTCGTTTAAGTATTTCAGTTTATTAATTAAACTCCCATTTTGTGTGACAGTTAGAAAAATAACATTAATAAAATGTACCTTTTTCTTGTTTTTCTTGTTCATGTCTCGCCGCCGGCTGTTTGTAATCTGAAACAAAGCAGGACATTAATACGGGACGCCTTCGGTAGGGTGATGGGGAACAGCTGTGGAAGGCCGGAGATGGTGGACCATTTCGTTTGTCTTGATATTTTGGTACTGTTTACTGCTACGACAGCTTGGCATAGCTAGGCAAGTTAGTTAAACTTATTTCGAATTGAAATTAAGTTTTATCTGACGTTTCGGCCCCTTTAGAGGAACTGTGGTCACAAAAAACTCAGACTTCAAATTCAAAATGAATACTGTTCATTTTAACTTAAGAAACGTTGGTTAATTTTTTTACGGAATACTAGAACATTTGATTTATCGTCTATTTCTATATTAGATTTGGGCTTAATTATAGCTCAATAACAGTGTCTTATGGAATAGTTGGCTTCTGTCGCTTTACTGAATTTGTCTCTTATGTGGAATCATATCGATTACTGAATTACTGTCTTTCCAGAAATCATTAGTCTTTACTATACTTGTAAATATTGGGATTCAATATCTGTGAAGTGCTTTAATTCAGTAAGTTGTTACCTTGTTTGGCAAAGTACAGTAAGTTGTGTACTTTGCCAAAACATAAAACTGATTGATTAAATAAGATGCCGCATTTGGTAGAAACGAAATTCCTTATCATAAAAACAGATGTATTCGAGCGATTCTGTATTCGCCACAATTTGGTGTCAAGGAAACAATTCAGATCGCAGTTTAAATACTTACACTATCAGAAGTTAAATTATCAAAACTTTAGTCAGATAAACCCATTTGAGTTATGTATTATTATAGCTGTAAATCTGATTAAATCTACTTTTCGGGGTTCCTTCTTCGAAAGTCATTATTTTCAGAAATATAAAAGTACATGGTTATTTTGTCCGTCTGTTCGTTTTCTTTTCACGCCTAAAGTAGCTTGACTTTAAGTAATTTATATTAATTTTGGTACTTATAAATCAAAAACTAAATGAAGAACAGATGAACGAAGGATGCTTTTGTCCTGAAATTCCCACAGGAATGACTACTGCGATCGCGGATCGTTGGTAGTTGATCATAAGTGACGCATTTGTTTGCCTGTTGGAAATTAGGGCAAAGTTACGAAATAAATACATTGCTGAGTCAGAGAAACATTTGGTATATTTTTATACGATTCTTAAGAGGCATTTGGTGAAATCTCGTTTATTTAACAGGGCAATAATTTATGATGATATTGTTACCCGATTTATATAGTGGTCTCTTGAATGATATGTGCTACTGGCTACTGGGAACAGTAAATTATTGGGATCATTTGATTTAATTTTTTTGATGACTGTCAAATATGATGAATCGAATCGAAAATAGAGGAGTCATGGCAGTGGTCATCTGGCGACTTTTATTACTTTTATTTAGCCAACTCAACTTCTATCTCTACTTCCGTCGCTTACAGCTTTAGAAATTTTGTTTTTTGGTGGTTGCTTCTTATTACCAAATTGAAGCCAAAACTAACGGTGGCGCCATTTGTGCAGCAGCGTTGACGGATGCTAGTAACAATAAGTAAGTAAGTACATTGAGTTTAGACTTTTTTCTTTCACAAACTTTTGTGATTTGTACACATTAGTAACGTGTTACAATCCACTAGAAAAGGGATATCAAAGTAAGTGTTTTTACTATCTAAAACAATCTTATGCCACGAAAAAAGCCGTAGTAATGTTAAGCTTTTTTGAAAAATATTGTACGCCACTTTTGGTGCATCATGTACGAAAGCATCCAAAGAAAATGGACACAAAAGAACCTCATGAGTTAGTATAAGAAGCATAGATTCTATGTACCTAACCCAAAGCCTCGATTTCCATTATTAATGGATTATTAATGGATACGTTTTAACTTGGTCATGGTTAAACCATGACCAAGTTAAAACGGCTGCTAGTTAAATTGATCTGCATGTGTCGATGCGGCAACGCATGTAAACCGTTTTATTTTGGGTCGCCACAATGTGCCAAATATTAAACAAGAAATACCATTAGTGAGTTTCTTGGAAGACATCGATGTGCAGTCACGAAAGTCGATATATATTTATGGTGATATTCTCTTGTACATTTCAGGAGTGCCACGGTGTAGCCGCCGAAGCTGATTAACATTTGAAAAAAAATAACACAATAATAGTAACAGCTAAAAAATAACACAATGTCCAGTATTCTTAAAACTTTGTAAGAGTTTCCCCTTTACTTCAAATTACAAGTCCTCAATGTCAGGTTGGTATCTTGAAAGGAACCAAAGTCTGTGACTGTACACCAATTTTGCTTTGCTGCGTTTGGTGTCCAGTGTCCACCAATCATATCTCTTGACGAACTTGCGGCAAATAGCTGAAATAGCTAGAGGGTACATATAGGTAGGTACATAGAACTGTGTAGTTGATGATTAGTTTCACCTGTTTCACAACCTTTTATCTGGCAATTGCTACAACACGCGAGTATTTTGGACATTTTACGACGCTGTAAATAATACAAACTGCTGCTAACAGAACAAAGAGTTTTCAAGCATTATGTGACCAGTTTCAAAAGAATGTGCTATTTTTATGGGATTCCAAAAAGGTTCCTATGTTGAGAGTCCCAGATTCCTTGATATATCTTGCGACTATAGCGCCCTTTCCTTTTAGTAAGTACAATAACATTTTTTCTTAAAAGTCATAAAATGTAAACAAATATGGCCGATTTTCTAACAATAAACAATTCCTTCTAATAGAGCACGAAAGTTTAGTGAGTGGGTAAGAATGGAACTAAATCAATAGACTTTTCCTCTACAGTAACATTGTAACAATATTTACACGTAGGTACTTACTAGTTACAATTGCTACAAACTACAAACCACATGTATTTTTAACCGTTTCAAAAACTAATTTCGCTGAAACCCACGTCATTTTATTTTCTTGTGTCTTTCGGAATTCCTCCGTTATCTCAACATTGGAAGAGCGTTAATTTTAAATCAAAATTTGACGTTGAATGCGTGCCAATACTCTTGTAAATAAACGGTGGCAATCGTTTTCAGGGATATTTCATATCGATATAATGTAGAGTTTGGTGTTTTTGGCCTTTGTAGGTTCAGTTGATTCAAATACCAACTATGACAATGCAGCAATTGTGAACCGTCTTTATTATTATTATATCAGTCTTGCGTGTCCCATTGTTGGGCAAAAGCTACCCCCATTTCTTCCATTCAGGTCTGTCGAGAGCTTCCTGACACTAACCAGGCAAATTGTTATGTTATTGTGTACCTACTCGTACCATGTGCAATTGTGTACCTATCATGTTATATTGAGACTTCGTTTAGATTGACAGTGCTGGTTAAAAGCGCTTATGGACACCAGTAATTGTTCTAACAAACGTTCGGTGTTTATCAATACTAATAGCGTCACTTGCTCACTGACTGATTCTGACGACTAGTACATCAGCGTGTGACCTACTTTCTTTCGACCTATCATATTTAAGGCCTTTTTTACCCGCAACTTCGTCATCTCCTCAAAAGATGGCCCCAGTGTCAAAGCTATAGGTTACGCTTACATTGTTTTCTTAGAATTGGTAGATCATCATCACGCTCATATATTTTGTTAGTTGAAGAAATTAAGAAATGATAGTGGTATTTATATCTGAGCGCTAACGTTTAGGCAATCTAAAATCTCCCAGACCAGGGTTGGCCGCTGACCTACCTCGTAATGAATGAATGAATAAGAAATTCTATAATACGAGTTTAGGTAGATAGTATATTGTTTAGGCATGATCGAGGTTAAATATCTGAAGTGATCTTTCGAATCCCTGTTTTAGCTTATGGCATCGATACGGGGCGAGACATAAATCTTCTCGGAGACCACTACGCCCGCCTCTTGGCAACGCGTTTTGTATCTATCAACGTAGCGGACCACTTACATAGTAACGCTTCAGTTGTTTTAATTTGATTTAACTGTATTATAAACCGCTGTGTAGGTTTAATTAAAAACCTTATCAGCCTTAACAATGAAAGTTATTCAGAAGTACCCGTCCATTATGTGATTTCGCAGACATCTACAACGCGAATGTCTCAGAGATGATAGGAAGAATATTGAATAGACGGAATTGCTCGTACTGTAAATTATAAATCAAGTTGGATTTAACGAACCGAATTGACAATGGCCTCCTAACTTTTTTGAATCACTTTAAAAGTGGTCAACAGTAAATTTTCCTGACCTTACTTTGACCGGACTACCTAGGTATATGGTGCACGGTCAGTAAAATCTCTAATATCTCTATTCAGCGTATTAAGTGTTATTAATAAAGTTATTAAACGCAACCCCTCCTTGATTCCAAGTGGATTAATTTATTATCCATACGGTCTTAAAATAGATATCTTTCTACTCTTTATGGTATGATTATCTACTAAGCTGAGAGATGAGTAGAGATGAGATGTAAATATAGGTACCTAAGGGTTTCGTTTTTGCCTTTTGGCTACGGATCCCTAAAATCATAGAGAAAAGAGGTTTCTGTGTCTATGGTAAAAATATGGAGTCAACTTACAAAGTAGGTTTTGACATAGAGCAAAGATTTCACTTTGTCTATGTCAGGACATGAATGATTTACCTACCTATGTACGGAAAACTCTAGTTTAAGTACGAGTAAATAGGTAACCTACATTGTTTTGCTATTAGGTAATATATTTTGTTCTAGTAATTACAATCTGTGGCTGGCACTTTAGTAATAAGTAGATTTTTAATGTTGGTGGATAAGCAAAAGTTTAATAAACACTCAAGTAAGTTGACAATAAAGCTATGTATTACTTAGGATATAGGTAATAAAAAGTGTAAATATGTACGAACCTGTTTTGAAATTCACTAACCACTAAACAACACAAAACACACACAAAATCTTTCCCGCCAAAACTCTATGGAATAAAATAAATATTTTGTCTATGATCCTACGTCAGTCGCGGCGGTCCTGCGCTAGCGGACTTCATGAACACACTGGCTTGACACAATAAAAAACATTTACAATTTTACACAGATCACGAGACTTTCGTAATAACCATACAAGCAAGTCGAACGATATTGGAGTTAATTTGGCAACAGCATACTGCCAAATGAGTTTAATAGCGTACGATGTTCCCTTAGAATGAACTTTGATTTTTCATAGACAATTTGCTAAATATAGAATTAAGATGTAAACAAAAGAAATTCGAGTTTTGAAACTTTGCGTCAAAAAGAATCGTACCTACATTAACATGGTGTGTTTAAATACCTACCTAATAAAAATAGATGACAAACTATGACATAAAATATCGAATTAATTGATCAGTCTATATTTATAATCAACTTTGGTTGGTGGTACGAGCCTACATGCTTACCTACTGAGAAATAAAACACAAAAGGTCGTCCTAAATTCCAAATTAATATCCATCTTTGAGGTAACCATATAATTAAGTAACTTGACTGAACCAGGACAGAACCCGAAAACTAGTAGATAGGTCCTATATCTACCTACCTATCCAAACAACAATATTATATTAAACAATCTTCATACAGACGACATGTATGTCTGTACATATCTATTTGAAGCGCATCTGTCTGTCTAAATCTTAGTATAGATTAGTCTAATTAAAACTAGAACAAGGACCGGTATTTTTCCATTCCTTTCGTTCGGATTTGATTTCTTGATTACACAACTTTTGTTAGCGAATATTCTCATTTGTTTACGAGTATTATAGGGCTTAGGACCCTTATGTAGCTTGGTTATAGTATAATAGTACCCATAATCATCCCATACCTAATACGCTATTTCTGACCATCGCAACTCTTACTGGCGTACCTACCCGCATGAATAACGCCTCAGATTATTTGAATAGCGAAGTTTAGCGCACGTGTTTAAAAAACGCGCTGGTCTGAACTGAAACCCCTTTGTATAATTTAAGTAGAACTCTCCAAAAAGTGCGTCGGTCTTCTTTTGAGCACATGTAACGGCTAACTGAAGTGATATGACGAGGTTTTGATTGGCGGATAGCACATAAAAGTTCTTAAGGACCTCTAGTGAATCAGCCACATGTTTCTGTGGTCATTTGTATAATACCCAAGTGCTCATTACCCAATACATAAGTTCTAGGCATAAGCAAGTGATATTATCTCATCGCAATTATTAAGCAAAGTACACTGTCTAAGCTCTACCTGGCTCTGCTGTGCTCTGGAGAATTCAATAACTTAAAGAGACCAATATTTCTGGGGCGACGATCATTAGATTAAGCATATAGGCCTTTAGGCGGTCTAAAAACTTCAGCACTTCGGTGGTCACTAACCTAGTCTAACTTAGGTACTCATGACTATCGGGTTTCTAGATCTACTTATAAACTAGACTAGAATATCCAAAGGCACGTTATATCATAGATTCCTAAGTGACTAGTTGGTCACAATATAATATGTCGCGGGCCGTCTGTTATAATAACAAAGGACGGTCATTAAAATGGCTATTTTGGACCGTCTGGTGAGCTTCGTACAAACTGCGCGGCTGCAAGGAGATACGATGCAAGCTATGAGATCACAGCTCTAGTTATATACACGAAATATTTCAATGTATAAAATTAATTGATTTAGTTACCTACTTAACTATACATATTTAAAGCGTTTTGACTGTTCCTCTGCAGGGTAAATAAAAGCCTCTCTTACTTCCTTCTAAAATCAAATCCTATATTTTTGGGGGCAAGAATTTGGTCTCTTTATAAATCACGTGGATTCGCCATTGGAACTCAGGTTATTAAGCAAAGTAGCAAGGTTACATTACGGTGGTATCCACCACGGAATACCGAAATACCTACTTACTGCGTAGCAAACTTTGCCAGAGCTAGGTTTAGGAACAAGCATACTGCATATTATGTAAGCTACGATTGGTGTGTACTAAACAATGTAGCGTACATTGCTGAACTAAAAACTTACCATACCATGGTTGGTTGAGCGAATTAGTTCAATAAGTATTTCGTTGTACCGCGGGTTGGCTAGTAGAGACATTGTTCCAGAGCGTAACATACATAGATATAAGCTTTAATATATATAAATATAAGCTTCCGCCTTAGCCCAAGCGTTATCTGGCACGACAATGAGATCTATGCATAACTACTAGGTACCTACAATGTTCATAATTATGTTAACATAACAACATTGCTATAATATATAAGTTGCAAAGAAGATACTATTCTTTGTAGGGTTCCGTACCCAAAGGGTAAAAACGGGACCCTATTACTGAGACTTCGCTGTCCGTCCGTCCGTACGTCCGTCTCAAGAACGTTGATAGCTAGACAGTTGAAATTTTCACAGATGATGTATGTCTATTACTGCTATAACAACAAATACTAAAATTAAAATTAAAAAAATACTCGAGGGGGTCCCATACAGCAAACGTGATTTTTTGCAGTTTTTTAAAGTACGGAACTCTCCGTGCGCGAGTCTAACTCGCACTTGGCCGGCTTTTTCAATCCCAATATGATTACCATAGGGGCAACAGCAAAATGTGTTCTAACCAGCTTATTCTTAACACTGTTTTACTAAAACCTGTTATAAAATGTTCTGTCTCTTTTGCTCTTTGTACAATAGCGTATGTCGAAAAGGACCAACTATTGGAAAGCTAAAATGAATAAGGCTGTAAGAACTGTATGGAGGATAAGATGCCTTTCTACGACTTACTGATACGCAAGGGTCAAGGCGACGTTTGGTATCTATACTAATATTATAAAGCTGAAAAGTTTGTTTTGTTTGTTTGTTTAAACGCGCTAATCTCAGAAACTACTGAACCGATTTGAATAATTCTTTCACTGTTAGATAGTCTATTTATCGAGGAAGGCTATAGGCTACATTTTATCCCGAAATTCCCACGGGAACGGGCACAACGCGGGTAAAACCGCGGGGCGCTGCTAGTCCAGTAATAATATCAAATGTAGCATAGTAAAGTAACATATCGGTGGTCGTATCCATCAATCATACGCATTTTTTATAGCATAGCTATGGTAAGTTCGAGTAGGTTAGTGGCCAACCCTGGTATCGGAGTTTTTAGACCGCCTAAAGACCTTTGTGGTCTAACGATTGAAACAACCCGGACCGACAATTGAACGAAGAACGGTAGCGCTCAGATAGAAATACCACTATCGACCACCCATCCAAGAAGGGGCCGAGCTACACACACGTTGCTTACAATTGCAATAGCTATCATTGCTTAGTCAAACTATGCCACGATAATATCAGTAAAATGATGTCTGCTATCCAAGGTTTGGTAAAAAACAAAAATGTTTGAATTATATACATTTTAATTAAAGACTTATCATTAATCTAAATTGTTTAACTTTTACCTTAATCCTTAATGTTAATAAAACTCCTTATATCTATAATAAGAAAATATTCTATTTAAAATGTTATAATAAAATTTATTCAATAAAGTTCTTTTACCAAGCTTTTATTTCGAACATATTTAGCATTTGTCATTGCAATCAAATGTGTGCAAAATTTACACTCAATTGGACACTGGGAAGTGTTTAATATTTGCAAGATTTGATTACAGACCCACTGTCGAAGTAAATAAAAGCTTGTTAAAACAACTATAAATCATAATTATAATAGCTATAGCTTCGTTCCAAGTCCCTGATCTCAACAATATCAGTTTTTAGTCTTAGTTTCAGAATCTCCCGCCAGATGGCGTCTCGGTGCTCACGGTTGGAGATCCCCATGCGAAGGAGGGTGTTGTCATTGATCCTTACCAGCGCTCGGCCAGTGATTTCATGCTGCAAATGGAGAATATTTGTAATTAAGTATTAAATACTGTAAATATATGATTCGGTATATTATAATTAAGCAGGTAATAATTTGTTTTTTATTCTCATACATCATTTTGTGAGGTCTCCAAGATCTGCACTTGTAACTCAATGGGACCTCTTGTACTCACTACAATATGTAAATATAAGAAGAGTACAGAGATGAGGGACTAGTGTGGTATGAAGAAGTATGCAATTGATACTTTCATCATGTTGCCTATTACATAAGTATGCTATCAGAGCTAAATTAATGCACCATAGAGATGGAATATGGCATAATTATTGATAAATATCCTATTTATCACGCAGATATTCTCGCACCAACAGAAGCAGGGCTACTGCAATTTTACCGCAGTGAGCAACAAGTGGATAATGGTTGGTCATACATCTTAAGTAGTAATGTTTTTTAAGAATTTACCTCACTGAACCTTTCCCAATACATGTTGTAGTAATCACCGCAATGTCGTCGAAGCCACTTCTGTACATCAGCTTCAGTCCATAGGTAAACTGCCTTTGGACGAGTTGTTTTATTCTGTAAACAAGAAGAAATAGGTTTCAGAAGTGTTGATGAAATAACGTCAGTTATTTAACCCTTTTGCACGGTTTATTTACCTTAGGTTTGTTGTTATTATTTATAGTAGAATCCTCAACCATTTTGACATAAAGTGGTGTATCTTACGGAATAATCACACGACCTAATAATCTGGAAAAATAGCAAAATACCACAAGTAAAACGCAAAAAACAATATTTTTGTTTTTGTCGATTGTTTGGTATTTGAGTCTTGAGTTGACTTGACAATGACAATATGAATTAAAATGGCATTTTGTTAAATTGAAAAACAGGTATGTCGCATTTTCATTGATTGCTAAAGTCACTGTCACGACTGTCACAGTCTTTGCATGTAAATTTTTTCCATGTGACATGGTCTAACAAAGTAATGTCATCTGCCAGTAGAATCTGTGAGTAGAATGTCTAAACTGTCGCTAAATGCATATTCTGTGATGATTATTTTGTTGGAGAAATTGTATTAAAAATCAGATTTTGTAAAATGGTATTTGTGAACTTTCAATAATGTCACAGAATTTACAGAAAAAGCCCTCCAAGGGTATACTAAAATCGTCTCGAAGTATCGACGGAGGCCGGGATGAGGGGGCGCCGTCCACAAGCAAGCGAGCGAAGGAGCAGAGGTTCGATGAGATGAATATAATCGAGACTTTTCATCCGGCTAATAAGGATTATGGTCATATGAAGGTAAATGAGCCGAAGACTCCGTATTCGGAGTCTGCGGATGGTCCGTTGGAGCCCGCGGACGAATTGGACGCCAATATACTAGCGGCGAAGCTAGCTGCGAGCATGAACAAGCCTCCGAAGTGTGTGGAGGCCTGTAGCAGCGACGAGGACACGGACGAGCCCGACGACGTCCGCCAGAGGAGGATCGAATTCGAGAAAAAACGGAAAATGCATTACAATGAATTCCAGGTCAGTAGTTTGAATTATTGTCTTCTAAGTTTAGAACTCAGTGGGAAGAAGACAATTACTTAAATTGGCGGAGACCTGCTATTTTTAGACATGCTAAAGGGGTCCAGTGTTTTCTCAGTGAACTATTATTTTTATTGGTTAATTTTTAGACCTTGGACATCTAGTAAGACCCTATGTTCCTACTGTAGCTATAACTAATAAATTAATGTACTGCGGATAGTTCAAGTAATCGCTAACTAACTATAATTGTTATCACAGTCTCAAGAGGACCATTGACCTTTGGGTGTTAGAGTAGATTAGATTTCAATAACATTATAATTCTAATTAGTGATTGTATGCAAATCATTAGTGAGATAGTGAACAGCCTGTTATAAATGTTGATTAATAGTAACTTATGTACTCACCCTTGTAAATCTGATATGATGTTGCTATGGGAGGGTATACATACAGAAAATAGCTATTTAGTACCCTAGGAATATATGTCATGTACCTTATTACGGTCAATTATTAAGCTAGTTATGAATATGTCGAAATTGTTGTCTATATTTTATAATAGACACTATTTCACTTGTGTTCCATCCTATTCCTGTGGTAATTTTGGTAATGAAGTGAAACTATCTAACATAGTCATATATTAAATTAAAATACAATTATTAGTTCCAGAGATAGAATAGTACTAACGGCGCCCCACGGTTTCACCTGTTGTATCCGTTTCCGCGGGAATTTCGGGATAAAATGTATCCCATGTATTATTCTGATGTATAACCTATATTACTGTAAAGTTTCATCCAAATCCATTCTGAAGTTTTTTTACTTTAAACAGTAGCAAACATGCATACATGCATCCTCACAAACTTTCGCATTTATAATATTAGCAGTATTAGCATAGAATGTATTCAAAGATTTTAATATTTAGTTTATTGAACATGCAATCTTATTTATTGCCTTGAATTTAATTGCTAAAAGTGAATTCCCTAATCTAAACAAATATTGTTCTATCTTATTTTATTGTATCAATAGAATGCAAGATCAGATAAGATTACAAATTAATATGAAATAGGTATGTCTCACAATTTGGTTCTAATTGCTGTTGTTATCTTTGAGTTTTGGAAAAAACTTGAGAGTAAAGGCAGGGCACTGATCCAGGCATCATCCATGATCCACAGCAGGGTAAAGGCCTTAGACTCGAAACTTCTAAAGGTTTAGATTTTTTATGGATATTCTAGTTGTTGTTGAAGCTTTTAACAAAGGACATTAGTATTGAAATAGATTTTTTTTAAATATTTTTGGAATTGATTGCCACATTTGATAGGAAGCTCATCTCGAAATTCTCATGACAAAGGGTACAACTCAGATAAAACCAAAACATAGCTAAGCTTCTGCTAGTTACTCCTTTAATTAACATGTTCACTGTCCAGTGTGTCTCTGATGTTGTTGTTAATTAATAATGACAATTACAAAGACACCTTAGTTAATTACTTGGGTTTGATATCACCAACCCGCATTAGGCAAGCAGTGCGTGCGATTATTCGTAATCCTTCTCACTGTACTAATATCTTCGGTACGATTATGCCTTACCCACCTCACTGTACTTCAGTGTAATATCTTCAGTGAGATGAGAGTCCGGTTCAGTGAGATACTGTAATGTACCATCGTTACTTACTTACGTTACGTTAGTTATAATATTCTTAACATAAACTATGTCCAATTCCAGGCATTACAACTAGCACGGCAACTTCTAGCGCAGGAGGATGATGATGATGACGAGAACAAACCGGAGAAGTCGACATGACTCATTCAATGAGAATATACCTGACCCAATAAGGAATGTGTTCACTTGTTACTGCATAGGACTCAGTGTTCAATGAACTTTGTATGATAGGCCGCAGTTTGTAATATAAATATGTTAAAATATTTAAGCTTTCATTTATTTCATTGGCCTGTTAGGGCAAAAGTTTAAGGCCAATTCAGCTATGTATTTTTTGGGGTTCTGTACCTGAACACAGAAAACATGGAACCTCTATTCTGTTTGTCTGTCATACCAAATTTACTACTATCGTATTATAAATGGGTACAGGCTAATTCATTACGAATATTGTTGTCTTTTAAAGACTTATTTGCTGTTCATTTAAATTTATTAACTTCCGATCCAGTCTGTTTTTCTTTGAATTAATTTCATAGCCTATTAATTATGTGTAGGCTAAAGCCTATTTTTTGAATAATTATTTAAAAATAATTCTTCAAGTTTGAAGATAGTACAGCTCAGAGGCATGTAAAGCAAAGGAGAGTTTTACATCAAGTAACATAAGTGACAGAAATTCTATTTGAAAAATGTAATTTTGCTAGAAACTTGATAGCATAGTTCAAATCATATTCATGACTCATGTTAGCTGATATTTCTGTTCTCAAACTATGATTTGAATAATTTATAGGCCTGGCCCATTTTAACGTTGGGTAATAAAGACTTGCTCATGATTGGTTGTCAATCAATTAAGTTTATTGCTTCACCAGACTAAAGGTGGCCATAAACTTTAAACCATATTATAACATCAATGGCCTTTACAAAAACCGTGGCTACAGAAAGTTTTGCTAACTCCTCGTAAGGCAACAACTTTGGTTTCTCCAACAAAAGTTGGTGTTCTATCATTCTGCCTTACTCTGTTTGATATCTATGCGATATTTTCAATTCAATTGAAGTCTAAAGTAAATTCGTATTGGAAGTTAAACGGAGTCATTTATAAGGATGTCTGTCTACCGCCAGCGGAGTGACGTAAAAAATAATGAATAGAATTACATATTAGGACATTTTATGCATTTCTATTGGTGGAGTTCCAGTATTTTCTCAGCTCTGTTACCTCGCTTTGCTCCGGTGACTTAGCAGCCTTAGTCCGCCCAGCCTGTATGGAAACCGGATATACCTAAGTTCAAAATTGAAGGGAGAGTAAAGACGTCAGAAGGTTATGTTATAGCTTTGATAAGTAAATAAAGGCAACGTTATGACGTCACGCTCTCCCGACTCTCGCTTCCAAAGATTTGGCTTAAAAATTAACATCTACCAAGGCTGTTTACCTTAGTGTTTGTATGTAATAATAATTTCAAAAATCGTCTCTAACACAATACAATAAAGCTTAGAGATACAAAAATGTATCAGTTTGTATTTTATAAAGTTTACGAACTAAATATTTGTGTTTTTGTAATTCATTTTGAGATTATTGATGTCATTGTTAACTAAACTAACGGTTAAAATAAGACATTGTTTTCCTTATTTATAAATAAGTTTTGATTCATGCTTCCATATAATTTTAATGAAATTTTGTGCGTTGATAATGAGTATGTGCCAATAAAGTATTTAATAAACAACATTTACAGTATTGTTTGTAAATGTGAGGGAAAGATACATTTATCATTAATTAATTTACACTACATTTTAGTATGTTCACGTTACTTAAGCAAATATTTTGCAATAATGGTATGGACGTTTTTACCAGTATTATAACATTTATAAGGTCTATTTGCACCCTTCATCCCTATAGCTTGATTACCTAAAGCTGGCACGTTATTGACAGTCCACTTATATTCAAATTATACAATGTAATAAAGACAATTTGCTAAGATACATACTACTCATTAGAAGTTATAATAGTAAAAAATTGGCGCTGGTGAAAAAATCCACCAAGGTATTTTCATTAACTCAAAAATTATTTTATTTCGTGTGACACTTCTTGCTGGGCTTATTCACACACAACACACAAGTGCAAATTGAACTGTCAGCGACGTACCAACTTTGGGTAATCAGTCATTACTGAGCACTCTTGGCATCAATGGCGCCCTCTACCGAGAATTCTAAATTTATGAACCATGTTCTAAATATTTAAATATAGTTAGTAAGTTTGGATGTGAAACATAGTATTTATTTATCTATAAATTTTTGATAAATCAAAATTGCGCAAATATTACGAGAGATTGTTTATTGTAAATCTTTGAAAACGGAATTATAATAAGAACGTAATAACAGTAAATAATATGTAAAATGCATGGTTTTCGTTTTCTTTTAAACAAGCACTTTCTTTTGTAATTAAATGCTTCTTGTGAAGCAATTCTTATGATTAATTATTAATCTATTTTGGTCGGAATACTTTATCATTTATTGTCTGTTGAAATTATTTGTAGAAGGATTTAATTAGTGTTTTTTGAGCTGTGGTTGTAACTGAGTCGGAATCTCACCTTACAGACATCTTGCGATTATTAGTGCGCTTTCCACCAGAGACTATGCTATGTAAAGTTTGATTTTATTGGTGGATACCACCATCGGTATGTTACGTTGCTTTGTTACATTTCATGTATGACAGGTACCAAAGCATAGCATAACTAATCTATTGGCAAGGTGCATTGGGGTAAGTGTGATTGCGACCCAGTAACAGCTTTACATAGCAATAAAAAAAGATCGTTCAGAAAAAATATACCTAATTATTTACTAAAAGATACATTATACAACTATTTTCAATAGATAAAGTTATTATAATAAATGTTGGTGATTTATTAGAACGCTTTTAATACAGGGCTTGATAGATTAGTGTTCAATGTTGATAACTTTATGGAAAGTGTTCGAACTGTAGGTGGCAGCACAGGCGTCGATATCAAATTGAGTTAGAGCCAGGCAAGTGTGTATTCTAGTTCCGAACAACCGTACAAATGTGTACTGAAATAAGGTGCAGTGATACAAACATATTTGGCTCTAACTCTGGCTAGAGTAAGAAAATAAAGGTAAAAGTTTGTAAATGCGTCACTAGATGGCATGACAGAGCTTTCATAGTGAATGTTATGTACGTGTAGATTTATTTTGATATATCGAGTTAGGTAGGTACGTAAAGAAAGTATTTTAAGATCGAGTAGAACTCGCAAAGATCGAATTAATGAGGGATTGAAACGAATTGTTAGTGTAGCCAATGAGCGTGAAGTTAGATACGGTTAGATGCCTGTGATTGGTTCAACGGATAAGGTAGTTTGTGATTGGATAATAGTTACCTAAATTATAAATGCGGTAGGTAGTTTATTGATTGTCTGTAGAACTTTATATTACTTGAATAGGAATTCTTATTTTAGTATTCGGAATATATTCATTTTTCAAAGCTTGCTCGCAATACATACTACATTTAATACCCATTTATTTTCTTCTTAGTTACGAACGCTAATTAACAGTACTTCAGCTATCAAATGGTTTGTCCCTTTTCAACATACACTATTTTCCAAAGAGCAAAAAAGACAAAACACTTTTTATCAGTGTTTTAGTGAAAGAACTTATGAATAAGGCAACAAACTAAGCTAACTGTGTAACAAAGGTATTTAATTTTTTATTTACTGAACACAGTCAAGGTTAAAAGAAAAACAAACGTAACATGCGGGCTTATTTGTTACCACGCAAAACATAATTTAACAGCACGCAAGGGTTATAAAGGTACTTAAGCAATAAATTCCTAATTTCATCCATAACTCATTGCTTTACTTTCTTGCTATTACTTTTATACTTAACTATTTGTGCCCCGCGATTTCACCCGCAGCGCACCCGTTCTCGTGGGAACTTCGCGATTTTTATTACTTACTAACAGCGCCCCGCGGTTTTACCCGCGCTGTACCCGTTCCCGTGGGAATTTCGGGATGAAAAGTAGCCAATAACCAGTAGTTCCCGAGATTAGCGCGTTCAAACAGACATACTCTGCAGCTTTATAATTTTATGATATTATTATAGATAAAACCATTTTCACAAAATAAGCTACAGTTATAACGCCTACTAAAGGGTCCAATAAGACTTACTTGAAACTTATGTAAAATGCGGACCATAAAGTTTTCATGACTTCTAGATACTTATTTGAACTTCTTTCAGAATAGGTACTGGATTATTTTTCCAAAGCAAATGCAGATTCGCACAATTATTTTCTTAATAAATTAATTCTTCGCCTTATACGGAATAAGTACGCAAGGCATAAAAACATATGAAGTTGCTCTCCATAATAATAGTTATGTATATAGATTTTAAACAATAAAAATATCTTGTTTTAAAACAAAAGTACTTTGATTTATTTACCGTACCTAAAAAATTATTTATGTTAACCACTTTTACAAACCTTTGTACGACATAGACAGATGACACAGTAGCTGTTATTTCGAAATGATTCTGGATTATGTACTAGTTTCGCGTAGATATCTACTAGTACGAGCATAATTGCATTACTTACCTTCTTTCTTGAACAGCTGGGTAAATTAACAACGGCTGCACAACAGCAATATAGACTACGTTCCGTTTCTCTACTATACAAAATTAAATATATATATTTTTAAATTAATAAGTACTGCGCTCTATAGCAATACATCAAAGTAAGTAATTAAATGAATCGAAAGTTTTAACATTGATTATTTTATGACCTTTAATACCTTTAAAAATATTCATATAATTTTTTTTATTATTCCAATCAACTGACAGCTAAGGAGAGAAACGTGGAACGAAACGTGTTTGTAGCATGGCGTTTGTATTTTGTTTGAAAGTGCGAAACGTCGTCTTGACAACGAATTTGGTGAATTTTGTACGAATTATTGGATTTATTTTACTATGAATTTCTTAAATTATGGATGATCCCCACGATATCTCAAGCCAGACAGCAGAATCAAAGGTAAGTGCTTATTTGATTTACATACTCCCAATCAAAGTGAGAGTTTCTTGAAAGGTATTTTTAATCGTCTCAACGATAAAAATAGGCCCGAATTGCATAGCTGCAACTTTTCACCTGGCTAGACGATGTATATCATTGTCCTAAATTTCGATTGTAACGCGTAATAATGAGGATACCATTCATAATTTCGTTATAAAAGCATGCTCGATGAACGCGCGTTAATTCCATATTCGAAGACATTTATTTATGGTTTTTTATTTATTTTTAGAACATTCTTCCGGATGTCGTGCATTCTCAACAGATACCCAGTGTAGGAGACGTTACTGACGAGTCGGGCGCCGCGGCCGCTCAACCAGAAGATGATTTAATAGTTCAGGATGTTGAGGACACTCTAACAGAATCTATATCGGAACATATTCCCTCCAAAGCCGAGTACCTAACAGACTCAGACCATGAAGAAAGTAATAAATTGCTCACAGTTGATATGGGACAGGAGAAAGTTTCTAAAAGTAGCTTAATAAGCCAACCTTTCCCGCACTCTCCTGTGAGCGACCAGCCTAGTACACAAGACCATAGCAAAGTTGAGTCTTGGCCTTTAGATATAAATGCAGTATCTGACATTCATCTCCTTAGCGAAGAGAGCCCAATTAACTTAGCATCAACAGATGCATCAAAAGAAGTGACTCAAGAGAAGTCGGAAGTTGACTCACCGAAACAATTAGAAGATAGCCCCGAAGAGTCTCCCAGGAGTGATAACTACCTTGATTCTTTGAATGAAGAGTCGAGCAAGAAGTCTGATGTGTCACAGTTAGACAAACAAAACAGTAGCAATGAGCAGTCTCCAGCTAAATCTAGTTCAGGGTCTGAGGAGATTATCAAACTGGATATTAGAGGGCAAGGGGCTCCAAAGTTCCCTTTGTCTTCAGCCAAAATTATCTTTGGACCTCCACCTGAAGGGAGTACTATTATTGAGCCGAATATGAATCCAATCCCAGTATTTCCAAACCTACTCTCTCCTTTTCTTGTTGGTGCCAGTGAGAATGTGAAAGTTGAAGAGATATTTGACGACACACCTCCAGAACAATCTTTGGAACAATCAATGGAATGTGACATCACACCTCCAAAACTATCACTTGGCAACTCAGGCGATTTTGATGAAATTGTACCTGATAAATCTGGTGATTTTGATGTACTAAAACCAGAAACCTCAAACTTAGAAATGCCCACTAAACTCCCAGTATTTGAGTTCCCTGAAGTGACGAAAAGATCTGAAATAACATCACATCTAACGTCAGAGAAGTCAAAAATATCCCCCATACCTGAAGTTCTTGAACAGTCAATGGAATCTAAAGAGAGTTTGAGCAATAAGATTGAGCAGAGCGATTTGTTAATCGAAGAGATTGTTGTTGACGATGAGTTGAAAGAAAAAAACAAACTTGATAGTTCTCCAATGAAGTCGATGCCGGCGGAAGAGACCATGTCATTCAGTACTATGACAACAGACTATAAGACGATATGTGAAGAGTATCACACCAAGGTACTGGTAACAGGCATGTGCTTTTGCATATGCTTCGCTTTTGCCCTAATGCTTTGCATGCTTATACTAACAAGAGTGGGTTTTGCTCTCATCCTCCTAAAACTTCACTCGTATGTTTGTCACAGATATCTCAAATACTCAGTTACAACTTGTGTAATCAATTATTGAAATAAATAATGTTTGTTTAAGTTTATTTGGTTTTATATATCTTTAGTTTTATGTTCGTTATTTTATGTGTGATTTTTTTTTGTTTATTTAGTTAGATTATTGGTGTGGTTTAGGAAATGTTATTATTAAGAATTCTTAGCATATAATTTGGTCTAAACTTGAATTATGCTAATTGGATTCTATAATAAAGGTCATTGGTATTTTGGTGACATTGAAATAACTGTTACTAACAAGCTCATTCTGAAATTAATTTAAAATTAAGCTTGGTTACTATGAGATAAGACTTACATTATTTTACAAATTAAATTTAGGTATTTTTCACAGTTGTCCTTGTCTAGATAATGTGTGTGTGTTTGCATTATAGCATGTACTCATCTTTCTAATATTTACTTCTAAATAGAAGCCAGAAAAAATCCATTATCTGAAGACTTTTATAAACACATATAATCTAGGGGATTATATGTGAATAGATGCAACCTTGTTAAAGTACTCAAAACGCAGTTCTTGATTGTAAGGCATTACGTCTAACAAAAAGTAATACTCTCCTCGGCTTTAAATACTTTGACAAAGTTGCAAGTCATTTTCAGAGCACGTGGATTTTACAACTGTTCTTTAATCGAACAAAATTTACTACAAATGTTCATATACAAAGCATACTTTTATTCAAAATTTTATTTGCGTATAATTATTTCGCAATGCTTCCATGTTTGTAACGCCTGTCTGTCTTTCAGCTTGTGCACTTGGAAGAAGCTATCACTCAGCGCGACGATCTAATCGAAGAACTCACCATATCGTTACAGCAATCCGTACGCGATAGGAAACAACTGCGAATTGAGAATGACGTACTTACAAACGAGGTTCAGACATTACAGCAAACTTTAGGCGACCTATCAGAACATGACACTATTAAAGCTCAGTTATCAGACTTCGTCAAGTACCAATCGCTGATCAAAGATGATAGTACCAAATTCTTTTCGGCGTTGATGAGTGGAGAGTCCTCAGTTCGAAGTTCGAATGGGGAAAGGGATAATGACCGGGAAGAAATAACGGTAAACTACTCCAGATCAGATCTGAAATCTTCGGAAAATTCCGACGACTTCCAAACAGGTTTCGAAGTCAAAATTGGAACGATAATTAACAAGTTCGATGAGTACATTGAGGAGAACTTACGGAATAAGCTTAGGGAGAGTTTGATTCAGGTTTTGTGTGATGAGATTGGGAAAATGAGGATCGATTATGATACTGAAGTTAAGGAAATGGAGACTCAGTTGAAGCAGGATAAGCAAGCGTATTCTGTTGAGACTAGGAAGCTCAGGGAACTTCTGGCTTCGGTGAAAGCAGGCAGTGTCGATATTGAAGATCTGAGGAAAGAGTTGAGCATCAAACATGAGAAAGAGATGGAGAATCTAAGAACGTATTTCGAGAAGAAATGCTCAGATATGGAGAGAAGGTATGATATTTCATATTTATAAAGTTATTAATATCATATTCATATATATTTCTTAATTCTTTTGTATTAATTAATCTTTATTTACTAATTATTCTTTTTTCTTGTGCATACAAGGTCCAAGAAAAAGTAAGTACAATTATTAAATTATTATAGTGGTAAAGTTTGGTTTTGATGCCAGATCTATATGTGTTAACTATTTGCTTGTGTGATTTTGAATATGTATTTTATCAAATATCACCTGATCTATTTACTAACCATTTGACCCATGTGTTGACTAGACTTTCAAGGGGCTATGATTTTTTGATTTACCTGCATTTCACCGACATAGATACAAGGCAAATTGGTCCTTAAAAAATAGCATATAAGCTTTAATATTACGTCGCCGTAGAAGTGCCTTTTCACCAAAGCTATTCTATACATAGTGGCTTTTTAATGGATCATTTGATGCAGTTATTCTAATCTCTCCAATCAAAGACATGATATCTATCAATCATATCATGTACTAGTGGAAAGGCACTCAATACCGCCTACTTTTCGCTCGCATAACTACATATGTATTTCAAAAGGCTTAATAAACACTCCACCGTCTAACTATCACATTGTATATCCATTTTCAGTTACTCCGAAGAGGTATGGCGTGGTAGATGCGCTTCTTTGACTGGGTCGGCGTCATCTCTGGAAGCTTCCACCGAAGCGGGGGGCGACCATGTGCGACGGAGGACTAGGAGTGCGGAGCTACCGTCTTTATCTCTTGAGGTATAGAGTTCATAATCGTATTAGCATAGTAAAAGAATGACACTGTTTTAATTTTACTGAAAAGAGATTATTTCATGAAGAAGCAAGTTTGAGTCGTGGCCAATCTCGTAGTTATAATTATTAGTAGACCGCCTAAAGGTTATCCGACATGGTCTTTGTTATGTGCATTTCACATAACTCGCTACGAATAACCTTTCTCTGTTTACTTATACTTACCAAGCTGTCACTACTATTAAGACCATTTTTACGGGGATTATGATGCACAATTAGATAATGTGCCTATACATTTACATACACAAGTATTGCTTAGAGCCGCTCATGAGATAAAACTACTATTCCGTCCTAGTACCCAAGGTTTTAGAAGTGTTTAGTTTCCAAAATAGTCTGTGTATAACAAAATTAACATTGTACCGTTATAATAGAAACAAATTCTTGACTGCATTAAGTCATACTCTACTTTCTATTCAACAGTCAACACCGGTAGAGCAAGCAGCGCGGCAAATCGGCAAGAAGTACGAGCAACAAATTGAGGAGATGAGGACCGAGCATGTGGCGTACGTCAACGAGATGCAAGCGCGCCAGAGGGAAGCCTTGGCGGGGTTGGAAGATCAGGTATACATAGCGATATTTACATATATGTAACCTGACTATATACTCAGCCCACTCCTGACCAATCGAGCCACCTTTTTTACACATCTTGGTCACTGGTGGCCACTAAACTGGTGGTAACCATGTCTAAGGTTAAGCTATTTAATGCATACCTCAACGTTTCGGTCGTGTCGCAACGGCCGTGTTCACGAGGGTACTGAGGTATTGAGGTATGCATTAAATATTTTATTCGCGATTAAGACCCGTCTAGATTAGTGTTTACAATGTGTTCATATCGTGATAGTTTAAATAGTGTACGGTTAAGCTAATTGGTTAAAAAACCCAAACGCATAATATGTATATCGAAGGAGTAAGTGAAATGCTTTTCTGATACACGAAATTAGTTTTCATACGAACTTCTGTTAATTAGACTGGCTTCGTATGAAATTTCATTAATTTCAGTTATCCGTGAGCCTGTAGGTACCTTAATTTTTACTGCCAATCCTCTCAGCCTGAAAGTGTACAGGCCATTTTATAAGTACTCTTACTTTCAGATCTCTCAGTTGAAGCTGATAATTCAAAACACCGAGTCACACGTCCTGTATCCACAGGACATCGATCTAGAACTTGAAAAGGTTAGAGAGTTCTATCAAATATGGCTAAGTATTTATGGTTTTACTTAACAGGCTAAAGTTATTGTATTATATTCCGAACTTACGCTTTTGATGTTTTGAATAACAACCATTATATTTTGAGACCGATCTGAATATAGGCAGATATGATGACAAAAATCATTAATAACTTAAAGAACAGGTATGTTTGTATATGCTGTTTGATGTTCATAACTGGTAACTTATTATAATTTGCCTATATTCACGATTGGTTTTAAAATGTTGTAAATATTTTATTTACCTCTGTTTATTACCCATAAAACATAGTTCATTGATTTGGGACAGTCCTTCACCCTTAATTTTCATTTAAATTTAACTTCCGGTGTCCTAAACATCTTCCATACTTCAAAATCTCGATTGGCTAAAGGTACTATAGACTTTAAAACCATTAGACGAGACAGTATTTCTAAAGGCACCTGTAAATATCTAATACATACCTATCTTTCCTGCATGCTTGGAATGCGACTAACACGTGTGTGACTAAACATGGCGGCCTGTGACTTCACTATCGACGACAAAATGGCGTTACAACATGGACGACAAAATGGCGGATTGAGTAGAAGATGGAGACTGAACTCGAGCAGCGATTGGACGAAGTAAGAGAAGAAGTGAGGCAAGAAGTCGTGACACATTTACAGGAACAACTGCAAGTATGTATTTTATGTATAAAATGCTTTGGAATATTAAATTTTATGTAAGTTGTAAAGGTATTACAAAAGCACAGTAAAAAATCATAACACAAAAACAGCAAAATCCTGGAGCATAAATAAAGGTTTCGGTACTCCAAATAGTGGCCTTTGTTTGGCATTCCGCTCATATCCGCTCAATCTGCTCATGTTATATGAACCATTATCATTTGACTAAGTAAGTATATTTGCCCCATGTCACATTATTCGATATTCAATATATTAGCTATCCGACATCGTACTGCCTAGACAATCGTATCGTACGCTATGAAAACGGTTTTACACATCCATTCAAAAAATAGTAAGGTAAGTTGTATACTAAAAGCGTCCGTAAGCCCCCCGCGTTGGCACCGAGCCATATCGCACCCGGTGGTACGTTTAGAAAAGTTTACAGTCAACCAGTTTAGTCGAAAATCGCTTGCACGTTCATAATAATGTTATACGTAGTGTTGCTTTATCGGTGATACAGGTGTCGAGCGATTTTCGCCCCAAAACGGTCGACAGTCAACTTCTATAATCGTACATGCTAGTTGCGTGTCTACAATCTTACACGGATTTAGACCAAGGATCTGTGCTCACGTGTATCACAAACTTTATTAAAAATCGTGGATTTGTTTATGTTTTTAGATTTTTGGAAATACTTAGTGCTCAATTGTGGTTTTATTTAAACTTTCACAAATTTTATGTGTTCGATTTTAGTGTTTGAAAGTTTTATAGTCAAACTTAAGTGTAGTGTCATTTAAAATTGTAATACTAGTGACAAAGTTGGTGTATTGTTATGTCAAATACTTTAAAAAAATGTCGTGACTAAGTTCTGTGTCTATTTTTGAATGAACTATGACTTTATGTAGTTTTAACATTAGGTTTTATTATGATGGTGACTAAAATCAAATGTCATGCCTGACAGAAATCATTTACATTATTGCAAGCGAGCCGTAAGTTTTCATTTAGTTTTAAATGCTAAAATAATTTTCGTGTGGGTTAGCGGCCTATTTTCGTGCCTCAGTTAGACCACCTAAAGACCTCCATTCAACATGTAACGATGAATGAAATTAAGTCATTAAAACATAGACGTGGCATAAAATTGATAAAGCTTCATGGTAATGAAATAAAAATATCTTTATAACCTATCATAATGATGACTTTATTACACTTAGACACTTTATGGTTTAGGCTAGTTTAAATTAGCATTTTCTTTACTTAAATGTTTTATATTATTCCAAATTATTTTTCATATTACGCCACCTTTTTAACGAAAACTTAACTTATTGATTAACATGTTTAATTTAATAGGGTTTTAATGTATGTTTATTTCTTAATATATGACTTAAAAATACTTTAAATTCATTTAAATAATGTTTAAGTGACAATAAATTAAAGCCACAACTGAATCATTTAGCCAAATCTGTGAAACAATGAGACCGTTTTTTCCACGTGTTCTTAAAATAATGTCCATTAGTCAGTGCAACTGATTTCCCGCCTCACCGGAGGTCGTCGCCATTTTCAAATATTGTCAACGGCCACAACTGGCTTCCCGCCAAAAGACAGGCGACATTTTTCGCGGTTTTGACCCCGTTTTTTAGTACCACGCTGTCTCGTATTATTGTTATTATATGCCTTAAATAGGTCGATGATCTTTTGAAAAACTTTTTGCATCTTTGAAATTGACTATGCAACTTATAAACTGAAGCTAAGTAAATGAGACTGCGTGTAGATAAAACTATACATAGATTTTAATATTTTAGCAGTTGTGACGTTTTAGTAGATCTCAAACTTCGGAGGGCACGTAAATTTGTCGGTCCCGGTTGTTTCAATCGATAGACCACGTCGGAGGTCTAAGGCGATCTAAATTTAGTAGATTAGTTACGAACGTCTGTCGTGTTAAAGTTAAAAAATAACCCTTGTGTATTTGTTAAATGCTGCTCGGTTTTTAGTAGATTGACGTCATTTATGTCTGTATTTTTCTTAGAACAAAGTCACTATATAAACTGACTAGCTGCGCCCCGCGGTTTTACCCGTGTTGTACCCGTTCCTGTGGGTATTTCGGGATGAAAAACAACCATAACCTTCCCGTTGAATGAGGCTATCCAATACAAAAGGAATTATTCAAATCGGTTTGGTAGTTTTTAAGGGTAACGCATTAAAACAAACAAAAAAAAACACAAACTCTTTAATTTTACGTATAGAATATACTAGCGGCGCCCCGCGGTTTTACCCGCGCTGTGCCCGTTCCCGTGGGAATTTCGGGATAAAAAATAGCCTATAACCTTCCCGTTGAATGTAGTTATCCATTACAAAAAGAATTATTCAAATCGGTTGAGTAGTTTCTGAGATTAGCGCGTTTAAACAAACAAACAAACAAACAAACAAACAAAACAAACTCTTCAGCTTTATAATATTAGTATAGATTTGTTGGTACTCGATACCTCTATACCGACGAGTCAAATGTCAATATTTTTGTCATAACCTTGCTCTACTTATTTAAAGATTTTTAATGGTTCTTACTACACTACGTAAATGTGTGGTTTATTATTAAGTTTATGATGTCAGAGGATTAATGCTTCGTTGGATTACGAAATTAATGATGGTTATTGATGGTTTATGGTGTAGTCACTTTGAAACCACAGCAATATTAATGTAGCCAATGTTTTAGGGTTATCTTAGTTTATTTTGGAGACGGTAGATTTTATACATAGAAAAGCCTCATGAAAAAAACAAAAAAGCAATCGCATAATTTTTATTTCTATAATCATCAAACGAAAAAATACTCCGAACATTAATTATATATGTATCTTAAACTATAGTATAACAACAGTGTAATTCGTGATGAAGAAGAGGATATTGAATATGAGCGTGGCATCCAGTGGGCAGATCCTGCACGCTACCAACCTTTGAAAGCAGTGTCTGTGACAACGCTCGAACTTCTTACACAAGCGACGGACTGTCACTGAAAATTAAAATATTCAAGTCTTGATGGGGCTTCGAAGGCGGACACTTTAGCGCAAGGATCTCTTGTATATATAGTGTATGCACTGTGTCCTCGTTCAGGGGACTCCAAGGGGAATTTAATTGAATCATATATATCAAATCATTCAAATTGATTAGGGCTGGGTTAATGCCAATATCGGCCACCTATCAAAGTACGGTCCGACCTGAACTTTGCTGAACAATAGCAATGAGTTTACACGACGGGCGCACGCGACGGGTCTCTTTTGTATGAATACGGGCGGGCAACCCTTTTACGCAGTTTCGGCCCTTATAGGGTCAGACTTGCCCATACGGACCGATTAAAAAAAGCCACCCTGTAAAGTAAATATTGTTTGTTATGTATATTAGTTTGCCGCTCTTAGTTTTATAATTTTTGATAACCAACACCAATTTATTAAGTCTATTTTTGTTTATGACTAAGTTAGATAACTTGAAAATATGATTATTTAAAACTGTAATTACTATTCAAAGCGATCATTAAGTTTGAAGTAAACATCATTACTTAATTACCTACTTTGTTTATATTATGTTTATCGCTAATGTTATTGTCGTCTCATTTCGCGTCTATATTTCTGTGCGTGAAGTTCTTCTTATTATAGTTTTCATTATTATTTGGACTCTAGTCTTCTGGATTCGGAAATTGTCTTGAATTCTAATATCCTTTTTACTGATTCGATAATTGAAAGAATTATTTCCTCTAAAACATCACAGACTTTTTTAAACTTTTTCTTCTCTACTTCAGTGAAATCCCAAAAGGTTAAAATTTAAAAAAATTGTCAAGTAACGTAAAAACCACATTGTTGTATTAAATATAGTACTGTGATAAAATCCTCTACTCACTGACATTGCTAGTCTTACAGTCAGAAACATTATTCGTAAAGATACATAAAATCTAATAGAAAAGTGTGTTAAAGCACGAAATCTCTTCTTAAAAGATAATTTTTAAATATGTCTTCTTTTAAGATAATGAATTCGCCTTGTTGATACTTTTGGTCGTAAAGTGTCAAGTGAATCGATGCTGGGTCGCTAGTGTCACGGCTATCAATCACTAGTGATAACAAAGGGTCATGTTTTCCTCAGTGCGACTCTGTTCGGACTTGTTTTGATGTGTCCTGTGTTGTGGGATAGTCGCTATTGTGTATTGTGAACTTAAGTTTTTGAAAATATGGGCGATATTTTTGTAAGTTTTAAGCTTTTTAAAGCGTATTAAGTTTTATAAGTTTTGTCTGTAACTTGTGTTGGGTTTTTTTTGTTTTCAGACCTTTATATGTTTAAAAGTTTCCATTATATTGTGTTGTCATTGTAATTATTAGTATTGCAGTGCTATACAGTAATAATACTAGATATATTACGAACTTATGTTTAGTTTCTTCTTAACGTGATTTAGTTCTGGGCTACGTTTCATTAATATCTATAATTATCTACACTTTATGAGAGAGAGATCTATATCTATACTTTGTGAAAATATTGTTTTTTGTTTGTTTGATCGCGCTTAACTCAGAAACTACAAACCCTTTCGTAACAATTATAGTACAATTCATTAGTTCAACTTCATTTTGAACGCCCGATGCACATACCCATGTGATATTCATATATGTTTCGTTCTAAAAGCATACTATACCAAAACAAAACCCCGCGATTTCACCCGCAGCGCCTCCGTTCCCGTAGGAATTTCGAGATTTTATTAATATTTTCTTATACAAAAAACTTTTCCTGTTAATAAGGAACACTTGAAAAAAAGAATCATCCAATTTGGTGCACTCGTTTTGAAGTTATGCGCGTACATACATTTCGGCGATTCATTTTTATTTATATAGATTATAACTGTGTGTGTTGTACGTAGGTGCTGCTGTCGGACCCCGACGCGGAGGTGTCGAGCTGGCCGCTCGAGCTGGTGGCCCTGCGAGACAAGATCTACACCGACTCCAAGGGTGTACAAGAGAAAGAGGTCAGTATATACCTTCTCTTTAGACATGTTAAACTTTTTACTTCAAACGCAAAAAGTGATGTTTATAGTCTGACATCAATGTCTATATAGGTTTGGAGTTTGGGTTTATCGTAGCTCTCAAACTGATGGACCTATTTCGATACGGTTTTCTTCATTTGAATACCAATTTCCTTCTATTCCAATATTCGTGTATCAGACAATGTAGGTAACTTAGGTATGTTTTGAAGTTTAACATACATCAAATCATACCGGTTTTAGGATTATCGTCCGTTATTTTAAGCTATTATGGTGTTAGTTATGTTATGTTACAAGTATCTTTCATGCCACTAAACTAAACAGAGGCCTCTGTGTCAAAGCTACTCGAACTAAAAAAGGCAGTAACCAAATGTCCGTTAAGTAAATACAGGCCATTCAGTTTTATGACGTGGTTTCTAAAATAAATATTTAGAATCCGTAAGTAACATCAGGAAGTTTGTGGACTTTTTATGAGTTTGGTTAACCATTTTCCGCTGGTAGAAATTCTTAAAAAAAATGTGAAGTAGTCATTCAATTTGCAATATAAAAATTACTGTTTTTGATACAAATGTTTATTAATAATTTTAAGTAAGTTGTTTAAGTTTGTTAGTGTTTTTAAGGTTCAGGGCATGATGGGACTGGCGTTGCTTGCTTGGGTAAAAGTCCCTATAGTTATAAAGGAAATTCGTGTTATTTACACCATTTATAACTCAAGACCGGCTGGACTGATTTTAATTATTATTTATTTATCTTAGTCAGGGATAGGATATTAAGTACCTAATAAAAATCCCGAAATTCCTATGGGATCGGGTGGAAATTTATTAACCGAGAGAATGATTCTAAAATAGGAAAAAAATGGAATTATAGGACGTACTTACGTGATGCTTGTACCATACTCTTAAGGTTACAGTTTAGTCTTGAGTACGAGTATTCAAACCGCATTGTAAACCTATGAAACCATCACCCATTCCTACAGATCACCTCCCCGTTCCTATAAATAAGTGGCACCCTCGGATTCCCCGCGCATGACTCCTATCTAAACTTCGTACTTTATTTACGTGTCACTTCACGGAATGTCCACTGAAAGGCGCCACATAATATTGTATTTTTGTACAGTACTAGGGTTTGAGTGATCGACATTTCTTGAAGGATTAAAATGAAATCTGTTAAAATTTCATTGGTTTATTAAACATTGGTTTATTCCCAATGCAAACATGGCTCGGGTTTGAGATCACCAACCCGCATTAGGCAAGCGTGGTGATTACGCCTGAAACCTCCTCACTGTACTGATATCTTCAGTGAGACGAGAGGCCTTTGCCCAACAAGTGGGACATTACAGGCTAATACTTTACTTTTATTCCCAATGCACCACTCGACTTGTTGGGCCAACACTGGTGGAGACAAAAGGAATAAAAAAATCATTATTTTTCAAATTTCCTACGAGCCTGCCAGGGTGAACGATTCGGGTGGGGTCTTTGGGAATAAACCAAAAATGCAATACAGTATGCACAGTTTCATAAACAATATAGAAGTCTCGTCATATGTTTTAGCACTAACGCTAAAGCTATACTACAGTACGAGTATACTGGTACCGTGATAGTGGGACATATACATCCTTATGTAAATACGAAGATGCAATATTATAAATATCAACCACAACGCATTTAGATTTAACATGGCGTCTAGTTAACTCTCCTGTTCTTGGAAACCGTTCGTTTAAATTAATTTAACGACTGCACGCAGCTGAAATTGTTCCTCTTATTTGGGAGTTTTAATTACATATTGTAATTGGAACTGTGATTTGCCCGTTTTGAATGTCTCCTTTTATTGTTGTCGGTTTATGGACGGATTAATGTCTTGTTTAGTCGAGATTTGTTGCTTGATGGGTATGGTTTGGGTATGAGTAATTTCAAGTTGGTTCGTTTGTTTGTTTCGTTCATTCGTAGTAGATTTAACAGTGGCGGCAGTTTAGTTAGGCACCGTTATAGTCGAATTTAATGTGTCGTGTCTTTTAGCTTATATATTTCTTTTTACTATATGAAATTAATGCAATAACCTACTCTGAAATGTAGTTTTCAGTTACATTAACTTAAATTGTATTAACTGCTTAAAAGTCTCCGACATACGCTCGGTTTGAGTAACCTATCCAAATCAGCATTTTCACATCGATTCTTTTTTTAATCAATTTTTTGCTCTACAGTTTTTTAAACCATTATGAATGCTGATTACATCTATAATTGGTGTTGCACACCGTATTTGAATATATTATTATGTTATTTACTAAATTTAACGTCATGTGTAAATGCCGCTGATGTAACAATTTAATAAATAAATAAACCGTCAAAATTTAACATTTATTAATATTCAACAATGTTCAAACTTCTGCTTTTCGAAACAAACGATAGACCGACTAAAAAGTCTCACGATTGAGATATTTAGAGCGACCAATACTCTTTCACTGACCGATTTCCCGACATCCAAACAATAGCACCCATACCCCGATAACAATTGAAACTCCTGGGTTAACGAACTGTCTAATTTTACCTTTCCTCTACACAGCACTGCACTGACTGTAACTGGGCCATCAAAATGACATATTGAAAAGATGGCGCCAACCGTTCTGTTTAGTAAATATGTTTTGTTAGGTCTAGACTTTAACAAGGGTTAGGCAGTGTTTAAATACTAAAATAGATGATTATAAGAAGTATCGCTTTTAATACACAATGATACATCTAGTTAGATCATGTCGGAGGCCTTTAGGCCGTCTAAAAGTGCGACACCAGGGTTGGCTAACCAACTAGAAACGAATAAATATCTCCTTTGAAATATATCTATGGATAAGAGGATAGAAATATTAAAAGCTACTGTTATTTCAGTTCATTGTTTTCAATGCAATTTATCAGAATTTACTACGAGTACTCATAATTGAAGATTTCTTCCGCACTTAACTTAAATTTTCTTTTAAAAAAAATATAGGTTTGGAAATCATCTAATACAAGCTGTGTACATAAACTCTATAGTGAGAAATTTTCAAAATATAGAACAACCAAAAAATAACCAAAAAACCTTAATTCTATTCAATCTTAAAAGTAACCAAAAAAATCTTAATTCAATTAATTCCCTCAGTTCTCTATTTCCTAATCTTTCCTAGATACACGTCAAAATATACCGCCACTGCACCAGTGCAACACCCACACACAATCCCCACATTCTAAACCCAATTCTCATAGGAATAGAGTTCATTTTATCGCCAACAGGTGCATTTCCTGATGCGCCGGTTTTAGCGGTGTTAAACACAGTTATTACGCACAGAACTAGTTGTTAAAGTGTAATGATTGGTTATAAATAGTTGGATGCACATTGCACATTCTTAGATATTTTCAGACGGTAGCAAAATGAATGGCTGGTGAGATAAAAATGTGTGTTTACTAGATAGGTTCTGAAGTCACATAATTTCTAGCAAAATGGCTGCAAAGATGTTAGTTATTCAGTAGCACTTTACTAATTTATACACGCTCTACTCGTTCCCTGGACAGTTTTGAAATGAAAGATCATTATTTTCGAGCTAAACTCACACCAGTAAATGATCGGATGCATTTCCTTGACATCTGGTTATGACATGACAGAAACTTTTTTCTTTATCTGACTTTTAACATGTTTCATCTTTATCCCTATCAAAATTCATCAAGTCAGTTTAGAGATGTGGGTTTATCCTTTATGTTTGGTTTAGTTTAGGTATGCCAAATCCAGCTAGCAAGCAACTAGATCAAGCACCAATAAGATCTCAAAACCGTTTGAATGGCCTCGTCAATAGCGTAGGTCATAAATCGCATTCAATTGTTTTTATTACATTTGCCATCTATTATCTAATCATACATATTGTTCACAGACTGTAAATCATATTCTTTCTGTTTAAGAAGACAGGTCATTGCCTTGTAGTAGTTACTCGTACGTCATAAAGGAGATAAATAGGTACTTAAAGATATTCACTCTGTGCTTCTACCCCGTGTCACTAAGGATTACAATCCTTTAATGTGAGATAAATAATAAAATAGTCTCGTGTTTGTTACAGCCCCATAACCCGTGATATATAACAGTATAGTCCTGTACAAAATGCGAAAAGACGTTCCTTTTTTACGTAATATCCCAAAAAACCTTAGTTTATATCCATGAAGTCTTTCTAAAGAACCCGGCGTTACGCAATGATGTTGATCTTACATCTTATTCTTATTGCTCTATCTTTTTCTATTGCAAAATTAAAGGCCCTTCATTCCACTCCATATCTCTCAAGATGGTACGAACCAGATCTATATGCTACATTTAAGTCTGGTGTTTATCTGCTCTCCTGACACTATTACTTGCTATTACCGCACGCAGCTTATCGCGTCCATTACCGCAAAAATGTGCCAGTCGTTGACCCAAATATGTGGCTGTTTATTGCGTAATTTAATTCATAATGGAATATTTAAGTAGTTCTCAATATTTGGAACAAATTGGTGTAGTTAAGATAGGACCTTTTTTGGAGGGACGCCTGCTGGTATCACCTTCCGTAGCTAGTTGTGAAACTTGGTTGTGATAGTGGACCAATATCATTTAATTGAAACTTACAATGGAGACTCAAGATCTGATATGAGCTTTTACCTCCTGAAATAAACCCTGAGGTTGTCTTGGTATTCACCTCACTATCTTTCATTGCTATTCTGCTGTTCTGCGTTTGGCATCAATTTTGGCACCCATAACAACTAACATAGCGACGTTGTTTACTAACCATACTTCAGTATCAGCACTGCAGCATGCAGACCTGTTTAGATAAAATGTGCCTTCATGTTCGACCGATATTCAGCTACCAGAATTTCCTTTTCCATAACACAATATTAGAGTTCACCAACTCCATAAAAAAAAGCTTTTTACGATGACCAACATAACTCCGAGACGCATTTGATTGAAAGTCTAATCATAATACGAGCCCCAATGCAAAATAGTTCGTCTAGTCTGAAATTTTTTACTGTGAGATTTTCTCTAACTTAATTTTTTGTCTATACATATAAAAAGATTAAGCTGTTCTACCATCACATGTCGCGTTACTTATGCCATTTTAAAACTATGTACTAATAAACTATTTTGGCTATTTCAATTTATAGATATTCTGTTTTAAATTCGAAGAACTTACAAGCAAAATAGTTCGTCTAATTGTTAATTGATGCAAAAGAGTTCGTCTATCGTTGAGTTAAATAAAATTATTCCTTCTTTATACCATGATGTTCCATAATTAAAAATTTTTAAAGTAATTCTGTGCCATTTGTCACATGAGAGAGTATAAATTCAGATAATTTCAGTAATTTTCATTAATTTTCAAATAGCAATGGGTCGTGGCAAACCCGTGTGTGAAGAGCTGCGAAAGCGAATAATTTGTGGGGCCGAAGCTGGCAAATCAAGTTACCAAATATCTAAAGACTTGATACTTCCCAGATCTACAGTTCAGTCTATTATTCAACACTATAAAAAGAATAAAACGACTTCTTGTTTGAAGAAAACTGGTCGACCACGCATCACAAGTGCTGCGTGGTCGACCACGCATCACAAGTGCTGCAGAAAACAGAGTTCTGAAGAAAATTATCAAAAATAATCGTCGTGCTCGAGCTGGAGAGCTCACGGTGCAATGGAGGGACATGATTCACAAAGATGTCTCAGTCGATACATGCAAAAGAGTCCTTAAAAGAATGGGTTACGGATTTTACACCGCTAAAGAGAAACCACTGTTGACCGCTGTACAAAAGAAAAAGAGGTTGAAATTTGCTCGTGATCATTTAAATTGGACTTCCGATCAGTGGCGTAGTATCATCTGGAGTGACGAGTCAAAATTTGAAGTGACAGTCGGTGATGAAAGGAAAAAAGTGATTCGGAACAAAAATGAGGCATTTCATACTGATTGTCTCAAACGAAAAGTGAAGTTTCCGGCTTCTCTATTGATATGGGGCTGCATGTCTGCACAAGGTGTTGGTTTTATGCAGTTTGTGGATGGTTCTATCACTGCTGTGAGGTATCAAAACCTTTTGGAAGAGAGTTTACTGCCTTCAATTCCCGCTCTCAAACATCAAGATTCATTCATTTTTCAACAGGATGGTTCTTCATGCCATACTGCAAGGACAAAAAAGATGTGGCTATTGGCAAAAAGCATCCCTACTATCGAATGGCCATCTAACAGCCCGGACTTGTCGCCGATTGAAACCCTATGGTGGAAAATGAAAAAAGTTCTCCGTAAAAATCCATCAAGATCAAAGAGCGACTTAAAGGCTAAACTACTGGCAGTTTGGGAGTCCATAACGCCTGAGGAGTGTGAAGTGTTGGTTGCAACCATGCCTCTTCGCATTAAAGCTGTTATTGAGAGGAAAGGCGACACAACTAAGTGGTGAAGACATGTAGACGAACTATTTTGCGTCAGTAACAAGGGTAGACGAATACTTTTGCTTTTTGTTATTTAGGATATTTTTTATTTTTTTTAATGTAAAATTAAGTCATTAAAGAATTTCAGTTAAGTTAAAATAAACTTTAAAATATTCATTAAATTGTGGTTTACTTTTTATTAAACATTCTTAATTATTTTACCAATATATACTCTATATAGTTTACGCTTTGCACTGCTTTTTATACTAGACGAACTATTTTGCATTGGGGCTCGTATAATCAAAACATTTATGGACAGATCATTCACATTTGTTTTACGATGTTTACGCATAACTGTACCTCTGCTCTGGCAGCTGGCTAAAGATGCAAGTCTCATGTTAAACGAGATTATAAAGCTTTTTTCTTCCGCATTTTCTTGCAACTGTGTGATGTTTTAGGACACGTGGTGTTTTGTGTATGTTTTGATAAATTCGTTCGTAGTAGGATATGCGTAAATGTAAAAGTGTGTCTGCTATAGCGTAATGTAATAAAGTAAGTCCGTAACGGTGTGGGAGGTTTTAGATCGCCTAAAGTTTTCTGACGTAGTTTAATCTAGGACCCACAATATAACATGGTCTTTGACGCACTGTAGCGCTGAGATTAAAATGCCACTATCAAACCATCGTATTAAGTTATAATATATTTCAAAATAAGCTGGAAAGCTTTTGATAAAGTGCTTTGTATCGTATTTAAAAGTAATTGCGTTAATCAATTTTTCTGCTAGGAAAATATACCTTTCAATAGCCACTAGTGTCATGATATGGGAAATCGGCAATGCTTCTAATAAGATAAATAGCAATCATATATCTTTCAGACACCTGCTAGAAAAATCGTCAGCACCATTCTAATAAATTATCGCCCAACCGTGAATCCCGTCATTTTAAAGTCCACTTTTATTGGCACTTCAGATAAACTCGCACACATCCTTGAAGAGAAGCTTCGTCGAAAGTCTCTGAAAGTTATATAATTTTTCTGTCCCTTCGAGTTTCTAATTTTAAACTGTCTACATCCTGCCCCTTACAATTAGTATCTCTTTACGTGGTTAGTTTTAATTTGAATCGGAGGGACGCATCGGTAATTGTTCTGGACTTTTGTGGGGTCAGTATGTTTTTGTTAATTAAATGATTGGTTAGTTTAAGAAGTAGTTCAAAGTTTGGGAAAGAAAGTAGAGTATTTTTTAGATATAGTGACTGTCTTTTTTTGTTCTCCGTATTTGTTTCCTATCACTACTACAGACAATAAAGATGTATTTATTTTGTGATAGTGTTTCCGTAAGCATTCTTACGGAAACACTATCACAAAATTCTTTTGACTTTGTTCCTCAAATTCCTCAGATTTATTGATATGTATTTTTGCTGGGTTTCCTAAGCTAAAACTCACATACAATTTATTCACTGTCATTTAAAATTACACACGACAAAGCTTAAGTTGAACTGAACTTTAACAATATGTTTATATCGTTTAAATTCTACATTCTAAAGCTTAGTAAGTAGTTCACTGCCACAAAATCAAAATCAATTACAAAAGTACGCTTCAAACATTCCTAAAATATTAATAGTATACTTTAAAAGGGGTCGCCTCGACACCCCATGCCATGTGCCATCAAAGCTGCTATCAATACAGATAAATAAACTGAAACCCACAAAGGATCCAATCCAACATGCTCAGTACAGCATCGCGGTTGGACGCGTGCGCACGTACGCTAATGTCCCCCCGTGACGTAAATATAAACCTTACGCCAATTGGAATAAGATCGAGTTTGAACTGACCGTTAGTGCTTATGTGAAGTTCTTAATTAGCGTTTTAAAAGTGACCGTTATTAATTTAGATTGTTGTGTCTATTGTGGTGGTTTGATATGCGAATAGTCATGTTTTTGTTACGATTGAATGAAAGATAGGGCTTTCCAAAGATTGCTGACTGCATTCAAAACTGGATGGATATGTATTAGATATTGTAGTTCGTTTTCCAAAGTTTGTAACACAGTTAGTTTAATTTCTAAGTAATTTATACCCAGAAATCCGTACGGAATCCTATCCTACTAATATTATAAATGCGGAAGTTTGTGAGGATGGATGTATGTTTGTTGCTCTTTCACGCAAAAACTACTGAACGGATTTGGATGAAACTTTACAGTAATATAGGTTATACATCAGAATAACATATGGGATATATTTTATCCCGAAATTCCCGCGGGAACGGGTACAACGTTGGTGAAACCACGGGGCGCGGCTAGGTATTCATAAGTTAACGCGATCATTACGACGTAATATAAAAGTTAATGAAAAGATTGATTAATCTTTAGATATTATTTATTGAAGCTCAATTTACTTTGTTTGCGTGCGTTTCGAAGTGTTCTTATTATTTCTCGTTTTATCTGTTTTAAAAATAAGTGTAACGTCATACAAATGTGACCTATTTCACGTTATTGAGCTCAAACACTAATATATCGCGTGTTTGCAGAGATGTTTACTTCCCAATGTTTTTGTTTGAGAAATAACGTGATTTTGTAAATTACATTGTAATGTATTTGCTATTCGAAGAGATTATTTGGTTTTGCGATTAGATTTTTAGTATAGATTTTTAGCTATTGGGTCTGCAATAATGGGAAGCCAATTATATTAGACCTACTGGTCGTATTCCGCGATTTTACTTGCGTTATTTTGTTATGTTAGGTATTTTACGGAACAAATTCAAAGGCTTAAGGTGTTAAGGTGTCAAAATTTATTCTGATTGTTATTCAAAGTTACACGAGTGCTATAACTGTGTGCCCTAATCTATCTTGACGTTCTAACGTGAACAAAAAAACATTCGGGTATACATCTCCAAACATTATAACGTTTGTAATATTAGGGTCTTCAGAGATAAACTAAACTGAATCTCGAGTACCTAGCTTCCTTGATAACTCACTGAAGATTTAAGCTTTGACATTCGACCTTTATGATAACTAGTTGTTAAATGATAGCTCCGATATTCGACCTTATTTTCCGATAGTTATAGATATTATTAATTAAGAAGCTTTAAGTAAAGCTTTGGTAAAGCTTTATTTAATAATTCTACTTAGAACTTCCGCCATCATTCATTTTCATCAATCTTCCATAACTCCATACAAAAACCTCAATACAAATTCATAACACAGATCAATATCCTCTTTTTAGAAATCTGTTGACTATATAAAAGATAGAAGGACCCTTTTCGATAGTCAAACAAAAGCTCCCTAACAAGTACAATAGGACATTCCCACACACCATTACCCATATCGTAAACACGATAGTAAATCACGATCATAGTTCCCTATTATCGGACGATCGTGGAGTAGTTGGTCGTGAAAACTCATCGTGATTGTAAAGTAACTTGTAGCTGGGCCGCTACTTGGATGGGTTGATCGTGGCTTTCTATCTGAGTACTATCCGAGTGCTTCGGAGGACATGCTAAAGTAATTAATTGATTGTTTCAGTGGTTAGAACATGGTAAAGTAGAGGGTCTAAACGCGATCTAAAAACGCTGATACCAAGATTAGCTTATCAATTATCTATACTTGGTGGATTGATCGATTGTTCATACAACCGTGACCACGAGCGGTGTAATCCGCTCGAAACGTCGGGTACGTATTTTTTTGTAAAATACGTTAAATTATCTAACGCGATACAGACCCGTTTCATTAAGTATGATGAGTGCAAATCGTGTGAGTTTAAAAAGTATGTTCATACAAGTCTTAAAATAACATACGAGTACTTGTATGATGCTCCTACCAAATGGCAAGTTATTAAAGTTTCGAGATTAAATTCCATACTGATCCCATCACTAAACATTTATCCTCTGTCGAATAAAGTTGGAAGATCGACAATTTTAAACTCGAAAAATAAATAGTTGATATCACAGAATACTTAACAGTACAGGTTCATACTGAATGGTCGTATCCACTACGCTACTATGAATTGAATCAATGCACTTGACTATGACTGTGTAATGTTCTAATGATTTTTACGATCCGTTTGATGTTCGAATCGATTATTGATTGTTTGGTTTCCATGATCGATGCTATCGTATAATCTCACTGTGTAATATGCCCGTGGCTTTGATAGTAGCCGTGCCCTTCTACTTTTTTGTTTGGATTTTTGGTAAATTTATCTGTAGGTATCATGATTTCGATATATGTACACCAGTCGTATGTATTATGTTTGTACTAGTAGTACCCCGCGTTGAACCCGTTCTCGCGGTAATTTCGGGATTACATGTATCCCATGTGTTTTTATGAGTATAACCTTTAATACTGTAAAGTTTTATCCAAATCTATTTCAAAATTTTTGTGTGAAAGAGTAACAAACAGATACATAATCACAAACTACGTATTTATAATATTATTAGGATAGTAAGATTGATAGTGAGATTAACAGATACCATGATTTATTATTAACCAAAATTAGTACCTTCATTATTTTCCATGGATTGACCAGAAACCTAAGGCATAGTACAATATATATATATTGTTTTTATTTGTGTTTGGTACCGTTCAACACATCTTGTCATACATAGTCGAACGCAGCAAATACGTTTAGTCCTCACGTTGTTAAGGACATGATTGTACCTTGAACACTATTACGAAGTGATTGTATCTCATTTATATAAATGTACCTTTATTCAATAAGGATCTAGGTGTTGAATTGAACTAGATATTTGATTTTTGACATTAATAAAGTTTTAGAACTTGCTGTTTGATATTTCTGGTCAGATTCACGTTGTAACTAGTCAGCTTATTTCATCTATACTTATAAAGCTGTAGAGTTTGTTTGTTTGAACGCTATCTTTCAGTGCTGGATAGTCTACTTATCGAGAAAAGCTATAGACTATTTTTCATCTCGAAATTCTTACGGGAACGGGCACAACGCGGGTAAAACCGCGGGCCATATGTTTAGCTTATCCCACATCACTGCACCATATCATATCACATGATGATAAACAAACACAATCTCCCATTAATAATAATAATAGTGATTTATGATGACTGTGTTATGTCAGCGGTTGAGATCGTTGAACTTGGACATACATGTGATGTGAAAGATGATATTGTTTATGTTCTCGTTTCAGTTGTTTTATTTATTTTACTCGGCAGTTTTATTAATTAACTACCAGTGCCCAGCGTTGTGCGTTGTGGCCGTTCCTGTGGGAAAATCAGTATAGATAAGTAATGAACCCGGAAAAAATCATATACGGTTTATTAAAACCTAAACTGAGCTCTTAGCTTGTATTATGGAATCTAACTAACTGATACTAATACTTACATATACACAAATACGAATATAATTCACACCTAGACACATATGGTTTACTCCGGGCGGGAAATAAATCCGCAACCCCCGAAACAGTAACCGCTTCTTCATCTCGATTGTTCAGTTCTGAGGAGATTTCAAAATGATGCTCAATTTAGACTCCAAAATCATGCAATCCTGTTCGAAGTTTATAGATTTCCTAAATGCCTTTAAATCTAAAATATGATCACTATGATGAACACGTATCATATGAATCAAAACACAACTTTATCACCTGGAATTCCACATACTTTTTATCTTAAGTTCTCGTAGCACTATTCATAAATCGCAAAATTCTTAGCATTATTCATAGTCCCTACTACTTCATACATTCTTCCGTGCTCTCATACATTCTTCCGAAACATTCCAACTTCCGAATATTTAAGAGGTTTTCATACATCGTCACCCTCGTGCAATGTTGCACTCGTCGCTTGTTCTGGTTTAGGTAGCTAACACGTGGGGAAGTAAGTTCAAAGTTAATTGATTGTAGTTTTAGAGTTGGGTAGGGTATTGTCAGATTGAATGTTGGTTTTTGTGTTTTGGATAGTTTTAAAGGTTATTATTTTATTATACAACTAGCAGCGCCCCGCGGTTTTACCCGCGTTGTGCCCGTTCCCGTGGGAATTTCGGGATAAAATGTAGCCTATAGCCTTCCTCGATAAATAGACTATCTAACAGTGAAAGAATTATTCAAATCGGTTCAGTAGTTTCTGAGATTAGCGCGTTTAAACAAACAAACAAAACAAACTCTTCAGCTTTATAATATTAGTATAGATTTTATTATACAATGTTTTGTTTAGATTTCTATTATTAATCATAGCATTCAAAGACCTTGTTGCAGTAACTTTGAATTATTTTGATATGTATTTTAGCCATTCTCAAATTCTATTCTGTTCTTTATATTGACTGAAAAAATAAAGCAATAATCAGTATCATTACAATACATAACCCTCCCTGTGGGCAACGCCGCAGCTGGGTAAAACATTGAAATAGGTATGATGCACGCAATTTAACGTTAAAAGCCCTATGCATCCCTCATCTAAGCGAGCCCACACATGGTCATATTTTTACGTACGTTCAACTTATTCTTGTTCACAGCTGCACTGTGTATTGCTTGCGATGTACTTTTGTTCTTGTGGTGTCAATGGCGAATGGTCGCATCTGTTTTGACGCGTAAAAATCAACTTCTTGGAAGAGCAATTAGTGCGTCCGGTTTTTGGTCTTTGGGGAGATAAACTTGGCGTTAGTAGATGTTGTTTTAATGCAGTCGCGATTGGATGTTGACCGCGGAAAGCCCGGTCAAGGCTAAAAGCTGTGAAAAGACTGTTTTATTCATGTTTTTGAAATGAGAAACTGAATGGTAGTAGTAACGGGACAAAATTGTGACAGTAGTAAGTTACTTTTCAATTTCTATAACTGGCTATGTCTACCTCTCTTGAAATCAGTCAAAATAAAACGCGCAAAAGTTGTATTATCTCATCATTTCTTTAAGTATTGCACTATTCCCACTTAACTTGACTAAGCCATTCAATTTCTTGTATACAACCTAGACCATGATATTCGACATATTGAATATCACCCAATGCAGTGATGACATTGTAATCCAATTCATTTAATTAAACAAAAATACTACAATATAACTTATCAATGAAATAATTGAATACAATTTAGCTTATCACTTTGTGCAAGACTTATTTGCATATCACACTTCTCAGAATAGAATTGTCAGTCGCGTTTCGTTTTCCCTTTAGGCATATCGTTCAATTAACTTTAGTTTTATAAATAACAATTCATTTAGGTACATAATCATTATTTTTCCTTATATTAACAAAAGTGAGGGTATTTGAACATGTTCCATACATTCATAGACTACGTGACAGTGACAGAAAGTGACTTGTTTATGTGTTTTTATAAAACTTAGTGGATGTAAAATGTGATTTCATGATGGTGATTTTGAGAAAATTTATGGTACGTACTATGCTTAGCTTAGATTGAAGGCTTATTATTCTAATGAGAGATCCTTGGATTAACTTCTTTGTAAATCTCTGTCATGATCATTTGCTAAGATAATTCGCATTTCTTAAAGAAATTACACTTTTGAATTAAAGGGTATTTTTATATTCATGTGTGTACTAAAATACTTGCAACAAGAAAACTTGTTATGATTTACTTTATTTTAGTTCCTCATGATTTAATGACAAAAGTACCCTCATTTGGAAAATAAAAATATTCCTAATAACATTGTTTTAGTGTGAGGTTATTTAGTGAATCTGCAATAGTGAAAGATTCAATATTTTATTTATTAACAAGATTTCGATTTTTTTGTGCTATTACCAAATAATTGGTACGTAAATTTTATGGTGTTATAATTTGATACATTTAAATACCGACATAATTTAAATATACAGATACTTATGCATTTCTTTTTTAAGTTATTAGTCAAGATGTCAGGTTATTTAAGTGTCCTAAGATATTATTTATTGTATTCTATTCATTTTTGTTCAAATAAGGGTGAAGGGGATCACAATTAGCTAAGGGTTATTTTCCAATACTTTACAAATTACCTGTAAGGTCTCAAGAGTAAATGCCTATTGCTAAAGATCGAGTTAACCCGCAGTCATTAGAATTTGGAAGCAAATGGGACACTGTCGTTACTTTCTCAGATTCCGTGGGGTCTATAACTATACATTTTGCACACGTATTATACACAAATCTTGTATGGTCGTGTCGATACATTTTAGGTCAGTAAATATGTCCCAAATAATAAGACTATGGATTAAAGTATGGCTTTTGTCTACAGCTGTCGAGCCTGCGGGACGAGCTGTCAGCGGGTGAAGACAAATGGAAACAACGAAGGAACCACAGCTTCGATCAGAACAGGCATCTTGAGGAAGTCACCAAAGAGAGGTACGTCTTAAGTTCATCGTAACTGTAGTTAAACGCCTCGGTGGTCAAGTGGTATGTGCACTCGCCTGCCTAGACTGAGGTCCCGGGTTCAATTCCCGTGTCGAAAGAAAACATGTTTCCTACTTTTTTTAAATGGCTCGAGTTTGAGATCATCAACCCGCATTTGGCAAGCGTGGTGATTATGCCTAATCCTCTTCACTGTACGGATATCTTCAGTGAGATGACGGGACTTGCCCAGCAGAGACATTACGGGCTAATTTATTTATAACCGTGTGTGAATTTGTCCTGATGTATTTATTTATTTTTATTTTTTCACTGTACTGATATCATCAGTGAGATTCGATATTTGCTCTGACATTACAGGCTACAACTTTTATTATTCCAGGGACGATCTAAAGCGTGTAGCTGTTAGCCTGCACCGGGCGGTCGGTCAGCTGGTCGCCTACTGCGCGACCGCCGAAGACGAACTCAATAGAACAGTGCTCGCGAAACTATTACCGACTTTACTGCAGCAAGACTCTGATATTAATATGTAAGTATGAATCAATAGTTGCTTATTAGTTTGTGTTATTAATGGGAAGTATAGTTTGAGTGAGGAATGCTTGAGTGGGCTATATTAATGTTATAAGATAAGCTGAAAAAAAACTGTTTTAATTAAACGAACAACCGTTTTCAAACTATAATACGAGTATAGAGCTTTATGAGAACTAGCACCGCTATTCGGAACCATCCTTTAAGTATACCATTTTCATATAACGAAAGATTTTTGAAACCGTTTTATATAAGACGGGAGTTTTCGGAATCCTTTGGTTATGAAATCGGTTATATAACTGGCACTATTTGTATGGAAGCCTTATATCAATGCTGACGATGGCCAGCAAAGTTGTAGGTCTCGACTTTCAATTGTCAGACTATGATAAATTAAAGCCTATTTGGTTGACCAACTTTTGAAGAATTAAAAAAATAGCCAACTGGCCCTTTCCAATTCTAAATTAATCCTAATGTATATCACCGGTTCGTTTCATCAAATCTACTATATAAAAATAAGTCGGGTTTTCCTCCCTGACGCTATAACTCTAGAACGCACGAACCGATTTCCACGGTTTTGCATTCGTTGGAAAGATCTCGGGCTCCGTGAGGTTTATAGGGAATAAAAATCTCAAAATTCCCACGGGAACGGGGGCGCTGCGGGTGAAACCGCGGGGCACAGCTAGTTTCTTATAAACACAACTCCCTTCCCACGAACTTGACTACTATTTCTGTCCTCTAACGGATACTCGAATTGGACGCGCCTCGGTCGAATTTATTGTTTTATACTGCCACTATTTATAATCGCAAAGGGCTTTTATATTTAACTAGCAGTGCCCCGCGGTTTTACCCGCGTTGTGCCCGTTTCCGTGGGAGTTTTAGGGATTTTTATACATATAAACCTTCCCCTTGAATCACTCTATCTATTACAAAACCGCGTCTAAATCCGTTGCGTAGTTTTAAAGATCTAAGCATACATAGGGATAGACAGACAGCGAAAAGCGACTTTGTTTTATACTATGTAGTGACTAGCAACTACCCACGGTTTTATTTGCATTACACCCGTTTTTATGGGAAAAATGGCATATAATATAGACCATCTTCTTCGTCGTGAATAAATCTGTCTATTCATGAAAATTTCATTGAAATCGGTTCGGTAGTTTTTTAGTTAATCGGTAACGGGCAAGGAATTCGTTTTGTAATGTGTAGTGATTAATGACGTACGAAATCTTGGACATTTGCCACCTGCCGTGCCCTTTATGATGTTAACAAGAATATGAAGCTTTCGTTTAATTATGACTGCTGATATTTATATTTGATTTGTTGTTTCTTCGGCCACAGTGATAAGGAGAAATGTATTTTAGGATTGTTTTCCGTTCTTTTTTGTAGTTAAATTAACTTGTTTAGTTACAATGGTTTCTGTCTAAGAGAACACTACTCATTTTGAATTCAAACTACGTTAACGGATACACTTTGCTTTTATTTTACATTTTTATCTGACGTTTCGGTTACTTTACAGGTTTCTGTATCCGTAAAAATAGTTTCAATTCAATATTATTTAGTTGCGATTCCTTGAAAAAGTCCCAATGGTATTTTTTAGTATCAGTGAGAAGACTTTTATGAGTGAAGAAGTGAGAAGAATGTGTATGTCTTTATACTAGCGCAAGTGCTACGTGGAAACACATGTGTGCATTTTGATAAGATCGCGTCTGTATCCTGAGAATATTGTAGGTTCAGTGGACTTCGACTTATAAGTTTTCTTGCTGTTGACCTGTATGCCTGTTCATGTCTGTTCATCGAAAACAATTTAAAGATTTTTATGGAATTCACCAACCCTCATTTGGCAAGCGTGATAATTATGCCTAATCCTCCTCACTGTACTGATATCTTCAGTGCAAATTTTTTTTTATTGGATTCACCAATAGACATAATATAATTATGCTTATGGGGAGAAGTTAGTTAACTATTAAATATTATTGTAAGCGACTGACATCTTTAATTTTATTTTAGTATGAAATTGTTGACCTACAACGTAATCGTTCCAGAACATTCGAAGCTGACTCCCGCGCTTGCTCTCCGAACCTCACAGCTGATCTGAACACGAGCGCCGTCTCCAGAAGTGGCGGGAAGCATGTTCACTTCGCGCCCGACCTTAATGCTATACTGGACTTGGATGAGGTGTGTATGGAAGGCAATGTTGACATTTATGAACAATATTGACATGTATCGGCATTTATGGACAATATTGACATGTATGGAAGAGAGGGTTCTATGTAAATGAGGTTCTAACCGCGTCCACGACCCCGACACCCATTGCAGATACTTCGTGAATGCTTGAACTTACAAGTGGACACTATTTTACACATCTATTGCAATAAAAATATTCATTGATCGTATAAAAACCGCTTTCAGAAATCTTACAGGCTGTAATTTTAGGGTGCAGGGTACTTGTTTGTGAAAAATACATGTCATATTACCCAATTTCCATGGCTCGTTAACGAACTAAACCCTCAAATGCACATACATCGTCTTAAAATGAATCTTTTTTTTACAGGACGGTATAATCGGTTACCTACAACAGCAGCGCGACGTCAGCGCCGACATCAAGAAAGAACTGGAACACTCTCTGAGAAGACTCCGTCATGAAGCGCATTCGTTACTGGATTTATCGTCCAAGCTGGCTATTAGTATGTATTGATTTAATTTTATACGCACTCGGAGTTTCACCGAAGTATCCGTTGTAATATCGGGCTAAAGAGCTTACGTTTTAACTAGCCGCGCCCCGCGGTGTTACCCGCGTTGTACCCGTTCCCGCGGGAATTTCGGGATAAAATGTATCCCATGTGTTATTCTGATGTATAACCTTTATTAAGTACTGTAAAGTTTCATCCAAATCCGCCCAGTAGTTTTTTCGTGATAGAGCATAACATCCATCCTCACAAACTTTCGCATTTATAATAATAGTGGAATGTGCATCTTCGACTACCTGACAAATGCCAAATTTCGTCATAATCGGCTCAGAGATTTTGTCGTAAAAGCAAATTAAAATAAGTGTTCTGCAGTTAATTAATAATGTTTTATTTTACAGAAAACAACCCTGAAGCAAACATGCTTGAATCGAGCGTTCAAATAACGGAACTTGTCCAAGATTTAGAATCGAAGAACTGCGATAACTGTGAACTACATAGAAAGGTAACACATTTTTATTAATAAGAATTTATAAAAGACACAAAATTAAGTGTTATTTCCGTTCCCGTTATCTTGATATGAGAAAATATTCTTACACACAGGGCAAGTTTAACTCCTTTTTCTAATTGTCCAACCATTTTAGCAAACGTTCATTCAGAAGGTAACTTATTCAGAATACGAACAGTTACACAGAAGCTTTTGATTGTGTATTAAAATTTATACCCATGCTGACTTTCACTCTTCTGTACTGATATCTTCAGTTAGATGAGAGGCATTTGCTCAGGTCCACAGTTAGTTAAATGACTACTGTCATAATATGCTATTTCTTGTATTAGAACATGGAGGAAGCAATGACGGAGTGTCTCCAGCGAGAAAACCTGCTGCGATCAGATCTGGAAGCCGCCATGATGAAGATCGCTCAGCTGATGACCAGCGCTGACGTTATTGCTGAAGGGTAGGTCTTGCGCGAAAGTAGCTCTTCTCTTTCATTAATGTCATGAAATGAAGTATGTGTGAGAGGCATACCCTTAAAGGTATTTGGAACTATATTTGGTATAAATTACAAGGAGGAGAGAGAAGACTTTCAGAAAGGATGTTCTCAATTCATTGTAAAATTACATTGATATTGCTGTACTGTTGGCGCCTACACTCAATCATCGAAGCGTATAAGTATTAGCGGCTATCTGTCTATCTGTTTACGAATAACCTGAAAACTATTCTACGGATTTGCATGTAAGTAACACCGATTGATAAAGTGATTCATGAGTAACGTTTTGGGCTACTTTTTCATCCCAAAATTCCCGCGAAAACTGTTAAAATACAGGCAAAACCGCGAAGTGGTCGGAGTTTATGAATAGCCTTTTATTAAACTTACATTCATCTAACAGATACGGCACTTGCGGTGCCATCCAGCCATCGGACACGCGCATCTCTCGTCGAAGCAGTTCAGAACCCGCCACCAACTCCGCAGATAACTCGCCAAGACACGAACATAGGATGATTGTCGATAGTATCGCTAAAGAACGGGACGATTTGATGCAACAGGTGTGTTTAGATATACTCTTTTTTAAGAATTAACAGGTCTTTAATAAAATAATACTAGTAATTGAGATAGAGATAAAAAAAATCTTGTTATGCTGTGGTTTAGAATTAAATGGGTTCATTAAATGGTTTAACACAGTCAATTCCACCAATATTTAGAATCTCAATATAGGATACTTAATATAGGGCTACTATGATTACTGTGCAGTTAAAAGTCGTATATTTTCATGATTACAAAATATTCCTACATTTCTGACTAGTCGCCACTTTGGTAATCAGATACTAGTTGACCTCTTTACAATCGGCAATTTGGTTGGCAAAACGGCTGCTCTACGGCAGGTTCTCATATATTGGTTAAAAAAATGGAATCAAACGCATCGGATGACGTCAAATCAAACAATACACCTTCATGTCTACTTTCAAACTTCTATATAATATTAGTATCCATGTGTCAAGATGTCACAAAGCACATTGCACGTACAAAGTAGTAACATTCAGCTAACTGACACTATATTATTAGTTAGACTAGTAACATTATATTTATGTATATTTTAATAAACGTATTTTATATATTTTACACACACAAGCAGATTAAAAGGATATCAGAATCACACGTGCATAAGATATGCTGTCAAAAGGTAAAATTGACACTTAAGTCGACGTTGCATGGCTTAATTTAGCTTGTATTTGTTTAAACGTTTTGATTCAAGATGTATATTTTTTATGTATTTTTATTTAATAGCTTTTGTCTCGTATATGTGATTTCTTTAAAACTGTCGTGTCATTTCTTCTTTATTGATATTATTATAAATCCTCTTAATATGTTTAGTATTAGTACATAATAATTTTGCTCAACCAAACGACTAATTTTAAAACCTAGACTCTTTGTTCTACGATTTTTAGTACTTTCAAAGTGTTTCAGTCAATTAATTTGTCTCAGCAGTAAAAAGAAATTTAGAACTTTTAAGAAACTTATGTCTTAGACTAGATCTAACTAATGCCGGATATCCATTTTTGAAAGTGTCATATTAAATAACTTTTATCAATAAAATTATATATGCTAATATTTTAAACAGTTGGAAGCAGCGAACCGTCAGCTCAAATCAACTCGCCAATTCGTTGAAGAGCAAGCGGCCGAACGCGAACACGAGCGCGACGATTACGTCCGCTCACTCACCGAACTACGAGAAGAGAACGCTCGGCTCGCCGCTCGATTACAGACCAATGTTCGAATTATGAGTGAGGTTAGTGACATTAAAAAAATAGGGTGTTTTTCTACTATTGCGAAGCTGGAAAGGTTGACCAATACAAAACATGTGATACCTATTTCAAATACGATATGTATCAAGAGTCCATAAACCTTATGGTAATATACATGAAAGTAGTGCACTTTACTTTAATTCATAACGTCTTAGTAATAATCGAAATGTCAAATAAAATTGACATGAACAAAGGGTTGTGGTTGGTCAATGCTCCTCTACTTTGCTCCAATAGAAATGCACCTTCTGGAGGCTGTAAATGAATGAATGAATTTAACTCATTCTTTGTTCCTTTAACAATCTGTGGTGGAAGTACTCACTGATATAAATAACGTTATAGCATAACTCACTCATTATAAAGGCCTCTACATTCATAGTCAATACTAGGATGTTTTACCCAATCGGTTAAAGTTGCTGGGTTTCATGTGGTAGTGGTGGTGGCGAAATTAGACCGATGGCTTAATTGTTTGGGTAAACTTGCCAAACTGGTGTGTAGAGGCTTTAAGTTTGTTTTTATTTGCACCAATAATAACTTATTGTTGTCTGTCTACTTGTAAAAGTATGAACATGTTAATGTAAAAGTCAAACAGAAGTGTCTAATGTGTTCATTTCTTTACGAAGCTTATTAACTTTCACCAACTAACATTTCCGCACTGCGTGTTTGTATTTGACGAATAAACTCGATACTATCGTTAGTCAGACCCTTATTTACAGAGTCATAAGGTTTTTAATAGCAAAGACATAAGTTCATTATTAACATGACGGTTAAAATGAACCAAGCCATAACTTGTGTTTGACAGATTTATGTGATTTGATATCCACTAATCTATAAAGAAAGTCGTGTTTGTTAAGCTGGGTATCCATTTGCGCAGCCTCGTGGCGAGCTGCCTCATTCTGAGCGTGCCGCGGGCTTCGGAAAGTACATGCGTCTCCACTTGAGCACACATAATATCGTATCGAGCGGCAAGCCTCAACCCTAGCCACGATTTATACTTCGGAAATGGGTAGTTTCATTTCCTTGCTTATTATTTTCCAAGAATCTTCTTTCAATTGTTTATTATAATGATGCGGTGAAGTTGGATCCCACAAATGTCGGTGGTTTTCATATAACTTAATTAATTCGATACATTTCTCATTATCCATTTTGCTGCGTGCCGAGCACACGTACGTCCGTCTCCACTTAACGCACGCCTCACACTGAGGCGTCTTTGAGCATGGCCATTTACCGACACGATTTGGCTCGCTGCGCGGCCGCCTCGTTTGGTTCAAGTCGCGGCAAGACTCGACTCGCGGCACGGTCTCCACTAGATCTGCCTCGGGCCGAGGCAGCCGCTCGGCCCGAGGCTGCCTCAAATGGATACCCAGCTTATCACTATTTATAACTCGAAAACGGCTCAACCGATTTGGCTGAAAACTGGTGGGGAGGTAGTTTAGAACCAGGAGACGGATATAGGATACTATTTATCCCGTATTTCCTACGGGAACGGGTGCGCTGTGAGTGAAACCGCGGGGCACAGCTAGTAATATCATAAATAACATTACAACTTAGCGTAACGTGGCTTTGGTGGAAGGCACCTTGATAGTGCGACACATGATGACTTTCGAGGAATTGATAGTTAACAATCTTGTCACATATTTATTTATTTATTTAATGACACATCAACAGTGTTTTACATTTTACACTTAAATCACAAAGTTTCTGATATGAACACAAATAGATTAGAATAAATTAATCTTTTATCATATGGCCGGAAAATATATTTTTAAACAAATAATTAGTGTCGTATATGAATAATGTCTCGAGTTTATCCGTCAAGTGTCCGTTGTGTCACAGATGCGCTGTCTCCGTCTTTCTTACTGCAATTGCCGAGAGCACGACGCACATGTAAGTGTCCGCTTTTTGAATGCACTCACACGCTTTGTTTAACTAGTTAAAATCTTTACGTTCGTACTAAACAACTTGAACACAAGAATACTCTCATTGTTGTCAAAGATAAGTGACGTGTTATACTGTGAAAAGTGACAAATAAACCCACCAATAGCCAATCGAGGCTAGGAAATGGAGTGATTTCATTGGGTTATTTAGTGCTAACAAGCAAAAATGTTAATCAAGATGTTTGGTACGTTGTAGTTTTTAGTATATTATAGTTTGAATTTGGTTTAGGTATTATTACCTTATAATGAACCTTATTAACTTACCAAAAATACTACTAGGTATTTAAATGTTTCATTAATCTGGCTAGGCCCTCTTGTAAAATATCTTGGCTCGTCGTATAGAGATGTGAAGGAGCTTGCATTGAATAGGAATAGATGGAGCAGTCCCCCCACCGACCTAGCCTTCAGAGCCTAGCTCTGAACTTTATGATGACTTAAAATCTTTAAGTAGTAGTAATTTTGATCCAGTAATTTAGTTTGACTAGTTTTGCGCAAATCGTTTTGGTCTAGTCTGTTATGTAAAGAATTGTGGTTGTAGAATGTAAAATGGCAAGTAAATTTGGAGTTCAAATTATTAACTGTTTGTAATCTATTAATAGTTTAACTAATGTATATTATTTAAATATATATTTTTATATCATGAAATTAACATCTCTCTAATCAAACAGGTTGAACAACTAGAAACTCAAACCCGTGAAATGAACCAAATCATATCCGAGTTAGAAACAAGAAAAGCAATCACAGACAACGAACTTAAAGCTAGCGAAGAGAAGATCATACTCCTTCGCGATATCATAGCCAATCTAGAATCTCAAGTCGAACAGAAATCACTACACGAGAAAGAGATAGTAGAACAACTAGAGAAGATGAAACAGACTATAGATGAGAGAGATGGCAAGATGAGGTCGTTGTTGAATGAATTGGAATCAGCGAAGAGTGAAAGAGCGGACACTAGTGATGTGATGTGTTTGAAGTGCGGGCAGGAAGAGGATAGATGCAGTGAGCTGATGGATCGGTTTAGAGAACAGGTGAGTTCGAAAATACTCACATTTTCTTAGGTATCGTTTTTTAAAATCATTGTTGGGTGAAATCCTCGCCCATCGCGGTACTTTTCTGTGTAAAAACATGATTTTGAGTAATCAGATGTAAAGGCCTTACAATAATAATTCAGTAAACTAAAAACAAATAGTAACAATTATCTTTCTTTAAGTGGTATTTTCTATGGATTGACCACAAGTAAAAGGCAAAAGAAGATATACTTCCTTTTTATACCATAAAAGTGTATTTGCACCAGAGCTATGCTACGTTGAATATAATTGGTGTATACCAAATGTACCACAGCACACCTCTAGCTAATAGTCATCCTTGTCAACCTTATAACAGAAACACTTATTTTGTCCAGTGCCGTTTCCTGGAGGAGGCTATCAACCGGCGCACGCGCAAGCTGGAGCGCATCCACGACGTGTCGTCCGCCAGCTGCAGCGAGCCCAGCGAAGACGTCTCCATAAGGGACCAGAAGGACTTGCTAGAGGTATGTGTCACAATATCTTGGGGTTTCAATCGCGGTACACAATATTATTCATAAACGCCTTTTAACTAAATCATCGATATAAAGTGTTTTGTCTCCTTTGCTCTTCAACAGGGACATGTATGTCGGAAAGGGACAAGCCATTTGATAGTTAAATGCTGTTAATAAGTGTTGAGGGATAAGGCTCTTAGTCCAGAAGAGCAGTTAGGACTACACTTAACATACAACATACGCACACACACATAGATGCGCGGTTACATACGTACGTGACGCATGTTTAATGATTTATTTCTATAAGAAGTGTCGCAAGGTTATACTGAATGCTAAAGAAATTTTGGCAAAATTATTTAGGCTATTTTTCTGTCAAGAACAGTGCCTCACTTGCCTTAACTGGTAGCGTTGCCGTAGAAATGTGCCCATGAAAAGAACCGAATGAGCTAAACCGAAAATCCATTCGTCTATATTAACATGATCATAACGTTATTGCAATTATTATATTAGTGGGTCATTACTGATAGTTAAATCATCAAATAAAATGTTTTTCGAAAGGAAAAACAAACATCTTAATAAGCTTTCTTGTTAAAATTAGGAATATAATACATCATTCGGACCATATGATTAAATCTGTCCTAGTCGTCGTTTGTCAGGAAGAGGTCATTGTATGAGATTGAATCTTTCTTGCGTGGGCCAGAAGTTATTGCAGTGAGTAATCATAACCGTCGGGGAAATAGGACACATGTCAATTAACAACAATGGGCATGTTCATTTAAATGTCATTTAATTTTTTGGACATTAGATTAGGTAGATTTCTACGTACAACGAATGTTTTTTATAACTGGCAGGATTCCATCCTTCGTACCTTGTTCTTGCGGGAATTATGGGATGATAACTGGCCCACATCCTGGCCTGTAAGTCCTTGAATGTCCTGTTCTGTGACTGTAGGATAAGTCATGTGTTGGCCGCAGACCGCAACTGTAGGTGATTGGCGAACATTAGTGGTGCACTCTCTTATGTTCGCATTAGGCTTGGTGTACATCTAATCCTCCTCACTGTACTGATATCTTCGATGAGACGAGAGGCCTTTACCCAGCAGTGGGACATTACAGGCTTAGGCCTCTTGTACACACACGTTTTTTCGGCGTGAAAATCTACGGTTAATTCGCCGTATGTAGGTACGGCTGCCAGTGTTGTATTGATCACTATGGCGCCGTGCGTAGACGCGACTCGCCGAGGGGCGGCGCGGCGTACACGGCGGCAGGCGCCGTGAAGTTTTGCCGCCATTTATGTCAACAAGCTTCCATAGTGATCCATACAACACTGGCAGCCGTACCTACATACGGCGAATTAACCGTAGATTTTCACGCCAAAAAAACGTGTGTGTACAAGAGGCCTTATACTTTACTTTATTAAAGCGATATTAGCTCTTTGCGATTGTTAAGCAACGTGTAGTTCGACCTCTACTTAGATGGGTGACTGATAGTGGCTTTTCTATCTGAGCGTTACCGTACTTTGTAGGGCACTTTAAACTGGCGGTTCCGGTTGCTGCAATCATTAGACCATGTCGGAGGCCTTTAGGCGGTCTAAAAACTCCCGACACCAGGGTTGGCCACTAACCTACTTTACCTACTTTACTTTACTATTCTTTCGCCCCCAGTCGTCTCCCGAGTCCCCGCGGCCGCCGCGCCTGTCGGACCTGCAAGGCGCTTGGGACAGCGTATGCGCGCTGGCGAGAGCTGAAGACGCAGCGCTCAAGCGGCTGCAGGATGTAGACATGCAGCGGCAGCAGTTGAAGGATATCGCACAGGTAAGCACAGGCAGTCAAGGAGTTCCATTTTTGAACTCGCAATTGAATGTTGTACGTTGTTGTAGGTAACATTCAGTTGATCAAGTATTTATAAAAGATATTTACTTTGTGAATCGTGAAAAATGTGTCTGTATTTTCTGATTTATAGTTAGTGCTGGCCATACGCGACTTGTTGTTGCAGTCCAGTAAAGGATAATCGCACATGTTTATACAGTTTATATTGAAGTGAAAAATCCTGCTTTTTGAATTGAAACTACATTTACGGATACACTTCGTTTTTTTAGCATTTTTATCTGACGTTTCGGCCCCTTTACAGGAACCGTGGACTTAAACTTTATGAAAAAATCTTGGTTAGTAAATGGACGTAAAATATACACGTTAAACGGGTCCACTATACGTAGTAAATGATAGAATTTGTTGGGTATACGTTACTCATTAAAAAAAAATCTTCTGAATTTCCTTCACCTAATCGCAATCCGAATCTACACTATCAATGTTTATTCCGCCAACTACATAATCTACATCACATTATCTCATGTCCCACCCGTTGTCCCTAGGACCTTGGCTCGTTCATTGATGGTTGGCGTCCGTCCAACCGCGGTTATTTCTATAACACATCGCGTCACAACGCTCCCAACAAACCTGAGTAACATAACATGTGCGTTGTTTTTAAACGATTTTAACGCTTTCTAAAGTACCTACTTTCAGTTCTTTCGGATGTTTTTGTTTGGTTGAATTGAATATTTGATTTTCATGTTCGGTTAGTTGTGGGTGGCAACTGGGTATATTTTTGCAGACGTATTTAAATGTATATGGTTGCTATCTGCGAGAGTTATTCGTAATGAATATGTTACTTTCGGAATTCCAAATTAATAATTTGCCACACAGTAAAGACATATAGCCTTTAATGTCTCACTGTTGGGCAAAGGCCTCATCTCACTGAAGATATCAGTACAGCGAGGAGGACTAGACGTACTCACCACGTTTGCCAAATGCGTGTTGGTGATCTCAAACCCAAGCCATGTTTGAAAAGTAGGAAACATGTTTTCGCTAAGCAGTAATCTATCCAAATACATTCAGAATCAAAGGTGTAATAAATGTCTCTATTGATAATGCCCGAATAAGAAATATCTGTTAGATTTTCAAATCCAAAATATTCCACCAGACGTATTACAAAGAAACTTAGCATTTGAAATGTTGACACTTGATATGTTGCTTTTCCAAAAGCTTTTGATTTGACATAATACTTTACAATATGAAACAATCTACGTTGAATAGTATAGGTGATGTAATTTTTACGTGGAAAGATTATGCAGGAAGAAAATAGCGATCAAAACAAATAAAATATTTTAAGGCCGATTTTTCTATGACTAAGTTTTAGTGCTGACTCAGATTTCTTTTACAAGCTTTATTTACGGATGTGGAATCATGAAGTTGGTATCGAGCCTAAATTTTTTCTAGCAAACTTTTTTATAACTATTCTTCATTTAAAAAATCTACAGTCGAATTAAGAATCTCTAAGCTTAAAGTTATTAGTACAGGGAAGAGAATTAACGCTTCACTCACAATACACTTACAATAACATATCTTAACTTAAATCCTTATTACTATTTGTAAAGCAAACAATCGTTAAATACGAAAATAACGACAAGTTCCAATAAACGTAACATGATGAAATATATTGATGATACCGTTACATTTTTCCACGAAACTAGTAAGATTCGAGTTATTTGCGGACCGTTGATACCGAACCAACAAAATGGATATGATTTACAGAGATATTGTGATTTCATAAGCTGTTGGTAAACTTTGAAGATCTATGGGTAAAATTAGCAGTTCTTGGAAGTTGACTGGATTGAAATCTTGAAAGATTTAGTCAAAGATTAGGGCTATTGATTTACGTATTTCTGTGTTTTGCAGTGATATTGGATATGTTTGAAATATAATGTGATTTAGGCCTCAATACCCCGTCATTCTTCTTTGTTTTATGCTGTAATGAAGAACCTTTCCGCCAGAATTATGCTATGCTTTAATAAGATTAGTACATTCTACTATCGCTATGTACATTTCATATGATTGGTGGATATCAAACTTAACAGCATCGTAGCATGCATCGTAGCGATCGTGGCGTAGTTTGACCAAGCGTTGTCAGTTCATGGCGATTTTTAAGCAACGTGTAGCTCGCCCCGTACTTAGATGGGTGGCCGATATTGGCATTTCTATATGAGCGCTACTGTGCTTCGGCGGGCACGTTAAGCAGCCGGTCCCGGTTGTTTCAATCGTTAGACCTAATCGGAGGACTTCTTCATCGAGTGGATGGTCAACCTGACCAATCCTCGTGTCAGAGTTATTGAGCCGTAGCTGAAGAGCTGAAGAAGGAGGCCTTTAGTCGGTCTAAAAACTACTCCGACACCAGAGTTGCCACTAACCTACTCGATATGAATGAATGTAGCTCAGCATAACTCAGACGGAAAAGCGTTAAGGTGATAGAAAGGCCAAAGAACGAGTAAGTACCAGAAATGAATATACATCTTAACACAAAAATAACTCCAGACATATCCCAATACCATACAGAAGCTTATTACACAATTTCTGTCAACACCAATCAATTTAACGGACTACAAACAAAAGACTTGCTTGACAAATGGGAGTCTACATCAAAAGCTGCTTCACTTCTCTTATTAGCTGTACCGGTACAGTCAACTACAAAGACATGTATCCTATTTAATCTTACAAAAACAAGTATCCCTGCGGTCGCCATAATTAAGTAACCATCCAATGTGACAGATCTGGTATCCACCGAACCAGACAGTGAAATGTACGGCTGTAAAGTGCAACAATTATGTATTCTACAACATTTCCCCTGAAATGTATACTTACAAGCTTACTTAATCATGTATCCACATATTGTGCAAAAAATATATACTCTTTCAACGTTCCAAATAAATGTACTCAGTCAACTATAAAGACATGTGTCCTATTAATCTTACAAAAACAAGTATCCCTCCGGTCGCCGTAATTAAGTAACCATCCAATGTGACAAATATGGTATCCACCGAACCAGACAGTGAAGTGTACGGCTGTAAAATGCAACAATTATGTATTCCACAACATTTCCCCTAAAATGTATACTTTCAAGCTTACTACTTAATCATGTTTCCACATCTAGTGCAAAAAATAAATACTCTTACAAAGTTCCAAATAAATATACAGGGTGAGCAATCCAAATGGGTCAGTATGGAGGTTTTGGAAACCATAACAGATAGCGAAATCTTGGCTTAGGAACCATGACGTTGATTTTAGTAAAAAGAAAAACTGCATTCATATACTTACAAAAATACGTGTACTCGGCCCAGGAATCGAACCTGGACTTTTTGAAAAATTAAATTTCGTTATTTTCCTTTGAATATCGGTTATGTAGCTCTTAAATAGTAAATGTTACTAAGAAACATGATATCTAAAACTAATAAAATGCATTGTTTTTAAACAACGAAGTTTTATTTTTCAATACTTCAGGACCGCTGCCGGCCCTTTGACTTTGTATGGGGAAGTTTTAATATTGTTTAAGTAATTGAACAAAAACACAACAAAAAGATACCTAATTATTTTATTTCAGTAAATGTTCAAAATGGTAACCATTTTCCTGGATGCAAAGATTAATTCTATTGGGTAACGATTTCATTATTGCATTTCGTATTTTTGTGGGGTGTATCTGTGTTAAGATATTTTCTGAAGTATTGAAAAATAAAACTTCGTTGTTTAAAAACAATGCATTTTATTAGTTTTAGATAATCATGTTTCATAATAACATTTACTATTTAAGAGCTACATAACCGATATTCAAAGGAAAATAACGAAATTTAATTTTTCAAAAAGTCCAGGTTCGATTCCTGGGCCGAGTACACGTATTTTTGTAAGTATATGAATGCAGTTTTTCTTTTTACTAAAATCAACGTCATGGTTCCTAAGCCAAGATTTCGCTATCTGTTATGGTTTCCAAAACCTCCATAATGACCCATTTGGATTGCTCACCCTGTATAGTTATAGTTGAGCAGCAAACATACATCTATCCATCCATCCATACATCCAAACTTTCGCATTTATAATATTTATGTGATTGGCTGTGCCCTCGACTCCATCCGCGTAGAATTCGTTTTTTCGGTACACCTATAACCTGAGTCAAGTAGCATTTCCCGCGAAGAAAACTGAATTCCAGGGTAAAAAGTATCCTATATGTTGCTCCAAGCTATAAGCTATTACCATGCAAAATTTCATGGATTTCGGTCCAATAGTTTTTGCGTGATTGACGAACAAATTAACAGAAAGACAAACAGACAGACAGACAAAAATTTTACGAATCGGTTTATTCGCTTCTGTTATCAATCTATTAACCAACCCAGTTAGTATTTTTCAAAAATTTCTTATGTACAGAAATTACTTTTCTAGCCTTTTATTATATTATGTATAGAATAGATGACAAAATTAACAAAAAATTAAATAAAATGTTAAATGAACTAAATATCACTTCTGTATAACAAACTTATAGGTACTTAATATTACTATTTTCGCATTTAATGTCGTTTTAAAATCTGGTGTAACCACCTTGAGCTGCAATAACGGACTCTAGCCGGGAAGGCATTGAGAGAACGCAGTTTTCACAGAAATTGCTTCCTCGATAGTCCTCCCATAAATGAAATACATGTTCTTTCAAGTTCTGAACAGTTCTTATATCTGTGGAATTCCAATTCTGAACCATTAACCCCCATAGGTTCTCGATTGGGTTCAAGTCTGGGCTCTTGGGCGGTAATTTGATAAGATCGAGGTTCTCTTGATCTTGAATCCAACTTTGGACTATTCGGGAATTATGGACAGAAGAATTGTCCTGTATCAAAGTTATTGTTTCGTTTCCAAATACGTTTTTTGCAGTGGGCATTAACACATCTTCCAAAATTTCTTTGTATTTTATTGAATTTAATCTTGTTGAAATTTCTATTAGTTCTCCGGGTCCGGATGACGACATCCAACCCCAAAATCCAAGGGTTAAACGGCCGCTTTGTTTCGTTGGTAGTACATTTTGTTCCTCGTAACGGGTGTTCTCCATTCTCCAAAGCGATAGACGTCCTTGTTCATTCGTAGAAAAAACCTTTTCGTCTACAAATATGACATTCTCGAAATTGTAATTTAAATAGTTGTTTGCAAAATTCAATCTTAGCATCTTATGGCGGTCGTTCAGTAATGGTTTTTTCGCGGGTATTCTGTGTTTCAGTCCTGCACTTTGAAGTCTTCGACGAATTGTGTTTTGGGATACGTTTAATTCAGACGCATAGGTTGGGACGCTCACGAAACGATTGACGAGAACGTTTTCAACTAAACGCCTATCGTCATCTGCCGAAGTCACACGACAACGCCCTTTAGGTTTGTGGCTTTGTACCGTCCCTTCTTCACACCAACGTTTCCACCATAAATTTACCGTTTTCTTCTGCAACAAATGATTAAACCGAATGAATGAAAGACGCATCACAATAGTAAAATGAAAATTTAACCAACAATTTTAATAAAACTCTCTAATAAAGAAAAGCAGTACTCAACACTAACTGTAATTCCCAACTCTTCAGTAATGTCTGTAGTGGAGACTCCATTTTCACGCAAAGCCACGATGCGATGCTTCGTGTGATCATCTATTCGGTATGACATTTTATTTCTTTGTTGAAATGCCTTTGCAACTATTTATATAATTACTTATAGTTATTTGAAAATTAGTATTTTCTGATAATATGAAGTGTCAAATAGATAACGACAAACTCAACGAACGAGAAACGTAGTGAATTTATTTTTAACCAGCATTCTTAGGCTAAGGACTCACGAAGCGGTTTTCACCCGCGCCCGCCGCGGTTGCGGGCCCGCAGCCTTTGTAGAATACAGATATATATGTAAAAAATTAAAGCACATTTCACGACGCGTTTTACGCCCGCGGCGTGTGCGATTGTTTGCGGGTCCCGCTGCTCCAGCGGTCATCTTGTACCGGCGGGCGCGGGTCGCGGTCCCGCAGCCGCGGCGGGTTGCACCCGCGCGTTCTGCGGTCGGTTGGCGGTTTAAGTCATTAATAAGAGTAACAAATAATCCATAACGATCTCTTTCCGCAATCAGTGGATGTATCCAGAATCTTTTAGGCCTTCTTTTTTTAATTCTTCTGTGAAGGAAGTATAACGCAACAGCTCGTTTCTGGTGTGTGTCCATGACGGTCTGGAACTCAACTGATCGTTTAACCGCCCGTCTTGCGATTATCAACCGCCAAGTTTGCGGGCGATAATCGCAACCGCGACGGCTGCGTAACCGCACAAAACTCCGGTCTCGTGAGTTTTGGAAATAAAACTCCATTCCGCCACCGCGGCGGGCACGGGTAAAAACCGCTTCGTGAGTCCTTACTCTTAGAGTAAGTAGAAACTTTTTGTTTTCTTTCGCAAACTATTTTTTAAACTCTGTTCTGAATTCAAAAATGGGTACATTTATTTGGAACTTTGTAAGAGTATTTATTTTTTGCACTAGATGTGGAAACATGATTAAGTAGTAAGCTTGAAAGTATACATTTTAGGGGAAATGTTGTGGAATACATAATTGTTGCATTTTACAGCCGTACACTTCACTGTCTGGTTCGGTGGATACCATATTTGTCACATTGGATGGTTACTTAATTACGGCGACCGGAGGGATACTTGTTTTTGTAAGATTAATAGGACACATGTCTTTATAGTTGACTGAGTACATTTATTTGGAACGTTGAAAGAGTATATATTTTTTGCACAATATGTGGATACATGATTAAGTAAGCTTGTAAGTATACATTTCAGGGGAAATGTTGTAGAATACATAATTGTTGCACTTTACAGCCGTACATTTCACTGTCTGGTTCGGTGGATACCAGATCTGTCACATTGGATGGTTACTTAATTATGGCGACCGCAGGGATACTTGTTTTTGTAAGATTAAATAGGATACATGTCTTTGTAGTTGACTGTACAAGGAGTCATGTGCATCTCTGTACTGACTGTAGGTGTAATTTCCTACGACCCTAATGCGAACTCTCACTCCTGGTCAATTCGTGTGGGGAATTTGATTGTAGGGGTGGTACTTGGTAATTTTTATACGGTTTGATTCGGATATTTTTCTTGATTTTTACTGTTCTTCGAATTGTACTGTTATATGATCAGCTAGCGAGTAACTATGTCCTTACAATATTTCCTAAGTTATTAGATACTTTATTTGTTTGTTTGCTGTCCCACTGCTGGGCAAAGGTTTATTATAAAATTTTCTAATAAGCTTATTTTCAAAAACAACAATTCACATCACTAATCTTGTGCAGTGAAACCCTCCCAAACATGTGAATACTATCGTAATTCGTTATATCATTTTCAAATCTAATACAGGTCATGTTTACACAAAACAAGACACAAATATCATAAAAACAAAAACAACTGTATCCCATCAACAAATGAGTTAACATAATAAGAACAATAAAACGGCCATAAGTTTTGTAACCTATTTACTGAGGCAATTAGCCCTCAGTTACACAAGCAGGAAGATAAACAAGTTTAAAATAGATGGCAACCCTACGACCGTACACACGGTGTCAATGTGTGCGTCAGCGGTATATTAGGGATATTAACGAGCATCGAAAAATGTGTGGAGGCGGCACTTGGCGTTTTTATGGCGTACGTGAAATTCGGAAATGATTATGATTTGCTGAAGATTTACGATGCGCGATGTGTTGACTGGGTGTTTTGATGAACTTCAGTTTTTACTAAAATGTTAGGAATAATGTATTTGTTTATTGTTTAAAAAAAATCGTTTTTTATATCTTGTCTTGATTTAAAATATCAGCATCCAAATGAAATATCTATTAAAATAAATCTGCATTACCACGCTACAGAACAAAAGGTCTACAATACCAAGAATGAAAAATAAAACTAAATTAATTTTTAAGTCCTTCACACAGTTCGTACTACAATACATTATATTAAGCAAGTATTCTATTATGTATTATCAACGAAAAATTAAAAACTACCGCATCCACGCCAACACAATCCCCACGTTTACAAGTTGAATGTTTTCATACATCATCCGCAACTGATTTCGTCTCGCGTTCAGTCTACATCAATGCTCCAAAGCGTACTCTGCTGTAAAAAGGTTTTACAGTTTTACTTTATCCATTGTTTATATCATCCTCATACATACTGGGACTGTCCCAGCTGTGGGATCGTGGGCATCATGTGACGTCAGCGTTGAACCATGTGATTGATTTAGTAGTATGTAGTGGTTGTGATGTTTCTGTGGGGTTACTTTAGGAAGTATTTTAGTATGGGCCTGCCGGATTTGACGGTGAGTTTTTAATTGTATTGCGTTGTAGTTTGAGATGGGGAATAGAGTATTTTGTTGTTCATTTTGTGAGGAATATTAATTGTAGGATACTTATAATTGATTTAACAGATGATGAGATTCATAATAGACATACTTAGGGGTAAATACCCCTTAGTATGTATATTAATTATGTTTCTTTTTTTCCTATTGGATATCATTTCAATTAGCATTATTATTTACTAGCAGCGCCCCGCGGTTTTACCCGCGTTGTGTCCATTCCTGTGGGAATTTCGGGATGAAAAATACCCTATGTTACTCGTGGATAATGTAGCTTTCGAATGGTGAAAGAATTTTTTAAAACGGGCCAGTAATTTTTGAGCCTATTCATTACAACCAAACAAACAAAGTTTTCCTCTTGATAATATTAGTGTAGACTAAATTGTTATAGCGAAACTTTGTGAAGAAGTATTTTTATAAATAGATTGTTTCTTTTGAAAGTTTATGCAGTTTGGATACTTCAGTATACTATACGAGTATATCTCGCATTTTTTATGTTTTCCACTGCGAGTAATTAATTTATTGTTCAACGCAAATTGGGATTAATTGAATGACGCATTTTGAGTTAGTACTGCATTGTTTTGAATTTATTTATTTTTCCTTTGTTGTTAGTGTATATTTTGAATACCTACTTTGTTTTATAAGTTCATAATTTTCCTTTATTTCATGAATGTCAGTTTACTTAATTATCGTCTTTGTAACACTAATATAATTTTAACAAGACATCTTAAGTAAATAAATACATGAAGTACTAACACCTGGAACATACATTATTTTAATTAATTGTATTTGCGAAGTAGTCTTTACTAATTATTATTTTAAAGAGGAAAAGTTTCTAATTTTGTTTGTTTGTTGATTTGCAAGAACTAATCTCAGAAACTATCGATTTAAATAATTCCTCCATCCCACAATTCCTACGGGGATAGGCACAACGAGGGTAAATCCGCGGGGCGATGCTGGTGTCGTAATAAAATAAACATCAAAATGTTAACACTTTTTGAAGTGCAAATAAATAAAATAGCTTTATTGCTGACTTTGTTGATTGCTCTTTGTACTTACATATGACAGTAAACATACCTATACGTTACGTTAGTTTAACGAATGTTGCCAAGTGCGCCAATGCATCTCTACAATGAATCAAATTGCTTGAGATTGATATCAATTGTTGACCAATTGTCAGTGATTTTATTGCTCTATTCAAGTTTTTGTACGTGATTTAAATTAATGGCTTCATATTTGCCAATTGTGATAGAATTGGATTATTTTCCTTTATATTTTGTCTCATTTATGGACAAAGGTCACTAATAAAGATTTATTTATAGTAATGTTTCCAACTATAGTAATGTTTACTATCCTTGGATAGACTTGAAGTGATTTTCATTACCCTTAAATTATAGTTGGAAAATTCACTTTAGAGGATTCAGAGTAAAACATATTTTCAATCAGTTGTTGCAATCGTTAGACTGTATCAGTAGCCTTTAGGCGGTCTAAGAACTCCAACACCAGAGGTCACTAACCTTCTCAAACTTACTTACTTTCTTATTGACAGTCAAGGGCTACATGTTTTTCCTCACTCCGTTTCACCGTGTCAGTACAGATACTGTTCGATGAACGAAATTTACCAGAGGCATTGACAGATATAATGTTTATCAGTACTCAGTAATGAGACTGGGCGGTGACCGAGTAATCTTTCGGGACCTCCCGAAATGGGTCGGGTAAAAATAGCGGGCGATGAACTTTGTAACGCAGCAGGTGATAGTGGATTGTTAACAAATGGGACTAATAGGTACTAAATTGATAAAGCAATTTCAAAAATTGTACGTGTCACAATCTGAACGTAATACCACTAATTTACATCGAAGTCCATGTCCGTGCCGTGATTAAAACATTTAATGATAAACATACCTCAACGTTTCAGTCGTGTCGCAACGGCCGTTTTCAGGTTACTCGATTAGTGTTTACAATGTGTTCTAATCGTGATAGTTTAAATAGTGTGTTGCCTATTGTAACTTGTACAGTACTCTTCCTACCAAAGTCCTATAACCCTATTATCTTTCCTCAGGAGGTCCGCGCGGAACGCGATGTGCTTCAAGCGCGCATGTCTGAGCAGGCGCTCAAGATCTCGTCGCTGTCAGCGCGGCTCCAACAACAGCGTAACGACGCGGATGCGCTCGCGCATAACGCCACCAGCCAGCTGACTGTCGAGCTGCACGATACTAGGGCAGAGGTGGGTACTTAGAAGATAAAACAGGCAGTGACACTGTCAAAATCTTCGTAATGCGTTTTGATAGGTCGATTGAGCTCCGTACAGCTCCGCTTCGCCTAAATGGAGACGAACCCTTAGGCGTACTTCGTAATGCAACATAGCTGTATGTTAGTAATATTTTTAGTAAAGTAAAAATGCTTTTTTATACAGGTTCAAAAGTTGAAAGAAGACTTGGATGCAAAGGACAAACAACTGGCGAGACTGAAACAAAACATCGAAGAGAAAGACAAACTCAACGAGCAGTATCACTCGTTATACGGTAACTCTTGTAAGTGTACATTGTATAATAATTTTCGCATCGCATTCATGACTACTAACCAAACAAAAACATTTTCATGAAGTTGTTGACATTTAACATTTTGTAAATAGTCCAAGCCGTTTGTAATTATGTATACAACTTTCATTTGCCAGCCAGTGACAACATATGTTCTGATCTCATTTTTTTGTACGAAGAAAGGATTACCCACACATAGACCCGCGCAAAGATGAATGGAGCTGTCTATAGGAGATTAGATTTTTATGTCACAAAAATACCAGTGTTAACTTTATTTTGGTATATTTATTACTATACTTAATAAAGCGTTAGTTACTAATTAAAGTCGCCATTGTAAAAAATAATCATTATTCTCATTAAGGTTACCCATGTTACCATTGTAAAAAAATAATAAAAAGCTATTATTTTATTATACAGGCAACCCCAAAGACAAGGTAATAATTCTCGAACGAGAGTTATCTTCGGCACAAACTCGCATCGCCCAATTGGAGTTATTAGTGCGATCTCTAGAACAAGACAAAGATGAGTTGCACGTTACGGTCAGAGACCACCAGAGGGCGCTGGCGGAGAAGGAGGACCAACTGCAGGAGTTGTTAGGTAAGATATTTTTAGAAAAAGGGATATGAAAGTTTGAAAAAAAAATTTTATGCTTGAAAAGATCATGAAATAAAAATAGCCACAATTAAGATAAAGGCTATAGGTAAATTTGAACCGTAACAAGTTTTAGACGGGTAAAACAAAAAAATATATCCTCGTAGATATTAAATTAAAGTTTGAGTTAAATCCTTGAAATATTCTAAAAAGTTTGGAAAAATTATTAGGTTCCAGAAGTAGTAAATGACTATTTATGTATTTATTGTTTTTGTTTTTAATAACTTATTTAATGGATTTTCCTTTTCATTTTATTGTCCATCTTTGAAAGCACTTTTGACTCTTATTAACTACTATAAATTTCATATAATGTAAATATATAACCGTAGAATTTACTTCCACGCAGTGTATTTACACTAACAACAAATTCAAAACTTAACACTTAGTAGTTAGTTAACAAAGTCTCGTAACTCAATCACCACGTAATATTTCAATACAAACACAAGTTCTGAACCCTTACAAACTCTAGACATAGATTTGGACATAATCCAACTTCCTGCCATTATCTGGGTCACCTGCACACAGTCTGACTAGACTCATGATTCATTCCTATTTGCAGCCTTAAAGCTTGACGAAGAGAACCAAATTGATGAAAAAAGTGACGTTTATGAAGCGAAAGTATCGGCCAGGACTTTGAGTGATATCGTTTCGATATCGGAGTTTGATGAGCAGGATTTACAGATGCGCAGAGCTGAGATTAAGGCTCATTTCAATCTGTCAGAGGCGCCATTCCCTGATGGTAGAGACAAGTCTTCCTTCAACAAAACCCTTCCGCCTCACGTGCAAAATCCTAACATCAGTTCATTGAACTTAGAGTACGATCACTACGATATCCCGAACTTTACTCCCCGCGCCGATTCTCTACCAGCGCATCTCACGTCAACACAAAACAAAGACCTCTTAAAAGAATACAAAAGAAATGTAAACGAAACAACAATGTTCGGTAATCAAGAGAAAGAAAAACTCGCTGCTCAAATACAAGACAATTGCTCAATGTATCCCAATAGGAATGTGGACCAAACTAAAGATAACACGGTTGAACCGAAAAAGATAAACTTTTCTCTAGAACCGACCATCGATAATAAGACTAATGATGAAGAATTTACTTCTCTCAGAGAGTTGGGTATCACGTTAGATATAAAACAGGAGAATTTCCCTGATATACTGACTCAGTTGAAACATGAAATTAAAAAGTCTAAAGGTGAACTTGAAACTTGCAAGTCTGAACTCAAAAATGCTGAAGAGCAGTTATGTGAGTTCCCAGCTCTTAAAGAAGAAGTAGAAGAACTGAAATGTCTTCTAGAAAACACCATGGCTACAATGGAAAATGACAAAAAATTCTACGAAAACCAACTTGACAATTTCTCATCAAACAAAACTCTGCTGGAACAGAGATTGACAGAACTCACCCAAGAAGTGCAAGAGAAGTCGAAAGACTTGCATTTGCTCAAAGAAGATTTGTTGAGAAGAGAAAATATGATATTAGAATTAGCTAAAGAGAAACGCAATTTAACGAACAAAATGACTGAATTAGAAGTTAAAATTGACGAGTTACAGAGCAAGACAAATAGCTTAGAAAAATACGAATCGGAGTCACTTCAGTTGAGAGACAAAGTGTCAGAGTTACAAAAGCTAGAACAACTAGTGACAGAGAAGAATCAGCAGATTGACAGCTTGAACCAACATTTAGACAGACTTGACGACTTACAGAGACGCTTGAACGACAAGAACGAAGAATATGACAATTTGAAGGAAGCGTTTGATGAGAAATCCAATCAAATGTTCCATTTGCAAGACACGATTGACGCACTCAACCGTGACATGACTAAAATAAATGAGGACAACGACAAACTAAATACAAGCAACAAAGAACTCACACTCAAACTGACTAAACTCGAAAAGGAACAAGAGAACGCATCTCTCAAACTGCAAAGCAGCGAAACTGAACTAGAAAGAGTGAATTCATTGAACAACGAAATGTCTTTGAAGATAGAAGAGTTAAAACTGTTGACTGACAAACTGAAAGACAAGGAGACAGAGATAGAGATATTGCACGAAGATATAAACTCTTTCCATGAAGAGATAGCTTCTTTGAAAGAGCAACTGAAGATGGTATCGAGAAGTCCATCTCCGAGAAAGATTGGAGAGGAGAAGAAGAATGGAGATAGACAGTTGAGCGCTGATAAGAAACAACTGGTTAAGATAAGGAAGCAAATATCTCTGCTTCAGCATGAGTTAGACTTTAATAAGAAGGAGCTTAATGATCAGGTATGTGTCATTCGATTATTTATTTTGTCATATACACACGACACAACTTTTATATGATTTTTTTCTTGAGTCATAGCACTAATCGTATCGTATTTTTATTAAATCAAATCAATCAGAAACGTAATATGAGATTAAAATATCTTCCAATAGTTTTGTTTCTAAGCCTAGTGTATATATTGCCTTTAAATTTTGGTTTAAATCCAATCAGAAAGTAGCGTTGCTCTCTTTTTTTTGTGTCACATCTGCCCTATATAATTGAATTAAATTCAAACGTCACGCAAATATATTAAAATGTGTACGTAACATTGTGAAACAATCCACAGTATAAACCAAAGAAACTTTGTTTTTTTTGCTCCTTACGATTCAACATGTAACTATGTATACCTTTTCCAGGCCTTCGAGTTAGCCAAAGCGAAGTTAGACATGACTGACCTAAAGACCAGCCTCAGTCAATCTAACAAGTTGACTTCGGACAAGGAAACAGAGAATATGGAGCTGCGGCAACAGAACGATATGTTGACGCAACAATTGCAGCAACTTTACGAGGAGAAGCAACAAGTTGTGCAACAGTTGGAGGTTGTTGTTGGGAGGTGGGTTTGGTTTTTATAATTATTTTGCTGCCTAAGAAATACGACATTACCATAATGACACTGTGTGTTACTGAATCAGAATATTGTGATTAGTCATAAGTTACATAACTTATGACTAATCATAAAAACAGCCTTCTAGTAAATTATATGCATTTTGAGTATGTATATCTACTTGAGTATGTGTATATTACCGTGACTCTACTAAAAACATAAAACTTTAAAAGAGTTTTTAGGTACTCTACTGAAGATATTTAAACAACATTCGGTAATAATACTGTTTTACAGCCATTGTAGGACTTAACAGTTCTCATTAATAAGTTTTTGATACTCTAATAACATTAACAACAAGCCCTAAACTTATTAACAACATATCTTTTACATTTCTCTCAACAGATTACGCGAAGAAGGAAACATATCCGAGCTACGAACCAAACTGAAAGACAGGACCGAACGGTGTCAGGAGCTAGAGGTGGAACTGCAGGATATGCGCGAGCTGGTCGCGCGGGTCGGGGGCGGGGGCGCGGGCGGGGGCGGGGACCGCTCGCTCGCCGTCAGGTCGCCCACGGCCGAGCTAGAGCGAGCCGTCCGAGACCAGCTGGACTACTCGCACACGCTCGACGAGGATATCATGGAACAGGTGTGTATGTGTGTGCTCCTGTAGGCTAGAGATATTATCTTATTGCCTTTTGGTGATTGCAATAATAAACCATTATTAAAAGTAAAGTATTAGCCTGTAATGTCCCGCTACTGGGCAAAGGCCTCTCATCTCACTGAAGATATCAGCACAGTGAGGAGGATTAGGCATTATCACCCGCTTGCCAAATTAACCATTTTAGTGACTTTTTTATTGGTACAGTTGTCGCCATACACGCAATGACACGCATTCACTTTTCCCCTTATTACAATGGCATAATTTGTAAAAGTGTATCCATACACATATATGTATGTCCATATTAGATTGTATTAGATCTTCATTGGGATAGAAAGCTTTTGCCCAACAGTGGGACATTACAGGCTAATACTTTTACTTTACTTATGGACCAAGAGCCCGTGAACCCCAGACCTTCATTATTTTATAAAAGCTGAAAGTTTGTCAGCGCATGCTCCCAACACAGGTAAGAACGATGGATTATTATGAAGTTTGGGTTATCGTGGCTTTGGCAGGTATATGGTACTAAAGGTCAATGGTCGAAAACACCAAGTTGGCCATCGATTTCGATATCACCGTCAAAGGGTGACTTGTACAACTCCTCAAGAGCTTTCAAATGACATAGGTCATGTCACTGTTGAGCATTAGGATCAGCGTCCATGGCATAGGCCAACTCCAATCTTCGGTGGTCGAAAACACCAAGTTGGCCGTCGATTTCGATGTCACCGTCAAAGGGTGACTTGTACAACTTGTCAAGAGCTTTCAAATGACATAGGTCATGTCACTTAGGATCAGCGTCCATAGCATAGGTCAACTCCAATCTTCAATGGTCGAAAACACCAAGTTGGCCGTCGATTTCGATATCACCGTCAAAGGGTGACTTGTACAACTTGTCAAGAGCTTTCAAATGATATAGGTCATGTCACTGTTGAGCATTAGGATCAGCGTCCATAGCATAGGTCAACTCCAATCTTCAATGGTCGAAAACACCAAGTTGGCCGTCGATTTCGATATCACCGTCAAAGTGTGACTTATACAACTCTTCAAGAGCTTTCAAATGGCATATGTCATGTCACAAATCACACATTATTATTTGATGAATTTAGACCGGTATTTTACACACCTTTAGTACCGTTTACCTGCCAAAGCCACGATAACCCAAACTTCATAATAGTCCATCGTTCTTACCTGTGTGTGGGAGCATGCGCTGACAAACTTTCAGCTTTTATAAAATAACGAAGGTCTGGGGTTCACGGGCTCTAGGTCTATTAGTTTTCTTTAAAACTTCCGACTTGTTGACGTCATTCAAATATTTAAATAAAAGTTAAAAGATTTCACAAAGAATGTTTTATTAATATATGTTTGTTTAACAGATACTTTCTGCGAGTAGCGACGAGAGAGAAGATATTCCGCGCCTCGCGTTGAACACTTCAAAGTGAGTATGAATTCTTTATAAACACTTCTTAAGGGCCTATGAGTTCCTAAAACGGGCTACTTTAAACAATTTTTTAGCCAAAAGTCTTAACGTTACAAGAACAATTTTTGTTTGTTTTTAATCTTGATCATATGTTTAATGAGACTACTGTTTCCGAAACACGTTGACTATTAATTTCCTCGATAGAAAATAATCACAAAGTTGGGTCTTTTATACTTTACTTTGTGAATTTTAAACACTTAGTTTGTTAAACAATTTCAAACGCATATTTCTAAAATTAATTTGAGTGATGTAAAATAAACTATGACTCAGGACTGTTGGAGTAAAATTTTTGTTTCAATATTATATTTGTAATTAAAATAAATTTCCAACGAAAGGTGGTAGATTCTTGCGAATGAGTCGCCATTACAATTTCCGCGCCGTAGTGTTTCTCGCTCTTTTGTACCCAGAGTGACAGTATGCGCTGAGGCGCCGTGCTAGTCGGACGTGTGTCGCTTTTTTCATTCCAGTGCTACGAAACTTCATAGTGTTTTCTCATTGAGATCTTATTGTTTTTTTCTATATTTTAAGCTATTGCATAGCTTCTATCGCGGGCCTTGAGCGCGGGGACCGAATCCAGAAATTCCGTAACGAAAAAACCTCGCGCAAAAAACCTAAGGCTCCCCACTAACGCCATCTAATGATAGAAAAAAAAACCTATCGCTCCCCACTAACGCCATCTAGTGATAGAAAAAATAACTATGCAATAGCTTTACCGCGGCAGTCCCCGAGTGCCACACGTCTTTTTTTTCTATATTTTATTAAGGCGGCCCCTAAACGATCAATTATATTGAATATTGTGCAATATAATTGATCGTCTTGGGCTAATATTGAAAACTGCGCAATGATTGAACGAAAGTTTGAGCGAGTTTAATTTTTATTGCATCATATTTTTTATTGCTTCGTGTAGGGTCAGTATTGCGCAATATTTGATATGTTGCTCGGGATCAAACTATTCTTCGACTGAACAAGAAAACATTGCACGATTTTCTTATTGTGCAATATAATTGACCGTTTGGATCCAAACGCAATTCAATCTTATTGCACAATTAAATATATTGTACAATGTTATTGTAGGTCTAGGGGCCGCCTAAAATGTGATTATTGTGACATTATAATAAAAATAAACTTTTTTCAAAATAGGTTATTATAAAACACTAGCTTTTGCCCGCGGCTTCGCTCGCATGGAATTTAGTCTGCCACATTAAGTTTGGTGATATGTATATGGTTTAAAACATTTTTTTATTAAACCGAAGCAAAAAGAGGCGCCTTTTGCTTTCAAATGACATGGGTCATGTTACTGTTGAGCAACACGGTTATGGTCCATAACATAGCCCAACTCTATTCTTCGGTAGCCATAACACCGAGTTGGCCGTCGATTTCGATATGACCGTCAAAGAGTGACTTGTAAATAAGTCATGCCACTGTTGTGCATTGGGCCAGGGTCCATAGTATCCCAAGTTCCTTTAATTTACTATTCTATTTTAGTTACTACTTGCTCGCCCGCACGTACACGTCACTTGTGGCCGTCACTTGTGGCAATATAAAAATATCTTAAAGAAGTAAACATAGTAGGTAGAACCACCATTAGCAACAAACTATCATTTGGTCAACGACATTATGTGTCTAATATTCTTCACACTTCCGCCTCCACAACGTAGCGCACTCCTACCTCCGCATCGTAGCTACCTCCGCGTCGTAGCACACTCCCACCTGCGTATTGTAGCACTCTCTTGGTTCCGCATATACCCCTATGTCACAAAAGCGGCCCGCCTTACTTTATTTGGCTACTTTGTGGCCCTTGCCTGTCAAAAGGTTGCCGACCACTGACTTAATGCGAAAGACAAACGAGTACATCATCTTTGTGTAACTCCAATAGTTTAGGCAGCGCACGCCCAGATAGCTCTTAGAGGGCAGATTTTTTTCCATCCATACATCCATCCTCACAAACATTCGCATTTATAATATTAGTAGGAAGTAGGATTAGTAGGTTAGTAGGATAAAATTTTATAAGACGGTTTATTTCCAAAAGTAGTCAATAGATAAAGTGGTAAATTAATTAAACGAAAAATACCTATAATAGGTGTTTCGATTTTGATAATTTATTTTATACAGCATATTTTTTAAGATTTTTTCTAAAATATTAAGGTACTTTACACAACCTCAAATGAAAAAGAGTTTTGATAAACTAATGTGAGAAAATAAAAAAGCGGCCAAGTGCGAGTCGGACTCGCCCATGAAGGGTTCCGTAGCAGCGAGTAACATAATAAAGAAGTTCTTGAAATAAATGTTTTTTTATTTACATTTGAGTTATTGAATGAATAATCAGTATTTTTTTGCGGTTTACGATTTATGTCGTAAAAAAAAAACTACTAACTAGACCTCGTTCAAACCAATTTTCGGTGTTAGATTACATTGTTATGTACATCATATATTTTTTTTAGTTTTATCATTCTCTTATTTTAGAAGTTACAGGGGGGGGGACACACATTTTACCACTTTGGAAGAGTCTCTCGCGCAAACTATTCAGTTTAGAAAAAAATGATATTAGAAACCTCAATACCATTTTTGAAGACCTACCCATAGATACCCCACACGTATGGGTTTGATGAAAAAAAAAAAATTTTTTTCATTTCTATGTATGGGAGACCCCGCTAAAATTTTATTTTTTTTCTATTTTAGTGTGAAAATATTAATGCGGTTCACAGAATACATCTACACACTAAGTTTCAACAACATAGCTCTTATAGTTTCGGAGAAAAAAGGCTGTGACATACGGACAGACAGACGGACAGACGGACGGACAGACAGACAGACAGACAGACAGACATGACGAATCTATAAGGGTTCCGTTTTTGCCATTTGGCTACGGAACCCTAAAAATGAATCGTAATGTTCGGATTCGAACCCGCGGCCTTCGAGATAAGCAAAATGATTCTTCCTGTACTTAGGTTTCATTCACTAATTGCAATGTTATGCTATCGTAACGACACGTCACACGTTGAAATTAACGACTAAAATATAAGACATACGTACAGTGCCACCAACTTAACTGTTCAGGTGGGCAAAATGGGAACTACAGCCGCGTCTTATTGAATCTATACTATGTTAGTTAGGCTTTATATGATTGATATTGTAGTTTCTTAAATTTTAATGATATCTATAGACTGACTTGCAAGACATGTTTTAATTACCTTTGTTTCTTGGTGAATTTCTTATATTATGTATACCAAATTCTCCACTAGCGACGCTGTCAACTGAACAGATAAGATGGTGGGACTGTATATCGGAACTACTCGGCGATGCTTCGTGCTCATACGGAGGCCGTCGCATGGCGACCATGTCACATGTGTCAAACCAGTACGGTGGTGATTTTTCTCCGACTTGCTTTACAAATACTTATTTATTACGACCAAAATTATACAAATTCATTATAAATTGTAGCTTATATAACCTGTTCAGTAGTTTTTGCGTGAAAGAGCAACAAACATACATACATCCATACATCCATCCATACATACATCCATCCTCACAAACTTTCGCATTTATAATATTAGTAGGATAGGATATGTACGTAATTTAGATAAATACAAAATGCGATAAAATGTTGATTGTTAGAATCTATTTTATCAATGTGATGACTATTCTACCCAATTCAATATCTACTACTGATTTTTATTATGTGAATTAGATAATTAAGCGCTTCGCAATCTTCTGTTACAAAACGACCGCACGCGGGCCCCGTATCTCATAGAGTGACGTCAGCGCCGCGCCGCCCGCGACGGCCGCTGCGCGTACTATTCCTCCCCGGCTTCACCGCCTGCTTCACCCCCTCAAATGTCGAAATGGCTGGGGTATCCAAGCCTTAACGCTTGTACCCTCAAATATTTTAATGGGATTATTTATCTCCCACTGGCATTTGTGATCACTTGTTGATTATGTTTATTCGCCTGTAAAGAATATCTTGGACAGCATTCTGATGTAAACAAATCTAGTTTAAAGAGTGTAAGTAACTTTTGAGACTAGCACTAAGCAGACAACAGCACAATCAATTTTACCTATTTAATATGATTCCAATAGCAAATATATTATCATATGATAATAACCAAACATAACTATATTGCTTCACTACATAGTATAAAACAAAGTCGCGTCTGTTTGTCTTCTGTTTGTCTGTATGCTTAAATCTTTAAAATTACGCAACGGATTTTGATGCGGTTTTTTAGGGTTCCGTAGCCAAATGGCAAAAACGGAACCCTTATAGATTCGTCATGTCTGTCTGTCTGTCCGTCCGTCTGTCCGTATGTCACAGCCTTTTTTCTCCGAAACTATAAGAGCTATGTTGTTGAAACTTAGTGTGTAGATGTATTCTGTGAACCGCATTAATATTTTCACACTAAAAAAGGAAAAAAATAAAATTTTAGGGGGGTCTCCCATACTTAGAAATGAAAAAAATATTTTTTTTTTCATCAAACCCATACGTGTGGGGTATCTATGGATAGGTCTTCAAAAATGGTATTGAGGTTTCTAATATCATTTTTTTCTAAACTGAATAGTTTGCGCGAGAGACTCTTCCAAAGTGGTAAAATGTGTGTCCCCCCCCCTGTAACTTCTAAAATAAGAGAATGATAAAACTAAAAAAAATATATGATGTACATAACAATGTAATCTAACACCGAAAATTGGTTTGAACGAGGTCTAGTTAGTAGTTTTTTTTTTACGACATAAATCGTAAACCGCAAAAAAATACTGATTATTCATTCAATAACTCAAATGTAAATAAAAAAACATTTATTTCAAGAACTTCTTTATTATGTTACTCGCTGCTACGGAACCCTTCATGGGCGAGTCCGACTCGCACTTGGCCGCTTTTTTTGTAATAGGTAGAGTGATTCAAGAGAAAGGTTTTTATGTAAAAAAATTCCCGAAATTCTCACGGGAACGGGCACAACGCGGGTAAAACCGCGGGGCGCTGCTAGTTTTAAATAAATTATCGGTATCATTTTATGTGTAGGTTTCTGTCAAACAAAAGATAAATACTTTAAATTTTTATTATTACATCAACAACTCGGTGGTCTAGTGGTATGTGCACTCGCCTACCAAGACGGAGGTCCCGGCTTCAATTTTCGGGTCGAGCGAAAACATGTTTCCTACATTTCAAACATGACTCGGGTTTGAGATCACCAGCTTGCATAAGGCAAGCGCGGTGATTACACCTTATCCTCCTCGCTTTACTGATATCTTCGGAGAGATGAGAGACCCAGCAGTGGATTATTCATAAACGTTCTTTAACAACACTGCTAAAAAGTAATTATTATTTGTTGAAACGGGAACTTACGTACGCGGAGGTTACTGTTGAGTTGTCCCTCAACACGTTTCGGCCACATACGGTGGCCTTCATCAGGAGGTGGGTGAAGCGCTCGCGACAGCGTCTCTCCCCGCACTGCCGGCCGCGGCGGCTCGCGCCTCGCGCGCCGCCGCGCGGAGCGCGCGCGCAGAGAGCTGTTGTTGTGGCTGTTGAGGTGGTTGGGGGGGTGTACAAGATACCCTGCGAGTGTGGGAAGTTTTATATCGGCGAGACGAAGAGGAATGTATCTACCAGGCTCACCGAACACATTCGTGCGCTGAAGAAGGTGGATATAAACCGGTCAGCGGTGGCTGAACACGCTATAGTTTCGGACACGACTCATTTTATTAGGTTTGACCAGACGCGAATCGTAGCCCGGGAGAAACGCTACGTGTCCCGGAAAATTCGCGAGGCCATAGAAATAAGTCGTTGTCCGAACTTTAACAGAGATAGTGGATGGATGCTGCCTGCGGCCTGGAAACCATGCCTCCAGCTATCTTCGGAGAGGGTCACAAACGGGGTTAGTGGAGACACCGTGAGTTCGTACTGTGTTCGGCCTCAGCATGCAACGGACTCCGGGAGCACGGACAATTCCCGTGAAGGCTCTCTCTCGCCGATACAACGCGAGCCCACGCGTGCGCAACCCCCCCAACCACCTCAACAGCCACAACAACAGCTCTCTGCGCGCGCGCTCCGCGCGGCGGCGCGCGAGGCGCGAGCCGCCGCGGCCGGCAGTGCGGGGAGAGACGCTGTCGCGAGCGCTTCACCCACCTCCTGATGAAGGCCACCGTATGTGGCCGAAACGTGTTGAGGGACAACTCAACAGTAACCTCCGCGTACGTAAGTTCCCGTTTCAACAAATAATAATGACATCAACGTACGTTTCAATTAATAGTAAAACTGCTAAAAAGTGTTTTATCTCTTTTGCTCTTCGGAAAATAACGTATGTTGGAAAGGGACAAACCATTTGATAGCTAAAATGCTAATTGACTATTAATTGAAACGTACGTTAATTTCATTATTATTTGTTTAAACGGGAACTTATGCACGACGGAGGCTACTGTTGAGAGTTCCTCAACACGTTGCGATCACGTACGGTGACCTTCAGGAGGTGGGTGAAGCGCTCGCGACAGCGTCTCTCCCCGCACTGACGCTGCTGTCGCGACAACAGTAGCTTCCGTCGTAGCTAAAATGCTGATAATAAGTGTTTATGAATAGACCCTAATTATTATTATTATTATATTAGCCCAGTGTGTCCCATCGTTGGGCAAAGGCCTCCCCCCATCGTTTCCACTTCTCTCTATTTAGAGCCTCATGACGCCAACCAGGCAAAAATCCGTCGAGTTCATCTCGCCATCTCCTTTTTGGTCTGCCGCGGCGTCGCCTTTTTGGGTCTGGGTTCCATAGAGTGGTGATTTTTGCCCAAGACTCATCAGGCCTGCGACAGACCCTAATACTTTATTTTTAATTATAACATCAGGTCGTCAAGTTCAATCCAATCATCGTCATCAGAGAGGCTCCAAAGATTACGTAGCGACAATGAGAAGCTGCAGATGCAGCTCACACACCTTGAGTCCAGGCTGCAGGACAAGGACGCGCTCATCACTGAACTTAACAGGTGAGAAAGAGATGGAGATAAGATACATATTAGTGTGACAAACGGCTCATCCAATTTTACCAAACATAACTAAAAAGGATCGCTAGAAAACTGGCAGTCAAATGGAAAGAAACAGAATCTAAATGGATCATTCCATTTAAGAGCCGTAGACATAGATAGATTGTGTCCAAGTAAAATTATTAATGCAACAAACTTGAAAAATTACTTAAGGTGATAAAAAGTTGATCTAATCATTCCCCTCGAATCTCTCTGTATGTAAATTAAAATTGCATTAAAATATGCCCAGCAGTTTTTGAGTTTAGTTCGAACAAACAGACAGACAGATGTGGCTATGGCTAACAAAGTGTTTTCTGGTTATTCAACAAAATCCCTATTTACTATTTTTTTTGCAGAGTACGTGATAAATTGGTCCAAGACTGGCAAAGCAGTAAGCTGCGCTTTGAGACGGAGAGAGAGAACTGCGCGCGGCTGCAGTTGTTACTCGACACACACAAAGAGACTTCGCAGAGCTTACAGGTACTTAGTTTGGTACAAGTTAGGACAATTACTTGTTTAATTCACTTCTATCCCTCTTACTATACTGATATATTCAGTGGGCCTTTGCCCAGCCGTGGGACGGTACATGGTTAAATGATGTTTTCTTTGCATTTCGTTCAACAAATTATCTTGTATGTCCAAAATTAATTTACTAAAACTTGTCTTGGTCCGTTTTAGTACAACATTGAAGCACATTATATGAAGAAGGAAGTTGTAATCTGTCAATTTTTCGTCTAGTTTCTTCACAGCCAACACAAGAACATAACATTCTTAATTCTCTCCATTCCCAACAGAATCAAGACACCAACATGATCGGTATACTCAAGAAACGCCTCGAAAGCTCCATGCAATCAGAGCTAGAGTTGCAACAGAGAGAAGGGGAAGCGCGGGCCAAAATAGCACTGCTACAACAACAGTTAGTCGACAGGAATGTCGGGCAAAACGACTCGATAGTTGGCCAGTTGCAGGCAGAGGTCAGTATTTATATGTCACTTACTTATGCTGCTACTAATAATTGTGATTATTTGTGAGAAAGGATTGTATGTTGACGTTGATGTATGTTGAAGGCTTGTATGTTGACACTTTCACTAAAATACCTTTTATCGGGCGTTTGATAACATTGAGCACAAAAGGGTACCTTTTTGCCAGCCATACTATGGTACGTTTAATATGATTAGAGGATAAACAACGTAGCATTGCTCCGGTGGAAATACACCATAAACATCCAACCATTTAAAATAATTGTAAATATAGTTTTGTCTTTCTATGGTAAGCATTTGCTTATATTTGCAGCATTAGCTAAAAATCCTAGAATTAATTAAACGCAAAATGTCACTCAATTAACTTACTTACTTTTCATTTAATTAAAAATATGCTCAGATTATGTTTTTATTCTATCACAGATCGAAGCCAAAGAACGTTTATCAAGTGAAATGTCCCTGCTCAAATCCAAGCTGGAAGTGGAGAAAGCGCGCACAATAGACGCATTGTCTGCTTTGGAACAAGTGAGAGCCGACGGGAGGAGAGAGAGGGAGCAGAGAGAACACGTCACAGCGGCGCTCAGGGGAGAACTGGCGGAGAATAAGAGGTGGGGGACGAATTTTAAGATATTATGGTAATAGTAGAATGGTGTTCGGTCGCGTAGTAGACTACCACTACTGGTAGAATTAACATTAATAATTTCTGCACAAAAAGTAATAAGATTCCCATCAAAAACAAATATTTAAAATAAGAGCCAAGTTCAATGTTAATAATATACTTCACCTACATATTAATTGATATCTAAACAGAATTTTAGCACTCGTTAGAATTGGTTCGGCAACCTTGAATCTCAATGACTTTTAACATAACTTTCGAAGCACAATACTTAACAAACAGGAGTGCAACATTAACTATCAGTAATATTTGCTCAACCAGAATCACACTACAAACATAATTAAAAAAATCTTCTTTTGCAGATTAAAGCACGAAGCCAATATAGAATTACTTCGCATGCGCGAATTGATGAACACGCAGGCCGCCGCCATTGTGGAGATGGAAAAGAAGCTCTCCAGTCGACAGAAGCCTATGAATGATGCATTACTGGTAAGATTACACTGTTATAAAGTCTCAGATATGTATTTTGTAGCAGTCTACAGGAAAAAAAGCCTGCATTTGGGTTGGTATCTATAGGACTTCATCTCGATATGACTAGGTAGCCATACGACATAATCGTAGTTTGACTAAATCTCGATTAGACTCGATCTCGATTGGACTTGATCGTTATTTGACCAGATCTTTGTATGACTAGATAGTGTTATGACTACTCAGTGTATTGTTCTGTGGGAGTACAGTTGTGTTCAATATGATGATATGTAATATTTTATTTCTCTGGCTCAGACGACTACTAATTTCAACTAAAGGGTCTACTCGGCCCGCGGGCTTAGACGACTACTACAAAAAAAAAATAACCCTAACCTACCGAATAGTACGTAAAAACAATTTTCTTCACTGATTTATAACCAGTACGTAAAAACAATTTTCTTACTATTAGGTAGGTTAGGGTTATTTTTTTTTGTATCAGTTACGTAAAAAAAAAATAACCCTAACCTACCGAAGAGAGTGGTCGACTGAACCCGCGGGCTCAGTTGGCCAGACAGGTGGAACGACTCACCCAGGTAAAAAATCGAAAGGGGTCATTCAGCCCGCGGGACGATTTTTATGTGGGATCAGATGACCATGAAGGCAAATAATCCAATCGAGTTAATACTTTTTGATACAATTGTACGTCATATAAATATGTAGTCAATCTGATAAATAGTCATATAAAGATCTGGTCAAATAACGATCAAGTCCAATCGAGATCGAGTCCAATCGAGATTTAGTCAAACTACGATTATGTCGTATCGGCTACTTAGTCATATCGAGATGAAGTCCTATAGATACTAACCCCTGCATTTCTTACTGCGCTTTCATATTTTGCATTGGATTGCCAATTTGTACCAAATCAAGATCGTCTAGATAGGTTATTATTTTACGTCGGGAAATAAAAAGTAAGTTATTACTTGCTTTATTAACTTTCTAACGCGAAAAAACCCGTGTGAGTACGTTTGCTATTTTATTTTATGTACCGTATAATATAATGTTTATTTGACAATTCAAAATCTTTGAAACATCAATCAATATAAAATGTATCAGAGCACACGAGTATTTCCTAATGAATTACAAAATGTATACTTACTAAAGTTTGATTTTTTGTTTGAACGCACTTATCTCAGAAACTAATAATCCAATTTGAATAATTATTTTGTAATGAATAGCCACATTCAAATGGAAGGTAAAGGCTTCATCCCAAAATGACACTTCATAAGTACAATCATCTTTCCAGACCGAAATCGAATGCCACAAATCGGACCTCGCCCGCGAGCTAGCTTCCCTAAGGCAATGTGTTGCTGAGACCGGCAACGGGGAGCTGCAGGCGTTACGCACGGAGCGGCAACAGCTCACGGAGCAGCTGCGACGGCTGAAGAGCGAGATGCAGGCCCGCCCTGCCGACGATAAGGATCAAGCGGTGAGTTGTACTTTAAGGCCGTATTAAAAAACGCGTATTAGGAACATTTTATCTATCTATCAAATAGTTTGTCACTTTCTGACATACGCAATTGTCCGAAGAGCAAAAGAGACAATGCACATTATAACAGTGTTTTAGTGACACCGCGTTTATTAACAAGGCGTAAGTATCGGTCTGTAAGTTCCACTGTTAGGCAAAGGTCATTTGTAGGTATCGATCTAGTGAAGATGAGGGTACGTTTCTTTAGAAGCGGAGCTCATTAGGATACATACAAACTACAGCCCATCGGGATTGTCAAACAACGCATTGACAAAGTATTTTCGTAATGCGTTGTGATTGGTCGGTTGAACTCCGAACAGCTCCGCCCGCTTCAAGGAACGCACCCTTGGGCGTAATCACTACTCTTGATTTCTGAGGGGTGGTATTCTCAAACCTGTCAAAATGATATATTGGGAAAGGGTGGTAAAGGGCCTATTTGAAGAATCCAAGGGAAATTACGTGAAAGGGTTATTTGAAACCAAGAGCATTTTGGGAAAACGATTCTGATTCTACAGTCCAATTCTTACTACTACAGGCTCTTCGGGACATCCATATATCCTGAACATATGAAGTGAACCGATAAATATAATTTATATTACTTTTAAGTTATTTACTGTCTAGCTAGTTTTATTATTATTAATTATGTGATACCTTATATTCTTAGGCCAGTATCATATAGTCGGAATTAGGTAATTTTCCTGTCAATAAAATATGATATACATTTTACATTGTTTTAATTTAAAACTTTAGATTTCAATACATATTAACCAAGAATGTCAATGGAATATGATTCATGTAGATGGTCTATGTGGCAGGTTTGGTTTACTTCGCACTTCCTCTAAATAGTTGGTTACTTTTGCCTCAACATCTTCGAATTTCGTATCGTCGCATAGAGGTTCGATCGCCCATAGGGACACGGCGTGTACGGAGTACAGACAGATGTACACCGTGTACAGGAAGCCGGTCAAACAGGCTAGAGCTATGGGCAACATGCGGCTTCTCTCGTATTCGTTCTTCCACGATTCTTCTGTCCATGTGCGGACGTATGTGCAGAACTTTCTGGAAACGGGAAGGTTAAAAGGAGTGAATTAGGGCTAAATTGGGTTAGGTTAGTTCAAAGTTACGACTTCATCAATTTTACTAAAGACTTCACCCAAAAATCATTTGAGCCTTTTACTATTACATGTTAGTCTAGGTGTAACACTAGATAGAGATTAGGCTACAGATCAAATCTCATATTAGAGAAAAGTAAACTCACTTCAGATTAGGCAACGCAGAGTCTAGTAGTGCAACCAGGCAGTGAAGCGCGTGCGTCAATAGTAACACGACCACCCAAATGCAGACCAAGTACGGAGGCCAGCGAAAACTTCCGAGAGCCGCTGCTGGAAAAATAATTCATTAAAATACTACTAACGTTATATCTATACTAATATTACAAAAAGGTAAAATTTGTTGTTTGTATGTTCGAGCTAATCTCGAGAATTACCAGCCCGATTTCATTAATTCTTTCTTCTTTTTTTTTCTTCTCAACGGGAAGGTTGCTATTTTACATCCCCATATTCCCACGGGAAAGGGCACAACGCGGGTAAAACCGTGGGGCGCTGCCAGTTAGGGATAAAACATATCTGAATGTAAGACAGGGGTAGGAAACTATTGTCAGAGAACCTAATGTTTAGTTAGCTTATGAAGCATCATATAAAACCTGTTTGTACAAATCTTTCAGTGAAGACATTAAATTATAGGGCCTATTTGCTTGTTCGCTACTTTTTTTCTAGTCACTTCTTCAGGTTCACTTGATTACATAAATTATTGGAGGATATTGAAAATAATAGGCTTTAGGTTATCAAAGATCCAAATCGCACCTTGAAACAACGCCTTGTTCCCCGAGGCGTCGCTGGCGCGCGCGCTGTCCATATTTTGCGCGCGTCGCCTTGCTTCGATCAATCGCAACGCGTGTTCGGACGCCGCTGTCGTATTTGAGCGGGCTTCCAAACGGTCGATGCGTGATGCCTTTAGAATAAATATAGCAAATAGTAACAGCTTCTGAGAACCCTCTATTAATCACCGGGAGTGTATCCCTAGTTTTAGGGTCTACTACAAATCAATTGATTCTCTGGAGGTAAATTGTACATCACTCTTACCTAGGAGCAGACCATCTATGAAATAGCAGTAAATTTAAAAACTTCTATATAGTTAACAGTTTGACTCTCTCTCAACGCTCTCTGCCTCTCTTTAACTTGTCGACTCCGGTTTTTCGACCATTTAAGTGGTCTAAAAGCTCCCACAATGGAGTTGATCAATTTGCCACTAACCCAATCGAACTTACTTTTTCTTAAAACATCTCATTTAGAATCAGTGGTGTTAGATACCGAACTGTCAGCCGTCAAAGTGTATCAAAGGATCTCTCACCGAGGGTAGTAAGTAGTTTCGGAGGGCACGTTCAATTGTCAATTAAATTAAATTAATTAAATTGTTTCAATCGTCAAACCATGTCGGAGGCCTTTAGGCGGTCTAAAAACTCCGACACCAGGGATGGCCACTAATCTACTCGAACTTACTTACCGAGGGTGAAAGCTTAGAGAACGAGGGGATCTTGTCCTTGGTTTTTTCCTTCTCCATTTTGTCGTCTATCTTCTCCACTCGGGCGTTCAGCTCCGTCTTAGTTATGGATGGGTGATCGCCACACATTCTGTTGAAATCATTATTTCACTACGCGCCCCGCGGTGTCATCCGCGTTGTACCCGTTCCCGCGGGAATTTTGAGATAAAATGTGTTATTCTGATGTATAATCTATATTACTGTAAAGTTTCATCCAAATCCGTCCAGTAGATAGTTTTTTAAAGAGTAACAAACATACATCCATACATACATATCCTCACAAACTTATGATTGTAAAACCTTTACTTACACCATATCGGGCAATTTGGGAGGATCGATCTTTGGTGGCTCCATCATCAACTAAAATAAACACTTTTTATACCATCATATTAAATCTTCAATTTGTTTAAAATTGTGCATATAAAAAAACATAAAAATATACTGCTCAGGTAAAATATTTTTATTAAAAATGACAGCGACGTTACATTGTTGACGATGGTTGGTGTTGTTATGACAATTCTATTTTTGATTATAACGTGATGATTTAATCTTCTTTTCAAAGAAGATTCTTTATTCAGTTTTTTAAAGAGGTTTTATGACGGTTTATTTTAATAAAAGTATGACGATGATAAACGTTCATAATTATATATTCTATTTAACATTTTGACTGTGTTATTATATAGTTCGACACCAAAGTAGAGAAATTCATTTCTGTGAACGAGTGGGAATTCGTATTTCGCATTCGTAAATAGTGTGGACAACTGGCTGTTGGCCCGTGGCGGATCCACGATTTTGAGTGTTTGACCCTGTGGGTCTTTGGTGGGAGTAGAGGCTGGTTAGGGTTGTTTTTTTTGAATGCCTCTGATATTTTTTGCTAGATAGGCTTCCTCCCTTGACTAGTCTGGTCTGTTCTGTGAATAAATAATATTAATAATGTTTATGGAGATAAAAGTTTAACTTATATTGCAGAAGTAAGAAATCAACTCACATTCCCTATCCTAGTAATAAATGCGAAAATTTGTGACGATGGATGTATGGATGTATGTTTGCTACTCTTTCACGCATAAACTACTGAAAGGATTTAAATGAAACTTTGCAGTAATATAGGTTTTAAATCAGAATAACATATGGGATACATTTTATCTCGAAATTCCCGCGGGAACGGGTACAAGTTACACCGGGTACCACCGCGGGGCGCGGCTAGTTGAGTTATTTATACTTACATTTATTAATCATATCATTTCTTCCAGATCCGCTACCTCCACGGCCGTTGTCTTCGCTTAGAAAGCTGTCGCAAGGCCCTCGTGTGGCAGAAGAGGTACCTCCAGCGCGTGGTGGCGGGCTACACCGCGCTCGAGAGGACTTTGCGGCTGTCGGACAAGCGGGAGCCGAGGCCTTCGAAGTTTAAGTATGTGGCTGTTTATTGGACTAGCAGCGCCCCGCGGTTTTACCCGCGTTGTGGATGTTCCCATGGGAATTTCGGGCTGAAAAATAGCCTATGACCTTCCCGGTGAATGTAGTTATCTACCTATTACAAAAATAATTCCCGAGATTAGTTCGAACATACAAACAAACATACAAATTTTACCTCATTATAATATTCGTATAGATGTATTGTACTGCCTGTTTGCAGTGGTCAGCGCAGCGTTTAAATATTTAATGTAACCTAATCCATCATCATTATCAACAGATGCGCAGTGACACTAGTCATAGCAGTACTGCGCATGCGCTTCCTGGTGTCGCGGCGACAGCACGTGCGCACAGTGGCCGCGGCTGCCTTGCTTAGGACGCCTGCACACAATGATAATGATTCGTACGTATCATCTATAAATGATGACTTTCATTTACAGTTACCACATCTGGAAAGAGTCGGGAAGACTCTTTAATAGGTAATGGCTTAGGTGGCAATCTCGAAGGCAAAAAACTTAATCAATATTGCTACCGATACCGATTTCGATATGAGATTCGGCCGCTTTAGGGTATGGTAACGGTAAAGGGTAATTGGATCGAATCTGTAGATCGCTCGCGTTGTCACTTATATGTAAGTGATCAAGGTGCCATCTTCAGGCCACTTTTGCCCATTTTCCTTTTATCTTAGTATAGTTATAAGTTAATTTTGTGTGTACATTCTTAAACAAGCAATAACCTGTTTTCTTTTTCATTACCTTCAATAAATTAAGCCGTCGCAGGCCCTGTATGTTCTTAAACTCGATATATTTTCAGGAGTCAAGGTGTCGGCACGCCTGTTAACCGTAACTACCCTCCAATGGCGGAGACGTTAGCGCGAAGAGTTATGAAGCAGGAACTTCGAGCTCATTTGCCGCCGTCGCCTGGAGGTAATCCTGTTCATCTTCGTTACCTATATTATAAAACAAGTGTATACGCGTTGTCCCTGTATGCCGTACCCCGACCACGGGGACAGTGGTATTAATATTTAAAATTACCCATTTCCCCCATATTCATTCATACCCATCCAAGTAGGGGCGAGCTGCACGTTGCTTAACACTCGCAATGAACTGACATCGCTTGGTCAAGCTACGCCACGAGCGCTACAATCTCCAATTTCTCCATGTACTGGACAGAAACACGGTGTACAGAGACAACGAGTATAGATCTTAGAACAAAACCCGATTAAAACCTTAAAACTCTCTTAGCAAAATTAGACACATATATCAGAATCCTACTAATATTATAAATGCGAAAGTTTGTGAGGATGGACGTATGTATGGATGTATGTTTGTTTTCACGCAAAAACTACTGAACGGATTTTGATGAAACTTTACAGTAATGTAGGTTATACATCAAATTAACATATGCGATACATTTTATCCCGAAATTCCTGCGGGAAAGGGTACAGCGCGGATAACACCGCGGGGCGCAGCTCGTCCTTTATAATTACTTCCTATACAATATGAATGAACTTTGCGCTTTATCCTATACATTTCTTTTCAGTTGACTTCCTGCGCCGTTCTCCGTATAACAACTCACCTAGAGAAGAACCCTTCATATTGAGGTATAGTAACAAACAATAACCCAAATGATTCAGTAGGTTTTATTAATAAAAAGCTTTTTCTTTGTTAAACAAATGCTAGGATCATTTCCTAAGGCTACGAACTTTGTTTGACTCAGAGACATAGAATCGTCTTCGCTGCACTGCTTGAGTGAAGATGTTTAGCTAGTATCATACGCTGGAGCTGTTATTTCTGTACGTGCATAGCCCATTGTCAGCACTACATTGTCTATACTAATATTATAAAGAGGAAAGGTTTGATTTTTTGTTTGTTTGTTTGTTTGTTTGTTTGTTTGTTTCGAATAGGCTCTGAAACTACTGCACCGAATTAAAAAAATCTTTCACCATTCGAAAGCTACACTATCCCTGAGTGACATAGGCTATATTTATTCCCGAAATTCCCACGGGAACGGGCACAACGCGGGTATATGTAACCCAAGGTATGAAAAACATGCCTAAAAAAATTGGTTATTGGCGTGCGCTACTAAATCTATTGATGATACACAAAAACAATGTTCTACACAATCAAAGTACATATCATTGCGAACAAATAAGTTCGCGAGGGCATATGTCTAACTATTATAGTTAAGACACAATAACCGTTTTAAGTTAAAATTAATTAGTTAAAAAAGGAGTGTAATTTTAAGTTGATGATATTCATATGATGATATGAATCTACATCAAAATAAATGGCTCTACAATCAAGGTTAATTATGTTTCTTTGTGTACCTCTTTAAATTATTAAAATCGGACAGTTAGTTTCAGAGTTATGATGAGAAATATCACTACATAGTATAAAATAAAGTCGTCTCTGTTTCGTGTCTGTTTGTCTGTATGCTTAAATCTTTAAAATTACGCAACGGATTTTGATGCGGTTTTTTTGTAATAGGTAGAGTGATTCAAGAGGAAGGTTTTTATGTAAAAAAATTCCCAAAATTCCCACGGGAACGGCCACAACGCGGGTAAAACCGCGGGGCGCTGCTTACAAAATAGTAATGCTCGATGGCGGGTCTCTTATGGCTACTTACTGTTTCGTGCGGTCAAAGCGCGCGGGGATATAGGTACCTACCTACGAACTACGAACGACGAAGACGTGCTATGTAGGTATTATCCCGAATTCTTCCTCACATGAAATCTTGATTGTGTATACATATATACTCGCGCGAGACATGTAATATTTTATCCCCAATTTCCCACTTGAAATTTTGATTGTGTATATTCCTGCGGGAGACACGCAATGTTTTATCCCGATTTCATGTTTCTTTGTGTAGCTCTTTAAATTATTAAAATCGGACAGTTAGTTTCAGAGTTATGATGAGAAATATCACTACATAGTATAAAATAAAGTCGTCTCTGTTTGTCTGTATGCTTAAATCTTTAAAATTACGCAACGGATTCTGATGCGGTTTTTTTGTAATAGGTAGAGTGATTCAAGAGGAAGGTTTTTATGTAAAAAAATTCCCGAAATTCCCACGGGAACGGCCACAACGCGGGTAAACCGCGGGGCGCTGCTTACAAAATAGTAATGCTCGATGGCGGGTCTCTTATGGCTACTTACTGTTTCGTACGGTCAAAGCGCGCGGGGATATAGGTACCTACCTACGAACTACGAACGACGAAGACGTGCTATGTAGGTATTATCCCGAATTCTTCCTCACATGAAACCTTGATTGTGTATACATATATACTCGCGGGAGACATGTAATATTTTATCCCCAATTTCCCACTTGAAATTTTGATTGTGTATATTCCTGCGGGAGACACGCAATGTTTTATCCCGATTTTCCTACATGAAATCTTGATTACCCGAAGCGAAGCGAGGGCGGGTCGCTAGTATTTACTAAATCGTTATTAACATACGCATAGCTACGTTGAATTGATATCAGCCTATAGACCGTCGACCAGTATTTCCATCCTAAAAGCTTCGTTCGAAATACAAAGATATCAAAATTTCAGTTCACCTCGAGGAGAAATAGCGGCCGCTTACCTCAACAAGCTTGAACGGGTCAGCCGGTGCCTCAGCAATGCTTTAGACGCACCCAGAGACGTGCCCTGAGCGTGACGTCAACTATACGTCGACACGACACACTGTGACATCATTACATGTCACTGTTTTACGTCGCTATGACGTCGCATACCACTATCTATTGTGACGTCATCTATACGTCACTATTTGCCTTATGTCAGTAGATGGGGAAGAGTGGAGGCTGAAGGTATTTCTAATGGGTGTGGTAAGAAATTTAACATCTTTGTCTTGACGCTAGTTAAAGAAATGCCTTCAATCCGTCTCAACTTGAGCCGTGAAACAAAACTGCCTTAAACATCACTGTTAATGATTCACCATTTCACGTGTTAAGATTTTTATAAGAGTTTATACGAATGATGAATGTACAATTTTGAGAACTTTCGCTTTAATGTAAGAATGCAAATTCACTTGTGACATTTTGACAAAAAGAGTTGTACAATATTGACAACTATTGTCAATATGACACTTGTCACAAACACGATACCAAATCATGAATCCACCGCTACTGTAAGGACGACTGTGACTTTCAAAAAGCATTTTGTAATTAACAAATGATGTGCATTTTCAAAATTTCTCATTGTAATAGATTTAGTGCCAAATGAACTAGGATATGTTGCGTTACTTAATTTATTATTTAATTGTATTCATATTTTTAGGTTTGATATACTTATTGTTATGTGTATTGTATAGTATGATAATTTTAGGTTAGTTTATTTTCGGACACTAAGATTCCAATGTGTTTATGTCATTGTCACTCCGCCTATTTGTTTTGAATGCGTGAGTTTGGAGTGTATTAGCAAATTAGTTGTGTAAATATCGTGTCCTTTAGCATAATAATATCGTCCTTAAATGCCTTAGATTAATGTAATTCATTCTAGTTTGTACTGGTTTTTCTATAATAGGACATATTTTAATATATTTTTGTCTTGTAATTTATATAGGTAATCTTGTATGTTACGATTTTCAGTATTAAGATTTGACAGCGGGGACGCTTGAAATTATACGAAGTAGTTGTTACCTTGAAACATTAGTTATCCATAGCCGATAATGTTTGCCATGACTTAGCATAATACTGTTGACAGAGTTGGTGTTAAAGTCTGAATGAGGTTAGACATAAATTGAAATATACGTTAGCATATTTCTGAGGTGGACTTTCTATCTCTTTCTGTCTTTAACATTAATAGTAATAGCTACCTGTAACCCTTTCACTGGATTAATAAGCTTAGCTTATCTCATGACAAATACCGCCATCTCATATGACATATCTTTTCATGTTAACCGTCACATTCAGACTACACCAACTCAAATAACTATAGTTTTAAAACGAAACGCACGAAAGTACAATTTAGATTAAGTTATCAAATTCATAGTCACGAGAATGTCTCTATTTGTCTCTAATAATTTCTAGTAATAATATAATTCTATGCAATAATTTTATTCTAAATTCGACCTTAATGTATTTAGTTAAGCTAGATTTTCTCGTGGATTTAAGTGACGATCGAATCCCGACCGAAACCGAACGCTTAAACTCTTCAATTAGATTGTGTCTTATTTGTATGGGAATAGAGTTCAGAGTCTAACTGATGTGAGGAGTCGATTTGTTATTGTTAAATATGTATTTTTAGACACTAAAACGTGAAAACTGTAGTCAAATATGGTCTCTTTCAAATTGAGCATTTGCCATCGTACTGCAATGTGCGATTTGTATGAAAAAAAGAACGTTTTTGCGCGCCGTTCGACTGCGCACTGATTACTAAAAATGCTTGAATGAAAAGAGCCCAAAGACTTGCAATAACTTATCATAATTTGGATATATTTTCTTTTTTATATGATTAAAACTATGCATTTGGTTTCACAAAGAAGTTTGTTTGATAAATTAAACCTATACGCTAAATAATTTAACTCTTAAATTTCTCATCTTTCATAGACAATCCTCTGTACCTTATTTTTAAACAAAAACATTCCCGGATACGTGTTTAACAATATCAAAATCAAACGATTGACAATATTGTGTAAGCCAAAGTAAACGATAGTATTACCCATGCTGTGTTTAAACGAATAAAATATTATGTAGTTATTTCATAAATCGTCCGAGAGCACAATGTTATAGCACAATGTAAACTATCATTGGTTGTCAAAGAAATATGTATCTTATTACTACATTGCTAGAGTACAAAATCCAGAAACCTCGTAAGCCACTCAAATTCGGTAGTACGTTTTTTTTTTAACAACTGTTTAAAATGTGATTGAGGGCTGCTTAATTTGAGTGTTCGGTGGTTATTCAGAACTCATAGTAATGTTAATTAATATTCATTTAAAAATGAACCTTATTGTAATGAAATTAAATCTAAATGATTTATTGAAAAATAATAATAATAACGCTAAAACAATTTTGAACACAATACGTTTATTAAATTCTTTGACAATGAATGTATAGGTTAGTTCTAAAGTACACTCATCTCGACCAAAGATGTAAATTAAGATAGATTTAGACGGCTAGTACTGTTATGCTGACTGGCCAAAAAAAATGAAATACAAATGAGATGATTTGGAAATCAGCGTATCAATACTAAGCCTATATCAAAATTAAGCTAAACCATAGTACAAGCAAAATTTTTTTTGTAAGACACATTAAAATTTCTACCACCTTTTTAATATCTAGTCACACTGTACACACATCACATCGGTGCCATAAAACGCTCTCTAATTTATAATTAAACAACACACGTAAACGAATGAATATAAATAAAAAGTTGATTATTTTGTAGTTTTTCGTTTTATTGCCTCAGCTCGCACCTGCAGGACTCGTTCTTACACGGGATCACCCTGATGGGCGGCAACATGTCGTTCTGTGGTGATGAGAATATCTATATAAATAAGATTTAATCTTAATAATCAAATGAGAGGCAAGGGCCTGTCATCTCACTGAAGATGTAGAAAAAAATAAGAAAATTTGCAAAATATCTTCATACTACGCGTGAATCAAATAAATTATACTTTGAAAGTTGCACTATGGGTAGCCTTATCAGCTCTACCAGGCTATACCTAAAAATATGGGAAAGTATAGAGCAGATAAAACTATGAGGAATTAGTTAGTAATTAACGTGAAATAAAAGTCTTTCTATTCATAACTTTGAAAGAGAAGGAAAGAGAGCTACTACTATTACTATAGAATGAGAGAGTTATTACTCATGAAAGGCTCACAGTCAGTCTAATACGTACATTCATATAGGCCTCCTTCCGTTGCAATCCGTTAGCCTTTGCCGCCCTTCTATAGTCCTCAACAGTCTCTTCCTGTTTTTCTTTAGCAGGTCGAGATGTAGAAGGCTGGAAAAAATATAAATAAATAAAAGTAACTAAATACGCATACATAGATATAGATAGCTGTAGTCGACCGCAGTGTACTTACTACCAGACCTATTTCAATATGTTTGGAGATGAACATGGAGTTATCCGGAATTTTCCAATGGCAAGGAAACAATAGCACAGATGAACCGGAGTACTGCAATAATTTATGAAGCCCAATCCTCACAAGACATAAACTGCCATCTGCGCTCAATGGCAGAATCAACGAACAGTAGACCTGCCAGTTTTCTACATCTCCAAATAGTCAGATAAACTTCGCAACTAATCACCATTTCAATCAATATTTATCCCAATCATGATATCACAATGAAACAGTCACCATTTCACATGAAATAAGATACCACAGTCATCCCCCTTTTCATTGAACACGACTCACCCCTGCATCCTGCAGGCCGTTGGTGCCGGGCGGCGGGGCGGGCGGCTGTTCGGGCGGCGGCGCGTCCTCCTCCTCATCGTCAGAAAGCTCGACCGGCGGCGGCGGCGGGCGCGCGTAGCCCGCGTCGGGCGCCGACCCGTCCCACGGGGCGTAGCGCCCGAAGTGCTCTTTCATTGATTTGGGCAAGTCTGGCATGGGATACAGCCGGTACATTTTGCAGTAGCGCTGGAAACGAGTCGTTAAAGAAGTTATTTATGATGAATTTTACAGTAGTGGTGGAAAGAGATTTTAGTCATTTTGCTATAAGTACCTATTTATATAGTTACTTATAGTAGACCGGGGTAGAAGCCTTTAAAAATAATTAAAAACAAAAAATTAGAATAGTAGGATGAAACCCATTAGAAAAGGAGGGGAATATTATAAAAATGAAAGGAAAAATAAATTACGGGCGATCTGAGGTCGGGAAGGGGGAAGGGGGTGTGTTTTTAGGGGTAAAAATGGTTTATCTCGATTTCCGGAAAAACCACAAGTCCTACGGAAACAAGTCAAATGGCAAAGTTGTAGGTAATAAAATGATCTACAACTCTTGTATTGACAATTTGTTCACATAACCTCAAAATATATGTGAAAATTCGAAAAACCACGTTTTTGGTTTTTTACGTTTATCTTCCTCAAAAATATTTTTTTTTCTACGAAATTTGGTGAAAACTTTCCTTATTATGTCCCTAATACACTGTAATTTATTTGATTAAAAATATTTATTTTTTCACCTTATTTTGAATTAATACCGAAAAAACACCCCAATTTTCAATCGAAAATTCACCCGTCAAAATATCAGCTTTTTTCAAAAAGTTGGTATGTTTTCTGTTCCTTGAAATCTCTACTTTCCGATGGTGAAAAAATATATATATGTTACCATAGTAAATCTTCTCAGAAAATGCAAAAAATAAAAAAATGAAAAAAAAATTTAACAGTTGCTTTATTTAATGCTAATTACATTTATGTCATAAAAAATCTCATTACATATAATATAAATGTAAATCGTACTTATATTGAATTGAAAAACAAACCTATGAGGAAGTTAATGATTCAGAAGAAATTGTCGGTTAAGAACCAACGCATTCTGGAAATAATATTGGAGAGGAAGAAGGTGTTAAGCATAAAGATTTCGAAGATCTACTAGAATCGGTAAGGTTTGACGAATCTAACGATGAAGAAATGCCATCAAAAAGACAAAACTAATGGATAAGTGATTAGAATTGAAGATAAGGTATTTATGAATGATAAGATTCAAGTTTTTAAAAATATTGTAATGAATAACGTAATCAGAATAAAGTATCTACATTTAATAGTACGATTTACATTTATAAATATCTAAATATATAATATTATTTTTAATATTATAACATTAGTTTTTGTCTTTTTGATGGCATTTCTTCATCGTTAGATTCGTCAAACCTTTCCGATTCTAGTAGATCTTCGAAATCTTTATGCTTAACACCTTCTTCGTCTCCAATATTATTTCCAGAATGCGTTGGTTCTTCACCGACAATTTCTTCTGAATCATTAACTTCCTCATAGGTTTGTTTTTCAATTCAATATAAGTACGATTTACATTTATATTATATGTAATGAGATTTTTTATGACATAAATGTAATTAGCATTAAATAAAGCAACTGTTAATTTTTTTCTAGATTTTTAGATTTTTTGCATTTTCTAAGAAGATTTACTATGGTAACATATATATATTTTTTCACCATCGGAAAGTAGAGATTTCGAGGAACAGAAAACATACCAACTTTTTAAAAAAAGCTGATATTTTGACGGGTGAATTTTCGATTGAAAATTGGGGTGTTTTTTCGGTTGTAATTCAAAATAAGGTGAAAAAATAAATATTTTTAATCAAATAAATTACAGTGTATTAGGGACATAATAAGGAAAGTTTTCACCAAATTTCGTAGAAAAAAAAATATTTTTGAGGAAGATAAACGTAAAAAACCAAAAACGTGGTTTTTCGAATTTTTCACATATATTTTGAGGTTATGTGAACAAATTGTCAATACAAGAGTTGTAGATCATTTTATTACCTACAACTTTGCCATTTGACTTGTTTCCGTAGGACTTATGGTTTTTCCGGAAATCGAGATAAACCATTTTTACCCCTAAAAACCCACCCCCTTCCCCCTTCCCGACCTCAGATCGCCCGTAATTTATTTTTCCTTTCATTTTTATAATATTCCCCTCCTTTTCTAATGGGTTTCATCCTACTATTCTTATTTTTTGTTTTTAAAATTATCGGCACTGGTCTATAGGTTATAATGAATTTTTTAAAATGAAAACTTAAATATCTCAACGATGGGAATGTTAGGTACTTTTAAGTACAACTTCTTGATAGGCAAAGTTATTAATTCTGCCACGCCAATTTTAAAAAATCACCTAAAAGGGGAAAATGATCAAAAAGGGTACCGGTTAAAATATATTCCAAAAGCCTACACAATATACATAAAAATGCAGCTGAATACCACAGAATAAACATCTTTTGTGTGTATAGCAATTAATCAAAACTACTCAGCACCTTTTGCTACCCCAGCACCCGCAGCCCATGCTCTACTCACATCAATAGCCTTGTTCAGTGGATGCGTCGGTCTTCCATTCGCCTTGGCCTCTTCCAACAGATCATTAGCGTGCGTCAACACCTTATTGTCGGCATCTCTGAGCTTACGCAGCGCGAGCTCGCCGTAGAAGTAGCGAGTTTCATCGCGCTCGCGCTTGTCGCGGTCTTCGCGTTCGTTCTACGAATTAGAAAAAGAAAGATAGAAAGAAAGCTAGAGATAGAAAGAGAGAGCAAGATAGTAAAATGGATAGGTTGAACGTAAGGGAAATATAGAAAGAGTAGGTAGCAAGATCCCACTTCCGTAGGCATAAAATCGACGCTAAAAGCAATATTCTTTTAATTTATATCACTTCTCTTTACTTAGAGAGAGGACTCCTTAAAGAAGAGAAAAAAAGACAAAACTTTTGTCTCGACGTGCATAGGTAGCCCTGCAAGAAAAAGATAACAAGAGAGATATCAGATACCTAGGTAAAAAGTAAGTATTTGCAAGTTGTGTTACTTTACCCAAAGCCGTAATATTTCAGCGCGATACTCTTGTATCTTCCTTCTCTTTTCCTCGCGTAGGTTCTCTTGATAGGCTTCATATACTTCTTGGTTCTTGAACCTGTTTTATAAATCAAAATATTGGTACTAGGTACAAACTGTCTACGAGAAAGTTTCATCATCATAGGTTGAGATGTAAATATTATCATAGGATTCATAGGTTATGATGTCTCCACGTTCCCTTATGGGCCTTCATCATAAACACCTACTAACAGCAATAATAATTTAGCTATCAAATAGTTTGTCCTTTTCTGACACACATATTTTCCAAAGAGCGAAAGCGACAAAACACTTTAAAATACCTACTGTTTAAGTTAAATATCGTTTATGGTTATGGCGGTATACCCTGAACCTTTACCTGTTCATCATCTCCCATTGCAGCATGGTGTTCACCTCGTGGATCCGTTGCTCTTCATCTTTCAGGAACTTGGCTCTGGACGCGAGACGCTCAGATTTCACTTGTTGTAATTTACGCTCGTTCGCTTGGCGGCGTTCTTCGTCGCTAAATATATGAAGATTGAATTAAAGTGTTAGCCTGTAATGTCCCACTGCTTGTCAAAGGCTTCCTTTCTCACTGAAGATATCATATATCAGTACAGTGAGGAGGATTAGGCATAGTCTCAAACCATGTTTGAAAGTAGGAAACAAGTTTTCGCTCGACCTGGGAATTGTACAAATTATTTAGGAGTTTGGCCGGGTTATGTACCATATTCTGACTTAGGCATCAGTAGATGTAGTAGAAGTAATGTCTACGTTTTAGGTGACGCATTTCCAATTTAGTGGCGTAAAATCGGTATTTTCATACATTTCCGGTTATAAACATTGCGGTGATGACGGGCTTAGGGGCAGACGATGGCACCTATAAGTATTCACCGCATTGGTAAAACCCATTCTTCAATACAAGTGCAGAATTGAACCGCTAAATTCAGAAAATGGATCCATATATCACATTAAAGGTTATGGCAAGAAACTGATACTTACCCTAAAAATATCCTACTAATATTATAAATGCCAAAGTGTGTGAGGATGTATCTTTGTATGTCTTTGTATGTATCTTTGTATGTTTGTAACTCTTTCACGCAAAAACTACTGAACGAATTTCGATGAAGTTGTACAGTAAAATAGGATAACACATGGAATACATTTTATCCCGGAAATCCCACCGGAACGGGAAAAATGCGGGTGAAACGGCGGCGCGCGGCTAAGATACTTACGCAGCATCCTTCTCCCTCTGGGCCTTGTTAAGACAGGCCTGTTCCTTGGCGTCCCGCGCCGCGTCTCCAGACTCTAACTTAGCGCTAATAGCAGCCAGAAGGCGCTGCTTTTCACTCTTTATCTACAATGTAAAATAATAAGAATTATTATCGGTCAATTAACGGTAAATAATATCAAATCATCAGTGAACGTCGGTCGCCGTAAATTGACGTTGGTCATCAATGTTGTTGTCACTGATGTGATGTCGGACGCCTTTTAGAACTCCGACAAGGGTTGGCCACTGTGACCTACAACGCGGGTAACACCGCGGGGCACGGCTAGTCCTATATACTACTGTGGTACTATCAGGGTTCCAAATAAGCTTACGTCCGATTCAGTCTGCTTCCGTCGCCTGTTGATTTCTGCGTTCGAACGCTTCAATATCTCCAGAAGTTTGTCGTCTAGTTTATCCAGGGCGGCTAATTCTGCTTTACGCGCGTCACTTTCCTTTCTAGCTTGCTTCATATCGGCCCAAATGCGAGCTTTCTCGGCTTTTTTCTAAAATAATAAAAAAATATTTTGTAACTTTAAACTTTAAAGCCATAGTAATATGAGGTTATAACTCAGAGTCTAACAAAATCGTTATTCATAATTATGTGTTAAGTGTGTTGTTAAAACTTGTTTTAGTTATGGAGCCGATTACGGCGTATTTAGTTCAGGAGCAATCGGATTTAAATATCTATGTTGTATTAGATAACCACAGCTCAAAATAAAAGTTACTTTTTTAACCAAAACTCCCATGGGAACGGGCACTACGTGGGTACAATCGGGGAACACTTGTTAGATAAACTTTTACAAGAATCTTACAAAGTTCTCCTCAAACTTCTTGATGGCGTCCATCTGTTGCTGAGCTTGAATGTTGTCCAGTTTCTGCATGTTGAGTTCCGTTTCATACTCATTTCTTTCCCTTTCAGAGATTTCATGAGCTCTGTTGGATGTAAAATTCATTTCATAAAAAATATGGTTTTGGCAGGGGAAAATTAACTGGGAAGGAAACGTATATATATTCTCTCACTATATGATACGAATGTTAAGCGATTCCCGACAAGAATTAACCTATCGCTAGTTTACCCGACAGTACCTATCCAATGTAAACATGTAAAAAGATAGGACTTGCATTTGCATCGTGGAATAAACAGTTTTTAACAGACTAAAAAATCCGAAGGTTCTCAATTTGAGATGTTGAACGGGAACGGGCACAACGCGGGTGAAACCGCGTTGCGTTTCTATTTAGTCACTACATAGTATAAAACAAAGTCGCGTCTGTTTGTCTTCTGTTTGTCTGTATGCTTAAATCTTTAAAATTACGCAACGGATTTTGATGCGGTTTTTGTAATAGGTAGAGTGATTCAAGAGGAAGGTTTTTAAGTATCAAAATTCCCGAAATTCCCACGGCAACGGGCACAACGTGGGTAAAACCGCGTGGCGTTTCTAGTTACTTATAAAGAGACTAACTTTCTTTGTTTGTAAGACCGAATCTCAGGAACTAAAAATCGGATTTGAATAATTCTTTCCATAATAGTTAGCCATGTTTAACGAGAAGGGTCATATGCATATTTTTTTATGTATGGCATATCTATATTTTTCATCCCGAATCATCAATGAGGAGTTATCATCATTCTCACAGGAACGGGCACAACGCGGGTAAAACAGGGCACTGCTAGTAACTAGGTACATATTTAGGAACCTATCCCTACTTACTGATCGAGTATCTCCTTCTGGTGTTGCTTGTTGACCAGAAATCTTTTATGGGCCTTCAGTGCCATGAGTTCGTGCCATGCCTTTGCTTTTTCACATATTTCCCGATCACTCTCCCTCTTCTGTTGATCGGCTTTCTCACGGAGTTCATTCATGAATTTAATTTGTTCCTGACGCTCTTTTTGAACGCATGTCTCTATGACGGAACTGAAATACGAAATAATATTATACATTAGCGAGTATATAACTCTTATAATGTAACGTAAGTAAGCATGCAAAAAAAACACATTTAAAAAAAATTAAGTGAACGCCTAAAGAATAAAATAGAGCAAAAAGTATTAATCAGTTGACGTGGAGTAAACAAATTAACTTACTTAAACGGGACAGCTAAGCAATGCCAAAATCAACATTTTGTCATTTAGCGCTACCGTGCTTCGGAGAGCAGTTTTATTGGACAGTCCCAGTTATTTCTATCGTCAGACCATGTCGAAGGACTTAGGCGGCCCAATACTCTGACACTAGGATTGGCCACAAAATTTTCTTACCTGAGTAACAGCTTGGGAGCATCCTTATTCTTGAACATAGTGTCCCTGGCACTAAACATGAGTCTCTCCTGTTCTTCTTTACGTTTTCGTACATATCGCTTGTAAAATTTTGAATTAGCTTGCTCGGCAGTTGCTATGCGAGCCAGCCGTAATTCCTCGTTCCGTTTGTTCACATTCTGAATGATAAATACTATTTGTGAAATAAAGATTCACTAAGTAATATGAAAATGTCTAGAACTTTTTATCTCATTAGTGGCTAGCCTAAAAAGTAGGTAGGTAGGTACTGTAGTTAAAATTTAAAAATAAAATAACGGTTTGTAATATAAGAGATTCCAAAGAAGAGCATAATTTGTAAAACAAAGGCTTTCTCAATAGGTGATTTTGTACTTGCACTACTTCAAAAATACAAAATGAATGAGTCACTATACCTCCAGAGAATTAGGCCACGTTCGCGTCATTTGTTGGCTGGTCTGGTCTAAATATTTCACGTATTCCCGTCTGCGTTTGGTTTCCGGATCTTCTTTGTCCTTGTCCGTCCATTTAGTTATTCGAGCCCATTCCTCTTTACTCATTACAATCGGCATCTTGCTAGGAGATCGATGTTTCACTCCAAGCCTAACCCCCTATCCTGAAAAATAAAACAAGTTTTATTAATTAAAAAGAAGAAATAATTGGGCTTGATTGTTTTTAAATATATTTCAGCAAAAGATTTGGCGTTTTTACCACTTTTTTACGAATAATAGCGAATAATCTTCGAATAATAGATAAAATAGGACGTCTTCTTCTTGAACTTCTATTGGTGAGCTGGTTTCTTTTTAACCGTTTCGAGGAGGTTGCTATAGACCCACCTAAGACCTAAGAAGTGGAGTTTTCGTTTTTGAACGAAGTAGTTTCTATTTTCGAACGAACATTTTGTACGTCACCACGAATGTTGATGACTTGATGACGTTATCAGCTGTCACATCTGTCAAATCGAAATATTTACGTCAGCCACGTTGGAAGTGCCAAGTTGGTTTTTATGGTAAATTTTAATAAATTACTATTGAAATACGTGTAAAATTGTTATTAAATTGTTCTAAAACCTTTGTCCAATTATTTTGATATATCATACCTTTGGTTTTGTTCGTAAATTCATTACAGTGTCGATTACAAGAGTGTGACATAATTAGGTAAATAGATCGGATTTGGATGTGTTTGGTGTTTTTTGTAGTGATATTGTGATCGAAGATGAAGCTAAAGGAGTTGAAGAGGACGGTGAATGTGTGCTGGTCGCCAGCGGAGCACCATCCGGTGTCGCTGCTCGCCGGCTCGGCGGCGCAGCAAGTCGACGCTTCATTCAGCTCAAACTCCTACTTAGAACTTTACACGCTAAATCTAGAAGATCCTGGGACTGATCTAGAGCTCAAATCCAGCATCCAGACAAAGCATAAGTAAGTGTTTCATTCATTTTCTAACAGGAAACTTATAAAAATCTTACTGGTATTTATGTAGTGGGGATATTTCGAAACTGTAGTGGGGTGTGTTGTTATGTTCTACTAATAAGTGTACTAAGCAAGACCCAAATCGTACTTACAATATTGCCTTCAAATAACCATAAACATTCACTATTTTTTGGATAGATTTCAGAAAGTAGTCTGGTCTGGTGCGGGTAACTCGAGTATTATCATTGGAGGCTGCGATGGAGGTCTTATTGAGTTCTACAATGCTGAAAAGCTGCAAGATGGAGACACCCAGGCTTTGGTGGGAAGCATGTCAAAACACACTGGTGAGTTTGTTGGTTGTTTGATCAAATTGGGGTAGTTTCCATGGTTATTTTGTTATTTATTCTTGTAAAGCTTGTTTTTGAGGGATGATAAATGGTATGGGGACTTTATAGGGAATTAAACATAGTATAGTATGGTTGCCAAGTTGGGGTTATCCATGAAGATAATGCCAAGTTGTCAGTTGTTAATGCATAATGTAGACTTTTTAGACCTGAGAAACCAAGTGTGTAAAAGTTACTAATATCAACACTATTATTTTCTCCTTTTGTACTTATGCATGCTAGCTATAAACATTGTTCGAAAATCTGAAACATTTATATTATAGGCACTACTGTTTAGTAATTATTGCTATTGAAATAGTTGTACTAAAACCTGTAATAATAAGTAAATGTTGGATGTCTCTTTCATTGTGATGTGATAAGAATGGGACAAACTTATTTAACATAATTTTTTTGTTAGTATCAATGTGAAATACTTTATCTGAATAATAAAACAGCGGCTTCTGTTTGATAATGTTATCTTGACATTTGTCGTTTAGACGGGTTGTTAATTTCAACATTTGATTACAATATTATGTTGGAAATATTGAATTTCATTATATCACTACATATTATAAAACAAAGTCCCCGGCTGTATCTGTCTGTCTGTTTGCGATAAACTCAAATACTACTGCACGAATTCTGACGCGGTTTTTTTAAAATAGATAGAGTGATTCAAGAGGAAGGTTAATATTTATAAAAATTCCCGAAATTCCCACGGGAAAGGACACAACGTGGGTAAAACCGCTGTGTGCTGCTAGTTTTGTAATGTAATTTATTATTATCAAATTAACACTTTTTGTTTTTGTCCCACAGGCCATGTATCAGCGTTGGACATTAATCCTTATCAGAAGAATCTGTTCGCGTCCGGAGCGTCCGAGAGTGAGATCTTTATTTGGGACTTGAACAACACGAGCCAGCCGATGGCACCTGGCAACAAGAGCCAGCCCTATGACCATGTGCAGGGCGTAGCGTGGAATCAACAGGTAACAACATAGATACCTGTGGGTACCGATTCCTAGGGTAAATACATTGATGGTAATAGCAATAGGTATTTGGTTTGGTATCAACAGGTAAAACAAACATCAAATAGGTTTGTGATGCACTTGTGAGATGAAGTATTAAAATCACTAACTTAAATGTAGTCTTATGATGGAATTAATCTGGAACAACTGTGAAACTTAATGTAAATTATAGTATAGCAGACATGGAATGAATTTGGAACGACTGTGTAATATCTTAATGTAAATAGCAGAAACTTTGCTACACTACCCAGACACAATCAAACTATAAAAAATAAGTAAATTTTAATTCAACATAAATTGTATACAGTTATAGAGAAATACACTATAGTGTCTATAGTATACTTAATATAGTAGTACATATTCAGTATAAGCTATGATTATAAAAGTATTAATTCTTATTTATGTAGGTATATTATATTTCATTCCTATTTTGCTTGTTCAGGTGCAACACATTCTCGGTTCTACATTTGCATCAAGATGTGTGGTTTGGGACTTGAGGAAAAATGAACCTATTATGAAATTGAGGTACGTGTTGAACTAAAATGGCTTTCTCAGTAATTTTGTAGGCACAGACTTGATATACGTATAGCAGGATTATTTTATACCTATAGCTTGACTGACAATTCCTGATATTACCTGGAACATACAAACAAACAAACAAACTTACAATTTTTACCTCTTTTTAATATTAGTATAGATTACTTGTGGTAATTACTAATTACGCTAAATTCTCCACACCATACTAATCCTCAGTAAGATGAGAAGCCATATCACAGCTTTGAAACATTACGTCTATTACTTTGTTTTTCAATTGATTAACAATGACCTTCACCTAAGTCTTCCATTGAACTCATATTAGTAAAAAAAGTAAGCCTACTTAATATTCCTCCTATATTTTTCCAGTGACTCTCTATCAAGAACAAGATGGCGGTCTTTGGCGTGGCATCCCTCAGTCGCCACACAAGTCTGTATCACATCTGAAGACGACCAAGTTCCTGTTGTACAGTTATGGGACTTGAGGTACATGTTTGTTCATTAACGTTTAAAGGATATCAGTTGTATTTCAACCTATTCAATGGATTTTGCGGCAATTACCCCCGAAAATTTAAACGCTTTTCACGTTATGAGAAACGTATTTTCATAGAAATTCGATATTAAAAAAAATTTGATTGAAGGCTGCTTATGTTAAGTATCGTCTAAATCTTCGGGAATTAGCCTTGCATTGGAATCTTATAGGCCCTTTACCTGTGCAGGCTAGCGGCGTCTCCCCTGGCGACGCTGGAGGGCCACCAGAAGGGCGTGCTGTCGCTGTCGTGGTCGCGCCACGACCCCGACCTGCTGCTCACCGCGGGCAAGGACGGCCGCGTGCTCTGCTGGAACCCCAACAATACGCAGAACGTGAGGACATTTCTATAATACGTTTTGTTTATAGTTGCATTGAATTGATCTACAGTTGGCTGATGTAAATGTCGAAAATACTTGGAAGCTCGTGATATTTAAACTTCTGCAATACATTCTTAAAAGTCATCATTCATTAATGTCATAAAAAATATAGGTATGTAGTTACATTTTGTGCTCCCGACAGCGGTGTCAATGACAATTTAAAAACGGTATAATCTGACAATCTTCAGTGAGATGAGAGGCCTTTGCCCAGCAGTGGGACATTACAGACTAACACCATACCTTTCTTTTTAATAATCTGACAAAGTTCTAAGTAATGAAGTGGTCGTTGACTGACGACTATTAACAATTGTGACACTTAATAGTGTCATTTATGGTCATGGTTGAATCAGAAGAAGATAATATTGACCTGAAATATCATTTATATTTTCCAAAACTTAAACCTTCGCCTCCATTTCTTATTTCTAACATCAAAGACTATAAATTAACCCTTTGACATTTCCTCTCATCCTCAGGGCGAATCCCTACTATGCGAGATAAGCGAGCAACAGCAGTGGGTGTTCGACGTGTCGTGGTGTGAACGCTCGCCCGCGCTCTTCGCCGCCGCTTCGTTTGACAACGTCAACGTGTTTAGCGTGCTTGGAGGGAGTAAGCCCGATACGGTAAGACATTTGTAAGATAATAATATAATAATCATGTCATCATCAATCATATAATAATTATAATAATCATGAACTTGAACCTGATTGTGGTAGTAAGGTGGTTCTTATTAAACGTATTTTTCTTATAACTTTGGTCAAATAGACACCGCGCGGCCACTCGAAAAGTGGCCTAACAATATAGTTCTTAGAACGCTCTTTTACTGTCACAGTGGTGCGCCAATTGTCAAGTGTGTAACAGTGCTACATGTTAGTAATAGATTGTACAGCGTGTTAGTCCTGAAACTGCCTGCCCGCAACGGGCAACTGTCGCGTGTCCACGCACGTGGAGTCTGTGGGAACGCGACGGCCTCGTCACGAGCGGGCACCCGCGCGGTTTCATAAAAAAGTGCTACGTGGCGAGGACACGCGCGGGCGTCCGTCGCACGGAGGGTGCCCGCTTAACGTAGTTTCAGGCCTAAGATGTTAGGATAAAAATCCCTTGCAGTTCCAATCATTCGTCTTTTAAAAAATATAAACAAACTAAACCTGTGTTTGCGTAGGAACCATCAGTTTACAGTGCACTTTCTATGCTGTAGAACAGGAAAATATTTGCTTCTATGCATAACCTTGTATCATATCCCCCGTGACTGTGGTGCAGAACACGAGCCAACAGTCGAACATCATGGAGTCGTTCGGCGCGCAGTCGTTCAGCCAGCTGCCGGCGGTGGCGCGCTCGGCGCCGGCGCCGCGCCACCCGCAGCTGCCCCGCGCGCCGGCCTGGTTCAAGCGATCTTGTAGAGCGAAGTTTGCGGTGAGATAAAGGCTTCATTGTTGTTTCAGAATTAGTGGAGTATATGTGGTTGTTTTTTAAATATATTGAATTCGTTGTCAATTTACTTAAGGGTTACCATTTCTGAAATATTCATCAGTTTTAATATAATACAGGTCCCTTTTATACAAACTATGGTCGCTTTTATATAATGTTCTATCTAATAAATCTAGATTTCCCAATTTATTTTATAATCTTCCTAAAGTAAATATTGTTTTTTCAGTTTGGTGGCAAATTAGTTACTTTTGACAAGTGTCCAGAGGCTGATAGTCAAAAACAAGTGTACATAAGTCAGGTAAATATAAAATGTATATTTAAAAAAATCGTTAAAGTATTATTGTTTATGATCTAAATATAAATTATTAATTGTAGGTTGTTAGCGAGCCAGAGATAGTAGAAAAGGCGGCAGAATTGGACGCCATTTTGAATTCTACGCTCAGCAACGAACCCGATGCCGTAGAGAGGCTGGCAGAGTGAGTCAATTTAATTATAAATCTTTATATATAAAACTAGCTGCGCCCCGCGGTTTCACCCGTGTTGTACCCGTTCCCGCGGGAATTTCGGGATGAAAAATAGATGTTGGCCGATTCTCAGACCTACTCAATATGCTCACAAAATTTCATGAGAATCGGTCAACCCGAGAATTTTATATATCGACGGGGAAGTGCGAACAACTCCTAACTTACAAAAACCAAATTTTACAGGAGGCGAAAAAAACCGTTTTTTATTTTTCCCAGATGTTTAAGAAAAAATGTGTAAATGGCAATTTTATACTTAAATGGACCCGCATGTAAGGTAATAATCAAAATTTGTTTGGAATAAGTATTTGGCGAGATAACGTAAGATAGGAGGTATCACCAAGCTCGTGTGGCTGAAATTTTGAAGATAGGAGTATTTTCCATACTTCAAAAAAGTAACAGAAATCATTTAAAATTATCATTTCTCGTTGAAGTTTTCAATCATATTAGGTAATAATATAACAAAGGAATCTAAAAATTACTAAAAATAGACCAAATATTCAAACTAGGCGATTTTTTTGAAGATAGGAGTTATTGGCTTTCTAATATCAACATCATCGTCACTATATCGGTTAAGATAGTAGGTATTTTCAAAATGAAACACTGTTATAACTCTGAGAAATCAATGTATATCCATTGCAATTTTTATTGTAGTGTTTGAAACTATAATCCTATAATTACTGTAACATTTATTGGTAAAACATCCTTTAAAAAATCAAAGATAAGCTTAAATAAACAGTCCCACTTCTAAACTAAATCAACGAGAACAAAATGAGAAAGCGGCATAAAAAAATAAAAATCTCTTTAATGACTCTAATGATAACTAAGGACTCTTAAGACTCTCTTAAGGGCTGGACATGTCTGTCGCAGGCCTGATGAGTCTTGGGCAAAAATCGCCACTTTATGGGACCCAGACCCAAAGGGGCGATGCCGCGGCAGACCAAAAAGGAGATGGCGAGATGAACTAAACGGATTTTTGGCTGGTTGGCGTCGTGAAGCTCTAAATAGAGAGAAGTGGAAAAGATGGGGGGGAGGCCGTTGCCCAACAATGGGACACCCAAGGCTAATATAATAATAATAATAAAAGACAACGCCTGGAAAAGCTACTGGTCCATGAAAACGCTAATGAAGGGAGATTTGCCAATCTCTCTGAAGCGCAAACTCATTGACATATGCATCTTGCCCATCCTCACCTACGGTGCGCAAACATGGTCACTTACCAAAGCACAGAAGACCCGACTCAAGGTTAGTCAAAGAGCAATAGAACGCAGCATTGTAGGTATCAAGAGACAAGACCGCGTCAGAAACACCATGCTGCGTTCCATGACAGGCATTGGAGACGTGGGAATTACAGCTGCCAAGCTCAAATGGAATTGAGCTGGTCACATAAGCAGGATACACCCGGACAGATGGGCAAAGATTGCAACGGAATGGGAATTCCAGGATGCCCCCAGGCCCCCAGGTTGGCCTCCGACTTGATGGCGGAAAGAGCTGGGCGATTTTAATAAGGATTGGAAGGAGTTGGCTATGGAAAGAGATAAATGGAAAGAATTGGGGGAGACCTTTGCCCAGCAGGGGTACAGCGAGGTTACGTAAAAACAAAACTTTATGAGGCAGGTTGTTGAATCCAAGTAAAATATTTGTCGTCCAGCACAATTTACATAATAATTGACTAATTTACTCAAAAACAATCAAAAGCGCTGCAAATAGATTAAAAACACAGCACTTAGTGACGAGACGTCGCGCACGTAAGCCGGTGTCCCTTTCACACTGCGAGAGACGCACCGTTTTTGTCTCGCTCTAGAGCGGGAACACTGTACTTGCGTATGAAGATAGGAGATATTAGCTCAAAGTTTTATTTTAAATAAAGTTACGAGATGTTTCCATTTGTAAGTTAGAATATATTTCCTGCCAAAATTAATCAGGTTATGTTGGACCTTAACTTAAGAGATGTTTCTTCGATGCCTAGCTACGTCAATTTTGCGAATTTCAACTTAATTCATATATCAGTAGACGCGCAAATTCATTCTCTATCGAACTGCATTCAAAAGTCGTTTTCGTAAAAAATGTAAGTTAGGAGTTGTTCGCACTTCCCCGTCGATATAAGATATATGTGTTTCGTTGTTAGTCCGCGATGGACTCCTAAACTACTGAACCAATTTTTAATTTGATTTGCACACCATGTGCAGTTTGATTTTGCTTACGTCTTTAAAACTACACAACGATTTTGATGCGGTTTTTTTATTAGATAGAGTGATTCAAGAGGTAAGTTAATATGTATAAAAATCCCCGAAATTCCCACGGGAACGGGCACAATGCGGGTAAAACGGTGAGGCTCTGCTAGTTAGCATATAAAACTCCAACACCAGGGCTGGCCACTAAGCTGCTCGAACTTACTATTTGACATATTGCATTAAGTATTACATTATGTCATTCCTCAGATACTGCCGTTTAAGAGGCGACGCCGCGACTGACCAGCAGGAAAGATACACATGGTTCTTCTTGAAGGCTAACTTTAGTAACGACTTCCGCAGTGAAGCCTTGAATTTATTAGGTGAGTCACTACGGAGTGTTCATTAAATACATTGTGTGTCAATTAAGTGATATTCGGATCTCGATTGAATAGAATGACACATTTGGTGTCACAATCTATTGACACTTCGAAATTCTATTCACTCACTTTATTTGATATTCGGGTGGGAATAAACTGTGTCAATTTAATCGAGATTCAATTGGCACGTAATATAGATGTCATATAGCTTTTTATGATAATTTTACGTATCAGCCAAGCTTACGCAACTCCCAAATGTAAAATATGTATAACAACGTTAATGTTATATTTAGCGCCTTATTGATGTATATATATTTCTGTTAATAGGCGTTAGTGTAAAACGTTTTCTTTTTTTACAGGTTTTAAGCAAGACGATATTCCTTCCAAATTCAAAAGCAGTAACGCGGGCGATGCGCAAACGCAGCCTGAGCCTATAGGACTTAGTCGAGTGAGTATAGCGTATAATAACGCTATGAGTCGTGTATTATAGGGTTTTAAATTGGTTCAGTTAATATTGGATGTGTTTCTTAACTTTGGTATAAAACAGTAATCTTTCAAGAACATTTCTGTACTTTTATAACTGATAGCACATTTAAAACTAAAAAAATTCAAAGAACTTTAAGAACATAATGACGTATTTTGTCAAATAATACATATCAAAATAACTCGATTAATATCCATTAACGAAGTATTTGACGTCTCTGAGTCCAGGCGCGATACAGTCCCGTTTCTATTAGTATCATAAATCTCATTTGACTAAACTCTTAAAACTTATCAAGCTGAACTTAATTCTTGTCACTACTTGCGTTAAAAACTTAACTTAGTACTTGTTATAAGTCAAATCAAAACTTATCTACTGCTTACTTACTTACTCGTATACTTGCCTAAAACACTTACTTATATTCTCATCTCACTTGTCTCTGTCACTAAACACTAACCAGGGCGAGTCAACTGAAACAGAAGCGGAATTGTCAACAGATTTATCGACCAGCACTGATTTATCGGTAAGTAAGTGTTGTTAGGAGAGAGTCAATGCCGTTGAATAGCTTATGGCATCAATTAGATGTAAAAAAAGACACAGACGCGACACACGACAGTTGACAGTCAAAAATCAGTGTCAGTAATTGTATATCCTTTTTTAAAAATTATGTGTCAACTTGTACATCTATCTTTTTTTAAATGGTGCATGAAGTATTATTTTACTCGCTATGTGTGGACTAACCGTAAATTAAATAATATTTCTGAGAGAAAAGCCTTAAATTTTGTAGAGATTTCTTGCTTGACTTGGGGTAAAAAGAGGGTTTAATAGTGTCATTTCTTTACAGGATGCTAACACGCTAATAGAAAGAAAATTAGCTAATCTAGACTTGGAAACAGAAGTGACCAACGTGGTTATACCTAATGGTGAAGGTAAGACAATTAGTTATTTATACAGAGTGGAAATGATAAGTGATCTCTCTCGATTAATACACAACAGTTGACAATTCAAATAATATCAGATCATTACAAGCATTTATAATCGTCAGTTTAAAATTAAGTTTACGTTAGTTCGCAACTTGATATAACCATGACCACTTACCATGACTACTGACCGTGACCACTAACATGACTATTGACCACCAACAACTGACTATGATCCATTACCATGACCAGTAATATGAAAGAACCACTGACCACTTACATGAAAGAAGGATATAATATAACGTACCTTTTGAATGTGACTACCATGTACAAAACAATACATATTGCAAATCTAACTCTTACTTAGTTCAAACATACATAGAGATTAGCTTTCGAACAATCAATAAAATAATGTATACAAATAATCTTAAATCTAATCTCTATTACATATAATAATAAGGTCATTTATTGATTGCAGACTCCACGAGTTTGATTTGCCGTGCGTTGGTGTGCGGTAACTATGAAGAAGCCGCTGAATTGTGTTTGGATGCGAATAAGATCGCCGATGCGCTGATTATAGCTTCCTTAGGTATGTGTTAAACAATTGATGACCACCCATTATTATATATTAACTTACTTGATCTAACTATGTCTGCTTTCCATTGCAGGCGGCCCTGCGTTAACCCAAAAGGTCCAACAATGGTATCTCCATCGCACTCTGTCGTCTCCCGTCTCGCTCGTGACCGCGGCGCTGTCGGACCAGCAGTGGTCTCGCCTAGTAACTGCGACAGCGGCCAGCAGCGGCTGGAAACATGTGCTGGCAGCGTTGTTGACGCACGCACACGATCCGGCGTTGCCGCAGTTTGCTGGTACGGTGTTTTAGAAAATATACCTATAATAAATGTAATATACCTATAATTATAGTTTGTTACATTGATTGGGATAAAGTGACATCTACTATGGAATGTCAATTGGGGCTTGTTTACGTTTTTATGTTTTAAATCCGAGTTACACATATAATACGCATAATCTAATTAAAAGCAGGCTATTTAAAAGATTTTGTTTTGTGACAAATTGTTGATACATTGTTGACAAAAATGTGTGAGTACATACATCAGAAGACACATGGTATACATTGTATAACAAAATTCCCGTGGGAACGGGTACAACGGGGTTAATACCGCAATAATAACAAAAAAAATATTATACCTTCCATTTGTAGAAATGCTCGGCGACAAGCTGTCGGCGGAGTCGGAGCCGAGCCTGTCGGCGGCGGCGACTATCTGCTACCTCGTGGCGATGAGCCCGGACGCGCTGGTGTCGCGCTGGGCTCGAGCCCGCGGCGCAGACGTCGACTCGCTCGCGCACCTCACTACACTCGCGCTCATCACCAGGCGCGCCGCCACCAACAGGGGACGGCAGATACAGGTTGGTACTTTTCACATTATTATTTTTTGGATTTGGAAGAAATGTTTTTAAAGTTAATACCGCCATTTGTATTTTTAAAGACTAACCATACATACCATAAAATACTGAACGGATCTAAGGCGACGATTACACGTAAAGTATTTACTGTGATCCGTCAATACAGTATTTATTGATGGATTACAGTATTTACTGATGGATTAATACACCAGCCTACACGTACAGTATTTATTAATAGAACAATATAACACTTCTGACAATAGTAACACCTTTTTTAATCATAATCCGACGGATCATCATTACAGAATCAAGAAATCTAGAAATCCATCAATAAATACTGTCATCCATCAATACATTAGGTCACACGTTCAGTAAATACCACGATACGTGATATTTACTGTTGGATCACAGAAAATACTTTACGTGTAATCGTCGCCTTACATTGAAATTGATATAAGTAAAACATTTTGGTGCTTGAAATATGTACTATATGAAATATCTTTTAAAAAAGTAAATAAGCCGGAAATACTGAATAAAGAGGGTTCATCAATTATTTTAATAAACAGATATATTTTTAATATCTATGAACTTATTTGTTATCTATCACCAATATTAAGCTCTATAAAATCTTACCATTCATCTTACAAACTCCTATTTTTAGCTTTTAATTTGTCACGATACACTATTGTATTCCATCCATGTTGTATGGGCAGCCGGGCGGGTCCCTGGAGTCGGTCCTGTCGGCGTACGCGGGCCGGCTGGCGGCTCAAGGCTGCCTGCTGAGCGCGCGGGGCACGCTCGCCGCCGTACAGACTGCAGACCTCAGCGACAGACTCACGCATGCATTGGGATTGGCGCCGGTGAGATCATGTTTCTAATGACCTTGCTGTGTACGTTGAAATACTCGGGGTAGCTAGTACAGATAGCTTATTTTAGTAGCAATCACCAAATAGTCAGGGTAACTGTACCAGCTTATTTCAGTAGCAATCACCAACCCGCAGTAGGCTAGCGTGGTGATTATGCCTAATGTTTCTAAGTGTACTGATTCAGCACATAAAGTGAAAATTCATTGTATATAAAATCACGACATTTATTTATTTTTACACTTAGTTTTCACAGATTTTTGAGGCCAGTGACACTTAAGAAGAATAATAGAAAATTGAGCTTTATATTAAAAAAAACAATTGTGTTGTAGCATCAACAGCAGCCCCAACCGGCCCAGCGGGCGCAGCCGCTGCAGCCGCAGTACCGCGCGGGCACGCGCCGCGCCGCGCGCGAGCCCGACCCGTACGCGCCGCGTGAGTATACGACACGAATCTGTACTACTATAATAAAACTGAAGAGTTTGTTTGTTTGACCGCGCTTATAACAGAAACTACCACTCCAATTCGAATAATTCTTTTTGTAATGCATAGCCACATTCAATGGAAAGGTTATAGGCTATTTTTCTTTTTTTAAAGTCAAAATGTGTGCAACAGTCATTATAATATTTGAATTGTCTTACTAACCTTTTAATTATCTCTAACGTTTAATCTATTTGTTTTTTCAGCGGCCGCTAGCTACGAGCAACAATGGCAATCGAACACAGTGCAAAGCCAGCAGTTCAGCCGCTACCACCCACAAGCGCAGCAGCTGCAGCCGCAACCGGTGCAGCCGCTGCAGCCGCTGCCGACGCCGCCGCCGCCGACGCAGCCGGCTAGACCGGGCAGCGTTGGGCCGCAGTCTGGTAAATAACCATTATATTAACTATATTTTTGATTAATATCCCTAAGTGCTATAGTACTAAGGTATTTTTCATCCCCTAATATTGCCCATTATACTCATACAATGCAAATAAATCTATTTCTTATATTGTTCCACAGCTGGGCAATGGTCTTCCCTAAACATGTTTTTTTTCTATATTACTTATTTTATCAATGTAAAGAATGAGGAGAAAACGTGAAAAGTATCGTCCTACTGCAACATCTTTTCCTCGGTGTGGTTAACAGTACATATTTTTTAGGTTCAATGATTTTGCGATGAATCGATTCAGCCTAATTCTGTTTTACTGTTATAATATTTAATGAGAAAGACCCTTGCGTATCAGTGACACTATACTAAACTTCTTTACTATTTAACATATTACCTTATATATCAACTAATAAATAAACTATTGTCAACAGGCGGCATATCTACCAGATCTAAATACAAGCTAGACCCCTCCGTCCAATCGGCACCGCTCTACAATCAATACAATTTCAACAACCCCGTTACATCTCAACCACAGAGTTACGGCTACAACAGTCCAGTACCAGACCAATATCAGAACTCGATTCCTAACTCATCATTTGCGCCGATCAACTCATACCCAGGCACGAACACCCTTATGAACCCAATGAATCCGGGTAACCCAAGTTTAAATCCAATGAACCCTGGTTTAAATCCGGGTAACCCAAATATGAATGCTATGAACCCTCTTAATCCGGTTAACCCGAGTTTGAATCCACTGAATCCATCTCTAAACCCGGTGAATCCAAATTTGAACCAAAATATGAACCCAGCTGTGAATGGCTCGTACTACCAATCGGAAGCGCCGGCGCAATCGAAACCTGTCGCTCCGGGATGGAACGATCCTCCGATGTTGTCTTCTAAAGCCAGGGTGAGAAATATTTGTGTTTGATAAAATAGTTGGTTAAAAACATGGTTAATAGTTTTAAACAAAAAAGTATTGTTATTTTTAAAGATTAGGATGTTATTTTAGGAATTATTTCTCCCGTTTCCTTTTTCTGTATAGTCGCTACATAAAGATTAAACGTATGTTTTTAATAGCCTATATAAGACTTGAAATAAAATAGACCATGGGAGGTATTTAGACGCTCTAAAACTCTTTGGATTCAGAATAGACCTAAAAAAAAGTTGTGTAAGAAAAAATAAGTTGATATTGCTAAGACTATTAAAATTAACTTTCAAATTACTACTCATAAAGGCTACAAGCAACTATCAAGCATAAGAACATATATCTATGTAAACAAATGAGTATATAAAGTATTGTCCAGCACATAGGTCCAGAGACAACGGATATGTGCGCGACACACGCGGGCACTCGGCGCTTCGGACACATTATAGACCATAGGCGCGGTGTTGAGGTACACACGGCCTTACGGCGGTCTAAAATAGACTTATTATGGTCTTAAAACTGACCTGTAAGACTATGGCGGTTTTGAAATAGACCGCTAAGGCTGCACGACTGTTTTTGCTTGTTTGACTTTCGAGTTTTGTTCTTTATGAGTGATTTAGAACCATTATATTTATGTAAAACATTACCGGATTCGTCGCGTAACGTGTCACTACGCAAAATGCAGTCTCCATAGACAAGTCACTTTGTCACATTTAATTTGCTTGTCTATTATTTTTAAAAAACTTAATATAAGAGTAATATCAAGCGTGGTGATTATTCCTAACCCTCCTCACTGTACTGATATCTTCAGTGAGATGAGAGGACTTTGCCCAGCAGTGGGACAGTACCTACTATTTGAACGTTACATTATTGTCCGGTGTTCATGATACATTCACCCACACTTTGCTAGTAGACAATAGTTTCAAGCAAAACGATTGCCACTTGACTATGGAGCGCTATTCGACAAGTGTCATTACATGATTCACATGAAAAACCTATCTTTTTACTAGGTCAATAAAGTTTGTTTTCGTTTGAGTTAGTTACTAAGAAATGTGAATAGTGTTATTTTTGTATTAACTGCCCTTTTGTGTTTAAATAATGTTTTTATTTTAGCGTGGATTGATGTAGATTTTTGATATTTTCCCGTTCATGATAGTGATTATGTTTCAATGAAAGAGTGGATTTCATATTGTCATTAACATGTACATATTTTTGGTAGTTATTGAGTGATCAAAATTAATATTGTTTATTAACATAAATAAAACATAGTTAATAGAAATTATACATTAGATCTTTTATACAGGGAATTGAAAATCTGTGTCCGATTTCCATCCGCCATTTTAATGTCATTTCGAGATCCAGTATTCGAATTCGATTCTCGGAATGGATCCTATTTTGTTCAATCATTCAAGTTCAAATCATTTAGCTTCTCCTCGAAAACCTTATAAATAGTTCAACTCATCCTTGCGCGCGACGCTATGAGTGCGATTGTAATAATACAACTTTCATTTGTTTGTCAGTAACAAATGTTCATGTTCATAAAAGTTTACCCATTCATAAATCCATGCGGAACAGTTGATCTATCGATAAATTTAACCAAACAATCTATAATACTAAGCCACAACCTAACAATCTGTTTCTCATCCACAGCCCAAAGCAGAAGTACAACAACAAGCACCAATAACGCACCCGTTATTCGGTGTTGAGCCTCAACACGTGCCTCTGAACCCGGCCAACAACTACCCACAACAATATCAACAACAACAACAATACCCGGGCCAGCAATATCAACAACAGCAATACCCGGGACAGTACGAGCAACAGTACGCGCCTACTATGAATGCCGGGTATCAACAACAGGTTTGTATTGATTTGTTGATTTTAAGTAAATTGATGTCAAATTTGTTACAAAATGTCATGTTTTGTGTACTTCTGTGGCCGTTAGAAAGCAATAACTGACGGTAAGTGTGCTTTTTACCGCTATGCTATGATTACGCTATCGAACCTGTCCCGGTCAATCATAATCATCATAATATACCGTAGTATGGCAACGTTCAACATAGCGATGGCGGTATCCACCAACCATATCGAACATACGAGCATAACTCTGGTGCAAATGTACCTCTAGTGAGCGTGATACTTAACAAGCTATCGATCAGTACTCAATAAGCCAACATGTGTCTGTACTGTTGTAGTGTGGCACGTACATACGTCACGTACTACATCACGGAATGTAAGATAGTTAAGGTCTTAGATATAAACATTATAGCACGTAGGATTACATATATAAGGTAATACATTTTAAGACAGAGAGGACTATTGGTCGGAGGTCGAAACCCTGAACACTCGGTGTTTCATTTATCACTGTACATCTCACTGTATCACACTGTTCTTACAGTATCGAAAGGTTAGCAACTAATGTCTGTGAAGGTTACCTACGAAAAACGCGTAAGCACGTATGAGTCATTTTGTTTTCGTTGTCTTTGGTTAATGATCATAATTGTCTCTGGTGTTTCTCAGCCTGAAGTAGCAACCGTGGCCGAGCCGCCCCCGCCGGTCCAGAAGCCTCCCTTGCCTGAAGAACACGTACACCTCCAGACGTTGTTCGACGAACTGAGAGCGCAGTGTAACGAACGCGCGCATAATCCGGTAAGATTGTAGCATTGTAGCATTTCATAGATGATGTTGTTTTGACTAGTGTCAACCGTCAAGTCAGTCATTCAGTTCAGGTAAGTCAGTGTCGAACCCTGGTGTCAGAGGTTTAGACCACTTACAGGCTTCCGAGCTCCGACGATTGAACACATCGGTTAGTCAAACTACGTCATGAACCACACATCGCTACACGCTACATCTGTCTGTTGACACTGTTAAACAAATTATACGATTGTGTCAAGTGTCATCTGGTGGCATTGTCTGACACTTGACACGAAGCAGGATTATTCACTTCAATCTTGATGTCCCTGATGTATTATAATATCTTGTTTTATAATTTCAGCAAATGAAGAGGAAATTGGAAGATGTACAGAGAAGATTAGAGATGCTGTACGATTTGTTACGTGAATATAAGGTATGTGTAGAAATTATACTATTAATAGTTAATACCTTAAAATATTTATAGAAGCTTAACTAAAGATTGGAGCTTCAAGAATCATATAATCATGTAAAAAATCATGATATCGCGTTATGGGTGGGTGTCTTTCTACTACAGCTATATTAAGTTATGTTTGTTTACTATGTTTGACGATCGCTGTAAACGTAGCAAAAACAATTCTGGTGTAAAATCGCCCTAACATTTTGACGACATTGAAACAGTTATCTATAAAATAGACGATAGACACTGACATCTATAATATGACCATCAAACTAACCAACAATATTACCTTTCAGCTATCCGAAAGCGCTTTACAAACCCTCAACACGTGCTCGCAACAAGTCCGCGCGGGCGACCACGCGTCCGCTCTCACAGCGCTTACAGCGCTCGCTACGGGCACTGACTTCGCTGCAGCGGCCTCTTTCCTACCTGGTTTGAAAGTGTTGCTTCAATTAGCTCAAATGCTGCAAGTGTATGTTAGTTAGGTGTATTTGAGGTAGATGATTTGTTTATGGCGCTATATAGACTAAAATAGCCGGTATTGTCGACATATTAGGGTTCTTTATCCAGCTGGCATTTTTTCGACATACATATTAGAGATCGGAAAGCATAATTACTATTTTTATCGTGATTAAAAAGAGTAAAATTCTTACACTTGCTAGTGATGGAAAATCAACCTTATATCAATGACCCAAAACTCTTTTTAAATGCTCTGCGTCTCAGCTTTCAGAGCTGAGCGATCTGTCTGACGTCTGACACGATCCTTAGAAAATTGGTGATTATGTGACTTATTCTTTGTCCGATAAGGTGGTATTCCAATTTACCTTGATATGTCGGTAACGTGCTGGCATACTCGGTCTGTTGAGCGCTCAATATTGTAAGATAGTTTAAAATGTTATGATTTTGATTATTATGTTATGTGACTGGAGTATACCAATGGGCCAATGTACCAGTTAGGCCAATATACTGGGCCAATATTTACATTTTACAAGCCTACTTGGAGTATTTTGTGAAGTAAACGCGTCAATTTATTAAGCAATTTGGGCCGTTGTATGAAGTCAAGTTATTGAGCCAATTTATACAGGGCCACAGTTTAGTGATCGCGGAAGACGCTGTAGAAGACACTGCGTTGGACCAAGTATTGGCCTAAAATTGTCTGAATTAATGGCACAAATTTGCCTAATGTATTGTGCAAGCAATTATATTAAACAACATCGATACAATATCTTAATAATCAAGGCTAATGATAGTACTTACTCTCAAATTTTAAGCAAATGAAATCTACTTAAATTGAGTGGCATTTTACGAGCGTGCGAATTCAATTGTTTCCCCATGCTCATATTTATTGTGTAACTAAATTGATTTCCTATTAAATTATTAAGTAATAAATTATTTAAGTCAGTGTTCATGAAATATCTTGCCGTCTCATTTCCACTTTTAACAAATATTTAAACGAGAAAAAGATGACTATACTTTCATTGGTCAGATTGCGTATGTTGGTTTCCTAATGTTATATTGTTTCAATCAATTCTGCCATTTTAACTTATTGTCAGTAACATAAATAAATGTATCAATAAAAATAATAATTTATTTCTATCATTGTGGACAAAAGCTCACTGAAGATATTACTACACTGAGAAAGGATTTATACTTATATGGTATAACATTTATACTTAACTAACGATGTAAATACTCCATTTTGTAAACTTAGTGGCAGGTAATTCTCCTCGTAAGTTTCAATTTTACCCGCGCGCAAATTTACCTCTCACAGAGCATACTCTACATACTGTGCAAACCACATATGGTTTGCACAACAGTTTTAATGTCAAATTCAAAATGACACTTGTCAAATGTCAATATTTTAACCAACCGGAACCGTGGTTCATTTACCAAATTGTGATTGGTTATTATATTCGATATATAGTTGAAGATTTTATATAAAATAGTGCCTTTGAAATATACTACAGCTTTCATAATAAAATGTGTTACAATAAATATGAAAAATACATAAAACTGTATTTAAAAAATAATAAAAAAATCCTAATATATTTTAAATGATGTGAAGTAACTTTAATATTGTATTTGATTAATATTTGAGTTATATTAAAACCGATTCGGTTGTTTGAATAAATATAAAACTATGTTATTTTGTATCGTTTAATTTTAATAAATTAATATAATATTTGTACATAACTTATTACCTTAATTGTTGCTACTTATAAACCCGATCAAGGCCTGATTACTAGTACTGTGAGATCAATCATGCTATAAACCAAAACTGTGACACTATCACACTGTGACACAACATTATGACATTGAAGTAAGCGGCTAATTCGCCACTGACGCTGTCACGATCACTGACTTCTTCAGTAATCTAGTCCACGGCGGATCAGGCCTTAAAGATTCATCTATGACATAAAATGCTACTTCCATGATAAAATAAGACACAACCTAAAAGAGTATCAACGCCAATAACAAAAATAGTCAAATAACTAGAAGACAGCTGAACAATGTATCAACCTCACAGCAGAGCTTCCTTTAAAAGATTCTACAAGATGTTCTCCAAAAAAACTGTTAAAAATCAAGGCTGTTTACCACTACGAAATTAGTCTGGTAAAAAACTGACACTTCATGACAATACAATTGTCACTAATCTATTACAATCCAGAGACTAATTATCCTTTTATTAATTTGATGAAATAATAGAGCAAACCGTTGAATGACATTTTTTACTCGTTATACACTAATTACTATATGAAACGGGACTGTCGCATTAGAATCATTACAGGTGCAATCCGGTCGGAACGTCGTGTACGTGTTTAAAAAATCTATATAAATAAAAAAGCGGCTAAGTGCGAGTCGGACTCGCCCATGAAGGGTTCCGTCGCATAAAATAACATAATATAAAACTTCTTCTTGTAATTCATACGGTCGATCAGACAGACAGACAGAATTGGATGATTCTTTTTTATGTGTTCCTTATTGTCAGGACAAGATTTTTATGTAAGAAAATAAGTAATAAAAATCTAGAAATTCCCACGGGGACGGGAGTTCTGAGGGTGAAACCGCGGGGCAAATCTAACACGTTATAATTATATTCCAACACGATATTGTCATGTTTCATGTAGTAATGACTGCAAATAGTGTGAATAAAGTATGACATTTGTGACTGTTAATAAGTATGAACAAATAAATTAGTGGCATAACCGCGTGGCGAAGCTAGTATGATTATTAATCCAAAAACATTTTTATCTCCATGTCTACTAAAAAAACGTGTTTACTAAAGGTATTGACACAGTATAGAAATACTTAATATATTATTATTATTATATAGAATTATTGATTATTATGAAATAAAAGTATATTTTACATATTGATTTGTTTTATTGTATTCGTAGATGTGGATTCATATAAAGCTAAAGAGTTTGATTTTTTCGTTTGAACTAATCTCGAACGAACGAATAGATAAGAGGATGGCATTAGATAGAGAAAAATGGAAAGAACTCCATCGACAAGAGATCAGCTCTTATGTTTGAGAAGGGCGGAAGGAGAAGAACTCGGAAACTAACTCAACGCGTGCAAACAAACAAAAAATAAATAAGAATATAACAAAAAGTGTCTACAGGAAAAATCTTCGCCAGAGTTATTGAAAGCAAACATTTAAAATCCTTTTTCGATACCAAACTACCTGAGAGCCTGGAAAAAGTTAAAAGTTTTAAACACAGTGCGACTAAAACGCCTATTACTTCATAATATAGAGTTATGCGTGTCTAAAATTGGCACTCTATAATTTGGTGCAATTTTTTCTGACACACAGTAGACATCACACTGTGCACAATTTTTTTTCTTACAGGTGTAGCCATGGAAACCAAAATTATACATGCTTCAAAGAAGACATTCTGATAAAATATTGACCAGTAAGTACATAAAATGGGCTAAGACTTCAATTTCATTAACCACGAATCTATTCCAGATTTGTTTATGTAATCACATAATTAAACCATTCTGAGCATCAATATTACGCAATTTATTTCACATAAAGCCGCATCAATATGCCAGTATGAAGACAAACACTCCTCATTTGCATTCGCTATAAGATTTAGTGTAATAACATTTGGCAAGCCCCGGTATTGCAGAACCTAATGATATGCAAGCTCTAACTTGTATCTATCGTTTGAAATACTACGTCTGGCGTCGGCGAGATTTTGTATTTGTTGCCATTAAATTATTAGGATTTGCACGTCATTAATAATTATTTTAAACTATATTAGCTCGCAGTCGTATAGATGAAAAACTAAAATTATATCTTTGTCAAGCTGTGAAAATTACCTACAACACTATTTAATGCTACTTAGATAATAGATATACGACAAACTATACACCTAAGTATTAAGTGGATGGTTGGTTGATAGTGGTATTTCTAGTTGAACGCTACCGTGCCGTGCATATGAAATTGGCGATCCCGGTGGTCTTCTTCATCGAGTGGATGGTCAACCTGACCAATCCTGGTGTCAGATTCCAATCTGGTGGTGACCAATCCCGGTAGTTACACTCGATAGACCATGTCGGAGGTTTTTAGGTGGTCTTAATCTCGGTTGACTACTAGCATACTCGAACTTACTTTAACTTACGGTAACACTAGTCAAAATCCAATCCATTAATTATTGCCCTTGCCATATCTATAAAGTTCTTAGCACTACGTGTAGCGCAAAAGTATTTACGCGAAAGCACTGGGTATCGCAATTATCGAAACAGCCGCGGAACGTTGATGGAACGGGCTAAAAGTAGGAGTACCTACATCTAGGAAAGGGAAACAATCTGTCAAACAATCAACAGGAACATAATGTTAAAAAATAAACATCTTTACATCATATAACATTGGTTAAAACCTGACCTAAACATAGCTATTTGCTCACGAAACTGACTAACTACGAATGTAAGTAGAAACTTAATGTTAATACATATAAGGATTTCGCTCTAAGCTACTGAGTTTCAGATTACACGGGATAGTATGCACTATGCATGGCCTACGAGTTGGACAACTTTCAGTACCTAAAGGATTATCTATTAGCTAACAGAATATGTAAACTTTTTCAATGAACCTTCCGCTTTGTAAGCTTTCATCTAGTTCTATAGGAGCAGTATTGATTACATAGATTAGTGATTTCAGTTGGACTGAATAAGGATATGGGAGGTTCCTACTTAAGTATATATTGTTTTTATTTTTATTATAGGCCCCGGCTGGTTCTAACGTCACAATGACATCATGTTAGGAGCAACAAGCGCTGTCAGTTCATTGTCATAATTGTCATGCAACCTATTCGAACTTAAATTCATGATATCTCATTGAAGATATCAGTATCACTGAAACCTTTATCTAGCAGTAGGACATAAAGGAAAATACTTTACTCCAAGTTATGTATTACTTTAATCAAAACCTGAGATCAAGACCTCATTGCACAGCCACAAAATAATAATAGGTAAAGGTAAACCACATGCAACCTCTGAAACAATTTATCATCCGGCTAGAGATCACGTCGTTCGGTGATAAAGCCGCGCACAGGTCGTATTATTTTTAATCCGGCACACAATGCCTCGCGAGGCGTGCCGGGTTCGCCGGCTAATCCGGCGCCGGGTGCGGGCACATTGTTTGACGGTACGATTTTTATTGCTGTGATTTTTCTTAGTGTCTGTAGCTACGTCTTTTTTCAAGGGATATTTTGGTTTCGTAATTTTTTTCGAACTACTTTTCTGTTTTTTCAGGGTGTAAACATTTTGGACATTGGTAGGTAGGTTTCTGAAACCAATTTTCATTAAACTGGCGTTGCATTATGTTGCTGCGATTTTTTATATTAGAATTAGGCTTTGCTGCAGTATCTTGGCAACATAACCCCTTTACTCAACCCAACACAAATTGTACTACCCATTTTCTTACTTATGCCAACATAACCCCTTTACTTACTTATGCCAACATAACTCCATTTCTTACTAATGGCAACGCGAATGATACTACCCATTTACTTACTTATTCCTTAAAAAATCTTATGCCAACATAACCCCTTTTCTCATATGACAACACAAATCGTACTTCCCATTGCTGTACACTCAATGGACACACACCCTGCATACGATCTACGTTCACCTGGAGTTCGTCTCAGTAACAATACACGTCTTATTTACCTTCATCTATACGATGAATATCATAACTTGTGCTTCGAACATTTTGTAAGGAATCCCGCTTTCGCTTTATATCTTACGTTACATGTTATACTTTAAATTAAAATGCAGATAGGGCATTTTTGTTATCGGTATATTCTCTAAGCAGTACATAACATGTTCTTTTTAAAGTAGTAGTATTATGAGCATGTATTGACCCACTGCTGGGCATAGGCCTCTCATCCCACTGAAGATATCAGTACAGTGACGAGGATTAGACAGAATCACCACGCTTGCCAAATGCGGCTTGGTGATCTCAAACTCGAGCCCTGTTTAAAAAGTAGGAAACATGTTTTCGCACGACCCGGGAATTAAACCCGAGACCTCAGTCTTGAAGGCTAGTACACATACCACTAGACTACCGAGGCGATATTTTCTTTAGCTACAACACTTTTCAGAGAGTCGTGCAGTATATCTCTCTTCATACAAGAAAGAGCAAGCAAAGAGAAAAGATAAAAACCAAGTGAAAACAAGTCGCCCATTAAACGCAGAGGTACATAATAATATCTCGAAAACATAAACTGTTTATTGTCCAAACGACTTCATTAGGTACTGCGCCTGTTCTTACCTAAATTATTTGTTGGCAGTAAACCGAACTCACGCCATTAAACCCGCAGTAAAATGATGGAATTGGCCATAACTCACAGTCCACGAATATGCTGAGTTTCAATGTTGTATTGTAGGATTTATGATTTCAAGTTTGGGTGTTAACAAATTAGCGGAATCCAAGGTTATCATATCAAAGTACGTGGAGCTTTTATTACAAAAGTTTTATTACAAAAGACTCTCATCTCTCTAAATGAAATGAAATGAAATATTTATTTGCGCAAACATATGTAAATATAAAGGTGATTGATTACATTAGACAGGATTAATATGTTCTACCCTAATGCCCGGGCCACACCTACGAGAAATGCCATAAATTATAATGGATGTATACCGTAGGTGTAGCCACGACTATACGTGATAATTTGACAATGGCATTAACAATGCCGTATGGCGTAGGCGATAGCTCGAGTGGCGGTACATCAAAGAGAGAAAGAGACAGTTTAAGTGTAGCCACCCACTTTAATGCATTAAAAATTATTGCATTAATTATTGAGATAATGGGCATTGACATTAAGCGTAAGGCAGGTCGCTAACAGGAAAGGCGAGGCGGCGGTGAGGCGGCGGCGCGGCACGAAACACAATGGAAAACAAAGAGATTCTTAGAAGAACACAATGGAAAACAAAGAGATTCTTAGAAGAACACAATGGAAAACAAAGAGATTTTCTTAGAAGAGGCGTGCGCGCGGTGCTCCCGCGCCGCACCGCCGCCTCGACGCTTGTTTAGCGACGCGCCAAATTATTAAATTATGGGGTACATTCTTAATTTATTTTATCTACACTAATGTTGTAACATTCTACTTATGTTTCCAATACTTGACTTATAATTACTACTGTTATAGCGCAGACAACAAAACAATCAATTTAAGCAATTTCACATGATGGTATAATATCCTAAAACATCGATATCGATATCGTAAAATCTCATTATAACATCAATAAAACGCGACCAATTAACCTGGCGAGCCTTATGTCAAAATCCTCATACAAGTTGTATCAAATTTTGATATTAGGCTGGCTTTTGAAAACAGTTGGGTTATACGTGAAAACTTAGTCGAAACTACATACACAAAACTCTTTGGTAAGATCTCGCTCGCTCCTGATTGGCCCTACGCGCAGCTGCGCTCTCATTGGTTAGATTTTAATGGCGGCAAGTTCACTGTGACAATACACGTACGCGTGAAAAACTATTGTGAGCTTTTACTCTTGTTGTTTGATTAATTGCATTAGTGAAGATAAAGTAGTGTATGCAACTGCATATAACACGGGTATTAAAACACTCGTTACTATTATGAAACTCGCTGCGCTCGTTTCATAAACTCACACTCGTGTTTTAATACCCTTCCTTATATGACAGTTGCATAAACTACTAATATTAAACTAGGGTAATCTGTAATGTCTATAATGTAAAGATTATGTATACTAACGATAACAGGGTTACTCATTACAGTGAGGAGGATTAGGCGTAATCACAACTCTTGCCTACTGCTGGTGGGTTTGTATATCTTCCTGGTTAGAAAAATACTTAATGCTTTTCTCATATTCTTCGAGTTTGAGCCAGAGACTAAACCATGTTTGAAAAGTAGTAAAATTGCCCGTGATAATCAGGCTTTGTAATCAGTGAAAAACTAAAATGTTTAACTTATAGGTAACTTTTTTATTTGATGACTAGTTTTCTGAAACTGTCACTCAGCAGTAGCAGTAGTAGCATAAAAACAATATAGTTAATTCCATTGAAGTCCAAAAATGTGTTAATAAAATATGAATATTAAATGGCTCTCAATTTTCCAATTAAGCATCATTTTTAGTCCCCAAGGCAAATTAAAAAAGGCAATCAAAATTCGCGAATGGTTCGTGGTTTGATTTACTGATACCATCACGCCGCAAACGTATGCGGGTACTGTCAGACAAATTATCAGTCAGGCTTGTAAACATGATAAAACAATGGCTAAGATTAATTTGATTGATTTTAATTATCTAATAATGAAATAATTGATGCATCAACTAGTTTTATCCATCTTATTTCATTGTTTTTCTTTCAATTCACAGCCGGTCGGTCGGTACCCGTTCTTTAAGCCGCCATAATTTGACAATTACGTATGAACAAACAATATTATAAGTACAAGCAATACAAAACATGTCACAACTTGATCCGTTATCTGAGATTAAAACGGATTAAATGCGAATAACTAGATTAATTGTTTGTAATAATATTTACAACTAGCAGCACCTCGCGGCTTTGCCCGCGTTGAGCCCGTTTCCGTAGGAATTTTCGCAAATCCATTCTTAGTGTGCACTTACGTCACTTGAAGAACCTTCCTGCCAAATTTCATGTTTCTAGGTGTAGCGGTTGAGGCTGTGCGTTGATTATCAGTCAGTCAGTCAGGACTTTGAATTTTATATACTTATATAGATGTAATATAAATAATAACCTTCACTAAAATAGTTGTAAGAATATGATAATAGCACAACTTGTAAGATAATAGATTCACTGGATTGCACTTAGTTTCTACATCACTGTCACAAAATATTAATTGCATAATTCCCTGAATATTAAAAATAAGGTAAAAAAAAATCGAATTCAAGTAACAACACACGTACTCACTAATCTCATATAATATACATGTCGGGGAAACAGCGATATTTATCCCATATCGGGGACATGTCACATCAGGATAAGCACGAGCATTATACCGCCAATACAACATCAGATATCTTAGGATTCCTAGGTCTTGATCTTGAAATAATAACTCACAGGGCTTCATTACAATGACATTGCTTGTATTTTACACACGATCATCATGGATTACAGATTACAGTTAGGATACGTCTAGATTCAATTAATTGATGGAACCTAAACGACCTCCCTTCACCCCATTAGTCGTCCTGTCCACGCCATAGAATATCTTTTCCCTATTCTATACTCGATTCGCAATACGATCGTTATGTCGTCAACACCTCATCCTTCCAATCTACGTTTCCCATCCGATCCCAATACAACCGTCTCCATTTCCCTCCAAAACTCTAATGTCTCATCTTTTCATATCATCGACTCACTCTCTCACTCACTCACTGCCACAGACCACCAAACAAGCTCACATCCCTCTATCGAACAACTGTCATCTGTCATAGTGCGTAACACCACAGACTTAACATAGTCTATTCTCATACCACAGACTACACCACGAAGATAGAACTCACGTCACGGAATAACAACACTACCGATTCCATCAGTCAACTGAATTTACAAACTACTCTTAAACTTCTACAGACTAAAAATAATGTAGTGACGTAATAAACCGCTATCTGGTGTGGCGCCACTGATGCCACGCTTCGTTCAGCTACCGTACTAATGACCGTCTCCGACACGGCCATCCTGCGCTACACACGTCCACGTGTGTTATTCTGTAACAGAAAAAAACATAGCACAGTACATACCGTTCGGCTACTCCTGACACCCAACTTTAGTACTAACTCAACCTTGAGAAAGTAAATTGAAATAAACTTCTCGGCAAAACTATTGTTTTATTTTGACTTGAAAGACTTACACTTGAAAGAAGTTACACTAACCGAAAAAATGCTAGAGCAGCAAAGTACCACTTTCATCCACTATTTACAATCATTAAAGCAACCCAGTGATCCTTGAGCATACAGCAGGAATCTTATTCGTGGCCTGTGGCTTTTCACTAAGCCCCTCCATCGAACCTCATGTTCGTTTCCTTGCATTCCACGAATGCCGATTCCCTCGGAATCTATGGTCTCTACCAGACCCGACCTCCCCCAGAGCCACCCGCGCACCGCGTATCCACGGACTACTCAAAGCAGATACCGACTTCTAACGGACTACGGCTACGAAATGGCTACTGGTACTGTCTGACCAGCCGAACTAAGATTCCCCACCATCCTCCCCAGATTCAGTCTATTCTACCTCAAGTGGTACTTCGCCCTCAGGCATCAGTCTTAACCTATCATGCGCGTACTTGTAAGTACGTTTAGAGTTCAAAGCTTTTCAACGTGTAACGATCACCATCGTTCGCTCACTCCTGACCTAAATAACTCTACTTCAACAAAATACTTTCACATTGCTTATCTCAACATAATACTAGAACATCGTCAGGCACAAGTACCCATTAAAAATCAAATTAATCTCAAATCAAAGTAAAGGTCAAGTGTGTGTGCCTCTATTGTCCGGCTATCCCCGTAGCCCTAATACGCAGTCATCCCTGTGACTGGCTGTGATCATCCCAGTGATCACCCATAACCCTGATCATCCCTGTGATCAGCCACTCTCGTGATCATCCCAGTGATCACCCATCACCCTGATCATCCCTGTGATCAGTCACTCCCGTGATCATCCCAGTGATCACCCATGACCCTGATCATCCCTGTGATCAGTCACTCCCGTGATCATCCCAGTGATCACCCATAGCCCTGATCATCCCTGTGATCAGCCACTCCCGTGATCATCCCAGTGATCACCCATAGCCCTGATCATCCCTGTGATCAGCCGCTCCTGTGATCATCCCAGTGACCACCCGTGATCATCCCCGTGACCACCCAGACTCAAGAGGACACGCACAACTAGTTACCACACAGTCAAAAGTGACTACAGTTCATCCTCACAAGGCTCAGAATCACTAACAATGGGTACTTGCCCTTCAGGCATTTTCCTATACCAGTCAATGACACTATATTGTGTACTCGTTCTCCTCTAAACCTCGCGGCCACAGTAATTTGCACTCGCTCGGTCAACCTGACTATTAAGAAGCTTGTTCTTCCTTAAATTCTTGATTTCAATCAAAAGTTAATTACAATTATTATCAATCGGAAATCTTCAATGCTATGTAACACATGAATACTAGGTACCACGTCATTTTCAACTTTAACTTCAATAGACTATTAATCTCAAATGCACCTTACAATATGAGCCATGAGTAAGTAACAGTAAGCTTGTCTAGTCACGTCTAGTCACGGCAACTAGCCGACGAGCAATCACATTGCTCAACAACACACGGTCTCAGCAGACCACTCCACAGTACGGTCAATCCAGACCACGACCATCGCCGAGTTCGAACATTGAACTCAATAAGTCACATAGTCACATGAAACCCTTACTCATACTCTCATATTTTACATCGGAATAAACATCCAAAATACTTTCAATAAGCTTTCTACTTTATCAAGTGGTACGAAGATTCACTACAAAACTCTCAATGTTAACTGACTCAAATATCACAAAATAGCTCACCGGATATTTCCCAACAAACCAATCATTACCGCAATACATCACCGATTTAACATCCAATGTGAATTTGTCGTGATAGATTCTTGAATAATTTGGAATACCGCAATCCCTCATATTCCTCAGGTAACAGGATTGAGAAGAGAACCACGTTCTTCCCTGGACGAGGTTCATCAATGCTCACAATAATTACCAGCATTGAACCAACATGAAAATAAGAAAACATATTAGAACATATCACATTACGTACTAGATTACACTTGACTCTTTCGGAAGCTCATAATTACCTTCTTAACTCCACAATAGAGTAGAAAACTAACTAACTATACTCACAGAACATTCCAAGTTTTATAACCAATTGCAAAATAAACATTACGTAAAGCACCATAGTCGTTGGGATGATGATTCAGACATATCTCTGAATACCACGAGCTTCATAATCCAGTGGAAGGTACATGAATTTCAATCCCGTCGTCGTCGTCGCCGTCGTCGTCGATAATATGCACTAACGAGCTCAGCTTGCAGCTCTCAATATTCTTTCATCTTATCATAAACCTAGCTCCGTGGTTGAAATGGTTTATGCTCGTCCACCCGTGGGAATATAGCATCCTTATCATTCTCTGTTGGAGGCTCAGTGGGCAATAGCGATCCTTATCCCTCTGCTGGAAACTCAGTGGTGGGCAATAGCGATCTTTATCCTTCTCTGTTGGACGCTCGGTGGGAAATAGCGATCTTTATCCCACTTCTGATGTCGGGGAAACAGCGATATTTATCCCATATCGGGGACATGTCACATCAGGATAAGCACGAGCATTATACCGCCAATACAACATCAGATATCTTAGGATTCCTAGGTCTTGATCTTGAAATAATAACTCACAGGGCTTCATTACAATGACATTGCTTGTATTTTACACACGATCATCATGGATTACAGATTACAGTTAGGATACGTCTAGATTCAATTAATTGATGGAACCTAAACGACCTCCCTTCACCCCATTAGTCGTCCTGTCCACGCCATAGAATATCTTTTCCCTATTCTATACTCGATTCGCAATACGATCGTTATGTCGTCAACACCTCATCCTTCCAATCTACGTTTCCCATCCGATCCCAATACAACCGTCTCCATTTCCCTCCAAAACTCTAATGTCTCATCTTTTCATATCATCGACTCACTCTCTCACTCACTCACTGCCACAGACCACCAAACAAGCTCACATCCCTCTATCGAACAACTGTCATCTGTCATAGTGCGTAACACCACAGACTTAACATAGTCTATTCTCATACCACAGACTACACCACGAAGATAGAACTCACGTCACGGAATAACAACACTACCGATTCCATCAGTCAACTGAATTTACAAACTACTCTTAAACTTCTACAGACTAAAAATAATGTAGTGACGTAATAAACCGCTATCTGGTGTGGCGCCACTGATGCCACGCTTCGTTCAGCTACCGTACTAATGACCGTCTCCGACATACATATCTTTCACGAGATTTCCGTGAAGCATCACTCAAAGTAATATCTTGACATGACGTAATATAATTACAATGTTCCCCGACAGTACTATGGTATCATAAATCATGTCTTTTATCTGTGATTCTGCGCCAAAAACCATTACACATCCTCGGATTTATTGCACTCAGCTATTTTGGTTATTATTTAATTTTCGTCATTTGTTTTTTAATACTCTCTTTTCTAAATTGTATTAGGCCTTTAGGCGGTCTAAAAACTGCGACACCCGGACCACTAACCTACTCGAAATGAATGAATGAATTATCTATACTAATATTATAAAGCTGAAGAGTTTGTTTTGTTTGTTTGTTTGTTTGTTTGTTTGTTTGTTTAAACGCGCTAATCTCAGAAACTACTGAACCGATTTGAATAATTCTTTCACTGTTAGATAGTCTATTTATCGAGGAAGGCTATAGGCTACATTTTATCCCGAAATTCCCACGGGAACGGGCACAACGCGGGTAAAACTGCGGGGCGCTGCTAGTATGTAGGTATATGTACTACTCTTATCCTATACTCGATTGTATTATCTATTAACTAGCAGCGCCCCGCGGTTTTACCCGCGTTGTGCCCGCTCCCGTGGGAATTTCGGGATAAAATGTAGCCTATAGCCTTCCTCGATAAATAGACTATCTAACAGTGAAAGAATTATTCAAATCGGTTCAGTAGTTTCTGAGATTAGCGCGTTTAAACAAACAAACAAACAAACAAACAAACAAAACAAACTCTTCAGCTTTATAATATTAGTATAGATAGATAAAGAAAAAGAGAAATTTATAGGAGAAACTTCTGCCAACATTACGATACATAAATTAATATAAAATATAGATTAATTACAGTTATTAACTTCCTGAACTATAAATATTCATTAACCACCGAAAAAATGAAGTACTTTTTTCGAAAATATTATTAGTATTTTAGTTTAGCATAGTTATAGTTAAACTTGGGCAATGCCAAATATCTTTGAATTGAAACTACGTTTACGGATACACTTTGGGAAGGCCTCTTTACAGGAACCGTGGTCACAGAAGACTCAAGATGAGTAATCTTCGCTTAAACTTAAGAAACCAGTATGCCAAATAATTTAAATCTCTATTTGTACAAAGAAGAAACGTTTTTGTATCTGTTTTTACGTATGACCGGTACATTGTATCGCAAGTAAATACAACGTTGAGTTACTAATGCTGAAGTGAAATCTTATCAATCATTTACAACCATTCTTATTAAAGAAACTTCTAGTTCACGGGCAATAATCGTACATTTTATAGATTAACGAATTGTTATCGCATCGTTTCATTGTATCGAAAAGATATATAGGTTTTTGGGTATTGTATTGTGAAAATCTAGCAGTGCCCCGCGGTTTTACCCGCGTTGTGCCTGTTCCCATGAGAATTTTGAAACAAAATATATCCTATAACTTTCCCGTTGAACGTAGATCTAATCTCGGGAATTACCAGTCCGATTTTAATAATTCTTTTTGTAATAGATAGCCAATTCAACGGTCAGGTTATGGGCTATTTTTCATCCCAAAAAATAAGAACAGGCACAACGCAGGCAAAACCGCTGGGTAATGCTAGTAGGTAATATATTCATATTTGGTATGTTATCGTACACAATGTTGTGTAAATTAAAACCGGTCATACCATCATATGGTACGAGGAAAAAGAACAATCTCCTTCTTACCCGCGGGCTCTAAACTCGCCTCAAAGGGATCCGCCGAAGCCTTTGTTTCTGTCTGTCTGTCTGTTGACGTATTGCTCAGACCCGGCTCTAGACGTTTGCGTAAAATAAAAAAATTATTGTGGCTTTCTATTGAAATATTTGTGGGAAAATATTTGTTTACGATAAGCTTTATTGGGTGAAAAGTATTCTTAAATATTATAGTGGGTCAGACTAAGGTGTTTATCAAATGATTTGAACGTTCTTTAACTATGTAGTAATATAGAAATTATGTTTAAGTATGGGGATACTCAGAAACGTCAAATGTTTCCTCAGTAGAGATTTGATGTTATTTTATGAAACAAACATGTATGAACAATTACGGCAATTAGTTAAGTGTCCATTTGTCGAGGCAGTCTAGGCGTTCGCGACATCGCCGACAAGCTGCAATAGAGTAGGCTGAGGTGGTATGGCCACGTGAAGAGAAGACTGCCGGACTACGTGGGGAACCTGGCGCTACAACTCTCCATCCCCGGTCGAAGATCCAGAGGCAGACCCAAGACAAGGTGGACGGATGTAGTGTCCAAGGATATGGCTGAGTGCAAGATTTCCGATGACGACGTCGACGAAAGAGCGAAGTGGAGGAGAAAAATAAGGAAGGCTGACCCCACCACCATGTGGGACACATAGCCAGGAAGAGAGAGAGTTAAGTGTCTATATAATTAACTACTCTGAATGTGGCAGTAAGTACTATAATGAATATCATTTATATCATAGTGTTTACCAAAACACGGTGTTTAGTTAAGATTAATTTTTAGCTTTACCCTCCTAACTAATCCTTTAATTTCTAAACCACTTATACTCTATTTTTTTTGGATTGGCACAAAATGTGGACCAATTTCGTCAATTTTCCAGCCGAAGACGATTGCTTCTGAAGAGGAAAAAGGTTTGGTGATTTTATTTCATTCTTACCCTATCTCTAAACCTTTCTCCTCTTCAGAAGCAATCGTCATCGGCTGGAAAATTTACGACATTGGTCCACATTTTGTGCCAATCCAAAAAAATAGATTATAGTATGCGAGTGGTGGAGAGTTGGACCACTTATTATTGTGAGATTTTTAAAATTTTGTTATACATTATAGATACCTAATTTCTGTTTCTGTCTAGTAAATGACTTCGTTTCAAAAATTTATGTTTTTTTCATATCGCATATATTATTTTCATTAACAAATAACATTGTATCCACTACTTACCTATATCACCGTATTATCAATAGATCTCGCGATCAAAGCAGGATATTATGGTTCGTTATATAAGGATTTCATATAGTACCCACATACACTGTGGACGTGATAGATTACATATCTTAATAACGACTAACGGCGCGGCTTAAAGCAATTACGAACGTTGGTTACTAGCGACCGATAACGACGTATCAATAACATAACGAATCGAACGAGTTTGTAACGATAACCGTTATCGGTGCAAAGTCGTTAATCTCACCTCGTTACCTATATAAAGGCGCGAAAAAATCCACTCCCGATTATTAGTTAAAGTAATATACATTTGCAAAAATGGTGTCCGATTTCAGAAAAAAGAAACTTATGCACATTTTCAATGCGTTTTTCGATACGAATCGCAGTGGCTCGGTTGATAAAAAGGACTTTGAACTGTCTGCTGAGAAGATAGCTCTGCTAAGAGGATGGACGAAAGGACATCCTCACTATTTGAAGGCGCAGGAAAATCTGATGAAGATCTGGAACGGGTTACAGAAGAAAGCTGACGCGAATAATGACGGAGAAGTTTCTGCAGACGAATGGGTAGCCTTGTGGGATGAATTCGCCAGAAACCCCTCAGCTCCTCAGGACTGGCAGAATCTGTACTGCAGATTCGTCTTCCAGCTCGAAGACTCTAAGAACGACGGCGTGATTGATGAAGATGAGTTTTCTTCTGTCTATGTTTCCTTTGGTCTGGATGAAGAGGAATCAAGAGAAGCCTTCAAGAAGATCTCGAGAGGAAAGCCGACGGTCTCTTGGCCGGAATTCCAAGCGTTGTGGAAGGAGTATTTTACTACTGAAGATCAGGAGGCAGCAGGAAACTTCATCTTCGGTTGTTATATCTGCAGTTTGTCGAAACACTCTCACTCGCACGCTCACGCTCACTCGCATTCTCACTAATTCGCATCCTAACTAACATTCTTATCTCAGTTAATTGTATTGTTTTTAATTTATGAACTAGACTAGCTATTTGCCCTTGCATCACTATGGCTAATTAAGACTTCCCATTCCAATTTTAGTGCAAAACGTAGCTTCGTTCTTCTCTAAGTTTTCTTCTATATATCAGTGCAGCTAACACGATAAATACAGATTTTTGTATGACAATTAATGTATTTCATCCATACATATTTTTGTATGATATTGAATGTAGATCACTGTTTCGCTCTTCTGAAATCATAACATCTCAACCGTAGCCTTAATTTAGCAAATGTATTAATAAGAGAGGCCTTTATTAGGCTCTTCCCCTAGTCTTCCAAGGTATGCGATATATTAAGACTTAGTAATAGTAAGTTGTGTGATTTTGATATTGTACTTTTGAAAAATAAAGATTTTTATGTACAGTATACATTGGCGGTTTCATTATTCTGTAGATAATTACTTATTAAGTAGTGTAATAGCATTATGTTTAACACTCGTACTAAGAGAAGTCAAATGCTTCCTTAGTTAAGATGACTTATTATGACATGTAAAGTATGAAAAATTACGTCAAATAATGAAGTGTCGATTAAATGAACGTCTCCGACTGCGGCAGTAAAACTTAAATGTTATTTTAATTGTATTCTATACAATTACTTATAGTGACAATTTGCAAGTTTCATGTGAGTATTTTCAAAATAAAATCAGTTCGAGCATGGTATGTGTAGGTTGGTCGTCATCGCGTCGGAGTTTTAAGACCGCAAAAGGGCCTTAAGTCTTCAAACATACTCTAACTATTGAAAAATGGCTGACAGTTTAACTTATCCTCCGAAGTCCGATACCATACTGACACAAATTGCACTAACGGCTACGCATCCAAGTAGTGACCGGACTCCCCGTTGCTGAACCACGATGAGATAATAACGCTGAGGGCACGTCAAATTGACGGTCCCGTTTGTTTCAATCGATAGACCATGTCGAGCGCCTTTAGGTGGTCTTTAATAACTCTGACACCAGGGTTCACTTTGACGCAACGTTACGTAACTTTGTTGTAAAATACTTAGTGTCATTATCATAATCATTTATTGAAATAACAGGGCTAATTAGACCCAAACTAAGCTCTAGGCTTGTAAAGTATGATTAGTGATTACTTATAATATAATCAAATCGATAATTTTATCAAAACCTTTTAATGCCAATAAAACAAATAATCTTAGGTACTTAACACTGAGTCAACAATGTAACAGTAACACAGTTTTATTTGCTTATAAATAGTATTTTATCTGATTTATCAAAGATTATAATGTGTTATTGTTCAAGTTCTTGCGATTAGATAAGAGCTGATATTATAAGTGACTAGCAGCACCCCGCGGTTTTACCCGCGTTGTGCCCGTTCCCGTAAGAATTTCCGGAATTTGTATACACATAAACCTTCCTTTTGAATCACTTTATCTATTTAAAAAAACCGCGTCAAAATCCGTGCATTAGTATTTGAGTTCATCGCGAACAGACAGACAGACGCGGCCAGGGACTTTGTTTTATAATAGTGATAACTAAATGATGATTAAGTACAATTGTTAGTTAAACCCTAGATAAAGTTATGACCTAATTTACTGTATTGGTACTATAATAGCTCGTAATAGTTCTAACAAGATGGTTACTTAGGTCATCTATTACTAATATAATAAAGTTTAATATAATAATTTAAGTTTCTTAAATCTGTTAAAAGCATACAATGTTTGTCATACATACATGCATACATCCTCACAAATTTTGCATTTATATTAGTAGGATTTTCTGAAAAACAAAAGAGACAAAACACTTTATTTAAGTCAAACAGCGTTAATGAATCTACACTAAAATTATAAAGAGGAATCCTTTGTTTGTTTGGTTGTAATGAATAGGCTCAAAAACTACGGGACCGTTTTTAAAAATTCTTTCACCATTCGAAAGCTACATTATCCACAAGTAACATAGGCTATTTTTCATCTTGAAATTCAAACAGGAATGGACACAACGCGGGTAAAGCCGCGGGGCGCTGCTAGTAATGTAATAACATTTAATTTTGTACACTAGCATTCAGCATTATTAACATTCTCAAAATTAAATTACTGAAAGAAAATCGAAATGTAAATCAAGGACCCCATCAGCTGGTCATAAATTCTTTCGTCCAGAATTCAGTAAATGACAGTCGAGCCGACTCCGCCATGTGGCCATTAGGCGAAGCTTTATCGCATTAGTGACACACCTAACTGCGAAACATGGACGCGGCAACAGGGGCAGATAGTTGGGAATTAATTTAAATCCATAATTCTATTTATTCGTCCCTCTGGGATAGTTGTGTAGAAGGGTGGGTTATCCGATTTGAAACTACTTTAGAGTGGATGTTTTTTATTTGATAAAGTATAGTTAAGTTTATTTTAGAATTGTGTGTAGGTCTTTATTTTTATGTGTGAGAAATTGGCAGAGAAAATGAAGTGTTAAAAACTATATAGGAACTTATAACATATCCATAAGACAGTCAAAGTCTTTACAGGTCATATGTCAGTCTTTTGAGGATTTAAAGTAACTATGTCTATTTCTTCTAGCTATATGTATGTTAGCTGAGACCAGAGTTCCGATTACACTACAATACAAAATCACGGAAAAGCGATTGCGGCTTTGTATCTAAATAAAACTACGTATCGATAAAAATAAGTAGACGAGTGGCCAAGCCTGGTGTCGGAATTTTTACAGAACCTTGGTCCTCAACTTGGTCTTCTTCTTCATCGAGTGGATGGCCAACCTGACCAGTCCTGGTGTCAGAGTTATTGAGCCGCCAAAGGCCTGTGACATGGTTCATGTAACGACTACTATCCGTAGAAAGTAACCGGGACCGACGGCTTAACGTGCCCTCCGAAGCACGGAATCATCTCGACTTGGTGTATCGATTGAAATAAGCGGGATCGACAATTTTGCGTGCCCAATTAACAGTTTTATTAGCATAGTGTTCTAGTAACTAACCACAAATATCCTTATTAATAAACTCTCTATAACTAAAACAATGTTTAAAAATGTTTTGTCTCTTTTGCTTTTTGGTTAAAAGCGTATGTCGGAAAGGGAAAATATATTTGATAGCTAGAATGCTGTTAATAAACGTTAATTAATAAGACCCAAAAAGAGTGTACCAAAATGATTGTAGTTTTTTCATGCCGCGTCCAAAGTGTAGCCTCTTCGTACCGAGGTGTGGATGCCATAACTGATGAGCTCCATCTGTCGGGCGAGGACTCGGAGTCATGATACACGCTGCTCTCCGCCACGACTATTGTACTGGCTTTCCACTATCACCCCACTTTATTACGGATTAAAGTTGTTTGTAAGGAAATTGAGATGTAGTGAGAAAATATAATGATAATATATGTGTAAATAAAAATAGTAAAATTTAATACCTACTAACTATAAAAACCTAAAAAAGAAGAGCAAAAGAGACAAAACACAGTATATCAGTGTTTTAGTGACACCGCGTTTATTACTGAGGTCTATTGTGATTTAAGTTTACACTACGCTTTAAAAGATTGAAATTTTGATTATTACTAGCAGCACCCCGCGGCTTTGCCCGCGTGGAGCCCGTTCCCGTAGGAATTTTCGCAAATCCTTTCTTAGTGTGCATTTACGTTACTTGAAGAACCTTCCTGCCAAATTTCATGTTTCTAGGTGTAGCGGTTGAGGCTGTGCGTTGATTATCAGTCAGTCAGTCAGTCAGTCAGGACTTTGAATTTTATATATATAGATTAGATATTACAAAACCCATTTAAAAGAGTCATAGAAAAATCTTCCTTACTTGGAGTTGAAGACTATAACCACTAGAATTGTTCAAAAAAACTGTAGCAGACAATGTTGAATGTTTTATTAGATAGTGTGACTGTTTGTTTTATTTTTAGAATGTAAACACACAGAATCATATATCTTATCAGTAGCTAGCAACAAGCAACCCAAGGTTGTCATTACTCAGTGTAAGAATATTAGCAAAATGATAAGTAGCCGAAATAATTTGTGGTTTGAAAATTAGTACGATTCCTTGAGATGTCTAAATAGTCTCCGACTGTGAGGGCTGGTGGGGGTTGCAGTTATCTTCAAATCTATTAATAATATATCTTTACAATAAATTAAAATAAATAAATAAATTACTACATAAATTTGTAACAAGTCACACATACATACAATTTTTTTCTGTAAAATTTATATTTTAGGAGCTAGAAGTTTATCAAAGTTAACAGAAAAATTTATAATAGGTACGTTTTTTATGTTATTTTCAAATTAAGAACTACCCAAGCTACAACAAACATTGACAAGAACTATATTTGCAAAAAAATCTTAAAAAGGGACGTTCCTAAAAACGTCGGCTCGCCCAAAAAAGTCAGGGACTTTAAAGTATATTCATCTATACATCCCAAGGAATAGCTGTACCTTTCAAGACAACACGAATTATTTAGTCTAATTACCTCAATTTAATTACCTCCTCACTGTACTGATATCTTCAGTGAGACGAGAGGCCTTTGCCCAACAGTGGGACATTACAGGCTAATACTTACTTACTTACTTACCTCAATTTACTTGCCTACCAAGGATTACTCATTTACGTAAAAAAATATGCAATCACTGCTATCAGTTAACAAACAAACATTATTCTGCAATGCAGTATGATAACAAATAACGTCAACCAGATTCTCATAGATAACTCCTATCTATATAAGAAGGATCCTCTTGAAATTTACCTTATTGACTCAGAAAAATCAAGCAAAATGGTCTCCGACTTCAGAAAGAAGAAGCTCCTCCACGTTTTCAACTACTTCTTTGACACCAATAAAAGTGGGAGCGTTGACAAAAAAGACTTCGATCTAGCTGTTGCAAGGATCTCTAAGCTGCGAGGATGGGGACCTAGCGATGCTAAGTACAAAGAGGTAGAAGTTACCCTGAACAAAATCTGGCTTGGACTCCAAGGAGCAGATGTGGACAAAGACGGAGAAATATCACAGGACGAATGGATTTCTATGTGGGAAGCTTTCTCTAAGAATCCTACTTCAGCTGTAGAATGGCAGGACCTGTACTGCAAGTTCATATTCCAGCTGGAAGACGCTAGCAACGATGGATCTATTGATAGTGAAGAGTTTTCTTCTGTCTATGCTTCTTTCGGTCTTGACAAAGGAGAAGCAGTCGAGGCTTTCAAGAAGATGGCCAGTGGCAAATCTTCTGTGTCTTGGGCTGAATTTCAAGTGCTATGGAGAGAATATTTCTCATCCGAAGATGTTAATGCGCCAGGAAACTTCATTTTTGGTAAGACCAGCTTTTAGATAGAAGATATAAAAATGTAAAGTAATACTCTTGTTAAAATTGTGATACTGACTGTGTATGTAACTAATGGTTTTGATTTGAATTAAATTGTTATTTTATTTATTTATTTTTGGCTTTTTTTAAACATACCTCCTACTTATACCTTCTGTACTTATAAAGAGGTAGTTTTAGTTTTGTTTGTATGATCGGCCTAATCTCAGGAATTCATAGGAATAATTATATTTATATCGGGTAGGTATATTAAAGAGGAAGGTATAGGCTGTGTTTTATCCAGAAATTCTCACGGGAACGGGCACAACGCGGGTAAAACCGCGGGTGCTAATGTATTATTTTTATTATCAGTCTTGAAAATAAGACGGATGTCCTCAGTATAATTATACTCGGTATAAAGGTACCAGTACATAACATTGTGTCTTATAACAAACTAGCAGCACCTCGCAGTTTTACCCGCTTTGTGCCCGTTCCCGTGGGAACTTCGAGAATTTTTATACATATAAACCTTCCTCTTGAATCACTCTATTTAAAAAACTGCAACAAAATCCGTTGCTTTGTTTTAAAGATCTAAGCATACATAGGGACAGACAGACAGCGGAAAACGACTTTGTTTTATACTATGTGGTGATAGTGATTATAGGTAAATTCTGAATAACTATTTAATAGGGCTGTTAAAAATCTTGTTTCATATTGATTCACCATTTTGTTATTTTCCACGGATTGTCAGTGACAGTCTTTACATGAGCCATGTCAGAGACCTCCGGCGGCTCAATAACTCTGACACCAGGATTGGTCCGGTTGACCATCCACTCGATGAAGAAGAAGACTGTTTTGTTTATTATAACAAAATCATAATTGGTATACATAATATAAGTAGCGCCATTAAATCCTGTCTCGAAGCAGTTACAAGTACTTGAAGGTAGGAAGTATTAATAATTATTAAAATTTATTCCGTAAACTTCTGAGGTACAATAACAAGCTCTCTCTTAGTGGAAATTTAAAATGTATTTTTAACCACTTCCTCATTTAAGATACAAATTGAAACTAAAGTATTTGCTTGCAATGATTTGTATTCAGTGATGTAAATAACTTTCCTTATTTTAGGTTAATGGAGTTTTTTATGCTATTCTATAAATGATAGCTCCGCCGTGCATTGAGTATTGAATGGATTTCATATTTTAAATTTAAACTAGTGTTTTCTCGCGGTTTCATCCTATTTGAATTTTTCTTTAATAGATAGAGTGATTCAAGAAGAAGGTTTATATGTATAAAAATTCCTGAAATTCCCACGGGAACGGGCACAACGCGGGTAAAACCGCGGGGCGCTGCTAGTATAGTATATAAGTACTTACATATTTCAGTCCGTTCATTATACTACGTAGACAAAGTTTACACAACAAATACCCGTACATTCGTATTCTCCTGCTTTTGCAATAATTATTCGAGAAGTAATTAAATGGATGTTCCCAAATACATTATTATGATTAATATCTTAATTATGACAAAGTAAATTACTGTTTGGGGTTTAGAAAGAGGAATCCCCAAACAAAACAAGGCCGAGAGATCTTAAAGATTAAACTTCGGAGGCTATAAATAAAAATAATTTTACAAAAGTGGATATTTAACAGGACATTTTTTGGAATACGGACTGTGCTAATTACAGGCTAAATTATCGTGTTGAACCCAAAGCGGGTGTGCAGAGTGGTGTGTGGAATGAGCGGCAGCGTTTTCATGTTCAGTCGAAGCGGTAGCGTTTTCATGTTCAGTCGAAGCGGTAGCGTTTTCATGTTCAGTCGAAGCGGTAGCGTTTTCATGTTCAGTCGAGCGGTAGCGTTTTCATGTTCAGTCGAAGCGGTAGCGTTCTCATGTTCAGTCGATGTTATATCTATGATTAGATTACACCATTCAATAATTAAAATTCTGGTCTGGGCACATATAAGTAAAAAATAAATAATAACCATATTGACTCGATTAGAAGACCAACTTTATAATTATACAGTAACAGATACTGAAATAAATGATGCAGTACATTATATTTAGTAGAAGTAGATACAACAATAATAAAGATAAGAAAATAGAAGGATAGAATATAATCCAACTAAACTAAAAATATAGAAATACGGTATCAACTCGGTTCAATATATTATGTACTAGTCGCGCCCCGCGGTTACACCCGCGTTGTACCCGTTCCCATGGGAATTTCGCGATAAAAAGTAGCCTATGTCCTTTCTCAGGCTCTGGACTAACTGTGTACCAAATTTCATTCAAATCGGTTCAGTAGTTTTGGCGTGAAAGCGTTACAGACAGACAGACAGAGTAACTTTCGCATTTATAATTCTAGTTAGGATAACGTTAACCATAAAGAATGAAGTAATTAAAACATGATTAATATTTTATATTCTACTCTCTTTCCTCTCGTGACGTAGACCGTCGATCTCCGAGGGCACCTCGAGGGCTACCTGAAGTGGTTCCCTGATATTTATTACTCTGTTATTAGACGTAATCGCTGTTTAAATCGCCCGCTTTTATTACATGATCTCTACCTTATTAACCCTCAAAATGAAAAGTTGTACAAGTGACCTGGTAAGGATTTTTTTCTAATATTTTAGGCAAGTCGTCAGTGGATCAGTGATAACTTAATGTTTCTTAACTTACGTGTGATAGACATAAGTATGAATTCGTGTTACTTTGTCGGAAAATGTATAAATTATAGTCGTTAAAATTTGTGATACGTAGTTCAAACATATACATGAGAATCTTTGAATTAAATAATGAAACAAAGTCCTAAGAGGTCAATACTTTCATTTGCTGACTGTACATGAGCTAATCTGTAATGTTAATGTTAAAATGAAGTATTATTATTTATTATATTTAAATTTACTGTAGAGTCTTTTGTATTGCATTTATAATTATTTTTAATAACTGTTTCGTTTCAGGCCAACCCCTTATTCGCCCCTCTGGATTCATCATCTTTACCAGATAGGTATTATAAGAAATTTTCTGACCTAATGAAATCTTTCTATTGTCTTTCTCTTTCTACTGTGTTTCTCTTTCTATTGTCTTTCTCTTTCTATTGTCTTTTTCTTTCTTCTATCTTATGTTTTCCTACAGAGCTTATCAAGATAAGATGCGACAAGCAAATCACTAGTTCACTACAACTCCTTACGATATTATGCACAGGCCGATTAGTTAGTAACACGATACGCTCTTCAATCAAACTATAAACTTTGGTCGGCGCTCGGCAGTGTGCCTGTCTGTGGCAGTGCCACTGCAATATCAAGGAGGTGCAAGTTAAAATGGATGCGGTAAACGTTAACAGTGTGAAATAATATTGTTGCTTACAAATGGAAACATAGGGAAGTACCTGAAAAGGTCTTCTTAAATATAATTAAGCTAGAATTCTTAATAGTGTTTTTTCAAACGATCCAAAGAAAAAAAAATAGTAGTGAGCATGCGTATGATAGCATAGACATACAGGGATAAACATAACATATATGTATCATAGAAAACCTCCAATAAATTATTTGCAATAGATATGCAATATATTAGTTTTTCGACTAACCTTCTTTATGTAAAGTTTTTGAATAGAGTAAATATACATAATATCTCGTAAGAATATCCTAAGAAATATAATATGCCGTCAGAAATACCATATCCATCCATTCATACCTCCAGACTACTGCAGGTTTCTAGCTCAAATGTCACATACGGAAACCCAGTGAGGTAGTCAAAAAGTATCACAAGATAGATGAGTGCGCCATCTAGGCCGGACATTCGGACACACCGGACGATCGCCCGGCAATTGCCGGACAACTGTCCGGTGACTTTGAATTCAATTGCATGTCGCGGTTGGCTTTTGTTTTGATTGCGAATTCGTTTTTGGAACGTTAAATACTCGTAGATGTCTAGTTTACTGAGTTACACACGAAATAGAGAAGTAAGCAAGTGAGTACTTCGCTTTTCCGTGATTACAAAGAACCTGGACTTAAGTATATTGTGTTGTCATGGAGTGATTTTCATTGTTCTTTTGATGGGGACAATTTATAGATACTCTATTTTAAAGGTGATTTTAGTTTAAAAGAATATTATGGTTGTTTGGCGAACTTATTCGTGAAGTCTGTGTTTGTCATCTACACTAGTAGTATTATAAAGAGGAAAACTTTGTTTGTTTGTAATGAATAGGCTCAAAAACTACTGGACCGTTTTTAAAAATTCTTTCACCATTCGAAAGCTACATTATCCACGAGTAACATAGGCTATTTTTCATCCCGAAATTCCCACAGGAATGGACACAACGCGGGTAAAACCGCTGGGCGCTGCTAGTAATATATAAAGAGTGTATTGCAGTCTTTTGTTTGTCATTTGTATAAGTTAATTTTAGATATAACCAAGTTCTATAATTGTAATACATTTTTACTGCTAAAATTTTTGGACGGGTTTTGATATAGGATCATTAGTTTAACTAATTCAAAAGATTGTAGATATTTTTAACTCCGTTCTTGTTCCGTACATTTTATTATATAACAACCCTAATTTTATAAAAACTCCTACAATACCTACCTATAGAGAACAATCTTATCTAAGTTGAAAATCTTGCCGGTATGCGGTTTATCCTAACCAGGGCAAAAACGTGTGTGGGAACGCATTCCCCGGAATACCTAGTGGCATTACAAAAAGGAAGCCTTTTAAAATAAGTTATAATTTTGTGGAATTTTCCTGAAGTTTCTGGAATATTTTAAGTGTAAAAGAGGACCATGCACGGTGAAGTTTTAATACTTCCCGTTCGTAGGTATTCTAGGTATAATAAAGGTGTATAGTATAGTATTCTGTTGGTAATATCCAACTATATCAAATGAAGTGATAGAGCTGTGAATAATCAATAGGATTACATAAGTATTACTTAAAAAGTCATAATTTATGAAATACTAGTAGCTACTCGCGGTCTTACTCGCAGTCTTACTCGTACCCGTTCCCACAAGAATTTCGGGGTGAAATGTATCCCATGTGTTATTCTGATGTATATACTATATTATTGTAAAGTTTCATTCAAATCTGTTCAGTAGTTTTTGCTTGATAGAGTAAAATCTATACTAATATTATAAAGCTGAAGAGTTTGTTTTGTTTGTTTGTTTGTTTGTTTAAACGCGCTAATCTCAGAAACTACTGAACCGATTTGAATAATTCTTTCACTGTTAGATAGTCTATTTATCGAGGAAGGCTATAGGCTACATTTTATCCCGGATTTCCTACGGGAACGGGCACCACGCGGGTAAAACCGCGGGGCACTGCTAGTATGTAAATAAGAATAGATTATTGGCCAACTCTGGTGTCGGAGTATTTAGACCACCTAAAGGCCTCCGACATGGTCTAACGATTGAAACAACTGAGACCGACAATTTATCGTGCCCTCTGAAGTACAGTAGCACGTGATAGAGTAACAAACATGCATAATGTACGCTCAAAACCATTTTGTACTCGTACTAAAATACATCGATAAAAACAATAGGAAACTTATTGTTTTTCCAGCTGAACCCGTTACATCCTACACAATAAATTTTGTACAATAAGCTTGTTCTTCAATACCAGTCAATTAAATCAATAAAACGTTCATTAACAAATAAACAATATCATCAGAAACACTTCGGAAAACATTAACACAATACTCCGAAATTATTGAAATATATTTAACAATGGCGGCCCCAGTGACGTAACAATACGAGGCGACCAATCGAATAAGACAATCCTTTTCATCGCTAGCACAGGGAATGTTTTCAGTAGATTTTGGTAAATTAAATAAATAATCGACGGTTTGATATGCGTTGTTAAGTTATGAGCTTATAGCGTTTTTATAACCTTTGCGTTTTGAAGAGGCTGAAAATGCTTTAAATGTCTTTATTGGAGTGATTTTGACATGTAATATATAAAATAAATTATATCAATTAGTTAAATGTCAATTTGTTGGACGTATCAGAGGGAGGCAGTTGTATCTAGAAACATGTCGACCATTTCTCTTCAGAAGAGTATAAAACAGGGAAGGCTTTAAACGGTACACGAGTCAATTATTGTCCTAGAGCTAAGAAGCGTGTGTGTGTCTTAATCATATAAGTGATAAATGAGAATTTCCCATAAAGATATTAACTATCATCTGTAATGGGCTGGCCCATCTGTTAAGCAAAATATACTATAACTTTTTTATTGGTTCACATGTTAAAAATACATGCGAGTATAGTTCAAGATTTTCAACAACTTACATAGTTCAATAGGTTTCTAAATCGCTCTCCTCTCCTATCTCACGCCAACAATTTTTATCGATATATAAAATAGTAGTGCGGGGCTGCATCCAATATCCGTCGGAACCGGTTTAGGATGCCGCGTGTGGATGACGGACGCGATTATTTCGTACCTCTCCTGTCTGTTCCCATTTCCTCCTGTTCTACAGCTTATAGTTTTATTAAAAACGAATTTAGGTTATTTTTTTCATAGAGAATGACTTCTGTTTTGACTTACTTTTGTATCTTTGTTGACTTTAGTTACGCTCGGAAAGATTGATGATGGTAAATCGTCGTTAATGTTATGACTATAAAACTTAAAGACAGTAAGTATGATATTAATTAGATATGGAGTATGGTATTTTGTAAGTAAGATTTGATGATAGTCATTTGTTGTTTACATTAAGTCTAATATAAAACTAAGTAAGGTAAGTTTGAATAGTATCAGCGGTCAAGCCTGGTGTTGGAGTTTTTAGACCGCCTAATATATATTTTTTTTCCTTAACCTATATCGTCCCAATGCTAAGGTCTCCCCCAAACGCTTCCAACTCTCCTTGTCCTTGGCGGTCTCCCACCACTCGCTGTCGAAGGAGACAATGTCGTCCCTCCAGCGTTTCCTCGGCCACCCGTGGCGCTGCGCTCCTCCCGGGACCCACTGGGTGGTGATGTGGTCCCATCATCCCATTAGGCATTAAATATGATTTTAATTTGACGGAATGTGAATTTAGTGTTTATCCTTAGAGTCACGGGACAAGCCTGGTATTTTTGAGAGGCATGCGAGAAGATACAGATCCAACTCTTAGCCACCCTTAGGACATGTTTAATTCAATGGATTACAACTGCAGAGATACTTATGGAATACGAATGATTACTATTTTTATTAAATTGATGGCTAAGGCTTTGGAGGTGGCGCAAGGCGAAGATAATGGGTTCAAGTTCCAGGTTCATCAAAGCATGTTACCAATTTACTTTTCAGATATAAGAGCTAGTTTACTCGCTCGATGTCAACGAGACGCTTTATCGTGGAGACTTAATTTTACCAGCTCGAAGTAGTTACCAAATCGTCTTTTAAGTCACTCAGATATAAACTTTCTTAGAACCAATTTACTTAAGAGTCATTTATTATTTTATGATCTCAGCTAGGCTGCTACTATAAGTAATTGAAATGAAAAATATCCATTTACTTAACATTTTAATTTCAAGCAGATATAATACGAATTGGAATATTATGCTTCTCGAGTTATACTCGTAGTGGGACAGATGAGGTATTCTACTCGTACCAAATAATTACAATTTTAACAAAATAGCTGTATTTATTTCAATTAATTATAATTTAATAAATGCGAATATTAAATTATTCAACCGCCAACTAATGAGTGGTCGCGAATCGCGCCAAATTATATTCGTACATGCATTATTGATACGTACCTACATAATGTATGATGTTAGTAATTAAAAGCTGCTCCGAGGTTTTGCCCGCATTGATTCCGTTCCCGCGGGAATCTAGGGATAAAAAACAAGCTATAAACATCCTCTTTAATATGTCTATTCAGCACTAAAAGAATCATACTAATCAAACTAATAGGTCTCGGGAATAGCTTGCTCAAGTATACAAAAACCAAATCTATATAAATAGTCAGACCATTCATCTTTATCTATACTAATATTATAAAGGCGTAAAATTTGTAATTTTGTTTGTTTGTATGTTCGGGCTAATCTCGAGAATTACCAGTCCGATTCGAAGGATTATTTTTGTAATGGATAGCCTCATTCAACGGAAAAGATATGGGCTATTTTTTATTTTGAAATTCTTACGGGGACGTGCACAATGCGGGTAAAACCGGGCGCCGCTAGTTTAGTTTATTAGTAGGTATATTATCTAATCTATAGATTATATAGTAAAGTAATATATAGATTAGATAGTAAAGATAACATAGATTACTGTAGGTAGTAGGTGAATATCAAATACTAAACTATGGTACATAGAATGAGTAATGCGATGACTCTCGATCAGACATTTTAAAATTTCATTAATCTATAAAACAAAACGATCTATAATTCATTGCAACCGAATCATTGTTAAACATTTTGAATCAAATTACTGCATTTGAATGCACAGTATTGTTTCGTCGGTGGACGGTTGTGTTTATATTTAATTTTAAAACCATAACAACAGTTAAAGCTACTACTAAGTCCTGTTTGGTAAACATTAAAACCTTTTAATTTGGAAAAAGTAACATTAAGTTGAAAAAGTGACATTTGTGGAGTTTTAAATGATGCTTTGCAGTAGTACAATTTGTAGATAGTTCTTCTTATCGAGTGGATGGTCAACCTGACCAATCCTGGTGTCAGAGTTATTGAGCCGCCAAAGGCCTCTGACATGGCTCATGTAACGACTACTATCCGTAGAAAGTAACCGGGACCGACGGCTTAACGTGCCCTCCGAAGCACGGAATCATCTTACTTTTCGGGCAATCAGGTGATTCAGCCTGCAATGCCCTAACCAAACTGAGGACAGTCTCACAAAGTGATTTTTGTGAGATATCCCCACCGGGAATCGAACCCGGAACCGAAATATATTGTAGACAGTTGACTGGGACCTTATTTAAGTTTACTGACAATAACGTATACCTTAAGATTGTTTATTTTAATAAATACCTAAATTTAAGTAAGTTCGTGTAGGTAAGTGACCCACCCTGGTGTCGGAGTTTTTAGACCGCCTAAAGGCCTCCGACATGGTCTATCGATTGAAACTTTTACGTATACTCCGAAGCACGGTAGCGCTCAGATATAAAGGCCTTTATCGGCATTTGCATGTTGCTGTACAAGACTTAATAATCGCATAGTCAACTAGTGCTAATTTAAATATGCTTTTATATACATTATCTAGAGGCGAAATGCCACTTATTAATCGATAGAATCATTAGTTAATGCGTCTCACAGATACACCAAACTGTCGATTTTAAATAAACATAGGCATTTATATGTATACATACAAAAATAATTTTCCACCTTCCCTTCCCTTACTTTTCTCCCTTCATTTCCTAAACAATTTAATAACAGAAACACGTCTCGCACTTTTAGTCTAATATCGCATTACTCATCCTATTTGAATATTGCACCCTCAGAGCACAATCCCTGCTATATTTGACGTCCGTTCGTGACGCGTGACGAATTATGACTGACATTTTACATCGTGTAGCGCAAGGAATCTGCGTCCCCTTGTGGAACTACCCTCAACATGTTACTTGGATGTTTATATTAAAATTCTTTGATTTAGGTTGTTTTAATTAGATTTCTAGTTTTATAAAGGTGTGATTTTGAGCGTTTTAGTCTTTTTATTAGTTTTTATTTCAATGGAGGATGTTGTTTTATCCGACGCGACGGCGCGATTCAAAAAGGATACTTTTTGAAGGTAAATCTAAGTTCTATTAGTAAGCTTCAGTTGAAAATCAAGTCCTACTAATATTATAAATGCGAAAGTTTGTGAGAATGGGTGTATTTATGGATGTACTCGTATGTTTGTTGCTCTTCAACGCAATAACTACTGAACGGATTTGGATGAAACTTTACAGTAATATAGGTTAAATACATCAGAATAACACATGGGATACATTTTATCACGAAATTCCCACGGGAACGGGTACAACGCGGGTGAAACCGCGGGGCGGGGCTAGTATAAAATATTAGTATCCAATATGCAATTCAAAACGTTTTTGCAATGTAAATTAAAGAGTTCTTTCCATAAAGTTCGCTTAAAAGACAAGAATATTCAATACAATAGTTTTCATGCAGCTTACTCCTAATCTGAGTTAATACAAACTTATTTTTAACAAAAAATCTTTTATTAGGTTTAATTGAGCGCTCAACATTATGTGTATTGCAAAATCGACTTTTCCCGTTTGGAATTGAGTTCGTTTTATTGTTGTTTTGTAAAAAGTAGCGCTATTCGCGGCGCTGCCTGTAAGGATTTCAGCGTTCATTGAGTTTGGATGTTACGAGGATGTAGAGTGACTGGATAAGCCGATGGAGAAGAAAAAATACTTGAGTACACGAAAGAAAATGCTAATGGACAGTATTTTTTATAACACTGTTGTGCCCAAACAGTTGTGTTAGCGAAAAAGGAATACAAATAGTTTAGGGGCCTTTTGGTATTTTGGTACATGCATAAGGGTATGCAGGTACACTACGTAAGTATTACTTACGTCTGATCCATGTAAAAGAGAATGAGCGCACACTAGTAGCAAGACGCATAGCAGACTATTTTGTTGGTGAGACTTAGCGTTTCTACGCACTCACGGCCAGCCGCGTAGGCGTTCCAAACAATATTCACGCAGACCGTGATTGCAATAACGGTAGGAACCGCTATACGCAATTTTCCGCAGAGCAAGAGACAAAACACATTATAACAATGTTTTAGTTAAGCAGCGTTTATTAATAAGGCGGTAACTGTCCTCCCAATAAGTTATGATCCGTGTATTTGGACGTCAGCCAGCGGTCTAAGCGCGTGTGTCCGTATTGAGATTTACAGTTCCTATTGGTTTAGTTTCCACCAACTGCTTTAGATTGGAACTCTCACTACTTTTTCAAGTTTTTATCTTCTTTATATTAATGGTTCTTACGCTGTAGAAATAACTTGTGCATTTGAATTAGATTATGATTGGGTATACATTTGTTTTTACGAGCGTCCTTCAGCCTTGCTTGTGTCATCCTTCCTTCATACTTGGACATTGTCTTAGTGTGAATCTTGGTTAAATTGGCTTTGAAGTAGCGCCATCATAGAAGACACGAGTAAACGGAGAAAAGTTATTCGTCCAAATATACATGTACTAAAATTTACCGCCTTATTCAGAAATGTCAAACGCTTCCTTAGTAGAGATTTAATGAGTCATTTTGACATGTAATGTAATGTATGACAGAGTTAGTGATTTTTCGATTGAATGAACGTCTGGGATTACGTCAGTTAATATTCTTGCCAATGATGAATGAGATTTATATTAAAAGCAAGAGTCTCACAGGTCTCAGGAAAATATTAGGACTGATTTGTTTGACGTGAACAAATAAGTGTTTTGTCAATCTAAAGACAGTTGTCAATAAAACTTCCTTAGACCATCAAATAAAAAACTCTGTTAAGACGTGTTGTCTCCTTCATATGCTTATAGATCAGGAGGCTGTCTAACTGTGGTCTGACTATTATTGTGGTCTACCAATAAAATACTTCTAAGCATTAATCGAAAATAAACTTGACCATTTCTTACCCTGTTTTCCTCTAACTAAAAAAAGCACTATGAATAATGATGAAAATATTCAAATTGATGTGACTTGGTTACCACTAACTGGAGTTATAAATCTAGATTAAATAAACAAACAAAAAGCAATTATTACAAAGGTAATTAAATATGACTTAGCTGATATACAGGGTGATAGTTCGACCGTCGCTTGACACGGAAACTAGGAAAAATGCGACCCGTTACCACATCTGGATTACTTTGTAGTCGGGGAGACGGTTCGGTTAATAGTATTATGTTTAATTGCATTTCTCAATTATTATTTAATGTAATTTATACCGTATTTATTATTAGGTATACAGTTTGGCAACCCTATTGAGAATCAATTTTAAACCATCAGTTTTGAGGCTGGTTATAAATTCTTCGTTGATTTTCTTTACTCTTTAGAGTGATCTACTGTGATCTCACTTTTACCGCAATTTTTTTACATTAGTCGTATCAGGACACATGACAACATCGAGTCAATAAATTAGCAAAAATCACAGTCGGTGAATCTGAAATCGGTTATTATATACTCTTTTAGGTATATAGTAGTTAAATGTAAGTAATGTAAGTAAGTACTATAAGTGGGTCTTTAAATGTAATTTGCCTCATACACAAAAAAAAATTTTTTTTCAAAACCCAAATATGACACAAAAATAACAGTGTCGAACCTCGATCTCGAAAAACATCTTCATAAACCAAAACAATAACACAGTAACCTCCCGTCAACACTAACATCCATCAATCAATGCAGTTTAATTAATAAGCTGTCAATTCCTTTGTCTATATGTCGTTAATTAATAGTGCGCTGTCTCCTGAACTATACGCGAGGCGTGGGTCGGTCCCATGACAAATGGCTACAGGGTGCTCCGTTATAATTCGTTTTTAACCGTCGCACGTCAGCGCTTGCGTACCTGCCGCAATTTAGTTATAGCAAGTTACGTTATACAGGGTGTTTTAGTTATAGCAAGTTTTCGTTATACAGGATGTTTTAGTTGTAGCGAGTTTTCGTTGTACAGGGTGGTTTTAGGTGTGTCTTGTATGGTGCAGTGATTTGTGTGTCTGTGCTTTGTTTTGAATTTTCAGCGGTTTTTAAATGGATTTAAATTAGTTTTTTGATCTATTTTATGCAAGTAAGTTCCTATTTTTGTTATGTAGACGATTATAATTATATTACTTAAAAAATTACAGTTTTTTTGAAGAAGTTATTGTTTAACAATGCAATTAACTTTCTTTAAAACGTAACATACTAACACTAACAAATGATTACGTACAAAAATTTGTAGTACCAGATCTTTACTACTTTACTACTACTACGTTTCTCCAGTCTACACTCACAAGAAAACCGAAGCGAACATATAAAATAAAAACCTAATAAAATTGAGGCTACAGCCGTTATTTATTTATCCGTATTCGATCCTTACATTAGTTATTAAACATCCTGTATAGCGAAGGGCATATTGAGGAATGGATTCGAAACACGCGATAGCTTCATTTACTTGACCACGATCTCTTACAAACGAATTTATATCTTATTGCTATTATCAATAAGTGTAGTTATTAAACTTCATATTTTGAATGCGGTAACGCCTTAGTATCGAAGGAATGTAAAAATGTTTCGTAAGAATTGTATTTGTATCAGTTTGTAGGTCGCAGGATGTGAAGAACATGATCTATATTTATGGTTTAAGCGATGACGACAAGATTTTGAAAATGTAGATGCGTTATTAGACAATTTTAATGCTTTGTGATTGCTCAATTGAGCTCTGCACAGGTCTGCTCCATTTCAATGGAGACGCTCCCTAAGGTAGATACTTATAAACTTCGTAGTGAGCCATGTCAGAGGCCTTTGGCGGCTCAATAACTCTGACACCAGGATTGGTCAGGTTGACCATCCACTCGATGAAGAAGAAAAAGAACTTCGTATTTCAGCTGTAACTACGGCCTCTAAAGCGCAGTATTCAACTTAAATATTTGTTTATAAAGACAGAATTATAAACAACTAGCAGTGCTCAGAGGTTTTACCCGCGTTGTACCCGTTACCACGGGAATGCCAGGATAAAATGTATCCCATGTGTTATTCTATTGTATAAACTATATTACTGTAAAGTTCCATTCAAATCCGTCGAGTAGTTTTTTCGTGAAAGAGTAACAAACATACATAAATATACATCCTCACAAGCTTTCGTATTTATAATATTAGTTGGATATCTTGTTAACATTAATGGAGTTGACGGAATTAAAATTCTTAAGTTGCTGAAGCAAATATAAACTAGGTTTTCCAATCAAAGCTCGTGGGACTACAGTGAAAATTCTAGTCCAACAATTTTCTATGTCAGCTAGTATTTTCTAGTCCTATTTCACTTCGCTGTGACCTACAATCTTGATTATAGCTCAGTATTGTCATCGCGACAGTACCATTGTATACGACCACGTACTTCATTTATATAACTTTTGTCAGCGACAGTCCCTGCTTTCAACGCCGGTGGAATACTTGATTCGTTATTCAAATCTTTTTATGTCAGTAAGGCATTTTTTGAGTTATGTTTGTTTGTTTCCTCTTCACTGTACTGATATCTTCAGTGAGATGAGACGCCTTTGCCCAGCAGTGGGACATTACAAGCTAATACTTTACTTTTATTTCTTTATGTTTGTTAGTGCGGAAAAACTTAAATAAGGTTATTTGGTCATATACTAAAAGCACCGATGTAACATTTGTTTATAAACATGTTGCCGAGTTGCTGTCAACATGTTTTTTTTGTCTGTCACAACTGGTTTCTTAAGTTTAAGCGAACACAATTTTGTAAATAGAATACTACACAATTTTATAAATAGAATACTACACAATTTTGTAAAAAGAATACTACACAATTTTGTAAAAGTATCGTCTATTTTTGTATGATAATAAATGTCAATTATATTTTTTGTGCGTTACCTGTAATTTGTTCCCTCATATAGCAAATACATTATGTCAAAATTTTATCGGTTGTCTTCGCTACAAACGGTTATTGGAACGTAATTTAACGCTGCGTCACTTTTATTTGGAAAGGGTATAAATACTTAGTTTTAAATAGTTTTCCTTTAAAAAGGAATGAAAATGACAAACTCAGTTCAGTTTTATCAAAGTTTTGAAGTCTTATGCAGTAAATTAAACCGAAACCAACGTTGGTTCACACTGTTTGGGAAAAAATTAGGTAGCATTTTTTTGAAATCTTGAACTTTTTGACTTCGGGGACCTAAACAGAAAAAATAATCCAATTCTATTACCTTTACCTTAAAAGTGGGAAATCCCACCTAATCACTACATAGTATAAAACAAAGTCGCTATTTTTGTCTGTTTGTTTGTTTGTCTGTTTGTCTGTATGCTTAAATCTTTAAAATTACGCAACGGATTTTGATGGGGTTTTTTGTAGTAGGTAGAGTGATTCAAGAGGAAGGTTTTTATGTAAAAAAATTCCCGAAATTCCCACGGGAACGGGCACAACGCGGGTAAAACCGCGGGGCGCTGCTAATATATATATAATTTATGACTTTAATTCCATTAAAATTGTATTGGAAAACATCCATCATCATATCATCCTACACTTATTTCACATACATTTCGCCAAATTTGCCTACCACTATAATCTATACATATAATAAAATTGTAGAAAAGTGCTGTCTGTACATTGAAAATAAAAATAAAAAAAATAGCAGGGGTTATTGTTATGTCGATGTCGAACCCAAAAATGTAATCAACTTTTTTTTTGTCTGTTTGTCTGTTTGTCTGTTCACGCTAATCTCAGAAACGGCTGATCCGAGTTGGATGCGGTTTTCACGAATATATTGTGGTATGCTTCAGTTATGCTTTAGTGTTTGTTTCATGTCAATCGGTTCATAAATAAAAAAGTTATGTCAAATTAAAGAATCACGTCGAACACTATTCTATGCTTATACATAGGCACCATTAATCTCCGCAACTATTTGACGGATTTGGTTGAAATTTTGTACCGACATATTTTAGAGCCTGGCGCAACATAAAGACTACTTTTTACCGCGGGAAAACATCCGTTTCCCATGGGAATCGGTAGTTTATTGTTTTTTTAACGCCTGTTCCGGTCAACGAACGACGTCGATCATTGTTACTAGATAGGTAAATTACAATCATTAATAGAATATGTTATAGCTACTTATTACCTTGGAATTGACTGGATTACCATGGGAAAAAAATTAAAAGGGCTCATCTAAATTCTTTCTACTTAAGTTAGTTTAGGCTGATATCATAAACTATAAGAATAATTTACCGAGGGAAATCATAGTACTGCCATGGGAATGAAAAAACATTGTTCTTTTGGGGCTGAAGGTAGTTTGTAAGCTGTTGAATTTTAAGAATAATGTCGAACAGATTCCTTCCAGTTTCCCGTGGGTCTGAGATGTTATCCCGCGGTAAAAAGTAACATAAGTGTTGTTATTTCCAAGCCTAAACTAACTGTTTGCCAAATTTCATCCATATCGGTTCAGTAGTTTTTGCGAGAAAGAATAACAAATATGCGTCTATACAAAGTTTCGCGTTTATATTATTAGTAAGAGTTAATTCTATTATGAATAACTACTTTTTTTCTCTGTTAGTAGAATTTACTGAAACTTTATAATAATTTTAATTTAATAATTAATTAATAATAAATATCTTTATAGAGAAGTTAAATAAAAATTATCGGAAACGCTGCTCATAGTCACTATTCCACGCGAACGAAGTCGCGGGCACAGCTAGTTGAGAATAAAAATGACGACACAAGGAAGGTGCAAAAGCTAGCGGTAGTCACAATAGAAAGTTACGCATGAATCTGAAATCTCGAGTGAAGGAACGCAGATGTTTTCGACTCTCGGTCATCTGATGTAGTTTCTTGAAAGCAAAACGCCTTAGGGAATTAGATAAAGCTTTTTGTTGACAAACATTTGACGATAAATGTGATAATACGAGGGTTATGTATGAGATGTCAAATCATGTCATATTGTTTTACAAATTTATTTCGTTTGGTTAATTTAGAATATAAAATTCACAAGGTAAAAATACCAAGAAAAAAATTCATAGCCCTCTGTCCTGTAAGTTGGTCAACATTATCATAAAAATATATAGATATTTTTGTTAATAATATTTAGAAAATTTGTTTTATAATGAAGGACCTTAAACAAAACATAGAGGACATTATATTCCATCATCCCTCCCCATTAAAAATCAACACGACCTCCCCTCCCTTTCTAAAACAAATTCAAGTGGTCTGTAATGACATGAAAAATTCCATTCAAGTGTCCCGAAGCGTCTTCGGATCAGCGTTTGTATTAACGAGCCCAATGCCGCGTGAAACGGGATAAAACCCTGGGCCGCCCAGGGCTACGGGGCATCCCGGTTTAAGTGTGCGCGTATACGGTGATACAGAATAAGTTGGTAGGCTCTTAGACTACATAATGGTGATGTAGCCAAACCGACTGTAGTTTAAAAAGACGGAGGGCTCTTAGACTACATAATGTAATCCTATTATTATGGGAACAGAGTCAAGTAAGATGGTAATTTTCTATGACAAGTATTACTTTGTAAGTTATGAAATGTTCTTGCAACCGATTTAGCGATAAGTTTGTTTTCAGGGCAATTGACAATAATTGACATTTAAAAATATTAAAACTTGATCTCCTATCTTAAACTGCCGATCAAGATCAGAATTGGGACCGGCTGATCAAGTATCATTTCTGCCCGAAATGGGCTGAATCTATACTAATATTATAAAGCTGAAGAGTTTGTTTTGTTTGTTTGTTTGTTTGTTTGTTTGTTTAAACGCGCTAATCTCAGAAACTACTGAACCGATTTGAATAATTCTTTTTGTAATAGAAAGCCACATTCAACGGGAAGGTTATAGGCTATTTTTCATCCCGAAATTCCTACGGGATCGGGTACAGCGCGGGTAAAACCGCGGGGCACTGCTAGTGATTCAATAAGACTATGATTAAAAAACAAACGAATTAAAAGTTGCATTTACCTGCGAGTTTGCTTCAGGAGGAAATTGGGAGTCAAGTTAAAAATGCGACAGATACAGATTACAGGCCATTTCTACACTTGTCAATCTCCTAACATCTCTGGCGTAGTTTGACTGAGCAATGTTAACTCATTGAAATTGTTATGCAACGTGTACATGGCAGATAATGGCATTTATATCTGAGCGCTCCCGTGCTTCGGAGGGCACTTTAAATTGTCGGTCTCGGTTTCAATCTTAAGACCATGTCGGAGGCCTTTAGGCGGTCAAACTACGACACCAAGGTTGGCCACTAACTTACTTGTGCGTCAGCCACTGCCGTCTAAAACGCCTGTGCCAAACTGGTTACCAGCTTTTCCTGCGTCGCCTTATGCGGTTTATCTTAACACTGTCCCTGACAGAGGATAATAGTGGAAATAGTCCTTCACTAATAGGGTCAGTAGTAGAAGGATCAGTGACAAAAACTTAACTTATGCAGACTTTTTAGTATTTTGTTGTTTGGATGACTCTGTCTGCTGAGGCTGTGCTTTTGATGTATTTTGCTGAAATACAAGACACTTTCATGTTTTTTATATTGAGACAAAAAGATTGAAAGATTGACTTTCCAACCCATTTATTTTTAATTTTGTATATACATATGCATATTTTTATCAATTGATCGTAGACTGATAGATTGATAGACATAATTCAAACCGTATTCTATACATATTTCACTTCAAAGCCTTTGGGGTCAAGTGAAAGTCAAAGTCAAATATTTTTATTCAGTTTTGGCTCCAAAGAGGCTCTTTTGAACGTACCAATAGTTCTTTGCTTTGTTTGATAAACATCGGCCGTTTTTGCGTTGGGGGTTTCATTATTCTACTTTTTAACAGCCAAAAACAAAAGCAAATCTACATCTATATATATAAATAATTAAAAAAAACTACGTTTAAAAAAACCGACTTCAAAACTAAAAAGCAAAAAATAACTCTATAATCATAATATGAGTACTACTAAGGTAGTAATAATTATTAATTATATACTAGTATTGTTATTTTTGGAGTCGGTGACAGCCAAGTGAGATTGTGTGTATGGATGAGAGAGAGAGAGAGAGAGAGAGAGAGAGAGAGAGAGTCCTCCTCCTTCGGTTTTTGAAGTCGGTTAAAAATGAAACCCGTTTTCCTTGGTCACGGCATCACGCGTGAATGGCTGGACCGATTTCCACGGTTTTGCATTCGTTGGAATGGTCTTGGGCTCCGTGAGGTTTATAGGGAATAAAATCTCAAAATTACCACGGTAACGGGCGCGCTGCGGGTGAAACCGCGGGGCACAGCTAGTTTTCAATATATTATAATACCGATTGATATCTCTTTTTATAAACTCCGTTCAACCATTTAGACACGGTTTTACGTCTCCGGTATTTTTATATTCGTGAATTTTATTTTTATTTTAGCCATTAAACTGCTGATGTGTTTTATCTGTTCGTTAAGATAGACTCGCATTCAGTCAGATTACTTATACGGAGTTAATGTTATAAAGTTACTAGCAGCGCCCCGCGGTTTTACCCGCGTTGTACCCGTTTCCGTAGGAATTTCGGGATGAAAAATAGCCTATAACCTTCCCGTTGAATGTGGCTATCTATTACAAAAAGAATTATTCAAATCGGTTCAGTAGTTTCTGAGATTAGCGCGTTTAAACAAACAAACAAACAAACAAACAAAACAAACTCTTCAGCTTTATAATATTAGTATAGATATATGGACTATTATTTTCTATACTACTATAATGGACTTTGGAATGACTGTAAGTTTTATAGACTAGGTACTAATATTATATGTGCGAAATTCTGTTAGTTGCTCTTTCACGCAAAAACTGCTGAACAGACTTGATTGTTACTTAACAGTAATATCGGTTATACATCAGAATATGACATGGGATACATTTGATCCCTAATTTACGGCATCGGCTACAACGCGGGTAAGACCGCGGGGCTCAGCTAGTTTTATCGTTTTGTTTCGAATTGTTTACCTATCTGACTAAACCTCAGGATCGTCACCACAGACGTCCTTCCTCCAAATGCTTCCTCAATGGAGATTTAATGACTGCCTTTGATATGTCATATATGAAAAATAACGTCAAATAATGAAGTGTCGATTTAATGAAAGTCTCTGAGTGCGGTAGTAAATCATCGTACTCAGAGACGTCAAATACTTCCTTAGTGGAGATTTAATGACTGCCTTTGACATAACTGTAATAGTCTTTTTTAAACTTACACGATTTGAACACATAGTTTTAACGTACTCACACGGGTTTTTTCGTGTTGCACCGTTAAACTCTAATATTGACCATGTGAGGGTACTTCCAGCACTTGGAACGCCTACCCTCCCATCACAGCGGTAACTCCAATGTCTTCAGTTCACCCGCGACCACGAGAGGTGCAATCCCCTCGAAACGTCGGGAAATAAAAAGTAAGTTATAACTGTAATGTTTGAAAAATTACATCAAATAATTTAATGAGTCTTTGAGTGCGATAGTAAATTTTACCAACCCGTTTTTATGGTGTGAGGAAATGAAGTCAAATATTGTACACTGTATTACCAACATAATAGAAAACAAGCGACCTACATACCACGTCTTTTCATGATCTAAATATGTCTCCCTACTAAAGGGCCTTACGCCTTGTCGATCAAAGGTTTCCGAGCTCCCAGTTATCAATCCCTTTAAGTTCACTCCGCAATCTGGTCACATTCATTCTTTGAATGAACTGCTTTTTCAAATTTTAATTTGTAAAGGATATTTTCATTGAAATCGTAATTTAATTTTAAGGTCTATTGGTTATTTGTTTCTGGTTTAATTGAATTTGAGTTTAGTAACGTTTTGGGTCATTTTCAATTTGCTTAAAAAAATCTGTAGCATATTAATTGCTTAAATATTTTTTATTTCTGTAGACTACGGTACTACGATAGGCCTACGAAGACTGGCCGTAGCGTTGCGTAGCATGCTACATCCCGAATAATCCCGATACCAATTTTGACTATGATATTGAATGAAAACCTTACACAGTTAAATTTGTAATTCTTGTACAAAAATAAACATTATAATCAAAATATTTATATATGGAAACATTGAACTCACCTATTATCACATACGTGTGATTTTATATACTCTTTTTGCATTTCAAAATACCTATATCAAATTAATACCCTCTAACTTACCATCCCATTCGTTTCAAAGAATAGCCTTCACTTCATTAACCCACCTGTTTGTTCGTATTTAAAGTGCCTATTCAGATAAATCCTTCCCCAACCGGTCGCTCACACAATCTCATTATAAAACGCAAACGAAAAGGGTTTAACTACGACTCTTGATTAGACGAATGATTACACTATGCCAATGACCGTACACAGCATTGCAATGACCGCATCGCACCACGTGTGAGACAAACGCATTCCCTCTCTCTCACACCCATAAATTTTCTCCAAAGAAAAATATAGCATCCCTTTCTATCCCGGAAAACTGAGTTTGGGAAGCCAGTGTGCGCCGTACGGTTACGGCGAACGGACGTGTTGGGGAGGGCGATTTTCTCGGAGTATTTCGCGCTCTCGATATTATCATATAGTGGTAGTGCGTAAGTTTTGAAACTTCGCCGGTTTGGTTATCAGATAGACTTTCAGGCATTGATTGGATGTTTTTATTTGATATTGTCATTGAAACAGTGAAGTGATTGTAATGTGGTTTGAAGTGACAATTTTGTTTTGTGTTTTTTATTAATGAGATCGTGTGAGGTGGGTAGAATTATTTATTTTTATTTTACAAAAATCCTTGATACTTTTGTTATCCTCGTTATACTCAGTATAACATCCTAGGAATATAATTTCATCAATAGCAATATCAAACTACTACGGATACCTATTTCAAACTCCGAATATGTCTAACTACCCACATTTTGATAAAAAAACATTTTCATTTTATTTTACACTACAAATAAAAGTCCCAACTTTTGCCCATGAGTGGGACATTATAACTAATACTTTAGTACTGAAAACGAAAGGCTCTTGTCTAGACCAACAACCACTAGTGTGATAAAGTATTATGTCTTATTACGATACATAGATATACCTACTAAGTTATGTAATGGCGTTGGGGCATGCAATTGTATCGCGTAGAACATTAAACGTGGCCATTAAGTTAAGAGTTCAAAATTCGCTCGAAAGCAATAAAGTTTTGCAATAATGTACAATTTATGATAAGTAACTCCAAAGGGTTAGTCTATGGAAGTGTACGTAGAAGAAATTGTATTAAGATAAATTAGTTAAGTTCTTATTTTGTGAGTAATGTCTCGAATTTTGAGATGTTCCGCAAATTGCGGAAGTTATTAATCATTATTATTTGTGATGTTTTGCTCCCTAATAATGTTTATCGGTAATATTACAACTTTACTCTGTACTGAAATTTTGATGTGATTTGTTAGTATCAGGAGGTACTGATATCTTCAGTGAGACGACAGGCCTTTGCCCAACAGTGGGACATTACAGGCTTATACTTTTTTTTATTTTTTTTGTTAGTATCAGATGGTTATATCTGTTCGCTGCATATTTACTTTCTGATTTTGGTGAGATTTAAAGTTACGTTTTAACTGATTTCTTAGGTTTAACGAACACTTCTCATTTTGAATTGAAACTACTTTTACGGATACACTTCTCTTCTTTTTATCTGACGTTTGGTCTCCTTTATAAGATCCGTTACTCGTTTTAACTAACGGTTTAACGTATATACTTTGTTAATTTCATGTCATTAATGAAATACGAACTCATGTAAGTATTTTAGTAAATCGATATTCAATTCGCTGTACTGATAATATAAGTACGTGAGAAGCCTTTGTCCTGCAATACTTACAGCCTATCACTTTACTTATTTTTAGGAAATATTAGGTAGGTATCGTATACACATTATTTCTCTAGTTTATTGCATACTACTCTTATGTAATATTCTTTATACTTTATGCTTATGAAACTTTCAAGGTCATTGCCAAGACAAGTATTTCGGCACTTTAGTGACTGTTAATCTGTGACATCAATAATAAAGTTTGGTGACGTCATTCCAACAAGAAATATTAGAGATCTTAACAAGTTACAGGAAACTTAGGTATTATCTATACTAGGTATATAAAGAGGTAAAATTTGAAAATTAGTTTATATGTTCGAGCTAACCTCGGGAATTGCTATTCCGATTTCTGACGTCTGTCTGACCATTAATAAAACCGGAATCGGCAATTTAACGTACCCTCCGAAGCACGGTAGTGCTCAGACAGAAACGCCATTATCGGCCACCCATCCAAGTAGAGGTCGAGCTGCACGTTGCTTAACAATGCAATGAGTTAACACTGCTCAATCTAACTACAACAGGTTTTTTCATGACATGTGACATTAAATATGACACAATGACCTAACGATCATTTGCACAAAGCACACACATAGTCAATAGATAATTTATGAAGAGATTGGAGAAGCACATACAATTTCGCTATCACATAATATAACATTCACCAGACTGCCTACAATAGCCGATTTTGGTAGTGTGGTAGTGCTACACTACCAAAATCAGGTTAAATTAATCCCACCCGTTTGTCGAAGAGCATTCTGAACTGTAATTACACCGTTCATTAAGTAAATAAATGTGTCTACGATGCAGGCAATCGATCGGACGAATATTTGCCACTCGATAGCGAAGCCGTAATGATGTCCGTTTGTCTGTCACGCTGGTTTGTAATGTAGACGTTATTGTAATGTTGAATTGTTAGGCTATCGCATTGTAAATGCTTAATCACTACATAGTATAAAACAAAGTTGTTATTTGTCTGTTTTTTTTTGTAATAGGTAGAGTGATTCAAGAGGAAGGTTTTTATGTAAAAAAAATCCCGAAATTCCCACGGGAACGGGCAAAACGCGGGTAAAACCGCGGGGCGCTGCTAGTTGTAATTAAAAGTAAGTAAATAAGTATAAGCTTGTAATGTCGCACTGCTAGGCAAAGGCCTACCCACAAATAATTACAAAAACAATTTACTATCAATAACTGTCCAAATTTTCATATTATTAGCCGTATCGAATAATAAAATAATAAAGTACTGTACAAAGCAAGGGGTGCATCCATCACGCACATTTTGGTCTCGATTCTAACATCGATTAAGTGCACGCATTCGATTACGGCCGTATCGATTTTGTGATGGAATGTTTTGACTTGGAGACGTATGTGAAGAGTACATCAAAGAGATTACATTTACCTTGATTTCATTACCTTTAATCGTCTAATTATAGATACACATTTACAGTAGTATTTATAATAAGGTTAACTAAATAAATATACCCGGATAAATTCACTCACGGTTAACTAGACCCAAACTAAGCTCTAAGCTTGTATTATGGAATCTAACTGATACTACTACATATATATACACAAATACTGTATCAGAATATATAATTGACACCCAGACTACGTCTCCAATAACAATGTCTTGACATATTGTTGACTCCGGGCGGGAATCTAACCCGCAACCCCCGACACTGTAAGCGCTCTCACTGCCACGGGCCAACGGGCTTGTCAAAGTTGGTCGCGATATAGTTACAGTATATGAAAATTAGAAATGTTAAAAGTACTGTCAGATTATATGTATGAAGAGAAATGTCAAAATTTATAATCAAAAGTAAAATGTAAATATGTTTCGCTCTACCCGGAAATTGAACCCAGGACAACCTTGGCAGGCACACGCCACTAGACTTTCGAGGTGTTTTATAATTTCAATAATTTATTATCGTTTTGCTGAAAGATTCATCAGATCTAACTTTAGTCTGTAGCAAGTCAGTCAGTAAACTCAACTTATTGTTTGCAATATGTCTCAACTTATAGTTTGCAATAGTTCTTAAAATTATAAATATGTTAGACCGAAACCGAAAACGAATAAAAATTGTAACATGTGTTTTAATAATATCGAAAAATCTGTTCCCTATAGGCTTCTGCATACGAATTCATTTCCCGTATGTTAATGTAAATTAATTCAGCACTACTTGTAGTATTACAATATATTCCGTGAATGTTATTTACATTTTTAATATTTAATTACATTTACTTAAACAATATTTTTCAACAAGGTTAAAGTTCATTGGTAAAACTACACCATATTGAATGCCAATTGATCCATTTGATTGAAAATAAAATGATCGAACACATTGGACACTAACCAATTGATCGAACGCATCGGATACTAACCAATTGATTGAAAATAAAATGATCGAACACATCGCACACTAACCAATTGATCGAACGCATCGGACACTAACCAATTGATCGAACGCATCGGACACTAACCAATTGATTGAAAATAAAATGATCGGACACTAACCAATTGACCGATCGCATCGGACACTAACCAATTGATCGAACGCATCGGATACTAACCAATTGATTGAAAATAAAATGATCGAACACATCGCACACTAACCAATTGATCGAACGCATCGGACACTAACCAATTGATCGATCGCATCGGACACTAACCAATTGATTGAAAATAAAATGATCGATCACATCGGACACTAACCAATTGATCGAAAATCAAATAAAATCCCGTTGGCGGTCCCAGACATAATAGTATTCTAACAAATACACTAACCAGCTATATAGTATAAGTATACATACATAGTATAATCGAACCTCCTTCAGCAACGTCGGTTAGTGTCGAATAGTAACTTACAGGCCGAAAGGAGTTATAATCGATATTATTAATATCGGAGGCCAGAGTGCTTATGTCGGCTTCCTTGGGAATTATGAGCGAGGATTCTCATCCTATACGTCAAATTACCTTTACTGACGTATGTAGGTATGGATGTAATCCGGGTTTGTGAATAAGAAGGGATGAAGAAATAACGTGATCACTGTTTTTACCCGACTGCAAGAAGGTTTATGTTTTTCAAGCGTATCTTGTTCTCGTATGTATTTATTATATATTCTTATAAAGTATTTGTGTATGTTTGTGTATTCTTCTAAACTAGATGTAGTATGAGTTATTTAGATTCCATATTACAAGCTTAGAACTTAGATTGGGTCTGGTTAGAACCGTCAGTGAATTTATCCGGGTATATTTATTATTTATTTATTTTATTTTGTATGTAATATTCTTTATCTCCAAAACCGCTGGATAGATTTCTATAATAATAGATTTTCCTTGACAGCCAAAGTGTTGTAAGCCCCAATTTCACCTTTACAGCTGAACTCGATCAATCAACTTAATTCTAGTTAAACAGAGATCACTCAAACCTAAAAAATAAAAAATGACAACCCCACTGAGTTTCTTGTTAGTTCTTCTCAATAGTTGGCGCGATGCGGACTAACGTAAACTTAATTTTAAGCTGACGATTATAAATGATTGTAATGATCTGATATAATAAAGACATTTGAATTTGAATTTTGAATTTAAGTTCAGTTGATCGCTGTTCGAGATAGTAACAGTAGAATTGAGGATAAGTGATGATTAAACAATATGGCCGCTGTTTTTTTTGTGTGCGACCGAAGCACGGCACCATATATCCAACTATCGGCCACTAAGATTCAGCCATGTTGATTACCAGATCATTCATATCGATTCATATCGGTCAGTGGCCAACGCTGGTGTCAGGAGTTTCTATAAGGCTTCCGACATGGTCTAGATTAGGCGTAGGTACCATTTACACCATTCGCTGTCCAAACAAGATCCACGGAGACACATCACAATGACAAACGTTAACCTTAATTTTCATTGCGGAATCACAGCTAACGGTCACGTGACGAGGGTTTTTAATTTTTTCTCGTCCAACCCTTAGGCCAGCTGACTGCCGGCTATTTTTCATTTAAACCAACCAATTTATGCGGCATGTTTAATTATGTGTTTCACTTACATTTATCACGCGAATTTATTTAGCTCGAATGTGTATAAATTATATTTTTATCGTGTAAGTGATACGTTGGGTTAGCGTTTTATTAATGCTGGTTAACTATGCGAATTTGTTACTTTGTTTGGAATTAGTATTGCTTTGTTAAAGGTAGTTTTATAAGAAGTATACCTTTTACTTTCTTTGCTTTGGGTGAACTAAATATGAATAATTATTAATTTTAGAATGAAGTTTTTTTTAAATCAATGTAACAAATACAATAGGGTTACAATCTAACACGCTGAATTTGAAACAAAATCGACATCGACATCGTAAGTTAAGTAAGGCGGTTAGTAGTCAACCCTGGTGTCGCATGTCGCGAGTTTTTAGACCGCCTAAAGGCCTCCGACAGGGTCGAAAATTATACGTACCCTTCAAATCTTGATAGCGCTCAGATAGAAATGCCACTACCACCCATCCAAGTAGGGAATGAGCTGCATGTTGCTTAACAATGAACATAGTAACAACACAATACCATGGTATCTAACAACGAGACAATAATCAACGCGAGAGAAGCCGCCAAGTGTAGCTAGTCACTCATATAATTACTACTTTATTCTTCTATTTTCCTTACCAAAGTCGATATCACAAATAAAGGATATAGGCTTTTCCTTATCCTGTGTGTCCTTCGGGACACAAGTTAGTGGTTCATAAAACCGCTATGAATGTGGTCCGGTCTACTTTATGTTGTCTAGCCGGCCGAAATTTAATTCTATTGGAAGAATTTTCTTATAGAAAAGTTACTGTTTTTCACACTATAGGAAAATGGTTGTATGAAATTTTGATAAGAAAAGTTATTGATTTTGATGTTGTTGTTTAGTTGTAACAGTAATTTCAATTAGAAGTTTATTGAAATCGATTTTTGACGAAAATTAGACTACATACACAAACACAATATACGTACTAAGTCACAGAATTAAATGAAACTGAATGAATTTAGCTTTCGGTCGGTGCACAGGTATATCTTAAGTATTATAGAAACTATACAACTATATCAGCCATATACATATAACAGCCTCCGTGGTCTAGTGGTTTGAGCGCTCGGCTCACGATCCGGAGGTTCCGGGTTCGATTCCCGGTGGGGATATCTCACAAAAATCACTTTGTGCGACTGTCCTCAGTTTGGTTAGGGCATTGCAGGCTGAATCACCTGATTGCCCGAAAAGTAAGATGATTCCGTGCTTTGGAGGGCACGTTAAGCCGTCGGTTCCGGTTACTTTCTACGGATAGTAGTCGTTACATGAGCCATGTTAGAGGCCTTTGGCGGCTCAATAACTCTGACACCAGGATTGGTCAGGGTGACCATCCACTCGATGAAGAAGAAGAAGAAGAAGAAGATAGAAACTAATATCACCCCGTGTTTTTATCTTAAGGTATAATATAAGGTAAAACATATACACTAGACCACCGATCCGATATCATTAATTCATACCTATTTTTAACGTCATAACCAATTCCACGTACCATTTCAAAGACAATCATAAAAACTAATAACCACAAACATCGTGACACAGGTAAAGTGAAGACCGCCAAAAATAATAATAAAATTTGTTTTCGAATAAAGATTTAGTAGAATTCCGGTTTTTCGAGAAATGTGAAAACGAAGGGTTGCTTCCGACCTTTGGGTATCTCCGGTACGAGTTGGTATCGCAAACGGTTCGGTAAAATATTATGGAGTTGGAAGAATGGTGGAATGGTCGAAATGAGTATTGGACTCTCAAGGACGTTTGCATTTTTTATTCCGGAGACAGATCTTTTTTGCTTGCATGTCTTGACGAATTGTTGAAGTAATCTATACTATTATTATGAAGAGGTAAAGTTTCCAACTTTATTTCTTTTTGAGGGCTAATTTCAGTAACTACTAATCTGATTTGAATAACTATTTTTATAATGGATAGTTATACGCTACGAGTATTTCCAAACCTGATTGTAACATGATGCGGGAACAACGCGGGTAAAACCGCGGGGTACTGCTAGTTAAAAAATAAAAAGTATTAACATGTAATATCCCACAACTGGGCCAGTGCCACTTATCTCACTGAAGATATCAGTACTGTGAGACGAATTAGACGTAATCACCATACTCGCTTACTGCAGTTTGTTTTTTCTTTTATTTTATCTCAATTATATATTTTTTTTTTAAATAATTTAATTAAAGAATCGCTGTATCCATCTCATTACCCAAAAATCAAAGCCACACTCATCCATTTCAAAACAAAAAAATCTATCCCTAAAACCAATCCCATTTATCCTGATCGGATCCCTCTAATGAAGGTCGTATAGAAAGAAAAATTGTTCGTAAAATACTTTCAATTAACTCTTACGTAATGGATTATCGATGCTCCTCAGTGGCCCGGAAGTGGACGTAATAAGTCCGTCCACTGGGCCGGAAACTATTACATGCTGTCCTCTCGCCGTGACGTCACGGTGCATTGTCCAACCTTGTAATAGAGCGTCTAGTTTCCTGTTTTCAAAAGGCTAAGGTTTGTTCTTTGATGCTAGTTCGAGTTAGTGTGAGGAATGTTATGGCTTTTTTGATAATATTTAAGGCATTAAGCAGTCGGTACCGGTTGTTTCAACTATAGCGCTCGTGGGTACAAAATGATGTTAACTTATCGCAATTGTTAAGCAAAGGGAAGTTTGGAGCCTACTTGGATGGGTGGCCGATAGAGGCATTTTTATCTGAGCGCTACCGTGCTTTGAATTGTACGTTAAATTGTCGGTCCTGTTGTTTCTATGGTTAGAAATATATATTTAATCCAACGAAAACATTATTATCCTTATTTTGTAAAACGTTATTAAAAGTACAACTCAATGTTATCTTATTTCAATCAATCGACTGTAAACAAACTTTCCAATTGCTCGTTACAATAGTGCGCTGCTGAAGCGGACTGTAAACTTTAGTAAAACAAAGCTCAATCAAATATAAGTTAACAAAGCAATGCAGGTACAACTTTTTGAAACAAAAAAGAACTTGATTGAAAACATCTCGTCCGTAAACAGTTATTTGTGTGACTTTACCGCATTGTGTACGCACTGAAATACAGCGCTGAATTACACCGACCGAAATACAGCACTAACCGAATGTTGGTCATGTATTCCACCAGTTAACCGAAAACTAACAAACAGACAATTAAATAAATACTCTTTGCTTCGTTACTTTAAAAAAATATCCAGCTTTTTCCTTTTTTCACTTGTTTTTACGTCACCTGTATTCAATTGTTTTTAATTCTTTTTTTGAATACGGAAAATGGATTTTAAAACGGGTCATGTTTTAAAGGAAGCACGAGTACGTATTGCTTGAAGCGCTTTCGATTTTGGTGCTATGGTTGATGTAAAACAGTTGAAAAACATGCCCTCAAGGTAATTGGTTTCATTCGATTTTATGGATCGGTTCCCTTATTTTTACATTTTATTATGTTACAGAGTGTAATATTTATTGACAACATTGAGATATATCAGATACATTTTTGTTCAAATCACGAAACAAAATGGAGTATACTGTCATTAATACGAACGCAAATTATGTAGTTTGATATCCATGTCTAATAGCTACAAGACTTCCGTAGCATGCTCGTAGCGCTACGAAACCGTAACCAATCGTAGCATTACAAGGTTTATATACTTAAATGATATTCTCGCATGAAAGATAACAACGCTTTAAAAACTTTCAGAACATAAACAATTGGTTCAATATTCCTGTAAGTACGGCAAATATACTGAAGTTTTCAGTGCTCTACTTATGTTTACGAGTACAGCTATAAATTTATGTGCTGAAATTTATCGAAGCGGTCGGTAAGTACCATCAATATGGGCCTCAAGTCACGCTATACAAAGTAAGGGGGGAACACACGTGTGTCTGTGTTTGCTTACCGTTAATTAAGATTATTCAGTAGTGAGTATTGGCTTTAGGATTGTGTTGATGTTACGCGTTTGTTCTGTAAAGGTGATTATGATTATGTGGGTTAGATTGGGTTACAATGTGTGATATATAAAAAGGTTACTGACAAGCACATTATGGGTATAATATTATATTAATTTGTTAGTTATTTTTGGACGCAAAGGGAGGTTAATTTTGGAAGCAATTCATACGATTTCAAGATTGTTTTAATGATAAGTATTTTATATTGTTAAGGTGGATTCACTCAGTTCGGCAGTCTTGCCGGCTGCTTGCCGCAAGTAAAGATACTAAAAAAAAGATGGCAGCTAGTGCTGTTGGCAAGCGCGGCAGTTAATCGATATTATCATTTGTCTTTAGTCATGCCGCCGGTATTACAAACAAATTATTATCTTTGACTTGTAAATAATATTGAAAATACCGAACGCAATACCGAAATACTTTTCTCTATCTATTTTTACTAGTATGTTAAGCTGAAGAACTTGAATACTGTTTGTTTGATTGAATCGTTCTAATTTCTGGATCTACCCGCGTGATTGAAATAAGTATTTTGCCATTGTATAGACATATTTCTATATCTATGACTGTTGACTATAAAGTATTCAAGAGGAAGCTTAATTATTAGCAATTTTTTATCCCACGGGAACGGATACAAGGCGGGTATAACAACAGGAACAGCTAGTGTCGTGTATTAATAAAATATTTTCTTTGCTAATATAATCCTGAGTGCAATAATGGGGAAGTAATGCGAAGACCCAATAAGCTTTAAGACCCAGTAGCATTAGTATTTTTATAGATAAGGAACAAGATGAAAGGTAATGAAATTTTTCCAATAATGAACGTGGGAATTAGCGAATATATCTTACAATGTCTTTCTTAAGGATTTGTAGTAGTTTTATATTGCGCACTTCGAAAAGAAGCCCTAATAAGAACACCATTCTAATTAGGCGGTCTTAAAACTTTGAGACCAGGGTTGACCGCTAACTTTCTAGAGTTGACTTTCTTTTCTTAAATAAGCTGTTGCTATTGAGAAAGCTTACACGATTCGAGTTTGTAAATTGAAAAGATGTAAAGTGAAGAATAGAGAAATGACATTTTTTGAATTTTCATCAATGATAGTATAATTGCTAATAACCATTCAAGCTACGAGCAAACAAACAATTAATTAATAACTACTTAACCTGAAGTACTGAATCTGAACACACACTTAAGTAATACTTAGTTAAGTTAATATTATGAGTAATTTAGTGAGATTATTAACAGATGCGGGTCACGAGCGTATCCGTCCTGTGAGATTGATGTTAACTACATAGGATTACGCGTAGATTTCGTTATTTCTACGCTATCTTGGTTTGGTACAAGTTGTAAAGTGAAGCGGGTGGTTTGCATAAGATAGATGCCACTATTGCCGGCCTGTTATCGATACAGGCTAAATACTGTCACATTATATGATACGTTGGTAAACTTACCGGCCTAAGTTCGGCCTGATCCGGCCTAGTCCGGTGTAGTCCGGTGTGGTCCGGCGGGAAATCGCCGACTTTGTGTATGTATTGTGTGCGCTTGCTTCTATGTAGGCGTGTGCTGTAAATTACTGTGTTACCAAATTTAAATCTATGGTAAAGCCGTGGCGTGTCGATACTGGTAAATGTAGAATAAAGTTCCTAAACTTAACCTAATCTAACTTTACGCTTAATAAGGGTTAAGAGTTAATCGCCCAATGCCTACTTCTCACACCACAACCACTATCAAACAGTATCAAACGACAAACGAACATGTTATGAATACAAATCGACGTCGGTTCGACGACAAACTATCTCTAATATTATCATAGTGAATCACATCAAAAGGCTGCTCTGATATACTGGTTTAATAAACACTATAATGTTAGAGTAATAAAGTGTCTAGTACAAGGCCGGTACTATATAAAATTAGTCTCAAACTCGCTAGGATATTCTACTAGTTTGAAAGTAGAACTTAGGAATATTATGTGAGTGTGTATGTGCGTGAAATATGTCTGTGTACATTACCTTAATAATGTGAGTGTTGTTAGGTGAAATGTTTTTCATACCTACACAGCTTTGTGGTTTAAGTCTATCGGATTTTTTTTTCAAACTTTTCAAACTAGCCTCAGTCCGCGGTTTCTACCGCGGTGGACCAGTTCCCGCGGGAATTTCGGGATAAAATGTATCCCATATGTTATTATTATGTATAAACTATAATTATGTATTACTGTAAAGTTTCATCGAAATCCGTTTTGTACTTTTTGCTTGAAAGAGTATGAAACATAGTACATCCATCCTCACAAACTTTCACATTCATAATATTAGTAGGATTGACGTAAATGGTAGAGTTATGTCTAGCTTACTTTACTCAGAATGACGTTTGTTTTGAAGATAAATTGCAATCGCTTTGCATTCACTTGGCTTCGTTGCTATCAAAGTGTATAGGATGATCAATGTGAGAGATGATACATGAACGTCGTTGACACATTTTCATACCTTTTGATAGTAGCGATCTATTACGGTCAACGAACTTCGTCTTCACAATAGACTGTCTGTGTGGTGACTACAGACATCTCAATAGGTGACAGATGCTGTCGCTCGCTGAACGCGGTTGGCTGCTGTATTCTTTACAATGTTGCGGTACCGCATTTGTGGCAAATTACTTAAAGTAGTACGCTAAAATAGTAAGTTCGTGTAAGTTAGTGGTCAGTCCAAATGTCGGAGGTTTTAGACCGCGTAAAGACCTCCGACGTAGTTTTCGAATGTTAGGTGCCCTCCGAAGCACGGTAGCGCTCAGATAGAAATGCCACTACCGGCCACCCATACAAGTAGAAGCTGAGCTACACGTTGCTTAACAATCGCAATGTGCTAACATAACTTACTCATACTACGTCATGACCGCTTCAGGAATTCAAATTGTAACTAAGGTATGAGCGTATCCTACCTCCATCCAAAAAAAATACGTACGATTGAAACGAAACCCTCTTTTTAAGTCACTAAAAAGAAAACTCGCTAATAATTGAAAAAGAATCAAGTGCCCGCATCGTTGGACAAAAGGAGAGAAATTACGAACACGAAACGAGGGCATTTTTTGACATGCGAAAAGCGGCCTTCCCTCAAATGAAATTACTTGCGCGATCGTGTTTTTCTTGGCAAGAATATGTGACAGATATTACGAAATAAAAACCATATTTCTTATTAAATATTAACAAGAAATATGTACGTGATACTTTCAGTATTAAGTAGGACCTTTAAGGACGTACATATGTCACGTTTTTACATAAACAAGAAACTTTAGAGATTCATATAATTTTGAAGACATCACTTCAGACTTCGGACGTGGAGTTGTAAATTTACTTGAGCAACGATATTTCGCGTAAAATATGACAGTTTTAATATAGAAATGTGTTGCTTTTGTTTAACATTTCTGTTGGTAACAGTATGTCATATTGTGTTAGTACACTTTGTTTTTATTGTGGTACATCGACCTTACATCCAAAGCACTTTGAAACGAAAGCGCCATTGAACACGTTTACTATCGAACCATGGACATGTTTTTAAACTTTGTCTTAGGGTCTAGACAGACGGACTGCAATCCGACTGCCAAATGGCAGTTCAGATGCAGTTTGAATGCAGTTGGCTCGACTGCAATCAAACTGCACGTCGACGGGCAGTTGGCGTGCAGTTGGATTGCAGTCTGAGTGCAGTTAGTCGTTGTAACTGCCAAGCCAACTGCATTCAAACTGCATCTGAACTGCCATTTGGCAGTCGGATTGCAGTTGAATTGCAGTCCGTCTGTCTAGACCCTTAGATTTAGCTCTCGTAGCTTAAAAAGAAGGACGGTCCATATCGCTTTGATAGTGAAGGCAGCCTTCGCAATAGCGATAAAGAATTTGGAAATGGAACGAAAAGGAAAGCCCAATTTTCTTTAAAAAAATCGCTACATAAAGGTACTGCTCGACGGCTGTACCGCCAACTACGCTTACGCTAACTATGCTTACGCTAACTACGCTTAAGGTATGAAAACGTGAAGATTTATTATAATACGTTATTATATCGTAAACGATTCGAGTGCTAGTTTGTGAAATGGACCGGCTTGTTATTGGTTTAGCTCAGCCAATGAAACTCGCTGATTTGTGAGACGCAATCGTCTGGGTAACCGTCTACGCAATTTCTTTTATTTATTGCTAAAACAATATAGAAGCGAACACCTATTGGTTGTTTATTGAGGTTTTACCGACTGCGGTGGTTGGGAAAGGAGTGTTATGTTTTTATTTACTTTATTTATGTTGTGGTACTTGAGTTAGGATAGTAGTTACAATGTGATAGGCTGGTGATGCTATTAGTTATTACTTACAAATCGCAAAATGGAAAATATCATAATGATTGCATTGCCTTTAACTTTTGACTTTAGAATATAAATACAATGTTTAAAAAACTACGTCTCAAACATGTCAATATAACTCAAAATCTATATATTTAAAAGAAAGTCGTGTTATTTACACTATTTATAACTCGAGAACGGCTGAACCGATTTGGCTGAAAACTGGTGGGATGGTAGTTTAGAACCAGGAGACGGATATAGGATACCTACTATTTATCCTTATTTCCTACGACAACGGGTGCACTGTGGGTAAAACCGCGGGGCACAGCTAGTAATTGATAAAAAATGACCAAAATCGTTATCGTTAACAAATCGTTAACAAAGTCAGCGGTAACCAACATTTACACAACTAAGAAACAAAAAACAACTATACTTTTCCAATAATCAAATTAGGAATGGAAAATCAATGAGTTTTATCCTCAGGGCGTTTGTTTAGGACCACATAGAGGCTGATCGGGCGTGTAATGTGGCTTCTTGGCCACTCAGCCGCACGCTTCCACAGGCGGCCAGACCGACCGTACAGAATAATGTTATTACCTACAACATGGTGTTTACCAATTGTTGTTCACACCTGCAATGGATATTTTTTAGTATGAGTGTGTTTGATTTTGTTTTGGTTGTGTTGTTTTATGAGATTGGTTCAATTTACCAAATAGAGATTTAGGCAGTTAGCACTTTAGCTCTTTCGTGTTTAAATTGCTTTATTTATTGGAAAATTAACTATCTATACTAATATTATAAAGCTGAAGAGTTTGTTTTGTTTGTTTGTTTGTTTGTTTGTTTGTTTGTTTGTTTGTTTGTTTAAACGCGCTAATCTCAGAAACTACTGAACCGATTTGAATAATTCTTTCACTGTTAGATAGTCTATTTATCGAGGAAGGCTATAGGCTACATTTTATCCTGAAATTCCCACGGGAACGGGCACAACGCGGGTAAAACCGCGGGGCGCTGCTAGTATTTTATAAACTTCAAATGAGAGGTGGCCAATTAGGCTTTCTCGTTTTTGATGATTTTTGTCTTGTTCAATGAAGATGGTTTAATTTATTATATAAAGATTATTTTTAGTAAGGTAAGATCTAAAAATAACTATTTTTCTATCGCTCTTTGATTATTTGAATCCTAAATGATTGACACGTCTTGATAACCAAATTTTCATTGAAACACACTTCGATTGAAATGATTTTTAAATAATTATATAATGGTAATTACTAACAATTAATTATGACTAAGCTTACTCTTATATAATATGAATACCAATTTGACAACAATTCGAAATAAATGATTTATAATATTATACTATATTGAACTTCAAGCCCAAACACTCGGAACTATTCATACGAATTCATATTAATTTCTTTCACAAATGTAAAGTACAATATTTCAAAATCTCGCAAGTTTTCAGCGCTTTGGCTTTGTCGGTGATACAAAAGGAACTTTAATCGAGTCCAATTTTGGTATCCATTTCTGCAACTACCAAGTTAAGTAGAAGTGTATAAGTAAAGCGCAGTTTAAAATTAAGTTTGTTACTTATGTAACTTCACCCTAGAGCGGTCTTGGCGGTAACTTGCTAACTTAACTACCTATGACATTATGGAAACTTATTCAATTTTAATATTTTTTTTACTTGTTAAGTTGGTATCTATCGTAATCTACTAACTTAGTGATATAATAAAGAGAGTGCATTTGATTGCGCTAACTGATGACCTGATGGTCAGGTTATCAGAATATTTGTATATTCATTTTCTAGAGATAGGTTATAGGGCACTCTTCCCTCGTAAATTTCCCCGTAACGCGGGTGAAATCTCAGGGCGGTACTAACTCTTCAATCAAAGTTTGTTATCAATTTAACTGGAACTATAATTTCTGTTACAAAGTACAAATATGTTACAAATAAATAATTGAAATTAGCTAACATCGCATTTAAAAAATGCCACGAGCTAAATCAATTGTATCTTTCTTTTCAAAGGGTATTATTTTTGCTCGACAGATAAGTCTCAGCAAAAACATGATAAACGTGATGACAAAAGAGTGATAAAATAACAAAAAAGGGGTTTTTAATACTCTAAAAATAACAAGTCTATCTTTTGGCGTCAAATATGAGTAAAGTCGTCCTAAAATAACATTTTTGAAGTCTTCCCTAAAAATACAAGCTTAATGTTTGTTGCGTTTTGTGATTATTTTTTCTTCGCTGTGTTGTTTAGGCCGCAATTACATTTATTCGATCGTTACTTGCAGGGAATCCTTCTTAGATGGGTGGGCGATGTAGCATTTCTATCTGAGAGCTACTGTGCTTCGCATTGCACGTTAAATTCGGTCTAGGTTGTTTCAATCGTTAGACCATGTTGAAGGCTTTAAAGCGGTCTAAAACTCCGACAACAGGGTTGGCCTTAGTGGCCAACCTGGTGGTCTGTTGTCGGAGTATTTATACTACCTATACTACTATACCTATACTACTATATCTATACTACCTACCTATACTAACTTACTTATTATTAGCAGTTTTGATTTCATTAGTGTAGAGAATACGGTAGTTCAGTATTCGGTGAGCGACTGCTCCTGTTACTTGATGCGGCATCAACAGTCGGACTGTCTATATCGCACAACGGTCGCTGAACAAAGTACTTTGACTGAAAGTTAATTGAAGTTTGGCAAAGCGAACGCACAGGTATAATTGGGGAGTTAATATCAAACATTAAAGTCAAATATAACAAAAACACATACATCTAAATTAAATCAAATAAACCCGTTCAAAAACCAATTAAAACAATCGTAATAATGATCGGGTCGAATCAATTACGAAACCAAACAAAATCTTTATCAAAATAACATGAATTAATTTACCCACGCATTAATCCAAAGGACTCGATTTAAAGTACAAAATGTCCGATGGTGTGGGGAATGGTAAAGCGTGAATGAAAATAGGATATTGTCACCAATTTAAGTGCAATGCAATGTAATCCCAACACTCGATCATTTTGTAATTTATCGGAAAAACGTTAACGAAACGATTTGTTTTGATAAATTTATTTGATTGGTGCGATTTCAGTACTAATTATTTATTAACCGACTTCAAAAGAAGGAGGAGGTTCTCAATTCGGATTTTGTGGTTGTATTTTTTTATGTATGTTTGCGGATAACTTCTTTGTTTATGAAACGATTTTGATGATTCTTTTTTGTTTATTGTAACATGTTGTTCTCGTACACTTATTGTCATAGTTACTACAATTTTTGATTGCCCATTTTGAATGACTTTTCTTTGTAAGAATTTACCATTAAATTTTACTAACTTAAAAAAGCTAAAGAGCTTGATTTGTTGTTTGTTTGAATAGGCCATTGACAAGAACTACACGTGCGATTGAAATAATATTTTTTGAATTGAATAGCCACATTATTATAAGGCTTTATCCTGCCACTTCATAGGCGGTTTGTATTGAACAGTGTACTTAGTTACGAACTTTTAACAAACGTATGTAACGACTAGCAGCGCCCCGCGATTTTACCCGCGTTGTACCCGTTCCCGTGGAAATTTCGGGATGAAAAATAGCCTATAACCTTCCCGTTGAATGTGGCTATTTATAACAAAAATAATTATTCAAATCGGACTGATAATTCCTGAGATTACCTCGAACATACAAACAAACAAACTTACAAATTTTACCTCTTTATAATATTAGTATAGATAATCAACCGTTGGAAACAGCCCATCCTTAGTCTTTAGTTACTCAAGTATTCAACTAAACTTTATTTGTTCTCAGTTTATTACCTTTACCGAAGAAACTGTTTAAATATACTTATAATTTTGTGAACAAGCCTCATCAAACGCATATGTTACGACAAACACAGAATATACAACGGTTACAGGCTATTACACTATACATTATTCATCGATGAACGGCGATCTATTTCAGGTACGAAGTATACCGATCTATGCCTGCATTTTCAAATAGAAAACAATAAAAGGATAGTCTTTTAGGCTATGATTAAAGTTTTATTTTTGAAATAGCTGGTTTATTTGGGTGTCTGTAAGAATTTTGGAATAAAAAACAGCCTATGTCAGTTTAAAGACTAAATTATGTATCTACAAAAATTCAGTAATATTATTTATGTATTTTGAAGACTTAAACAAGTGCTGGGGGGTAACCACGATCGTGAAGTTGATCGCTCGCAAGTTGCTTCTAAGGAATCGAAAATTTGGTACCATGACGCCTTCTAATTAGTGTCAAATTAAAAGCGCAGCCATGTTTTAAAAAATACAATGCCACGCAATTATAAACCCTATTACAATGAAAAAAAAATGTAAACAAAGCACATAGTACCTTTTCGAATACAACGAGTTGTCAAATTGCAATATGTCATTAGAGTGTCTATGATGCCGTCAGTAGTTAGGATACGTTCCAAATAAATATAAGTAAATTAATGTCAGGGCTTTATATTTATTATTTCCTCAAAACAGTTGAGAGTTATAATTTGAAAAAATACACTTTTATTACTAAATTAATCATTGTTTATATTATTTCTTGATTATATCAATTACTTGATGCTTTAAATGATTCACGTCTGCGGTCATGGACGCATAAAAAAGGTCTTTGCGTGAAAATATATTTTTGAACGCATCTGTTACAACCGATGAGTTGCTAAGAGACGGACTGACAATACAAATAAATAAATATTCATTACAGGGATTCACACATGGTTTAAAATACTTAGTTTAAATATCTTAGTTAGGAAATTAAAATGTAACGACTTCTATATCATTACGGATAAACTACGCTTGTGCTCAAGAAAACCTGCCTAATTGGTGAAAAAACACAATGAATGGTTGTCTAAATGATAGCCACAAATACCGACCTGTGTGAAACTTCCCGAAATATATAGAATACCTAAAATACATAAGTACGTACTCTAAACCAAATCTATTCTCCAACTAATAGATTGGCGCACCATGTGGCAAGAAACTTTTGTCATTTTCTGTGTAAACCAACATAGAGAAATTCTTGAATAACTTGACTTTTCATCACCATCCAAGTCAGCTACGTGGGCCAGTCACTGTTTTAGAGAGCACAATATCAAGTGCAATATTCCTTTGGATTATACTGGTATCTTTGAGATTGGCTGTGATTGAGAACTCTCCTCTATTGGTCAAACGAAGCGGAGTCCAGGGACCAGTGCGATGAGGAACACAAACCATAGCTGATGTCAAACAGCGACGTAATTTGAAAACGTTAGTCCATACTTTGGATAAGCACAGTCATCACCTCAGATTTGATGAATACCAAATGAATTAATTTAAAATATAACAAAAGTGTATCCGTAATCTGGTAGTTTTAATTTCTAATAGCTTATTTAATAGCTTTTATCAATATAGATGTTAAACATTTAAAACTACATCTCCACTTAGTGTTTTCCAATTTTAACCAGTATTTCTTAACCCTGTATTTGCTTTAATAGAAAACACAAGTTTCCATTAAATGGATAAAGAACCAGCCTATCATTAATGAACGAACATGCATTATGATTTATTTCATTAACCAGCGATTTGTAATCTTAACTATTCAAAAAATTAAGGAGAATGATGAAGTAAGGATGTTTGTATGTGAAGTTTCACACCTGAAATGTCCCACTGCTGGGCAAAGACCTCTCATCTCACTGAAAATATCAGTTCAGTGAAGAGGATCAATCACCAGGTGATTACGCCAAATCCTCAACCCCGATCTGTGATGTCAAACCTGAGACATGTTTTTAAAGAAGGAAACATGTTTTCGCCCGACCTGGGAATTGAACCCGGAATCTCAGTCTTATTAGGCGAGTGCACATACCACTAGACCACCGAGGCGTTAAGGGAATGAATGAAATGAAAAAACCTCTATAATGTGAAAAATATTTATTAAGTTTTATGGCACTGAGGTCCATTATTTAGTTCACTTTTAATCATTTAATTACAGAAGTGTGTAAGGGACTTTGTTGTCCATGGCTTGATTACCACAAACCCATATTTTTCAGACTGTTGGTACCTATACCAACAGTCTGCACTGTCAAGATAGGATTAAAGTTCTTATTAAGAAACATTTCTTTCTTTCGAATTATCTATCTATTATTGCGTTACAAATGATGCACTATTACGTTTCTGTTCCATTTATGTACATCCTGCATTATATATAATGTGCTAGAATATAAAAATTAAGGTGCTGTAGGATCACTGAAATATATATTTTTAGGGTTCCGTAGCCAAATGGCAAAAACGGAACCCTTATAGATTCGTCATGTCTGTCTGTCTGTCTGTCTGTCTGTCCGTCCGTCTGTCCGTCTGTCTGTCCGTATGTCACAGCCTTTTTTCTCCGAAACTATAAGAGCTATGTTGTTGAAACTTAGTGTGTAGATGTATTCTGTGAACCGCATTAATATTTTCACACTAAAATAGAAAAAAAATAAAATTTTAGGGGGGTCTCCCATACATAGAAATGAAAAAAATATTTTTTTTTTCATCAAACCCATACGTGTGGGGTATCTATGGGTAGGTCTTCAAAAATGGTATTGAGGTTTCTAATATAATTTTTTTCTAAACTGAATAGTTTGCGCGAGAGACTCTTCCAAAGTGGTAAAATGTGTGTCCCCCCCCCTGTAACTTCTAAAATAAGAGAATGATAAAACTAAAAAACATATATGATGTACATAACAATGTAATCTAACACCGAAAATTGGTTTGAACGAGGTCTAGTTAGTAGTTTTTTTTTTACGACATAAATCGTAAACCGCAATAAAATACTGATTATTCATTCAATAACTCAAATGTAAATAAAAAAACATTTATTTCAAGAACTTCTTTATTATGTTATTTAAAGTACGGAACCCTCCGTGCGCGAGTCCGACTCGCACTTGGCCGGTTTTTTTTCTTTTTTTTTTCTTCAACCTGTATCATCCCACTGCTGGGCAAAGGTCTGCTCCAAACGCTTCCAACCTTCTCTATCCTTTGAGGTTTCCCACCACTCGCTGTCGAAGGAGTTAAGGTCATCCCGCCAGCGTTTCCTCGGCCGTCCTCGGCGCTGCGCTCCGCTCGGGGCCCACTGGGTGTTGATGTGGGCCCATCTCTCGGGGGCCATCCGCGACACGTGCCCCGCCCACTCCCACTTCAGCCGGGCGGTTTTGTTACCAACATCGGTGATGCCGGTAAGTGAACGCAGCGTGGTGTTCGCACTCGGTCGACTCGTTTGAGTCCAAGGATGCTGCGTTCCATCGCCCTCTGGCAGATCTTGAGCTTGGACTTCTGGAGCTCTGTTAAGGACCATGTCTGTGCACCGTAGGTTAGGACGGGCAGGATACACATATATATAAAGGTAGAAAAGTCCTGAGATATTAATCATGCATACCAATGACATGATTTTTTGGTTTCAATATTAATATAGGTAACTCATCGATCTTCATCTGACTTCTGGAGCTCTGTTAAGGACCATGTCTGTGCACCGTAGGTTAGGACGGGCAGGATACACATATATATAAAGGTTGAAAAGTCCTGAGATATTAATCATGCATACCAATATAGGTAACTCATCGATCTTCATCTGATATCAACAATTCAGAGTCTGATTTTTGCACATGCCTCCATGTGGAGGAAACCCGCCGGTGGAACCCTGGAATGAGATTAAGCCAAGCTAAATAGGTTGCAAAATAAAATAAACAAGGCATGGGGTAAAAATGGAGACATGATCACCTAAGCGGGAACATCAAGACACGAGGCTATAAAAATATTAAAACTGCAAATAATTAGGTTTAATGCAAGGCTTAGGTTTAGTGCATTGTGCAAAGGCTAGCCGGTGATGGATGAAGTGAATATTAAAGGCCTAAGCGTCCCGTAAAGGAACCATGATACGCACACGCGGCACACACACATGTGGTTACCCGGCGTGGTTCCGCAATTCACTTCCCATCCAGAATAAGCACAAGATGGATTGATAAATGGCACTGAAATACTAGTAAATTCACAACACCGATTAGTTTTAAAGGGAATCTAAACGGGGCGAAAGTGACACAACTCTTACCAGTAAGACTGGGTTCCAAAAAGGCGAGCGAGTAAAAAAAGAGATGATATTGATGATGATATCTATAAGTATGTATGTAGTGCTTCTATTAATTGTTGATCGAAGATTCAATTCAATTACATTCTATTCTACCAAACTACCAACTTCATTAGCAATCAATAACAAACTGACATTACAACTGTCAAGTAACTTTGACGTTTTTATAAATAGTGAAACAGATTATATTTTTAAATGAAAGCTGTGTCGACGGTTGCTATGGTAGGTACTACAAATAATGTCCGCGCACTACAAAATGAATACCTTCATACATTTTGGCGGGAAACAAAAAACATGGCGGCCACCTGATTTGAGTGACAGATCCCGCAAGTTCCTTAAAAGTTACTCCCTATTGCTAATAACACGATAGGTACGTGACGTCAGCATAATGCGACCAAGTTTGAAGGTTGGTATTGTGTTATAGATCTAATTGTGGTTTTTTAATTTAGGCGTATTATAAAATTGATGAAAGTATCTGTCAAACAATGTCCGCGCAACAGTGTGCAGTACAAAATTTCACGTTTTGGCGGTGGATCTGTAAGGGAATGACAGGCCGGTGAATCGACCGGTCAACGATTTCGATCGTGCTTGTAGTAAGGCCCCTGATTAATTGTAACATTTTTCACTAAAGTGGTGTGCGTTTAAATAAGTTTACATTCAATTGTTTTTCATTTTTAAATTTACAATTACGTCTCAATTTGGTCGGGTTATAACTAACTTTGGAGGCTAACTTCTTACCAATGAGATTAAAGGCGTGTAAGAGTAACAGACAGGTTTTTAGAGGCTTTGTTAAGTAACTAGTGTCAAATGTATCGCCTTTTATTAACCGACTTCAAAAAAGGAGGAGGTTCTCAATTGCACTGTATGTTTTTTTTTGGTGGTCTGGTCTTTTTATAACAACGTGAGATAACTACGTGACTATTTTTCTAATCTTCTGAGAGAAGACAAAAAAATATTACGCACTCTTGTATTGAAAAGTGATAATCACTAATTTCGAAAGTACGTTTCAAACAAAAATAAACTAAAATATCTCATAAATATATCCTAAACGACACATACATGCTAAACTTCCAACTCCCCTCTTTTCAAATCGGGGGTTAAAGTGGTCTGCATTCCTTTCTCTCTCTCTTTCACGCACACCAATGCGAGAAATACAAAGGCTTGATAAAGAATTCACACAACAACCGAAACACAGTCCATCGCCAGTTACAATGTCACTACATGACAGGTATCATAATGACAATGCCATTAATATAATGACACTAATGACTACCGTCAACTGTCATTATATAATGTACGTTCAGCTTAAACGAGTGAATTGTTAATTTTGTAAGGGGATCGGTTGTGTTTTGAGCTTGTTTTAAGCTTGTGTTGTTTGTAGTTTTTAAGCCTTGAAAAGGGTGATATTAGGTTTATCTCTATGTATGAGTTTGGAATTTGATTGTGTGTGTCTCTGTGGCATTGCTTCGTGCGTATCAAACGGATGGACTAATTTTAATGTAGTTATTTTGTTTGAAAGATTGAGTGAATGTTTTAGTTTTCAATTTTTTTTCTTTTAAATTTTAATTTTACTTGTTGCAATATATATATCTTACGTGGCTAAAATTAGCGAGCCCGCAACGGGCCGGTGTGACATCTTCCATACAAATACAAGGAATACAACGTCACGCAACCGGCAACTGGCACCCGCAATATGTGTGTCTTGCACTTTAATAGACTCGTAAGATTCAAATAAAAATTCTTGTATATCATAAAAATGTGTCATTTATGTGTAAGTGGTCTGAAAATCCAGATCAGGTTTACAGAGTAAGAGCCTTGTTCATAAACCTCTTTCAACAGCCTCCGTGGTCTAGAGGTTTGAGCGCTCGGCTCACGATCCGGAGGTTCCGGGTTCGATTCCCGGTGGGGATATCTCACAAAAATCTCTTTGTGAGACTGTCCTCAGTTTGGTTAGGGCATTGCAGGCTGAATCACCTGATTGCCCGAAAAGTAAGATGATTCCGTGCTTCGGAGGGCACGTTAAGCCGTCGGTCCCGGTTACTTTCTACGGATAGTAGTCGTTACATGAGCCATGTCAGAGGCCTTTGGCGGCTCTATAACTCTGACACCAGGATTGGTCAAGTTGACCATCCACTCGATAAGAAGAATAAACCTCTTTCCAACATACGCTATTTGCCAAAGAGCGAAAGAGACAAAACACTGTTTAAGTTAAATATCGTTTATGAATAAGGCGGTTAATCGTTATGTTATTTGTTCGTTAGTTATATTTAAGTAACTTAAGCAGTTTAACATAAATGGAACACAATAAAACTTTATTTATACTTGTTACTCCACTCTGTTTTATCACTAACAATCATTGTGTACAGTACCCATTCATTATTTTCCATAATTCCATACAATACCGCAACAATACCACGTTGTTCCTAAACGGACAATTCATCAAGAGATATTAATCCCATTAGGTGTCTTAATAAATGGCAAAGACATTCAAAATTTCCCTCAACAATTATTAAGGGCTTTCAAGTTCATTAACTAAAGGCACCCATCAGAATGGTCCCATTTTCACTCCAATATCTTCCAAGATTAAGAGCACTCCCTTAACGAATGACTTGGATCCATGACCTCCAAGAATTATTACAATAATAGCTTCATTCCAATCCAAAAACGTCAATTTGAACCCCTTTTATCACGGAAATACTCCAATATAAGAGTCGCCCCTTAATTGTACAATTAAAGCCGCTTTAATGGATACTAGCTTTTGTATTGTGTTTTGATCGTTTTATATTTGGTTTATGAACGCTTTTTCGAATTGAAATCGGGAATTAAAGGTTATTGGATCGTGATATTTCGATTTGGATTCCTTTTTGATTGGGGACCTTTTTTTATTTTCAATTCTTTTTTTCAGATAATGGACACCAGGAAAGTTTAGCGATATGGAGAGGAGAGAAGAGATACATCGTCAGGGATGCAGTATAGCGAAGCAGACGATCTTAACCACACATCCGAGTGGCTTACAGACCAGGGTCTCTGTAGAACTAGCCAACTTCGACGCTCTGTGCGTCCACGCTGAATGCAAAAGTTCGCCCAAAAGAATGTGGGATGGAAACAGTCCTTTTATGACCCGGAGGAACATGTTAGGCGGGGTTTCTGCCCATGGTACTCCGGTGTTAGGACGCCGCAGTGACGCGGTGAATGAAGGAAGGCTGTCCCAACAATGTACTCCTGTGATGAGAAGACGAGAGCTGGAGAGTCCTGGAGGATCTCCTCTCATGTCCAGGAGAGCTGATGATGATGATGAAGGGTATGATGTGGATAGTAATAGTGTCATCAGTGGCTGGCTGAAGTTTCGAGATAATAAGCGGGTGAGTCTTAGTTATTAATATTTGAGAATACTTAAAAAATTGTCTATGTCTAAAACGTCGATAAGCTTACGAATCACAAAATTGACCTTTACTGCACTCTATTAAAATTTATTTTCACTATTTATATTGACAAAAAACAAAGGAAAACTACGGAAAAAAATGAGCTTTGACGTCACTTATTATTAAAAAAATATGATGTTAAAATGCGTGACGCTGAATTTTGACCGCGCATTGGACATTTCAAGTAAAACATGAACCGTCTCATTATTACATTAACACGCATTAAAACTCGTTAAAAAGCGCTTGAACGAAGGAGGCCTTATTTAATTTAACTTTTAAATACGATACACGTTCCATACCAAACACGATACCGTGCACAAAGTAATTGCATCCCTCATACTACTACAATTTTGTAAATACTGATTGGGAAATGGTGTTGCAATAATGTAGTACCAGCCGTGCTCCGCGTCGTACCTATTCCCGCGGGAATTTCGGGATAAAAAGTATCCCATCTGTAATTTTGATGTATAGCCTATATTACTTAAAAGTTTTATCCAAATCCGTCCAGTAGTTTTTTCGTGAAAGAGTAACAAACATACATACCTTACAAACTTTCGCATTTATAATATTAGTAGGATTGTAACACCATTCCTAATCTCACCTTTAATTCCAACACCTGCGAGTATTTATAAAAAGAAATCCAATACAGCTTGAATTTCCCTTCGTTTCCGGGTTGACGCTTTCATTAAGCTATGGCTAGACTTAAACAGTGTAGAGGTATAGAAGCCTCCTTGAGGTCCTGGCAAAGGAGTAGAGTGTAAAGTATCAGAGGCCTGAGTGCGCCGCAACTGGGCTAAGGACCTTACGCTACGTGGGTAGGGATGTGCCCAACAGTTGTCGATAACAATATTCTACTAATATTATAAATGCGTCGATAAACAATAATGCTACTTAACATTATTAATGCGAAAATTAGAGGATGTGCGTAAGTTAGTTTGTTACTCTTTCTCGCAAAAACTACTGTACGGATTTGGATGCAAAATTAATAGTAATGTACTTAGTTTATACATCAGAATAACACATGGGATACATTTTATCCCGAAATTCCCTCGGGAACGGATACGAATAAATAAAAAGTAAAGTAATTTCAGTTATTTTTTTCAGGAGATTTTTACAGTACGAATCTAAATTAATCACTTTTAAACACATTGTAAGTTAACTTGGCGCGGTAACACTAACATTCACAACGAAAGTGAGATAGCAGATGAGACAGCGATATTCTCATACATACCTAATGAAGTCACACAGAGAAACATATATTTTACACTAGCAGCGCCCCGTGGTTTTACCCGCGTTGTGTCCATTCCTGTGGGAATTTCGGGATGAAAAATAGCCTATTTTGCTCGTGGATAATGTAGCTTTCGAATGGTGAAAGAATTTTTAAAAACGGTCCAGTAGTTTTTGAGCCTATTCATTACAAACAAACAAAGTTTTCCTCTTTATAATATTAGTGTAGATTACGAACTATCGATAAGCATCAAACTATTACGTACCCCATCACTAACAAACATCAAAGTAATACGTAGAGGCATTTCGAGCTCGAACCTCAACTCGTAACATACCTACAGTTGAATTGGTAACTCATTTGTAAACAGATTGTGAAAGAATGTTTTGCTCCAGTAAAACAATAGCTTGTTCGGCTTACTCGAACTATGGCTTGTGGTTTTCCTTAATAAATAATATCGATATATTATATTGGGGCAATGCAATTGATTTTATCGATATCTCAGATTTGTGTAGGCAATCTCTTTTAGATTTATACGATTGTTTTTTGTTTATACAACTGTATTCACACATATATAACTTACATTTACACATGGTGTCAAATAACAGTAGTATGCGTAATTTTAAAATGAGAATTTGGAATATACCTTATTCCAACGCTGTTAAGGTACATCGTTTATATCTAACTACAACCGGGAAGCTGACGATAATTTGACATGTGTGCTTACGTGCTATTGAACTTACTTGGTAGTACACTAGTAGGGTATTGGTATTAACTTTAGTAGCTAACCTTATCGAAAGCTTAATCCAACTAATATTTTAAATGCGAAAGTTTGTGAGGATGTATGTATGTTAGTTACTCTTTCACGCAAAAACTACAGAACGGATTTGGATGACACTTTACAGAAATATAGGTCATACATCAGAATAACACATGTGATACATTTTATCCGGAAATACCCGCGGGAACGGCGCGCCTAGTATATCATAATGAAGAACAAAAAGGCACTCAAAGCTTCTGTTTATCATAGTCCATAAAAACTTAAAAACATTCCATTTTCAGTAATTAATATTCACGAGCCATCTCAAGGTTGACTTTCACAAATCGTCCACGCTTTCGGATTTTTAATTCTCCTCCTTATTCAGAATGCTAAGCACCACTAATTGTGTATAAAAGGTTTTTTAAAACGCACTGTAAACATTGTGTAAAGCGATGCTTTTAAAACACATATTTTTATGCAACATGGTGCAACATCCACGGTTCCCAAGCTAGCAGTAAAGTGAATGCTGTTTTATTATGGAAATTCCTCCGGTGGAGGACGGACCAGAGGAATACAATTTACGTCTTGTGTTGCTGATAAAAATACGCCTTTTTATTGGTAAAATGCATTTTATAGCAGCAAATAATATAGTGTTTTGTAAGAACGTTTGAAGTTGCTAAATTTGGTAGTAACTATGTTTTATCTTTATATATAAAAACTAGCAGTTCCCCGCGGTTTTACCCGCGTTGTACCCGTCCTCGTGGGAATTTCGGGATGCAAAATACCCTATAACCTTCCCGTTGAATGTGGCTATCTATTACAAAAAGAATTATTCAAATCGGACTTATAATTGCTGAGATTACCTCGAACATACAAACAAACAAACTTACAAATTTTACCTCTTTATAATATTATGTATTTATTTATACAAAAAATTGCCGGGTCAGCTAGTTGTCATATAAAAATGAAAATAAATCAGCTTGTTGCATTGTAAAGACCTGAGCCGAGCAGTAGGACAACATTGAAATAATATTCCGACTTTTTATAAGTACTATAATGTTCTACAAACGAGATTTTCATAATGTGATAAACATAAATAAATGAAAAAAATCTTCTAGCTCTTTGTTTCCATGTTAGATGTTACCAAAATAACAAAATTGATGCTTTAATTTAATACCTAGTTAATACTTAAAGGAGCTTTAATATGCAAATATTTATCTTATCTTAAAGAGCATTATCTTTAAATAATTATTCTTTTGATGCTTATTAAAACTTTTATGAATTTTAAATTGCTTAATGATCTGGTAACGGCTACTTAATTTTAATGTGCGATAATTATGCTGAACAATATAATTAAACATACAAATAATGTTGATTTACTATCTGTTCCGCGCGGTGGTTTCATTCACGATACAGTAGATGGCGCTAGTGTAAAATGTAGATCGCGCTTACGTTAATTTACCAGATTTAGTAGGTCTCTAAATTAAATGTTCTAAGCTAAAAAATCTTCCTCTTAATAACAGTGTTATAAGTAGATTCAAGAAGGAATCAGTTTTTGTTTAACGTCGTCCAGATTTAGCGAGTTTATAATCCACGTGAGTTCACTAGCTCAATAGAATACTAACGAGACGCTCGCTCATTCTATAATTGAATTCTAAACGTTTATAAACTCACTAGCTGCGCCCCGCGGTTTCACCCGCGTTGTACCCGTTCCCGCGGGAATTTCGGGATGAAAAATAGATGTTGGCCGATTCTCAGACCTACTCAATATGCTCACAAAATTTCATGAGAATCGGTCAAGCCGTTTCGGAGGAGTACGCGAACGAACACTGTGACACGAGAATTTTATATATAAGAAGATTATTCTTAAATTCACCGAAAAGCAGCTTTTTAATTCACTCAATCATACAAGGACTGTCTGAGCAATACAAATATAGTTAATTTTCTTAAACTCGTTACATTATATCATCTCATTTAATCATATATATCATTAGTACATATTGGTTGTCGGTCGCTGATGACCAAGTTGTTTAGCGACCTTAAATAAATAGATTTTTAAAAAAAAGCTTTGCAATTTAAATATTATGCATTATAGATAAATAAATAATAGTGCTTAAATCACTTAAATCTAATAGCCGCTTAAATCCCTCTGAAGAGCAAGAGATTCAAATCCACTCAAGATATCAGAACAGTGAGAACAATTAGGCTTAATCACCGCTCTAGTCTAATGAGTGAGTGTAGGAGTCTATCAGTGCGTTAACATACTCCACTTACCAATGTTCCTTGCACTGTCACAAGTGTTGCACTTAATAATTTTGAAGAAGTATAAATGCGAGTGAGGTGAGTGTTTCTTCTGTTAAAACCTCCAACTACTGGGTTAGGCATCTAATGAAATCAAACTGACTTATTTATGTACTCTACGATATAGCAATGATATTTAAAATAGAATTAGACACTACCGTCGGTGACAGGAGATTTATAAAAATAGAACAGTAACCATAATGCTCTTACACTATATTGTTGTACACTTTTTTCAAAGAAATGCCATGGTTGAAACACTTTGGCACCATTTACATTAAACACCTTACAATACTTACTTACGCTGCCAAAAGTGACCCGAACCATATTCAAACGAGTTAAGAAGACAAAAAGAATTAATAAAAAACCGTCAATACCAAACTAATATGTCCATCTACACAATTGATCACTCAACTACAAAGACGCTCAGACTACCGCATCCATTTATTCGCTCAGTTTTTCTAGCTGAGGTCAGCTTGAATTATCGCCTCACATTTGCTAAGTCGTGGACAAATGAGTGGACAATTTTGTCCGAACGGAAGGACATGTCTAGTGGTGTGTTATAAATCATGGACATGGCTATAAACAAGGACAAATATCCCAAATTCGATTCAGATATTAGGTTGAATCGGTGTTTAGGCAAATTGCCCTCATTAATGCGTTTGTTTGTTGATAAGTAACGTGCTATTGGCTTGTTTCTGATAGCTGATATTAGCGGGGTTGTTCCGCTATGAATAATAACCTATGGACTGTGGTATTGTAGTGCATATTACTGGTTAAGTACAGCCAAGTGGTAACGCGGGACATGTAGTTACGCCAGTTTTGTTGTTCGAATTAACGGTCGGTTGAATTAGGGCTGAATTAGGAACATTTATCAAGTTGCTATTGCTTAACTTATTCAAAAAGAATTCATAGTTTATTAAATCAGTACATTGTAAATATATTGCATTGTCATTTTATAAAGAGGATGATTTTTTCTTGTTCAACAAAATGTATGGGCGTGGGGCCACTAGATCTGGGAAAATAACGTGAGCGATATTTACAAAATCTTCTAACTACCAGGCGGAACAACTAGTTTAAAGAATTAGTCATACATTTTATTTTTGCTACAAACATGCCTCATGTTGTTGTGAAGAAACGTTTGCTGTTCCGTAGACTCAACTCAAACTAAAAAAATACTCAATTTTAATGCTCAATGGGAAAATGATCAGTTACTCTCGAACAACTCTTTGAAAAATAGCGTATGTCGGAAACGGGCAAACCATTTGATAGCTTAAATGTTGTTAATAAGTGTTTTTGAAAAAGGCTCTAAATACTGATTATAATTGTAATCAGAAAGGATTCTTTACAGTATTTGAACACGATCCAATATCGTCTGAGACAAACTCCCACAGTTTTCTTCCATTGCCAACTAAGAATCGCTTAGCCTTCTTACCTGGGTGTTCAATGAGAAATTCCAAAAATTCCACCGCCCACGTTTCAACAGAAGTAAAAATACGACGAGTCGAGACGAATACAGTACAAGATACAAACTGAAGCGTGAAACATTGCTCTCATATTGCTTTGACTTGCTTGACATAATCCAATCCATCATCCACAAGCATAAAACCTAAGATTAGCACTCGGTTTTTCAGTTTTCTGAATTTGACAAAGTTCTAGGAATAAGTGCTCAAAAAATTTCTAGGACGGACGGTAGGCGTTGAAGTAAAAGCGATTCTCACTCTCAATATCATAAGGTGTATTTTTGTCCTCATTCACTCTTGTTCTTGTCAAACAACTCACTCACTCATTTGATATCTATTAAAATCTCTGGCTCTCAGCTCACTACACCTAAAGAAATGGCCCGCAACCGAAACATTATGTCTATCTTGCGTTAAGTTCAAGGACATAACGTAAATGTAACGAAAAAAAGACTTCGACTTCAACAAATTATTCTTGACAACGCGTGAAGCTTCTGAATTACGCATAAAAACAACATCTGATAAATTATCCGCTTTTTGTTCGCGAATTATTGAAATAATCCGTCTGAATGAAGATGGAATAATTTTCATAAAATATATAACAATGAACTGTGAATAGACGTAATTCTGGTTCATGTGAAATATTATTTTTTTAATATTTCTTCTCGACGGTTTAATAACTTGGTATTCTGGAGATAGACATTTTGTCAGAATCATTTTGGATGGATTAAATTATTATTAAGCAGATGTTTTATTTTCTTATCTGGTAACCTTCAACGAGTGAAAGGCTTTGTTTTAATTGACACTGTATCTTTCAAACGGATAAACCTATTTCGGTGCGGTTTTTTTCATTTGAAAGCCAGTTTCCTTGCGATAGTTCTTAGTGTTTGATAAGATCGGTTCAGTCAATTTTGCGTATGGGTTTTTAATTTTTTTATTAAATCGCCAACTTGTGAAAATATCTAACTTATAAACTCTACTAAGTTTAAAACAGAAATACTTTATATATAAAGAGATTCAATTCCAACATTAATCTTACAACGATTAGCTTCACTCCATACCAGCATTGGACAGACAGGCAATTTGGCCAAACGTTTCAAATGGCTACAATCATTTGTAGATGAAAAAACCCACTACAGACTCGGGCGATGGAAGTTTTTGTTCAATCCAGTGTTGTTGGTTCAACGGGCTGTACTGCACAGTAACACATCCATTTGTAAAGAAAATAGAACCTTAGTTTGTTAAGAGACAGGCACAGTAACAGATGGGTGCAGGCGAATCACTTTTGTTGCATTTTTAACAGGCATCCAATATCAAGAGGAGTTTCGCCATTCGTGTGCGTGTGTGTGTGAGTGTGTATGTGGGGGGGTGTGAGTGGGTGTGTGTGTGTGTGTTGTATTTTATTCTTCTCTACATAATGTTATGTTAAAACTATTCAAAAAATGGGATGTATTGGGTATAAGGTTTCCGTTTAACCGGAGCGGAGCTTGATTGACCTTTCACAATGTATTGAAACTGTCAAACAACGCATTGCCTAGATCAAAATCTTTTCGTAATGCGTTGTGATTGGCCGTTTGAGCTCCGCATGGCTCCGCCCCGCTTCTTTGTAAACGCACCTTAAGAATCTTTCGTTCGCTCACTTGCGTTCTTAGTTGACGGCTCGCAAAATAGCTCATGCTAAACGAACGCTTAGAGTAATTAAGGAAAAGATTAAATAAACAGATATGTCAATGTGTATATTGCATAATATACACATTGACCACCATGTGGGACACATAGCCGGGAAGAGAGAGAGAGAGTATATTGCATATTATGTTAAGACAGTAACCGCCTCATTAATAAACGTGGTGTAACTAAAACACTTTTATACTGTGTCTTGTCTCTTTTGCTCTTCGGAAAATTGCGTATGTCAGAAAGTGACAAAGCATTTGGTAACTAAACTTTTCTTAATTTTCTAAGTTAATTAATAAAGACTTAAATGTTTAAGTTAAATCTTAATCACATCTCATTTTAATATAAACGATAACAATTGTTCAAACTAAAAGGTATATTGAAGGATAGTTCAAGCCTCAACCCCTATCACGAGCCTTTATTCAAAACGATAGTTAATTCGCGATAATTTGTTCCAAAGAACTTTTAACTGAATAAACCTATTAAATTAATTGACAATAATTTGTTTTTGAACTTACTAGGTCAGCAGTTAGGTAGCAATTATGTATACGAATAAATTAAATAACGTATTTATATATCGGGATAGGAAATGGAGTCTTTTTTTACCGTTTTCACTCAATTCGTTGAACATAAAACGTTATTTTAAATTGGTAATTGTGGATGTCTTCCGTATTTCGGTGGAGCAATAGATTCTGTTTAATATTTATGGGACCGTCTGTGACCATGATGATTAAGGGAGGTTATTTCTATATAGTACTTACGTAAATATTTCCATACATGTAGAGCGATACCTATGGTACTTTAATATTATTTTTTTCAGTACAATTTTAATAAATTGATATTTCCAAACTTAAGGTACGATTATAGCTATTCGTACGTCGCTTGCAACATGCGTTGACAGCTGCACTTAATAAACCTTTAAACGTATTGAATTGTAGCTGTCAAAGCATGCCGCGAACGACTTACTGCAATCACACCTTTCAACGTACGATATTGAGGGGGTTTATAAACTGCAATAGATCGATACGATATTTGACGTTTATACAAAATAAATCATCAAATCTCTACTAAGGAAGCATTTGACGTCTCTGAATATGTCAGTTTCTCAACTGTCTTTAGAATTAGCAACCTCGCGACTTGTAGTCTAACTGAACCTCAAAGACGCTATAGAACAAAATTATCAACCCGTACACAGGTGCAATCGAAAACAAACTTAGCTTAAGTTACTTTAACAATAACACACGTATTGTACCTCAAGTCCGTAGGTCCCAACGTGCCATGAAATACTACTCTAAACAACAATACAAGCTTGAGCAAAGTTCGACTTAATCTGTACAACATAAGGTGTATTCTTGTTCGGTTGCGGTAAAATGGTCCCTGGAGGGCCCACCGTAGGACGGATAAGATGAAACATTTATGAAGCAATGCAGTGTCTAGTGTAGTGCCTGTATGTAGGTTACATACCTATTGGGTTGGTTACAATGAGTTACAGCGAAGGGTCGCGCCAGGAAATTTGTATTGCGGAACAGTGATGATATATCAAATTGTTGTGCTATAGCGCACGAATATTAAATTTTGTGTCGCTCGATCGGTGGGTTGCGTGTGGTAGGAAGGTTCTTTGGAGATTTTTATTGTTTGCTTACTGATAAGTTCGAGTGAGGCTTTTGGAAGGGTTTGTCTTTCAGCTTGTACTTACTTTTACTTTTTATATCTTTTTTGAATACCTACCACTTTTTTATAGACGAAACAAGCTGCGGTTACAAGCTGAAGTTGTTAACTTGCTCAATATAGTACAACTTATTAAATATCTTCAAATAAACTAAAGGCATTGACAGTTACTTTAAATCACATATGTCCCGAATAAATCCTTCTTTTCATTTTAGTAATCAGTCAAAAAGGTTGTAACGCTTTCCCATCACACATTTTCCGCAAAATCTATTTCGAAAGCTATTCACAACCATACATCAGTTGCGCTCAAAAAGTTGAAAAATTCAAAAGTGTTAACCGAGGAAATCGAAACCCAATCGTTCGAACTTGGAACGCGCGTCGCGTGCCTTCGCGTTACGTCAATGTCAAACTAGACGGATCTATATGTCATCCGCCATCTTATTTTGGCGCGAACGTTTTTCACTTGCCACTGGGTCATTGAGCCTACTTTGGGAAATGGTTAATAAAATATGACGTTTATTTTGATCATTTTTTTAACTGAAGTAAACGGCAGTTTTCAATTCGTATGTAAGTAATCTTTTTTTAAGGTAAATTTAAATACCTTTGTAATTATTTTTTGGATTTAACCTTAAATTAGTGGGTAGAGCCATCCAAATAGAGTCTGAAGTATATTTAGGACATATAGAAATGGACAAAGTAAAAAACCACTCAGCATTTTTATGAGCTGTCGTATTTTCAATATAAACGAAAATATTACATTATTCCCTAAAACAAGCTGCCAATTCCAGTCGTTCCCGACCCATCTCGTTGAAACAGTAAGAAAATTCCTTCCATCTAATTATGTAGTTAGCAAAAAAGGGTAGCAGCTAACCTTTTCCGACCACAACCAAAAAGAACAGGCTTCAGCAAAACCTTTTTCGCTCCAGAAACCATTTCATTTTCCCTAAAACCTAGCATCTGTTCGCAATTTCATTGTCTTATAAACAAAAACCTTTTAGAGGATTTTGCGCGTCATTAACGTCTTAATCTACCCAAAATCTGTAATATAAGCGCTCCTAAGACATTCCACACTCATCCCTTTCCATTCAATCCCTTTACACCAAATTAACCAAACTATATTGTCTACAGAAATCAGCACAACTATTGTCACAACTAGATGGAATTTCTCATCCAATTTACACTAAAACGAGCTTTAAATTGCTGGTAGTAAAACTCAGTTTTCTTTGATGAAAAATTTAAACCGTGATATATTTTAACAATGAATTATTTATTCAGAGAAATTAACATATCAACGAGTAGTGGATGTGGTGGAAATGGAAGGATGTTTCAGCGGTACGTTACTTGAGCTTGTTTTCTTGATGTCTTTATCGTTTTGGTTTAGTTAGAAAAGGATAGCACTATTTGCTTTTTGCGATATATCTTCTTGACTTAATGAATCACTACATTATTATAAAACAAAGTCCCCGGCGGCGTCTGTCTGTCTATTCAACATAAACTCAAATACTACTGCACGGATTTTGACGCGGATATAAAAAAGAGTAATTAAAGAGGCAGGTTTTTTAGTATGTATAAAAATTCTCGCAAATCCCACGGGAACGAACACAACGTGGGTAAAACCGCGGGGCGCTGCTACTATTATCTAAGCCATTATACGCCATTTTGAAGTCATTAAACACATTGATTATCAATATTCATTTTGACAGATATATTTCGATCTCTACACTGCCTCAATTCAAAGGTGCATTTTTAACCCCAAAAGCTGCTATAGCTGCAAAATTTATCATAAACTCTAACCAACAATAGTTGATTCTGTTCTAATTTCCGTCACACATAGACGGAAGTCGTGTTGCGACGCGACGGGTTATAATCCATCGTTGCAAGAAGCGGTCTCGGTAAATTGAAATGTTCTGTTTCACCCTCACACAAGAGCTCGGGTACAATAGGCTTAGCATCGCCTCTGGAAGGGTTAAAGCACTTTGAATTATAAGTTTTAGAGGATTTATAGTGTTTCTTTATATCCTAAAGTAAGCAAGTGAGTTAGTGTCCAACTGCTAAGCAAACGCCTCTTATTTCACTGAAGATATCAGTATTGTGAGGAGGATTAAGCATAATCACCACGCTTGCCTAATAAATGCAGGTTGGTGATGACATACCCTAATTTAAAAAATCGAATGATATTTAATATATTCTCACTTAAAAAAGTTATCTCGAGCAGGTCATGCCATCACTAGTGTCAGAGTTTTTAGACCGCCTAAGGGCCTCCGACATGGCCTAACAATGAAAACAACCGGGCCAACAATTTCACGAGCTCCGAAGCACGGTAGCAATCAGATCGATATGCCACTATCGGCCACCCATCCGAGTTGCACATTGCTTATCAATCGCAATGAGTAAACATCGCTTATTCAAACAACGGCACGAGTGCTTCATATTGTACGTTCATTTTGTCATATTGTACGTTCATTTTGTTAATACATACAAACAATGCTCATAAATTGAACACGTATCCCCAAATTATATAATGCAGACAAAAAGCTTTAATTCTAACATCACAAATTATAATTGTTGAACGTAATCAACGTAGTATTGTCAGGAAATGTATTAAAAACTAGTAATTTTCAATCAGACGGGCGATTACTTCCACCGTTTTGCCACCAGGGGGCTACGACGAGAATAATTTTCTGGCCCCTTATTTAGGGGTAGTGTAATTTCGTTTGGACATGGGGTCCGGTATATGTAATATTTTATGTGGTATGTGGCTGAAACAGAGGTGATTTTTGGTTAGGACATTAGACAGTTTTATTTATATAGCTTAATTGAGACATTGCCTTGAGTTGAGAAAACCGGAACTGACAATTTAACGTGCCTCTCGATGCATGGTAGCGTTCAAATAGAAAATAAATAATTTATCATCACCATAGTCATTTATTGGACTTCATATGTTGAGGGTATTTTGAATTCATTTATTTCTTACCTGCATGATGATTACATACAACATCTCAAATATTAGATTTTTAATTCAGTTTTTCCTTTATATCACCTTTATTAATCACTAGCAGCACCTCGCGGTTTTACCAGCGTTTTGAAAAATTGCCTATAACCTTCCCGTTGAATGTGGCTCCCGTGTGGTCTATTACTATAAGAATTACTCGAATCGGATTGAAAGTTTCTGAGATTTGCGCTTAGCAACACATTCAGCGATTCATTTTCATATTATAGATTACGAGTATATTTAGCCTGATGTATCCACTGCTGGGCAAAAGCCTCTGCACTCTTCTTCCATTCTTAAATACACATACCAAATATAAAAAGGCAGTTACAGACAAGTCTTTACACACAAAATAAAATTCAAAATTCCGAATCAAGCGGCTGAGTGAAGCAGGGTGATCTTTAGCGGAGACGCGGAAAAGCCGGGGTAATCTTGGAGTAAATCGGGGTAATCACACCCCATAGTGTTAAATTTACATTTATATGAACGCGCAGCGAGAGTGCAACGGGCGAAAGACGTTTTTCGAATCAATCTGGTTCAATGCATTTGGTAACATTCCGTGTAGGAGTTAAGTAAAATATATTGTAGTTACTGCTGTCATTGGCTGCATTGCGCTCTGTTGGGATTTATGCTTTGCTATTTCGTATAGCTTCGTTTAAGCTAAGCGTTTTTAAACTGCGAGTCAGCGTATTCTTAAATCAAAAGTTTGAAAGTCACTCACATGCTTGTTTTCTATTAAATTCGCTAATTAAATAATATTCTAACTTTCAAAATATGTACACTAACGAGATAGGTACTGTCACTGTATACTACAACAGTGTACTACACTGTTGATAAACGTAATATCTTAAGGGTCATAGTAACTATTACATGATCTGTCACACACTGCCAGGACTATAATCGAGATTCATTTGTTTAAAAGTGGAGAACGTTATTAAAAATGTAAAGCATATTAAAAACATAATTTTATGACTAAGACATGGAAAAACTAACATGTAAACAAACTCTAACGTATTCTGTCACAAACGCAAACGGTATTGTGAACGAACGCACATATTTCATTCATTTGTTTGCTGAAACACATTACTAGGGTAAAAGCACCGAGTTCGCCACGACCTATATTAAGATTAACCTTTACGTAATCAGATTTATAATAGCTATTTTCGACTCGCGTGTACACAAAAATACACAAGCTATATTACAATTTCGCATGAATAATGTACACAATGGTATAATTTTCGGCGAATATCAAAACTGGCCGGTTAATATATTCAAATTGTCGGTCATTACGGTACCCAACATTACAATTTAGCCGTTTTATAAATACATTTTTGATTAGATTGTGTTTTAATCTATGTTTGATACCATGAATCGCGTTATAAAATGTTATGTTGTCGGAAATCTGAATTAGTTGATATTTAATATTATCAGTTAGCCGTTTTCATCGTGTCATGAAAATTAATTTTGTTTTCTCGTAAAATTTGCTTACAGACCAAATAATGAATGAATTTGAAGACCGGACAAAAGTGATCATGGACCCAACCCATATCAAAACAGAAAATTAATATAACCCTAACAATACACGCTAGAATCCTTTACAAATCCTGCAATGCATCAAACGGTCAAAACCGCTTCATTTTCGTTGCTTTTCAACTTTCGTCATACAAACTACTCGTTAAATAAACCGAAGAAATATGACCCGTAAAACCTGAGTTATAAGAGCGTGTCGAAATGCGAGGTAAAATTTGTGGGGTAACAATGGGTAATACGGATTTTAGTGACAAAAGCATGGAGGTCTTAAATGAATAGCTACAATGGTGACCTCGACTGGGTGTTTTTACCCTACGATTGCGGTTGATGTTTTGTTTGGAAAAATTAAAAATTTAATGGAAGAACTGTCAAAGATGAGGTTTTGTTTCCGACGGTATTTCAGTTGGTAGTGAAGTTTTATGTTTTGTGGAAGTTGACTGAATGGTAGACGAATAATAGATGCGGGATTTTATGTATTTATACTGACATTGGCTACGAACATATTTCATGTATTCACGATTTGTTTTATTAAAGTTACTGACTTATCTTCGTCACTATACTGATATCTTCGGCGATACGAGAGGACTTTGTTCAGCAGTGGGACATTACAAGCTAACTTTACTGGTTTATAAAATGCTTTAATATACATAGCCTACTTAAAGGACTACTAGACTAGACTACTAAGCTATTAGGAATGTGTTAATCGCCCGTACTCATAGGCGTCAAATGCTTCCTTAGTAGAGATTTTATGAGTGATTTTAACATGTAGCAGAAAGACTGTAAATCAGTATAAAGTTATGGGTATCCAATATCCATAGATATTGCTCTTTAAAACGTTGGTTAGTTTTCGACCTGGTTTCGACCAACTTTCCCAAAAAAGTCGACCACCAAGACATTCCTCCCACACCTCCATAAAGTACACAATTAGAACCACAAAACCTGTCGCACCCTTCGTCTATCTTGTCTCTGACACCGTCGCCATCTTTAATAAATATTCCAATAACAAGCAGTACATCCATTAGGCAACAAATATCACCCGAAAAAATATGGAATGAGATTAATTCTAAAGCTAATTACACACGGGGTCCCCGATTCGTAAATAATGGCGTCGACACACGGTCGACAATATGGTGGCGTATTTTCGATATTATGCTTTATAGGGGTGTTTGATTCGCCCTACGCGACACGTGGCGTAGGTTTATGCCTAATGAAGTAAGGTTAAATAGATTTTATGTCTGTTGGTTTTGGCCTTTAATAAAGGTTATTAAGAAGGTATTTTGATGTTGGTTATGATTAAAAAGGTTTACAGATGATGTAATAGTCAGTATTAGAACCAAACAACGAAAGATTAAGCTATAAGCTAATAAATTCGAGTAGGTTAGGAGTGGCTAACCCCAGTGTCGGAGCCAGCATTCTTTTAAACTTAAACAAACATCTTATCGCAATGAAAGTTCATAAACATTTTCCAAACATTTCTCTTCGAATACCAAACACCTAATAAAACCCAGTCTCAGTTCATTTGCGGGTCACGTGACATCCAAGTGAAGTTAATTGAATTCAAAAGTTGCAGTTGAAACTAGCTCGTACTAGTTCGCGATCCGGTTCGATCCGTTCAAATGAATCGAACTGTTGCCTTTTGAACTAGTTCTGCTTGGATAGATTCGTTTATGGAACGTAGTTTGATTTTCGCTTCAAATGATCTTCACTTAACTTGGGTAATGTATTGTAATATCAGTTTATTAGGAGCTGGCTGTGTTTGAGTTGGATTGGATTTTGAAGTTCTCGTTGGATTTTAAGAATGAATTATTTGCTGTAACTACGATAGCTGAGATGCAGGTCATAGACATAGACGTCATAGACAGTATTCTATCTTTTGTCTCTTCTCAATATATAAATACAAAGTGAAGGATGTCTATAGACAAGGGAAAAAGATTATAAAACTGTTCACTTTACATGCATTTTAATTCTGCTGGTTGGAAGTAAATGGTAAAAGTAAACATTGAAAATTTTAAATTTGGAAGGTTATGTTGGAGTTCTTATATATCTAGAGAAATCCTGAAAAGAGAGTCTTAGACAAGACATAGATAAGCATCTACGCCTAACCTACGTATGCGAGATACCTTTGTTCCATTAGGACATAGAGTCATAGACATAACCATTATGTCGAATGTAATTATTGAATTTTCCCCCACCTCTGCGCCTCTGTTTCTCTAGGTAGTTTAAGCACCAAAGATACCAATATAGTATATTCTCCATTTTGAAGTAGCCTCATTGAAAAACATCCTAATAAAGTTCTTATTCTATAAGGTTAATAGAGTTCAATTTTGCAGTATTTTCCTAATAAAATTTTATGGTTATATTTGATGGAGGCAATATCCGTAGCAAATCTAAATAAAGATGTTATTCATAATAATGTTAAACCAATATTTGTGTTTAGTATGTATGTTTTTATACGAAGGTTAAGAGATATAGGTTGAGTTTCGAAACTGAAAATGTAAGGAAAAGCTTTGGGCGGTCTAAAAACTGCGACACCGGGGTTTGCCACTAACTGAACTTACTTTAAATGCTGAAATTGTATCTGATAGATACAATGTGAATACTCGTACTGCATTAAATAACCTATTTTAACATCAGCAGTACCCGCGGTTTTACCCGCAATGTGCTCGTTTCCGTGAGAATTTTGCGATGATAATAACTTATAACTTTAACGTTGATTGTGAAAGCATTTAAATCGGATTGGTAGTTTCTGAGATTAGTACGCTCAAACAAACAAAAACATAGTTTTGATTATACAGTATAGAAATTTGACCTTTCTTACATTAAGAACCGCCTCACAAAATACCCCACTATCCCCACAGCTGATCCAAATCTTCAATACAAACTCCACTCAAAAAACGAAATTAAAACCCTTAACAAAAACCAACACAACCCGACCACGGAGCACAGAATACTATAGAAGGGTGTTCCTGTAAAGTTATTTTTTTCTCTCCCGTATGAGGCGACAATCCCTGTCACTCAGCCAGCTTAATTGCGAGTAGTAAAACAAACGAGGAGCTGCGTCGTGGGTGCGAGTGAATCGCGCGTGTGAAGTGTTTTGGGCGGTACAGACCGGTTTCATTAATGCCCTATCTATTTTATTTGATCCTCATTGGTTGGGTTGGGTGGCAAGTTTGACGTTTATGTGTTTTGAATTTGGAATGTGAAAAGAAGGTTCTGTTTCGGGTTTTCTTGTCAATCCAATCAATCAATTCCAAATTCAAAACCCGAAGAAATAATCAAACTACATCATTATGTAGTTTGACTATTTCTTTTTTAAAGATGATTTATTGTGATTTGATAGATGTCAAGATTACCTAAATTATATAGGTCTAAAAACTGACCACTTCTTCACATATGAATACTGAGCAGAAAGATGGTTAATGGTTAAAGAACAAGGTTAGATATAAGCTGCAAGAGATTAGAGATATGAAAAATAACGAAGGATAGGTTACACAAGTATACTATCTTTGATAAGTCTAATCTTGATCCTATAGTAGCATTAGCATGTACTGTCCCACTGCTGGACAAAAACCTCTCATCTCATTGAAGATATTAGTATAGTGCAGAGGATTAGGCAATCACCATAGATTATGTTGGCGATCTCAAACCCGAGCCATGTTTGAAAAGTAGGTTTTTTTTTCGCTCGACCAGGTAATTGAACCCGAGACCTCTTGACAGTCTTGGTAGCGAGTGCTTAATCCTCTAAAGGAATAAGTATATACTGGTTTCTTAAGTTTAAGGGAACACTTCAGTCTTTTTAAGTCTTCAGTGACCACGTTTCTTGTAAAGGGGCCGAAACGTCAGATAAAAATGTTATAGCGAAGTATATCTGTAAACATAGTTTAAATTACTTCTGAATTTTCATAACATCTCAGTCTTTTGTAAGCTCATTCACTCATAACACCTCAGGCTGTGACCACGGCTCCTGTAAATAATGTAAAGTTTCAATTAAAAATGTTATACATAAAATGTGTAACTAAATCGCTCGTCTGCAAGCCCCTACTCCACATTGACACATGTGTATTCAGTATGTTTGTATATGATGCTTCATCCCTTCCGCGTACAGTAATTCGAGGCTCATCCAAATCGGGCAATCAAAATTAAACTGTACTCTTTAAGGGTAGCGATTATTTGCTTTTGATTTTCGGTGTGACGTCATCGGGTTTGGATTGAGGTTTAGGGAATTAGTTGTATGTGGTTTTTAATTATTGGGGAGATATGAAAAAAGCATAATGAGATATTTTATATATTTTTAGCTTATGTAAGAGGTAGAATTATGGCCATATAGTCCGAACCGTGACCTTGTACGAACTTAAACCAGTACTTAGAGACGTCAAATGCTTTCTTAGCAATGTTTTAATACCTAAGTAATTTTGTCAGAAACGTAGGAAAAATTACGTCAACTATGTATGTAGGTAAGTTGTGTATGTTTGTGTATATGTTACGGCTAATACCCGAAGTGCGGCTACACCTAGTTTTAGCCGGTTAGCACTAGGTGCATATATATGTCATTTTAATGAAAAGAGAGAGTTTAAACATGAAAAAAAAATAACCCTAACCTACCGAATAGTAAGTAATTAGGTAGGTTAGGGTTATTTTTTTTTCATGTTTAAACTCTCTCTTTTCATTAAAATGACATACGGCTAATACCCGAAGTGCGGCTACACCTAGTTTTAGCCGGTTAGAACTAGGTGTAGCCGCACTTCGGGTATTAGCCGTAACATATACATTGTAAGTATTGTGCATGTTGTTTGTAAATGCTGTGGATGCCTGTAAGTGGAACACATATTTGAATGAAAACTTTTAAAATTGTGTAATCATACTAATGTCTGATTTTAGCAAAGTTAGATAAATCTATACTAATATTATAAAGCTGAAGAGTTTATTTTGTTTGTTTGTTTGTTTGTTTAAACGCGCTAATCTCAGAAACTACTGAACCGATTTGAATAATTCTTTTTGTAATAGATAGCCACATTCAACGGGAAGGTTATAGGCTATTTTTCATCCGGAAATTCCTACGGGAACGGGTACAACGCGGGTAAAACCGCGGGGCGCTGCTAGTAAATAAATAAAATAAAAAGTGTGGATTAAATGAAATGTCGCAGGGCTTTAGGCGGATTAAAAATAACGACACCAGGATTGGTCACTAACCTACTCGAACTTACTTACTTATGCTATCATTGAAAACATTACATTACTACTTTAACTTGGTCATTTCCCACAAAATACCAACCTAACTTAAACCTCCTATACATTCACTTAACGAAACGCTCAGTTAACTTGAAGTTACACCGTATTAGCATATTGTGCTTAACCAAGTTACTGGATGGTATAAGTTGCAGTTTCGCAAATAACTTAGATCGCTGACCAGAGGTAAGTTAGAGTTAAGTTAACGCCACCCTATGACTAAAGTAACTTAGCTAGTTCAGACAAGAAGCCAATAATAAGCCTTAACTTAATAGATGTTGAAACTTTGATTTAAGACTTAAGTTATGGTCGGAGGGTGATTAAGCCGTTTTTGATGTGTGGTACTAAGTTATAGATTAATTAATTATCGGTTTTGGGTTAAAAAAGTGAAAATATGCGTATTTTCAAAATTAAATCGAAAATATGCTTGTTTCAAGAATTGAACCCGAGACCCCAGTCTAGACAAGCAAGTGCACATGAGTTGTCAAAAATTACAACACCATCACAAAAGAACAGAATAGAAATAAACATTTTATTTCCCTTAAATCACATAATTTACAGACCACAATATCCTATTAACAAAAAGACCACTTAAAACTTTACCACTTAAAGAAATAAACGTTAACATTACAATATAAATCAAAACCAAACACCAGTTTCATTTGATACTTGTTTCCACATAAAATAACTAACAAATACTTCAAAATGCAAGCTCAACTAACGCTGGTTACCACAACGGTTATTAGAACTACACTCGTGCTCAATCTCTTTTGTAATGTGCTTCGAGATATAGTCCGGGAGATGACAGTGATTTTATCGTGATATTGTGGCGTTAAGTATGTTATTATCGAACCTTTCAATCAGTTTGAAGTGATTTTATTTGTCAATGTTGTGTATGTAGCTTATTTGAGGTGATATAGCAATCCGGAATGGTGTTTCTTCCTTCTCACTGTATTAGTTATTTTAGTGAAATTTAATCACTTTCTAGACATCTTTTCAGGAATTTAGAGAGAATTTTAACACAATTTTTTAATAAATAAGGTGAAATGTCCTTAAAATGTCCTTAAAATGACCTTAAAATTTGAAATAATATTCTTTATTCTCTAAAATAACTTGTTAGTCTTATTAATTTTTTCAAGTTATCTCAAATATATTTAACACAAAAAGAAATAGGGATAAGTCGCTATCAGGTTTAAAAATATTGTACCTTTATAAATTCCTAATATGAGTATGAATGATATAAAGTAAGCTGTTCATTATGTACAAAATAAATAATAAACACACACTTAATAATACCAATTTCCATCAACACAAACCTAACATTTCAATTAAGTAATTATATCATTTTACTTTTAACTCGAACCCTTTCAATAGGTACTATAATTACAACCCCGTCTCTTGAACTATAATCGTCGCATTGGTACTAGAGGCAATTATTTGACAATTTGTGGCAACAATGTCGTCTGATTTCTGTTACGCTACTTGTGGACATTGAAGGGGTGTCATTGGGTAGGGAGAAGGGGGGGAGGGTGATATTAATGAAACACTCCAATCAGTATCTCTCAATACTTCGGTTCTTATGTATTGAAACCATGATGTATTAAAGGAATACACGAAATTACTGGACATTTTTTAGATTCCCATTGATTGGATACTCTCCCATTTGGATAGGGATCCTCATATTTTTTAAGTACTCCAACGAATTGAGGTATGGTGGGAACAATATCGGATATATGAATCGTGGTAATCTATACTAATATTATAAAGAGGTAAAATTTGTAAATTTGTTTGTGTGTATGTTCGAGCTAATTTCGGGAATTACTAATCCGATTTGAATAATTATTTTTGCAATGGATAGCCATATTCAAACGGAAGGTTATAGGCTATTTTTCATCCTAACATTCCCACGGGAACGGGCACAACGCGAGTAAAACCGCGGGGCGCTGCTAGTATACTTATAAGAGGCCCCTATAGAGAAGACTAGAGTAAGATAATCTGGTAGTGTACATACGAAGGAGCGTACAAAAGAGTCAAGACGTCTAACAGACTATTTTGTCTGACTACCGAACTACATTCCTTCATTTCCTGCTCCATAGTTCGCTCGCTCTTTGGAACGAGCACAGAACGTTCAAAATATAAGGAAGAAAAATATAGAAAGCGAAAAATCGGGTCACGCGGAGCAGTATCAAAAACGCGCGAAAGATCTGACGTGTTTCATTCGTTCGAGCTGGCATCTGACGAACTGTAATAGCGAACTAGTTCACCTGGAAGTAGCGAACTAAAGTGAGCGGTCTCAAGTGCGATATTATGCCCAAGAATAGTTGTTATACTAACAAGTTAGTTAGAAGACTTTTGTGTCTATAATATGCTCATTCTAAAATCGGCTGTATCAGTCATGTGACACTAAAACGGATATTTACCAAATTGAAAACGGGTGCCGTCGCCGAAATCAGCGTAGGGATCATTATCATCATGCACTCTCTAACTTGATGCTTATATAACAAGTTCAAGTTATCAAGTTATAACTCAAGTGATAGTTAAATAACTCAAGTAGCGAGTCCAAAGTACTATAATGCTAATAGTTTCCCATCTCTTACACTATACTATTCTTACGAGAGTTACCATGTGGATTAATGTGGTCGATCTTCCAACCGATAAATAACCATTCCTTCTGAATTTAAAAGGTTTAGTGATTTAATTACATTCTTACCTCATCACTGGACCCTTTTCCTCAACAGAAGAAGTCTTTGATTGTTGAAAAATCAGTCATTATAGTTAGAATTTTAATTCTCGTTAGAAAAAAATTGAATGTACTAACGCTATACATTGGTTGCGTATCATTTGTACCTCTTTGTAACACGCTCCGGTATAGTTAACGTTTAGTATTTCAAGTTTATGGCTTTAGAGTCTCTAATTCGTGTAATTTCGTTCACATTACATCGCAAATGGCCCGTAATTGACTATTTAAAATGTTAAACTTTAATTATGGGTGACATTATGTAGAATAGTCGCCGTGGATAGTTAGTTTTTTGTTGGGGATATTGTGGATTCGATTTTTGTATAAGTACATAAGTATGTCACGAAGTAGTAAAAATGTACACACGAACGGAAGTACGGTGTACTTCTTCTTCTTCATCGAGTGGATGGTCAACCTGACCAATCCTGGTGTCAGAGTTATCGAGCCGCCAAAGGCCTCTAACATGGCTCATGTAACGACTACTATCTGTAGAAAGTAACCGAGACCGACGGCTTTACGTGCCCTCCAAAGCACGGAATCATCTTACTTATAAGGCAATCAGGTGATTCAGCCTGCAATGCCCTAGCCAAACTGAGGACAGTCTCACAAAGAGATTTTTTGTGAGATATTGTTGTCCCCACGGGGTATCGAACCCAGAACCTCCGGATCGTGAGCCGGGCGTTCAAACCACAAGACCACGGAGGCTGTTACCACGGTGTACTGGAACAACTAATGATTTATATTTACATATCCTATTTCAATATTTAGGTCAAAGTTCAAACAAATGTCTTGACTTGAAGAAGGTTATCATCTCTTAATATTTATTGGGTTTCAATAATTTGTTAGCTTAGGATAGAGGAGGCCGTTTAACTGACTATATAATTCAAGAGTATGAAAATTTATCGGCAATTATTACTAAGAAATTAACTTCCGAATAACAGAGACTTCCTTGAATTTGTTATTGTTAAATATTGAAGAGTGATTTTACGTTATGATATACGATGAAAATATTTGTTGGAATTATGTTGACTGGTATTGTAGGCTTATACAATAATCGGTAGAAAAATAACCCGCGCTTGAAATATCGCTTTAACATTGTCAAAATATAATCGAAACCATAATTCTAATTCTATTCCATACTATTGCACAGATATAAGTGTTACCACAAAGTTAAACACGTTCCATCTTCTTCCGACTTTCAATTGTTTTATTGCAATGAAACATTTGCGGTCGAGCCGAGACACAACATAGTAAAAGTTAAAAAGACAACAAAAAATATCTCTACTAAAACTCATAAATCATCTGTCAGCCTAAAAAGTAAATTCGAAATATCAAAAATCGCTTACAACCGCGTGGCAGCATTCTAATCAAGCGAAAAAATCTTTCTAACAAAAACCTTTTTTTTAATAACATCTCAAAGTTGGCAACAAGAATTCAAATTGAAATGTCATCGCGTCGCCACGAATGCTGCCTCGCATATTGTCGAGGGCCCTCTAACCTACCATTTTATATCGCATATTTTTATTGAATTTTAATCCTTACGCGTTGCAGTTAAAGTGCTACCCGCGTGACAGTGTAAATTGGACTTTTCTTTATTCCTATTAGTGCAGCGGTCCGTGCAGCGAATAATCGCTTTTTAATGAAAAGATTAGTGCGCTCTCGACCGGTCCTATTGTCGTAGTGCGATCAATGGGCGCGATCCGGACACTTCGGGAATTTTCCAATTTCACTATACTGCCTGTAACATCTGCCTCTGATCTTCCGCCTAAAGGGTTCAGTATGATAATAATTTTAAATAATGTATTAGTTTTATAATAATATGTATCTTATAGATGTGAAAAGTATTAATGACTGTAAGACGTAAATGCAACAGACGCCAAGTCATCGAGGAAACTCAAGCTCTCAAGCTAATTGGTGTCGTAAACTTAATGCTACATGGTACAAAAATAAAATTAACTTTCCAAGTAAACTATAAAATAAAGTGAAGGCCGAGCTCTATAAAAAAGACTGGAGCACTCATTCCAAAGTATCTAATAAAACAAAACAAAACGCTATCAAACTCCCTTTGCCGAGATTTTAATTCAAAAAGACCTCATTCCTTAATGCATCTATTTCTATAGACAAAGGGAAGTTTTGTCAATTCGCGACTGAAACAAAGACAGAAAAATCATTGACTGACTCCCTCATCCCTCTTGGATGACAATGGACAGCCGATTTTCTTAATTAAAAATGTCTCACTATATTGGTCGAATAGAGAATTGGTAGGGGGTTCAGTTTATGCCTATTGTCTTCGAGTTTGATTTGTGATGACGGACTGACGGAGTGATCAATTAATTTGGGATTAACGCTTTTGCGATTTGGATGGAAATGAGTTTGATTCGAAATGACAAGTGATTGTAAGTGACTTGGTTGTTAAAATTTTACATAGACGTTTCATTGAATATATTGCTCTTTTCGATAGTGATCTAAATATAGTGTGTACTCAATTTTGAATGGGTAGTTTGAGAAGTATAATTTGTTAGTTTGTTTGTTTGTAGGTTCGAGCTAATTTCGGGAATTACCAGTCTGATTTTAACAATTATTTTTGTAATAGATAGCCACATTCAGCGGAAAGGTAAAGGCTACTGTTTATACCGAAACTCCTACGGGAACGTGCACAACACGGGTAAAACCGCGGGGCGCCGCTAGCAGTATAATAAAGCTGAAGAGTTGTTTGTTTATTTTCCTCACACTTATCTTTTTTATAATCAAAAAAATAATGTTTTACATGGACGCCTCATTCAAGAACAAGATTATAAAATACTTTTCATTCCGAAGTTCCTACGAAAACAGCAAAAACACGAGTGAAACCGCAGGACTCCCTTATTTTTCAATTGCAGAAAATCAAAACCTTTATTCCTCTACCATCAATCTTTGTTAATTACGATTCTAATTCAGTATTCTAAACAACAAAAGTAACTATAAATACACTACAACTATACAGTACACAAATAACAAAACACAAACCAAAATAGTTTAACAACAAACTTTGATAACCAATGCGGAGATAAGAAAATGCTCGAAGGAAAACGTCGAAATAAAACAAGAATATTTCAAAGATAAAGGAACAAAATGATATTATAAGAGGAACAAATCCTCTCGGACATGGTGAGTCCCAAGTTGAAGTCAGTGGAGCCATCGACTTTATAGTTCCATGTTATTGGAAAATCGCGAAACAATATATGTTTTTTGGTATACGTTATTGGAAAGATGGTTAATAGTTTGTGTGAAGTCATTTGATATCATCTTACTGTAATCAAGCAATTTCTGTATACACTTTCAGCTTTTTATATATTTTAACGTTAAGCCGTCGGTCCCGGTTACTTTCTACTGATAGTAGTCGTTACATGAGCCACGTCAGAGGCCTTTGGCGGCTCAATGACTCTGACACCAGGATTGGTCAGGTTGACCATCCACTCGATGAAGGAGAAGAAGTGAGTTTTATTAATATGTTTGGAAACTAGCTTAATGTTACTTGAGTTTAGTTTTCATAGAAAAACGGTGCTTGCTTGTTGATACATCTTCTTATATATAAAATTCTCGTGTCACAGTGTTCGTTCGCGTACTCCTCCGAAACGGCTTGACCGATTCTCATGAAATTTTGTGAGCATACTGAGTAGGTCTGAGAATCGGCCAACATCTATTTTTCATCCCGAAATTCCCGCGGGAACGGGTACAACGCGGGTGAAACCGCGGGGCGCAGCTAGTATCTATCTATATATTACTAATATAAAGCTGAAGAGCTTGATTTTCTGTTTGTTTGACCGCGCTTATCTCAGAAACTACCTATCTGATTTGAATAATTCTTTTTGTAATTGATAGCCACATTCAACACAAAGAACATAGGATATTTTTCGTCCCAAAATTTTCACGGGAACGGGCGCAATTCGGGCAAAACCGCGGGGCGTTGCTTACTTCCTAATATAGTAAAGCAGTAGTAGCTTTATTGTTTGAAGGCTCTAACTTCTAGAACATTTAGCCAACGCGATACAACACAGGTTGTTATTAATGAAACATAAGTATTATTTAAAAGTATTGTACAATTAAAAAACCGCCCATTTCTTTCTTCTTAGCCAGCATAAAGTTTTAATCTGTCGCCGGCGTGGCATTGTTTGGTCGCACCGCCTGATTATCAAGCTTTCGACTGACGATTATAAATGATTGTAATGATCTTATATAATAAAGACATTTTGAATTTGAATTTGAATTTGAATTTTCTCTCTCATTGTAGGTATTCAGTTAGAGCGTTTACTCACAATGGCTGAAACAGTATTTAGACTGCTTGTCCAACACGAACAAAACTGTCTTTTGCTAGTCTAACATCTTGTCTTTACAAATTCTAACGAAATAACTTGGTCTAACAGACATAACAGTCGCTTATGTTCTTTAGTCAAGTTAGATTATTTAATCTAGTCTTAAGTTATAGACTGCAAAGTTGGTTAGTTAGACGTCTTGTCTCTATGTAAATAAATAATAAGTAATTCACACACGGTTAATTGGACTCAAACTGGGCCCTAAGCTTGTATTATTGTTTGGTTAGGGTATTGCAGGCTGAATCACCTGATTGCACGAAAAGTAAGATGATTCCGTGCTTCGGAGGGCGCGTTAAGCCGTCGATCCCGGTTACTTTCTACGGATAGTAGTCGTTACATGGGCCACGTCAGAGGCCTTTGGTGGCTCAATAACTCTGACACCAGGATTGGTCAGGTTGACCGTCCACTCGAAGAAGATAGTACAAATACTTAATAACAATATATAATTTATAATTAATATTATATTTTCATAAGAAGACTGTCTCACTACAGTCTATAGTGTGCTCAGGCCCTTACATCCAGTACAACCAGGAATCCGGAACGAACTTTCAGACTGTCCCTTAAATGAACCAATGGTTTTCGTTTGGATTGTTAGGACTGATTGAAAATGGATGGAAAGGAGACGGCACTTGTTAGAGTTTTAGATATTTGTGGTTGTTGATAAATTGTGACGTTGATATTTATATTGATATTTAACTTAAACAGTGTTTTAAAGTTAATAGAAACGTACGTTAATGTCATTATTATTTATTTAAAACGGGAACTTACGTACGACGGAGACTACTGTCGAGAGTTCCTCGACACGTTTCGGCCACATACGGTAGCCTTCATCAGGAGGTGGGTGAAGCGCTCGCGACAGCGTCTCTCCCCGCACAGGAACTCTCGACAGTAGTCTCCGTCGTACGTAAGTTGCCGTTTTAAATAAATAATAGTGTTTTAAAGTGTTTTGTCTCTTTCGTTCTTTGGCAAATAGCGTACGTCGGAAAGGGACAAACCATTTGATAGCTAAAGTGCTGTTAATAAGCGTTTATGAATTAAGTCGTTTTTAATTTCTAAAAAGTATATTTTATAATCGGTCAAAAAAGAAACATTCATGTACAGTTATATCATCATAGTATAAATATAAAACAAAGTCGCTTACCGCTCTCTGCCTGTCTGTCTCTATGTATGCTTAGATCTTTAAAACTACGCAACGGATTTTGATCCAGATTTTTAAATAGATAGAATGATTCAAGAGAAAGATTTATAAGTATAAAAATTCCCGAAATTCTCACGGGAACGAGCACAACGCGGGTTAAACCACGGGGCGCTGCTATATATCATAAAAAACCTATTATAAATAAATAAAATGTAAGGTTAGCAATAAAAACAGATTAAGAACCTCATCCTGTTTTTTTAATGGATAGAACAATTTAGGCACAACTGACTACCAACAGAAACGTTATTACATAAAACATTATACATACAAATTAGAGGACGATGTTCGCCCAGCCATTTCCTTGAAGATGTAAACTCTTCTAAAACTCGATAATAACGAAATTAAACAATCATTTAAAGTAATTATTCGTTAGTTGGAAAGAATAATATTTATTCTTCGAGCAGATAGTTTCATACTCCGCCGGTCAGCTTAACTTGTTCAATGTTTCGTTCTTATTACAAGGGAAACCAAAAAGAGATAAAAGTTCGCCGTGAATTTTATTATAGTGGCTGTCGTAGAGTTAGATAATGTTTTGAGATAGACATGCCACGGTTAATTCTTGAATAAACTTATTTTTTCGTGACACACTTATTATTTATTAGCAGACACAAAAAAACAAACAAACAAACTTAAAAAAAATTACTATTAAGTATAGATTTAAATTTTCAAGGAGAATCTATAGCAAAAAACTCAAAGTTTAAAGTGAAGAAGTTGATTTTCTGATTTTAAGTTTTTGTTTGTTTGTTTGAACGTGCTAATCTTAAAAACAATCGGCCTGAAAGTTACAAAAATTTTTCAACATTTCTCGAAGCATAACAATACAAAAGTTGTTCACAACTTCATTATTAAACAAAAGCCTGTCTACCAATACATAACTCTTCACGCAAACTTGTCCGTGTTATAGGTACAGAAGCGATAAATTTATAGCAAAACTTCCTCAGGAACTTAGGTCGATATTCGCTGTTAAACACTTGAAACAAGCAATACTTTGCGTCAGTATCAACTTACATTGAGAGATACTTAACAGATTAACAATAATTTCACCAGTTTCAAGAACATGGCTAATTTAGTCTTTCCTTAGTAAGCTGCTTGGAATATAAGTTACTTGTAGTGTCCTGCGGTTTCACCCGCATTTTGCCCGTTCCCGTGGGAATTTCAGAATGAAAAATATTCTATAACCTTCCCCTTAAATGTGGCTATCCATTACAAAAATAATTATTCAAATTGGATCGGTAATTTCTGAGATAAACGCGTTCAAACAAACAAAACGTCAAATTCCGCTTCAATATTATAAGCATACATAAAATTATCTACAATAGCAGCGCCCCGCGGTTTCACCCGCGTTGTACCCGTTCCCGTGGGAATTTCGGGATGAAAAATAGCCTATAACCTTTCCGTTGAATGTGGCTATCCATTACATAAAGAATCATTCAAATCGGACTGATAATTCCTGAGATTACCTCGAACATACAAATAAACAAACTAACAAATTTTACCTCTTAATAACGTAAGTATAAATTAAATTTCCGGATAAAAGACAAGTTATTAAACAACAATGCTAATGCATCAACATTATGAAAACATAAAGGGTTACGTAGGGTTGCTAACTAACGGGAACGGACCCGGGAGCGTGAGCTAGTCTATAATTTAATCATGGCAATATCGACAGCCGTGCAAAGTTCAGTCTTTTGCGGTTTCGCTTTTAGCATACAATGTTTACTTGTTAAAGGAACTTTAAATTTAATTTATCTACGGCTTCTGGTTTCAAGAGTTAGGAGCTGTTGAGTAATCTGTGTCTTCTTATAACATAGTTATCAGCATACTAGCAGCGCGCCGCGGTTTCACTCGCCTTGTGCCCATTATCATATATGAAATATACGAATAAAAATAGCCATTTAGAATTGAAAGAATTATAATAAATAATGTTATCGAATTGAGCAAAGTACTTACACTTCTTTTTTTCGTGTCTATAACCTTCTCGTTGAATGTGGCTATCCATTACAAAAATAGTTTTTCAAATCGGACCAGTAGTTCCTGAGATTAGCGCGTTCAAACAAACAAACAAACTCTGCAGCTTTATAATATTAGTACAGATTTACGCAGGATGATTTTCTTTATAGAAGTTTGTGTACGTTTGTGACAACCCTAGTGTCAGAGTTTTCAGACTGCCTATACGCTTTGGGCATGGTCCTACCTAATTTATTAGTCTGTTAGGTCCCACTGCGGGTCAAAGGACTCTCAACTTACTGAAAATATCAGTATAGTAAGTAGGATTAAGCATCCACTATATCCCCACACTTGCCTGTAATGTTACCTATTGGTGACTTCAAGCACATCAAAGTGATTGTAATGAAAACACGTAACTGCAGTACTCAGAGTATTAAGAACAGTTTAGCTATCACAAGGTTTGTCTCTTTCTGACATACGCAATTTTCCGAAGAGCAAAAGAGACAAAACAAAGTGTAACAGTGTTTTAGTTACACCACGTTTTTTAATAAGGCCAAGGATTTGACATAATCTTATAGACATGTGAAAATCACTCATAATCTCTACTAGCAGGAAGCATTTGACGTCGCTGAGTGCGGGCGTAAGCATCCATTTATTTGTGTAACTAGCAGCGCCCCGCGGTTTTACCCGCGCTGTGTCCATTCCTGTAGGAATTTCGGTATGAAAAATAGCCTATGTTACTCGTGGATAACGTAGCTTTCGAATGGTGAAAGAATTTTTAAAAACGGTCCAGTAGTTTTTGAGCCTATTCATTACAACCAAACAAAGTTTTCCTCTTTATAATATTAGAGTAGATGAAAACTACAAGTTTTAATACCTTCTTTTAATACCTAAGATATATAACTGCGAAGAAATACCATTAACAAACAGAAATGCAAGCTAACTACCCCAAACTAATCTCCTAAGCTCAAAATTTGCATAAAAACAATGAAAACAAAAGCAACATTTTAATCCCTTAAGGAGTGACAATTTCCAATGGACCCCATTTAAGACCCCACAGCTATGAATATTAAGTAAACCTCTTTAATATACAAAATAATGTTGATTGTTGCGTCTGCTTAAATGACGGAAATTGAGGACGTGAGCGAACTTACGATAACATGACGCTTCATGTTATGATTAACTTTGATTTGCGTCGGGTGTCTAGACGCAGCGTTTCGGTGTGCCGCGTTGCAACAACGGCGTCTTGACAATTTGACTTTTTTTGAAAATATTAAAATCAACAAAGCAATGCCATGTATATATCAAAAAAGCTGTTTCTCGACCGTTTCCGTAGGAATTTTGGGATGAAAAATATCCTATAACCTTCCCGTTGAATGTGGCTATCCATTACAAAAATAATTATTAGAATATCGGATTGGTAGTTTCTGAGATTAGCGCGTTCAAACAAACAAACTCTTCAGCTTTAATATATAAGTATAGATTACTATTGTTAGGGAAGTTTTCAATATTCTTCTACTAACTGTAAGATAAATAACGATTGATTCGCTAAGAAAAAGGAAATTTTAAGACTGTTTTATAAAGTAAATAGTGGTTTCAGGGACTAAATATTTTTAGTTTCATAAATTAAACCAAGTAATATCAACACTCATTTAATTACCATATCATATTCTGAACAGCAAAAACTCACTTAAAATCCTTCAAGCAATATCTCCTTACAAGACGTTCCAAAGGTGTTATTAGTAAGTTGAATGAGATTTTTCCTCTTCACCCGTCCATTGAATGCCTAATGAAACACCGCGGTCACCGTGGTAATACTTTCACGTTTTTGTAAGATCGAGATCGTGATACGAATGAGAAACGTGATTGGTTAGAATAGGTGCATGCTCTGTAAGATTGGTATAAATTTTAATAAGATAACTGGATTGAACTTTTTAAATTTTATTTTGGTTTTAAAAGACGATTGTATAGTTTTGTTTGAAGAAAAATGTTTTTGTCAGATTCATTTACGATTCGCTATCATATTTTATTATTTTAATTTTTAATGGCGTCTTGGTGTCCATTATAATATTCATATAAAGTTTTAGTATTATGTAATAGTATCAGTTAGTAAGATTCCTTATAAGCTTAAACTAATGAGTCTAATGAACCGGGTGTGATTTTTTTTTGTAAAATTACCTACCTTTATTTGTTTGTGCTGTATGCTGCTGATTTTTAAACACTTTTTATCTAATGTATAGGGAGAGAGAGAGACGACAACAAGTAAGCCAGTCAGCGGTAAGACAGAGAATTCTAAAGACATTTGAGAAACAAATGACCGACGCTTGTAAGCTAAAGCTTTCGGGATAAGTCTTCGGCTTGCAACTTGTTAGCTCAATATCAACGAAGACGCATTCTTCAGAAAATATCTTATCCTTATAGTAAATACCGACTTGGACCAAATTTTCAAAAACAGCAACTTTTATGTCTCATAAACATAAAAAAACTTTAAAAAATACACTCGTATAGAGAACCTCTTTCAGATTTTGAAGTCGGTTAAGAAGCTCAAAATCGTACAATCCAAAAAACAAAACAATTTCCAAAAAAAAATTGTCGCATCATTAATTTCTGCACGTAACTTGACCAGCTTGTCAGCTTGGAAAAGTTTAACAGAAAATGAGGCATTTTGACGTCGAAAAGTGCAACCTCAGCCAAAGCCAGGGTATTACTGCTAACGAATCGAGGGCCCATAGAAGGGGGACCTCGCTCCACCGAACTGCAATAAGAGGATTCTGCACCCTTATTTTGGGCTTGGTTTGAAATACAAGAGACAAATAAATGCAATCTAAGTAGGAAGGTTTTGTTTTGTACTTGTAAATTGAGTAGTCGATTGTGTGGCCTTTTTTGTAAGATGCAGAATGGTACTGTAAAGAGTTTTGTCGATGGTTGGGTAGAAAATGATGGTGATCGACTATTTTGACTATAGTAAAAACTTACTGTTAGTGAGTGTCAGTTTAATTAATTTAAAACAGTTTTATATTAGCTCGTATATATCCATTTAGACACCAAGGTGTGTTATTTATAATTATTTCCGACATTTATACTTTGACTTAAAAATTAGGGCGTTAAGTACCATTCGGATCGGGTTTTCATTTTATAAATGCTGTTGTTACTAAAAGCACATGAACTTACATTTTAGTCAATTTTACTATAACACATAAATTTAATAATACACTAATCAGATTTACTAATATCCTTTAAGTTTGTGTCCAAAATTTTGATAAAATATTACCTATTTGCATGTCATTTCGCTACCTCCCCTTCCTTAAGCCACTAAACATTGAAAGAAAATTGCATTAAATTATAAGTCGCAAGCAATCACGTTTTGTTTCTCAGATTTAACGGTCTGAATAAATCTCTCTCTTAATTAGTGAGAGATTTTAAAAGCTTATTCCTATAAATGGTGGATGTCAACTGACGTCACAGTGATGAGACGTCACTTGTTGACGTTCAATTGTCCTTAGTCATTGAAATGTCATTTTTGTTCTTTTTAAGATGAGTGGTTGTTGAGGTGATGTTCTTATGGCTGTTACAGCGGTTTCATTTAAAAATTTTGTTGTGTATGAAACAAAAGCTTGTGTATGTATGTAGTATTTACTCGTACTTATAGCCTGTACTTAGTAAAAAGATAAAAACGTCGTTCAGTTCGTTTTTTTTGTTTGAACCGTCCGTTCCCTAATTTCGTTATTTTATATTTTAGTTATTACTTACTAAGGTTTTTAAAAAATGGTAGCATGATTCATCAAGAAAGGGATGAGTTAATTTATACCCCTGAATGAGTTGGGTACTTTTGACAGTAGCGAAATTAAATAGCAGTTTAAAAACTAAAACTTTTATTTTCATTTACATGTTCAGATTTATTAAAATAAATAAGTAATTATTAGCTTCTATCCATCCATATAGCATTGCCAAAAGCCCTTCGTCGCTTTTCTACCAAAAAGGAGTTGGCAGCTAGCAATAGTAAGATTGTACTAAAATAAAAATTCTCAAAAAAATTATCAACAAACACAAATAAACTTTAAGTCAAAGACACAACGTACTTAGCTGAATAATCTTAACTTTAACAGACTTAAGTACTTTAGGGTAAAAGCTTCAATATGCCGGCACTCCGGGCAAACATTCGTCTGTTTACCCTTACCTCTACTCTTAGGGTAGCGTAATGGCAACCACGCTCAATTACATACAAACAAACTGCCTATTTAATGTTAGGATTCTATTATGAATTTCCGTCGTAAATTGTTGCTTTTTTGATGTAAGTAAATTATGTTTTAAATTGTTTTTATGAGGTTGGAATTGGAAAAAACAATTGAAATCATATATTTAGAAAACTTTTCAGTTTAAAAAAGATGCAGTTTGCTATCTGCAAGCTCGCAAATAAGTAGTTTAGCGAGCTTAGAAAATTGTCCAATATCAGGGACCCGATTCTCAGTTCATGTGACAAATTATCGATACTGACATAATACCAAATGACCAATATCAACTAAAAATATCGTTAAAATATCGAAAAACTAAAAAATGCTATTCTCGGCACCATTTGATATGAAATCTGACTCGACACGGTATACCTATATTCCATACTTTTTGACTCATGTTCATACATACTGGTGCTCGTGTAAGTCAAAAACAATTGAAAATTTATGAAATGGGTGTAATAATTGGATGTAATATAAAAACGTGTAAAACAGAATTACCCTTCTCGATTTCAATTTAATTGGATCCATTTGGTCTTTCTCGATATGTTCAGATTAAAATTGATTTCGTTCATTATTCAGTAGGTATTTTGGCATGTGCGAGCTTATTTCATTATTCTATTAATATTATAAATGCGAAAGTTTTTGAGGATGTATGTATGTTTGTTACTCTTTCAAGAAAAGTATTGGACGGATTTGAAAATGTACAGTAATATAGGTTATACATCAAAATAACATTTGAGATACATTTTATTCCAAAATTCCCGCGGGAACGGGTACAACGCGGTTACCACCGCGGGTTGCGGCTAGTTTTATATAAAAGTAAATACCCATCCAAAAACCACCATAGTTTCCTATTATATTTCGTTTTTTGTCTGACATAAAGGCGAAACACAATAGCGTTAGTATCAGTTACACGCGATTGCTTCTCCGTTACTGGTGTTGTTAATGTGTATCTACCTTATAATGTGGCAACTGACTTAGAAAGATAACGTCCTTTTCACAGCTTTGTTGATAAACACATAATAGAAAAAATACGCAGTGGGTTGGGAAGCTTTGGACTGGGAGGGAGGGTACTTTGGCCTGTGTTACTTTTGGTAATGAAAATAAGAATTAGGGCAGAAACTGCTTTAAGCGGGTGCCCGCGCGGTTTCATACAAAAGTGAAACATCGCGTGCGCCCGCCGCGTGCGGTTTCTTACAAAAGTGTACCGTCGCGTGTGGTTACATACAAAAAGTGAACCGTCACGTGCGCCCGCCGCGTGCGCCCACCGCGTGCGCCCGTCGCGTACGCCCGTCGCGTGTGCCCACTTGACGCAGTTTCGGCTCATAGAGGAGTATAATGGAATCAGTATTTATACGTGTCGATTGAGTCATTAATTAAAACATTGGATGGTCTACTATTGGTCAAAAATTAAAAAAAAAACCAAAATCAATCAATGACTAATTGTATTTTAATTTATTTTACCACTTCCACTAAGTACTCAAGCTTACTTACTTATTCGTTACATAGTAAGGTCTTTCGTATGTATTATTTGTCCTGTGTTTTTGTGTTAAGTATATACCTATATTTATATATTTTCATCATCTATAGTTTATTCTTCGACTTGTCTGTATTTTTAGAGCGTTAAGGTTTCGTTTTTGTTGCTTTGATCCCCTTAGCTGTCTGGAGATAAAATATTGTCTGTTATTTGTACTGCGGATTTAGGTGAACTTGGGAGAAGGTTTTTCGATTGTATTGGTTACTTAATGGTACCCATAATATATTTTTCGCCCACACATAGACACGAGGCGACGCAGATGGCAGGAAAACTTTTGAAAAAAAAAGAGGATTCATACTTTTATCTAGACTCGACAAGCACCAGCTAGCTAACGTCAAGGAGCGGTGGCAATGTTAGGCGGAAACCTTTGCCCAACAGTGGGACAATGTAGGTTAAATAATAAATAATAAACGGTCAAAAATAAATAATAATATGATCGGGTCTTACTTGTATGGTACTACAATTCTGAGGCACGAAATGGAGAAGTAAGAACTTCGCTCTCCAGTGCTCTGAGATGATATGCCTGTCCCTTTTAGTTTGTTACACATACCAGGTTTATCTACTGATAGTATTCAAAAACAAAAAACATTCAAAACTTAAGAACTCTTCGGCACTCAAGGAAATCCTGTCCAAAACTAGTTTGAACCCGAAGCCATTCAATAAGCCTAATCCAAATTGTAGTTTTAGTAAACAAAGGTTCTATCCCAAAAACAAAAGGAAAACATTTTTCAGTTTTACCACCCCTGTCAAACTGACGTGGGCCTGATTACGTCAGGTGTGTAAGGGACATTGAAGTCATGACATCAGTGACGTCACTATTTTGTCGGGATAAATGGTTCCCACCCGGTACTGGAAGGTTTGTGGGAATGCCCAATGAAATTGTGCGGTTTTTAGTAGGACGCTCAATTTATTATACTCAAGTGGACGTTGTATAAATGATTTAATATTGTGGGTTAAATAATTTTATGCTGGGAACGGGTTAAGTTATAGTATTAGTGGTCGAGGATTGCTTTCAATTGGGTTTGAATGGGATGTTATTAACGAGTTCGGTCGGAATTGTTTAATATTTTGTAAAGTATCGTTGTGGCTTGAGTTACATGTTATATTGTTTTGCAAATGGTGTCTATTCTTACCTTTGGATTGGATTTATTAGTTTTATACTTTAAACCTACTACTATTTAATGACTACATTTTTATAAAACCAAGTCCCCGACTGCGTCTGTCTGTCTGTCTGTCCGCGATAAACTCAAATATTACTGCACTGATTTTGACGCGGTTTGTTTAAATAAATAGAGTGATTCAAGATTAAGCTTTATATGTATAAAAAATCCCGAAATTCTCACGGGAACGGGCACAACGCGGGTATAACCGCAGGGCGCTGCTAGTGCGATATAATTGCAATTACGAATACTAAGGGTTTTATATCTTAAAAATGCGTATTCAGCTACGCCGTAGAAAGGACATATTTATACATGACTATACGAGTATACCATTGAAACAAACTTAACTGTTTCCTGCGTAGGAATATAGGAATTATAGTCCAAAGTGATATCTCTTCATATTTTGCTTAAAAACACCAAGTAACACTTAACTCTGCCTCCCGTATTTGAAGCGACAAACCCTTTCGTTGAGTGTTGACGAAGCTCTCACCTACAAAGCGAAATAGCTTAGTGCTCTCTCGACTGCCAAATGGCAATATTTTTACACCAAACAATTGGTAAAGGAATTGGGCGGAGATAATGAAATAACGTTAGGTGAATGATGGTATATTTAGATTATGTTTGTATGTAACGTCGCATGTAATAGAAAATGTGAGGCCTCTTTACTGCGTCGTACTTTTTCGGCCTATAAACTTCAACGCCAGGGCTAGCTATTAACCTATACGATATTTCTCTTTGCTACTATCCTATAACTACGAACGTATTAGTTACTAGCAGCGCCACGCAGTTTCACCCGCTTTGTGCCCGTTCCCGAGGGAATTTCGCGAATTTTTATATAAATAAACCTTTCTCTCGAATCACTCTATCTATTTAAAAAAACCGCGTCAAAATCCGTGCAGTAGTATTTGAGGTTATGGCGAACAGACAGACAACGCGGGCGAGGACTTTGTTTAGCGTACAAACGTATAGCATGCTTTCGTGCTACTTACAAGCATGTGTATCAGTAGCTTAGATAGCATTATAATAGTATGACTGAGGCCTACGAGTAGGTACGGTTTCAGATGGTATCATTGTTGGACAATCATCAGTGGGAGTAATAATTTTTTCAAGAACTAAAAAGAATTTTTTATAAGTCTTTGAAGAAGTTATTAGTCATCAACAACAAAAACATAAATATCCTAATCATAAGTTTACGTCTAAGCTCTAATATATAAAAACATTAAATACATATTCAAAATGGTCTTACTTCTGATTACACCACTACTAATGTACAATACCAACATATGACAAATACCCGCCATTACACATTCACAGCACATTACGACCATTTACAATATTACCAAAACACAAACAATTAGACCAACAATTGATGACACAGCGTTGAATCTACGTCCGTAGTCAAATACACAACTATTTGTCTTTGTTACTGGTCGGATTAATTCTCCGTAGGCTAATCGAGTTATACATATGTATATGCTTGGCTAATCAGCTGTAGTAATGTGGTATAGAACTGGAATGTTAGTGCTATGAATACGAATTTACTTTCGAGTTTAGGAACTGTGGTAGGGGTTACGAAGTTTTTGGTGTTGTTTTGTGTGTGTAGTGAGTATGAAGTTTAGTAGACGTTAATTGATATGAATCGGTTATGGGTATAGTGGGTTGATTTGTCTAGAGAATTGTTTTATAGGTATTTGATAGACACGTTTTCGTTGTCAGTTAGTTCGAGTAGGTCAGGACTGTTTTGTTGGAGTTTACAGACCGCCTAAAGGCCTCCGACATGGTCTATCGATAAACATATTGATCACTTAGAGCAAGTTAATGATCTAACCATTGAAAGATCCGGAACCGACAGTTTAACGTGGCATTAGCGCTACCGTGGTTTGGAGGGTCCCATAACCAGTCACTCCTTGTGGTTTCAATCGTTAGACCATGTCGGAGGTCTTTAGACGGCCTAAAACTCTGACACCAGGGTAGGCTACTAACCTATACAAAATAAATGAACGCAGTTTAACATGCTTCCCGAAGTAAAGTAGCGGTCGAATAGAAATGCCACTAGTGTCCACCTATAAACAACGGCCGAGCTGAACGTAGTCAAACAAAATGAAAGTAAATATTAGCCTATAATGTCTCATTAAGACGTCTACTGACTTAACGTATCTAGAAATCAATACGTGACCGAAAATTAGAACAAAAAACCTACTTTCTTGAACAAAATGAACATGTAAGTCGACGTAAAGCTTCCTATAAAGACAGTATATCCAAAGCAAATTCGTTTTCCTATTGCAAGTGAATAATCTCCTTTGCCAAGATTAAGATCGATGACCTCGCGAACTAAATAAATAGCAGAGACGTATTGGCTGTGTAAGATGTATGATAATGCTCACAGGGTGGGTCTTAATAGATCGCACATGTTAGCTATGTAACCTGATAGCTTTGTTAATACTAATGTTTGAGGGAAGTTATTTCTCTGGCTCCCAATTACAGTGATTTTCGAATTGATGGATGTTTGAGTTGGAGTTTTAGGTGTGTGACTACGGTATGTACTTAGAGACGTCAAATGCTTCCTTAGTAGAGATTTAATGAGTGATTTTGACATGTAATGTATGAAAACTTATGTCAATTAGTTAAATGTCGATTTAATGGAGTGAGTGCGGCTGAAGTAGGTTTGAAATTGTTTCTGATGTGTGCTGAAGATTGATTGAATGTGAGTTGGTAATTAAACAGAATAATTATAAGTCGTAGAATTTCAAGATATCGTATTATTTATGGACTAGCGACCCGCCCTCGCTTCGCTTCGGGTAATCAAGATTTCATGTAGGAAAATCGGGATAAAACATTGCGTGTCTCCCGCAGGAATATACACAATCAAAATTTCAAGTGGGAAATTGGGGATAAAATATTACATGTCTCCCGCGAGTATATATGTATACACAATCAAGGTTTCATGTGAGGAAGAATTCGGGATAATACCTACATAGCACGTCTTCGTCGTTCGTAGTTCGTAGGTAGGTACCTATATCCCCGCGCGCTTTGACCGTACGAAACAGTAAGTAGCCATAAGAGACCCGCCATCGAGCATTACTATTTTGTAAGCAGCGCCCCGCGGTTTTACCCGCGTTGTGGCCGTTCCCGTGGGAATTTTGGGAATTTTTTTACATAAAAACCTTCCTCTTGAATCACTCTACCTATTACAAAAAAACCGCATCAGAATCCGTTGCGTAATTTTAAAGATTTAAGCATACAGACAAACAGACACGAAACAGAGACGACTTTATTTTATACTATGTAGTGATATTTCTCATCATAACTCTGAAACTAACTGTCCGATTTTAATAATTTAAAGAGGTACACAAAGAAACATAATTAACCTTGATTGTAGAGCCATTTATTTTGATGTAGATTCATATCATCATATGAATATCATCAACTTAAAATTACACTCCTTTTTTAACTAATTAATTTTAACTTAAAACGGTTATTGTGTCTTAACTATAATAGTTAGACATATGCCCTCGCGAACTTATTTGTTCGCAATGATATGTAGGTACTTTGATTGCGTAGAACATTGTTTTTGTGTATCATCAATAGATTTAGTAGCGCACGCCAATAACCAATTTTTTTAGGCATGTTTTTCATACCTTGGGTTACATATACCCGCGTTGTGCCCGTTCCCGTGGGAATTTCGGGAATAAATATAGCCTATGTCACTCAGGGATAGTGTAGCTTTCGAATGGTGAAAGAATTTTTTAATTCGGTGCAGTAGTTTCAGAGCCTATTCGAAACAAACAAACAAACAAACAAACAAACAAAAAATCAAACCTTTCCTCTTTATAATATTAGTATAGATTAATTGTAAGATACACCTAACCCTCCTCTCTCTACAAATATTTTCAGCGAGTAGTCTTTGCTCTGAAGTATTTTTTTTATTAATATACCTGCGGCTAAAACATAGCAATTCTTGGATGCGGAGGCGGATCTCAATTAAATTATTTAATAATAAACAAAGGTTAGCAATATCACTAAAGTCGTCTTAAACTATCGACGAATTTCACAAAACGTAATTCAAACCTTATTTTACTTCTTAATATTTTTCCACCATTTTGTATTAATCTGTAAAACAAAATGGCGTCTTTGTATTGAGTTCTAAAGTAATATTAGGTGCTTAAGACTTTCGTTACTTTGTTACAACAGTTTTCCTGTACCGTTGAGACGTTAACGATGCTATTGTCGGCGGTAAGACTGTAATTAGTTGTTAATACCTACTTTAGATTCTGTATTGAATACAAGTTAAGCAAACAATTAGGTAGATAATATATAAGGGCATTGTTTGCTTACCTATAAATTGTGTGTTTTAAAGATGGTATGATAGACATAGATAAGCATAAGTCCCTTATACTCATACTAGCAACGCCCCACGGTTTTATCCGCGTTGTGCCCGGTCCCGTGGGAATCTCAGGAATTTTTATACTTATAAAACCTTCCTCTTGAATCACTCTATCTATAAACTGCATCGAAATCCGTTGCGTAGTTGTAAAGATCTAAGCATACATAGGGACAGACACACAGCGGAAAACGACGTTATTTTATACTATGTAGTGATATATTCATCTAATAATCGGTCCCAATAACCGATCTCTTTAACATTTCCATACTTATATTAGATTAGACGCGCCCTTGGGTTTTGCTTACGTACGTTATACCCGTTCCCGTGGGAATGTCGAGAGTAACCTTTCTCTTCAGTCAGCTTAATAGATATCATATACCAAAAATACTTTTTTGTTGGTACAGTCACGAGCATTAATTTGGGACCCACCTAGGTTGAATATCGTGTATAATTTGGGACCCACCTAAGGTTGAATATCGTGTAGCAAACTTACGCTATTTAGAGCTAATATTTTATCGTAATATCAATGTCATATTGTTTACCATCGATAACTTTACGTTTCTATCAAACTAAAGTTTCGACCTTATTGCATTATGAATGTTCTAACAACATTTGATGGAAATGGGTCCCAAATTAACGCTCGTGACTGTACATATAAACGCAAGACATACATAGTGCGGCTGCAGGCAGCGGGTGCGGATCACGTGACTTTTTATTCCTTTTATTTGTATGCAAGGTGGCCCACTGTGGGCACTGGCCCGCAGCAGCACTAGGTGTGTATTGTGCTTTAGTGCGTTCTAATAAAGGAACTAACTTTACTATAAGTATTAAGACAAACACGAGCCGATTGTCAGGTCACGATAAACAGAGAAAATCTTACTTACAACAGTTTCAAAGTTATTACACAATATCGTCATAAATAATATTTGCTAAGCAATGTTATCACAACAAAATACGCGGACAAGTTTAATCCTTCCAAAGTATTTACTAAGAGGTAGGAAAGTTGAAAACAATTCTGTATCAGTAGGCTTCCATTCATAGGTTTGGGCAAACAGCCCGAGTGCCCTTATATATCTCTCTAATTGTTCCCTAATTTATTTGTCATTCCATTCACTTTTGAAACGTTGGAGAGCTTCGAAGTCGAAACGCTCCGTTTATTGTGCTTCTGTTTGTTTTTAGAAAACGTTCTCAATTAATTCTAAATCATGAGGAAGATAATGGTTTTTTGTTAGTAAAACATGGTAGCGTTCATTTGTTTTTTGATGCTCTTGTTATATTGTTTGTTGATATTTATTTGATTGTTGTTAATTGACTTCACTTGGGCACTTGAATAAAATGAAACATGTTTTCGGGTTTATTTTTAATTTTAGTTAACTTAACCGAAGATAACGATTTTATTATCAAGCCTTCAGGAGAATTTATACCAATCAAAAACCTCTTAGGGAAACAGCTGTTCCTCCCATTTTGACAGATGTCATTTCAGTATAATCATAATCAAACTAGCTGTTTCGCGCGGTGGTTCCACCCGCGTTCACATAAATGGCGGTAGAGTAAAAAACTTAGGTCTTATACAGATTCAGTAGGGCTACGCCCATATATTTCGATAACAGAAACAAATCTTCCTCTTCATAATAAAATTAGCACCTATAGATTAAATCAAACAAAATTAAAGTACCAAAGCTTTCATTTCGGACGTCCTTCAAATTTAAATCTCTTTATTATATCAGATCATTACAATCATTTATAATCTTCGTCATAGTCAACCCGAATATACCAAATCCAAGCCATCAATTCAGAACCCAATCATATCCCGTACATATTTAACAACTGTTTAGTAACTACACATGTTCATATGTTAATGCTAGCTCTAGGATGATTGGCCTTCACCGTTCAAGCTGATAAATATTCATATCGGATGGAGAGGTGTACTAAATGCAGGGTTTCGCCGCGGGACAATACGGTAGCATGTCTTCAGGGGATGATTTTGACATGGATATAGTCGACCATGATTTGTTTGTTATTGGTATAGGTAGGTTGTTGAAAGAGGTATAGAGGTATAGGTAGATTATGGAAAGAGGTATAGGTGTGTTATTGAAAGTATTTATAGGTAGGTTTGGATATAGGTGAAACTGAAATGTCTTGTTAGTTTCTGGGGGTCTATAGAAGGCTAGTTTCAGTTTTTTATGACGTTGTATGTCATGAGTGATTACTTCAGTATTGGAACGAAGTTCCTTAGCGCGCGTTGCGAAAGGGGGCTAGACGGAAATAATGGTAACGACATTTTTTAGGCCAGAGAGGGACAGACAGAGAAACTTGCGCACGTCAGAGAGAGACAGACAGAGAAACGTGCGCGAGAGAGACAGACAGAGGAACTTGCACACGCCACCTCTCAAGTTTTTTATTATTATATTAATTCAGTACCCTACCTGGGTGTTGAAAGTATTTATAGGTTGGTTTGGGTTTGTGTGAAACTAAAATGTCATGCTTATTTGTTTCTTGACGGCTAGTTTCGGTATTGTCATTATCTTGGTCATGTGTGTGAGTGTATGAAGTTTGACTAAGGGCAAGTGGCTGATAACTTTGTATTTAACAGACTTTTGTCAGCTTACGTAGTGGTGAACCTGTGTCGTTATGTTTTGTATTATCTCTCGTTAGTTAAAGCCACAGTGTACAAAACAAGTATTAAAACTTATTTCCATGACCCAAAATAAACAAAAATATCCAAAATAAACGGTGCGATTTTAATCAATTTTATAAGTTAAACATTATCCGTAGACAGATAACCCGAAAATTTATTCAGGTATCAGAACGTAAACAGAAACAAGGTCTGATACACGAGTAACGTCTTTACAAAGTTTTCTATATTTTGAATGTTCGCTCTTGATTAAAATTAATATATTTCGGCTGGTGGCTTTAAGAATCTTTGAAACTCCAAGTTTGTTAAATGTTGTATCAAGTAGAAATTAATCTTTGGAAATGTTAAGTGTTTGTGTGTTTAATAGATTCGTGTGTTGGTTAACACGAATTTGTTCGAATTAGGATCGTTTTGACTTCGTGAATCAGGATCAGGATTGGATCGTGTAAAGGTGGTAGATAGCTCGATACGCTAAAGTAGCTAAAGATGAAGAGACATTTTCTCGTACTTTACTGTAATAAACCTCTAACCTTCATATATAAAATACTAGCTGTTCCGCGCAGTGGTTCAAACTGCGATCCGATAGATGGCGATAGTGTGAAAATGTATATATCGCACTTACGTTATTTTAATGGAGTCGCGCCTAACATTTTCATAAAATAAAACTAAGGAAATTGCAAATATTAGGTACCATAGACCAATTAATAAATGCATAGATAGACCAAGTAATGATACCTCCGCAAAATACTCAAATTACACCAAAAATACTACCCTTCCAGATAGTGCTTTTCTCCCTTACTCTACCTGTTACCGTAATAATGCTCCGAAATTCAACGCAACATGCACGGTGCACCTTAGGGCAGTACATTAGGACTACGCCGACGGTTTCAGGCCATCCATCTTGACGCTATCCATCACCGCAGCGCCACTGGTAAATGTGTGCGGTTGTAACTGAGCAACTTTAACTGCACGATATTGTGCTGTGTTGTGGTAAACTGCACGATTTATTCAAGTTTAGTGTTGTGCGTGAGTGATAGTTATGTAAAAACGTAGTTTATTGAAATGGTATTTTAAATTTTAACACGATTTAAACGATAGTAAATAAAAGCGATTGATGTAAGAACCGAATTGGTAAATTCTAAAAACGACTTATCAATGGAAAATCAAGAGAAATGAAAGAATTAAAAGGCATTTTTCGTTCACATGCCAGCTTGCATTGTCTACATTCGTAAATTTTTGTGAGTCGCCTAAAACAACTAAATTCTAATTACTGAGGTGACCGTCATTGACAATCGACTATTGTTAATCAATCATATCGTAAATAGTATTATTAAAAATATCCTTCTTAAGTAAAATGTACTTAAAGCCCGAATAATATCGGGGAAAAGAAAATGTCAGTCTTTATTTACTTCGTCCCTCGTCTTGATTTGAAGTAGGAAGTTGAGAAGATTTTAAGATTGTCTCCAAATTTAATAATCGATTCCATTGACCCGCGGTCCGAGCGTTCGATTTGAGTCGGTTGCGGTGAAGCGATTTTAAATACCAAAGCTTGTGGTACACTGGGTGACAAATTCATGATATTATTTTGGCAATACTGGTAAAACTAGATTGACTTAAAATTTTGCTAAAGTTTGTGATAAATAATAATAAAGTTTTAATAATTTTTAACCATCAATAAAGGCATATTCTATATAGTTCTCTTATCTACAGTTGTTGGAAGGAATCTACAAAATTTACACATTAACTTTAGACAGGATAATGTATTTAGACATTAGCCTCTTACGATTGCAAATTTTTAATACGTAAATAATAACTTAAGACAGAAGGACCCTTTTAATAGGGACTGAATATATTAACCGATTTAGTTAACATGGATCTTACAACTTTATTATGGTAGAAGAACTGAGAGCAAGACTTGGCTTTTTCACACGTTATGTTTTGGATGGGATGACATATACCAGTATAGGTGTTGCTATTCAAGAATTCTCTCAGTGTATCCCCAACTTTACCCCAAAGGTTTCATCAAATTACTCGGCCATCGGTTTACAAATTTGACAAGAACTGAAACGAGATATTTTTCTCTTCCGCCATTCCATCTCGTTTTACGATTTCAAAAAGAAATTGGAGAATTTCTTATGAAACTAATTTATTTTAATGCACCAAGATTTTTGTTGTAACATCCTTGAGGAAACTTTAAAACGCTGGGTAAAGTAAGATGGTAGCCGCATAAAATGTTGATTAAAAACCCCAAGGTTTATTAAGCAACGTTGAGTTATGGTGTCTTGAGGAATTAGACAAAAAACCAATATCCTGAAGTTATATTGGCTAATCTCTTAGACATAATAGCCGCTTTGCATCGCCTAATTAGGACATAAACTTAGAATAAAGTTGGGAACGCTGTGCTCTGCTTTTTCTAGCTTTTGTGTAGAATTTTCTAATGTTTTTCTCTTTTTTAAGTTTATGAATAGCGTTTTCTTAACACGAAAGGTTCTCAATTCCCGAGAACGTCTTTTTAAATATTTGTTGCCTCATATTTCCGTGCTAGTGAACCAATTTTGAACTTCTTTCTTACTTAGTATTTGTAATAAAAGATTAGTGCTATGTTTAATCAAATAAAATAAAATAAAAACTCGCGTTTATTCCTAACAAAAATATTCATTAATTCATTTCGAGTAAGTTAGTGGCCAACCCTGGTCTCTTTAGAGTTTTTAGACCGCCCATAGGCCTCCGAACTGATCTAACGATTGAAACAACTGGGGCCGACCATTAACGTGCCCTCCGACGCACTGTAGCGCTTAGAAAAAAAATATTGCTTTACAATGCTTACATGTTAATGCAATATCGCTATTGAAAGTAATTTCATAGTAAAACACATTCCACTACCGTCCAGCATTTACAGTGTAATTTCTTCGCTACAAAACTTTACATGTTTGCGTCGAGCTTTACAAAATTAAGCCCTACCGTTTTCTTGTATAACAACCCTTATATTCGCACGTCCAAAGGCCCTTTGGCTCCATTTTCAAAGAGAAACCAAGCTACGAACTTTGCCGGCCAGACGCCGTTTTTAAGCTATTGAGAAAAAAATACCATTTTTAATTGGACAAGCTTGTTTGAGCGAAAATTTTTGCTGATATGAAACGGTTTTACTAACTTTGTTTAGGCGTCTGTTTGTTTTGGTCATTGTGGGGAAGGTAAAGTAAGGGTTGGTAATATTGAGTTAATTAGCTCGTTGGGGTTGTGATTGGAAATTAATTGAAATATGCTGATTTGGAATCGGGTAATACCTGATTATTACAGCGTTTGCTTTTTGTATGTGCAGGAAAAATACCACCTCATTATGAATTGTAAGTTTATTTCCATTACGATATAGTTCAATCAACAATCATCAAATAAAAGGTATATTTTAATAAAATAAATTAACATTTTTTATACAACCCATACAGGAACAATTGTTTTGCTCAATAGCTATAAAAAATTCAAAATACAGGTTTAATATGTATCGTCGAATAATTATAACAGGCTGACATTATTCTCAAAATTATATTTTTTCATTCAAGTATTTTAACGAAAAAAATAAAATTTTCACTTTTTCCACAAACTTGTTAATAAAACTTCACCCAAATACGTCATATTTCAACATGTACCTAACTCGATTAACAAATTCCATTAGGCACATTGTACTACGTTAGTACATATAACTCAGTGGGTACAATCAAAAGTTTCACCCAAACGGAACGCTTGCGCCTCCTGCCACTACATACCTAATCAAACAATTGGTTATATTCAAACAATACAATCAGTTCATTACCCTCTCAGACAGACAGACACACGTAATCTGATTTGCGGTGCAGATGTGCGACAGTTTTGACATTATTACTGTTTTGTTTGACAGCTGACTGGCGGCCATTTTGTTTTACAAGGTGGAGATAATGTACGGGTTCGAACATTATTATGGACCCCAGACTTTCGAAGTGGTTGACAATTTGTATAAAACAAAATAATAACAATAGGGTGGGTGTTTGTTTTTTATAGTAATTATTTTGGTAACAAAAGAAATAGATATAAAAAGTTTTAAGAATTTATTAGGTACGTTTGTTAAGCGCCGACACTGCGTTAAGCGTGCGCACGCTGCGGTTTCATACAAAAGTGAACCGTCGCGGGCGCCCGCCGCGTGTGATTTCATACAAAAGTGAACCGTCGCGTGCGATTTCATAAAAAAAGTGAACCGCCGCGTGCGCTCACGACGGGCGCACGCTTAACGCAGTGTTGGCCCTAAAAATTACTTTTTATTCTAACAGTATTTAACTATACAAACCAGTATTCTATCTGAAAACTTTAAATAAATATGACGAAAAGCCTCCTAAATTTGAAATATCATCTACCAAAAATATGCTTCTAAATTCGACTCACTGTACAAATATTAACTTATAGCTCCACCATTTTTATATTGCACTTCACATAAAATAGAATTTAGTTTCGTAGTTTCATTCATAGACCCACTTGGAGTCCAAACACTGCTCCTGTGTGCATCGAATGGAGGGAACTGGTAAAAAGTGCACTGCCAATTGAATAATCTATTTTTGGAGGGTTAAGCTATGAGATTTAGCGATGTAATGATTATATATTTTTATACATTAGGTACTAGATGGCTCGGTAAGCGTTGTTTTGCTACTTAAAAATTAAGGGGTGTACTACCCTTATCATTTAGGGGGATGAAAAATAATGTCCGATTCTCAGACCTACCCGATATGTGCATATCGGGTAGGTCTGAGAATTGACATTTTGTGTGCACAAAATGTTATGAGAATAGGTCATAACTATTTGAAATCTATCTCTGGGCTTGTATAAATTTCAATCCTTCTTCTATGACGCCACAGTCAAAAAAAAGGTTAAAGGCTTATTTATATCCTGAAATTACCACAATAACAAACACTCCGGCTATACCGCAGACCACTGCTATATATTATAGTTTATTTATATTTCAATCCTAAGGGTGCTTTCAAATTATGCGTTTCGTGTCGGACCGCTGCGGTGCCGAAGCCGTGCGTTTGTCGTATTGTGAACGTACGATCGTGTGTTTTCATACAAATCGAGCAGTGCGGCAACAGTGCGGCGTCGGTACCGCGAAATAATTTTAGTACGCACTGTTGCCACACTGCTCGATTCGGTCCGACACGAAACGCATAATTTGAAAGCACCCTTAGATTATCGCTTCCGCTCTTAAATTGCGGTACCCTAAGCCGATGCAGTTCGGCATATGGCACCGTAAACATGTAGGCGTGTAGCGGAATGTAGTGCAGGGACTTTGTCAGATCCCGCCGTTTCCGACGTAACATAATAAAATTGATTTACTAAAATATTAAATTTATGCTATTTTCCTGTAGGGTAGCATAAGAATTTTTGATTTAGTTTGGAAGATAGGAAACTCTATAATCGGTTAATATAGCTTGAGTAAAAACTTATAGTAATTATGGTTTTACTAACCCTAGGGGAGGATTTTAGCGTCGTAATTCAAAATGAAAAGTGTTCGTTTAGAAACTGTACTCATAAATCTATTTATTCATTTTGAACACAATTTGAAACGAACATCATTTGTCAAACCTAGATCAAACAATTTGAAACTCCGACTCCGTTGGCTACTACTCAAACTTACTTAAAGTATTAGCTTAAATATCAGTACTTACATAGCGACCTTAAACACATTTTTATAAATGCCAGTTTTCTGTGAGCATGGTTGAAATATAAAAGCGAAGTGTATTCGTAAACGTAGTTTCGATTAAAACAATGATTAAAAATGTTTTAATTGCAGAATCATGTCCCGCCCGCCGTATCCTATTTATTATCCACAATTATATAACCTAGTTACATTTGTCAATGTAGCCGGAAAGATAAATTGCGTTCCACAAATCTAATCGGGGCCTAATTTCGGTTTTTAGGTGCGAAAAGATTTATTATAAAGGCGGGTTCGCCTCCTTTCTTATTTGTAACTTCACGCTTGATTTACCACCGTTTTGTAATCATTTTGAATTTAAGGTTAAGTATAATAAGTAATATTAATTAAGTTTCTCAAGTAAAAGTTGAAAAGCTGACTAAAGTTATCAGTACAGTGAGGAGGATTAAAATCAATCACCGTGCTGTCCTACTGCAGGTGGATTGATCTTAAACATAAATGGCTCATGTTTGGCTACATTTGAAAAATGAATAGAAAATATCATTCGGCCCGGGAATCGAATCTGGGACTTCAGTGCAGATGAGTGCATGTGTACACTACTGAGGCAAAGGCGAATACCAGGTTTCATCTATTTCAAAACTGATTAAAATGTAAAAAGAAACATAATGATTTGGTATATCTTCGTAAAAATTTATTTTAGTCTCAATTGTATCAAAAATACATAGGAAGGCACGAATCGAAATAAATAATGAAAACCAATCAGATAAGATACGCTTTGACAAAACGTTTATCGACCAAGGCCTGAAGGATCTCATCAATGGGAAAAGGTACGGTCAGGGAAGTTGTAGGTTCAACATTTTAAAGGCGAAAATCGCACAAAAAAATTACTTCTTCAATTGTTGTACTGGTAGTTATGGTATCACGTGATATTTCGCCTTTCTCATACCGAAGGAAAGAAAATATTGTTATTAGTAAGGTACCCTCTAAAAAAGCCGTAAAAAGTCACACTGTCTATGCATCCGATAAATAATACAGTTGGGAGAACTAGTAAAAGTAAAATAAAGTATTAGCCTGTAATGTCCCACTGTTGGGCAAAGACCTGTCATCTCACCGAAGATATCAGAACAGTAAGGAGGATTAGGCATTACCACGGTTGATATTGGTTGATCTTGTCTTCTTCTTCACCGAGTGGATGGTCACCTTGACCAATCCTGGTGTCAGAGTTTCATATTTTGGTGATTTATATACTCTGTATTCTAAGTTTTTGATTTGAAACTTGTAAAAAATACTTATGCCACCAATTTATAGGCAGTCATAGCAGAGGTGTCATGGTCGCGTGCCGCCATGATATTAAATGAAAGTTATTGTCAAAATAAACTATACTAAGTACTCTATTAGGAATAGTTATTGTATGTGTTACATTGTTATTATTGTTGGCCTATTTATTTGATTTTATCACGACTGTGACTCGTGTGAGGAATGCCATTGAGATCATAGTATACTATTGTCACCCTTTATAAACAAAAGAAGGAAGGAGGGATGTTTTACTAACAGTATTTGGAGTATAGCCCTATGCCCAGCAATGGGACTAGAGAAACAGTGCTCTTGGGTTTCTTGAATTCCTCTTTAGTCCATAAAAAGTAATAAATAATGCGTAAGATACGCATATTGCGGCTGCTGGCCGGTGCTAGGTAGTGTGACACCTTTCATACAAATTAATACAAGGAATACGTCACGCTGATCGCAACTGGCCCGCACCTTCATTATGTGTGTCTGCATTATGTGCTTTAAAACTATTTCCATACAAATTAATACAAGGAATACGTCACGCCGATCGCAACTGGCCCACACTTGCATTATGTGCTTTAATCTACTATGATATAAACATGACCAAACTGTGTCAAACTTAATGCAAGTCAATCTAACATAAAATTGTAACAAATATTTAAAATCTCTCAACCTATCCACGTTAAGTATAACATACAATTATACAGTGTATAAACCAACACATAAAGCTGCATATCTCCTAAAAACAGAGAATTCGCCCGAACATACAGACTTTACCAATTAAAATCCATATCCTATAATCTCACACTTTCCGAGCACTTTCGATATAACTTCTACTTGTCATGCTTTGACGTTTGGTTCATTATCGGAATTTCACTTTTTCCTGCTCTGATTTGGAACAAATCGACTATAAGTCCTTCCTGTTCCTTCGTCTCGTTATTTCTTTGACGTCTCCGAATGTTCTTCTGAAGTATTTCTAATTGAAACAGTACTGGGTATTCTTTGTTCGTGTGTTGTAACTATACGGTGATTTTAGATGGACGTTTGTTAATGAAATGATGATACTTGGTACTGTTATTATGAAATGCAGTCGTAATGTTTAAAAGGCTTTGCGATATGTATTTGTATTAAACTCTGACGCAAAATGCTTCAAGTAAAATAAATTAGTCAATTAGTTAAGTATCGAATTAACGGACGTTTCTCACTGCGGCAGTAAGTTTGTTTTAAGCAAAATTATATTTAATATATTTCGGACTATTTTTATGCATTATAATTCTTTGAAAGGTTAACAATTAATTTTTTCTCAGTCCATCTAGACAAGTGGGAATTGCTTCGCATTCTAATATCTATACATATTCATAGTCAATATCACATGAAAGTCATATACTCCCGACTCATTCCCACACAGTCTACTAATCTCGATTACCAAATTAACCTTCAAAAACTAACACTAAATCATCTAAACTTACTTAAACTAAACAGTTTAAAGTTTTCAAATTAATTCAATAACAATATTGCTTTAAACCGATAAAAACATACCGAAATTGTAAGACAAAGTCCTTCAACTTTATTAGTTCGATCGCCGTGAGACCCTTGGGAGTTAGAGACACCTTGCAATAGTTTCGTAAAGTTTCTCTATTTGTCCCGATAGTGTGTTCTACTGTACGTCTGAATATTTTATATATCTTTTAAGATTACAGAAAAATACACTTTAAATACGTAAGGGAGTGAGTGAAGTTATGTATTCAGTTAATTTTTTACGCCCGTATTCAGAGTCGTTAAATTCTTCCGTAGTAGAGATTAAAGGACTGATTTTTGTAATGTATGCAAAATTACGTCAGTTAGTTAAGTGTCGATTTAATGGAAGACTCTGAGTGCGGTAGTTCTTAGTTGCTTGTTTGAATTTTTACTCCATATTTCTATTACTGTAAAACATACGTACCGAATAATGGCTGAATACCAGCGCTGCCCGGAGCGTACCCTGTGCAGCGCAAAATGAGCCTTATTCAAAACATTAACTTTTGGAGTAACCTGCTTGATCATGTCGTTTTTAAATTCTTGTTTTGAATCGCTAAGGTGATCCAATTTCTATTTAGCTTAACTTCTACCGCCGTCGGTCCCGGTTACTTTCTACGGATAGTAGTCGTTACTTGAGCCATGTCAGAGGCCTTTGGCGGTTCAATAACTCTGACACCAGGATTGGTCAAGGTTGACCATCCACTCGATAAGAAGAAGTACCATGGATGGTTCTGAACTTGTAAATACATATGTTTGGTTCTTCATAACAAAATATAGACTTCCTAGTGACCAGAGTATGTAATTTTGCCAACAAACGTAAAATATTTCAGACAAATCGGTCCACAACAAAGTCTCACAGAAAGCTTAGAACATCCACATCCACGTTATATCATTTCCTATTACGACTACAAAAATAGCATAAACTCTTTCAATTGTCAACAAAATATTTATCTCCAAAAGGGATACGTAAGTTAATAATATTCCGATTATTCGCAAATCCTTTCCGAATACTTTTTATCGTACCCACTGTGCGGAAGGAATAGGTATGATTCAGTGTAATGGCGTCGGATTACCGGCTCCTAATCCAGCCTTCGTTTATTGCTAAGCTTGGCCTATTGGTGCCCGGTGGGCCGAAGTACCCAAATCTGGGACTTAATCCTTTTTGTCTCAAATGTATCGGGGTTCATCAAATATTGGAATGGAATTTAATATAATTAAATTGGAATTGTAGGATTGATTTTGTTATTAATTTGGGGGATTTTGGTATTGGTTGGTCGATGATGATGGTGGAAGGGGAAAAAACTTAAGCTATGAAATTTAGATTGGAAAAAAATGGTGATTACGACCATTTATTTCCAATTACTTGTCAATAATAAAGAATTTCTTAAAGACTTGTTTATTTTGGTTTATTAGATGATGGATGAAGCTCAATAATGGTATGACTATATTTCTTCTGCGATTCGATCAGTGTAAACAAATCCTCTGAAAGAGAGAGAGAATAACCTAGTGTAGAGACACATACATTGTTCAAATATATTAAACACAAAACTTAAGTCATCGATCACTCGTATTCCTTTAATAACTTCCAAGTTTACTAGTTAAACTAGCAAATATACCAAGATATATTAGAGGATGCACCAAACAAATTTATTTGACGTAGCGAAAGTTCACAAAGGCTGAACTTTAGGCTCCAAACATGCAACTGTGAGAGCAAAGTTTCACCTTATTGGAAATTACATAAATGCCGGTCCGAAATGCTAATTTAACCAGAAACAGATATTTATTGTGGTAACTTGGTTGAATTTTCATCGTAGCTGTCAGCCACTTTATGAAGTCGATTTATTGTACACTTGGATACTTGCTGATTGGTCGGATTCAAGTTTGGAGCGATGTTAATGAATCAAGCGGTGTTGCCGCCTCGCTCAAGGCTTACGAGACGAAAATACTTCGGGGAGAATTAAGAAGAGCTTACTGAGACCTTTTTTGTTTTTTTTATAACTGGAATGTGTTTCCTTGGTTAGATTGACCCAATTTTTAAAATTAATTCTCGGTTAAAACTTTTGCAGAACAATCGAGTTTGTTTTCATAACAGGATTAAATAAAATGTAACACTTTTCTTACATACGTGTTGTGTTTTAGAGAAAATATTTCACATATCTTAGACCATAAAATGTTTGCACAAAGCTCCAAGGAAATACAAACTCACGCCAAACACAGAATACATAGTTACCATATTTCAACCACGAAAATGAACAAAGACCGAAAAATTTTATGCAGCAAATAATGATTTTAAACTAACTTATGCATAACATAGAAAAATATAATGTGAAAGTGGAGCGAAACAAAATAATACAATTATATTATTCTCCAACTACGATAAATTGAATCACGGTGCACAGTGGGACGCACTCCTAAATGCAGACTTAATGTTGGTCCAACTTCTAACTCAATTCGCCACCATGTGGATAAAACTTTAATACGCTACGCTACAAAAGTTGGGTGCGGCTGATATATTTTTGCTGGATACTTTAGTTTTGTGTGTGAAATTAAAAATTGAATAAAAGCGCTGGTAGGTTGAATAAAAATACGGAGAACAATCCTTTGGCAAACTTGTAGCACCCTACGGTATCACCCGCATTGAATTTGGTACTTCTGGAAAACTACAAACTTTTTTAACGTTACTATATATAACGGTACTGTATATCTAAGCAAATATGTATTAATAAGGATATAAAGAGAACTCTGGAGAAAAGTATGTCAGTATATGGAAAACCTTTTTCTAGCGTAAGTACGTAAAGGCCTAAGTATGGATAGTGCATGCAGTGAATGAAAAGGCAAAGGGATATTAACAAGGTACATTAAAGATTACCAGTAGGCCTAGACAAGTGGCAAACGCTCCATATCGATTCTATTTCTATAAACGCAAGCGCCTCAGCGAAAACGATAACAATTTGGTAGCCAAGTGTACAAAGACTTGTCGAACGCTCAGTCGATTCGTTCGTTCGATAAAAATCAGACGTTGTCTATGGTTTCGCTGGAAAACGTCATTAAATGACGTCTTTATTATTGTTTATTATTGCGTTCGAAAGGTTATTTTATCGAGTCTAAATCTTTCCCGAAATAAAAAAAAGACGTGTGGCACTCGAGGACTGCCGCGGTGAAGCTATTTGCATAGCATTTTGTATCAACTTATGCAATGATATTTGATATATTTGATATCTCCTCTCTCACCCTACCCGCCTCCTCTCTCTCACCCCTCCCGCCTCCTCTCTCTCACCCCTCCCGCCTCCTCTCTCTCTCACCCCTCCCGACTCCTCTCTCTCTCACTCACCCCTCCGCCTCCTCTCTCTCTCACCCCCCTCTCTCACCCCCTCTCTCGCCCCCATCTCTCGCCCCCCACTCTCGCCCCCCACTCTCGCCCCCCTCTCTCGCCCCCCTCTCTCGCCCCCCTCTCGCCCCCCTCTCTCGCCCTCTCTCTCGCCCCATCTCTCGCCCCCTCTCTCGCCCCTCTCTCGCCCCCTCTCTCGCCCCCCTCACTCGCCCCCTTCTCTCGCCCCCTCTCTCGCCCCCTCTCTCGCCCCCCTCTCTCGCCCCCCTCTCTCGCCCCCTCTCTCGCCCCCTCTCTCGCCCCCTTCTCTCGCCCCCCTCTCTCGCCCCCCTCTCTCGCCCCCATCTCTCGCCCCCCTCTCTCGCCCCCTCTCTCGCCCCCCTCTCTCGCCCCCCTCTCTCGCCCCCATCTCTCGCCCCCCTCTCTCGCCCCCCTCTCTCGCCCCCCTCTCTCGCCCCCTCTCACGCCCCCTCTCTCGCCCCCTCTTTCGCCACCCTCTCTCGCCCCCTCTCTCGCCCCCTCTCTCGCCCCCTCTCTCGCCCCCTCTCCCGCCCCCTCTCTCGCCCCCTCTCTCGCCCCCTCTCTCGCCCCCTCTCTCGCCCCCTCTCTCGCCCCCCTCTCCCGCCCCCATCTCTCGCCCCCCTCTCTCACCCCCCTCTCTCGCCCCCCTCTCTCGCCCCCCTCTCTCGCCCCCCTCTCTCGCCCCCCTCTCTCGCCCCCATCTCTAGCCCCCCTCTCTCGCCCCCCTCTCTCGCCCCCTCTCTCGCCCCCTCTCTCGCCCCCTCTCTCGCCCCCTCTCTCGCCCCCTCTCTCGCCCCCTCTCTCACCACCCTCTCACACCACCCTCTCTCACCACCCTCTCTCAACGCCGTGTCGAAGACTGCCGAACTGAAACGACGTTAGACGATGCACGGCCTTCAAGCCACACCTCCTTCCCGTCGGATCGGGTAAGCGTCAGGTTTTTTCGTTACGGAAATTTTGGATTCGGTCCCCGCGCTCAAGGCCCGCGATAGAAGCTATGCAATAGCTTAAAAAGACGTGTGGCACTCGGGGACTGCCGCGGTAAAGCTATTGCATAGTTATTTTTTGTATCACTAGATGGCGTTAGTGGGGAGCGTGAGGTTTTTTCGTTACGGAATTTCTGGATTCGGTCCCCGCGCTCAAGGCCCGCGATAGAAGCTATGCAATAGCTTAAAAGTCCGGCATTTCACTTATTTGCTCCAAACATTGTCGATGTAAATTCCTTTCGTGGCGCCTGAGCCACACTTCTTCATTATGCGCAGCCCACAATAGTCTTAGTTGATGCATTTTACAATAAAACAAAATCACAGAAACACAATAACAATTAACAACACGTCCGTATAATAAGCCAGCTGATTAAACATTCGCCATTTTGTAGCGATATCTACAAGGTCCTAGCGTTCGCTAGGTGTCGAACGCTAGCAGTAGAATTCGTGTGTCAAAAATGCCACTTGGCTACCATTTCTATGACCCAAATGTGTTATTCTGGCGTTTCATTTCAACGAATAGATTAATTGAACATTTGGCTACCAATTTCAAAGTCTATACGTCGAATCAAATTACATAGGTATCGAAAGCGAATGTCAATCTCATACATTGAGCATTCTATTCTATTCTATCTTACTAATAGAAAAGCCACTTGTCTAAACCTGCAGTCTATCTTTAGTACAACCAATTACAGCACTACCATAATATACAGGACAATTAATTAACCGACATCTTTAAAATTAATTGATTACAAATTGTTCGACTATTATGTAGTTACAATGTTACTCCCTAAGACGAAAAAAAAGTGTGCACGAAGCAATAAAGTATAAAAATCCAATTTGATTAATTAAGCTAAGTGGCCCAATACAACTTTCTCGTGAGATGCACATTTGTGCGACAAACGACCCACAGTGCAGACTAACAAATAGCCCTCGGCTTCACCCGAGATTTGAGTCTCTTTTTACACCAGTTTGCCGACAGCTTATTACTTTGTAGTTCTTCGTGATTCGTTTTATATTATTTCAGTAGTGTCAAGGAAAGTTTAAAGAAGAAATGTTTTAAGGAACATCTTTCTCTCAAGTTGTTTGTAGTGTTTTTTCTTATTTACTTTTTCTTGTTTATTTACTCTTTGGTTTGAAGTTCTTAGGAGTTGTTGTTTGATGTTTGTGGCTCAGTAGAATGATTTTTTTATGTCTATTTTTTATCTAGTTAAGGCCAATTGAAGGTAATATTTTATGAAATAGGTTATTAGGTTATTAAATAGGTTAAGATATTTTTTTGCGAAACAATTATCAAGAAGTTGTAATAAATATACGAACGTATAATTAAATAGCTATTACTATCATGTATGAACAAGAACTTAAAGAGTCTATTACTCACACGGGTTTTATCGCTGAAGAAAGTTTATAAAGCTTTTTATTGTCAGACTGTCTACTAAAGGCATACCACAGACAATAAGTCTAACATACTTTTTTATCTATTAGACTCAAGACAGACTGCAAAACATTAAAACACTGACACATTTTATTTCACAGAGACACATACATAACCAAACCAAAATACCTAGCATATATATAATTGTGAAACAAATATAATTTATAAGGTCGTTAGCCAGTGTAGGCAACATGTGGCCGCCTGCCCGCGGTCGGCAGTGCACGTGACACAATGCTTTACGGAATACTTCCTTTATTCAGTGGGGTAGCACTGGGTTAGGTTTATGTCACTTATGTGCATATAAGTTACTATAATAAGTAATATAATATTTATAGACAAAAAAATATTAAGTCCTTAATGCACTGGTCTATACGTCACTTATATATAAATTAACAAAATTTATATAATAATTAAAGAAAAAAATTATAAATGTTAAATTTTAAACATATTTTCTTAAACACGTACCAAACATATGTCCCAACCATCGATGACTTTTAATAACTAGCAGTGCCCTGCAGTTTTACCGATTCCCATGGGAAGTTCGGGATAAAAAATAGTTTTTCTTTTCTTTTTAAAGATCGAATATATCTCTATATGAAACTGTATCAAAATCGATTATTGGTTATGCCTATAAGCGTAACTAGACAGTCAAACAGATTTACTTTCGCATCTATACTAATATTATAAAGCTGAAGAGTTTGTTTTGTTTGTTTGTTTGTTTGTTTAAACGCGCTAATCTCAGAAACTACTGAACCGATTTGTATAATTCTTTCACTGTTAGATAGTCTATTTATCGAGGAAGGCTATAGGCTACATTTTATCCCGAAATTCCCACGGGAACGGGCACAACGCGGGTAAAACCGCGGGGCGCTGCTAGTCTTATATATAAAATTCTCGTGTCACAGTGTTCGTTCGCGTACTCCTCCGAAACGGCTTGACCGATTCTCATGAAATTTTGTGAGCATATTGAGTAGGTCTGAGAATCGGCCAACATCTATTTTTCATCCCGAAATTCCCGCGGGAACGGGTACAACGCGGGTGAAACCGCGGGGCGCAGCTAGTTTATAATACAAGTAAAGTAAGGATAAAGACGAAATAATAAATAACTTAGTTTACTTAGCACTTAGTACTTAGTTTTTAATGATTATAAAACCATTTAATTTCTATAATTTTTTAAATGCATATCCTAATATCAATAAATTTTTGTTACAGGTAAGTTCGTTTTACAAAACTGTGTGCTTCTCTACCATAAGTACGAGTACAGTAACAGCACGTAAGTAATTATTGAATAACGATTACTCTTTAACGGCAGCACCGTGAAATATTGGACAGTGGTATAAAAAAGTAATTACGGTCATAACTTTTTATTGTTTCGCTGACCAAGCCGGTCTGTGTTGATTTAGTGCTCGTTATTTTTGTCTACCAAAACCGCGAAACAAGATCCACTGTGCAGATTTTTTGGTACACGAACATTTATTTTGATATCGAGATTGTAATATTGTGAGCTACAGTAGTTTCATTCACAAATTAGATAAGAATACAGTGTGTACTACGCTCTTCCGCGGATTGATCAGTTATGACTGTACTCAGAGACGTCAAATACTTCCTTAGTAGATAATGAATGAGCGATTTTGACATGTAATCTTATAATATAAAAATTAATCGCAAAATGTGTTGGTAAGCGCATAACTTCAGAACGACTGCACCAAATTGGATGATTCGTTTTTAATGTGTTCCTTATTGCCAGGACAAGGTTTTTATATAAGAAAAATAAGGAATAAAAATCTCATAATTCCCACTGGAACGGGGGCGCTGCGGGTGAAACCGCGGGGCACAGTTAGTATAGTATTAAAAATTACGTCAATTAGCTAAGTGTCGATTTAATGGACTTTGGGTGCGGCAGTCTTTCTTCACTTTCAAATAAAAAATACATACACAATTATTTCAAACATTAGTAACATAAATTTAAAACTTCAACCCACTCCATCATAGTACATTACTTTTCCAAGCCATCAATACTAATTTTCCGAGTAACATTTCCCACTCAATTTCTCAAATTAAATTTAAGCAACGCAGTCTCAATTATCTTACAACGGACGGACAGACAAAGCGAATATTTCACTGTAAGTTTTAACAAAGTTAACTGCGTTCTTAGCGTTGTCTGTAAGATGGTTGTTGTCCGAATTGTATGAAACAGACTCCACTGTGCATTGTGGGTTTGTTTCGAATTCACTAGCATTTTTGAAACTTTCAATTCATCTAGGTAACCTGGAATTGGCATCTTACTTTAGCTATTCAGATAAAGTAACTATTAATATCTGTTATAGCCCCGTACTCAGAGTCATCAAATATATATACCCGGATAAATATACACACGGTTAATTAGACCCAAACTAAGTTCTAGGCTTGTATTATGGAATCTAACTAACTGATACTAATACAGATACATACACAAATACTTTATAAGAATATATAATTGACACAGACGTCGTCGCCAACAACTATGTCTTCACACATTGTTGACTCCGTTGAATCGAACTCGCAACCCCCGGACACAGTAAGCGCTCTCACTGCCACTGTGCCAACGGGATTGTCAATGCTTCCTTAGTAGACTATGAAGGAGTGGGTGCTACAATACATGCGCATGTAAAAACGCTACAAGCGATTATAAAAGGAACAATAATTCTTAGCTTGAGAATTTAGAGAACACTTTAAAAAAAATAGCCTTCATTACCCTCGTATCATATCTGTTAATTAAGTAATTTCAACTAATTACTATGTATCCTTTTTTCCAAAGAAACAACTAACAAATAACAAAAATGTCTGTAAAATGATATCAAACTAATAATCAAGGAACACTCCTTATAATTACAATGCCTTCCTTGGTCTGTAATGGTCTGTTCCGTTAAACTTTCAAACCTATACTTAACTGTTTCTAACCACACTTTAATCGTCTCTAACAAGACATTCATTCAAAAACATACCTTATTGCCTTGTTATAACGACCCTTAAAAGACTTAAATGTAAAGTTTGGGTTGTTAGAGAATATTGAACTGTAACTCTGTGTGGTTAAAGTTGGTTGTTCAGTGTGTGTTGTAGATTGGTTGCTAGAGTTCTTTTTACAATAGGACAATCAGTAGGAACCAATTTGTGGAAGGACTTCTGTTAGTTTCTTTTGTTTGATTGTTTTTTATATGCTGTTGGTTAGATTAGATATTTTGATGTATCAATATTTTCAAAAAGTTTATTGTCTAACCCCAACTTAAATTTTCAAATTGTTTGTGGTATCGTAGCAAAAATAATAAATGTATGATTTTCGTATACAATAATTTATTAAATAAAAGACGCAGAACAATGCAGAACATTATCTACGAATACCATGCAGCTTAATCACTACCCATCTTTAAAAGTATAGTAAAGTTTTAGCCTGTAATGTCCCACCGCTGGGCAAAGGCCTCTCATCTTACTGAAGATCAGTACAGTGAGGAGGATTAGGCATAATCACAACGCATGCCAAATGCGGGTTGGTGATCTCAAACCCGAGCCATGTTTAAACCTATCTATAAAAAAACAAAATGAATATAGCGGATGCTACAATCTACAGCAAAGACAAGCAATTTTTAAAAAAGGAACATTATCCATTATATACAATTAAATTTTCTGTTCTTTATTTCCTAGCTTGCATCATACTCGTAGAACCCTCTTTTCTACATTAAATCTCAGATCCGCCGCAACTATCAAGCTTTTTGAGCGAAATCATTTCATTACACCACCCTACTACACACACAATGGCAGACAAATCTAATTACGAACCACAAAGCGCGCAAAAATAACCTAAAACTTAATTGAATTAATGTCGGTATGACGTCACAATTAGGACCACACACTCCTTCGGTCCCAATGGCATTTGTAACTGGATTAACATATGACGGAATAATGAATTTAAAAAGTACTCGTAGTGATTTAATTTTGGTTTGTGATTTTTATGATATTCAGTTTGTGGTACAATAATTAAATTCATTCATTCATCTCAAGTAAGTTGTCAGAAGCCTTTCGCGGCTCAATAACTCTGACACCAGGATTGGTCAGGTTGACCATCCACTCGATGAAGAAGAGTAAGTTAGTGGCCACCCCTAGAGTTTTAGACCATCTAAAGACCTCGGACATAGTCTAACGATTAAATCAACCAAAACCGTAAAAAGATATGAAGAGCTTGTATACCACGTCAGTTAATTTATTCAGTCCATACTTAAGGATCTTTTTGTCTTAAGTTATTACGTAAAGTGCTCATACCAAGATTATAAATGTGTTTCTATATATATTTACTTGACCATCGCATGAAAAACAATGTATCCTACATACATGTAATACATCATCTATATACATACATATAATATGTATAAAAGAAAATCGTGTTAGTGACATCATTTATAACTCGAAAACGGCTGGACCGATTTTAATGATTCTTTTTATTTTACTAGTATTGGTCAGGAACAGGATAATAAGTGATAAAAATCCTGAAATTCCTACGGGAACGCGTACACTGCGGGATACAGCTAGTCTACACTAATATTATAAAGAGGAAAACTTTGTTTGTTTGTAATGAATAGGCTCAAAAACTACTGGACCGTTTTTAAAAATTCTTTCACCATTCGAAAGCTACATTATCCACGAGTAACATAGGAAATTTTTCATCCCGAAATTCCCACAGGAATGGACACAACGCGGGTAATACCGCGGGGCGCTGCTGGTATTATATATGTATAAAATAAGATTGATTAGTGCCCCCAGATATTTTCGTCTGACTCAAAATAGTAGACTAATAATTTACTTCTACTATTTTACATTATTATTTCAGCTTTTAACTAATGTAATCGTCCATACAGAATATAAACTAAGTTGAAAAAGTTACTCAATTTTAAAGTGATTAATTAAGTTTGTCTAAAAAGTTTGCTCTTTTATGGGTTTCGGACTTTTTGATAAAGGTCGTAATTTAAAGAGTTGTTAGGGTGTTTTCAAAATTAATTTTTCATTGTTGGCAATTACGTTTATGGGAATGTATTTTTAATTTATGTTGTTGTAATGGTCTTTTGTGATAATGTTTTTTTATTAAATGTTTGATTTATTAGGAAAATAGCCAATTTAAAGGTACAAAAATTAGATTATCGAAGCTTTAAGCAAGTTCCAATGAAAACTATTCGCCTTACAGATTAAATTAGGTAGTAAATAAAAATTACCTTTATCCTAAATTACTTAAAGAAGACTTAGGGTGCTTTCAAATTATGCGTGTTGTGTCGGACCGCTGCGGTGCCGAAGCGGTGCGTTTGTCGTGTTGTGAACGTACGATCGTGTGTTTTCATACAAAACGAGCCGTGCGGCAACAGTGCGTACTAAAATTATTTCGCGGTACCGACGCCGCACTGTTGCCGCACGGCTCGTTTTGTATGAAAACACACGATCGTACGTTCACAACACGACAAACGCACCGCTTCGGCACCGCAGCGGTCCGACACGAAACGCATAATTTGAAAGCACCCTTATATTCACCCGCAGTCATTCAAATACATACACTTCCACACTCGCTCATACACACTGATCACACTCACACATTCAAACCCCCTACATACATACTCGATATTTCATTGCCTTTGTAATAGTAATAATTGAAATTAATATTTTGTTGTATTACAGCAATAATATATTAGGTGGAAAGTTTTATTATTATCTTTTATGTAAGGTGTTAAAAAGTAAAAGATAAAAAGGAAAGAGAGAACAGATAGAAAGAGTGCAACCGCAAGTCATGCAGTAAAACTGTTACAAGTATTTTCATTTTGTATATTTTTTTAATAAGTACATATTATTAATTTAATCTAAATTGATAGTGTGTATGGAACACCGTGTCTGCTTTACTACTTTTGCTACACCTACGCCGTAGTCATGCTAAGGTCATTTCGTAGCATGTGCTACGGGCTACGAAGATTACAAGCTTTTATGTACTTACTACATTGTACAGTCTAAAACTAAAGCAGTTTGTGAAAAATGAGTTTATTAATTTAAAATAGTTTCGTTTTTAATTGTATTCGAACTATAATGTTTTGAATTTTAAAAAATGCCGTTCCTTTAACACTATTATCTCTTCATACCACGTAGAATTGGGACTCCTTGTGTGCGATTATACTCGTAATAATCTGACTTCATAGGTATGCATATGTGTGTTCTAATAAATAAAATATTTGACATACCATCGGATATTACCTATCAAATGGTTTGTCAAATGGTAATTTTGAACAGCTGTAACTAATTTTACGGATACATTTGGCTTTTTTTATAACACATTTTATCAGATGTTTTAAGTCTTGATAGGAACCGTGGTCATAAAATTTTAGAAGTGTTTGCTTAAACTTAAGAAACCGGTAAAAATATGTTGTTAATAAGCATTTACCTTAAATAAAGTCTGTAAAGTATGTTAAACAATTGCAAAATAAAATAGTATCGTCAATTTAGCTTCAAATCCAGAAAATTTTAGTTCAAATAACTGACTAACGGTGTCTAGCCGATTAATTTTGGTTCCAATGTGGTCAGATAGCGATCTTTGTCGACAATATGGTGCCCGCAAATTGTGTGTAATGACGTCACACTGATTGCGTATTATTGGCTCCGATTTACGGTTATAGCCTTTTGTTGGTGAGAGTTTATTTAGTTTTTGTTCTCTGATACCATAGAGTGCATACCATAGAGTTCATACTATAGAGTGAGAACGTTAGTAGTAGTAATATTAGCATGAAGTATACTTTTATTTCTTGTGTGAAATACATTTTCTTTTTTCTTGAAAAAAGTACTGATGTCTTCGGTGATATGGTCAGAAGTTTTTGCCCATCTAGTATTAGGATATAACAGGTTAATAGTTAACTTTTTAGACTTTGAGTCCATTTAGTAAAATAAACATTTCATTAAAATAGTTGATTAGAGATTCTTTGTCATTGGTTTTTTTTCACATTTAATTGGTAATTGCATTATTTTAACTTAACACCTAAAATTCATCATTTCAAGTAAGTAACTTATTTCTAGATAAACTGAGTGTAGCGCTCGCGACAGCGTCTCTCCCCGCACTGTCGCGAGCGCTTCACCCACCTCCTGATGAAGGCTACCGTATGTGGCCGAAACGTGTCGAGGAACTCTCGACAGTAGTTTCCGTCGTACGTAAGTTCCCGTTTTAAATAAATAATAATGACATTAACGTACGTTTCAATTAATAGTAAAACTGAGTGTAGGCTTTAAAACGATAATAAACCTTTTTTATACCACCTAATTGATTCTCAATAATTACAAACCATTTAGTCTTTATTAAACAATGCAAACGAAACAACGGAAATCGTTCTATTTACAAAATCTAAAGTTGACACTAAGGGGTGTACGCACGAGCGACGCTGCATGTTGCCGACGCGATTGTGAGTTAACGAAGCGGAGGGTAGTGTGTACGCGGCCTTACCGACTACAATACAAAATGTATTGTTGGTTTGTCCTTTTGAAGTTTATGTTATGTTGGTTTACTGGGTTGTTTCAAGTATATATATATGTAAGTGTATTTTTTTCATATAATATGTATTGATTCATTTCACTTAGGCTTAATATTTATAGGTAACTAGCTGTGCCCCGCGGTTTCACCCGCAGTGCCCCCGTTCCCGTGGGAATTTTAAGATTTTTATTCCTTATAAACCTCACGGAGCCCGAGACCTTTCCAACGAATGCAAAACCGTGGAAATCGGTTCGTGCGTTCTGGAGTTATAGTGTCAGGGAGGAAAACCCGACTTATTTTTATATAGTAGAAGATAGATATCGAATTTAATTTAAAAGAGTTTTCATATCAGGTTATGTATGTTAGAAATTACGAGTACCTATAAACTATGATTTTATAAAAACATACTTTGAAAAATCAATGCCTTATTAAACAAAAGAAGTTATACAGCGTTAGAGATATACTACATAATATACTGACTATCTACTCGTAGTATTGTGTGCCTAGTATCAAATACTAGTATACAATATTTCATACCTAGTATTCAGTACTAAGTAAGTATACATATGCTATACTAGTGGGTACAGGTATCGCAACTTAATCCAATCTCGACGCGCGCGGCCAATTTACTAGTAAGTGATGCTACTGCACTGTACGCCACTGTACGCTGCTCTGAATTATGTGCGCGACTGTACGCTCGTGCTTCCGTTCTAAATCTAACTAGTTTGGCCAGTATTTCTTTTTGTTAAAGTTTAGAAGGCAATTTTAAAATTGTTCTTTTTTCAATTAAGATCTTTATAGAAGGTGGTCTAGTGTTTTAATCGACTTCAAAAAGAGGAGGAGGTTTCTCAATTTGATCGTATATAGGTATATGCTTTTTAAAATTCCATTTTTAAATACTCGTAGTGGGAATTCCAGTGTGTTCCATTTTTAAATGTCGCATAATGTTAAATGAAACTAAAACGTCTATTGGCTTAACTAATGTCAATTCATAGAGCATCAAAGCGTAGTTATTAATCAAGAAAGGAATATTAGTTTACAGCAATGATGCGAGTGGTCAACCCAAATTAAAAACGACGCCATTTTCTATTTTATTTTTAAAAAGTATTAGCCTGTAATGTTCCCCTGTTTGGCACATGCCTCTCATCTCACTGATGATCTGTACAGTGAGAAGGATAGGCGTAATAACAACGCTTGGCTAATGGGGGTTGGTGATTTTAAAACCATGTTTGAATAGTAGGAAACATGTTCGCTATATACGTACATATTTAATGAATACAAAATGCATCATTTTTCCTACTTTTTAATGTTAAGTAAAAGCGTTTTCACCGGTTAACTTAAGAACACAAAATCACATTTTCCATTTCAAATATTCTAGATTTATTTTAATAAGTTAAGACGTAAAATCTTCAAAGTAACGGTCAAACGTACTGCTATCATAATTCCATTAATGTTCATTATCTGCCGTTTATAGCTCGGCATACGGAACTCTAAACCCGGTTTATGACGTCATAAATTTAATATTAGTAGCAAAGTTAAATATCTAATTAATGAAAATCTAAGCTTATAGTACAATGTAATAGTTAGAAGTGAAAAGTCAGATAAAAAGAATTTTATAGGTAGGATTTTTTATACCTAAAGCAGATTATATAAATTATTCTACGAGTATCTTTTCAAATTTGTTCGATTTGTACATATTATTAACGTTAAAAACTTCCTAGCCGCGCCTACAATGACTAATTAAAGTGTAAGACAGCTAAACAACACAGAGTTAATTTCGCATTTTCATAGGGGATGGTATCCTACAAATATTATAAACTAGCTGTGCCCCGCGGTTGCACCCGCAGCGCCCCGGTTCCCGTGGGAATTTCGAGATTTTTATTCCTTATTTTTCTTATATAAAAACCTTATCCTGACAATAAGGAACACATTAAAAAAAGAATCATCCAATTTGGTGCAGTCGTTCTGAAGTTATGTGCTTTGCAACAGATTCAGCGATTCATTTTTAACCAAACTTTGTGAGGATGTAACTACATGTATGTATGTCTGTTCCTCTTTCACGCAAAAACTACTGGATGAACTTGGATGAAATTTTCCAGTAATATAGGTTATACATTAGAATAACATATGAATTACATTTCATCCCGATTTTTTCGTGGGAACGGGCATAACCCGGGTAAAACCGCGGGGCGCTACTAGTTAATACATATTAAGAACAGGTGATCCGATACCCCCTATAACGTAACCCTCGACTAAACTACAAAAGCAATTGACTTCACAAATTAAACCATTTTCCAGCACTCAATTCTAATAACTTTGACACGCAACACATTATTTTAATCTAACACAATTTTCGTAACAAACATAAGACATTATTTTATACCACACTACCTAAATTACGGTCTCGTACTATCAACAAAATTTGTAAATGACCATTTTATCTATACTACTATTATAAAGAGGTAAAATTGGTAAGTGTGTTTGTTTGTTTGTATGTTCGAGCTAATCTCAGGAATTGCCAGTCCGATTTGAATAATTCTTTTTGTAATGGATGACTACATTCAACGGAAAGGTCAGAGGCTAATTTTTATCCCGAAATTCCCACGGGAACGGGCCCAACGCGGGTAACGCAACGCGGGCGCAGGGCGCTGCTAGTACGATATATTTTGTTGCACATTAAAAAATTGAGGTGTTTATATGAGCGAGCTTATATAATCACAAGTTGCTCCTCACGATATCAATACGTAAATATCGTTAGTGAGATGAGAGGTCATTGCTCCAATAGTGGAGACATTACAGGCTAATACTTACTACTTACCAGTTGCTCGTCGATAAAATGGCGAATAGAATGCAAACGTGCAAGCAATTTGACATGTGACACGAGGTGTCTATTACAAATGCGCGAGCAGGTGGCTTGCTTGTCGCTAGAGCCTAGCTCGTCTAGGTAAAACGTGCATTCGCAATTGTTCGCGACCGTGTTTTGTTTTTGTTACACACCTGTTACGCATGAGTAAGTGACATTTGGTGTGTGGGTTTATCTTATGGGAACTATCAATTTCTAGAGAAGTGACCAGATTATATCCGGGACGATAGTGGCCTTCCTAAGGGTGCCATTGAAATCCACAACCAATCACAATGCATCACGAAAAGATTTGATAATGTCATGATACTTATCTTTCAATATTTTTACACATATCACATACTAATATTATAAAACTGCAGAGTTTGTTTGTTTTTACGCGCTAATCTCAGAAACTACCAATCCGATTCGAATAATTCTTTTGTAATGGATAGACACATTCAACGGGAAGGTTAAAGGCTACTTTCATCCCGAAATTACCACAGGAACGGGTAAAACGCGGTTAGTTTTATATATTGTGTAGGTATATCAATCAGTTAGCAAGATTCCAAAATGCAAGCTTAGAGCATGGTTTGGTTGTCAAACCGTGACTGAATTGTCCAATATCGATGTTTGATTTCTTAATTTCTTAAATAATACCGCAGAGCAAATTGGAATATGCTCTACCAATCCCATATCGTGCTTTTACATTTAGTTAATCTAATAAACGTAAGATAGGTGTAACATCGTGGTTAATATGGTCTGCTATTATCATAGCCGATATTACCTAGTATTATGTAATACTGTGATATATTATTACACTAGGGTAGGATAATGCTAGCAATAGAAATCGGGAACATATAAAAGGTATAATTTATGTTCTCATACCCCGAAATGTGGATGTACAATTACAAAGTATGGGGATTGTAATAGTGAAGGGAAAAAGGATTAGTGTTATCGATATTATGTTCGATAATTAATATCGATTATTGTGGTAGTGGGTAGTACCGGGAACAGATATTGGAACGACTTTTATGGCTTAATTAATACTTAATGTTTTGGTAAGATACTATGCCGTTACTATGCCTATAAAAACCTGTAATACTTGAGCTGTTATGAAATGTTATTATTATCTATACTATCTATACTAATGTTATTAAGAGGTAAGTATTGTTATTTAGTTTGTTTGTATGTGTGGGTTAATTTAATATAAATTACCCATCTGATCCCAATTCTTGTTGTATTAGATAGCCAAATTTAACGGAAAGGTTATAGGCTACTTTTTATCCCTAAATTCCTACGGGAATGGGACAATGTGGGTAAAACCGCGAGGTGCTGCTAGTAACTTTGTATTTGATTATGTTTCATGCAGCCTGGTGCTCGACAAATCGACAAATCGTACACCCATCCCTATAAATTTTAGTGTATTGTGCGTTCTATTGTATAAAATGCTAATGATTTCCTCGCAGACACCACGGTTTAACTTAAACTCGTAAATTTAATGAATATTCTGTTAGAATCTTGAACAATGTATTACGGTGTACATTCGTACGATTCTATTGTTGGAATCTCTTTCGAATGTTATTAGGAGTTTGGGAAGTGTCTTTGTTATAAATTATTATTTGTTTTTAGAGTTTTGTTCCGATTTGATATGATATGACATTTTAGCTTGAATTTGGAATTGTGTTGTCATTTGTTTTGTATCACCTTGAGTTGTTGCTGTGTTAGTTGCAAATGTTTTTTTCTTCATACAGACTAAATATTAAGTTTTGTTAAGTGTATTTCCAAGCTGCGAGTCTGTGAGTATTTTGAACGCAAGCGAGTAATTTGATACGTGAGACATACACCTTCTTATAGACAATTGTTCTATTATAAAAAATCCCCAATTGAAATCTCCACAGTTCATTATGTAACGCTCCGACTCTAATACCGACAGACAGAGATCTGGCCACCGCAAGGGGTTCTCCTAGGATTGGTCATAGACTTAGGCCTTTTAAAATAAACTTACTAACGGTAGATAAAAATCACGAAGATGTCTTTGCCCATCAGTGGGATAATACGGGTTAGTGAGGCAACACTGGTATATTTAATTTTTTAAATAAGGGAGTCATCGTGATGCTGACGTACCACTTGCATCACTCTCTCATTTTCGTTATCCAATAAAATCATCACAAACAACCAAACCAATACACTCAAACTACTCTCAACATCTTCAACACATGCTTTGAAACCAAAATCGCTTCGCAGAAACCTACCGTAATCTCATAACAATAAGAACTTATTTGTAAAGTCCAGTAAAGTGATGTACACACAAGCTGAGTTGACAAATGTACAACGGGACATCCTTAAACGTGTCGCCTTAGATTAAACGCAGCATTCATGTCGTGGCAAATTGATCTACGTGTGTTACCACCCTTATGTCTATCCATAGTATCTATTATAGGGCGGTGCGCATTAGCCGAGGTACGGTGAAATATTACGCGGTCGCGGTATACGCGGTACTTGTAAAGTATAAGTTATAGTTGTGTTTGTTTAAGTTAAGTATAGTATGCGGATGTTTTATGGTACGGTGAAGCTACAAGGGCTGATTTTTTTATGGATATATTGTACTAGCAGCGCCCCGCGGTTTTACCCGCGTTGTGCCCGTTCCCGTGGGAAATTTTGAAATTTTTATACATTGTATATATAAACCTTCCTCTTGAATCACTCTATCTATTGAAAAAAACCGCGTCAAAATCCGTGTAGTTGTATTTGAGTTTATCGCGAACAGATAGACAGACGCGGCCCAGGGACTTTGTAGTGATACACTGAACATGATATTGGTTTGAATTGAAACTAAGTTTACGGATACACTACGCTTTTATTTTACATTTTTATCCGACGTTTCGGCCCCTTTACAGGAACCGTGGTCACAGAAATCTTCTGTGACTGAAGCCAAGTATGCAAACTGGTGAATCTAAGTATAATAATAATAATCGATTATAATTGCGTGTCGTATCATATAAAAAATTTCATTACTAATATTTCACCTTAAAAGTATTTAAATATTTCGTATATTTATTATGAAAGTCCCTGAATTATTCAATTACTCACAGAATTTCTCGTATTTAACTAATACGTAAGCATGTTGATCAAATCTCATAGTGCTATTATCTTCCTGCAACACTACCCTCTCAACGAAACATTCCAATTATTATTAACACAAATTCAAATCACTATAACATTCACCCACACATCAATTAATCTGTGAATGTATTAACCAATAATAAGTCCGCTAATCTTAGAGTGAGCACATCAACCAATAGGAAGCGTCGAAGACACATGACGTCACTATAATCCAGATTCAAACACGGATTTACCACCTAGTTCATAAAACATTCAGTTGACAAGACATCTCCATTTAGTTACAATTTGAAATCCGAATCGAATCGTTTGTATCGAATGTCACTCGGATGTGTCATGGGAGGTTTTTATCGATATTTTATACCGATACACTTACTTCACTAAGTGTTTGAAACTTTATATGTTCTAGTTATCGTTTTGATTTATTATGTAACGTATTTATCCGGTTTTCAGCCCTTAGAAAAGGGATGTTTTCAGTTGGTCGTGCGTATTTCTGTGATTGCGGAAGGTATGAAATAAATAAATTAATAATCATATTTTCATATTTTTGGGCGATCACTGATACTCGTATATCAACATACTAGCAGCGATCCGCAGTTTTACTCGCGTTGTACCCGTTCCCGTGGGAATTTCGGGATGAAAAATACCTTATAAACTTTCTGTTGAATGTGGCCATTACAAAAATAATTATTCAAATCGGATTAGTAGTTTTTGAGAGTACCGCGTTCAAACAATCTCGAAATAACAAAAAATCAAAAACTTCATCTTTATTATATTAATATAGATTGGTCACTGCCATGTATAAGACAACCTATTTCAATCAGGCTTTGAGAAGGAAGCTTCTGAAGTATTCCTGTAATAAATATTTTGGGTAAAACAAATCGTAAATAGCTACATTAAATTACTTTTGAACTAACCGTAACATTTCAACGTTAAACCCTTTTTTCAGTACTTTAATTACCTAAAAGCTATCTTTTGAAAGCTTTCAACGCCAAATTTGTTCGGCAAAAGCTCCAACGTACTTTGTGGCTATTTCATTTTGTAAATATATCGATACGATTTCTGCATTGGCGAGTTTTTGTTGCATTGCTGGCAAAGGAAGGGAGATTAATTCTGTTTTATAAATAAAGTTGCAATCGTTTTAGATATGTTGAAGCTTTTCGGTTAATTGAAATAATGCAGTTTGTTTTGTCTTGGGAATACGAATATAAGTTAACATAACTTATTTTGTTCGAGTAGGTACTGGCCAATCCTTGTATACGAAAATTATATTAAGTTATACATATCTTATAGCAGCGCCCCGCGGTTTTACCCGCGTTGTGTCCATTCCTGTGGGAATTTTGGGATGAAATATAGCCTATGTTACTCGTGGATAATGTAGCTTTCGAATGGTGAAAGAATTTTTAAAAACGGTCCAGTAGTTTTTGAGCCTATTCATTACAACCAAACAAACAAAGTTTTCCTCTTTATAATATTAGTGTAGATTTACACACACTTTCAATTGTTTCACTCATCATCATCATCATTCGGATTTAAACAACCGGGACTGACTGCTTAGCTTGCCCTCCGAAGCACGTTATGTTCAACGTATATTAATTTTAATTCCAAGAAATAATGCTGGGTAAAAAGAACAAAAAAGTTACCTAGATATTTTTCAACACCATTTAGTATGACGAATGGAAAACATTGGCTTGGGCCAGTGCCAATGGTCAAAACAATATTTCTTTTCTTTCTTTCTTTTAAAAATAAAGTGTAGCAGAGAGTGTTATTTTCTTGCATGTCGGCCACTGCAGGACCCAAAGTTAAGGTTTTGTAAAGCGCTTTTGCTAGGTATAACATTAGGGTGCATATTAGGGTGCAGCGCTGTACGGAGCTTAATTGACCAATCTCAACTCATTACGAAAAATTCTTAACAATGTCAATATCTTGTTTGACAATTTCAATGCGTTGTAATTAGTTGATTAAGCTCCAAACAGCTCCGCCCCACTTCAAAGAATACTTTTACATCCATCATATAATAGTACAGTAGTTAAAACAGTAATCCTTCTCGCTGTACTGATGTCTTCAGTGAGATGAGAGGCTTTTGCCCAGCAGTGGGAAATTACAGGCTCATATTTTACCTTTACTTTTTTATACCATAGTAATCTTCTTTTTTTAAGAAGAAGATGATACTAATGTGACAGTCATCTCTATTGGACCTTGACTAGGCTATCTCTCTCAAGATGCTAGACTAGTTCTTAGAACTAGTCTTCTGATCCTTGTCTGTAAGTTCCTATGAAAAATATATGGTTTTTGATGTTGATTTAAAACAGCTATAGATGAAGGAAGTTGGATAAAAATTGTTGCATGTATGTATGTATCTTTATGTTTTACAAACTCAAATGGATTTTGACAATTCTTTCAATGTAGCTTCATGATGTTATTAACGATGTTTTTTATATGTACGCCTGCAAAGGTTACATTTAGAAGGTCTTTAACCTCAATCGTCACAAAAGTACAAATATTTACCTATATTCCTTCTTCAATAGACACGTTACTTCATATTTCTGCGATTCACCCCGTTTTAGGGAGAAAAGATTGATTGCCCACTCACGCACACTCCGACATGAGAAACCTTAATTAAATATAATGATTGTGGGAAAAAATGTATATTTTCTCTATTATTCGGTTCCTTTTAAAGTACTTTTTTGGTTGTTTTTGGATGACAGGTTTTATTATAGGTAGGTAATGTTTATTTCTTACGCTTATCGCAATTTACTATAGGGTCGTCTTTTGTTATTTCATTGATAATATCTAAGTATCAAGAACATTGAGTGAGTTTGTGAGACTGTCCTCAGTTTGGTTAGGGCATTGCAGGCTGAATCACCTGATTGCCCGAAAAGTAAGATTATTCCGTACTTCGGAGGGCACGTCCTTCAAACCACTCTTCTCGATACAAAATCAAAAATGCGGTAGAGACGTAGATACAATATAAAAATTAACACTATACAGCGTATTCCCTGTATGTCATTATAGCGTACTTAACCTTCATTCTTCTCTAAAAAAATCCTCATTTCCTGAAGATTTCTATCACTAAAAGAAAACGAGTTACAACTTACAAACAAAATACGCAATAAAATTGTTACAAAAACAAGGCATTTTACACAACACGTGCGTTTCTAAATCCCACTGTCCGAGATAGTAAAGATTCACGGCTATTCTCAACTTTGCCCGCATCTCTGAAGAGATTTACCTTCGTTCTACTTCATTCAACTTGTTTCCCTGTATTTAAGTGCCAAATAAAAACGTTATCAATCGACGCCACTGTAAAGGGCGCTTTGTAGAGTTTGGTTCGGGTTCGAGAAGTGTTGACGGAAAATTGGTTGGATTTTTATTTGTTGTAGTCAAATTAATATTATAACTTTCGTCGCACGAAAGTATTTTTCCTTGTTTGAAGATTTTAATGATACACAAAAACTACTATAAAGAAACTAGCTGACCCAGCAAAAGTTGTATTGTCATTTAAAAATTAAGGGGTGGACCACCTTTGACATTTAGGGGTATCAAAAATAGATTCTCCGATTCTCAGACCTACTGAATATGCATTTAAAATTATAACTTCTTATTGTTATTTACACGAGTGTTGAAAAAGCGCTTTATGAAGCGTCAAAAAGTCTTAAAAACCCGCTATTGCAAATGCGTCCTTATTTCCATTTACAAATAAGGCTTTATTTTCTATAATTTCGTTGTCACCTCTTAGTTTTCGTAAGTCTGTATTATTTCGTATCCGGATTACACCCGCATAGGGCTGCCCTATCGTTTGTTTTTGTGCTTTGAGATTTATATATGTGTGTGTGTGTTTGTGTATAATAATATGTGTGTGTTGTTATCGGACCCTGCACTTGGTATATTGCTTTGACAAATCGCAGTTAATCTATTTTTTGTAGACACATCTGTGGATTGCACTTTGGTTTGTATTGTACGTGTGACAAGTAAACAGATAGCGGGACGTAGGTTTTTATGTGCTTGGATTTCGTTAATTTAACAATACCTTGAAAAATACTGTACAGAGACATTTGTGTGACAGGTATCAATGTAAAAAAATTGATGAAGAAGTCAAACAAGTTTTTTACCGAAACTATAGTTATCGTTTTATCTTTTCTTTGATTAAGATAGTATAATATTCCGATAGAAGCAGAACAAATCTGCATTTAAAAAAATAAATATAGTACAAAATTTCCCGCCTTACCAAAACAAAACAAATCTATACAATACATATGTAAATATAACTATAAAGAGGCCACAAGGAAAATGATAGCACCAAGTATCTGCTAAACTAATTTTACATCTACCAAAGTACAAAAATCCAATTACAAATCAATATTTTAGAGAGGCTCTTTCTATTAATTTTGACCTAAGCATTAAGTGTACCGCGAATTGTCGAAACGAGTGTTGGTATAATAAGCTGGTCTGTTCGTAGGCAGATGTTAATTCGGAAAATTGGTTTCGATGTACAGTACAAGGCAGGAAGACTCGACCATTGTTCCCATTCGATTTAGGTGAAGAATTATTTTGAACGCAATAGACAAACTAAAAGAAAGAGTCGCCAACGAAATTAATAGATCAACTCAAAGATGTCGTGTCGTAGAAAAAGCTAAAGAGGATAACAGAAGATAGAGAAAATTGTAAAGAACTCCATCGACAAGAGACCAGCTGGTATGTTTTAGAAGATTATTTTTGACGTTGTTGGCTACATACAGTTTCATAGAGCTTGAACAGATTTAATAGTGATTACATTACAGTTTTTAGTAAGTCAGCCCCCATGCCAGTTCCATGGACTTTGCTTCGGTTCTTCTTCTTCTTCATCGAGTGGATGGCCAACCTGACCAATCCTGGTGTCAGAGTTATTGAGCCGCCAAAGACCTCTGACATGGCTCAAGTAACGACTACTATCCGTAGAAAGTAACCGGGACCGACGGCTTAACGTGCCCTCCGAAGCACGGAATCATCTTACTTCTTGCTTCGGTTAATAACCGCCAATCCCCCAAAAGGGAATTAGTATTGTTTTCTGCCACGTACTGTACATTGTAACCGCACGGATGTAATTGGAGTATTTTTGTTATACATAATATGATTTGGCTTTCGTATTTGAATTTAAAATTGAAATGATTGTTTTTAAATTGAAAGCGATTTCGACGTATTAAAATTTGATTGGGTCTCTTGTTAATACCGATATAAAAGAGATTTGTCCGAGTGTATTTTATTGTTTATACTTTTTTAAATAGGTTAAATATATTACTTGTTTACTTTTAAAGATTTCTATAAATGAAGTCAATAATTAGCTAATAAAAAGCACTTCTTTTAAAGAAAAGAAATGAGCATACTTGTATTTCAAACTTCGTTTGTAGAATCCACTAACTCATAGTTTTAAAACTAACTCAATATAAACGAGACTGAACAAATAAAAAATACTGCACTTTATAATAAGCTAAACACACAACCGCTCTTTGTGTGCACGTAGTCGGTCCAAAGCTCAGAAGCAAACATTAATCAGGGACAATGTTGGTAACGCCCATATGGGGACTTATAGCTCTCTTTGTTTACATTAAACATTGTTTTTATACCATTTTGAACTTTAGGGTAAAGAACAAAGAATAAAAATTACGCTCAGATCATTAGTTACATTCCTTAGATACAAACTTAAAGCTTAGTTTGGGTCTGACTAACCACGTCTGTACTTGTCCGGTTGTATTTATCTTTTAAAAAGTAAAGTATTAGCCTGTAATGTCCCACTGTTGGGCAAAGGCCTCTCGTCTCACTGAAGATATCAGCACAGTGAGGAGGTTTCAGGCGTAATCACCACGCTTGCCTAATGCGGGTTGGTGATCTCAAACCCGAGCCATGTTTGAAAAGTAGGAAACATGTTTTCGCTCGACCTGGGAATTGAACCCGGGACCTCAGTCTTGGCAGGCGAGTGCACATACCACTAGACCACCGAGGCGTTATTTATCGTTTATTTATTTATTATTAATTCACTTAAAGTAGACACTTTTATTAGCAGAATGATAGACCTCTACACTCAACTCTAAAACTAAGTAAAGTAAAACTATTAGTTACTTACTTATGTTTAATCAAAGACACGCCAAAATTAAAGTTAATACTTGCCGAAGTTGCTAATTAAGTAAGTTTGTTTATGTAAAGCGCAAAACACATAGTGCGGCTGCGTTCTTAGTGGCGGCCAGTACCTTTCATACAAAAACAAGGAATACAACGTCACGCGACCCGCACCCGGCCCGCATCCGCACAAAGGGTGCTCTAAAACATTACCACGAAATAGAAAAGTAAATGTGATTAGTATTTTGACAAACCCGTTGGCACAGTGGCAGTGAGAGCGCTTACTGTGTCGGGGGTTGCGGGTTCGATTCCCGCGCGTTCAACAATATGTGCAGACATAGTTGTTGGCGACGACGTCTGGGTGTCAATTATATATTCTTATAAAGTATTTGTGTATGTATAAGTAGTAGTATCAGTGAATTAGATTCCATAACACAAGCTTAGAGCTTACTTTGGGTCTAATTAACCGTGTGTGAATTTGTCCGGGTATATATTTATTAGTATACGATGATTTATTTAAAAAAAACAGTATCGCCTTAATTACCTGCCCGCTCATTCTTACATTAGACGAATGATCCTTGGGTTATCTGGATCATAAATTGGGAAAGCAAATTGACTGAAAATTCATAAAATGTTTCAATCTTCATACAATGTCGGCATTTAAGCGATATAAAACCTCCAACACCAAAGCACTGAACCTACTTACCTAGTCAAAGATTCCTTTAAAACGTAAAACCGAAAGCAATAAGTCCTTCCCTTGACTAATGTATGCCTCGGCCACCCTTGTGTTCCCAGATTACCTCGTGGATAAGATGGTTTTTTCCTGCCCAAGATTGATGCGCTTTCTCCTTTCCATTGGATTGTAAACAGATTTCGTGTTTTGATTATTTTTTCTTGTTTAGTTGTAGGTATTGGTTTGGTAGGGCAATAAGGAAAAGGTGATAGAAAGAGTTGTGGTTGTGTTTTGTATTGGAAAATAAAAGAAATATAAGTACTACCTATTCATTGTACTAATATCTACAGTGAATTTTGAGGCTTCAGCCCAGAAGTTTATGTACCCTAAACACACACATTAAAGTCTCGAAGAACTTAGAAACCAGAAAAAACACATCTAAAATCTATTTACCTAGTACCGAAATAGGTTTAGAAACAAAAGCTGTTCGTTCAAAATTGTGTTTTATGTTGCACGAAATAAAACACAATTTAAAAACGAACGTTATTTGTTTATTAAACATATTCAGCGCTGAATAAAATTAAGAAAGCTTGTGTTTGCCGTAAATAATGTGAAGCAAATTATTGCCTCAAAAACTAATGTTCTTTTTTCAAACGGGTAGTGGGTTACTCGCTTCGTGTTCGTGATACTCCCGTAATTGTTCTCATACTTATAATGAGCCTACTTCATTACATAGTATAAAACAAAGTCGCGTCTGTTTGTCTGTCTGTATGCTTAAATCTTTAAAATTACGCAACGGATTTTGATGCGGTTTTTTGTAATAGGTAGAGTGATTACAGAGGAAGGTTTTTATGTAAAAAAAATCCCGAAATTCCCACGGGAACGGGCACAACGCGGGTAAAACCGCGGGGCGCTGCTAGTTGCTCATAATTCTGTTCCACTGCCGATGGTACTTTAACCCTTCTCTTAACTTGAACTAGTTTTAATATAAAAAGCTTCTTCTCTATAGACTACCCACGCCCCGCGGTTTTACTCGTATTGTGGCCGTTCCCGAAGGTATTTTGAGATAAGAAATAGCCTATAACCTTCCTTCAGAATGTAGCTATTTAATACAAAATGAATTATTCTAATCGGATTGGTAGTTCCTGAGCCCGAACATACAATTTATAATGTTAGTATTTTTACCTTTTATAATGTTTGGCGCAGGATCAGTTGTTTAGCTTTTTCCATCAGAGAGTACTCGCCAATTGTGACACCTGTATATTTATTTATCAACATCAGGACAGAAGCGGTAGAACGCAGAAACCTAAGCCACGAAGAAAAGCTATAGATATAGGTTTATGTTAAGTTTTTCATATAAATCACATTACTACCGAACGCATAAATTTGTTTCATATCGATCGAAAAAAGTACGCCAAAGTTAACGAACACATATGTAGCAAATAATTCCATTTGAGATCCACATTCCTAACACAGAACCAGGCAATGGAATCCTCAGTGTTCTTAATAATCCTGATTTCTTTAATAATATCTCCATTCAGCAATAAACAAGTTAGGGACAAGATAAGTGCACAGTCTGGTGGTGTAATCCTAAGAAATGCGATTTTATGGCGCTCTTAGTATACACAATGATATATGACTAGAGTTGATGTTACTACTTCAAAGGTCATATAAGTAGTTCCACCCGCAATCCAATACACGGCTCTAGTGTAGATCGCGCTTATGTTATTTTTATAGTAGTTCGGTCGCGTTAAGCATTTTGTTGAGCAGAAGAATCTTCTTCTTTATTTAATTACTATGTATATTTTTAATTTTTCGTTGCTGTACAAATTAAAAAGTTAAGTACACTGTCAGTCGGCAAGATTGTCAATTGATTTTTAAACATTATAAAATCACTTTTTTTGATCAGGCTAAAATTATAGAACAACGCAAAAAATCTATAACAAAACTGTAAAAAAGATAACAAACAGTAACAGTTTGCGATATACACTCATACTGAGCGCACGCCTGTCGCTGCCAGATAACAAAATCAGTGTTTCTCAAACTTTTGTCTATTTTTATTCTGTGACAATGTTTGACTGTAGCAGCTGCGGAGCTAAACACACAGATGGCACGGTGTGCACTGTGTGCAAGCTTCATTTCGACTTCGCGTGTTCAGGAATTACGGAAACGGGCTACAGAAGATTAGGTGACAGAAAGAACCTTTGGCGTTGTCCTAAATGCAAGTCTAGCCCGGCACCTTCTCCCTCTATTGCTCCGACGTCGCCACTTCCTTCTTCGAGCCAGCTGGATAAGATGCAAGAACAACTGAACAATATCCTTTTCCAGCTCACTCCATTAACATCTCTCTTGGAAGATGTGAAGTCAATTAAGGCTGAGCTCCACAGCGTAACGGATTCCCTCAACATGGCTCATGAGCTAATCAATAAATTCTCCGGCACCGTGAAGACCCTGGAGTCGCGAATTGTCAAGGTGGAGAAGGCAGCCTCTGAAGTTGTTGTTTTACAAGAGCAAGTTACCAAACTTACACGTGACATTGAGGAGCGGGAACAGTGGTCCAGATCGAACAATGTTGAGATTAGGGGCATTCCGCAGAAAAATACCGAAAATCTATTCGATATAGCTGCAAATATCGGAAAGCTGTGTGAATTCCCAATTTCTAAAGAGCAAATTAACTACATCACGAGAGTTCCGACCAGAGTGCCAAATGCTACAAAGTCCATAATAGTGGCATTTAATAATAGGTACATTAAAGAGGAATTCATAGCGAAGTCAAGAAAATGCAAGCATCTCAATGCTTCGAACATGGGATACTCAACTTCCAGTATTATATATGTCAACGACCACCTAACTCAACATAACAAGATGTTACTAACAAGGGCAAAAGCATTAGCCAGAGAAAATAATTTTCGATACGTTTGGGTCAAGCATTGCAAAATATTGCTCAGAAAATCGGATACATCCCCAATACTTACTGTGAAGTCCGAAAAAGATCTCACAAAAATTATTTAGTTTTGTTTATTAATGAATTAATTTTAGTTATAAGCGCAGTGGTCCACAGTTTGAGAGCCGTGAGTGAGCGCCGATGTCTTTTGTTCGAGCGAGTAGTCATCAGGTTTACACAAGTAAGTTCCTTATCGCTCTTTGAGGTATTGGTGGCGTACGCGCATTCTTGTAATGGTTTGGATCGTAATTGTTTGTACACTAAGCTTATTATCGCTTGTGCTATGCACGGCTGTTCCGTTGTTTACACTTTACCTGCTGAGCTTAATATCGGTTGCGCTCGATTACGTTTTAGTAAAAATAACATTTATTCACTTTTATTTCTAATTTGTAATAACAATTCAATCAGCTGTTCTAAGTCTATCTGTTGGTTAATTATTATAGTAACTGTTTTCTTAATTAATTTAAAATATATTTACACATTCCATCCAATAAGTATTACAATAGTTCGATATTTATTCGGAGGGACTATTGCGTTTGTTGTTTATTATTACTTCATTAAACTATACTTTAAAGACACTATACATAATTGTTTTAAAACACTAATTACAGATAAAACACAAATATTTCGATTATTACAAACTACATATTTATATTTGTGGAGTAATGTGGGTACTAAAATAATATTTCTTTACTTATACTTTTTGAATAGCACTTTAATTTTTATTTATATTAAACAACAGTTTAGGTATGTTATCATTCTTTTTTACGTATTTCTTCAATATTTTACATACGAGTTCATACAATTTAACACGATATTAAACCGGTTTATTAGCGTTAAGACTATATCGAGTAATTTTATCATACCTTTTTGTTGCCTATTGTCGTTGTGTAATTGTTTTGGTTTAAATAAATTAAACATATTTAAGTTAATATGGGTGGTCGGTCGCATTGTTTACGTTATTATCTTTGAGCTTTTTATGTTATTGTTGCCAGTAATGTTGGTTTGGTTAATTCGCTTATCTGATTTGACTTATCTCAATTATTATTTTATTTATTCTGATATATTTTTTACTATTTGGAATGGCTAATTCAAACTTAAATATATATTACCAGAACACTCGTGGGCTACGCACAAAAACGCATATATTTAAAAGAAATTTGTGTCTAAGTAGTTTTGACATTATTTCACTAACAGAGACTTGGTTATTATCCGGTATTTTCGATGCTGAGCTCTTTGACGACAAATATATAGTTTGGAGGCGGGACAGAGATTACGTCAGCACACAGGAGCTATACGGCGGTGGGGTGCTCTTGGCGGTGCGCAAGGAGCTGGCGGCCGTCGAGCGCCCCGACTGGCGCTCCTCAGCGGAGGATATTTGGGTAACACTCAGTCTGCGCTCAAACACTCGCTCCACGTATAAACTACATATATGTACCTTATATTTATGTAGCGAGAATTTAGGTCATTCATATGCTGATCAGTTAAGAAATTTTACAAATAATCTATCGGAGATTGTGAACTCATGCTCAGACGATAAATTTCTCATCATGGGGGATTTCAATTTTGCGCAAATTGATTGGAACACAATAAATAACTGTCTGGTACCCTCAGGTGTCACGGGAGAAGATCAAATATATTTTTTTGATACAATATCCGAATGTGATTTAACCCAGTATAATTCACACCGTAACATTACTAAGAACAGGATACTGGACTTAATCTTCAGTAACACTGTCCTAAAGGTTAACCATTGTACTGACCCTCTTGTACCTGAAGATGGCCACCATAAGTCTCTCTCTATTCAGCTTCTCGATAACTTTGAATTTTTAAAACCTAATTTAAGATTAAAATACTTTTACAATAATGGGAATTATATTGAAATAAATGAAGCTTTAAATGAAATCAATTGGGACACATACTTTAATAATTGTAACACAGTAGACGAAGTATTAGATTATTTTTATGACACGTTATACAAACTAAGAGACAGGCATATAAAACACAAAATGGTGTATCCCTCAACATTCCCACCTTGGTATAATTCTGCTCTTAAAAAGATGTTAAAAGAAAAATTCAAATTCCTAAAGAAGTTTCATATATACGGCAATACCGCAGATCATGACACTTACGAACTGCTTAGAAAAAGAGCTAAGTCACTAGAGGAAGATTGCTATCAAACTTACATAATAAATACTCAGAATGAGATATCATTAAACCCACGATTATTCTGGTCATACGTCAAAGCGAATAGGAAAGATAAAAATATCCCATCCACATTATTTTATGAAAACTTAAGTGCGGATTCTGGCGAATCGATCTGCAATCTGTTCGCCAATTATTTCAAATCTACGTTTTTGCCAAATTGTCCAACTTCCTCACTAGATTCTAACAGCTCGAAACCGTCAGTAGATTACGCAGTCTGTGGTCAACCGGGCCTAATCCATGATATCGCTGTGAGAGAAGATGAGGTTTTCCATTTACTAAAAAATTTAGATATTAATAAAGGTCCGGGTCCCGATGGTATAGTCTCTATTTATATAATTCGCTGTGCTAAGGCCCTCTCTAAACCTCTAGCCATGATTTTTGAAAGATCTTTGAGAGAAGGGATTGTACCCCAAGCGTGGAAGTCGGCATTTGTAACTCCAATACACAAAGCCGGAAACAAAAACGACGTTAGGAACTATAGGCCGATTTCAAAGCTCTGCATTTTCGCCAAGGTCTTTGAACGCCTTATTTACAACCAAGTTTATAGTGCCCTTTCCGCCACTTTTATTCCAGAGCAACATGGGTTTCTTAAAAAACGCTCTACTTTAACAAACTTAATTTCATTTGCGGAGTATTTGACGTGTCATATGGAGTCTGGTGGACAAGTCGATGCCATATTTACCGATTTTTGTAAGGCATTTGACCGTATAGCCTATTCTGTTCTCCTCCAAAAACTATATAATGCCGGAATTCATGGCAATCTATTGAGATGGTTCATGTCTTATATTGCACACAGGCTACAGGCAGTAGTTACCAATGGCTTTCAATCTGCATGGTATGAAGTTACATCTGGTGTTCCTCAAGGATCTCTATTAGGGCCTCTGTTATTTATTATATTTTTGAACGATATCCATTCTTGTTTTCATAATTCACATTTTCTACTTTATGCGGACGACATGAAAATTTTCAAAAAAATCTGTAATATTAATGATTGCCACCTATTACAAGAAGATCTGAATAGATTTCAAGATTATTGCAACCTCAATAAACTAGATTTAAATGTCTCTAAATGCTTCTCAATTACCTTTAGTCGAAAATGTAATTTAATTCAAACACAATATTTTATTCGAGATCAACCGCTTGTAAGTAATGCCGAAATACGAGACCTTGGGGTAATTCAAGATGCCAAGTTGACATACGGAAGCCATGTAGACTCCATAGTTAAGAAGGCTCGCAGGGCGCTTGGTTTTGTCATGAGAATGAGTTCACAATTTTCAAGTGTTAAAGTTTTGAAAATTTTATATTGTAGTTTCGTGCGTAGTATACTCGAGTATTGTTCGCAAGTATGGAACCCACAATATGATACCTACATCAGAAGGATAGAGGCAATCCAGAGGAAGTTCCTAAAGTATATCCAATACAAATGTAGACAATGCGATGCTGACTACTCAGATAGATGTAGAAGACAGCACATGTTACCCCTTTTTGAGAGACGTAGGATAGCTGATGTTTCTTTCTTATTTAATATCGCTCAAAATTTAGTTGATTCTCCACATTTATTATCCAAGTTGCAGATTCGGGTGCCTTCGCGGAAGGTACTTCGACACACGCCGTTTTTGTGTGCATCAATGTCCAAAACCAATTACAGACAAAATTCATACCTCATTCGAGCGGTAAGAGACTTTAACAACCTTGCAAATCTCACGGACGTAGACCTATTTGTAACTAAACCGCGAAATGTTAAAACAATAATGACATCACTTTGGATGGTTTGACCTAGATTAGATTATCAATGTTTTGTTATGGCAGCTTGCAGGTGTATAGTTTAGTTTTATATATATATGTGAAAACATGTAAATGGTGTTGTCCTTACATAAGTTTAGATTTAAGGTTAATAATATCACTGTTTGTTTTCCTATGAATAAAAAAAAAAAAAAAAAAAAAAAGTTCAGCAATGTCTTATAAATAAACAAAAAAAAGTGTCAAAAAAATCTCACATAACCCAAGAACATCTCTATACAATCCCGCATCTTCAAGAGGTGAGATCTAAGGAATCTTCAGACCCTTTTTTGGGGAGAATCGTACGAGTTCAATAAATTGGAGGGTGACTACCACTCGACGGTAGAATGCGAGGCTGAATCACTCTATAGAGATATGTGAAGAGATAAGTGTGTTGGTAAATGCGGTCATTACTTGGGACGGACCAGCTCTGTTTTAGAAACGTTCCTTGATAGAGTTAGGAGCACCCTTTTTGATAGATTACGATGTACTGGGTCAAGATCTTTTAGTGTAAAGATGGTTTTTGTTGAGAAGGGAAAATTAAAAATTATTTAGCTCTGCCCTGCGGTATTCATACCTATTTATTCGATCACTGCTTATCGTTTAGCGTGATAACGATGAACATTTCAAAACCAAAACCAGCTAAATCTGGGACGTTCTCGAAGTCGCGCTTTTCATCGCTACTTTTCATGCCAAAACTCCATCAGGAACGAGTACTATCCGAGTAAAACCGCGGGGCACTGTTAGTAGAAAATAAAAATGAACAGCATCTCTTGCTAGATAATATTAAAATAGAGAGATCTTATAACGTAACGATAAGAGGATAACACTTTTAAATATATAATTAAAACAAAGCATGGTTTTATCATTAGTATAGACACATAAACAGTAAACTAAAAATCGAAGTATCATTGCAGTTTTAGTAGAAAAGTGGTACTTATACACATTTTTATTGGTTTACAGCTTTTAACGATAAGATCTCTTTGTTAATTGAACTTCATGGTTATTTTACTATAATAGTCGTTAATATGACCCTTCCGCCAGGACTACGCAAAGCTTAACCATTTAACCATTTTAACCATAAGCTTAGTTACTATGCTACGTTTTATATAGTAGTTGCTAAACATAAAAAAGGAAAAGTATGTAATGTCTGCACTGCTGGCCAAAGGCCTCTCATCTCTCTGAAGATATTAGTAACGTTCGCGAATGTTGGCGACCTGCCGCTCTGGGCGCTTACTTGCCTACAATGCAAGCCACTAGGTTTTAGGCGCTTAGCAAGCCACCTGCCTGTGTGTTCGTGGCCGTAATGTTATTATTTTCAGAAAGAAGCAAAATTTCTTATTTATATTATTGATAATTTACACTCTGGGTAACATTAATGTATCAATCCTATCCTACTTCCTACTAATATTATAAATGCGAAAGTTTGTAAGGATGGATGTATATACATATATAATGTGTACCTATATTTGTTGCTCTTTCACGAAAAAACTACAGGACAGATTTGGATGAAACTTTACAGTAATAGTAAGTATAGTTTATACATCAGAATAATACATGGAATACATTTTATCCCGAAATTCCTGCGGGTACTGATACAACGCGGGTAACATTGCGGGGCGCCGCTAGTTATAATATTAGGCTGTAAGTGTAAAATGAGCTATCCGCATTTCTCATGGTCACAGGAAAACTTACCTCAGTGACCACAAGCGGTGTCACCCGCTCGAAACACCGAGTTTTAAACATTTTAACACGATGTCATCCCGTTTAACATTAATATAAAAAATGTGTTGTATGTCCATTGAAAATACAGGGTGTCCCTCGGGCTTTAAATATTGTAAATGCAATATTTCGCTGGAAAAACCTCGTTTTATTTGAAGTTATAGTATGCAAAATATACTGCAATACCGTCCATCCTGTAACTTAGTTTTGGCCATGGATTACATTAACTTTTATCCACCATTACTATCATTAGTTGTCATTAGAAACAAATATAATTGTCTAGCTAAGTTAAATGCAATTTACAAATTCATATAGAATTTTCTTCAAGTAATATGGCTTTATATAAGGACTAGCCGCGCCCCGCGGTGTTACCCGCTTTGTATCGGTTCCCGCGGGAATTTCGGGATAAAATGTATTCCATGTGTTATTCTGATGTGTAACCTATATTAATGTAAAGTTTCATCCAAATCCGTTTAGTAGTTTTAACGTGAAAGAGCAACAAACATACATCCATACATCATATCCATCCTCACAAACTTTCGCATTCATAATATTTTCGTAGGATAAGAAGTATTCGTACTTGTGTCGATGTTGCTAAAACTATTCTGAAAAAACCCTAGCCCCAACACTGCAACTCACTAATACAGGATTTATGTAAGGGACAAATTGGTTCAAGTTACCTTCTATACCACTTTATTTCTTTTAGATTTCACTTGTAACGTTGTTTTAGCTGTAAAGTATTTTTATTGCAGTCTCGCCTCAGTTTGTAAATTGTTTAGCGAAATGGGTCGTAAAGAGATAGGTTACATATCTTGTAAAAGTATCGTTGGGAGCGAGTTTAAAAGATGCCAGTAGGTGAAATCGTAAAAGATTAAAATTTGAAGAGTTTAAAGCTCACGCACAGCTTGTCTCTCTCTTTCTATCTCTCTCTCCCTCTCTCTTTCTTTCTCCCTCTCGCATTTCTAGTACGTTCAGTTAGTTCTGAGTGGCCGATAGTGGCATTTCTATCTAAGCACTGCCGTACTTCGACACGTTAAGTTGTCGTCCCGATTGTTTTAATCTTCAGACCATGTCGAGGCCTTGCGTTGGTGTAAAAACTCTGACAGCAGGGTTGACTGCTAACCAACACGAACATAAAAGATAGAAGCGATTGTCTCTTGCATACAGGCCTGCTGGTACCGTTGAAACAGATCACTCTGTATAGAAAAGTGATTAAAAATATTCCCGTAGGTATCGATTTCACAAGGGTCGCATATATCCAATTAAAGGCGACACTGTCAATGCATTGTTAATACCGTTTGAATATAAGGTTTTCAATAAAATATTTAGTCTTCCCAGACGAGGGTGGAGGATTAACCGGGATTATCCCGTGTCTCGAACTACGGGAGACCGGGAACTACTTTATTTTAACAATTGTATTCAATACTGCTTAAAATCTTTGGGGTGTTTGAAATTGATATATGGAATTAAGGGTGATATACTTCGATTTAAAATTGTCGCATAAATTGCTATTATATTTGTTTCTTTGCTTTACTGCGTTCGTCTGATGACGTCAAAGAAATTGTGTACAAAATGACACAAGCACTAATTGAGTAGGTGTAGATGGTTCGAATATTAATTTGTAGGTATAACCAAATGGGTTTGGTTTTACGATCAGATCTCCTTCATCGAGTGCATGGTCAACCTGATCAATCCTGGTGTCAGAGTTATTGAGCCGCCAACGAGCAGATGGTCGGAAATATTTAATTGTATGGTATATCCAAATGGGTATGGTTTTACGATCGTTGTACCTATATGCATTTTTTTGTAAATCAGTAACAGGATTGGATTATATATACATGGAAATCTTATCGTTCTTTGTTACCCAGTTACTTTATATTGTACTTAGGATTTATCAATTTATCATCGTTTGAGGTAACCCCAGAATCTCTAACTACATAGATGCATTACACTAATCACGCTATTACACAGATTGGCGTTTTAAAAGCAGTCAGTATAGCCACCGCACTATTACATACAGACATTCATTTCCTACCCACTCACCCTTTGACAACGTTCCCATAATATCAATTTTCCGTAGATATCTCTGCATGCATCACAAGCGATGTCCAAGTTAGCCCATTTGTCATGCCGCAAACGCCTCGGACTCCGGTAAAGTTAGTTCTAAGTCCGAGGGCGCAAAAAGCAACGTTATTTACATGTCTCCTGGTACACGTGTTCGTTAGACTAAGTTTTGTTAGAAAGGACTTAGACACTATAGTTAGACCAACTTGTAATCTTTATATAGGTATAACATCTTTTAGTATATAAATAAACAATTATTTTATTTTTATTGGACTGTTTTTGTTATAGCGATGTTGCTTTGACATGCAAAGCACACTATTATTAACAAAATATGTTCTATATGTCGGAGATGGACGTTTTGACGGCGCCTAACCTCATCGGATGAAAACAACACGTGCAACGGTTAACCCCACCACTTCGATCCTATATAAGGCGATGTGAACAGAAACACGTCTCACTCGTTCGGCGTCGGTTGCCCGGTGCACACGTTATGATTGTTATGAAATAAACCCGTGTATAAAAGATTAAGCTGACAGCAGAGTTTCTTGCCCATTCTTCTCTGCTGATGCTCTTCCGAATGGGTGGTAAATTCAAACCTGAATAAAGATAGTTGACTTTGACTGATTTGGTGTTTTCAATATAATGGCGGACGCCATTCCGACATCAGAAGTGGGATCAAGATCGCTATTGCCCACCGAGCGTCCAGCAGAGAATGATCAAGATCGCTATTGCCCACCGAGCGTCCAGCAGAGAATGATCAAGATCGCTATTGCCCACCGAGCGTCCAGCAGAGAATGATCAAGATCGCTATTGCCCACCGAGCGTCCAGCAGAGAATGATAAAGATCGCTATTTTGCCCACTGAGCCACCAGTAGAGAATGTTTGAATTGGTCAATGATTTGGTAATAAAACTTGGAATGTTCTGTGAGTATAGTTAGTTAGTACTCTATTCTATTGTGGAGTTAAGAAGGTAATTATGAGTCAAGTGTAATCTTGTGATGTAATGTGATATGTTCTAATATGTTTTCTTACTTTCATGTTGGTTCAATGCTGGTAATTATTGTGAGCATTGATGAACCTCGTCCAGGGAAGAACGTGGTTCTCTTCTCAATCCTGTTACCTGAGGAATATGAGGGATTGCGGTATTCCAAATTATTCAAGAATCTATCACGACAAATTCACATTGGATGTTAAATCGGTGATGTATTGCGGTAATGATTGGTTTGTTGGGAAATATCCGGTGAGCTATTTTGTGATATTTGAGTCAGTTAACATTGAGTTTTGTAGTGAATCTTCGTACCACTTGATAAAGTAGAAAGCTTATTGAAAGTATTTTGGATGTTTATCCCGTTGTAAAATATGAGAGTATGAGTAAGGGTTTCATGTGACTATGTGACTTATTGAGTTCAATGTTCGAACTCGGCGATGGTCGTGGTCTGGATTGACCGTACTGTGGAGTGGTCTGCTGAGACCGTGTGTTGTTGAGCAATGTGATTGCTCGTCGGCTGGTTGCCGTGACTAGACGTGACTAGACAAGCTTACTGTTACTTACTCATGGCTCATATTGTAATGTGCATTTGAGATTAATAGTCTATTGAAGTTAAAGTTGAAAATGACGTGGTACCTAGTATTCATGTGTTACATAGCATTGAAGATTCCCGATTGATAATAATTGAAATTAACTTTTGATTGAAATCAAGAATTTAAGGAAGAACAAGCTTCTTAATAGTCAGGTTGACCGAGCGAGTGCAAATTACTGTGGCCGCGAGGTTTAGAGGAGAACGAGTAGGTACACAATATAGTGTCATTGACTGGTATAGGAAAATGCCTGAAGGGCAAGTGCCCATTGTTAGTGATTCTGAGCCTTGTGAGGATGAACTGTAGTCACTTTTGACTGTGTGGTAACTAGTTGTGCGTGTCCTCTTGAGTCTGGGTGGTCGCGGGGATGATCACGGGTGGTCACTGGGATGATCACAGGAGCGGCTGATCACAGGGATGATCAGGGCTATGGGTGATCACTGGGATGATCACGGGAGTGGCTGATCACAGGGATGATCAGGGCTATGGGTGATCACTGGGATGATCACAGGAGCGGCTGATCACAGGGATGATCAGGGTTATGGGTGATCACTGGGATGATCACAGCCATTAGGGCTACGGGGATAGCAGGACAATAGAGACACACACACTTGACTTTTACTTTGATTTGAGATTAATTTGATTTTTAATGGGTACTTGTGCCTGACGATGTTCTAGTATTATGTTGAGATAAGCAATGTGATTATGAATATTGAGATAGTTAAAATTGTTGATTGGAAAAGAATAATAGTTTGAGCTTTACTAAGTCTTTTGTTGAAGTAGAGTTATTTAGGTCAGGAGTGAGCGAACGATGGTGATCGTTACACGTTGAAAAGCTTTGAACTCTAAACGTACTTACAAGTATGCACATGATCGCGTTAGGAAGATGCCTGTGGGGCGGGTAACAGCTGACTCAGACGAAGGTGGAGACAGTGAGGTTGATTAAGTTATTGATTGTTACTGGGTTTTTATGTCGGTGGGTCAGTCTGAGACCGCACCAGGGTGCCGTAGCTGTAGCCCGTTAGAAATCGGTGTCTACTACTTGTAGTAGTCCGTGGGTAGGCAGTAGGCGGTAGCCCTGGGTAGTGTGGTCGGGTCTTGCCTGGTAGCGAAGACCGTAGAGTCATGGGACGACTCGGCATTCCGAAATGGAAGTGCATAAAGGGCAAATGCGTTTGCTAAATCTTGTGTTGTGACCACGAATAAGGGCTCAGTAGTAAATCAATTGTGATTAAATTGTTAATTGTGTGTGGATAATGAACCAGAGTCTGTCACTGTTACTGGCCTCAGGGTTTTGGTAGATGAGACGTTATCATAATTTACTTTGTGATTTCTTACGCTATTTGATCATATTATTAATCTGAATTTGAGTTGTTAGTAATCATGAGTAAGGTCCTTTAATTAATAAATTGAGAGCCAATGAAGGCTAGATCCCCAAGATTGGCCATGAATAAGAGGTATGGCCGAGCGGAATTGTTCTCTCGTGATTTTTGGTTGCAGATTAACACACGAGGACGTGTGCTAGCAGGATGGCCGTGTCGGAGATGGACGTTTTGACGGCGCCTAACCTCATCGGATGAAAACAACACGTGCAACGGTTAACCCCACCACTTCGATCCTATATAAGGCGATGTGAACAGAAACACGTCTCACTCGTTCGGCGTCGGTTGCCCGGTGCACACGTTATGATTGTTATGAAATAAACCCGTGTATAAAAGATTAAGCTGACAGCAGAGTTTCTTGCCCATTCTTCTCTGCTGATGCTCTTCCGAATGGGTGGTAAATTCAAACCTGAATAAAGATAGTTGACTTTGACTGATTTGGTGTTTTCAATATAATGGCGGACGCCATTCCGACATATATTTATTAGTATAGGACAAAATATGTTCCACGTTGGTCAGACTATATTTTTATATATCACAGATTTTTCTCAACGATAAATTCGTCACGAATGTATTCTTACAAATGTCTTTAGTTTAACAAAAGACAGTTTGGCGTTCCATAAGTCATTCTCAAAACTGATCCGACTGTAGTGGGCTCAGGACCTTTGCTTGTTACGGGAGAGTCTCTTCACTATTAGTCCACATGTAATTGATACCAACACAAGTGTCATTTAAAAATCCAAACATTTCAAAAACAAATCCAAAAGAAATCCTCTAGAATATTTTGAATAAACAACGATTGTCGGTATTATCTTTCAGTTCTATTGTTGTTTCGCCATTGTGAATTCACGCCGCTACTCCGGGGCGGGAAGAACAAGCTTATCTTTAGACATGTCAAACACACTACGATTGTCGGTGATTTTTAAGAATCTAACGGTTGGACGGATGAAAAGGTTGCTGCTAATTATATTTTTTAAGGATTTTTTGATACTGACAGATTTTGGGGGTTGAAATTGATGATTTTTGGTGGAAGGGGTCGGTTGGATGAGAAGGGTAGATATTGGTTTGATGACTTTATAGTAGAATTTGTTATACGTTATAAGTATAAAGCTTTAGGTACATTTAAAAAAAAATATGTAAATGACGTGATTAAAGTTTAACTGCCGCACTCAGAGAAGTTCATTAAATCAATACTTAACTAATTGAAGTAATTTTTCACTAGTTTACAATATGTCAAAATCACTTATTAAATCTCTATTAAGGGAGCTTTTGACTTTTCTAAGTACGGGGCTTACGAAATAACTTTTATATTGGATATGGTTTATACTTTATTTCGATACTACAAATATATACCAGGACACCACAACAAAACAACACACTTATCAATATTTATCAAAACACATCACCGACCCCTATCTTTGGTGTGTAAAATAAGAAATCAATTCTCGCACGCAGTTCTTTCGAGAGTAATAAATCAATGATGCTACATTCACTCGATCAAGAAGTTTAGATGAAGCCACAAAAATTAGTCTTTGGAAATGGTAGGGGATAGTGATGGCTACGACACTGGTAAATAGGTATCTAATTTAAAAGTAATTTTTAAGTATTATTACAAATGATTGACCGAAGTGATAACGAGGTTAGAATGAAATGAGTATGTGTGTGATAGGACTTAGGTATCTTTGTTAAATTATAACGTTTAAAGTTCCTGACTGATATGTTAAGAAGGCGGTCTAAAAACTCCGACATCAGGGTTTTGTCTAACCTAACCTAACCTACTCGAAATGAATGAATCAAATAAATCATCTTAAGAAGGTATGATGAAAGCTTGTTGGTTACAGATGTAGTGAATAATCCTTTCCTATCGGCAAAACTCGGAACAACGATAACACCAGAATGGTGCCGATGTGTCTATGAATTACTGTATTATTAAATTACGTGTAGGTATCAAATAAATCGCATACTTTATTTATCAATATCAAATGTCAAACTGCCCGTTTGACGTTGTCTCGATGGGTACTGACTTACTGAGTGCGAGTGAAGTAGTAAGACAAAAACGAACATTTCCGAGAAAATACGAAAAGAAAGGATTTTTCACTACATCTGTACTAAGTATTCTCACGGCCTGACTGATACACACAATTATATGTTTGTTATAGTTCAGTAGATTTGGCTGTTTTAACTCTAACAAAATTAACTTTTTAACTCCTACTAAACTGACACTAAATTAACCACCAATTCTAAAAGTTAGTCGCACTTACTAATTATGTTTAAAACAGTACTACTATTAATTAAAAACAAAAACGGGAGCCTTCAAGCATTTACACAGTCTGTTTCGAAATGTCTGGATTAATCTCGGTTCTTAGTGAACTCTCAATTAAAAACAAACAAACAAATGAGTCTGCCTCGTCGGTGTTTGCTTTGTCACTATTCAGAAGTTGCCGGAGTGTTTGTTGTTCGGTTAATATACGTTTTGTTTAAGCTGGCGTTTTGTTCGAGATTGACTGACAGACTGGCGTTATGGGATGACAAATACGATGATGAAGTCAAAGGGGTATGGGGAAAGCGAGATATGAGTAGTTATATTTTGAAAAAAAAATAGGAAATTAACTAAATACTTAATGATTTACTGATTGTAACAAAAGTAATCCTTTTTCTATGTTTTCTGTTCTATTTTAAATAGATCGCTTTCATAATGACGTCCTCTTTTGACTTATGAGCATTTATATCAAGTCAGCCACCGCTTTCGTTTTGCGATCAAATGACAGAGAGAATAATAGTTATGGGTTGTAAGGAAATACAACCAACAGAATATTCGTTTACACTAGTCTATGATCAAATAAGGTATGCAGTCAATACGAGTTCGGGCTGCAATTTTATATGATCTAACTGAATCACAGTGCAGTCAGTACTAGATCACCAACTTATGTAAATAAGGCATTACAACAAAACCTTTTACTTGGCTTTCAAGGTTCATAACACCTAATGACATTTTATGAACAAAGTCATACGCAAAATTAGCTCTGTGTCGTAACTCGCGTTTAATAAACTGTAACAATATATCATAATATAATACCAGTTAAATATATAAAGAAAGGCGCGTAATAAAACCAAAATGCAATAAACTGGTTTACGGTGAAGGAATAAAATACAACATGACGTCTTTTATGACCCGAATTTAATCCATTTTGCAGAATAGATACGATGGGATAGTAATTTTATGGTGGCTCCTTGACTTTGGGTTTAAGTTATTATTGCTAAAACCGCCATTTGGCCAGAGATGCGGGGTGAAGATGAGTGTTACTGCAGCTCTCGGAGTCATTAATGATCCCTTATAAAAGTTACTGAGTGATTATTGACATATAACGTATAATATCAATTATTTAACTGTCGATTTAATTGCCATCCCTGAGCATGGCGAAATCAACGAATGTTCTCCAATTTATTAATTAATGATAAAACTCCAGCAGTGTAGATGCCAGTACGTTGACTGAAGATTTTAGCATAAAATACAGATTTATTTATTTAAAAGCAAAGATTTTTTTTATTACTTTAATTAAAGAATCAGGCTATCTCATTACCTATAACATAAATGTAAACTCCATCATTAACACCCCATAAAAAAGCCAAACCAAAAACATTAAAATTCCAAAATTAACGTACCAATTAAAAGTGAAAATTTAAATTGCTCCATAAATCACTGGGAAAGTTTCGATGGTTTGCGAGATATCTTGTGATAAACAGTGCGCGTGTTAGATAGCTGTAAACCTACGGTTTATTACGTGGTCTGTTCAAGCTGTAGTTCTTTTATGCGCAGGAATTACGTCAAATGGTGTGAGGTGTAATCTAAGCGTGTGGACGTAATTTATGTATACTGTGCTATACGTGCTTTTGAAGTAAAGACACATTGGCGAAACTGACCTTCGTGGTAAAGACAACGAGGTAATCGAACTAATGTATGACTGGTTGAGAGGACAAAGTAAAAAAATGGAATAGCCTGTAATGTCCCACTGATGGGCCTCTCATCTCACTTTAAAAATAATCTTTATCTTAAACCTTAGTATAATACTCGTACATTGATTTTTTGGCAAACGATTGGCGTTACTACTACTAAATATTTATAAATATTCTTGAACTATTTAAATAGAAAGAGCATGTGTTCGTTTACTTTACTATGGCATCTCGAACTTTCAAAATAAAACAATCTTTTGTAACTTGATCCAAACAATAATATTCTCATGTATTGAACAGCGAGTGCCTCATGCAATGCAAAAGTACGATTTTACTAACCCTACACAGACTAAAAGCTGGTGACGTAACAACTGGGAGGTTATGCCACAGGTCCTTTAGCAGAAAACGGACCCAGTCGAAAAAGGCTCCGGCCTGAAGATTCCAGTTTTTTCTCAAGCTTTTTTTAATGGCTCCGGCTTATATGACGTTATTAGTCAGGGGTCCCGATAGATTAAATTAGAACTGCTCCTTTAATAAGGCTGGGGTCCAGCTCGTTTAATTGGCCAGAAGCCCCGTCCGTATAAGTAATTAGGCGTGGGCCCCTATCGAATAATTAGTCATGGACTCGACCAAATATTTTGCATTATATATAATCCATTCTAAAAATGTTACGATTCCTATGTAGAGGTAAAGAATGAACATACTTTCGTATCATCAATTATTCATACATAGAAAATGTAATAAAACCTTATTACACATTTGTCATATACATGTACTTTAGATTCTTAACTGAATTCAACTTACGCATACTTTTAAATCTCTAATATAATAAAGCTGAAGAGTTTGTTTTTTTGTTTGTATGAACGCGCTAATCTCAGAAATTGATTGATTTTTAAGCTATTGCATAGCTTCTATCGCGGGCCTTGAGCGCGGGGACCGAATCCAAAATTTCCGTAACGAAAAAACCTGACGCTTACCCGATCCGACGGGAAGGAGGTGTGGCTTGAAGGCCGTGCATCGTCTAACGTCGTTTTAGTTCGGCAGTCTTCGACACGGCGTTGTGTGCGATTGTGCGTTGGGAGTGAGAAAGGGGGTGAGAGAGGGTGGTGAGAGAGGGTGGTGTGAGAGGGGGGTGAGAGAGGGTGGTGAGAGAGGGTGGTGAGAGAGGGGGTGAGAGAGGGGGGTGAGAGAGGTTGGTTAGAGAGGGGGGTGAGAGAGGGGGTGAGAGAGGGGGGTGAGAGAGGTTGGTGAGAGAGGGGGTGAGAGAGTGGGGTGAGAGAGGGGGTGAGAGAGGGTGTGAGTGAGGGGGGTGAGAGAGGGGGGTGAGAGAGGGGGTGAAAGAGGGGGGCGAGAGAGGGGTCGAAAGAGGGGGCGAGAGAGGGGGGCGAGAGAGGGGGGCGAGAGAGGGGGGCGAGAGAGGGGGGCGAGAGAGGGGGGCGAGAGAGGGGGCGTGAGAGGGGGCGAGAGAGGCGGGCGAGAGAGGGGGGCGAGAGAGGGGGGCGAGAGAGGGGGGCGAGAGAGGGGGCGAGAGAGGCGGGCGAGAGAGGGGGCGAGAGAGGGGGGCGAGAGGGGGGCGAGAGAGGGGCGAGAGAGGGGGCGAGAGAGGGGGGCGAGAGAGGGGGGCGAGAGAAGGGGGCGAGAGAGGGGGCGTGAGAGGGGCGCTAGAGATGGGTGCGAGAGAGGGGGCGAGAGAGGGGGGCGAGAGAGGGGGGCGAGAGAGGGGGGCGAGAGAGGGGGGTGAGAGAGGTTGGTTAGAGAGGGGGGTGAGAGAGGGGGGTGAGAGAGGGTGGTGAGAGAGGGTGGTGAGAGAGGGGGTGAGAGAGGGGGGTGAGAGAGGTTGGTTAGAGAGGGGGGTGAGAGAGGGGGTGAGAGAGGGGGGTGAGAGAGGTTGGTGAGAGAGGGGGTGAGAGAGGGTGTGAGTGAGGGGGGTGAGAGAGGGGGTGAAAGAGGGGGGCGAGAGAGGGGTCGAGAGAGGGGGCGAGAGAGGGGGGCGAGAGAGGGGGGCGAGAGAGGGGGGCGAGAGAGGGGGGCGAGAGAGGGGGGCGAGAGAGGGGGGCGAGAGAGGGGGGCGAGAGAGGGGGGCGAGAGAGGGGGGCGAGAGAGGGGGGCGAGAGAGGGGGCGTGAGAGGGGGCGAGAGAGGCGGGCGAGAGAGGGGGGCGAGAGAGGGGGGCGAGAGAGGGGGGCGAGAGAGGGGGCGTGAGAGGGGGCGAGAGAGGCGGGCGAGAGAGGGGGGCGAGAGGGGGGCGAGAGGGGGGCGAGAGAGGGGCGAGAGAGGGGGCGAGAGAGGGGGGCGAGAGAGGGGGGCGAGAGAAGGGGGCGAGAGAGGGGGCGTGAGAGGGGCGCTAGAGATGGGTGCGAGAGAGGGGGCGAGAGAGGGGGGCGAGAGAGGGGGGCGAGAGAGGGGGGCGAGAGAGGGGGCGAGAGAGGGGGGCGAGAGAGGGGGCGAGAGAGGGGGGCGAGAGAGGGTGGCGAGAGATGGGGGCGAGAGAGGGGGCGAGAGAGGGGGGCGAGAGAGGGGGGTGACAGAGGGGGGCGACAGAGGGGGTGAGAGAGGGGGGTGAGAGAGGGGGTGAGAGAGAGAGGAGGCGGAGGGGTGAGTGAGAGAGAGAGGAGTCGGGAGGGGTGAGAGAGAGAGGAGGCGGGAGGGGTGAGAGAGAGGAGGCGGGAGGGGTGAGAGAGAGGAGGCGGGTAGGGTGAGAGAGGAGATATCAAATATATCAAATATAATTGCATAAGTTGATACAAAATGCTATGCAATAGCTTCACCGCGGCAGTCCTCGAGTGCCACACGTCTTTTTTTTCTTATTAGATTAATAGATACAGGATAGTTACTCAAAGGAATATTTTCTTCGCAAAATTCCTAGGGGAACGGACAAAAAGTGGGTCAAATCGCGGGCTGCTAGTTAAAATAACAGTTTTCTCCCAAATCCATTACTGTGTGTAATCCTTATTACTGTATGTAGTAAGTACACTGTACTGCGTACAGTAATAAAGTGCGAAAAATTCCAAACTAATGCAGTTAAAACAAAATAAAACAAACTATTAAATTAAGTACAATGTAAAACAAAAGTGTTAAGAACAGCTTGTTTGTTGCAGTGGAAATCGCGATGGGGCGTTGTCACGAAGTTGTCACCGGCCGCAGGTAAGATTACATAATTATTTCTTTGTTTATTTTCTTTGCAACTGTACCTGTTATTAAAACCCCTATTGTTTCCTTGTGTAAGATAATATTGTGAACAAGAGGATGGTGGAAGTAATTTTCAGTCGTTCTTAGGGATGGTAGGTGTTTGTTTTAACTACACTGTATATTTCCATCCGCCTCACTGCACTGATATCTTCAGTGAGATGAGAGGTCTTTGCCCAGCAGTGGGACATTACAGGCTAATACTTTGCTTTTTTATATGTAGCGCTCGTGACGTAGTTTGACTAAGCGATGTGAACTCATTGCGATTGTCAAGCATCGTGCAGCACGATCCCTACTTGAAAGAGTGGTCGATAGTGGCATTTCTATCTGAGCGCTGTTGTGCTTGGGAGTGCGTTAAACTGTCGGTCCCAGTTGTTTTAATCTTGGCACCATGTCGGAGGTCTTTAGGCGGTCTAAAAACTCCATCACCAAGGTTAGCCACTGACCTACTCATAATTACCTACTGTAGTTACTACACTGGGAAGAACTTTAATTAGAACGAATTAGGTAAAACTAGTTAAGTTTTAGGTTTTCTGTTCTTGTTGATATTTAATTTTCCTGCCATGTTACGTAAAGCCATTACGTAAAGAACACTTTGGTGGACTTTAGTAAAGTCTCTTTAATACCCAGTAAGGGTTAACTTCAACTAATATAGGGAAATGGGTAGAATTACTTAAACTAGCGTACTAGTTTTAAGAGATACGCCAGTTATGCCATACTATTAAGCTATTGCATAGCTTCTATCGCGGGCCTTGAGCGCGGGGACCGAATCCAGAAATTCCGTAACGAAAAAACCTCACGCTCCCCACTAACGCCATCTAGTGATAGAAAAAATAACTATGCAATAGCTTTACCGCGGCAGTCCCCGAGTGCCACACGTCTTTTTTTTTCTATGATTCGCTTCTATACCAAACGGAGTATAGCATAATTTAAAAGGCACAGTTTTCTCATCCATATGCTAACTAGGTGATTAAATAACATTGAATGAGGTTGATTATAAACGGGGTGCCATGGTTTGTAGACAGCGATGGTGACTGACAATTTATTAAAGAAGATATTACATTAGCTCTTCACTGCATAGTATAAAAGTCGATCAGGGCCCTCGTCTCCGGCGAGCCTTCCCCGGTCGGAGTGGACCCCAAGGGGGCCCGCAGGACTCTCGGCTCTGGCTTGCCTTCACCGGCCGGCCAGAGGGGGGTCGTTAGAGGCACAGTCGTTATCGGCTGTGTGATCCGGGGGTGGAAGTGTTAAAGGGCATAACGCCGCGAGTAACGTAAGAGAAAGCGCAGCACACCTCTCTACACCCCCGAGTCGCCCGCGCCGATGTTGCCCCCTTGCCGTCTCTACGTCGGCTGTTTCGGGGGGCCCATCCAGCGGGCGGCGAGCCACGGCCTGCCGCCGATAACTTGTTCACCACTTGTTATGGCAGGTGCCGACCTCTTTGCAATATCCCATTTCCAGTCCATCCAACCTTCATTTCCATAGCCCAGCCTTTTTCTTTCATTTTTACTTACAATAGTCCCTACTTCTGCAGGTACACATTCCCGGACATGTTGTACTGATGTGGTCGGGAGTGTGTCCCTGCAGTTGTAATCCATTACATTAAACATCTCCAAAGGGCCTCTACGAGTTGGATCTGTATCCCCTCGCATGCCTCTCAAAAAGACCGGGCTTGTCCCGTGACTCCGAGGAGAAACACTATAATAATAATAATAATCTTTATTCACATTCAAAAGTACAGGTTTTTGGACACATGTAGAGTATACTTAAGTATTGTACGGTAACTTAAAAAGATTGACGCACTGATCTCTAAACTGAGTCTAGCTCGTATTTTAGATGATCAGTAGTTCCTCAATAGTAGCGTTAACTTACAAATTATAGAGAATCTAAGAGGCTGTACAAGTACATACAATGTGTTTTTTTTTTTTTTTAATTTTTTAACTTATATTTTATTTTAATGTTAGATGGGTATGAATTTATACAATTAAATATTTATATTGAATATTTATCTGTTTATACTTCAGTTTGTTAGATATTTATATTTCCAACAAGATGTCAACATCAAAAAATGAACAACGTCGCTTTCCGCCGTCTGCCAGTCCCTATGTATGATTAGATCTTTAAAACTACGCAACGGATCTTGATGCAGTTTTTTTAAGTAGGTAGAATGGTTCAAGAGGAAGGTTTATAACTATAAAAATTCCCGAAATTTCTACGGGAACGGGCACAACTTGGGTAAACCCGCGGGGCGCTGCTAGTTATCTATAGCCTTGTGTTTGTACATTATTCTCATATGAAAATTTCATACACATTATATTCATATTTATACAAAAGTTTGCTATATATAGCCAAAAATGTATTTACTAGACTCTAGACTGTAGTGGACAAAATATTCTGAATATATATGAGTATTTACCGAAACTAGACGACATTATGTTGTCTCTATGGACTTGGAAAGGTTTTAATAAAATTATAATAATGTTTTACCGTGGAATAGGTATTCCAGTTTAGGGATTGCGACGGCGAAGGCGAGCGACGAAAGCCAGCGATATTTTTGCTAAAAGATACAGAATTAGCTCAAAGGCTAATTGTTTAATGTATTTTGCAAAGAATAAGAGAGAATATAATATATCTTGTCTTGGAGCGCTCCTTCATATGTTTTCATCGTGCAGAAGTGTCGGTCTTGGTTGTTTCAATCTAAGGATCATGTTGGTGGCCGTTAGGCGGTCTTAAAGCTCCGACACCAGCATTGGCCTCTAGCCTACTTGAACTTGATTGAAGTGCAGAAGACTGACCCACTAAAGTGTTGACTATTATAGTGTGTTCACGCATAAAGATACGAGTATGTTGGTGATAACTTTAACAAAATATAAACCAACATACTTTGAAAAATAATTCCTAAGCATGTTTGTCTCTACGTTCATTATATTTACGAGAACTTTACATAGACATAGACAAAATAAACCAATTCACATAATTACAAGCAACACAATCTTCAGCTTTACCTCAATCATTAGCTGAAATTATGAAAATGTCGCTGGTAACTCGTAACGTATAAGTCTTATGAGAAATTTGGGAAAATTACCACTTAATATAAGTTCCGTAAGCAGAGGCATTAAGTCTTTCGTGTTAAGTAGAGTCGAGATTGAGGGTAGATAAAGACACAGGGGTAGAGGCGATTGTTTGGTTTAGATTATGAGCGGTAGCGGTTAGCGGTTTGAGAAACTTCGTGAGAGTTAAATTTGTTATTTTGGATGTATTTAAAAAACTGACTAGGTTAAAAACAGTGTACCCATAAGCCAGGATTAAAGTGACATTTAAGACTCTCCCGTGATGGATTATGATGCACCTCGGCGATCGGCATGCTTCAGTCGACTCTGCGCTATCGACTGGAAATTATGTCTATTCTGTGAAGACTTTGGGACCAAGTTTTATATAATTTTGCCCACTATTATTTTATTTTGGTAACTTCGACATACTTCGTTAAAGACTCACTGTACTAAGCGATAATCACAAAATCACACCTTAAATGTAATATCTGTTAAGACGCGCAAAATAGTTCCGTTGTTATTGATATAGGTTTGTTTCATTTGAATTTTGTTGATATAAGTGCTTTAAGATAATTATTTAACCTTATTTAAAGACTAAGATTGAAGACTCGCTTCTTCAAATCACAGATTCGTACGAACTTTGTTTGAATTTGAACTGTTTAAAAAAGTAATTACTTTCTCTTACAACTTGCACCACATGCTAAAGTTACACCATACCCCATAACATTACAGGTCCGATTTTTCATAAAGCATTATTTAACATTTTGTGTAATTCACGGGAACATTAACTCGATGTTATAACGTTATAACAATGTTATCTTCACCATGTTTTAGTAACAGTTGATTAGATAATTATTTTTATAACGAAACCGTTTAAGTTATTTGTTAAATTCGCTTTGTTTTTTGAGGTTTATGGTGACTTTGTTTACGCATTTAATTTATGAGAAGTTTGACTATCAAAGTTTATCACGCGTTTCGTACTGTCTAGCTTAGACATAATATAGTTCTTAGAAGGGTGACCGATAGCAGTTCTTATATCGGACCATAGAGGTCTTAGGAGGCTTAGCACACTATTTTTCATTAGAGACGAATGTCTAAGATACTATTTGCTTCGGAGGCCACGTTGAGCAGTCAGTCCCGGTTGTTTCAATCGTCAGAACATGTCGGGTGCCTTTAGGCGGTCTAAAAACTCCGACTCCAGGGTTGGCCACTAAACTACTCTAAAAATTAATCTATACTAATATTATAAAGCTGAAGAGTTTGTTTTGTTTGTTTGTTTGTTTAAACGCGCTAATCTCAGAAACTACTGAACCGATTTGAATAATTCTTTCACTGTTAGATAGTCTATTTATCGAGGAAGGCTATAGGCTACATTTTATCCCGAAATTCCCACGGGAACGGGCACAACGCGGGTAAAACCGCGGGGCGCTGCTAGTAGGTTATATTTCATTACGAAATTCTTACAGGCGCTTGCACATGCACAACGCGGGTAAAACCGCGGAGCACTGCTAGTTAATTAATATAATTTAAACTACAAAACATGTCTCTGTATGCACCTAAATAAAAGTACATACTACGATGTTGCTTCCAATAGGTATCTCCCTTATAATTAAACTTTTTCCGACTATCCTGTTACGGTATAATTTAAGATGCGTCTCATTGCAGCGCTCCGCGCATAAATAATAGTGTAACAAATTAAAAAGTGCAGTGAGATGATATTGCAGACTGGCTCAGCCTTTGTGGGTGCGTTAAATGATATTTTTTGTTGAGAATATTTTTATATGGCTTCGATAGTAACATAGTAACATTTTATATCTGTAGATGTAGGAACGTTTAAGTGATCTAGATAGTAAATAGCAGAATGTGTGGGGTATATGTTTAGGTAGATAAACGGTGGCTTGTCAAACAGATTTTGATAACTGTACTAAATTTATATTAATACAGCTGTAGAGTTTTATTTTTTTTGTACGCGCTTTTCTCGGTAACTACCAATCCGATTTGAATAATTCTTTTTGTAATTCTTTTTGTAAATTACGCTGAGACGAGGCCTATTCAGACCTCACACAGTAGTTCTGTCCGTGTAATTGTTTTATATGTAATATCTGTTGTTCTCTTTCTGTCTTTGCTTTGTTTTTTCGTTTCTTGTTGTGTGATCGTCTGAATAAATGTTTTTCTTTCTTTCTTTCTTTCTTTCTAATTGATAGCCACGTTCAACGGGGAGGTTATAGACTATTTTCATAGCGAAATTTTTACGGAGATGGACACAACGCGGGTAAAACCGTGAGGCGCTGCAATATATTAGTATAGATCTGGGGGTAAATAGGTCATCATAAAATGGTTTCTCACTGTAGACTCTCAAGTTAAAATCGTTTTATTATTTAATGTAGTTTCCATATTTTTCTAGAAGCCGTTTAATTTTTTTATTATGGAGCTTTTATAGTAGAAAGTTAACAGAAAAATAAAATTTCTTCAACGCTTATTTAAATTCCTTGCACTGCATAATGTATCTTCCTATTCAAGGGGGCACTAAAATAAGAATGACATTACTTGCAGTCGGACGCGCATTGATGACGTCATAAATAAAATTTCCCTCTTCAAAGGCATATTCTTACTATCACCCTCTTGTAGTGGTGACTAGCGTTACCCTCTGTGTTGGCACGAGTTTTTTGATTTTATATTATGTAAAGATTCTCGACTTTTTTTAACATATTTGCTACATTTTTATTAGACGTTTTAATAAATCTTATGAAAATGATAATATGTAGTATGAGTATATTATTCATTTAATAAGATAAATGTATTGAAATTGTATATTTATTGTTATTGAATGAAAGAATGTATGTTTTCTAGGTAACATGTTGCCAACTTTTCTAACATGGCTCGGGTTTGAGATCACCAACCCGCAGTAGGCAAGCGTGGTATTTACGTCTAATCCTTCTCACTGCACTGATATCTTCAGTGAGATGAGAGGCTTTACCCAGTAGTGGGACATTATAGGTTAAAGGTTTCTACCCATTACACCGTATCATACCATGACCGTGCTATGAACGTTTCAGCACCGGCAAAATATTAGGTGAGAATAGTCGACATTGTTGGTTGGTGATGGAACGGTCTAGTGAGCATAGTCCCATACTTTTCAATACAAAGAATACTTTTTTGCCTGACACGTTCATAGCACGGTCATGGTATGATACGGTGTAATGGGTAGAGGCCTTAATACTTTATGTATTCTAGTACCTAACTACTAAAAAGTAAATATTTATAACGGTGAAATAAATTCTTCCAACTTGTTCGTACCCAACAACGCCTAAAATTCTTAATCAACTTTGAACACCATATAACTTGAATATTGTTCTAAACATTCCAAAACATACACACACACTGTCTTTATTATTATTTAGTGACGGACAAACAAACCCTCGACTTAAGGAATTCAAATTAAGGGTTTTATGAGCGAGAAATCTGTTTAATGTCTGTTGGGGCAGAGGGATGGATAAAGTACGGCAGTACTGTCGGGGAGTTTCATGTTTGGACAGGTGTTATGCAAAATATTTTGCTGTTAAAGAAGAAGAAGTTGTAGTTTGATTATGTTATAAAAGATGCAAAGATCATACGTTTATTGGAATAGGATAAAAATTTAAAAAATAACTTAATGTAAATATAAATGAGATATCTTTAATATTGCATACGACTTCGATTCGATTCGATTCGAATTTGGACTTCGATAAATCGAACAATATTTCTTGTAATATATTTTTAAGACACAAGCATAACATATAATCGCATAATATTGTATCTAACGAATTATTTAAAACAAAAGTAAATTAAGTAGCATTATAAATTGAATTATTTCATAAAAATGTATATTGCAACCAAAGTCTTTAAATTATTCAAAAAAAAATATTGCAACCTGATTCTGAGTCATTGAACACCATAAAGCGTTAACATAAACTTCCCTGACTGTACCTGAGTCACATGCTGACGTAATTTGATTAAGATATTTCGCTGTCTGTACTCATATAACGTTAAGTATATGAGCCCTAATGTGATTGTTTCTGCTTTTATTCGTAAGAATGCAACATAATAAGTAAGTAAGTAAGTAAGTAAGTAAGTATTAGCCTGTAATGCCCCACTGCTGGCCAAAATCCTCGCATCTCACTGAAGATATCAGTACAGTGAGGAGGATTAGGCGTCATCACCACGTTTACCTAATGCGGGTCGATGATCTTCAACCCGAGCCATGTTTAAAAAGTAGGAAAGATATTTCCGCTCTACCTGGGTATTGAACCCTTAGTGCACATACTAACCAATACACCAACAAGGCGTTGCAAGCAATATAAGCTGCTTAAACTAGTTAGTGCTAGTTACGTTTCCCATCATTATTTATTCCGCAAAATAACTACCCAAACTGCATCTCAAAATTTCAATGAGCAAGCATCGTCTTGAGATGGTAGCCATTAATTTACTTCACTTTCGTACCTAAAAGGCTTAAAATTAAAAACTTTATCCCTAGCCAGTAAAACGAGTCTAATAAGAACATCCCCGTAGAGATATTCCCCTGAACAGAAGAGCTGAGCAATAATAATTTTCATTTAGTGTTTCACATTTAAAATGCCAACAGACGACCCTCGAAGCTAATTAAAAATTTACAGGAACGAAGCTGTGCCGTGTAGAACTATGATCTTAGTGTTCACAGTTCGTTTAGTTGGGTTTTATGCAGTAGGTTGACTTTTGGGAAACTACCTATAGCTTTTCGGAAACTAGCTGTATGTGCTGTTGACCTTTTTAAAACTAAGTTTATTTATGGATACACTTCGCTTTTATTTAAATCTCCTTTAATTTTTCTTTTTTGTAGTTGATTAGTATCCAAAGTTAAATTTACTTCAGTTTTTAGTTTTTCTAGGATATAGTAATACTGTTTTTACAAATTTATTCAAAATTGAGTCTCTTTCATATCTATATATATAAAATTCAAAGTCCTGACTGACTGACTGATAATCAACGCACAGCCTCAACCGCTACACCTAGAAACATGAAATTTAGCAGGTTCTTCAAGTGACGTAAGTGCACACTAAGAAAGGATTTTCGAAAATTCCTACGGGAACGGGCTTAACGCGGGCAAAGCCGCGGGGCGCTGCTAGTTTAACATAATATCAATACCAAAATAAATCGAAATACATTCACACGTTTGGGGTGCAGCCAGACACAGACACTCATATATTAAATGAGCCAAAAAGCAGAACACCATCATACAAAAAAACGGAAACAGTATCGATTTATCCTTTTGGGACCCACTAGGGTACAGTCAGTCGGACACACACATATCCATATGTTAATATGAGTCTAAAAGTAGGGTGCATTTTCCTAGGTATGTTTTTACTTTCCTACTTTTGTTAAGAACAAACCAATCATGACAGACAAATAGTATACTGGTTTCTTTGGTTGAATCGAGTACTACTCATTTTGAGTTGAAAGTACGCTTACGGATACACTTCGCTTTTTTTACATTTATAACTGACGTTTCGGCCCCTATACAGGAACCGAGGTCACAGAAGACTGAGGTGTTATGCGTCTATACAAGTAAAATATTGAACCTATTGCCAAGTACATTCTAGTAGTTAAGGAACGTTAGGATGCGTCTATACAAGTAAAATATTGTAGCTATCGCCAAATTCATTTTGTTGGTTATGGAGCGATTTACGCAAAAAGAGCTTTCAGTGTGAGAAATTATAATTGTTATTTGAATAATCTATTTCTTTTGGATTGGCACAAAATGTGGACCAATGTTGTCAATTTTCCAACCGAAGACGATTGCTTCTGAAGAGGAAAATGGTTTAGATAAGTTTAGGTAAGAATGAAATAAAATCACTAAACCTTTTTCTTCTTCAGGAGCAATTGTCTTCGGCTGGAAAATTTACGACATTGGTCCACATTTTGTGCCAATCCAAAAGAAATAGAGTATAGAGTTATTCAGCGGGTAAGTATTTATTTATATTTCCACACCTTATTCCCTATACGCTTAACCTTCCTATACTCGCGCGTATGTCTGAGAGACCGACGGAATGATTTTTTGTTAATAATTCAAGAAAGGATAATGCTAATTTATTGCACTTTCTTGTACTTGCCTAATTCGACACGATCTTGAAATTGGTGGGACGCGTGACCGCGAACGACGGACCCAATTGGGTGAACTGGGCGTCATTCGGTGCGAGAGACCGGCGCGAGTACACGTGTTATTATTTTTGGTGAGTAATTTTTTCTTATTTTAGTGATTTTATGGATTTGTTTTATGGATTGCGTTTTTTTTATGAACAGGAGTATTTCTTTAGATCTGTTGATTAATTGTACAAACATTTTAATTTATTTTTAAGTTTTTTTATAATTTAAAGTAGGTATTGTACCTAGTTTATATCAGTGATATGAAATCACAGTGTTATTTTTGTGTTACAGGTTTGTTTATCGTCGTGAACAATAATGAATGAGGAGCAGATTGGACTAATGTTGGAAGAGGCGGAACTGGATACAGATTATGGGGATGAGAATGACAGTGAGGTGGAAGATCACGTTGAAGAAAGGGAAGAAAATATGGATACCGAACAAGAAGGTGATTCAGACAGCGAGTTAGAGAGCTGATGAATGTAGCAAGCATCAATTCATACATTATTTATGCTCAAAATAACCCAAACATAAAGATTGAAAGAAGAATTTTTCTAGAAAAGCTTTCCTATGACATTGACGCACGCTTGAGCAGACGCGCGACAACTACTTGTTTGCCACGGATGATAAGACAAAGATGTGCTGAAATCTGCAAGTTTGATGGTCCAGAATCATCACTTACTGCTAACAACCTAGGGCCAGGGCGTTGTGGCTTTTGTAGTTCCAAAAAAAACCGAAAAACCCGTTATAACTGTATTACATGCAAAAAATATTTTTGTTTGGAGCACGCGATTATGGTTTGCTCTGACTGCTATTCTAATAATGCCCAAGATGATTCAATTTTGTTTTCTCATACCTAGTATAGTTATTTATAAGATAATTATATTTTTTTTTGGTTTGGTACAGAATAATTTAATTTTAGTTAATTTTTTCGTAGTAAGTAAGAATTACTGTTTTTTTCAAAGGCTGTTTCAGAACTCTGTTAAACAATAATAAATACAAATTATTTCATTACAATTACTTTTATTTTATTAAACACACTCCCAACTTTAAATTAAACAAAGAAAATTCAATTTTTTTTCCAAAAGATAAAAACTACAGCGTTTATAGTATCGGTGCGTGAGACCGTGCGCGAGTATAGGTGTTACACTATCTGGCGCGAGTACAGTAAGGTTAACTTAACTACTGGACCACTGAAAAACTTTTTAAAACATGCCCCGAACTAGTGCAACGACCTATTGTATTATTTACGCTGTGGCTTGACGTTTAACTTTACAGGTTTATTCCCGACCGTTTTTCCATTTATTCTGAGGACTTTTATCTCCTTTTATTTTTGAATTTTTAACGTAAACCCAAAGCACGCAGTCTGGGATTGGAAGCTTTTAGTTTTTACGATGTTGTTAATTATGTTTAGTATTGTTAGTGGAATGGAATTAATATTTAGTGAAGTTTCCGAAATGCGACTTTTACGGGTAATGTTTTCATTAATTTATTTGTCTTAATCTCTAAAGGAAAACATAATCAAATATTCATTGCCACCCAATTTTTACAGTATCTACGGGTGGCTATAATTTACGTTGCTTATGGACACGTCAAGGGGACACACAAAGTATGACGTCAGCGTCCTAAAAAAAGATGAACACATCTGGTGTGTGCGTGGCACTGAATTTGTTACCACCAACCAACAAATACTTAGGTGGTCTTTTCACTAAAGGCGAATCTGGTATTTTAATTTAATATTATGGATATTTAGACATACAGAAAAAATACATTTTTGCTAGAGTTTTTAGGCTCATTTATTAAAGTAAACTCGATTTATAATTCTACCAACGCCCTTAACTAACCTAACCCTTCCATTTTACCCCACCATTCCCTCTCATAGACATTTTTATTACCTTCTAAACGTGCCAACAAAGACTAGACTCATGTCCCAAGAAGGGGCTTCTAACTTTTAAACTATCTGTCAACAACTGGCATTATAACTGGAACGGTGCCATTTTTTCCTACCCTCATTTATCTATAAGTTTGGAAGCGTTTGGCTATAAAATGCAGCGGTGGTTATTTGCATAAAGTTGGGATAACTATATCGAAGACTTGTTAGATCGTAAGGGTAGGGGTGGTAGATACGTCGTTTATATAATTTATAGTAGGATATGAGTGTCTTTTAAGGGTTTATTTTAATATTATTTTTAAATTGATTGGATTCAATAACGTTGTAGATTTTTTTTTGTTATATGCATTTTATATTCCTTCTCACTGTACTATTATGCGTGAGAGACCTTGCCGTAATTTGTGAGTGAGACATATATTGTATACTTTGTTATATACTTTGATTTACTTTTATTGCTTTCTTATTAACTTGAACTGTTCCACTTATGAGTAAAAAACAACCTTTCTTTTTTCAATCAATCACATTATTTAAAAATACATACTTTCACGATATAAACACATTGTAGCCTCGTGAACACGGCCGTTGCGACACGACCGAACGTTGAGATATGCATTCAATGTTTAATTCACGATTAACTCCAGTCTAGATAAATGTTCACGATTCATTCATTCATTCATTCATTCAATACAAGTAGGTCAGTCTACATATACAATTAAAATCTGTTTCTTGCACTAAGAATAAAAACAACCTTGAGTATATAAAATGCTATTAAGTCCTAAAGATAAACATGCTTAGAGTTTAATGCATTCTTATACACCTTTCTTTTCAGTAATCATAAAAAGGTACAGGTAAAAATAAAGCTATGAAATCCGCCATGAAAATATAACATAAAACGTTACAATTACATAACAGAATCCAGATTTATTCGAGCAATATTTCACTTCATTTGGCTGCTTACAACCGTAAATTTATTTTACGGCTAAACATGAAAATTTCGTTGTACCAAATATATAAAAAAACAGTCAAAGAGTGAACAATAAATTTCTATGAAACACCATTTCAAAGTTGATTATTTAATAACCTCGCATTCGATAATTTACGTCGTCGCGAATAAAAAAAATAAATTGCCCCAAAATTGGAATAACAAGATAGGCACCGAGAATAATTCCCATTGTCAAGGGACTTCAACTTATTGAGGGAAACCAATTTACTCCAGAAAAATCCAGTTTTTTCTTGTTCATACTGGAAAGTGAGCGGTTTTTTCCGGTGCTCTGTTTCATTTGTGGAAACAAATGTACTGTCTGTGGTGAAATAGAGGATTCTATTAAGCTTAGAGAAGATAAAAATGGATGAAACTTTCCTAGTTTAAGTAGAATGAGTGTAAATTGTTTGAACTATACCTCGGATGTAGGTGTTAGTTCCACAAAGCTAAGCGTACGAGTTTAAAAGTAATTGTACTTACTCTCATTTCATTACTTTAGAATAAACTAGCTGTGACCCGCGGATTTACCTGGAATACACCCGTTCCCATGGGAATTTGGGGATTTTTGCTGCTTATTATCCTATTCCTGATAGAGATTAAAAAAAAGTGTGGCACTCGGGGACTGCCGCGGTAAAGAATTTTTTATCAACTTATGCAATTATACGTATACGGATACAGTTACTTTTACGTATACGTATGCGTATGCGTTTACAGATATACGGATGTATTTTAAATAGATCAAGAGGGAGGTTTTTATGTATAAAAATTCCCGAAAATCCCACGGGAACGGGTAAAACGCGAGAAAAACCGCGGGGCGCTGCTAGTTTTTATAATAGGTATAAGGTATATCGAAACCACAAGAATGTTGGGATAAACTCATCAGCGTGTAATAGTTACTAAATTGTAAGCACACTTAAAACTATAGTTATAAAGTTCATAAAGTACAAGAATCATAATTTATTAATTTAAATCACAATTGCTAACATTATCTATACTAATGTTATAAAGAGATCGTAAATTTGTTTGTTTGTATGTTCGAGCTAATCTCGGGAAATACCATTCCGATTTTAATAATTATTTTACTAATAGAATGGATAGCCACATTCAACGAGAAGTTTTAGGCTATTTTCATCCCCAAATTCCCACGGGAACGGACACAATGCGCGTAAAACCACGCTATGTTGCTAGTCGATTTATATCTATCAGCTACAGAGGAAATTAATTATTTATTTAATTTAATTGTCAGATTATTTACGATATAATTATTTTATTCTACCAATTTATTGCTATTGAACATATTATTAGCATTCAACACCTTGCTAAGTGCGTGAATTGCTTCAAAAGATAGTAAAAGGAAGAGACCTTTGCCCTTTTGCAGGGATTACTTTTCTGAGAAACCGCCAGAGTCCCCGTATTTCGCCAGAACACAACGTTAGCGTGTTCTAACTTTTCCTGTGGCGCCATCTAGTAAAAAAATATGGAAGCTTAATTTTCTTTATAGTCAGTGATAAATAAGTATGACGGTTGATATCATATATGCATTAAAAGTAAAAGAAATAACCTCTCTACTTAAGTGATTGTATTAAAATTTACATAATTTACTCAACGTAATGATAAACAATATACCTTTTAGTGTCGTGAAAATCATTAGAACTATTCTGCGTATTTGGCCACCTAAAGACGAATGCTGAGATATATCAATTATCACAAGCGCTATCAAATGTTTGAGTGCTCAAAGAAGTGGTCTGATTTTAATAATTATTTGTATAATGGATATCCACATTCAACGGGAAGTTAATAGGCAATTTTTTTTATCCCAAATTTCCTACAGGTACAGACACAACGCGGGTAAAACCATAGGGCACTGCTAGTATAACATCCTCAATACGTATTACTAGCTAATCACGTGTTTATTAGGTGCTTAACTTTGTTCTAAGTCTGTAGGTACATAGGTATTAGTTTCATTTCAAAGTAAACTAGCTCATATAGGTAGTACCTATAGGTCTACAGCTTGCGATCTTCTCAGCACACAAAGGATATCCTACACAACACTCTTATCTCGTTGCTACTTAGCTGCATACATTTTGTTTAATTTAAGGATATTTCAGTACGCGCATCCGACATTGCAAACTAAGATTTTAGGAAAAGACGGTGGAATTTGGGATTTTAAGCTTAAAGTACAGCTTCTGTAAAGAGAAGTGGGCAATAGCTTTGACTAAAAAGTGATTACAAAATGTATGAGAACTTAGTATTCGTTTTGATATATCACTGATCACGTGACAATCCTATAAAATTTTGTTAGTATTCAAGTATTGTAAATCCAACTAATGCTATTATAAATCGGAAACGTTAACCTGGGAATTGAGCTTGGAACCTCAGTCTGGCCTGGAAGTGTACTACACCACAGAGGAGTTATACATTTCAGTCAATTAAAAAAATATATTCAGTTTCCTCCACACTGTACCGTTTCAGTGGGAGCAGAGGTCTCCGCCCAGCTCGAGGAAATTACCAGGCTCATTTCCTATAGATTAGAATTTCTTGGCCGCATTGACCCATGGTCAAAGGATCGGAACAAAGCCGGGACCGACTACTTAACGTGCCCTCCAAAAGCTTAATACTTTTCTTAGTACAAGGTCTATAAAATTCTTGTATCACAACACTACTCACCAGTCGACAACATTTTCTACAATCTATCAGCGAGACAGTCCCTTCGAAACCATTAGGGTTGTAACACACATAGGTAAGAGGAATTTTCTAGTCGATTGATATGATAACTTGAATCTTCTTCAAAAACCTTTCATCTTTATTTTATATTTTAATGTGATGTTTTGGCCTTAATAAGAACGTAAATCTTAGTCCTAAGAATCCAGTAACCTTGTAGTTCTGAATTAGCATATATGTTTATATGAATAATATTTCACCTACGGTATTCATACTACCAAAATATACCTCTCCATTTTGATTGTACCTATCACAAGATTAAAATTTTACGACTAAAGCGCAAGACCAACGCCTACCAACAACAGGCATGTGTGACACCTTTCATAGGAATACACCTACAAGGAATAGAATATCACGTGACCCGCAAGTCCCGCAACACACTATGTGTGTCTTGCATACCTGCAAGCAGCGAGCTCTTAAAAACTAATAAAAAAGTGATAAGTAAACCTCGCTCAAAGTCAAATAGGCACGCCATAGAAACCTGAATAGTTACATTCGTTTAGTATATTAAAAAATATTTGTGAAAAACGCCACCATCACAAAATAGTTTAAGTCTTATCATAAACGCTTAGCACAGCAAATTAGCTATTAAATGGTATGTCCCTTTCCGACCTACGCTATTTTACAAAGAGGAAACGAGACAAAACACTTTACAATAGTGTTTTAGTCATAGAGCGTTTATCAAAAAGGCGTCTTTTACGCCATCTTACTCTACCACAGAACGCTCAGTGTAACAAAGCCCTACATCACCCCAACGCGTGTTATAATAAAATATTTAAATCGGACGGATACGAGAAATCTCATTAATAACTTAGAAACCGCAGAACAGGTAATATTCTTACGAATGTTGCCTCATTGTACTACGAATGTAAAGCTATATTTTCTTCCTGTTTTATTGCAATCAAGTGTACAGCTTGTGTTTTGTTTAGCACTATGTTTTTCCGTGAAGTGTATAGACTTTTATTTTCCTTTTTCAAATGTATGTGCCTTTACGTTAGTAACTATTTATTAATCTGTGCTTTTGTACCGATTTTCTTGTGTTGGTTTGGAGTACCAAATAAGATCTACTGATATTATCGGGATCTTATCAAAATTAGTTGTTTGAAAGCTGCAATGCCTATAAATTTTGATGTCTTTTAAGAAGAAAAAAAACGTGTAATATGCTGCTGTTGGGCAAAGTCTCATCTCATTGAAGATATCAGTACAGTGAGGAGGATTAGACGTAATCAACAAGCTTGCCTAATGAGGATTGGTGATCTCAAACCAGAGCCTATTTGAAAAGTAGGAAACATGTTTTCCTAGACCCGGGAATTGAACCCGGCACCTCAGTCTTGGCAGGCGAGTGCACATATGACATACATTGTATTTGCTTAAAAACGGAAGAGATCGCAATTCGCGGAAGAGGCACTATCTATTAATTCTGGCGATGTAAAGATATTATTAACTACACATCATTGATAACGTTTCTTTGTTTCTGAAGTCGGTTAAAAGAAGAAATTCAAAACAGAAAAGTTAGAAGGAAAGTTGTTTAAGTGTTTCATGATAATTGAACGTGTTTCAACAGAAACGGTGTAGCCGCAAGCTGTAGCTTCAGCAACTTGATTTTGTATATTATTTTTGTTAAATAATTGTATTCGAATACTTTTCTATGAATTACATATTGTTTGGAATAGAAGCACTACTTAAGGAAATAAATTGACATTTGTTATTATAGTCTTTCTCCTAGAGTCACGGAACAAGCCTGGTCTTTTTGAAAAGCATGCGGATACATATTCAACTCGAGCCATACTTGCAGTTGTAATGAGTATAGACACGTATGTGTGTGTATGGGCTAACTATCAGTACCGACGACAAAATCATCTATCTATAATATAAAAATGAATCGCAAAATGTGTTGCTAAGCGCATAACTTCAGAACGACTGCACCAAATTGGATGATTCTTTTTTTAATGTGTTCCTTATTGTCAGGACAAGGTTGTTATACAATAAGAAAAATAAGGGAATCTCAAAATTCCCACGGGAACGGGGCGCTGCGGGTGAAACCGCGGGGCACAGCTAGTTTTATTATAATAACTAGCAGCGCCCCGCGGTTTTACCCGCGTTGTGCCCGTTCCCGTGGGAATTTCGGGATAAAATGTACCCTATAGCCTTCCTCGATAAATAGACTATCTAACAGTGAAAGAATTATTCAAATCGGTTCAGTAGTTTCTGAGATTAGCGCGTTTAAACAAACAAACAAACAAACAAACAAACAAACAAACAAACAAAACAAACTCTTCAGCTTTATAATATTAGTATAGATTTGACAAATCCCACTGCTACATAACCATCGAAAAACTTTTCTCCATTAACTCAAATCTACCATGTTGTCGCTACTTCAAAGACAATTTTAACAGGATTTTGACGCGGACCATGATGCACTATATCAATGTGGAAGTACAATTACCTACAAAAGTGTGACTCAGGGGCGCTCGTGAGATAACACTACTGTACGAGTATGCTGAAGCTTTCGCAATAACTTTACCTCAGAAAATTCATCGTGTTATCCTCTTTCTCGTTGGTATTCTTTTTATCTCCCCTATGTCCTCTGGCAACTCATAAATTCTAAATAAATCGAGCCCCCTGTTTGGTTTGGTAACTGTACTGGAGGTTTGCTCAGGTGGCCATGCCGATATGTAGACTGATGACAACATGTTATTGGAGATTCTTTTTGGTGATAGTATAAGGGAATTTTAGTTGTTTAAAGAAGTAAAATTACATAAAGTTATAAAAAGTAAAAGTAGAAATTGTATAAAATAATAATAAGTTCTATTTGTATAAGTAGAATGAAAAGTTATAAAAGTATGTGAATTTGATTGTTTCGCCAATCCTGGTGTTTACTGCTGCCAAGTCAGTTGTAAATGTGAAATAGGGGCTAAGGCGGTCTGAGTATAGAGGCCGCCTTCACGAGCTAAACAAAGATCAAACTTCAAAATTGATTCGCTAAAACCGAGTTTGCTATACGAATTCAAGAGCTAGGAGAGGTAACAACCAGGACCGACAAATTACGAATAAAATATTTTTTTATTTATTTAAGCACAGCCAGTGAAATATACATCAAACTTAAAAATAAAACTTACGACTAAATTAATGAATTAGATGCATTTTCTATAGGCGCCACAACATGCATTATCTTAAAATAATAATAATACTTTAAACAAAAATATGAACTTTAAGTAAACTTTAAGCGATAAAATTTCCATATCATGTGCTAACGAATATTAAAATGACAAACAAGTTAAACAGAAAAAAAATATGAATTCTTTTTTTTTCTTTGCTTCAGTAGATACAATTTGACATTTCGAGTCCAAATCAAATTTGAAACGAATGCCACCTGTCTTAAGGGGATTATAAGATAATGTCGAATAGTATATGTACATAATTCTAAATTCAAACAATCCCTGCCTAAACCAATCCTGATAACGTACAACCCAATTAATAAGAACACCTCACACAAATTGCAAAACTTTAAATTGAATTACGGTAGCACTCCAATGAGTCAGAAATAACAAAAGAGTTTAAACCAAAACATAATTTATTTCAATGCAATAAGGAGCTCAGACCTTCGGCGGGGCTGTGAAAACAGCATTAAGATATAGATGGAGCCACTGTGTCGGCGGTGAGCGATTTGATCCTTCTAATATCATAAAGGCGAAAGTTGTTTGTTACTCTTTCACGAAAAAACTACTGGACGAATTTGGATAGCTTTACAGTAATATAGGATATACATCAGAATAATTCCCGCATATACTATAATCCTACTAATATAAAAAACGCGTTAGTTACTCTGAGTGTGGTACTGGGATAGATTGTACTTAGAGCAACGACTAAAATTCCCGCGGGAAAGCATATTGTGCCCACATAGTTCTTACTTAAGCGAAAGTCACCAACGTATAATCCGTCATTTCACTATTCGGCTCTTACTTTTAGTAGCGAAAAGTGAACGATGATAGTCGCTTACTTCATGGCCACACATCTTCCTTTAGGATCGGCAGATACTGTTGACTTTCAATGTTAGGATATGAATAGCGCTAGCTTATATTATTACCAAACGGTGTTCACTTTAAAATCTATCGGAGAATATGTTGCAAAGTATTGCTTCTATATGAAATATAAAATGAATAAAATCGTACAAAGTTTCTCTGCATTGTGTTTCGTATCCGAGAGAAATTTGGAAAATGTCCATACCTATATACTCCATACCTAACTGAGCTTACAATTGTCTTGAATGCCTTAAATACGTACCTATGAGTTATTCATTCGTTCGAGAAGGTTAGAGGCCACCCTGGTGTTGGAGATTTTAGACCGCCTAAAGGCCTCTGATATGGTCTAATGATATAATATACTAATATGTAATTTAAACGTCCCGATAAGTGTATGTGTTTTACACAACAGATATAAATACATATAACAATGAAAATTTAATAAAAAAGTAAGTTAGTCTCGAAACTGTAAATAAACTAGGAACTAATTTTAACTTTTATAAAGCCGCGTCACTTTTCCATTCGTTTAGGACATACAACGTCTCAAACAATAGTCCATTAAATCAAAACTTAACTAATTGACGTAATTTTTATTACATTACATGCGAAATCACTCATTAAATCTCTACTAAAGGAGCATTGAGTACGTGCGACACATACGAGTATTTCAGCGCCAATGTCAACAATGGTTACCATACTCAAAAATTCTAAACCTCTTCCAATTTTAAAATATTTTAAAGAAAGATACTATGCACATAGCAGTTACTTCTAACAACCACTGGTCAATACACTTAACATACCATCCTATAAAATATAACTGAATAAAATATATCCTCCGTGGTAAACTTTGCGAAGAAACGTCCATTTTAAATGCATGAAATCGTATTATGACGCCGTATATTGTTGCAGCGAGCTATTCAAATGGCTTGTAGTTTTATTTCAAAGATTTTTCATAGGGAAATGGCTTCGAAGATGTTAGGTTGTTATGAATGAGGATTTAAACAGAGAATTGGAAGCGTCTGTGACTTTGTGTTGGTTTATGGATTTGCTAGCAGATCGTCATAGTCTATCTCATTTTGTTAGGTTAAAATTAAGACATCTGCATCCATAAAGACTACAATGCTACAATGCTTGCGAGAGCGACTATAGCGACTATGCGCGGCGCGCATGTTTCTCTGTCTGTCTCTCTCTGGCGTGCGCAAATTTCTCTGTCTGTCCCTCTCTGGCCTAAAAAGTGTCGTTACCTTTTTCTCCATCTAGCCCCCTTTCGCAACGCGCGATAAGGAACTTCGTTCCAAAACGATATCGAAAATTGGGTCTTAGAGATTTTTATGGGACTCCTATAAGGTAAACAAACCTAATTGAAGTTCAATTTAGTGCGTGTTACTTCAGTGAAAAGCATGTAAGGCGTAATTTTGCAAGCTTCACTATACTTGCAGTTCGCAGTACTTAAACTTTTTACACGGTTTGTGGTTAACACAAAACAATACTTTTCAAATATTGACCCAACTACGTTTACGGATACACTTCGCTCTATTTACATTTCACTACATGTTTTTCATAAAACTTGTGCATATTTCATGACATTCCTTCCCCTTTGTACAAGCAATTATTTCGAATAAATATTTGCTAATTATTTGATTGAGTTGACGTTGTACCTGCTACCCTTGTATAAGGGTGGCTTGTTTGTACTTTATGAAAGAAAATGTGAATTTTTGAGTAACAGCTGATTTTGTTATTGTGCTCAACGAGGCAAAACATTAAAGTGAATTTCGGATTTAGTGATTGACAATGACGCTTTGGTAACCGGCGGGTGGAAAAAAGCGTTGTCTCCTTTAGTTGGTTTATATTTCACCCGCGTTTTGCCCGTTCCCGTGGGAATTTCGGGAATTTTTATACATTTAAACCTTCCTCTTGAATCACTCTATCTATTTAAAAAACCGCGTCAAAATCCGTGGCGTAGTTTTAAAGATCTAAGCATACCATAGGGACAGACAGACAGACAGACAGCGGAGAGCGACTTTTTTTATATAGTATGTAGTGATGAGTAGCTGTTATTTATAGGTATAATGTCATTATTATTCAAACGTTTACACCATTTTCAGTCGTTCTTCTACGTGCGTTTTGTGTAAGAAACAAAAGAACATCCATGCTGGACGTTCGAATTTGTTCTTTATAATACCTAATTAAGTAGTAAGTAAAGTATTAGCCAGTAATGTCCCACTGCTGGGCAAAGGCCTCTCATATCACTGAAGTTATCAGTACAGTGAGGAGGATTAGGCATAATCACCACGCTTGCCAAATGCGGGCTGGTGATCTCAAACGCGAGCCATGTTTGAAAAGGAAACATGTTTATCGCTCGACCCAGGAAATGAACCCGGGACCTCAGTCTTGGCAGGCGAGCGCACATACCACTAGACCACCGAGGCGTTAGGCGAATACCTAATTAAGATAATTAATAATTAGGAAATAAATGTTGGCACTAATCATGTCCTGTACCCTTGTATCTCTAACCCGACCTATAAAAAGTATTAGCTTGTAATGTCCCATTGCTGGGCAAAGGAGCATCTTACCGTAGGTATCAGTATTCTTGACTTAAAAATAAAATAAACCAACTTTTTCTTCCAAAAGACGACGAACAAGACAATGTCACTCTACTTTAAAATTATGCTATTAAAACACAGGATAAGTAGGTACAATTGGGCTTTTGAAAAAAAAAAAAAAGATTTTTTTTATGTATTTTAAAACTTTATTATTAATAATATTGATATTTAATGCAAAAAACTTAAAAAATATATTTTTTCAATTAATTATAAACAATTAAAAATTGAATAAAAATCACGTGACTATAAACGCGCCATAATTGGTCACCGTGGTTGTGACGTGATAATGTATAGCTATTTAACCATAAGACGTAGTAACTATTTAGTAATCTGTGCCATAAGTACGTACAGCGTTTACGGCTATTACACATTATGACGTCACACGCGCTCCGGTTTGTTCGGGAGTTGTCCGAGTGTTTTCGGTACTGGATTCAAAAATTAATTTTTATTTTGAAATAACTTTTGAATTATTGCGAAAAAAATAAAATAAAAATAGTTTTGTTATAAAACTAATATATAATCTTTCCATTTATCACAAAAAAATTTTTTTTTCAAAAGCCCAATTTGCAAAAGTAATTACTACGCATTTTAATACTCTGTCTTTTTGTAAGAGTCTGTCCATACCAATTAATTTTGCTAACAGTACAAAATATGACGTCACAAAGGTATATTACACGATAGACATCAAAAGCATAGATTATGCAAAACTTCCGTTAACAGCTAATCGTCCATTATCCTAACCGTTTCATTAAAAGCATAGAAACTTTGAACAGATTGATTAAATTAATTTATTCCTTACAAAGAGGGATTAAAAATTAAGCAGCATCAAAGTTTTAATGCTCCTGAAGGAACGAATCACGGTTTGGAGTCCAGATGATGAGTTTTAGAAGGCTTCGAGCGATGCCCATTATATTAATTTGACTAAACTTCGTAGCGGTGGATAAATTAGCCCGTTTGTCTTTTGTTTGCTTGTTTTTGGCGCTTTTAAATGTTTTTTAAAAGAAATGAAATACTTGTTAGGCTTCGTTCACACGGCATTGTCCTGCACGTTTTTTTGCAGTATACGTCTAACGTATAAATAGTGACCATACAACGTACATAGATCCATTCACACGTCGATTGTACTGCAAAAAAACGTGTACCGCTTATTCATTTAAACGCATACTCAACGAACTTGTCAAGCAAATCGAATGAACTTTGACGTATTCGGTTCGCAGTGGCATATGGTATAGCTTTATCTCCTTCACACGACACGATGTCATATGTATTTTATCGAATAGCAACCGAAGACCGTTGGCGCCTTCGATACCAATATAAAAGTACAACCAAGCGTGGATCCATCAGTGACGTCTACTCACTGTGACAACTGTGTGGAAACTGCGGCTATTCGTTTTTACACGAATGAAAATTTACCATATGAACACCCGGTTGACAATACGTTAAAAAAACGATTACAAAAAAACGTGCAGGACAATGCCGTGTGAACGAAGCCTTAATGGGATTCTTTGATGTACTAGACTTGTTTATGAATATATACGTAACTCGTTTTTAATTCTGTTATTGTCTTTCCATTTCGATTCCATTACTTGGAGATCATGTAGTGAAAGAATCTGTAGGATTAAAGGTAGAGTTGATAGAGAAAGAGGCCCAGCATTGAAAAAAGTAGCTAAAAATCTTTATACGTTTACTTAAAACATCAATAAAAATATCGCTTTTGTTTATTCTACCAGAGCGGGGGGCGTCTGAAAACCAGCGCTATACCGAGACTTCGGCCTCGGTACAGCATCAGCTGAGACGTCTCCTATTGCTGTATTATGTTAGTTGTAATTTGTATTTTTATTTTTCTTGTAATTGTGGCAATAAATGATTATTTTATTTTTTTATTTTATATTTTTTAGGTAAGTTGATAAGTTCATCCAACTAATCGTTGATTCAGTGTGATAAATGTAAGTTTTGACACTAAAGTAAATACCTACATTAATTTTAAAGTACTTACGGCAAAGCTTGTTTATAACTAAATTCAATAACGCCATACCTAATAATCTCCCTACAAATCAGCCTCTTAATGTAACAATTCTTTATAACATTTCAACTTTTTCTGACACTCGATTATTCCCCTTCATAAATGGAACTCGCCCCTTGAAATAAATTTAGTAATGAGGTACAAAAACTTAAGATTTTTTGCTCCTTCGAGTTTGCAAATCGGATGTGCTTTAAGGGGATGAAATATTATTAAATATTAACCTCTAGTTTCTGAGATACTTGGAATAACATTGAATTATTAAGTGGTAATGGTATGTGCTTTTGTAAAAATGCATTTTGCATTTGCAAAAAAATTATAGAACTTCTCAGAATTTGACTCTTGTTGTTGAAGGATTGCATCAGATTTATGCCATGCAACATTGCTATGTTACGTTTTGTATCCACTATTCATCTAATTATTTATCTGCAAAAGGCAAAAAACCTACTACAAATCAAATAGGCAAAGACTGAAGTAAATCAAAATCATCGTCAGTGTATCCGGAAACGTAGTTTCAATTCAAAATGAGTAGTGTTCGCTTAAACTTAAGAAAACAGTAAAAATTATAATAAACTAGCAGCGCCCCGCGGTATTACCCGCGTTGTTCCCGTTCCCGTGGGAATTTCGGAATGAAAAGTAGCCTATAACCTTCCCGTTGAATGTGGCTATCCATTACAAAAAGAATTTTTCAAATCGGTTCAGTAGTTTCTGAGATTAGCGCGTTTAAACAAACAAACAAACAAACAAACAAACAAACAAACAAACAAACAAACAAACAAACAAAACAAACTCTTCAGCTTTATAATATTAGTATAGATGATCGCCTAAATAAGCCAAAAGACTCAACGTTATGAACCATACCGCTCAATTCCAATTTCAAATCCATATTTCTCCTTATACCTTAACACTCAATTTCACACAAACACGAAAATATGAGGACGAAATTCGAACAGAAACATAATTCTGAGAATAACTGAAACTTCGGAATTCTCAGAACAAGCTCACAATATTCCTTGCTCGGTACGAATCCGTCTCAACTGTCTTAATCTACATAAATGAAGACAAATCGCTGGTCGTCAGTAATTTGTTCGCTACAACCTAATTAGACAGGCAAACCCGCGGGCAAACCGATTATGCCTTGTTTGGGGAGATATTGTTAGTCTGTTTATAACAACCGACGCGGAATTAGGGTGTTATGAGTTTTAGATGAGTCGGTTTTTATCGAGATTTGGTATACGTTTTCGTAGATATATGTTATATTATAAAGCTGAAGAGTTTGTTTTGTTTGTTTGTTTGTTTGTTTGTTTAAACGCGCTAATCTCAGAAACTACTGAACCGATTTGAATAATTCTTTCACTGTTAGATAGTCTATTTATCGAGGAAGGTTATAGGCTATTTTTCATCCCGAAATTCCCACGGGAACGGGTACAACGCGGGTAAAACCGCGGGGCGCTGCTAGTGTATGATATATATGCTAGTTGAAACAACAAGCTTTTCAATAATGTTCGCGTTGGAGATAGACGGCCCGGGAAGGGCCCTCTTAAGGAAAAGATTCGATACAGGGCGTTACTTTTCAAATTTAATTTCATTCATTCGTTCACTTCGAGTTGGTTAGTGACCAATTCTGGTGTCGGAGTTGTTATACCCTCCGAGTCCTTGATATGGTCTAACGATTGAAACAACCAGGACCGATAATACGAGTATGACGTATTTTATTTATTCTCATAAACATTCTTAGCTGAGAAATAAATGTTTTGACATTCAAAATCAGTTCTCGGTTGGAAAATGATGATTTTACCAACATACAGCTGATTTACCCTTACTTCATTCAATTTCTTTCTTTAATTGGTCTTTTAATTTTGCCCTTGGCCTTTTGTCCGTGTTACGCCATGTTTTGTTACTGTCTGATATTAGATTTTATTAGTGGAGACCAATCTTAGTACAGCAAAGGATATATTCGGTATAAAGGTCTCTAAACGTCCTCTATGTCCCAGTGTTGGGCAAAGGCCTCTAATCTCACTCTAGATATCAGTACAGTGAGGAGGATTAAGCTTAATCACCTCGCCTGCGTAATACGGGTTGATGATCTCAAGCCTAAGCCATGTTGTCGCTATACCCGAAAATAAAACTCTAAAAAATCCTGTCGAACAAAATAAAAACACAACTATCAAGTCACTTTCCGCAAAAATCGTAAAGAAAAAATTGAAGTCATAAAAATAAAACAGTGTAATATCAAGGAGCGTCACATTTAGCACCCCTCGGAACTCAAAACAAATAACTACGACTTCTTAAGTCCAGCTGGGACACCCTTCTAAGTTTAAGTCAAACATTTTAAACGAATCAGAGGGTGGATACACGAAAACTTGTTTATACTGAAGTAATGCAATGCAAATGTCTTGTAGTGCAGGAGACAGTGATGGAAAAAGGTGGTTTATTTATGTAAAATAAAAGTGTTTTCCCGTCAACATCGACATGCTCCATATGAGAAAATTAAAATACATTATAGTATGGCGTAGCTTAACTGACTTAGAACAGTAGAGTTTCTGACTTAGTTTGACTGAGAGGTAGTAATGCTTAGTGCTTAGCTCAACTTATACACTAAGACTTTTGAACGGGTAATCGATAGTTACAAGTGCCCATTTCTACTTACCCCAAAATAGTAATCGTAAATATCTTCAGTGAATAATTTGTAACAGCAAACTTTTTACTTACCTAGTTAAATAGAAATGTAAAATCGAGTACGTTGTTAGTTAATTTAGTTTGGACTCACGATAATACTGATAATAATCAAAGGTCCCATTTCTATTCAGTAGAAATTTTCAGAGATCTCTAATAAACATTTAAAGTAAGAACTTCAGGTGTCAATTCCGTCAGGAGTGCTTTTCAGTGTCTTGAATTGGTCTAGAATATTCTCAATTCAAATTCATTCTCCCAAATTGGTCGTAAGAATTTGGTGCTGTCTCTTTGGCTATAAAATGTATTTTAGGAAGTTACTTAGGTATTTTAATTTTGTTTTTGGCAATAGAATTTTTTTAAAAGCTTTACATATTTTTCTAAGTTACCAAAAAAATATTAAGAAATTCTTAATAAAACACGAGTTGAACATCACCAACCGTGATGACTATACCTAATCGTAAGCTTTGTACAGACATAATTTAATCATAAAGCAAAGATAATAACATTTCATCTCTTCGTCCATTGAATTTGGTTTACACACCCACACATGTAAACTATGTATATAAACTTTCTTTCGAAAAAGTTTTTTATTACAGGAACAAAATGATATTTGTTTCCGCAAATAAAATATGAAGGTTGTATCATTACTATCGAAGATGACTCTCGTATTATCTATATACTATTTCAAAAACATATAACCTTAAGGAAATATCTAAATAAGTTCGAGTAGATTTGTGGCCACTATGGTGTTTTTAGGCCTTCGTCATGGCCGCCTAAAGGCCTCTGACAGATTAAAATAAATATCTCAACAACGTCATGATAAAAATATGTTTATTCAACAAAACCGAAACATGTAGATCACAATAATCTTTATTCGATATCACTCGGTGGTGTAAGAGCCAGCTGTCAGAATCCTTGTAAGAAAACATTGGGCGGCACGATAAGACGGTGTCCCCTCAAATATCAACATTGTAAGCCCTTAAATTTTGTCAAGTGGTTACATGGTACGTTATTTGAAGAGCGGTTGGGACGAAATTGGAGAATTATTTTGTATCAAATATTAAGTTTTTTTCCTAATTATGTTTATTTATTTTATAATTTTTTTATTTACGAGTAATAATAGTGTCGTACGAACAGCTGAAGAGAATGGCAGATGACAGAGGAAAGTGGAAGGAACTCCATCGACAAGAGCCCAGCTCTTAAGTTTAGAAGAAGAAGAATAATAGTAGTGGTATGGTCAAACTTAAATTAAATATCAAAAATTATAAAATATATCACTAATATTGAAATGAATATTTAGGACCGTCTTTTAACTTTAGACACAATGAATGCATTATTCATTAAATTAAATATCGTGTCAACAAAAGAATATTTTTACTGTTGTCTTTAAATAAAATATTGATTAGCACGAACTACTCAAAGCGAAAAAAAACTAGGTATATAGTAAATAATATTTCTACAATGTTCCTCAAGTCATGTACCGAGTAAAAGCGCCATAGTCCAAAACGCGACATCCCAACACGACAAATATCAACTTAAGAGCAACCCTCAAAACCAGATGAATTCGTTATTACATCGTTTGATGGACACTTTATGTTTATATTTGGCAAGTATTTGACATCGGTCGCCTGGGGACGAACTGTTTTTACTTTCCCAGTTGTAAGGATAAAGGAAATGTTGGAATTTGATACAGAAAAAATATACTAGACTACACAAATTCATACACGGTTTGTTAAACTAAGCTGTAAGCTAAGTTCTTAGCTGAAATTAAGCTTTAGGCTGTACTATAGAATCTACATTTTGTTATTTATTTATTGTTATTACTAACAGTGTACTGAGGTTCGACCCATGTTGAATCCATTTCTGATATAATTTAACCTATATTTGAAACCTGTATATTGATGTAACTCTATTGTACATTATAAATCTGACTGGAAGTTATACAGTTTTAACACACAAAATCATTTTCAATATAACATTTTATGCTGCTTCTGTACTAAACGAATAAAATATTCAATTTACTTTAGTCCAAACTACTACGTATCTAATATTTTTAAATTCCTCACCACGAGCGTCGATAGTAAATTAATAAGCATAAGTTTCACTCACCACAGTTAAGTAGCAAATGGACGACGCCTTATTAATTATACTGTCTAGGTATGACGTTTATTACCACTTTTTATAAGAATATTACGAGACTTTTTACATAGTTTCAGCACTTGCTATTCCATTAGCAAGATTTTATCGTTTATTGAATATTTTTAATAAGTACATTTTTCTCCACTTTGTATGAATAATATGTCTATACTCGTAGTAGCATTACTGTTATCAATTCGACTTTAGACTCTAACTAGCAGCGCCCCGCGGTTTTACCCGCGTTGAGCCCGTTCCCGTGGGAATTTCGGGATAAAATGCCTATAGCCTTCCTCGATAAATAGACTATCTAACAGTGAAAGAATTATTCAAATCGGTTCAGTAGTTTCTGAGATTAGCGCGTTTAAACAAACAAACAAAACAAACTCTTCAGCTTTATAATATTAGTATAGATTAAATCGAAGAAACAAAGGATAAACAGTTGTCAGTTCAAATTCTTCAATTTTACCGACTGAAAAGAGTTTGTGGTCGAAAAAAGGATTTTAGATATCTTGTCTCTTATGTGCATTCTTCCATTATACAGACCAGAACTGTCTCACTACACTCATAACTGCACTCCTAGTGTTCTCAGACTTTTGGATGACCAAAACTTCAAAACATCACAACAATAAAGCCTATTATTCACGGTTTATGATTAAAATTTCATCAAAATACCCGTGAATCCAAGTGTTGGTCCAATGTAGATAGTTAACCGCAAAAATTTTGGATTTCGGAACAATTCACATCAAACTGTATAAATGGCGATGCGCATTTAGCCAGGATTTGTGGTTTTGACGCCAGCCGCTAATTTATATTATTTCAAACCGTTGAAATGCTACGTGATTGTGACAATGTCATTTTATTAACAGTTATTTAAAAAATAGAGGTAATTCTTTACCAAATATGCTTGTTTTTCGTAGTTTTAACCAATCAAATTGGAAGCATTTTACGAAAACTACGACTTTCAAGTACAGTGGTTTAATTAAAAAAATATAACACGTTAACCGACCTAAAAGCACAGTTAGACTATTGTAAAAAAACATATCCTGACGATTGACACCACTGATAAATCTACCTATTACCAATTAAAGACACTGTCGGCAATATGTCAGTCAAATATGTGGTAGCTGATATACGCCATCGGCTCCTGAGCTATAATTAACCGACTTCCGAGAACTAATAATGCGAACGTGTCAATGTCAAGGTGGTTAATTTCCTGTAATTATCTGATCAGTCAAGTACACTATCGAGTTAGCGCAAGACAGTTGATGGGGTGAACAACGGAACTAAGCTATCAGTAGAAGAGAACGTATAAGACTAATATTGTTTCGTTGTTTTACATGCGGTTCACCTTTCCCTAAGGAATTTAGGGATAATTGGCCAGTTTAACCATGCCTCGGGAATACCTTAGTCTAAACCGTTTTCGAGGGAATTCTAGGGTAAGTAACAATTAACCAGCTCTTTTTGTTCAATTTCATCAAAATTGGTTTACGCTTTAGTTTCATAAAAATTAAGATACTCGTATAACATCCACACTCAGAGACGTCAAATGCTTCCTTAGTAGAGATATTATGAATTATTTTGACATAATAATGTAATAAAAATTTCCTTAAATAAGAATCGATTTAAACAGTACAAACGAAAGCAAAGCAAACCAGCGACATTGAAAAACTCCGTCACTGTCGCTCGCTGCACCTTGACACTTTTTAAGTATACTATTTTGAGTATAAAAGCCTTTCCCCGCATCTTGCAAAAGTACAAATGCACTCATAAAAGTCCTTACCAATTTACTTATTCTCCAGAGATCTGAAAGGCTCTTTATCCTATACATTACTCCATAAAATATGCATAGATGTGACGCAATAATTTTTCATCTCTAGTCGTTACTCGTTAAACAGCCCATAACAGACATGATGCAGACCCCTGTTAGTTCGTGCAAAGTGCATTTTATATGGCGTGGTTTGAGATACGAATCTTTTTATATTTGAATGGAATTTGTATTTGATGTGATGTTATCTTTATAAATATAATGTGTGGTATGTGTACCACAACTTTTTTATTGATTTACTAGCTGTGCCCTGCGGTTTCACCCGCATTTATTTAGTTAATGCTTACCGTTTCCTTTCCTGGACTTTCATGAATATTTCAACAAGACTAAAATTAGCCAAATCGATTCAGCCGTTCTCGAGTTTTAAGCAGACCAACGAACAGCAATTCATTTTTATTTATATATATACTAGCTGTGCCCTGCGGTTTCACCCGCATTTATTTAGTCAATGCTTACCGTTTAAACCTTCCCTGGACTTTCATGAACATTTCAAGACCAATATTAGCCAAATCGGTTCAGCCGTTCTCGAGTTTTAAGCAGACTAACGAACAACAATTCATTTTTATTTATATAGATTTATTTATTTAATAACACATCTACAGTGTTGCATATTATACATTTAAATTTAGAGTTACAAAGTACATTTCTAATATGAACACCAATATTAACACCAATTTGTTATAACGATAGTGGAAAGCATGTTGTATATGAATTTTCCTGTTTTATATTATATTTGGAATTTATTGTTTTCAATGCAGTTTATTTGTTGAATTGAAATACGTCCCACCTTTTTTGACACATGGTTCAGATAAAGGTCAAATAAGAATTGATGAATTTTTAATTGTATCGTATTTTAAGTGGCCACGTAAAAACATTGCGTACAATAACTTTAAACTTAAATTCTTTAACATTTTTGTCTAACCACCCAAAATTATCTTTACAGGTATGTACAATTTCGTCCTCAGCTAAGGTCAGGTAAAAACCACGGATATTTAAGGAGCGCTACACACGAGCTCATATCTTTACCCTTTTTGCGTTTAATGCAAAAACGTGTAATAAATAATCTTGTATATTACCAGGGATTCCCAACATTTTCTGGCGCGGTCTCCTTAGTACGTGGAACTGTCAAATAATTTAGCCGTGACATATTCTTTGAATGTTCTTCTAAGCATCAAACCTATCAACTAGTTTCCTTAGGCAAATGCTTAAGCTTTGCAGTTTTGTTTTTTAATGAGGTGAAGAGATTAGACGTAATCATCAAGCTTGCCTAACGATAACCAACCCAGTTATTCTCCGAGCCATTTTTGAAAATTCAACTAAAAATATGCTTCGCTCGACCCGGAATTGAATCCAGGACCACAGTCTTGGAAGGCGAATGCACATACAATTAGATAACCGAGGCTATAAACATTCTAATTTTAATTTGGGTTTTTTTTCCGCGAACCACCTAAATAGGCCTGAGGACTCAGGTTGGGAATCCCTGTATTACGACATTAGGCGCACATATACAGCAGATGTGGCCGCAGCATAATCATAACCGGAAATATTACTTGTAAGTCATCTCTGAGAGCTAAGATTAGGCAGTATAATGTAAAAATACAGAAGGATTTTTTTGATGAGGTTTTGTTAATTGGAATACTTAATTAAGAGCTTGCGTGTAAAAATATAAGGAATGTTAATTCTTGTTTAAACGGGTTGTTTGTTATTAGGGGTATTATTTTGTGAAATGTTTTTAGGCTCTTTAGCTACATAGGTACACGAGATTTGGTTTTAAGGTCGAAATTGTGGTGATTTGTAAATAAATCGGATAAGTCATGTGATGACTTAATGACAAATATAATTTTTTTGATGACGACATAGAACAATCACTTAAGATTTGTTTTTGGTAGCGACCGCAGTAGCAGGCAACAACTGCCGACCGTAGACATCATTGCTGATTTCTTGTTATGTAGAAAATTGTCTAAACCTTAGACTTTATTTTCATGACAACATTTTGTCTATATTTTCCTCCCTAATCTATGCTAATACCATGAACATCTCAGTCGGTATATAACTCACAATACAGAATATACTCTTTCACCCTCCCTATTCAAGCGCGTGTATTATATTTGCGATATTTTAGACACGTCTCCTTGTTTGTATTAAGATGTTCTTAGGCTGATATTTCGATTTGTAATTAGTAATTAGTAGTATTAATTACAAGTTTTTGAAATAAGAAGGTTGAGATTGTATAATTAGTATCAGTTAGATTCGATAATACAAGTCTAGAACCTAGTTTGAGTCTGACTTACTGTGTGTGAATATGTTTGAACATATTTAGGCACTTAATATATTTAAGAGTAATAAGAGCAATAAGCTGCCCTAGGTTCGCTTATATCTTTATTGTGGCTTTCTAAGATGAAAAAGAGAAAAGTAAGGTTCTGGGTGAGCATACTACATCTAAATATACCCAGGCAACTAAAAAATATTATATAATATATTCCGAAATAGCCTTTAGTTGTATGACCTGTATCCATCAGGTGTCTAGGTTTGGTCACTAACTTGCTCGAAATGAATGAATTAATAATCTTATGCAGATGGAATAGAGATCAATTTACTTTTTAAACTTAACATAGCCAACCTAACCAAACTTTCTATAACAAGGGACCTTATTCAATAGCAAGCATGCAGCACTAAACACATCCAATAACGAGCGTTTACAGCAATCAATGACGTAATTGCATAATGAAGTTCACTGTAGTTACTATCTACCATTTGACCAATTGCAGCCAATTTGATCGTAAATTAAGCAGGGATATGCTGGCGACAGTAATGTCCTGCGTTCTGGTTGTGTAGATAGGCCTTAAGATGTCTAATGACTTATGTGGTAAGCAGGGGAGTACGTAGGTTCTGGACCAGGGGGTAATTTAACTTATTCTGGGCCAGGAGGGAGACGGGAGGGGGAGCAAATAATATTGGGCCAATTCTTGACCAGGAGCTCTTTAAAACATTATTAGTGTTAACACCAAATACAATAACAATTAAAATAAAGAAAACAACCAGTTAACTAACTATGTCAAAAAATTAATTAATTTTGATTTTGCTTCATTTTGAGTTTCTATGTTTTTGGAGATATACCCAGGAAAGGCAACAGATCTCCTCTGCTTCCCTCGATGCGCCCATAAGATGGTAAGCCAGCCAATTAATTGCCTTTTGATGTGTGTCATAAGTTAAACTATCGAGTAAATAATCGATTGATTAATGTGGTTAGTTAACAAACCTCATCAACAATATGAGGTTTGTTTGTACACAACGAGCAGTGTCCTACGGTTCCAGTCGAAAATAAAATTATATTAGTCAAAAAAAAAAGTACTTTAAGTACCCAATAAATTAGTGCTTAAGTCGTGTTGGAGGTCTTTAGACGGTCAAAAACTGCGATACCATGGTACTAACTAACTAACCAACCTACTCCAAACTACTTAGTCGGTGTCGGAGGCCTTCAGACAGTCCAAAACTACTATACCAGGAGGTTTTTCTGTCTGAGCGTTACTGTGCTTCGGGGCGCACGTTAAGTTGTTCCCGGTTGTTTCAAGTCGGACAATAATCTATTTACTTACCAATATAACTCAGGTATATACAAACATATAAACTTGCCACTTCAAAGCCTGTAAACTAGCTCAATCTAACATAAAACATATTTTTATCTATTCACAAAATTCCGTCCAAAAAAATCTTTAATCAAACCCGCCAAAACCCTTTTTCCATACATCACTCAAAGTTAACCAATCAAAATCCGCCTGATCGATCGTGGCCTACTTGAATTATGACGTTGATTAAGCCAAGTTTCATACCGCCGTCACCACAGCTACATACATGTAAGCTTCGTCTTTGTACAAGCTTACCTAATTTGGGCTGTTACTAGAGGCTTAAGCGGGATTGCCTGATGTATTATAGTGGAGTTTGTCGCTTACGAAGCAATATGTTAGCGGTTGGTTTCTAAAGCTGATGTGATAAGTTTAGGGAAAATGATGCTGGAGGTTTTATTTGTATGGTGTGGCTTTAAACAAAATGGTCATTTATTTTTTTATTAAGTTACTAACTTGAGACCATGATGTGGAACCGTCAGATCATAGGTCATAGACAAAGCAGTCTAACACAGACCTGCAGTTTGTTGTTGTTAGTCTGTGAGACATTTATGTCTCTAGTACACTCACTTTAAATAAAATGGTATGGTATTGAACTTTTTTATTAAGTTACTCGAAATGGTAGTGCATATCATAGACAAATTAATCTAACTAAACACAGACTTCTATTTAAACCTTGCTAGTCTATGAGACTCTTTTGTTCCTAGTTCCTAGTACTTACACTCTTTCATAGATTTCATAGAGCAAGTTAGTTTTAAATCATCACCGAACGTTAACAATGACAAATTATTTTAAAATTAAACATAGTTATAAATATTGTAATAGAAAAAAATTGAGGGAAGATGATCTAGGACCTCTCATACGACATGGCAGATACATAAATAATATCATGGAAGGTAATGTTGAAGGAAAGCGAGGTAGGGGAAGGCCTAGAATCAGTTACATGAGTTAGATTAAAGAAAAAGTGCCTGTCATGTCGTATAGAGATGTGAAGGAACTTGCACTGAATAGGAATAGATGGAGAAGACTCCATCGGACTCAGCGACAAGAGCCTAGCTCTTAAATTTATGATGATGATAAATATTGTATTTATTGAGTAGTATCTCACTGATTCAATACATTTTTTTACATTGTTTTTTCTTAAAGTTCATTAACAAAACTAAAAACAGGATTTTTACCATCATCAGGCTTCAATCCTTATTAGATATATCCACAACGATTTCCTATAAAATAACAAAGTTAACGAGAAATACATCCATAAAAGCGTTTCCACGTACAATGTTGGAACTAAACAAACTTAGAGCTATGGAATACGTAAATAAATAACGTTCGTATTCTGATGTACTGTAACACAAATGGTATTATGGTCGAGTTTAAATTATTATACTGTAACTCAACTAAAGTAAAATAAAGAATTCTTATGTGCAATTTGCCCTTAGTAATGTCAACGTATTTGACAATGTCATTGTTCTATTTTTAAATTTTAAAACCGCTTCTGCGAACGAGACATTCGATTTTGAAAATCGGTCATAAAAATGATAGGTAAATATAAATACACAAACTAAAGGTTTTTTTATTTAACTACTGTCACATCCTACCTGATATTCCCATAGAAATGTTGCAAATAGCATTGTTTCCACATAACAAACAGACACTCAATTATATTTATATGTATAGATAGACCTTAATTACATGCTCAGGATGCTTGGAAAATAATTGGGGAAATGACGAGGAAATCTCGACGGCTTACTCTGAAATATTGCGTCTTTACATACAAAATGTTAATTGAAATAAAATGTCTTTGTAGTCTTCGCAAATATAATAAAGATATGAATTTTTACGTAATTAGTAATTATATTTTTATTGACCTTTCGATGTTTTTTGCTTGCAGTGGAATATGAGTTTAGGATGAGAGGTGTGTGCGTAAAATTTCCAATGTTGCTATTTGTATTCAAAACGGTTTGTCCGTTTATTGTACGATTATGAAAAGTTGGACCATTTTATTTGAAGTAATAAAAAGTTACTGACGTATTTGACAACGTATTTGAAGTAATAAAAAGTTTCTGAAAGTATAGTAGGAAAAATAGGCGTATTCTGAACTTTATTTTCAGAAAAATACCTTCTACTAAAAAAGACATCGAAGCACATGTTATTAAATAAATTTAACCTTTCCACCCTACAGAATAAACTCCCAACACCTGATCGTTCTCACGGTTCTATATTCAAATTATATACAATTACAAAGTGTTGTCTCCTAAACTCAAATTTTACCGTTAAAACCGATTTTAAACCGACCCGTTCCAGTTTGAACCAGTTTTAATTACACGTGACGTATTATTACGTTGTTACAGGCCGTATTTAGGAATGACAAGAGAATCTTCATGTCGGGCTCTTACACTGTAATTTTGAATTTGGAATTAGAATTATTGGAATATTGTTATTGGTTAATTTGTAATTGAGGTTATTGGTTGTACCTATTGTTGTCTTTTGTTCCAATAATTTGAATTGAAATCAATTTTGAATGTTTGTTTTCTTGTACTATTGTGATAGTACAAGATATTTGTCGGTTATTAAGTATACAGGAACATTTATTAATAAGTTCCAATATACTAGTAGAGACAAAAATAGTCATAGAGACACGGTCATCCAGAAATGATCTCCCAAAAAACTCAAAAGGGGTTTTACATGACTTGGTTTGATAATTTTTTTCTAAAACTTGGACTTTCATATATTACGGCAAAGAGGTTAAATTTAACCCGTTAATTTGTAACCTAGTTGGACTGTTACCTTCAAAAGTTTTTTGTCTCTTTTCTCGCAATCTGGGCACAAAATCAGGAAAGAAATTGTACGCATACATTGACTAAATTAGAAATTACACTCGCTCGTTCGTATCGTTGGCAGTGCCGATAAGGATGGTCGTATGCCAACACACGCAATTCAAGCACCAACTGCCCATGTAATCCGTAGACTTGAGCATTCACACACTAAGCAGACACAAAACGAATCTTATCACGGAAACCTAAGGCTCTTTTTCCTTCACACTTTACATGGTATGCATTTTCATGACACGTACTTGGTAATTTCAGAGGAGTTTAGACTGTAATGCGTTGTAATAAAATCCGAAATAGATTGGTGTGGTTTAGGACAGTATTATGCATTGTTTGCTGACGGCTTGTTACGCCAAATTGTGTTATGAGTTGCGTTGGATGAATGGGTGCGCAAAAGCTGTTTGAATGCTGGCGCAATATTGTAATTGTTCGGCTTAGACTGTTCTGGACTGTACAATGTATTTTGTAACTCAAATAAGCGCCATCTATGAAATTGAAACAACTACTTGTTAGGAAGTTTCGACTGAATTCATTAGAATAGGCGAGTGTAATGACTTGGTTAAAAGATACCTTCTGGGTCATGGGGGTGTTATTGTCGGCATGGTTTGATCATGCAGTTTTTTTATCTTAGTTAGCTTGAATGTGAAAATATGATTAATCGGAAGCAAAAAATTAAGTCAGTATATGACCTTACGGGGGTGCAAAGGAGCAGTAAAGATGACTATCCAATTTTTGCGGCTATCCAATTTTTTTGAAATAAGAACACCTATTTTTTTTTAAACAAGAACATGTATTTAAAAAAAGAATTTGTGTTTAAAAAAAGAACATTTTGTCTATGTCAACGTTGAATATCCATTCAAAAAGAACTGCTAGCCACTGTGGTCTTTGCTACATGGTTCCACCCCCGTAAGTTAACTACACTGGCTGAAAAATTGTCTTCTCTCGGCAAATAAAGTGCAAAGGAAACATTTTAAAGTTCGATACCGATAACGGGACGTATAAATATCTTCTTTCCGTCTTTCCAATAATGTCATAATATACTGTACTTTTGAAAATGTTTGAGAGTTTTATTTTAAAAAGAAAATTTTTAGTTATGTCTTCGTCTAGGTTCTGTTGTGTCACAAAGGTCATGTTTGTAGAGAGTTTTTAAATCAAGTTGAAATAGAGCAAGGTAAAAGATTCATATAGTTTATACAATGATTCTCAGTAGTAAGATTCTAAGTATACATTAAATAATTACTCTGACATAATTAAATTAAATGTTTTATCTAATACATTTTAAAACGTTTGGAAATTTGTGATAAGTTTAATACTGTATTATTTTTTAACTGCTGGTATTACTGTCATTTTTTTGTGTTACTCAGGTTGATATCATCAGTATTAAACACGTTTAGTGATTGGGATTATCTCTTCCTATACTACACCTTCCTAACAGAGCATTTTATTAAATCGTCGGTGGCAACTTTATAAGCTGGAAAGAGTTTGTGATTTGCTAGCTTTCTTTGATTAAACTCACCCGGTCATTGGCAGAACAGTGACTCACTTCGTCATTCCACCCAGATTAATTTAAAAATAGAACTCTCTCAAGATCCCACAACCAAACTCACTGGCTTGTACACTCGCAGTGTTAATGACATTTTACATAGTTTTACATAAACAAGAATGCGCAGCGCAGAAAATTCTCACCATTCTTTCCTTCTACTCCTGTTAATTTATGGCGTAAAAAAACCTTTTGCATTTCAACACCTTTCCGAACTACTGTGTGTATGTAAGCAATGCATCGTCGCATTGCGTCCTGTATGGACTTCGTTCTGCGGATACAGTTATATTTATTGCACTGGCACCGCGAACCGCGGACCGCTGGCTGCTACCAATTGGGTAGCAGATTGCAGAGATTTTAATGAACTTTGCTCTGGTTTTGGTTGTTTATTAGATTGGGTTTGGCTTGTTAGGTTGGTAGTATGGTGAAGAAGTGGCAGGGTTTGATGGTGTTTTATTACTTAACTCCAACAATATTTGTTTCGTAATGTTAGCTCTGACATTAAGGTTGGGGTTTATCTTATACGACAATGGTGGTAAGGGACAACTCAAGTTAGACACGCGTCAGTTTAAAAAAATCAAGGTACTAATGAGTCCTTTTGTTTACAAATTAGAAGCTAAGATCATGAAAGCATACTTTTTAAACTCACACGATTTGCACTCATTATACTAAATTAAACGGGTCTGTATCGCGTTGTGTGTCATCCCGTGACCACAAGCGGTGTAATTCGTTCGAAGCTTCGAGTACGTTTTCTAATAAGTACGTTATATTTTCTCACGCGATACAGATCTGTTTCATTTAGTATAGTCATGAAAGCAGTTGTTATTGCCAATATATCGATAAAATAGATCCTGTGAAAATAATCATATACAGGGTGTATAGTATAACTATGACACATAGTTCCGTAAACACACAGTTCGTATAATTTGATGATTTTTTATCAACTGGACTAAATCTTCAACCCCTCTTTCCGTCAGAGGTTAAAAAGAAAAGTAATAAACGGTAATCATTATTACTATTGCACAGACAATCTACACAATATCAGTCTTCCGTCTTCCGAACGCCTCCCCCTATTATTACTCATAGCATTTATGACGCGGCCCAGAAAATTGTGGTAGATATTCTGGCGATCGCTCGGAAAATATTACTGGCGATATTTTACGAAGTTTGTAACATTTTTTATCAATAATATTTTGTTTTACTAGTATTTGGTTTATGTTTTATGTGAATCATTCTGTTACGGGAGTTTCATAGTGTAGTGATGGTGTCTTTTTGAAATAATAAATAGAAAACGTAAGTTTCCCGCTTTGGTTGGACTTCACTATCACTACATAGTACAAAACAAAGTCGCTTTTCACTGTCTGTCCCTATACATGCTTAAATCTTTAAAACTTCGCAACGGATTTTGACGTGGTTTTAAAAAATAATAAAGTGATTAAAGAAGAAGGTTTAAATGTATAAAAAACCCCGAAATTCCCATGGGAACGGGAATAACGCGGGTAGTACCGCGGGGCGCAGCTAGTTTGTAAAAAAGTGTCTTGTTCACGTCATCTATTGTCATGTCCTCTTTAGTTTTGTCAACAATCTCCATATGAATATCTGTAACTTGAAAATGCCCACAATTTACTCGTATTTATAACGCCTAATCTCCATATAATTAAAAACTTATAACTATCATAAAACCGAGCAGTTGTCCAAAACCCAATCAATTTAAAAGACAGGCAAACTTCGATTTCGATTGGAATTTCAATTAACCTATAATTGGAAATGTGGCCACTATTATTGGGATAGCCAAGGGTCAAATTAAGGGAAACCTTTATCAGAGAAGGCATTCTAAAAGGTTGGCCATTGAAACGAATTATGGGTTTGATGTTATCGTCCGTAACGTCACTACCTATTCACTATTTAATCAGTCGGGTAACTATCTTATACAGTAGAATTTTAAACAAATGAACATCTGATCAAGTGTCAAAGTAATAATATGTAATTAAATAATGACAATAGTGCATGATTCATCAGTTCTTCACATGAGATCAGAATCATAGTTGAACAAATGACTATTTTTTTAGATGTTGACACGTTAATGGCGTTGTCAGAGGCTTTAAGATCATAGAACATTTGGAAGCTTGCAACTAACATAGAATCTTGCTAAATGTAACAGAGCTTCAACTTACTTATTTTTTCTATTGAATGTTTGAAAAGTTATCGTTTAGTTTGAAAAGGAAAACACACAATACACACACACACACACATACCCGAACACCAGCACTTTTACTTGAATAGACTTTAAACACAATAAATTGCCCACCACTAATATCATAGAATTATAAGTGCCCTTAAAGATTCTAGAATAAGAAAAACTTGCACCAAAATAAGGATTCTAGTGGAAAAATAGAAAAACTTGCACCAAAAATGTGTTCCAAGAGCCAACAACCTGTTTTCATAAATCAACGTAATAATAATATCTTGAGCAGATGCCTGCGTCGTGTCGTGAGTAATGTAAGAAAGGGAGAATCGAGGGAAGCGATAACACAAGACTGTCACGGCAATCATGTTTATTCATAACTAGCAGCGCCCCGCGGTTTTACCCGCGTTGTGTCCATTCCTGTGGGAATTTCGGGATGAAAAATAGCCTATGTTACTCGTGGATAATGTAGCTTTCGAATGGTGAAAGAATTTTTAAAAACGGTCCAGTAGTTTTTGAGCCTATTCATTACAACAAACAAAGTTTTCCTCTTTATAAAATTAGCTTTTATGAAATTCCATTCACACCTCCTATAAATAATTATGTTTGTGCGGAGATTTATAACTTTCATGGAAATATGAACCCGACGGTTTTGTTTGAAAAAAAAAAATGCAAATCCGTCTATATTTGCCGGCGTTATGCTCGAACATACATAAAAAAAATGCAAACATCCGAATTGAGAACCTCCTCCTTTTTTTGGAAGTCGGTTAAAAAGAACATTGAACACTATACAATAATTATATTTCTTTGTTCAATAAAATCGATATTCGTTGTCTCTGTACATTCATACCCACAGACAACAGAAACTAATTAAGCGCCGCAACGCACTATGTGTGTATCTTCGGTTTTAATCAAGTCATTTACTGCAAAAAAAATGCTGTACTTAGAAACCACGGAAGAGCGAAGAACTTACTGAATTTATGGTTCGTGTTACAAACCAACCAGAAAAAAACATACAATTTGAATTTTTGAATTTTTAAGGTCCTTTTAGACATATTAAACAATTGCAACCCAAGCCCCCCTTAATTCAAAATTCTTGGCGGCCAGTATTGTGATAAATATTTAATTTAAACGTTTGTATTTATGAGAGTTAATCCAGTGTTTGTGGTTACGCAGGAAACATAAAACGTAGCGCGGAAATTAAAACCGTAAATATAAGAAAGAAATTATAGGTACGTTTATTGCCTACGAGTATGAAACAATATAATTACTAGTGTTAGGAAATAAGGGTTACTCTTATTTGACCGAAAACCATTTCATCGAACATGATTCGGTGAAGTAAATATTACCGCTGTTTGTTTGACCGAGATATTCTTTATCGATAGTATAAATTAGATACTACATAGAATAATTATTAAACTTAATCATAAATAAGGTACATACTAATATAATACGAGTACAGCATAAGACATCACATTTAAAACGAAGAATAAAATATATATTCCTATTAAGATTGTTGGTCCGATTATTGCAATCGTCAGACCTTCAGTCTTTAGGCGGTCTAAGAACTCCGATACTAGGATTTGCCAGTAACCTATATTCACTTACTATTTCACTATTACCCCTAAATTCTCGCTAAAACGCAGAAAGACTCTCCTATATTATACACTATTCTATGACTATGTTAGTCATTTTGTAACATTAAAAAAACATTCTTCTCTAAAACGTATTTCTATAAAACGAACACAGATTAGCGTAACAAGGGCTGTAGTCCGAACATGCCGAACATACCGCAGCATATCGATTCAGGTTATTGCGACAACAAATATGCGAAGCATTCGATACTAGTTCAACTGCAGTTCTAACGCATTTTATTGGAAACATTGTTTTAATAACAGGTATTAGATATTGCATATTTATAGAAGCAACGCCTCTGGTATGTGCACTCGCCTGCCAAGACTGAGGTCTTGGGTTCAATTCCCGAGTCCAGCGAAAACATGTTTCCTACTTTTCAAATGTGGCTCGGGTTTGAGATCACCACCCGCATTAGGCAAGCATGGTAATTACGCCTAATTCTCCTCACTGTACTGATATTTTCAGTGAGATGAGGGGCCTTTCCCTTTGCTTTCCCAAACAAAGCTCTAAGCTTGTATTATGGAATCTAAATCATAAAGTTTGGTTATTTGACTATCTGTTAAAATACCTACGAGAAACCTATATTGAGTCTCGCCAGAGCTACGCTCTCCATGCGGTTTACCTAGCTTCCTATCTAGACTACCTAGGTTTCCACTAGATATATGTATATCCAGTTACAGCCGGTTCAGATCGCAAAGAAAATCCAAGTCCTTTGGCTGTGTATTTTGTAGTTATTCTGTTTCAAAGAAAATGGTCCTTTAGTTTTACGTCCAAAGAGTGATATGAAACAACCTTTAAAGACATATTATAAGTATAAGTTGGATTAAGGCACAAATTAAATGACAAGTGTTCTGTCACTTCTATTTCATGAAACAATCGAATGACCAGAAAGCCGTAAAAAGTATTACCATCAATTTTAGTCATTCAGAAAAAGGCAGTCATACCAGTCGACACAAAATAATCTAAACATAATAAACTCATAAAAACTCAGCGTATTGAGATGCAAGTTTGATGGACTTATAAAACAAATGAAAATCAATCATTTGTTAAGAAAAAAGCTTAACGTATTTTTTTTTAAGATACGTGTTCGAGGTACAGATTATGTTTACGTTATACAACGATTCTAGGCACTAATACCACTACTAATTCTAATAAAGACTAGCGCATACAGTAGGGTATAATAACCATAACTTATCTATACTAATATTATAAAGCTGAAGAGTTTGTTTTGTTTGTTTGTTTGTTTGTTTGTTTGTTTAAACGCGCTAATCTCAGAAACTACTGAACCGATTTGAATAATTCTTTCACTGTTAGATAGTCTATTTATCGAGGAAGGCTATAGGCTACATTTTATCCCGAAATTCCCACGGGAACGGGCACAACGCGGGTAAAACCGCGGGGCGCTGCTAGTACTATATAATATCGACAAAGCAGACGCCACATGTCTTTAATTACAGCTTAATTATGACTATTGAATTCACTCCCAGGAGCGCGTGTTACTTGATATGTGGTTGACAACAGTTGTGGCATTATACTTAGTCTCTATAGAAATGATTTGTTGCTTATGGTATGTTTTGTTTTAGTGACCTTTAGTAACCTTTTCAATGTAAATAAAAATAGGTTCGAGTAGATTACTGACCAACCCTGGCGTCGGAGCTTTTAGACCGCATAAAGGCTATGGTTTCATGATTGAAAAAATGTAAGTTTTATACGTTTTAAACTCACAAGATTTGCTCTCATTGTATAAATAAAACGTAAGTATATAAATACGTTATATATTCATACGCAATACAGACCCGTTTCATTTAGTATAAGTAATCACTACATAGTATAAAACAAAGTCGCGTCTGTTTGCTTAAATCTTTAAAATTACGCAACGGATTTTGATGCGGTTTTTTGTAATAGGTAGAGTGATTCAAGAGGAAGGTTTTTATGTAAAAAAAATCCCAAAATTCCCACGGGAACGGGCACAACGCGGGTAAAACCGCGGGGCGCTGCTAGTTAATAATTATAATGTATGTAAGTTTCATTCAGATATAGTGACCGTATAACCGTTTAGTTTCACCCAAAGAAAAAGTATTAAAACCTAAACCGAATCTATCAACTTCAGTCAACGTTTTGCACAAAAAAGTCTCCAATACTTTCCAGTTGTCTGTTCGAAAACCGTCATACGTGTTGTGGTGGAAGTTTAAAATATTCAAACGGGTTTCGTGTCGCAAACATTTCCTCTAAGCCCACTGCGAGGATTATCCGTGGATATTTCAATACTCGTAACTTACGAGTATGTTCCGTACTTTGAGAACTGTCGAACTTAACCAATATACGTCTTTGGAATTTCACAATACGTTACTTTTTCGTTGTTATTTTTTTCAAACTTTTTGGATGAAGTTTAAGTGAATGCAGTAGTTAGTTGCAAGCCTTTGTTTAAGCCATAATATAAGCTTATCATGGTTAAACTAGCCTTCTTCTTCATCGAGTGGGTGGTCAATGACCAATCCTGGTAGACCTAGAGCCCGTGAACCCCAGACTTTCGTCATTTTATAAAAGCTGAAAGTTTGTCAGCGCATGCTCCCACACACAAGTAAGAACGATGGACTATTATGAAGTTTGGGTTATAGTGGCTTTGGCAGATAAACGGTACTAAAGGTGTGTAAAATACCGATCTAAATTCATCAAATAATTAAGTGTGATTTGTGACATGACATATGTCATTTGAAAGCTCTTGAAGAGTTGTACAAGTCACCCTTTGACGGTGATATCGAAATCGACGGCCAACTTGGTGTTTTCGACCATTGAAGATTGGAGTTGACCTATGCTATGGACGCTGATCCTAATGCTCAACAGTGACATGACCTATATCATTTGAAAGCTCTTGACAAGTTGTACAAGTCACCCTTTGACGGTGATATCGAAATCGACGGCCAACTTGGTGTTTTCGACCATTGAAGATTGGAGTTGACCTATGCTATGGACGCTGATCCTAAGTGACATGACCTATGTCATTTGAAAGCTCTTGACAAGTTGTACAAGTCACCCTTTGACGGTGACATCGAAATCGACGGCCAACTTGGTGTTTTCGACCACCGAAGATTGGAGTTGGCCTATGCCATGGACGCTGATCCTAATGCTCAACAGTGACATGACCTATGTCATTTGAAAGCTCTTGAGGAGTTGTACAAGTCACCCTTTGACGGTGATATCGAAATCGATGGCCAACTTGGTGTTTTCGACCATTGACATTTAGTACCGTATACCTGCCAAAGCCACTATAACCCAAACTTCATAATAGTCCATCGTTCTTACCTGTGTGTGGGAGCATGCGCTGACAAACTTTCAGCTTTTATAAAATAACGAAGGTCTGGGGTTCGCGGGCTCTTGGTCCATGGTGTCAAAGTTATTGAGCCGCCAAAGGCTTCTGCCATGGCTCATGTAACGACTATCCGTAGAAAGTAACCGGGACCGACGGCTTAACGTGCCAATTCAGCGGCATTGATCTTCTGTGTTAAATTTATAAAGTTTTCCAAAAAGTAAAGAATAAAAGCTGTAGACAGTCTAACACGTATAGTTACTTTCGTATTTATAACATACTAGCAGTGCCCCGCGGTTTTCCTGTGGGAGTTTTGGCATGAATAGTAATCACATTCTTTTGAATTATTCTGTATGTTAGTGAAAACCACATGAAAATCTATTTAGTACTTTTTGAGAAAATCGATTATATATAGGATACAGCTTTTGGAGACTTTGTTTTACAATATGTGAAGACTAGCGATCCTCTCGCTTCGGTTATTAAAGATAGTGTAAGGTTCCCATTAGAATGATTTCGGGATGAGAATATTCCTACAATATACTTATTGTATTGTTTTATCTGTTTGTGTAAAGCGCATGATAATCCGTTTAGTATTTATTTTATTGAGTTCAGCACCGTTAGATAAACACAAACAGATGTGGTAGCTGAATTTGTTTGATACTATGAGTAAATAATAAGTAGTTCATAAGTATATTATAACTATGATCAGAGCTCATAAATCATAAAAGATCTCACACGTCATTAACTTCCATTCTAATTAACTAATGCATTATAACGTTTCATAGTTCTAAAAACTGATTTAAACTTAGTTGTTTACAAACAAACGCAAATTAATTATCTCACGTTACGCTTCAAGGATGGATAACTCGGAATAGTTTGGGAGTGTTGTTTATTGTTTTAAAATTAGAATCCGTGTAACGAGGTCTTTGGGTTTTGTTTACAGCGGCAGTGTGGAGGTTGGGAATAGACAATGATAGAGGGTATTTATTTATGGTCTATATTTGTTTGTTAACGCCTCGGTGTAGTGGCATGAGCACTCGCCTGTCTAGACTGAGGTTTAGGGTTCAATTCCCGGGTCGAGTGAAAACATGTTTCCTACTTTTCAAACGTGGGTCAGGTTTGAGATCAACAACCTGCGTTAGGCAAGCGTGGTGATTACGCCTAATCCTCACTGTACTGATATCTTCAGTGAGATGAGAGGCCTTTGCCCAGCAGAGGGACATAACAGGCTAATACTTTACTCTTTTAAAAAAATATTTGTTTGTTATTATTATGACCCAATAATGTGATCAAGTTGTAACTTTAAATGAATGGACTTACTATATTAAGTCGAAAGAAGTAAGTTCTAGTAGGTACCCCTAGTTTCGCAGTTTATAGACCGTTCATTGCTTACTAGACTACGTCACTCATTCAAAAATTTCGTTTGGAATTCGACAACAAGCACCTTCTAATGTCACGCAAATAGTCACAATTTATTTTGAATTTAGAATTCGAAAGCTTGTATTTCGTCCAATCTTAACGACGACTTAACAACTATTTGACCGTCCATCCAAATCACAGCCCATTAACCCATTCACTGCCTTTCTGAAAAGTAACGATATTACCCAGACGCCGCCATACTGTACTATGCAGCCCGCCCATCGGCGGTCCCGGCATCTCGATTATGTATTCTTGCCCGCCCATTGGCGTTTTCGGCATGAAGCTTCAGATTCCGACATGAATCGTTTGATATGTTCTGTTTAATTTATGTTACTGGTGGTATGGACTGATGGCGATGAGTTACAATCAATAAACAGCCACAAAAGTTACAATATGTTACCGCGTTGCTCAAAGAAAAAAGGAAATGCAGTGTGGATGCACGGTTAAACACGACATCGTTTCAAACAACATTAACCAAAACATATGTTCTAATTAAAAAAAGCCTTATAAAGGACACTACTTTTTATGACATTTCACTGTGCTTACTATCATAGGCCAAGACTCACTTTGGCTTGTTGCGCCAACCTAGTCAGTTTCTTTCAGAGAAACCATCCATGACAACGACCAACTTAGATTTGTTGTATTTTAAATAACTTATTGACGTCTATTATGATTAATTACATTAAATCAATACCGCTTTCTATTTTCGGTGCAATTATAAAAATATGTCGTGCATAATCTGTTACCTGCATCATATGAAAGTATATTTAAACAATTTTTATACGTATACATATGTGAAATAGAGGATAACACTTTATTTTTGTACACGAAATTCATGCTAAAGAAGAAGCGAGCATGTAAAACTTAATAATAATAGTTGTTAGTCGTACCAAAATTTACAATAGTTTGTGACTTCTGAAATCAAATCTTGCCCGCCCAAAGGCGGGCTCGGCATGACAGATTAGAATTGTTTTTTTTTTCAAAACTTCAAATATCAGCAGGCCGTTTGAGTTGCCAATAAATTTTAATGAAACAAATCCTTACACATCATCTCATTACTTTCTGACGTTATTTTGTAAAGTTATTGCAGTTTAAAATCAAACCGCCCATGGGCGGTCTCGGCGTGAGAGTTAAAAAATATTGCCCGCCGATGGGCGGGCTCAGCACTGAATGGGTTAACGTCTCGAAGATTAATCTAATTTTCAAACACCATACATTTTAGACTCGAGACTCGAGATAGTAGGTGCTCAAAAACCAAGCTATCAATCTGAGGTGAGCGGGCGTCGGTAACAATGTCTTAACACAATTTGTGCGGGCTGGTGCAATCAGTTGTGGTCGCTGCGAATAACCACGAACGACGTGGCAGCGACCGGAATTTGTGATCAAGTCGAGTTTAGGTATTGCAGAGTTCTGTTCGAGTTTGTAACTAGTAGTAGGGGTATTGAAAGATGACCATGGCAGGCTTGGAATTGGTGTTCTTTTTTCAAATCATTGTGATTGATTGTTCGTTGTCTGTGATTAATTGTCTATGTTGGTCAATAGTAACAATTAGAAACTTTTTTCTCATGACAGTTTTGTAATTGATGTTCTTTTTTCAAATTTCATAATGAGATTGTTGAATAAGGACCTGGAAGCAGTTCCTATGTCCATAATGACAAGTAGTAACATTCGAAGAGAACACAGGTTTTCAATTTTTGTTCTTTTTTTAAATTTTGATAGTTTACCAAGGATCTACAATTCTACATTACTGCTAGTATTAATTAGTAATTAGTAAGAATAAGTCACACGCCATCAATTTCAGTATCATTAAAACCTTATTCACGCAATAATGGACGGCAAAACATTCTCCTCAACAGCCTCTTAAACAAAATAAACCAATTTCCTTACAAAGCAATTTGGCACGACAATAATAGAACTGTACAATTTAACCCTTTAACGTTGACTTTACGTCCGTCATAACTTTTATAGGCGTTCAAATAAATTGAATACAATGTTGTTTGAACGCTCTCAGTGCAGTAAGTACGTGACATCTTCATGTCTTGGCCACAGTCGTGTTTTATCCAGACTAAGGCAATAGATCAGAGTTATTGTATGCTTGGTGTTGAGAAGCGTTTTGTATTTGAAAGGTGTCTGTCTTGTGAGGTTGTGATGTGATTTGAATGTCATGTAGGAATTGAAGGGTTATGAAATGCACACTAAAGTAAGGAATAGATATATTTTCAGGTTTTACATAGACTTCCAATAACAGCCGTGGTCTTGTGGTTTGAGCGCCCGGCTCACGATCCGAAGGTTCCGGGTTCGATTCCTGGTGAGGACAATTTCTCACAAAAAATCTCTTTGTGTGACTGTCCTCAGTTTGGTTAGGGCATTACAGGCTGAATCACCTGATTGTCCGAAAATTAAGATGATTCCGTGCTTCGGAGGGTATGTTAAGCCGTCGGTCCCGGTTACTTTCTACGGATAGTAGTCGTTACATGAGCCATGTCAGAGGCCTTTGGCGGCTCTATAACTCTGACACCAGGATTGGTCAGGTTGACCATCCACTCGATGAAGAAGAATAGACTTCCAATTAAAACGCCGACAATTTGGAGTAAAAGTTTTAAAGACTAACTTGATACAGTCTCCGCGTTTAAAAGTTGATCTTATTCAATAATATTCCTATAAAATACTCAATTATGTTCTAAAACCGACATAAATTCTAGTCATAAAAAAGTTTTTATTTTCAATATCCAACGCCTTTACGGACTTATTTAACATTTCCTTACGACGTCAATGCAAGTAGTAAAAATATCGTAAACTATGGGCAAACAATAAAATCTTAGAAAACCATGTATCCAAAGGGTTAGGTACTAGGAAAAACTTGAACCAACATATTGTACGAAGAACATGAATTGTTACGGAATGAAACATTCTATTTGAAAAACTCAATCTCATCGAAATTGTATCTGCAATGGTGTTTTTGAGTAAATAAAATCTCATTCAGTTGGTACTTAATAATTAATGGAATTTCTATCAGAGCGCTACCGCGCTTTGGAGGGCACGTAAAGCAGACGGTCCGGTTGTTTCAATCATCAGTCCATGTCCGAGGCCTTTAGGCGGTCTAAAAACTGCGACACCAGGGTTGGCCACGAAATAAATGAATGAATTAAGTTTGTCTTTTCATAAATAAAATAAATAAGTATTCAAATCGGATTGCTATGTCGTTTCTGAGATTAGCGCGTTCAAATTAACAAACTCTTCAGCTTTATTATATTAGTATAGACTTTAAGACCTCTTAAGGCTGAAACTGCGTTAAGCGTGCGCCCGTCGCGGATTCAAACAAAGGTGAACCGTCACGGGCGCACGCGGCAGGCGCACGCGACGGTTCACTTTTGTATGAAAACGCACGCGGCGGGCGCACGCGACGGTTCACTTTTGTATGAAAACGCACGCGGCAGACGCACGCGACGGTTCTCTTTTGTATGAAAACGCACGCGGCGGGTGCACGCGACGGTTCACTTTTGTATGAAAACGCACGCGGCAGACGCACGCGACGGTTCACTTTTGTATGAAAACGCACGCGGCAGACGCACGCGACGGTTCTCTTTTGTATGAAAACGCACGCGGCGGGTGCACGCGACGGTTCACTTTTGTATGAAAACGCACGCGGCAGACGCACGCGACGGTTCACTTTTGTATGAAAACGCACGCGGCGGGCGCACGCGACGGTTCACTTTTGTATGAAAACGCACGCGGCGGGTGCACGCGACGGTTCACTTTTGTATGAAAACGCACGCGGCGGGTGCACGCGACGGTTCACTTTTGTATGAAAACGCACGCGGCAGACGCACGCGACGGTTCACTTTTGTATGAAAACGAACGCGGCGGGCGCACGCGACGGGCGCACACTTAACGCAGTTTCGGCTCTTAAACTTAAAGCTCTCAATCCTCAGAGATATTCGTAATACGACGTCTTCAACATACGTAAGACAATATACAAAACTATAAAATTAACATAAACGCTTTTATGCTTCTCAAAGTTTTACAACATATTGCTCCAAGTACTTGAAAAGTGTAATTTTCTTTAATACCTTACTTACTCCTTAATGTTTGTTGCGTAAATGTAACTTAAATGAATGTTAACTTATAAAAACAATTGTGAGTGTAACTTAGACATGTTTAAGAGATTATTTGTAATTGAATAAGTTTGTGATTTTAAATAATTATACTTGGTATTTAGACAAGATATCTACGAGTATAATATACTAATCTATACTAATATTATAAAGCTCCAGACTTTATTTGTTTGTTTGTTTGAACGCGCTAAACTCAGGAATTACTGGTTCGATTTGAAAATTCTCCAGCCATATTTAGCCATATAATGCAGGTTGGTGATCTCAAACCCGAGCCATGTTTGAAAAGTAAGAAACATGTTTCCGCCCGACCCGGGAATCGAACCCGGGACCTCAGTCTTGGCAGGCGAGTGCACATACCACTAGACCACCGAAGCGTCCAAAATAGATAAATAAACCAGTATAATTTCTTAAAGATACAATACTGTCACCGATACATTGATAAGACTCACAGCTTGTAAGCTCGCTCAATCTAAATATAAGAAACTTTAAAATTACTCATTCATTGAGAAACTTTTCCTGGTTTTCAAAGTCAGTCAAAAGAAACAATAAAACGTTTTTATAACTCACCGATTTCTTTGTTCCTACAAATCGCTTCTCCACCTTAATTGGCAAATATTGGAATAAAATAATTAGTTCCGATATCAAAGGAAATTTATCCATAACGACTTCAATATTGGGTTTACTTTTCTCCAGCAATACTGGCAACTCGTTAACTAGAGTTAATATTTACACGAAGCTTGCAGCGTCGAATTATTGACGAATGTTGTTTGAACAAAAATATACAAATTGAGTAAACGTCACTGGTGCTAGTTTGGCAGTTCTGTTACGTTTAACTGACCCATTTACAGTTTTGTTTTTATAAATATGAGCGATGATTTGATACCGTGATTGAAGGGTTAAATGGATGTCAAACAACTTACGATATTCCTTTTTTTAAAGTTATTTTTGACATTTATATTTTATTGTTATTTGATATAACGCCTCGGTGGTCTAGTGGTATGTGCACTCGCCTGCCAAGACTGAGGTCCCGGGTTCAATTCCCGGGTCGAGCGAAAACATGTTTCCTAGTTTTCAAACATGGCTCGGGTTTGAGATCACCATCCCGCATTAGGCAAGCGTGGTGATTATGCCTAAAACCTCCTCACTGTACTGATATCTTCGGTTAGACGAGAGGCCTTTGCCCAACAGTGGGACATTACAGGCTAATACCTTATGACGCTTTCTTTCTATTAATTTCATCGACTCTGAACAAGTAACCTTTCTAAACTATCTTATTTAAAAATGGCGCCATAATATTAGTAGTTCCACCGTTATACCCAACACCATACATATTTACCTCACACCCTAATGAAACTTAAAAACAATTTAAAAGAGACTGCACCTAAGTAGGTAGCGGAACTACAAAGACGTGGACTAAGAAGTGTCGCAGAGGGCAAACTTCGAAGCAACTGCGGCGAAGTGCAACGCAACGCACACTCGGCTAGTTTGTATGAAGTTAGAATTTATAGACTGGGTTCCGTAGTATATTGGAAGCAAAAATTAGATAAGTTTTTTGTCTACACTAATATTATAAAGAGGAAAACTTTGTTTGTTTGGTTGTAATGAATATGCTCAAAAACTACTGGACCGTTTTTAAAAATTCTTTCACCATTCAAAAGCTGCATTATCCACGAGTAACGTAGGTTATTTCTCATCCCGAAATTCCTACAGGAATGGACACAACGCGGGTAAAACTGCGGGGCGCTGCTAGTAAGTAAGATAATTAAACTGTACATTGTTTGGTTGGTTTCAGCTGAAGTCATTTTATTTATTATGTTATTTCTATTTCATACAAAATATGTTTTTATTGACATTTAGAGTTTATGTCAGGGCTTCAAGACTTCCGATATTGGTCTAGCGATTGAGAAACCGGGATCGACTGCTTAACGTGCCTCCCGAAGCATTTATCAGCAGCAGCAGTTATCAATCTAATCTAAAATATCAACTTTGTTCGTACTATTTAGATGAGAAATTTGAGAACTTTTACATCGTTATAATTATTTCTAAAGACAATTTCTATTCAGTCATTATATTTTATGAAAATTTGGTAACAAGTTACAGACTTAAAGAATATTTTTCGTGGAATTTATAATAATTCTTATTTCAACGTTCAATAACATAAAAGATTAAATGCCATTACTGTTCAAATCTTTCAGATAAACAAAAAAGAATCAAATCCTTTTAACTTTACAGGCGCAACCTTTTTAAAACTTCACTGAACTAAAACCATTAAAAGAGTCTATAAAATTCTAAGATCAAGATTTATTGCCCTACTGAACCCTAAAAGAGCTCAATTCTACAACACACGCTAAAACGAAACTCTTTATTCAGTATTTTTAACTTGCTACAGAAGTTTTATTGCCATGACACGCTTGATACTACGACGTTGCTTGCTACGAGCTACGAGGCCTGAGATGCCAAGGGAATTTGTTCGTAATTTTTTGCTACGAGATTGTACGTTCCATTTTTGCTACGAGATGCTACGTTCTATTTGCTACGAAATGCTACGCGTGTTAAAAATGAGTTGAGATATGAATATGAACAGTTTTACAGTACATTTTACTGAATTTCTAAACGAGATGTTCTGTTTTTATATTTGTGAAGAATGAAGAAAATTTTATTATGAACTTTTTTTATTCAAACAAAACTTATTCAGTAAATCGATACACAGAAAAAAAAACATATTTATAGTTAACTTTTTAAGTTATAAGTAGCTCTCGTGGCGTAGTTTTAATAAATGACATTAACTGATTACAATTGTTAAGCCCGTGCAGCCTCTACTTGTATGTGTGGTCAATAACATTTCTATCTGAACGCTACCGTGCGGGAAAATTGTCGGTTAAGCACCTTGCAACTTAGCCTCTACTTGTAAAGGTGGCCGATAGCATTTCTATCTGAGCGCTACCTTGCGGTCTAAAAACTCTAACACCAGTGTTGTTCACTTACCTACACAAGTTTACTAACTATCACCAGTAAGTAATGGTTACCTAATAACATTTCAACTATTAAACCGTCCAATACATTTACAAATAATTTCACTGAACCAACAAATTCAAACCCATTAGGTGAAATTAACTATTCCCAGTCAGTTTGTTTAATCTAACCTGCCATAATTATATTACCGTGAACACATAGTTAGTGGTCCATTAATTTAATTATGGTAACAGTAATTATAAATGTGTTAACAAGTTGAATTTGTTTCTGGTTTCTTGTGGTGTTTGATTTCTGGTTTTATTTATTTCATTTTTATTTTAATAGTGAGAAATCATGATAGACAGAGTGGGAAGCGTTTGGAGACTTTTCCCCAATTGTGGGAAGATGTAGGTTGAAAAATCAATCAACAGATTTTTTTTAATTTGACAGCCTGTTAGATCTAAATAAATTAACAGGTCTTTAAATTGTTACACCTAAATATACCTATTTAATTTTTAAATAATTGAGTTAAGCAAATACTGATTTTCATTGAAAATCCGTCTCATACCAACCAATACCATTAACCTCTGATTTAAGTAAGTTAACGGTTTAAGCTGGACGTTATATCTAAGTCAGTCAGTCAAAGACAAAGACTCTTATATTATCAGAGATGTTGCCTGCACAATTGTATATGTTGCAGTTACGTTACGTTTGAAACAAAATTCGGACCCGTATTTTTTTCAATCAGTTTATAATCATCGACCAATTAGCAGAACGCAGTATTTGAGTGGTAAAGTTTCACATACGCGTTCTCTGCCATTCGTTTAATGGAACTAAATGTTCAAATTGACGTCCATTTAGCTGTAAAGTTTGAGATTTGAGGTTTTAAAAAAGGCTTTTATTTTATTGATAAAATTTGTTTTATAAGATACTATTAGCTAATTGAATGAATGGAAGTTTTGGTTTAATAAAATATCAGTAGTTTTACATAGTCAAATGTTAACACTAGTAACAAAATTGACACAGAAAGAAATGAATAATTTGGCGTGCGAGTCTTTGTTTTATCAAAAAATATTGCTAAGATTTAATGCTCTTGTTATTTACTTTAAAGCATAAAAATGATTAATTTGTGGATATATACTTTCATTATTTGCTTTACCTTACCAACTGAAAAATAGAAAAATGTCCATAAAACAAATGGAAAAATAAACGATTCGACAAAACATTGCAACTAAAATGCCACTCAGTGCACTTCAAACCTAACCAGTCAACTCCTGTATAGAGTTGTGGGTAGAAATATAAAAAAATAAGCAAAATAGCTCGGCATTGAATGGGCCTTTCATAATCGGGAGCGGCCTCGCTCCGTTGAGCTCTAGCAATGTAGTTTAGAGCTAGTCAGATATTAATGTAAATACACACAAGTCTACTTCGCTATACAAAGAAGATCTATACAAAGTAGTTTTGTTTATCTTTAATCACTACATAGTATAAAACAAAGTCGCTATTTTTGTCTGTTTGTTTGTCTGTTTGTCTGTATGCTTAAATCTTTAAAATTACGCAACGGATTTTGATGCGGTTTTTTGTAATAGGTAGAGTGATTCAAGAGGAAGGTTTTTATGTAAAAAAAATCCCGAAATTCCCACGAGAACGGGCACAACGCGGGTAAAACCGCGGGGCGCTGCTAGTAATATATAAAGTGGAGTTTCATTTTGTTTGTTTTAACGCGCCAAATGGTTTCCCAAGGTTAACTAAAGTATTATCTTGAAATGTACCACAAAGATCTCTCATCTCACTGAATATATCAGTACAGTTGACCACTAACCTATTCGAAATGAATGATTGTAAGTCGTAATTCTTACGGGATGGGCACGACGCAGGTAAAACCGCGGAACTCATTATAATATGGTGGCAAAGTCTATATACGCGTATTATATAACGCCTTGAAAGACACTCAGTATCACAATTACATACATAGTATATGACGTCACAGATAAATAAAATGAAATAAATAGATACTCAATATACTGAGTAACTTTATGTATGTACATATAACTCAATGCTTTATGTATCTTTTGTTATACAAATAAGTTGTACAATTTGTGCATGTTGTATGTGAATGCTGTTGTGCGGAACCTTTATAAGGCTGTAGTCATAATTTAATATGTTGTAGCCGTTGACAACCATTATAAGATAAATGGAAAAATAAAAATAAAATTGTAGTATCACAGATACTTTTATTCAATTCCATTTACCCAAGACTACGTACGTACATAACACGTATACGTATTTAAACAAAAAAGACATCCCAAATCCCAATACTTTACTTAAACACACCCTATCTTCACTGAAACCTTCCGATTTTTGATCCCTTTTCCTCTTATTTGAACACGAAAATCCTGAAACTTCACAAACACGTTTAATACTACTTCTTCCATCAATTTCCCACAATCCATTCGAGGTCCGGTAAAACTTTTTATTACTGTCCGGATATAGTTACAACCGGATTTGGGTTAACTAGTTCCGGACAAATCACCAGGGTAGGAGTTGGTCGGTGTCACCGTAGTGATGCAGGCTGTGAAAAAGTTTATTTATTAGTAAAAGTTTGAGACCACGGGTTGTGGAAGAGGTATAACGGTCCGCTAAGAGCAGTTCGAGATTTAATGGTAATAGAGGACTTTGTGCGAATGGGACGGGCCGGCTGATGTCGCATCGTATGACGTGATAAATATAGGATGTACTGTCGATGTTATATACTCGTACAGCGTGGCTTTTTTTAAACTGTCGGTATGGGCAAGTTTCAAAGCGTTCAGTAGTTTTTGCTTAAAAGCATACATTTATAAATCTATCCTCACAAACTATCGCATTTATAATATTAGTTTGATTCATAAACAATAAAATACAAAACCCAGACAACCCTTTATTTAACCGAAACCAAAATATTTAAAAAAACCTATTCAACCATCGTAATTACTTCCCATAACAATTTATTCACGCAATTTAATATCTGTAAAGTGATTTATGACTAAAACAAATTAATATTCTTATCACAAAACTAGCGGCGTTATAAAGGCGCCTTATAATTGAATTTCCCATTAATTTGTCCCTTGAGGTCACGCTGTAATATCTGACCTTTGTGGAGGGCATGAGTTATCTTACGATCTTAATTTGTTCTCTATGCTTTGGATTGGCTGGGAGAGTCAAATTGTCTTTGGACTAATTACAAAATTTAGAACAGAACGATTCGTAGACAAAACCCTGAAAATATCTAACCCAATAAGGTTAGTACTTATTTATCACTACATATTATAAAACAAAGTCCCCAGACGCGTTTGTCTGTCTGTTCACGATAAACTCAAATACTACTTCACGGATTCTGACGTGTTTTTTTTTAAATAGGTAGAGTAATTCAAGAGGAAAGTTTATATGTATACAAATTCCCGAAACTCCCACGGGAACGGGCACGACGCGGGTAAAACCGCGGGGCGCTGCTATGAATATTATAATGCTAAAGTGCTAATCTCAAGAACTACCAATTGGATTTAAAAAGCGTTTCTTAAATCTTCACAATATTCATTGTTATACTTTGATCCTAAACTTACTTTTATCCCAAAACTCCCATGGTAACTTTTATAACGCGGGACGATATTCTAATAATATCGTGATTTAATTAAGTCTACAATATCTAGATAGGTACTAAAATATCCCGTTAAAAGCTTTTCAGACCCATTTTTTACATCCCATTTTTGAAAGCCAACTTCAAAAAAATACGGCTATTGAATGAAGTTGAAATATTGAATCAGGATTCATCCATCACAGTTTTACGATAATATACGGTAATAAAATCCGTCGTGTCCTTTAAACTATCCACTGTGATAGACGTACACGAAAACTGCATTGGGTGGACGGTGTATTGATGGGACGAGGTGGGCAAATGTTTGTACAAATGTTGACAACGTTGGCCTATACTCTCGGTTGGGGTATGTCAAGTATTACGGGAACAGTTATTGGGTGGTTAACTGGTGATATACTGAGTATAAAACATTGCAGACTTCTTTAGGCGGTCTAAAAACTCCAACACCAGGATTGGCCACTCACCTACTTGAAGTAAATTTACTTACTTTGATTCATTCAATTATTGTTCTTTTTACAAATTTGAATCATCAACCAATGTTCGCCCAATCATTGGCCCAACGTTGGTACCAACCAAACTCAATGCACCCATAGGTAATGCATTCCGTTAATGGATATTTGTTCCCCCATCGTACCATACGCTGTCCTCGCGTATTTTTTACCGGAGACCAGTTTGGGGTTGTTTTTGTTCGTATTGTCAATTTTAACACTAATAGGATCGAACGTGAAATGTCTGTCAGACGATTCAAAGGTTAAGCCGTATGATATGTGTCATAAAGTTCATTTTTGTACTGAAGGCAATTTGAAGTGAAGTTTAAAATTGCGGACGGAATTGAAAGACTGTTTCGAAGAAATTAATAAAAGTATTCTTAGTTTTGAGAGTTAATTCGGCATAAGTTATTTTAGTTTTTAAATTTGAACTAGCATTATTATCAATATGAGAGACTTTTTCTTGCCCGTGGGACGTTAATAACAAAAAAATACATAGATACAATGTAAGAAGTATGAGCCTGTAAAGGGGACATTACAGGCTAATACTTACTACGCAAAGGCCTCCCATCTCACTGATAGATATCAGTACTTATAGGAAAATTAAGCGGCATCCTAATACAGGAATATTCACTAAGTAGTTTGTATGCCTATTTTAACAACAGTGGTAATTTACTCAAACAGCACGCCATTTGCAAGTATTTGCATTCCACAGTGCATAAAAACAAACACAATCTGATATCCAGCATTCATAGATTAAAACGAAACAATTAAAAACATAGGTGTCCCTTACGGTATGTAATATTTGCATATTTGAACAATAAAGGGGACCCTTTCGTGTCTGTACTTAGGGGGCTAATTGGTGAGGGCACTATTGTTTTGGATTAATGTCGACTGCTGACTGTTATTGACGCTTTTTCTTAGTTACTTAGTGATATATTGAAAGGATTAAAATATTTAGAATTGAAACTACGTTTACGGGTACACTTCGCTTTTATTTTACACTAGCAGCGCCCCGCGGTTTTACCCGCGTTGTGCCCGTTCCCGTGGGAATTTCGAGAATTTTTTACATTAAAACCTTCCTCTTGAATTACTCTACCTATTACAAAAAACCGCATCAAAATCCGTTGTGTAATTTTAAAGATTTAAGCATACAGACAAACAGACGCGACTTTGTTTTATACTATGTAGTGATTTTTTATCCCAAAAAACCCACAATAACCAAAATATCTCAATAAACTATTAAAAACAACCAATATTACGCCTGTCACTCAAATACAAGATTAAACCGTTCCCAAAACGACAACTCTTTTAATTCAAAACCCATGTTAACCCCGCGTAAACAAACCATTAATTTGACCGATAAAAAATAATGGGTAAAATTTAATGTTAAAGTTTGAACCGAATGTGGGGAATGTATTGGCCGTATCCATTTCATATGAAAATTTCATTATCTAGGTGTACGTGATGCTATGAGGCGGCCTGCTGCTCAGTATTGGGATGAGCTCCCGTGAACGAAGCTATATTATACGCTGTTTGAATTAATACTAAGATTTGAATAGAACTGACATGTTTGTTTCCTTGTTTAAACGCAATCATCTGTATAACAATAAAGATAGCAAGCGACGGTAAATTATAGGTTAATTTTTAGCCCGAAATTATAATGGTAATGAGTTATTAGGGGTAAAAAAAAATTGATATATTGCTCGTTACAAAATAAAAGCACCTTAATAATATTTCATCCCTTTCATCGGTGGTCAAAGTAACTTAGGCGTATCAAGCAGCTTGTTATTTATATAGCTACAAAAGTTTTTTAAGTAAGACTATTCACTATAGCGATAGTCATATTTTCAACTTTTTTATCCCGTTTTAATACAGCTGACTTTCCGGAGAAAAATAAGTTATAATATCGGGAACGAACTGTTTCAATCACTATCAACTCCAGAGACATTATTACGAGATCTACTTCATACTATACCAAGCCGGACCAAACGCCGACCAGTCGGTTCAAATTTACGCGAGTATAAATTAGTCCGTACCCCACGCGATTTGCATCCAATCTCCACATTATGCAGCTACGAGCTACGGGCTACGGGCTACGAGCTACGGGCTACGCACGTCTACGTGATGCTACGGGACCTTTTTCGTGTGAAAGTTTATCGTGTCTGCTCGAAAAGCATTGTCTGAAATAGCTTTTTATTTTAAATAGTTTGTTTAAGAAATTCATTAATAACCAGAAAAATATTGTCCGTTACACTAAACATTGTGAAGGTATTTAGAAAAAGAAACTCTTATTGCACTTAGAGATGTCAAATGCTTCCTTAGTAGAGATTTAATGGGTGATTATGACATTTAATAATGTATGAAAAATTACATCAATTAGTTATTGGCATATATTTATATATTGAATTTAAAGCTTAGGATAAATTGCAACAAAAATGTTACTCTAATTAACATTTTCCTCCCCTCTTATTGAACAAAAAGTTAATGAGAACAATTAACCTTCACAGCTATCAATTGTCATTCCCCTATTGAAGGTTTCTTGACCCTAAAGTACCTTTACATTAAATATCGGCCCTTCGGTTTTGATGATTACTGTAATTTTGTATAGGAACGTTGCTATTAACCGAGTTCAAAGGGTTGTACGACCCTTAAGACTTTTCCTTGCTAAGTATGTTACAGTATTTACTAGAAAATAGATGCAGTAAAAGTAGTATGGGATTGTGTTACTCTAATTAAAATAGAGATTTTCATAAAATCGACACTAAACTAATTTACTGATTGTAATCGTTCATACAAACATGTCAAAATTACTCATTAAATATCTAAGCAAGCATTTGAAATCTTGTACGGGGATCAGTCGACAATTAATGATTAAATTGATACTTTTTAAGCTCACACGATTTGCACTCATTATACTAAATGAAACGAGGTTTCATTTATTAAAATGAATTAAATTGATGTCTCTAAGTATGGCAGTAAATAAAATGATTACCGTTATAAAGTTGTCAGAGGAATTAATTCAAACATGATACTACAATTCATTCAAAATCGAACAAACCAAAGAGTAACAAATCAAAGCATTAACCAACAATCTATACACACAAAAGTCACGTGTCAACACTATAAATAAAATTAGGGTTATCTCGCATTAAAATCCTTTAAAAATATCATATCTATAGCCGCTAACAAAGCCAGGGTTCCTTTCAATTTGCTCGGGGGTCGGTGGTAAATTTACGAGGCATAGCGCTAGGAAGTTAGGGGAGAGGCCAGACATAGAACGCATAAATTAGCGGGACTGGGTGTCTGAAATCGAAAGGGTGAGACCATAGATTAAGCATTGCAGATTGGACGGTCTGGGTAATCATTTTTGTAATTATTACTTACTAGACGCGTTTCGCGGTGTTTACCCGTGTTGTACCTGTTCCCGCGGGAATTTTCAGAGAAAATGTATCCCATATGTTATTCTGATGTATAACTTATATTACTGTAAAGTTTCATCCAAATCCGTCCGGTAGTTTTTGCGTGAAAGAGTAACAAACATACATCCATCCACACAAACTTTGGCATTTATAATATTAGTAGGATGGCCTAGTGCTATTTTGTCTTTAAATAACGTTCATTAGAGAGATAAAAATATGTTTGAAACTAAAATAACATGATTAAGTTCAATCGACCAATCACACAAATATCTTTTGCATCCACCAATTATTAATTCCTAGTTGTGAAATAATTAGGAACAAAAATTAATTTTGTCTCATCATTTCCAACACATTAACATCCACCCTTAATTCTGAATCTATAAAACCACCTTCCCTTTTACATTAAATTGATCTTTGATGCCCAAAATACCTTTGTTTCAACACCCATCGAGCGGGAATCGTGAGGGTCAAAAAAACATGACTTATAACAGTGGATCCGGTATTTATTATGATTTATTCAATTTAACCCCTCTAACCGCAGTCGTTACGAATGATAAAAATAAGATAAAAACATTTGCATTTAATTTTGAAACGGAAACGGTGATAATTGATAACAAAATTAAGCGGTTTCATCCGACTTTATTACGGATGTTTGCAATTCAGATTTTTCGGTTGGCAATACCAGTATGCACCCGGGAGCCCACAGCAGACAGGGCGCTGATGTACCTGCCTTACATAAAAGGTGTTACGGACAAAATCGGACATATGATGCGCCGCAAATACGATATCAAGACCATCTTTCGTCCGGCTACACAACTAAGGCAGTTACTTCGATCGCCGAAGGATAGGGAACCGTTGGGGGTCCCCGGGGTGTACAAGATACCCTGCGAGTGTGGGAAGTTTTATATCGGCGAGACGAAGAGGAATGTATCTACCAGGCTCACCGAACACATTCGTGCGCTGAAGAAGGTGGATATAAACCGGTCAGCGGTGGCTGAACACGCTATAGTTTCGGACACGACTCATTTTATTAGGTTTGACCAGACGCGAATCGTAGCCCGGGAGAAACGCTACGTGTCCCGGAAAATTCGCGAGGCCATAGAAATAAGTCGTTGTCCGAACTTTAACAGAGATAGTGGATGGATGCTGCCTGCGGCCTGGAAACCATGCCTCCAGCTATCTTCGGAGAGGGTCACAAACGGGGTTAGTGGAGACACCGTGAGTTCGTACTGTGTTCGGCCTCAGCATGCAACGGACTCCGGGAGCACGGACAATTCCCGTGAAGGCTCTCTCTCGCCGATACAACGCGAGCCCACGCGTGCGCAACCCCCCCAACCACCTCAACAGCCACAACAACAGCTCTCTGCGCGCGCGCTCCGCGCGGCGGCGCGCCAGGCGCGAGCCGCGGCGGCCGGCAGTGCGGGGAGAGACGCTGTCGCGAGCGCTTCACCCACCTCCTGATGAAGGCCACCGTATGTGGCCGAAACGTGTTGAGGGACAACTCAACAGTAACCTCCGCGTACGTAAGTTCCCGTTTCAACAAATAATAATGACATCAACGTACGTTTCAATTAATAGTAAAATACCAGTATGTATGAGTCTGAGAGCATTTGGCAAGAAACTGAGTCTAACTGCTGTACTCAGAGACGTAAAGTTTTTCTAAATCTCATCACAAATCTCGTATTGAACTCCGCTCGTACTCAGAGACATTAAATGTTTCCTTAGCAGAGATTTAATGATTGATTCTGACATGTAATGTATCAAAAATTACGTCAATTATTTGTTCTTGTTTAGAGAAGCCCGTTGGCACAGTGGCAGTGAGAGCGTTTACTGCGTCGGGAGTTGTGGGTTCGATTCCCGCCCGGAGTCAACAATATGTGAAGACATAGTTGTTGGCGACGACGTCTGGTTGTCAATTATAAATTCTTATAAAGTATCTGTGCATGTATAAGTAGTAGTATCAGTTGGTTAGATCAAGTTAGTCCGGGTATATAATATTATTGTCACCCATCAAAATAGTGACCGACTTCCTTGTTTTTAATAATGGCAATGATCTACGAGTAATATCGCTATATATCAAACTACGCTATGCTACTCAAACTATCAAAAATAATCTATAAAAGATTTCGTTAAACTAAAAACATGTTTGAGATTTTAATTAAAACTATTTCTTTGACTCAAGTTGCAGTCAGTTTCTAGTTTTCATAAAAAACAAGCTGCGACTAATTAACTTTAACTTTTAGCTTACTTAGTGACACTTGGGTTATTTTTAATAAGATTTAAGTTTGAAACTCGTAATGAGGATTTGATATTTTTGTTTTATTTTTAGTTAAAAGTTCAGGGTAAGACGCTCACTATTTAATCGTCTTATATCTCTTAGAGTGTATTATATCATCAAGTTGAAATACACTCTAAGAGATATCAAACAAAAGGTCTTCTTCTTATCGAGTGGATGGTCAACTTGACCAATCCTGGTGTCAGAGTTATAGAGCCGCCAAAGGCCTCTGACATGGCTCATGTAACGACTACTATCTACTATAAACAAAAGGTACGACTCTAAGATAAAAATGCAATTTTGAATTTCACTCAAACCATCGTAAGCTGAAAAGGCGCAGTTACATTTCTACAACACTGATATCAACAAGAGCTGCTTAAGTGCAATGCTGTGTTATTAGCGGGTCGGGAAGTTCCAGGCCAGGGAATTAAAAGTGTCACAAAAAGGAAAATTCTTAAGAATATTTTAAAAGAACTTTTTGTTTACGTTTGAATTGGGATGGAAAAGTACGACTTTGGAACTTTTTATCATTGGAACTGTGTCTGTTCTGGATCTGTTCTACTTTTAAAAATGCTTCTTAGTTTTAACAATTTACTTGTAATATTTTATATAGTATGCAATTATTTAAAGTCAATGAGACCAATCTCATCCATTACTTAGAAACGAAACAAGAAGCCCGCGTTTCCATCTATTCCCGTTGGAATTTGGAATCTAATCTATCGCTATGCCAATATTTATTTGGATCCGGTGGGCAGTTTTTGCGTAAACAGGAACATAATATACGCCCAAAATTTCAGATACCAATACAACTTAAACTCATAAACTTTCGCATATGTAATATAAGTAATTTAAAAAAATAAATATACCTCGGTCAAATTTACACACGGTTAACTAGACCCAAACTAAGCTCTAAGCTTGTATTATGCAACTAAATCTCAATAACATATTACATAGGTAATTCAATAACAGCAACGTCATCATCAAATACCTAAAAACCGTTAAAGAACCTAATCACGTCATCCCACACACTACCCACCAACAACTACCCAATTAACCAATACTCAAAACAGTTAATTCCTCAATTAAATCATCATAAAATTATGATAAATCAATCAAACGCAAACTATTGAAAGCGTGATCAATCACCGGCAGACGCTGAAATTATACCAACTAAATCACGACTAGCATTCGTACAATTCAGCTACCAGCTGAAACAACCCGAATATGCTAATATGTCAGCTATTACATTTGCATCGCTGAGGCTTGCGCTTGCTAATGTCGCTAATCATTTGACGGTTTAATTATGCAATTTTATGGTCCCCACGCTTTTGGGCTTTGAGAATTATTGTTTTAAAGGTATGATTGTTAATTTAATTAATTAGATAGTTGCGTCGGTTCTGTGGGCTTCTGTTATGTGTTAATGTTTTGGATATGAAATTAAAAATGTTTGATGATGATGATGAAACGGGACTGTATCGCGTTAGATATAATATTCTCGTGGTCACAGGATAAATCAGTCATCGTCGAGTACATATTTTTAAAATACGTCATATAATTTAACGAGATACATACATAACAAATATATTTTACACTTGGTCACGAGATGAATCAGTCATCAGTAGAAACATCCACTCTGAGTTATATATTCTAACGAGATACGGTACCGTTTCATGTATATTCTTTATGTTTTCGCCAATCTCAGCTCACGATTACCATCTTTGGTTAATACACATAAAGGAACGGACACTAGAGGTAATCGGCTTTTTTCTCGCTACAGACGTTTAAAGACTATGGTATCGTACTTTTTGAATTCGTAAATGAACAAAAAACGAAGGGACCATCGAGATAGAAATACAGCTGCCTTAATTAAATCATCACCAAATTGAATCAAATCCAGTCAACATGAAGCTAAACGTCTGAGCGTATGACTGAGAAACGTACCTATAAATCTCCAGTTGATACACAGGCTGCCAAGAAGTGTCTCACTTGACAACGGACATAAGCTCTAAATCCGGAGAATTGTCCGGACATTCCGCACACGTGGAGAGAAAGCCGGATTATTCTTGGGCGGATTTCACCTTGACCTTGGGTAACAATAGTGTCTCAGTTGGTTGGTGATTGTATTGGTGTTTGTGGTGGAGATATATTCAATAAAGTATAAGTATTAAAAGCAGTTGAACTCGTAGTTTTAAACTAGTACTTTGTAGTTTTAAAGACAGTAAAAGAAACGTAAGTAAATACCTCGAACTTTGTAAATGGAATCAGAGTGGTTATGTGCTTACTTTACCGAATTACGTTTTACTGAAACACGATTTACCAATATCTAATTAGGTAACGATAATAATGTTTTATAATTTTTTCCGAAGTTTGTGCGAAAGTAATAAATTAGTGAATGTTTATTACCGATGCAAGAGTGTTTCTAAATCTAGCGTTCAACGTAGTTTTTTGGCTCACGTTTGAGGTCACCAAGTTTTAGTAGATTGCCCAACAGCCAAACTTACACAGGTATACCTTTAAATTAAAAGTAAAGCAGTTACGAAGTATAAATAAAAGAAAGTTTATATTAACCCTTATTTACATTACGTTAATACACCCAAAATACATAAAGCATCGTACATAAAGTTATAAAAGTCGTTCGCAACACGTCATCAATCAAAACCGTTGGTTATTTATCGTTGTTAGCCGAAACTTTGCGGAAGGACTCCGAATTAAACTTTATACTGTTCGTTTTAATTAAATGTGATGCATTTAGTAACAGATTGTGGTTTACAATATTTAGAATATTCAGTGTATATCAGTAACTAGTATGTTTACAGTTTCATGAAAGGAAATGAGACAGTTAAATTCATTTTTAATATTTAATAGTCAATCACCGACCCGCAGCAGGCGACAGTAGTGATTATAATACCTCATGCTCTTCACTGTACTGTTATCTTCGGTGAGATGAAAGACCTTTGCCCAGTAATGAGACATTACGGGCTTATATTGCTACTACTTAGTAGTTGATTACCTACTTTACTATAGACAAGGTGCCGCATTTTCAAAGCAGAAGAGGTATGAAGAGGAAAGAACTCCATCGACAAGAGCCCAGCTCTTAAGTGGATGATGATGATGCATGATTATGCAACATGCAAGTTGACAGTGTTACGTGTGAACTGAACTTATTGATTTGTCATTGTATTCTATGAAGGAGCGTCAGATACAAGACGTCTAACAGATGTTTTTTGTCTGTTAGAATTTGTACGTAAAACTTTTAGAAGACAGACTTATCTGCGATAAATAATTCAGTCTATAGACTAGCTAAAGTTTATTACCTAGGCATTTAAAATGTTATAAATGTAATAATATTTCACAAAAATCATCAACAAATTTAATTTTACTTAACACAAACGAAATTACCATACCACAAAACAATTCAGGTTCTCACACACACCATCAAAGAAAACCTTCTAATTTTCACTTACACAACAAAAATACTCCAATCTTCTGAAAGGGTAGAAACACATCGCGGTGGTAATTTCTCGGGACATTACACATCAAATATTAAACTCGCATGTTATGAGCTTGTCATAAAAGTGATTACTTTAAACATTTGCGGGATGGGAGATGGCCGAACGAATTACAGAGCGATGGTGACACATGTTCGTTAATGGGCGGTTCGAGTTTTACCTGTGATCGTTATATTGTTGTTTTAAATATCGAGGTTGGGGTTCTTGGGTATTGTAGGATTGACACATTAATTATTTGAGGCAAAATATCTCACTTGAAAACTCACATTATTGTCAAACTCAGTAACGTCCATTAAATCTATATGAATTAACTAAATGACATAATTTTACATACATTACTTGTTAAAATATCATTAAATTAAGCGTAATTTTTACTATTTCTCTATACATTACCTCTAAGCTTTCCTAAGTACCATTATTCAACTTTCACGTCTGACTTTGCCGGTAAGAAAATAGCAATACATTTACTTGTAAAAACATCGCTTGAAACAGGAGAAAGTAGAACCAAACATTGGTATTGTTTGCGTCTAAACCTTGTTATTCAAAAAGTAATTTCTCGAATGTATTATGTAAATTTGAACGCAGAGCCGCGATATATTTGGTGTTATCGGAACACTAATGGCTGGCACAAAAGGTGTTAATGTGAAATAAATTGTCGAATGCCCGAGGATTTGATGCTTAGAGCCACTGGATGTGATTATAGGAGTTTAAGTATACATTTATGAGAATAAATATAATATTTTTTTTGTTCTCTATTTCAATGGTCTTTTTTATAACTTAAAAGAAAAATGTTTACAAATGTTTAGTAGGTAGTGATTTTTTTTACATTTGATGTTTTTCAAATTGAAGCGAAGTGTATCCATAAGCGTAGCTTCAATTCAAATTAGTAGTGTTCGCTAAACGTAAGATGTTTGTGTGTTTACTGAAAAAAGATTTCTTTCAAAAACATTTTTAAGGCGTTATAAGTTTTTGAAACCACGTAACAGTTTCGGATATTAATGTGTATTAATGACTATTAGGGTTGTGCAATATGAATAACTTACTTCAAAGTCACAAAGTTACTTGATGATCAAACCAGAGGTGGGTTTAACCTTCTTTCTATGAGCCTACTTATTCTGTTATGCTTCTTCTACTTCTCTTCTTCTTCTTCTTCATCGAGTGGATGGCCAACCTGACCAATCCGGGTGTCAAAGTTATTGAGCCGCCAAAGGCCTCTGACATGGCTCTCTGATCTGTTATGCTATAAAAGAGGTTGTGAAATAAAAGTGATGCTTTATTTTGTTCCGTGTTTCAGTAACCCAAAGATTTTGATCCATTCCGATTCTCCTAATCCATTTATTTTATATCATTGTTACGGTTATATCCTCGAAGGTTCACTTTTTACAACCGGAACCGGAAACCGCTCGAGCTTTCAGGAAATGCTCGCGTGTTTGTACCCGCGCCGGGGACACACCGGGGCAAATTACCGGAAAACGTTTCCGGACACAATAGACGCTTCGGACGGAGTGGACACGGATTTTTATCATCAAAAAGTAATTTAACTTTCTTAAAACGGACGTTCTATTTTTAAATTATGAGTTGTCAACATGCAGCGTATGTAATACTTACAGTAATAAAGACTTCTTCAGCACTCAGCTGTTTTAGTAAACTTCAGAGCTTAAGTAATCTGAAAATGGCGCGCACTAAAATTTAAGTATTATCTAATAGGTATTTGACTTCCACGTCTTTCGTATTTATGAACACGAGAGAGTAGGTATGTTTGTGATTAAACATATTCTTTTTTATAAAGTAGGAAAAAATGTCTATAATAATGATTAATCAATTCAAAACTACGTAGCAATATGTAATAGTACATAAACAGGAATTTCTGAAAAGTATTTTTTCAAAAATTCCTCTCATCTCAATCGAACCTAGTGTGCCCCAATCCTTTCCACTAATGCCATGATCCAAACATAATTCGAAGGAACTATAAAACTAATGATTGTGTTATAGTGTTTTGTTCGAGTCATCATTTACACCCAGTTTTTGTTTTTATTGATGTAGGAAGAAACTATTGCCGCCTGATTAATAAACGCGATATAACTAAAACACTGTTATAAAGTGTTTTGTCTCTTTTGCTCTTCGGAAAATTGCGAATGTCAGAAAGTGACAAACCATTTGATGGCTAAAATTTTCTTACGCGTTGAGTATAAGGAAATAGTAATGAATATTATTAACTTGGTTTGTTTATTAATTCGCAGCTCGGAGATTTTTGCCGGCGAGCATAACAGAAAGAGCAATCAATTTGACACATGAGATACGCGCGCTTTATTCAACTCAGAATTTTTATTATTATCTAGCAATACATCGCGGTTTTACCCGCGTTGTGCCCGTTCCCATGGAAATATCGGGATAAAAATACCATATAACCTTCACGTTGAATGTGGCTATATATTACTAAAAATATATTCAAATCGGATTGGCAGTTTTTGAGATTATCGCGTACAAACAAACAAACAAAAAAACAAACTCCTTAGCTGTGTTATATTAGTACAGATTAATGACCACGATCTTACACTACGAGTATACTCGAGATATATCTCGGACGCCGATATGTAGTATCTTCCTGTTTCAATAAAAAGCTTTGGACCATTCCAATATACAATTGTACATCCACACGCCTTACTCCTCACAATCACAATCTTACCTAACCTATATTCATAACTAGTGACCTCGCTAAATCTGAACGAACGCTTCACTCACACATTCCTAATGAATCAATCAAAACCATCGTCCCACTTACAACGAAACTCGTCAGGTCACAGTAACAGTGGATTGCACTCAATCGCTCAGGCGCTGTGTCACCTCTGTGATTCCAGATCGATCTCCAGAAGCGAGTGATCACAACCAATTTATAAACATGAGCCTCATTCGAATGAGAAGCGAACGTATTGTGTGGGAATTGAGAGGTTTTTAGGTTATTATTTGTATATTAACGAGTTCTTTATTGAGATGTGTGGATGGCGTACGGAATTGGGTTGGGGTTGGTTAAGCTACGTTTGTTTGTTGGCTGGTGGGATTGGTTACCGATTATTGGTTGATGACGATTTTGTGCGTTCTGGAAAGGTATAAGGTTATAGTATATGAAATGTAATGAAGATTTTTATTATGAAATGCAACTGAAAATTAATACACATCATACCACCATAGTGTATTTAAGCAGTCTTCTTCTTCTTCATCGAGTGGATGGTCAACCTGACCACTCCTGGTGTCAGAGTTATTGAGCCGCCAAAAGCCTCTGACATGGCTCATGTAACGACTGCTATCCGTAGAAAGTAACCGGGACCGACGGCTTAACGTGCCCTCCGAAGCACGGAGTCGTCTTACTTTTCGGACAATCAGGTGATAATTTGAGCAGTGCTTGGTTTATTTTGAAAATGTGTAAACTAATTCATCACCGCACATCCCTTCTTAACACCGCACAAATACATTACAAGAAAAACTAATTAACCGCCAAAATAATAAAATAAGTATCTCTGGAGACAACCCCATCGCTCTTAAGGGTTCGAAGCCTCGCATTCATTACACCTGCCACATCTAAGTCCATCCCTGTTCGAGATAAAATGCCACTTAGTCCAGCGTCAAGTTTAATTGATTGATCACTAGTCCGGCCCTGGCTTGCTGCCAAGCACTTGCTTATGATAATGGATAAGCGATGTCATTTATGTTTAACACCCTAATTCTAGGTATGCAAAGCAGTGGCGCTTAAGTAATGTATTAGTTAAGTTCGACAGAGTTACTTACCCAAAGGTTAAGAGTTTATGAATCCAAATTGAAAAAGAATACTCGGTATAGTTTTATAAATGCCATGACGTTGTTAAGGATTTTATACAGAACTAGCAGTGCCCCGCGGTTTTACCCGCGTTGTGCCCGTTCCCGTGGGAATTTCGGATTTTTTTTTACATAAAAACCTTCCTCTTGAATCACTCTACCTATTACAAAAAACCACATCAAAATCCGTCGCGTAATTTTAAAGATTTAAGCATACAGACAAACAGACAAACAAACAGACAAAAATAGCGACTTTGTTTTATACTATGTAGTGATAAAACATAAGATGCAAGAGTTAAAATATATACCTTCAATATTATGTCGCTTCAATAACCGCCGGCTTAAAGTCAACGACGCTCAATCGTTGACTTTAAGCCGGCGGTTTCAATATAAAAATGGTATTTCATATCAAATTTTAAACTCTTTCACATAACAACACCGGCTCATAGTTTGTTAACTATTTCAATGTCAACGAAGATTAAAGCCGGATTGACACAATAATTTTTAAATCTATTTAGTGCCTAGTAAATCTGCTTAGCGCCTCGGTGGTCTAGAGGTATGTGCACTCGCCTGCCAAGACTGAGGTCCCGGGTTCGATATCCGGGTCGAGAGAAAACATGTTTTCTACTTTTCAAAAATGGCTCCGGTTTGAGATCATCAACCTGCATTTGACAAGAATAGTGTTTATGCCTAATCCTCCTCACTGTACTGATATCTTCAGTGTGATGGGAGGCCTTTGCCCAGCAGTGGGACATTACAGGCTAATAATTTTTACTTTACTAAATCTGCTTTGCCTTAATAATTCACTTCGTTTTCAATACTGCAAGCAAACAGAAATGTTAGAAAATCGACGATTCTGATTGGTCGGTTCAGTTTATGCTTACCTTTAGTTGGCTCGGTTATCCCATAGTCACGAGTTGGCGGTATCCTTTATTTGAAGTGCGATGCATAGCACATACCAGCTACGTAAGGGTCATATGATTGTCAGAGTTCGTGTCAGAAGTTGCGTTTACTGCTATACTTTTTTTAGCACAATCATATAATTTACTAGCTGACGTTTTGACTTCATTAAAAGGAATTATAGTCACTTGCGGGGGTGACTGTACAATAAAAAGACGTGTGGCACTCGGGGACTGCCGCGGTAAAGCTATTGCATAGTTATTTTTTGTATCACTAGATGGCGTTAGTGGGGAGCGTGAGGTTTTTTCGTTACGGAATTTCTGGATTCGGTCCCCGCGGCAAGGCCCGCGATAGAAGCTATGCAATAGCTTAATAAATAATAAATAATCTATCTAATAACTAAGCTCTAGGCTTGTATTATGGAATCTAACTAGCTGATCAATGAAAAGACTGTATTATCATAGAGCTATGCATTACATTATGTCGAGAAGATAAACTTATTGGCGAAACCAGCATCATTTTGTATTTGTGCGTCAACGTCATAAATCCGTTGTATGATACTAAGAATTATAATAATGAGTATAAATTGCAATTTTTTGTTTCAGGTATGTCTACATTTTTACTGGGTCTACTATTTCAGTCGCTTCATAAGTGGTATGTACTCTTTGAAATGTCACGTGATCAATATATTGATATCAGTACAGTGAGAAAGATTAGGCGTAATCACCACGCTCGTCTAATGCGGGTTGGATAAACGTTAGGCCCATAGCACACGGCGTATTTTATACGCGCAGGCGACGCGAGTATTAGGAACGCGCGTCTTCGGCGCCGTAGACGCTGAATGTTGCGTTTGCATTGATGATACAAGCGCGCACATGAAGCGCGCGTATACGTGCTTTTGAAGCGCGTACAAATGAGCAGTGTTGTCTCAACCGACGCCGTTGTACAACTGGAGACTGGAGGAGTCTCTGGTCAAAACGCAAAGGCTACGAGCGGCTACAGCGCGTATACGCGCAGGAGACGCACGTTTCATGATCGCCCCGTGTGCCTAGGTTACAAGGTTGCGTTCGAATCTCGTTTGAAGCTCGTATACGTGCGTCATCTGCGCGTCGCCTGAGCGTATAAAATACGCCGTGTGCTATGGGCCTTAACATCATAAAATAAACACTCAAAAATAATCCTATCATCAAAAATGAACCATCAAATTGCTATGCAGCTGGGTTTACCAAAGTATCAATACACTGTAATACATTTGTATCTATTTGTACAAAGCTGGCCCAATCACCGCATGTTAACTACACTGAATTAATTTTACATGCGTTTGTCCGGACTAACCGGTCGAAGTAATAGGATTTAGCATATCCAGGGATCTATATTTATTTAGTGTTAATTTTAAATGGTACTTGGTTTATTGATTAGGTTTGTGATACCATCAGTTGGATTACGGGAGCTTGTTATTGAAAAGTATTGTTTGTATGACGAGAAAGTACTTGCATTGTTGTAATATTGGGTTTTGTGTTGTTTGTGCTTTATGTAGGTAGTAGCACTGTAGCGCTGTAGCGTAATTAGACTTAGCGATGTTAGATCGTTGGAATTGTTAAGTAACGTGCAGCTCAGTCCTTTCTTGGATGGGCGGCCGATTATGGCCTTTCCATCTGAGCGCTACCGTGCTTTAGAGCCACCTTAACCTATTCATAAATAAATAAAAAAAATTAATAAAGTAGCCCGTAATGTCCCACTGCTGGGCAAAGGCCTCTCAAATCACTGAAGATATCAGTACAGTGAAGGTGTAATAACCACGACTGAACCCGGGTTGGTGAACAAACCCGATCAATGTTTGAAAAGTAAGAAACATATTTTTTCTCGACCTGGAATTGAACTTGGGACCTCAGTCTTGGCAGGCAAGTGCATAATACCACTAGACCACCAAGATGTTTATTAACCTATTTATATTAAAGGGAATTATGTGAAATGAAGGCCCAACAACCGTATCATATTGTGCAATTTATATATCGTGCAAGGTAAATTCATTCAACCCCGGTAGCTTTGTTGGCTTTCAGTTCCAAACGTACATATAGAATTGCGTCGTTTACTATTTGTATTGAAAACATACAGGACGGTACTTTAGACAGAAACTCTGGGCTATTTTATTTGACGAATATTATAGCTTGATTTTAGATGGTTGTATTAGCTGTAAGCAGTACCACGTGGCTTTACCCGCGTGGTACCCGTTCCCGTGGGAATTTTGAGATGAAAAATAGTAATGTCCTTCTTGTTGAATGTAGTTATCTATTACAAAAATAATTATTCTTCTTCTTCTTCATCGAGTGGAATGGCCAACCTGACCAATCCTTGTGTCAGGGTTTTTGAGCCGCCAAAGGCCTCTGACATGGCTTTAGTCTACTATCCGTAGAAAGTAACCGGGACCGACGGCTTAACGCGCCCTCCGAAGCACGAAGGTGATTCAGCCTGCAATGCCCTAACCAAACCCCTAATTTTTTTTTAATTAAAATTGAGAATTGTAAGTTGCGATTTAGCGAATTCTAAAACAAAGTCTGTGATATTCTCGTTCAAATCCCTTGCTTTGTTATCTACCCATATGCTTTAGTTAACTCTTTCTGATCTATACTAATATTATAAAGAGGTAAAGTTTCTTTGTAAGGGCTAATCTCCGAAACTTCCAATCCGATTTGAATAATTCTTTTATAATAGATAGCCACATTCAACAGAAAAGTTATAGGCTACTTTTTATCCCGAAATTCCCACAGGAACGGGCACAACGCAGGAAAAACCACGAGGCACTGTTAGTTTTTATAAATGAAAACAAGAATTATAGTTTTGAACAGTTAATAAGATTAAACCCATCAAGTGTAATAGAATTTCAATTAACGTGATTAAAATGTTGCAGTTAATTTATTCCCAGCGCTGTTTCATTGAAAACACATTAATTACATTAAAATTGTATCAGTTATTGAATACATTATCATTATGATTATTCATTTGTTTGTTTATTTTAATGCCATTATTTCCATCACTACATAGTATAAAACAAAGTCGCTTTCCACTGTCTGTCCCTATGTATGCTTAGGTCTTTAAAACTACGCAACGGATTTTGATGCTGTTTTTTTTTAAATTGATAGAGTGATTCAAGAGGAAGGTTTATCAGTACCTATACAAATTCCCGAAATTTTCACGGAAACGGGCACAACGCGGGTAAAACCGCGGGGCGCTGCTAGTTTATTATAAAGGCAACTAAATATGTTATTGTATGGTAATATAAGGTATCATTGATTACTACAGATGTATAAGTGAATTTCGTTTGACATGAAAGCACACTGAATTTCTTTAAGAATATAGGAGATGCGTTTCCATTTAAGTAAAACGGAGATCTGTGGACTCCGATTCACCAATCACAGCGAATTGAAATTGTCAAACAACGTATTGACATTGTCAAAATCTTTCAAAACTCATTGTGATTGGTCAATACAGCTCTGCAAAGGTGTGTTCCGGTTCTATGGAAACGTAAACTAAGGTAGTCATGATATATCTTTCGGTAAAAATCTGTTCATGTATTATCTAAGGGTCATATTTGCTTGAAGAATTGGGAAACAATGAATTCGCAATCTAATCTTTATTCAATAGCTTAATAACATCAAACAAAACAATGTAAACCTTGAAACTATGACGCTACAGATGATTTTAGACTTTAAAAACTATCAGAGTAAATCTAAGTTCCAGTGGTCAACCCTGGTGTCGGAGTTTTTAGACCGCCTAAAGGCCTCCGATATGGTCTAACGATTGAAACAACCGGAACCAACAAATTACCGTGCCCTCCGAAGTACGGCAGCGCTCAGATAGAAATGCCACTATCGAGTAGCTGCCGGGCTGCCGGGCAGCCGATGCTACCCATCCATGTAAGGATCGAGCTTCACGTTGCTTAACAATTGCAATGAACTAACATCGCTTGGTCAAACTACACCTCGAGCACTACAAACTGCTGAGTAAAAGACGCCTAACTTGGTGACCCGTATATTTTCACAGCCAAAAGCGCACAGCATGGGAGAAGGATGTCTGACATTACCTCAGTTACGCTAACGAGAAGGGAATCTGAACCAAATTAACTAACTCCTGAATAAGTTTGAGTTAAATTTAAACTTTTTATTGTTGCTCCCAAGAATTCTTTGTGAGATGTCTTTGTTTGGGGTTTGGGAAAGTTGTTTGAATGGTGCAGTTAGAAGTGATGTAATGAAGTATTGTTAGTTATTTAATTTAATGTATCTGTTAATAGTTGAATTTATATAAATGAATTATTTGTAAATGAATTGTTGATTATTGAATTTATTAAATGAATTATTGAATTTATATAATTTAATTTATTTTATAGAAATGAAGTTTAATAATTCCTCATGTCATTAGTAAAATCAAAATATTTCACTCAATATTTTTGAACTGTTGACCCACAACTGAGGATATTAGGGCCGACACTGCGTTAAGCGTGCGCACGCCGCGGTTTCATACAAAAGTGAAACGTCGCGGGCGCCCGCAACGTGCGCACGCCGCGTGCGCCCGCCGCGTGTGGCTTCATGCAAAAGTGAACCGTGGCGGGCGGAGGACGCACGTGACGGGCGCACGCTTAACGCAGTATTGGCCCTAAGTGTCTAAAAATCATTTTATTAAATAGCTTGTACAAGATATATTCATAAACTCACAGTATTAACTTTTTATCAAATCAAACCAATAACTAGCAAATATCTGAACTCAAATAAACTTCAAACTCTATTAACACAAAGTTAGTGACCAAACGTTGTCGTTTAACAAAACTTGGATGATCCTATTAGGCGGTTGAAGCCAAGACTGCACTATCGAAGTGTTTGAACCAATGAGCTGGCGACAGCTGAGTGGACACTCGCCAAGTACTTGATACAATTATCGACACTTTAGTTGTTCGCGCCTGGTAGAGTTTGAGGTTGCTTTTTTTGTTGATGATTAAAGAGTTTTAATGTTTTAACGAAAAAAGAAAAGAACTTTAAGTGTTTGACTTAAAGTTTACTTTAACTTTTTCTTTTTTTCGTTTTTTGAATGATATAAAATCAAACTTATAAAGTTTATGCGAAATAACAAACAGCTAGTCGGTGAGTGGTATTGCTTTAGACGTTTAACTGTCGGTCCCGGTTACTTCCGTTATTATAGGTATTATATTGGTCTTATATATGGTCTCCCGCATTAGGTAAGCGTGGTAATTACCCCTAATCCTCCTGACTGTACTGATATCTTCAGTGAGATGAGAGGCCTTTGCCCAGCAGTGGGGCGTTACAGGCTCATACTTTACTTTACTTTACTTTACTTTATGGTCTCAAAATTCTGACATTAGTGTTGGTCTTCTCAAACTAACTATAGTCGTTCAGTTCATTTGTTTCCTTTACTATTGCACTATTTAAATAATTGTTTAAAAAAACAGATAGTATATTAAACGTTACTAAGTCCAAAAACTTATACCATCAAACTGTTCCCAATTTTAATCTAACACTCTTCCGTCTACCAAGGAATATAAACATGTATAGAATAGTTCAAGGAAACTTTCGTATCGTCGATCGGGGGCCGCGTTCCTCCCCTAAATCTTTCGATACTAAAGTTATTGGTGTCGTACAGACTTCGGGACATACTCGTAGTGAACGGTGAAAGAGAAAATTAAGTAGATAGTTAGAAAATTAGATCAAAACTTTTTTGCGTCGAAACTGTTTGGAAGTGAATTTGGTGTTAAATTGGGTTCGAGGTTTGATTCTGTTTCATTTATGATGAATTAGGAGGTGATAAAAGGAGATGTTGACTATCATAGTTTGAATACAAAAATCTACATTATCTTAATAAATATGATAAAGCTTATTCCTTAGTATGTTAGAACACGTTAATCTCTTTCTTAAAGCAAACTAATGAATTTTGATTTTAATAATTGCATTTGTGTTAAGTTTAACCGGCACGGACTTCTCTTATTATGATATTCAAGAGGAGAAAAGGAGTTGGTCTGGTTGTTTCAATCGTTAGACCATGTCAGAGGCTATGAGGCGGTCTAAAAACTACACCACCAGGGTTGGATACTAACCTACTGGAAATGTATGATTAAATAAGAGGAGAGAGGGCTATTATTCACCCCGTATTCTCACGAAACGGGTATAACGCCAGTAACCTCTCAGGGCATCACTAGCAGAAAAGCTCTACCTCATTTGTTTCACAACAATCATCCATTAAAATCAGCATTCAAAATTCGAACATTACCCAAACATGTCCCGTCTAATGTTAGTTTACTTTCCGAAACCACCTCATTATGCCACAGAATTAGATAAATTAGCATATTCCGTAACAGGAATACAAATAGTATTCAGGTGCAGTAGAAATGGGACATCTCGCACGGGACGAACGTGTGCAAATGAAACGGCACCAATCGCGGGGCATTGTGTATGCGGTTTCCTGACTTACAGATTAGGGTTACTGCGTTTGTTTAGGTCTTAATTAATTTTGTATTAGGCGCGGGTAGATTTACTTATCCCTTGTGTTTAAAAAAATGTCGGTGAAGGAGGAGTTTAAGTGTAGTGTTCTATTGAAAATAGCATGACAAGCACGCTGGCACAGTGGCTTGTCAGAGCGTTTTCTGTGTCGGGGTTGCGGCTTTGATGCTAACCGTAGCCGTAGACAATATGTGCATACAGTTGTTGGCGACGACGACGTCTGTTTTAATACTTAGTTTCTAACTACCAATCTTATGTAATGACTTTTAATGTCTCGAGATAATTAAAACTACGTTTGCACTTCGCTTTTTTTGATCTGACGTTTTGGTTCCTTTACAGGAACCGTGGTCGCAGAAGGCGCTTAACCTTAAGAAACCAGTACGTCCCGACGTAACTAACGCCACTGCTCAGTAGGATATTGACAACCGCTAACAAAGAACACTTGATAAATATTAATAAACACACAACCCTAATGTCGAATGTACTAAATGCATGCAGATTCAAAGCGAAAAGCATTTGCATTTGAATCGAAGAGTTTTCGCCGTTTTCCCGTCTACGATACTTCACGAATGGACGGCCTATCTATATGAGTTCTATATCTGTGGTTATCTCCCAATGGCTATGGAAGTCTTGTGAAGTTTGAATTTAAAAATTTAAACCACAAAAAGAATAGTGCGAAAGTATTCGAATTTTGAAAGTTTGAATTTGTTTTTAACGGTGCATTTTTAAATTGTAACGTTCTACAAAAGTGTTATCGTTCACTCAGTGAAGATTACTGAATTGTTCGTTCATTCATTTTATTGACTGAATTAATGAATGGGTAAAATCTTCGTGAATACTTTAATTCAAGTATGTACTTCATTTCAATCCCCTATGTCATTGTCAGAGATCATTCTCAGTGTGTCTGTAAGTCAAACCCAAGAACGAGCTTACCTTAATAACATGCACAGAACGAGCATCCAAAATGGCCCTCCAGCTTTTATACCAAAACAATTTGCATTTACTCGAACCATACAAATTTTGTATATCCAAAGAATTTGGCGAAACATCTTTAAAGCCTACATATTTGTAACAAAAGGGGATGGGGCTGTCTTCTTTTGAAGTGCACCCTTGAAATGTTTGGTATTCATATATTTTTGCATTCGCAAGATTAGCATATCGCATCTGCCTGAATTTGCATGCCCCCTATTGAGGAAGGTATGTTTTCGAAATGCCTCAGCTTTTAAGGTTTACGAATGAATGGACTTTTTGAGAGGTTTTTCGAGATATGCCAATCTGTTTAATGATGCTCAGCTTGATGTTTGGAGAATTCAGTATTTAGAGTTTACTAGCAGCGCTCCATGGTTTTACCCGCGTTGTGCCCGTTCCCGTAGGAATTTCGGGAGTTTTTATACTTATAAACCTTCATCTTGAATCACTCTATCTATTTAAAAAATCTGCATTAAAATCCGTTGCGTAGTTTTAAAGATTTAAGCATACATAGGGACTGACAGACAGCGGAAAGCGACTTTGTTTTATACTATGTAGTGATAGTGAAGCCTATTTTGTCCAAATCAGTTAAAAACGTCTACCTTCTGTAATTACATAAAGGTAAATTTTTATGGCTTTATAAATAGTAACTGAATTAAAAATGGCTGAAAAGCTAAGTATCTACGCAAGCGAGCCATCAAAACCAAAATGCATCAAATCACAACAAAAATATATATTAAAATTCTCTCTTACATCATAATTAAAGAAAAACAGAACGCAATAAGAACATCCAGAAGGAAAAGTTTTTAAATCAGCACTCGAGACGAGCTCCGTCCGGTGAACTTCATCAGCTCAAGGCATTGAATAATACGAGAAATATCGTTATGGTAAAGTAAATAAATCATAGTGATGTTTTCTCATTCATTAATTACGAGTAGGTTAGAGGCTGACCCTGATAACGGAATGTTTAGACCGCCTAAAGGCCTCCGACATGGTCTGACGATTGAAACAATCGGGCCGACAATTGAACGTGGCCTTTGAAGTACGGTAGCGTTCAGATTGACATGCCACTATCGGCCACCCAAACTAAGGTTTTTAAGCTTGTATGATAGACTATAACTAACTGATACTACTTCATATACTATAAGAAAAAGTACAACATGATTTTCACATCTTCTCGATTTTGCATGTAAACAATTACTAGAGTACATAAAACCCTTTATCCTTATCAAACAGAAAGAACAGGAACTAAAATCTTCAATACAAATAAAAAAGTAACCTAACCAATCCAATTTAAACTACAAAAAATGTGCTACAAACCCACACACCGCAAAAGTATTTTGAAACCAGAAAGTAACATATTAAATTGTTAGTCGAACCTCGGTCACACTGTACGGTAACTCGAAAGCGAACGCATCAGAACCTGGAAAACCAATTTGTATCCTACAATAAGTGTACGCTTCACAAGGATTTGGTAAAAATTGAAAAATAAACTTCACATATCACGCTCGCGTATGCTCCGAAGTTTACGGTGTGATATTCTTCTGATAGTTTTAACTATCGAAAAGAGAACAGTTTACAAATTTTATAAAACAATTATGGACATTTATTTCTTTAGTTTAACCGAACACTACTCATTTTGAATGGAAACTATGTTTACAGATACAACCACGATTCCTATAAAGTAACTGAAACATTAGATAAAAATGTAAAATGAAAGCGAAGTGTATTCGTAAACGTAGTTTCAATTTAAATCATTTTATTCATATAATACTCAATTTCTGTTATTTACGAGTATCATATGAATATTATCATTAGTATATTCTTCTAGTTTTTACCATCAGTTTTGATGCTTTTATGACGTGTAAAAACTTTTTATTTTTAATTTTAACTAGCAGCGCCCCGCGGTTTTACCCGCGTTGTGTCCGTTCCCGTGGGAATTTTGGGAATTTTTTTACATAAAAACCTTCCTCTTGAATCACTCTACCTATTACAAAAAACCGCATCAAAATCCGTTGCGTAATTTTAAAGATTTAAGCATACAGACAAACAGACGCAACTTTGTTTTATACTATGTAGTGAAGTTATTACTTTACTGTCTGACAGATACATTAATAATATCATGGAAGGTAAAGTTGATGGAAAACGAGGTAGGGGAAGGCCTAGAATCAGTTACATGAGTCAGATTAAAGACAAAGTGTCTGTTATGTCTTATAGAGATGTGAAGGAACTTGCACTGAATAGGAATAGATGGAGAAGTCTGCATCGGACTCACCGACAAGAGCCTTGCTCTTAAATTTATGATGATGACTTTACTGTCTATTCATTCATTCATTTCGAGTAGGTTAGTGGCCAATCCTGGAATGAATGAATGACTGTCTATTTAATTTCCTATTATCCATCATAATGGTCAGTTTACCTTACATGCCTGTTTTTAATTTCCTTACCCATATTACACAATTCATAACCATTTAAAACACCAAACAGAACCCTTCACACATTAAACGCCACCTCCAAAGTACGGTGCACATATAAATTAAACTTTAAAAGGGGTAAGAAATACCTTTTTTGCAGATGGTACCGACCTTGCATTATTAAAAGGCATTATCACGTCACGTACCGGCGATATGTTATCCCAGTGTCCGACACCGGCTCCCATTGAGGGGCTTGGGGTCCATTTACTATACATACGTAGTAAGAACAAAAGCTGTGGCTTACTTTAATAAACAAAATATGAGTGCTGCATTTCTTTGTTTTGGTTTGTTGTTATTATAGATAGTTTTGTTTGTATTTCTTTATTAGTTTGTCGATTGTAGCACTTGTGGTGTCGTTTGACTAAGCGATGTTAGTTCATTGCGATTATTAAGCAACGTGCAGCTCGACCCCTACTTGGATAGGTGGCCGATAGTGGCATTTCTATCTGAGTGATATCGTGCTTCGGAGGGCACGTTAAGCAGTCGGTCCCGGTTCTTTCAATCGTCAGACCATGTTGTAGGCCTCTAGGCGGTCTAAAAACTCTTAGTCATTACCTCTAAAGTCATTTTCTCTAGTTGTTATCGTAGCCTACGATTCATTGCTACGGTTTTTATTGTAGCATTCGTAGCACTGCTACATGCTCGTAGTATTGCTACGAAATATATTCGTAGCATCATTACTAACACTCGTATTTTCTGTTTTGTACGCATGTTTAAAAAAGTTCTTATTTTAAATTAACTCTGTTATTTAAAACAGCATACCCACAGAAAGGAGAGCATGAAACTGGTTAAAATTAAAACTATAATGAATTTCATTATCTCTATTTTAATTAATTCAATGCCAAATGACGTTGTTCCCAAGTGAAAAGGGTAGCAAGCTGCACTTGCATTCAGCCTCAAATTATGTAAAACTGGGTTTATGCAAATATCCTGACGTGTTTGTTTATTTGTATAGTCTACGCTGTTAAGGAGCTGTTGGGAACTTATAGAATGTAAATTGAACGCTTGGTTAATAGTTATTATTATTTAGTAACAGCTTATCATATCTTAAGACAAATATTATGAAAGGCACCTAAAAATCTTGTACCTCTGCCAATTTAGAGACCAATTTTTTTTGCTAAGTCGTTCAAGCATTTTTTCGTAAGTCAATAAGGTCGAGTACGCTATTAGCCAACCCTGTTGGAACTGAAGTTTTTACATCACCTAAAAGCCTCTTTAAGCTTAGTATGATTGATTGAGTAACAAATGAGAACAACTGATGACAGGGAAAACTAAAAAAATCCAGGGTCTAGACAGACGGACTGCAATTCAACTGCAATCCGACTGCCAAATGGCAGTTCAGATGCAGTTTGAATGCAGTTGGCTCGACTGCAATCAAACTGCACGTCGACGGGCAGTTGGCGTGCAGTTGGATTGCAGTCTGAGTGCAGTTAGTCGTTGTAACTGCACTCAGACTGCAATCCAACTGCACGCCAACTGCCCGTCGACATGCAGTTTGATTGCAGTCGAGCCAACTGCATTCAAACTGCATCTGAACTGCCATTTGGCAGTCGGATTGCAGTTGAATTGCAGTCCGTCTGTCTAGACCCTAACACATACCTAGCTTCCCAATTTAAACCTTTATAAGTAACATCAAAAAACTTATTGTAAATAAATTATTGCCCTCTTACATCAAAACTTAAATTCATGCGTTGTCAATAACATTACATATGTAATTACAATTGAATGAGAAGCTCAATAACGTCGAACGGTCCTCAACAAAATCAACATCATACACCAGCTTACACCATTTGCATTTTCTCGACGCATTGCATGATACTTCAAAGCTCTAAACCGCTTTCGTACATTAAGCAATGCTGTAGCTCAACCAATTTTAGACGACATTGTTCCTATAAATAATTCTATTGAATAAGAATATTATTCAATGTTTTTAAATTGATAACAATTGTTTGTAATCGTCGTCTTTAAATCAAGCTCTGAAGAATAGAAAGACTCCGATAGAATGGTTACCCATTCACACCGTGTAAAAGCCTCACAAAATATGTTGAACCAGAACTGAGTTTTTGACGAACTGAGTTTTTAAGGAACTGAGTTTTTTTGAAACTATTCTGATTGTACCATGTGTAACCGACTTGATTGTAAAGAGCCCGTAACTTTGATGCGATACCCGAGTTGTGGAATAAATCACCTCTCGTTGTGGGAAATTGCTGACTTGCTGTTACGATACCGATTAGTGCTGGGCTTCTGTGACGGGTATCGATAGATTTTTATGATTATGGGTGTGTAAAAAGGACATTGAATTTTTATTTGCATATTCAATACTAGCAGCGCCCTGCGGTTTTACCCTCGTTGTGCCCGTGCTCTTTGGAATATCGGGATGAAAAATAGCCTATGTCCTTCCCGTTGAATGTAACTATCTATTACAAAAATAATTATTCAAATCGGACTGGTAATTCCCGAGATTAGCTTGAACATACAAACAAACAAACTTACAAATTTTACCTCTTTATAATATTAGTATAGATGTGCTATGATGTTTTCAATGAAGTATAGTAAGTTCATGAAGGTTACTGTCCATCACTGGTGTTGGAGTTTTTAGACCGCTTAAGGCTTCTGACATGGTCTATCGATTGAAACAACCTTAACCATAAATTGCTTGTACCTTCTGAAGCACGGTAGCGCTGAGATAGAAATGGCGACTATCGGCCACCCATCCAATTAAAAATAGTCAATTACGCCACGACCGCAATAAGCCCACATTCCAATGCTGGACAAAAAAAATATCGCAATTATTTTTTTAATAATTTTGAAATTATTATTTTTAAGAGTCGATAAATCGAAGGAAACCTTTTGAAATTATTTATATCGATGGGTATTTTTAATTATGTGTTTATAGCCGCTAAAAAATTAAGTTTGCTTTCGGAAAAAATAATCGTGATTGATTTATACATAAATCTAGATGTAAGTTCAAATCATTAAAATCAGCTGTTACTATTTTACACACTGTATTATACTACACAGTATTATATCGATAAAACTATCGACACACCATCGTGCTCACTCGCTGCGTCATCTAATTTCCGCATCGCCCGTAGGATGCGTTGTCAAACTCTCAGCCACGGTCGCCATTACAACATGCTTGAAGTAAACCACTAACACAGAACACAGAAGAACTAGAATCGCTTATCAAGCACGAGGTAACGATGTGTGAAGGTAAATGAATGAGAAGCCGCTGGGGGTTATAGTTTAGTTGAAATTGTTGATTAGATAACGGATTAATTCGTTTTGTGAACCCGTATCCCGTTAAGACTAGTTTCGATACGAAATATTATATGTTTAAGAAGATAATTTTATCGAAGATACATAGAGATTTTATATAGAGTAGTAACAGTGTTACTGCGTTTCTTTATTGCAGCAACCATAACTAGAGACTTAATTTTTTTTTTTATATATAAGTGAAAAAAAAATGACATCTTATTTCTACGGATAGTAGTCGTTACATGAGCCATGTCAGAGGCCTTTGGCGGCTCTATAACTCCGACACCAGGATTGGTCAGGTTGACCATCCACTCGATGAAGAAGAAGAATGAAGTCACTTCACCGTTAAAAAAGTATTAGTTTTTAATATTCCACAGCTGGGCAAAGTCCTTTCGTCTAACTGAAGATATCAGCATAATTATAGTACTGTTAGTTTTTTACCAAAATTAATCCAAACATTTTTTTACTTAATACCTTAGAAATGTCTTCACACTCAATCTCCTCCCGACATTCTTTCACTGAAAAAAGCCATCACTCCCATAATATCCCGCACTTCATCCAAACTAATAGAAACTCCTCTCTCCGAGCTATTCTTCCTAATAGCTGTTAATCAACCAGCAAACGAATTAACCGCTACCTAATCCTCTCAAATAAAAACCGACTGCATCACACTAAAACATGTTCACAAAAGATATATCTCTTTCAGTCGACTACAGGAGTGTTTTATTGTTATAGCCTTACGGGACAGGGAGGCATTCAGGAGAGGGAGGGGGTAAGCTTTGACACCAATGTGATGGACGATAACTACACTTGGCTTCATTTATTACAGTTTTTACGAGACTGTCTTTTGTTTTACTGTTAATTGGTAGAGAAGACAGTTTGACGTAATGGTTATAGGGTAGTTGTGATTGGTTTAAGTGGTTGTTTGATTGGGGATTGGGTTCAAGTGTGGGTATGGATATCATCATAAAGGAATGCTTAATCTGGGTCTAGAGATTTCTGCTTCAAAGTAGATCTTGTGTTAGAAAGATTGTGAAATTGATTGTTATTTCAAATATTTATTTCTTAGAAAGACGTCAGACCTCTTTCTTGTTTTAGGCTGTCAGCTCCTTATTTTAATCGAGCATAATAAGCATAGTGTCATTTAAAAATGATTGCCACTGAAACTGACGATTTAAGTCCCGGTGGAACAGTCCAAAAACATGAACAAAAATAATATTCGACTCTTTATCAACATCACTCTTACTCGTATCACGTTATTAGTACATGTTTTAACAAATAACAACAATTTCCTAAAAACAAAACAAGACGTCATTCAGTAAAAGGAGATTAAAAATTTAATTAAAAATATCTTCGTTCGGAAACCGGGCTATACAAGGGCCCGTTTAAGATTATCAAAACAGAACATTTTCATTAGCTAATTGAGTTGCGTCGCTACCCCCGCTCATCATCCTGTATATAAACGATATTACAGGATCACGCCGAAATACCTAGGGTTGTCGTTTACATAAATTATGTGAGTGTTTCTTTGTGAATAATTAATTACATTAAAAATACATTATATTGTTGACAATCCTGTTAAGTGGCATGTTAAAGCGCTTACTGTATCGTAGGTTACGGGTACGATTCCCGCCCGGAATCAAATCAGTTGTTGTGGATGTCTGGGTGTCAATTATGTATTCATATGAAGGATTTGTATATGTAATAGTATCAGTTAGTAAGATTCCATAGAACAAGCCTATATCTAAGTTTGGGTCTAATTAACCGTGCGTGAATTTTTCCGTGGTGTATTTAATTTTGACTAAAAGTGTTTATTAAATCTGTTTTATTTTATTCAATGGCCATTGTGGTGTGTTGCTTGCGGAATGCGGTCGCCGAAATTGTTTCAGTCCACTTCGGGCTCTGAAAGTTCTTTTCATACTATAATAACCAACTGAGAACACTACAAAGTCCGAAAATTCAGCGGCGGCTCAGCAACTTAGCGGTAAAGTAAAAAATATCTTTACCGACTAAATTTAACGATACTTTTGAAAAGTACAAACAAAAATCTATACTAATATTATAAAGCTGAAGAGTTTGTTTTGTTTGTTTGTTTGTTTGTTTGTTTGTTTGTTTGTTTGTTTGTTTGTTTAAACGCGCTAATCTCAGAAACTACTGAACCGATTTGAATAATTCTTTCACTGTTAGATAGTCTATTTATCGAGGAAGGCTATAGGCTACATTTTATCCCGAAATTCCCACGGGAACGGGCACAACGCGGGTAAAACCGCGGGGCGCTGCTAGTATACTATAAATCTAAATCTTCTTCAAACTAAAGTACCGCAACTCGACATTCTTTCAAAACAATCCTCTGAACGATTCTAACAAATTTGTCAAATAGATAAGTCATTTTATTTCTCATAGTGCATTTTTGTAACAGCCCTGTCTGTATACAGGGTGGTTGGACGTAGCCCGAGTGTACTCTTTTATCGCCCCTCGCTGGGTTTTATGTTAATTTGGATGCGCTTTTAACAGCCGATGTAAATATGTGTAGTATTCAGTTCGAACAGAAGTATTATTGAGAGATTTTAAATTTGGACAACGGAAGTGAAATGTAAACATGGTTGTTGTTTTTCATGAAACGCATTAAAGTATGTCGTAACAACCAGCGATCCGGCACCGATAAATTAATGTGCCTTGTGAAGCACGTCACTAGTTATTTTAATTTCATGGGATATATTTCTCGGAATAACGAAGTACTATTAACTATGTCAATTTCTATGTCCAGTTGAAAATTCAAATAATTAATCATGTTTTTTACGAGAATTTTGCTATAGAATTTATTTTATTCTAAACTGTAAGAGCTTTTAAATTTTAATAATATTTTAATTGCCACGGAGCACACTTTACAAACCGCAGAAAACCCTATCTTCTCCACTATATTTTCTTTACCTAGTAACAAGATCTATCTTTTGTATATTATTTTTTCAATATATCTTTGTAAATGTTTCATATTTCCGTCTCCCGAACTCGCTCGACTCCCCGGTGAACGTCTGTATTGAGTCGGAACTGCTTTAAAATTCGATATTTTCTTCATATCACGCGTATTATTTTTATTTGACGTTGCCTTATTTTGTTGCTTCATATTTTGTAAGGAAAATATTTTGTATTCATTCGAATTCGGTTGTTATTTAATACGTTATCAGACAAGCTTAGTGAAGTAAAATTTTTGATGTTATTTTATATGAAAAGACTTTAATATTATAAATGAATATCAGTCTGTTTATGTTATTGTTTGCTATTCTTTTACGGCTGATTCACCGTGTTAAGTAAGTAGTGTAGATTAGCAGCCAATCCTGGTGTCGGGATTTTTAGACCGCCTCAAGGCCTCCGATATGATCTGACAATAAAAACAATCGCGCCCGACAATTTAACGTGACGTGATCGGCCACCCATCCATGTATGGACTGAGTTGCACGTCGTTTAACAATCGAGGTGTTTTAACATGACTTAGTAAAACTACGCCACGAGCGCTACAGTAACAAGTATTATTATTTAAAGTATGTACTTTTTATAGACTAAAGTATTAGCCCGTAATGTCCCACTGCTGGGCAAAGCCCTCTCATCTCACTGAAGGTATCAGTACAGTGTGGTGTTAAGGTGTATTCTTTTTTGAGACGTATCTTTTTATATGAAACAAAAACTCTTTATCCCAAAAGAAGTAGGTTACAAGCCCAAACGTAACAAAGAAAACCGAAAAAACATTATTCAAGAAGAAAGTTTAACAAAAACAAAAAATTAAACGTTCAAAACGACATTACCGAACAATAGATAATCCTAACGCTTGCAGACAAAAAGTTATATTTCATACCGAATGGATTTTTCATCTGAATCGTAATAAATAAACGGTGGCCCAAGCTTTACCCTTGTACAGTTCCCTAAGGAAGGTTTGTCCCGTCCCGAAGCGAATTTGAATTTTTCCTTTTACTTTTTTTTGAATGCTCTCAAATCGTGAATGCCTTTCGAGCTCAGGGATTTAAGCCATTCAGTAGTAAGAAAACGATATTTTTGTGATAAATTATGAATATGGATGAAGTTTACGGTGATTGGTTTTAATCTTTTAACAGAAATGGGAATTTTGATAGCATTTTGGAGCTTGGTTTGGGTCTAACTAATCCTGTATTCATTAGTCTTGTATTTTTTTTATGTCATACTTCTGAGTGATAAGTAACATTTTATTTTAAGGCATGTACAATATTTATAGTTTACTGGCTGCGCCCCGCGGTGTTACCCGCGTTGTACCCGTCCCCGCAGAAATTTTGGGACACAATGCATCTCATGACTGTGTTATTCTGATCATTATCATGTGTATTACCGTAAAATTTCATTCAAATCCGTCCTGCCGTCGAGTAGTTTTTTCGTGAAAGAGTAACATGCATCCTCACAAACTTTCGCACAAAATTTATAATATTAGTAGGGAGAGATAAACAACATTTGTATTACTTCGTAGCCGAAACATCAGGACGGAATGTAATTCATAAATTGACTCGGAAATTCTTCTTAAAACATTTTTCCTAACCAAACCCAACCAAGAAAAGCTCTCACCATCTAAGACCATGTTACCAAAGAAACATTACACTTTGTTTTTATTGTCATACTATTGTACAATAACGGTCATAAGGCAATTACCCTGTCACTATGCGATATAAGTGAGTTTTTGTGTCGCAACTAACCGTGAGCTTTTTATGAAACCGGACAATGGGATAAAGGGTTCCGCGGAGCTTTCAGTGCGGACTTATTTACGTTAAGTTTGATACATTATGACAACAATGTCATATTTTATGGTGCGGGCACTTAAAATGATCGAACGGCTTTTTTGCTTGGCCTTGCAACTCCAAGCTTTGAAGTGAGTTGGATAGTTTGAGTGAGTTGCTAGTTGCGAGTTAACTAGTTCAAGTAAATTTGAATAGAAAATGAGAGTGACACTGACCAAAGGACAATTTAATCATACGTTAGTACATATAACTCAATGCATTCAATTATGTTGGTTGTCGGTCGCTGATGACCAAGTTGTTTAAGTGACCTTAAATAAACAAATTTAAAAAAAAAAGGACATTGGGCCAATATAGGGACGTGAACTTGTATGGAGTGTGGGCCTCCAATAAAAATTACATATCGATCAAATGAAAGGCCTGTTTGCCTTGTTTGTATATGTCCATAAGGTGGGCCCACTTTGCCAAATGTCCTTTAATAACTCGCTCTTTTGCTATTGAACTATTGCTCAATCTAAGCGACGCGACACAAACTCAACTATGACGGTATTTTTAGCTTCAGTTGGAAATAGACGGATTTTTGAAGTACGGGAATAGACATTTTATTAATATTTTCTGTTTTAAATTTCATAGTATTGACACCAGTTTTTTCAATACAGTTTTAGCTTGAATGTGCAAATAACATTGATATTTCTATTGTATTGCCATTACATCCATTAGAGTCTTTTACGCAAATAAGGATGTTATTTGCGTGTCCATGTAATGTGTATTGAATAACCTCAATACACATTACATGGACACTTGAACATACACAAAACACATTGTATGCTACAATGGATTTTCTACTCAATAGCACGTCACATAAAGTCTAGCTTACGAGTTGATAACCAACAAAATTGACTTCGGCTTACCGTGTCAAAATCTGAAATGTGTTTACAATAATTTCAAATGAAACTCTTGAAGGAATATGTACTATAGCTTTCTTGATATAAAGGTGAGTTCTGCTTGAAAGCGTCGTGAAGATAGGACGTTTCAGAAGGTGGTTCGAGTGGTGTGTAATGTCATAATTCAAAGATATGATTCGGCTCTTGACAGTCTTAAGCCTGCAGTTATTGAAGTGGTTTAGTTCGGTTCATATATTTTGTAGCACGTTATTTTCAGTCAAAGGACAATAGTTATATCTACAGCTATAATTATGAGTCGAGTTTAGAAGCCGCTCATAAACACGCCAAGTACTTTTATAAGAAACTAGCAGCGCCCCGCGGTTTTACCCGCGTTGTGCCCGTTCCCGTGGGAATTTCGGGAATTTTTTTTACATAAAAACCTTCCTCTTGAATCACTCTACCTATTACAAAAAACCGCATCAAAATTTGTTGCGTAATTTTAAAGATTTAAGCATACAGACAAACAGACGCGACTTTGTTTTATACTATGTAGTAAAGTAATTCTCGGTGACTACGGTTTCTGTAAACGTCAGATAAAAATGTAAAATAAAAGCGAAGTGTAACCGTAAACGTAGTTTCAATTCAAAATGAGTAGTGTTCGTGTTTTGTTTTAGATCCAATTGCGTGGCTTATCTACTTAAATTTTTATTCTTCTTCTTCATCGAGTGGATGGTCAACCTGACCAATCCTGGTGTCAAAGTTATTGAGCCGCCAAAGGCCTCTGACATGGCTCATGTAACGACTACTATCCTTAGGAAGTAACCGGGACCGACGGTTTAACCCTCCGAAGCACGGAATCATCTTGCTTATTTTTTTATTTATATGGTATAGTAAATTCAGTTGGTGCTCATATTCTCCACATAATTTATCATTATTCGAATTTCAATTTTTAAAGTCACATCAAGTAATCCTATTCACAATAACCCCTATAGTACTCAACAATAACCCTTACTCAACAAAAAAAAGAAAATTCATCAAATCTGAGTTTTCCGTCTCAAAATGGAAAAGTTTGAAAAATTTGACGCGAACCCACTTGAAAGTTTGAAGTACGAGTTGGAGATCGGTAACAATACAGGATAGTTGAAAACTTAACGCCGGAAGGTACAGATTACCATAAATCATGCGAGGGTTCCGCGCATATGCTGCTACTGAATATTGCGAAGGGATTTTGAAAGGTTTCTTACACCTTTCTTGGCGATTTGTTCACATTTTCTCAAATAAATACTCTTTAGTTCAAGGTAAGATGAAGTGTAACTAAAATACATGAAACTTTTTATATAGGTATCTATAATATGAATATTTTACTATTCATTGAAACGTACGTTGATCATTGATGTCATAATTAGGATGGATAGGTGGTTTCTGGGATTGGCGCGTTCAAGCAAGTAACAAAACAAGCTCATCAATTTTATTTTATTAGTACCTACTTGTAGATAGACTAGAAGAGAAATACTTTGATGGACTTTAGACTCCAATTACTTTTTAATAGTCAAGTTGTTAGTCTTGAAGTATATTTTGTTATTAAAGGTAAATAAAACTCTTCATAAATAAACTCTTCATAATTATTTGTTAAAACGGGAACTTACGTACGACGGAGGTTACTGTTGAGGGACACTCAACAGTAACCTCCGTATATAAATAAGAATATTATCTATACTAATAATAATAAAGCTACAACGGGCTTCTCAAATTTTAAGCGTGCTTATCTGTGCTTTACTTCTCATAAAAATCTCATTCAAAATGTTTACATATAAACCACTCCAACAAGGTCTTTAGGCGGTCTAAAACTCTGACTCCAAGGTTGGCCACTAACCTGCACGATATTACTTACTTACTTACTCCAACAAAAGCAAAATCCGACTTTAAACTATGTTGTTAATCTATAATATAAAAATGAATCGCTGAATCTGTTACTAAGCGCATAACTTAAGAACGACTGCACCAAATTGGATGATTCTTTTTTTAATGTGTTCCTTATTGTCAGGACAAGGTTTTTATATAAGAAAAATAAGGAATAAAAATCTCAAAATTCCCACGGGAACGGGGGCGCTGCGGGTGAAACCGTGGGGCGCTGCTAGTTTTATATGAAGCCAACTTCACACGACACAGCTAAAGCGTCGATCATACACCCAGTTACATAATAAAACCGTGTAATGTGGACTCGCTAGGGCCCGGGGACGTTTTGACATCGGAATCCGTATTTACGACCGGCCCGACTATTTATATGGGAATGACCTTATTTTTATGATGTAAAATTGAATTTTTCATGATTTATGCTGAAAATTAAAATGTTATGGTCATGGTGGAGGTTTTAATAGAATTGCATTGGGGTGAAATTTAAGTATTCCATTGATACTGGTTTCCCAAGTTTAAGCGAATTGTTCGCTCATTTTGAATTGAAACTACGTTTACGGATACACTTCGCTCTTATTTAACGTTTTTATCTAACATTACGTGACGTGAAGTGTCTTCTGTGACCACGGTTCCTGTAACGGGAACGCAACTTTTTTTATATTTGAATGAACATGCTGTGACCTTTATATAATTTGCTTGGTAATAAATAATGAGGTTTAAGTATGGAAACTAAAAACTTCAACTCACTTTCTCGTCGTTTCGTCGTCGTCTCGTCGTCGTCTCGTCAGCTGGCAACAACTACTGACCGCTAGCGGTCGCTACCGAAAACATACCTTAATAAAACGCGAGCGAGCAATGGACTTAATACATATAAGCAATGCTCGCCAGCTCACAGCTACAGCTTGTTAACTAGCTCAATGTTGCCTAGGCAAAAAGTATCAAGAAATAAGAGATCTTGTTTAAAATAAGAGCTAAAAACCGAACCTAACTGAAAAGGGTTAAAAATCAAAAGTGAAAATTTTCGAACTCATTTACACCAAATTATTCGTACCCAGTCATTTCCAACCATCCTCAACGCTAATGCAATTCTGCTCTTTGTCCTCTATTATAATTGGGGACGTTCATTTTGAAACCCCGATCGTGGCAGTTTCAACGCACCAAAAAATAAACCTGCAATTTGACTCCTAAATTTATATAGTTAGAGTTGGAAATCGCATGCAGATCATGTTGAATTGATAAACGTTCTTGGTTTTTGTCTTTAGAGTAAGTAAGGTTTTGTTAATCATGGCTTTCTAAAAGTAGTCAAACTATCATTTTTTTAATATGCAATTTAATAGATATTTTAATAGATTTCCAGAGTTTTAAACCGCCTTCAAGTATACTAACAAAATAGGTCAAAATCCATCACAGAATATGGTTTTCTCGACAGTTTATCCTCACTGTACTTATATCTTATATATTTTCAGTGAGATGAGAGGCCTTTGCCTAGCAGTGGCACATTACAGGCTAATACTTTCTTTTACTTTCTTTTTATCAAAGTCTGTAGTTTTTATCCCAACTAGTTTTCTCTCACAAACCAATCAGTCCAAATCTGTATGAGACATTTTTCCATTCAATTTGCACTACCGAGCCTTCATCCCTTTAGCATCCAGGGGTTATCCCTCAAAAGTAATACCTCAAGGGTATTTTCTCCAAAAAACGTGTGAAGACAAGTGAACACAACAACGGTTACCAATCCAAGTTAGCCTAAGGACATGTTTGTGCACAGATCACTTGAGTGTAATAAGTATTTGCACAAGTATTTGCACGAGTATTTGTTCAAGTGTAGATGTTTGCCTTGAAGGTAGGTAGGTTATTTTGTGTATTGTAATTGAATTTCTTCAAGTGTTGGTCTTTGTGTCAGAGACAGGAGGAAGCTTCAGTGTGAGTCGTATTTTGCCTTGTTACAAAAACGAGGTGATTATTTTGATTTGGCATTTTGAGGGCACGTTCAATTGTCGGTCCCGGTTGTCTCAATTATTAGACCATGTCGGAGGCTTTTAGGGGGTCTCAAAACTCCAACACCAGTGTTGGCCACTAGCCTACTCGAACTTACTAACTTACTTACTTTACTTTTAGCCTTAGACAGACTTATATATTCGACTAGCAGCGCCCCGCGGTTTTACCCGCGTTGTGCCCGTTCCCGTGGGAATTTCGGGATAAAATGTAGCCTATAGCCTTTCTCGATAAATAGACTATCTAACAGTGAAAGAATTATTCAAATCGGTTCAGTAGTTTCTGAGATTAGCGCGTTTAAACAAACAAACAAACAAACAAACAAACAAAACAAACTCTTCAGCTTTATAATATTAGTATAGATAAAATATTGCCGAACCTGCTATGCCAAACCGATCATGTGTAGCCACCTTAAATAGAAAACTTACAGCTTACATTATATCAAATCTTAGCTAACACCTGTTTTATTAATGAAAAAGTGTAATGACTATCCCGTAACTTCTAAGTTACGAAAAAGTTATGACCACATGAAATTACGATAATGAGAGATGTAAAAACCTAGCAGTTAGGAGTTCGTTAGCAGAGTAATACAGTAAAAATTATGGCTGTATCAACTTTGAAACTGGGAAGATAAAAAGGCATAAATTCGCCCCCAAACACGTTTGACGTCCAAAACTTAAGACATTACACTTCGAAGAATTGTTATTCTTTGAAGTTATAATCAGTACCTGGAGGTTTCATCTCGACAGGTCCAGGGAAAACGGGATTTTGCGTTCAAGTGAAAGGGATGGGGTTGATTGAGAGTTAAAATAAGTGAGTTCACGTAGACTAGTGTCCAATCCTGGTGTCGGAATGTTTAGACCGCCTAAAGACCTCCGATATGGTCTAACGATTGAAACACCGGTACTGAGAATTTTTACGATTAATAGTTGTGAATATTTCTTTAATATGACAGTCCATGTGTAATCTAGACAGTTTTCCATGTGGAGATGTTTAATCAGTCGTAGGCAGTTAATTCAAAATTGCACTTGACATAAAGTCACAAGCAATATTGATACTCGTAGGTGATAAAGTTTTTTGAAAGCACACCTTAACATACTGTATTCTGCAGGTTCGATTCCAACTTGAGCTTAACAATATGTGCAGACACATGCTACCAGGTTTGGGTTTTAAAGTATACATATGCATGCTAAAATCAGATGTTAGGTTCTAAAGTATTTTGAAAAAGGGAAAAGAAAGGACTTAGAGAAAATGGTTCTCACAAAGTGTTACCAAAACTCAAAGGATTACATTTGTTCTCTGTAATATACGCTTTTTATACTAAGCTTTAACTACAGTCACTTAGCCATGCCATTAAACATAAAAATAAATAAAGGAGAGTGCCTCAAATTCCCTTTGTTGTCATTCAGTTTCCTTTGTCTCGAAATGCCCTTAAAACCACAACAGTATCATCGGTATAATCTTATATTGCCCCATTTACGGAAACAACTTTATTTAAGAACTCAAACATACTTTTACGGTGTAATTTTTTAACTGGCTCGAGAAAGTTTTAATATTCTTTGTTTGGGGTTCTTGATAGGACCAATTTGGTTTTGTAAAGTTTGACATTTTTCGGCCTTGTTTGATAATTCAATGGTTTTCAATTGAAGGTTGAAGGTAGTATGAACTAAACTGTATAGTTAAAACATATGTTATTACAAATGTAATCCTTTTTAACTCCCTTTCTAGCAACATTACACCATTGACACATTACTAGCAGTACCTCACGGATTTGCTTATGATTAACCCGTTTCAAAGAGTATTTCACCATAAAAAAAATATACAAAGAAAAATCAAAGCTAACTATAAGTTCCAGACCATAAACACGTTTAAACAAACAAATAAAAGAGAGAAATTAAAAATATCTACCGGTAACTTTTTAACCCATTCCCCTAAAAACCTTAACTGAAATTTTCAGTACATTGACTTTAATAAGAAAATAAAATTAACGAGCAAAAAGCAGATAATGAAAACAAGAGCACTAATGCATGTAGTTGAATCTAACGTATCACCCCCTGGGGGATAATTCACCCAGGATGAGTTATTCATTCAATGTAAATAAGGTAAATAAAACGTAAATGACATGCCTTGTTCTATGTTAAACGTTTTGTAAGATAATAAGGGGATAATGAAGAATGTTTTTAACCCCTGAGGATGTTGCTGGCACACATTTTGGTTATTCTTTAAAATGGTTTTTGCATTTTATTTGTCTACAATCAAAATAACAAGCCAAGCCCGGTGGCACAGTGGCAGTGAGAGCGCTTACTGTGTCGGGGGTTGCGGGTTCGATTCCCGCCCGGAGTCAACAATATGTGCAGACATAGTTGTTGGCGACGACGTCTGGGTGTCAATGATATATTCTTATAAAATATTTGTGTATGTATATGTAGTAGTACCAGTTAATTAGATTCCATAACACAAACTTAGAGCTTACTTTGGGTCTAATTAACCGTGTGTGAATTTGTCTGGGTATATTTATATTTTTTATTAAAATATACCTTTGTAATGTGTCATACATAGTCGGGTTCTATACTGATTTAATAAAGCTGAAGAAGTTGTTTTTTGTTACTATCTATGCTAATATATAAAAGAGCTGAAGGGTTTGAGTTTGTTTGTTTTAGTTTAAACGCGCTAATCTCAGAAACTTGCAATGGGTAGCCACATTCAAAGGAAAAGATATAGGCTATCTTTCATCCTTTCGGGTGATGATATTACTAAGATGATATGATATGAAGATGATATTGAGGAAGTAGACTAGACATCAAAAAAGTAAGCAACACATTTGGCCCTAGTGGAGCGCCGTAAGATTTATACCTCGGAATCCAGGGCCAGTCAATGAATCTTCATAAAAAAAATTGAAATGTGTTTTTAACAGCATATAGAAAAATTTAAAAAAACATATTTTTTATCTTTAAAGAAGTGCCCACATCAAGTCTATAAAGACATTTTATTTAGTGAAAACGCTTCTCTTATCATTAGAGGTATTTATGTGTAGTGTATTAGTCAGTAAAATACCCATATACATTTTTAATTCACTTAAAGGCCTCTAATGTAGTTTAAGCTCTCCAAAGCACGGCAGCGCTTAGACATAAACACCACTATAGGAACATAATAAACAACGAAATAAGTTTTTTTCATACATTATTCATAGTCATTTTTATGGAAATCAAACTAAAAGTAAGGGTGCATACACACAGCGCTGCCCAGACAGGATAAAATGCATAAATCGCGCCAACCGAGCGGAAAAAATCGCGAACCCTCGAACAATACACTTGACAGACACCCGGACAACTCTTTTGTAATTTAATATTGATGACGGGAGGTTAGGCACATTTAACATACCAACTGTATATGGTCAACTGGGGGTTTACCAAATTTGAACCCAATTTGATTAGGTTATTGCTCAAGTTTATGCAGAAAAAAATCAAACTACATTATTACAATATTACAGGTATTTATTACAGGCTTTAAATTTTTTTCAGTACTGAAAAATGGTACATTTAAGTTCTTCAAACAATTCATAACAACTTCTCTGAGCGAGCATCTCAGCTGGATATTGGCAAGTTCAATAGACTGCTAGTCTTCGTGAAAACTTTTCTCACTTTGTCATGAAAATACGCCCCAGTATGGGCTCATCTTCAGTTGAAGACACAGATAGTGTGGGTGCGGATACAAATACAAGGAATCCGTCACGCGATCCGCAACCAGTCCGCACCAACCCGCACCCAACCGGCACCCGGCCCGCACCGGCACACTGTTTAGAACACATTTACATACACCTACACATTTAAACATCAAAATATCTTCAATAAATTCACTATCCAATGACATCCTCTTGGACCCCCGATGAGGCACACTTCACCTCTTACTTGTTAATAATCTTTAACTCAATGAATCATGATAACGTATTTTTACTTGCAACGTAACTGTAATTAAGGCATAAAAAACTTAAACCAACTGAAACTTTAGTCTCGGCTTCTGGTTTTTGGTCTTTGGTTTTGGTACTGGTCTTAATATTTCACATGTAAGCTATGTCAAAACCAATAAATAAAACGACATAATTCACCTATTAACCATCACTTCTGGCCTGCCAAAACCTGCCCCAAAAGGCCAGTAAAAAAACGAAAACACGCGTAACTCACTACCTATACCTACGTTGCACCTAGCTGGCAAACAAAAGCGCATTGCACATCACCCCGATCTCATATATTTGCGGAGACAACCATTGTAAACGAGTCCAAGCCGCAGATGAAATATTTTAATTTCGTTATTTATGTCGACAGTGTAACCAGCGGTATTTCAGCGTCAACGCGATCGGTGATTTGTTAATTGTATTTTAAGCTTAATTTCGTGTAGTTTTTAAGGGTGTCGGTAATTCATTGGTTAATATGGTTTCGGGTAAATTTTGGTTAATGAAAATTCAAATTGGTGAAACACGAGTGTACTTTTTCAGTAGATTAAAACCGGAAAGGTTTTCCAAAACTGAAATCAGCTTTACATGTTTGGTTTAACTCGTTCTTTAGCATTTGTCAAACATAAAACAGTTAATAAAAACAAACACAGCGTTGCTTAGTGAACAATAAACTTTATTCACAAGCATAATAATATGATGTCTAATTTATTTCGTCCAAAAGACCAAGATGTTTTAGTTTTCCTTTCAAGTTTTAAAATTCAAAATATCATGACTGATTTTTCAACCGAAGAGAAAAAGGCTTCAGTGGTGGAGTAAGAATGGAATGAATTCCCTAAGCCAATTTCCTCTTCAGAAGGTATCGTCTCCGGCTGAAAAATTCACCACATTCGTCCACATTTCAACTCTCTTAAGAAAAAATAGAGTATACTTACTATAAAATGTATCAGAAAGGTAACAAAGACTTGATCTAAACCTAAAAGATATCCCTAACAAATCCCTCCCCACCTTGACAAAACCAGGCAAACCGCACGATAATTCCGTAATAAAAGATAGGTATATCCTACAGAAAGTGAAGTTTCGCAGCGTGAATAAAAAGTACATTGTTATTATACGAAAGCGTCTGCACCGGAAACTGGTGTCACAGTGTAAACGTATTCACAGAAGGACCACTGAATTAATGTTTAATACTGGTTCTTCTCACTGTACTGAAAATTTTAGTGAGATTAGAGGCCTTTGCCCAACAGTGGGACATTATAGGCTAAAATTTTACTTTACTGGTTTCATAGATTTATGTGAACACTACACATATTGAATTGAAACTGCGTCTTTGGATTTTCTCTTGTTTTACATTTGTATCTAACGCTTTGGCTCCAATACAGAAATCGTGTTCGCCAAAATCATTCGCTTTCAGTTTTTGTTTGTCAAAAATCTAAATGCAAAATGTATCCGATAACGTAGTAATTAATGTATAACGCTTATATTCATGTGGATGTTTCAAGTTGTTTTAAAATAAATATAAGATGTTACTACTGCACCAGTCAAAAATCAAATGTCTTGCAAGTGAGAAAGGAGAGATCCAAAACGTAGAGTTTGGATACTTCTTTGGAGATATTTACTGTAATTTGTAATAATCAAACATTCCATTGGAATGGTTCATTATTTTCATAATGATAACCAAATTATGCAAAATGAAGGACAATTTTGATTTTGCCAGCAGCATTTGCACATTACTTACGATATACTGATATACCTTTATGATGTATCTCTTATATGTAAATTAAGCGGAACCGAGTGTTACATGGCGCTGTAATAACTTTGGATAAGTTAAGCTATAGTATCATAAAGTCTTATTTGTCTTAAAGTTATGCTTTAACTATACTTCCCCTTAGTTCTACTTAATTGACCAACTGATACCATTACACTGTGTCTTCAAACTTTACCTTGCATTCAGTATACGTACAAAAGAACGACTCCCCGTATTTGCTCCCAATAGTGCACTTGCAAACATCTGTTTAATGTCTAAGTACCTTGAGCTATAAATAATAATAGTATGTTAGTTGAGTTGGCTAAGAATGTTTTCAAAAAATTAAAATATTTTTAATTTTATATGTACTGTAAACAGACGGTGTTTTTTGTTTATATTTTCCTGATTTTTATACAAGATTTGGAAGTTTTTTTTTACTTATCTATCGTGTGTCGCTGGGCATAAGTATAGGTTCTTTGCAGTTTCAATTAAATAGCTTTTTCTTGTTCAGAATTTTGCAGATTGTTTAATCTCATGTAGAAAAAGTTATCTAATTCTGAATTATCTTCATGACAATTACGTCAACTCAAAATTGTGACAACGCAATGTAAAAATAAAATACATTTGAGAAACATGTTACCTAACTTACTTCGGAAAATATTCTAACCTAAATATAACGTTATTTAACAAGCAAAGTAAGTATACTGCACTTTACAAGCAAGACATTGAATTACTCTGAAGAAAAGACGTAAATTCTACGTCTCTTGAACACATAATATAAGAGACTGGAGCAAAGTTTCTCAACTTGGGGTCTGCATGTAATACAAATATTAAAATAAGAAATGATTTCCCAGCTTTTACTTACTTTGTCGTCTTTTTACTGTCAAATGTATATAGTAAAATGTATATAGGTTGGTTCTTCTTCTTCTTCTTCTTCGAGTGGATGGTCAACTTGACCAATCCTGGTGTCAGAGTTATTGAGCCGCCAAAGGCCTCTGACATGGCTCATGTAACTACTACTATCCGTAGAAAGTAACCGACGACTTAATGTGCCCTCCGAAGCACAAATTACGCTTGGAAACAGGCGAACTCCTAAATAAATGCGCGTTACACGAGTTTCGAAAGGTGTTTACTAATGTCAGTGGAGATATGCTACGTAAAACGAATAAACACAAATCTATGTACGAGTATGTGCGTTTGTTATCGTAGATGAATGTGTATAGAATGTTGTTGCCCTTCTGGGTGTATTTATTTTGTAATCCAATCCTATGGGCCAAGGAAAGCTAGTTGACTAATTCGATTTTATCAGGAACATTTCAAGAATGTGCTATAAAGCATAGTACAGTCAGCGCCAAGCGCAACTATTCACACCTAAAAGATATAGAGTTATGATGCTGAATGTACGTTATTGCTAGGGGTGCAAAAAAAGGTTAAGAAACCCTGGTCTGGAGTCTGTATGTATGTCAGTGCACTGCAGACATTTCATCTCTCAAGTTAGTTTCCGGAGTGAAGCCGGGTGATAATCTAGTGCCGTCTTTGAGGATATTGAGTAATTTTATCTTGAATGTACAGTTACAGTCTGTATAATATTCGTCAATTTTATTATGTGACAGTCTTATATATAATTTAAACATTGTTAAAATAAAGTATGGTTGCATTAAGCGAACCACCCGAGTTAATTGGAACGCAAGCATACAACATGTCTTGTAAACTTATTATAAGAATAAATATGTCTCTAACTTTATCGGTCTTGGTAAATTATCCGGATAGCCTTTATCCGGATTGACCTTTGCCAAGGACAGATACAATCTTTCTACTTTTAATTATTTCACAACCAACATACCGGTCTTCTCCCTAAACTATTTCATTCTTTTTGCCAAATAAGTCTAACGAACCTTGAATACGCCTACAAAAGGAAGCCGGTCTTATTTTCAAGCTGTTTTAATCGGAACATCTCTAAATTGGGTTAGTTCAGCTCGTTACATAAAAGCTTTGAATGTAATTTTAAACTGCACAAAAGAGTGAATGTTAATATTTTTAAAATAATGTTGTGTATATTCTGCTTCCATTTTCAAAAAGCTAACTGGCTCATGTAGGTATTACATTTTAGTTGTAATATTTTATTTTAATACTATCAGCGCCCCACGGTTTTTCCGCGTTGTGCCAGTTCCCGCGGGAATTTCGGGAATGTTTATAAATATAAATATTCCTCTTGAATCATTCTATCTATTAAACAAAACTAATTAAAGAAGACAGTTTTCTATGCGCACGGTTCCCGTAAAGAGGCCGAAACGTCAATTAAAAATGTAAACTAAAAGCGAAGTGTATCCGTAAATTTAGTTTCAATTCAAAACCAAGGCTACTTAAAACATTACCAACACAATATTCCTACTAAACAAGTAAAATCGCAAAAGAACAGCCTTACAAATCAACAACGCATGGACGCTAGTGACCCTAAATTGATTACCTAAGCTAAGTGCTGACTGACTGGGAACGGGTATGTAATTACTACCCCTTTATGAGACAGTTGGCTTGTAAACTATGCGATTGTGGCCCGCAACAAAGGAGGCCGAACAACATTGTATTGATCCGTTGAATAGCTGTTTATTTCAACTGTAGTCTCTTGATTTTAGTTACTTAACTTGAATATGCTTGGATTTAGGACAAAATATCAAAATTTAATGTTGATTATGGTTTTCTATTCGTACTTTTGTAATAAAGCTGAAAGATTTGTTTGAACTTGCTAATCTCAAGAAGACAAGTAATGTCAAATTTGAGAAAACTTTTTTTTATGAAAATTTCTTTGTATATCTAAAAAGTCTTAGCTTCGTGATATATTCTATGACACCTTCTAATGATTCGAAGATTTAAATATATAATACTAAGAAAAAGTTTAAAAAATTGCCTTTACTTCAAAAGGCTTCAAGAAAACACTATCACTGACATTGTATAGTACCAAACTAAAACAAAAGCCTCCATAACTCCGCGGTCACTGTCCCAGACTTCAAGATTACCAACTCCAGTGCGGTATTACTGAAAATTGAGCAATCAATTGTTGAGAAGGTAATGGGATTGCGTTGTTACCCACCGGGAACGGCAAACAGAATTAGGATTAGTTCAAACAGACCGAGAGCACTTTGGACGTTACTCTGCACTGGACTGGCATTTGTCTAAGCTGAGCGTTTCTGCGATTACGTAGATGAATGAAGGCTAACTGATTTGTGGTTTCACTAGAACAATCTTGGTGGAATCTGTATTGATTATAGATTGTATTGACTATTACTATTTGTAAGAATGGGAACTTACGCACAACGGAGGTTACTGTTAAGCGTATTAGTTATGTTGCGAGCTTGATACATAAAGTTTAACTTATTTGTGAGCGGCTGTATTTGTAGGTAAACTTTGTTCTTTATGTCAACTAAAGAAGTACGTAAATAAATTCATTTTACACAAACATTTCTCAGTCATCATTAACACTAAATAAGATCGCTGGCTCAAAACCTGCTTAATAAAACTTTCTCATTATTAACGATGCTTAAATTATCCTCCTTTTATCTCATTCATTTTAAAATGACTTTATTTCAACCATTATCAATTAGAGTAGAAATACCATATCGACATAACATATCAAATGGTATTGCGACTGCAAACTGCGCCGTACTATCGTAATATTCCATTAAAACAATACTCTGAAATATTCAAAACACGTCAACAATATCTCTGATACTAGAAACTACTTAATAATCCAATGTTCTCTTATAATGCTTTGCTGTATCATCGGGGCTACCATTTATAAACGATTCTGTGTCGTTTCTTATAAACGAATTAAAAACGAATCCTATTCCATCGTGTTTAGTCTTGGTATAAAAATAACTGGCCTATTAACGCTTCGATGGTCTAGTGGTATGTAACCTCGCCTTCCAAGACTGAGGTTCTTGGTCCAATTCCCAGGTCGAGCGTAAACATGTTACCTTCTTTTCAAATATGGCTCAGGTTTGAGATCGCCAACCCAAATTTGGCAATCGTGGTGATTATGCCTAATCCTCCTCGCTGTAATGATATCTTGAGATGAGAGGACTTTGCCCAGCTGTGGGACATTACAAGCTAATACTTATTTTTTACTTGTCCATTGATTTTATAATTTTGACTCAGTTTCTCGATCGATTTCATATTTTAGATCCGGTTTCTCGATCGTGTTAGATAGTAACATCACTGCTATAATCCTTTGCTACGTCTGGAGGTACTTGGATGGGCTACCCTCTGTGATATGAATACGGTACAGAGGTTTCACACCTGGTGACTCGATTTCAGAATACAATATCAGTTTTCTAGATTATATTTCAGTATGGAATCAAATATTGTTATTTAGAGAAGTAATAAGGGAAAGTAAAAAAATGTATTGCTTTTTCTTATGAAAATGTTTGTCGTTCATTCATCATTAAACTTAAAAGCTTACTAACTGATGCATGGTTTTCACTGTTCCGTTTGTTTCTTTTATTATTGGGGTCCACTATCTCAACGGAATCCAGTCTGCTAAGCTGGCCTAAGTTAGCAGCACTCAGATATGCCCTGAAGGGTGAAAACTCAGTTCGATTATTTTAAGTACTAGCAGCGCCCTGCGGTTTTACCCGCGTTGTGCCCGTTCCTGTGGGAATTTCTGGAAGATAAGTAGCCTATAACCTTCCCGTTGAATGTGGCTATCCATTACAAAAATTTATTTTCAAATCGGACCAGTAATTTCCGAGATTAGCTCGAACATACAAATAAACAAACTTAAAACAATACCTCTTTGTAATATTAGTATGGATGTTCCGTAAACATTAAACTAGCTTAAAAACAATCGGCTTATTGTGAAGTTAAATTTTAAACGTGCGCTTTATATGATCGGCTAAATCGTTATTCACAAACTCGCCCAATGATAGCCATTTTTGATGTGGAAAATACATAAATACATCAGAACATAAATACATAGGCACCGAATTAATTCTCGATAATACCCATCGTTTCTTAGAAACATTAATATAAACTGATAGATTATTAAAGCCTATACACTTATTATTACACGAAATTGTTTTCTACGAAAAACACATTATTATAATCTAACATCCGATAATCTTGATACGATATTAAATATCCAATAAGACCTAGGATCGGTCGAAAAACATTTAATACTCGTTAAAGTGAATATAAAAACGATAAAATAATCGTTATAGACCATTAAAACAAACAGACAACCGTATTAAGAAGCAATCAAGCTGAGGAGATTTCAGACGTTCCTTTCCGATTTCTTTCGGATTCTTTACGAAGCTTGCCTTAACAGAAACATTTTTTTTCCTTTAGATTTCTATAGTATTCTGTAATGTGCGACGTGAAAGTGTTCTCTTTTGAGGAAAGCATACTTTATATCTATCGGAGATATCAACTTATATTAAAAGTAAAAAAGTATTAGCCTGTAATGTCCCACTGTTGGGCAAAGGCCTCTCATCTCACTGAAAATATCAGTACAGTGAGAAGGAGGTTTAATTTATATTAATGTTTATATAAATTACTCTGTTTGTTAGTACAAACATTAAAACCTATATGAAAATCGGTTCTGTAGGTTTTGAGGTCAGCGCAAACGTACCCACAGACTGACAGTTAAACCGATAAAGGACTTTGCTATATCAGTATGCCAAGATAGGTAATAAAGACGTATCATGTAAATCAATATCATATTGATATAAACAACTAGATGTGCCCCGCGGTTTCACCCAAAGCGCTTCCGTTCCCGTAAGATAAACGGAATAAATACCCGATATCCGTCTCCTGGTTCTAAGCTAGCTCCCCACTAATTTTCAGTCAAATCGGTTCAGCCGTTCTCGAGTTATAAATAGTGTAACTAACACGACTTTCTTTTATATATTTAGATATAGTCTCAAATAATGTCATAGGTATAACATCTTACGATGACAGAAGTCTTATTTCCTGAACATCGTTTGTTAAACCATAATCCGAAGATCAGTCTGTAGTCCACTTAAAACTTAAAACTACACAAACAAGGCATCCATCGGAAGCTCATCCCGGAATAATCTAAACGGTACTAAAATATGCAGCTCGCGTGCTCTTGTGAAAAACACGAGAATCGCGAGTCCAATGCGCGTTGTGGACGGAATGGTAAGTGCCTTTTTAAATATAAAGCGTCGATGTACACTCTCAGTTATAGGTGTCGTAATAGCCTATTTGTATGTGTTTTTTTGATGCGCCAATTTTGTAATTTTTGAAGTATTTTGGAGTGTTTAAGGCAATTTTCAGGGATTTCCTTTCTTCTATCGATTTGATACTACTGTATTGTTATTTTATTCTTGTATAGATGGTTATCTACCAGAAGCAGCCGCAGAGTTATCGACTTGAGGCAAACAGCCAACATAGTGAGCAAGAAACGTTTGCAATTAAGTCATATCTATACAAATATATTAATGCCGAAGAGTTTGATTTTTGTTTCCTCTCTTACTCGCTCTCCCTTAGTTGTACTCAATAGGCCATATTAATAAATGCGTATTAAGAACATCAGCTATCAAATGGTTCGTCACTTGTCACTTTTTAACATACGCAATTTTCCGAAGAGCAAAAGAGGCAAAACACATTATAATAGTGTTTTGGTTACAGATCTCTTCCTTCATTCAATCTTAACTACTAAAGATCGACCTATTATGAAAACATCACACCAACCTCACTGTGTTCAAAATGTTATGTATCTAGTATAAAATTAAACTCAAGTCAAAGTCATAATTTCTAAACAAACGCACCTACGTGTATGTTTGAAAAGAAATTATTGTAAAATATTGCTTCCACGTACAACGTACTATCTTGGAGGTAACTGCAATTGATGTAGCTACTTTACACTCGTGAACGAAACACACATAGATTTCAGTTAGCGTTAAAAAGTCTGCTACAGACTTTAGAAGGACTTAATTTTAAAATAGAGCCTTTTTCTTCTTCTTCAGCCTGAAAACTTATCTAAATGTAGTAAAAATGCCTCTGTGATTTTGAAATATCTCTTCTTTCAAAACTACATTGATCGAACATAACCAAAAAGCGAGCGAACCGCGGGCAAAAACTAGTGTAAAAAAGAATACATACTCGTATAATCATTACGCTCTGTTCCTTATTTAAATTATAGATGAGGGATTAGCTATGGTTTAAATTAAGAACATTCCTTCCAAAAAGAAACAAACTTCAAATCGTTCCATTTGTTTAAAAGCTCGATACACAAATTTACAACGAATCTCTTTTGCATCGGGGGCTAAAAAAAGATACGTATTCGAGGTATTAACCACTAGCATGCCACGAACTTAAATCTTTTAACCCTTAAAATGTCATCGAATATGGACAGTCACGTAGATCACTAGTGGTGCAATTGGTAAAAAAAGATAGGAAAACATTTTTAAAATCAAACGTTGCGTGTGACTGCGTTCCGACGCATCGCCGCGTTCAATTGTTTTTCAGTTAGTTTGAATAGATTCATTGTGAGTTTTGTAGTATAAAAATAATGTGGTATACAAATTGTATACAAGTAAAATGATAAAGGGTATAAATTCCGATTAGTACTTATGTTATTATTCTATTACTGCTAAAAATTCCTTTTAAGCACCGTTCAATCAGCAAAAGTATATTCTTCTTCTTCGTCGTGTCAATATAGTTCCAGCTAAAATTATGTGGAGGCAGACCAAAACTTTGCGGCTTAAAAGTCTTTTAAAATCGGTTAATTCGTTAAGGAGTTACAATGTTACATACAGGCACATAGGCACACATTAGGGTCAAACATATAACATTCTTCTTTTCGTGTCGGATATTAAAGTGCCTGCCCTTTGCTCCTTATATTTTATGTAAATAATCTTTAAGGTACGAGTTGGATCAGCGACTGCTGCAGTCGACTGCAGACAGCAGACACAGCTTCACTACTAGTTTCTATGAAATTTCGAGCGCACGGTGACACTTCTGCTGCGGTTGACAGTCGCCCTGTTGCCTGCTGTCTGCAGTCGACTGCAGCAGTCGCTGATCCAACTCGTACCTTTAAGTAGCAAAAACTTCTTAACAAGTTCGTAAACTTTATCTTATCTAGATTCAACACGATTCAAATTTTCTATCGTATGAAAAACAAAAACCAAGATTTGTAATAAAAAAATAATTACATGAATCGGACGAGAAACTCCAGAGTTATCGGGTTACATACAAAGTAGTAAATACCCAGCCCAGCAGTGGAATATTACAGGCTACTTTACTTTTTAAACTAGTTGTACCAATGTTTTTGACAAGCCTGTTGGCACAGTGGCAGAGAGAGAGAGCTTAGTGTGTCGGGGGTTGCGGGTTCGATTCCCGCCCGGAGTCTGTTGACTATGTGAAGACATAATTGTTGGCGACGACGTCTGGGTGTCAATTATATAATATTCTTATAAAGTATTTGTGTATGTAAATGTAGTAGTATCAGTGAGTTAGATTCCATAACACAAGCTTAGAGCTTACTTTGGGTCTTACTAACCGTGTGTGAATTTGTCGGGATACAAAAACTCGAAAGACTATTAAGGACAAAACCATTAAAGCTAATAGGTGTGTTTATTCAATTGTAATTTCGAGTAGCATTACAACTCATGTAATTACTTTGCGCTCGGTTTGTGCCACATTAATTATTTCAGGGCCCCCTTGACGTGTGTCATAAGTAATATTCAGTACTTTTTGTATTACGACGAGGAAATATGCGCATTTTATGCAGATACTTTTTCAGTAAAAATATGTATACTTTTAAGGTGTTGTTTTATATTTTTGATGTTGAATTAAGTGTCCGTTTTTTAAGTGACTTAAAAAAAGGTAGTCAATTCGATGGAATCCGATATTTGTGTAATTACATTTTAATATTGGTTTACATTATTTTAATAACTTTACTTAACAATCAGTTAAAAATAAGCGTATACTACAGTCGAAACATTCATGAAAAAACAGATTTTTGCTCTATGAAAACATATTAAGTGCAAACATTTGAGATAAGTCTCAAAACGTCTCAAACACTTTAACAAAGGTTTAACAGTATGTCTTAAGGATGACTTTATAAAATATATTTTACAAATAGGCCACAAATAAACATACATTTGGTTTAAACGTACTCACACGGGGTTTTTTTCGCATTAGAAAGTAAAGTACGTTTAAAAAAGACTAAATATACATAATATCGTAAGAAAACTAAAAGTATAAGCCTGTAATGTCTTAGAGTGTTAAAGATTAGGCGTTATCACCACGCTTGTCTTATACGGGTTGGCGATCTCAAACCCGAGCCATGTCTGAAAAGTACGAAACATAATTATGATCCTATGTATGCTTTATGCTTAAACAAACATATAGGTATACGTTACATCAAAATCACTTTGTTAACACGATAACTTTCACATAAAGTAAAATGAAACCGAAAACATTTGATGTTACCACAAACAAGATGATGTACAGTCAGCAAACAGTCAGGTCCTTTATCACAACGTCACTTGCTTGAACAGTTAACAAATATTCGCTGCCAACTGTACTCTAGGGATGAGGTGATACGTCCCGTATCTTTAAGCCTCACTGGAGTTTTGACAGGTAGCTAAGGGGAGAATAATTTACAATTGACAAGCCAAAAGAATTCTTACACCACCGTGATAGAGTACACGTCGATTGACAGATAAATCAAAATTTTGATGTTAGTTCTGTATTGGAAAATGTGACTTATAGATAAAGATAATAGAGAGGTTTTTTGTATGTCACTGCTGTATTGGCATTCGATTGGAAAAGAAGATTGTTCATGGTTTTTGCTAAGTGAACATGCTTTGTTGTGTTTTCCTTTGTGTGTCAGTCGGGCGTGTGAGGTGAAAGAACTTTTAATGACTATTTAAGTCATTTTCTTGACACTATGTTTAGGAAAGTACAAATATGAGACCAGGACACTACGATATACTGAAGTACCATACTAAAAACTATGTATTGTAATGTAATTTACCCGGAAAAATGCACACAAGGTTAATTAGATCCAAACTAAGCTCTAATCTCGTAATATGGAATCTAACTAACTGATACTACTACATATAAATACACAAATACTTTATAAGAATACATAATTCACAAGATACCCAGACATTCCTCGCCAACATCCCCGAGCGGGAATCGAACCCGCAACCCCCGACACAGTAAGCGCTCTCACTGCCACTGTGCCTACGGGCTTGTCATTCACACTAAGTAAACTAAGCCTGTTGTATAGAATCTAACTAACTGATACTATTACATATACACAAATCTATATAAATAAAAATGAAATATAAATAAAAATGAATTGCTGTTCGTTAGTCTGCTTAAAACTCGAGAACGGCTGAACCGATTTGGCTAATTTTGGTCTTGAAATGTTTGTCGTAATCCAGGAAAGGTTTAAACTGTAAGCAGTGAGGCAAAAATGCGGGTGAAACCGCAGGGCACAGCTAGTACTTTATATAATACCGATGCTTCAGAGTTGCCAATAACTATAATTTATAACTGAAACGAAGCAATCACTTAGCTTAATGAAACATTCATCCTTTCAGACTTTCAGGAAACCTTAACTTGAAAATATTGGAAGCCAGCTGGAGATTTCATTAGAAAATATATATTATACCTTGCTTCGATGTTTTATGAGGAAATTCTGTTACATTTTAAAATTTACGAGTACTATCGATTTTTTTATACAGTTACCTTTTACTTTATTAAATAGTGACTACTATTTACGTTCAACTATATAAACAATATATATTTATTCATTTTATCAAGATAATGAATCTGAAAATATTGTTTCTTTAATCTTCGAATTTACGGTTTGGAAAAAATATGATAGCCATGCTAAAATCACGTGGAAGAATTTAAAAAAGTATGCTAGCCATACCAAAATCACGTGGAAGGTATAAGAATTAACTGTAAGAATTCCAAGGTAACAAAATAACAAATAATCTTTGACAGGATGAAAAATAACAAATAACATTTATCTTTCAAGGTAAAGGCACATTTATGTTACTCAAAGTCCAGGATTGGCCACTCGAACATATTAATACATGTGGTGGTTTAATAGATTAACGCGTCCAAACAAGACTATTCAGATTTCTTATAAAGTGTACGATAAGAAAACCACATCCATTCAAATAATATTCCAATCACTACATAGTATAAAACAAAGTCGTTGTCTGTTTGTATGTATGCTTAAATCTTTAAAATTACGCAACGGATTTTGATGCGGTTTTTTGTAATAGGTAGAGTGATTCAAGAGGAAGTTTTTTATGTAAAAAAATTCCCGAAATTCTCACGGGAACGGGCACAACGCGGGTAAAACCGCGGGGCGCTGCTAGTACACTATAATTAAATGTCACCATAGTATAGGGTTGTTCATCGAATCATATCTTACTTACTGTAGTTGCTTACTGTTCTTCACTATATCATACTATTTTCAATCTTATTACAAGTGTACAAGTTAGTGTTTACTGTGTTAGTATTAAATGTCTGTGATAAAGCTGAGTCTAGACTTGCCGACGTGGTCGGTTGTGTGTTTTGATGTATCGAGTACTTTGAGGTGGTTTTACTAAATATGTTACCGGTTTAGAGATATTGGGAACTGGACTTGGGATATTCGAGCTTAGTTTTTAGAAGGTCTGTTGTGAATGCAATTATTTACTTTATCCTACTAATATTATAAATGCGAAAGTTTGTGAGGATGTATAGATGTGTGTATGTTTGTTACTCTTTCACAAAAAAACTAATAGACGGATTTGGATGAAACTTTACAGTAATATAGGTTATACATCAGAATAACGCATGGGATAAATTTTATCCCTAAATTTTCGCGGGACGGGTACAACGCGGGTAACACCGCGGGGCGCGGCTAGTCGTACGTGCTTTTTTAATGTTATACAGGGTATCAGATGCTTTTTCTCTGCTTTCGTATAGGGCACTGTCATACTAACTGCATGAACGGTAATTGCTGGCATCTGTATAATATGCCATCTAAGTTTGAAACTTACATGATTAGCCTTCATCTTAAAAAATAGAGGTACGTTAAAAAGTGAAAAATGTTCACTTTTTATGCTTTGAAAATATTATTGCACAAAATTTTCCACTTGTCTTTCCTCCGATCCAATAAAACTAAACGTTGTTGAGGTTCTGAAGCTCATCATAGTTTCGAACTGCTAAAGTCCACTCGCAACGAAGAATAGAGGAAATACTTTGAAACTCCAATCCATCGGGCAACTCATTACATTATTAAAATTACTTTCAAAGTTAAAACGAAGTCACGTACCTACTACATTACAAAATGTTTAGTTTCGTATTTTTGTCCTTATTTTTATTTTTAAATTATTGATTGGGTTAATTATTTGGTACATTGCTATCGTACTCAGAGACGTCAAATGCTTCCTTAGTAGGGATTTAATGTATGAAAAGGGCATTTCACGCTTCAATGTGCAGTAAATATCGCTGAACAGTGAATGAACGGTGCACTTATGAAATACCAAAGTACTTCTTCTTCATCGAGTGGATGGCCAACCTGAACAATCTTGGTGTCAGAGTTATTGAGTCGCCAAAGGCCTCTGACATGGCTCAAGTAACGACTACTATCCATAGAAAGTAACCGGGACCGACGGCTTAACGTGCCCTCCGAAGCAAAGTAAAAAAAGTAAAGTTAAGTAAAGTAAAGTAGCAAAGTACTGTCATATGTACTAAGAATAGAATTAGTACGTAAGCAAAATATACTCGCAGTTAAATTGGTATGTGAGCAAGTCCTTTACCGAGCCTCTGAACCCACATGCAGTGTCATTTAGGACAAATTATTGTAAAAATACGTATGTGAATACCCAGACTGGGGTTGTGTCTAGTCTTCCTCACTGTACTGATATCTTCAGTAAAATAATAGGCCCAGCTGTGGGACTTTATATCGTTTTTAATAAATAAGAACTAGTGCGGGGAGAGACGCTGTCGCGAGCGCTTCACCCACCTCCTGATGAAGGCCACCGTATGTGGCCGAAACGTGTCGAGGAACTCTCGACAGTAGTCTCCGTCGTACGTAAGTTCCCGTTTTAAATAAATAATAATAACATTAACGTACGTTTCAATTAATAGATTATGTTATTGTAAATTTTGTGAGACGATAGACTTTTACAATGCAGACTTTACTTTCACCAATCGCAATTAATAAAATTGCTTCAAGAAAAACACCCTAACGGAACATTCTATAAAACAAACTTAACAAACTCAATTGCTTCACTTTATTAACTCAATGTAACCCTTTTACACAAACTCGGTTTCATTACAGCCGTCGATCATGTTCCAGACGTTGGCGCCATCATGCCGAGACGAAGACCTTTTGTCTCAGCGTGTGATTTGCATTATTTTATTCAGTGCATTTTCGTTGCGTAGTTGGAGACCGTTTTATTTAATTTATTACGTTATTTTATTAGAGTTTATTGTAGATTTAACTATGCGTGGTATGACCACGTGCTGAGATGCATTTTTATTGCTGGAGACGTTTTTACGTTGAATTTTTAAGAGTCGTAAAGTATAGTTTAATTATTTTGATCATGTTAGATTTAAGTGTTCAGTATTCATTAAGTATTCGGGCAATATTGATATTACATAATATTAAGTACATATTGGACATTATTATTTTCAATTCTTGTTGCTTTGTGACTAAAAATTAACAGCAGCTTGGCTTTGCTTACTTGGATTAGTGGCCGATAGTGGCATTTCTATCTGAACGCTACCGTGCTTCGGAGGACACGATAAATAGTTTCAACCGATAGACCATGCCGGAGGTCTTTAGGCGGTCGATAAACTCCCAACACCAGGGTTGGCCACTAACCTAACCGAACTTTCTAACTTACCAAAAATTACACGGCAGAGTTTGCACAAAAATAAAATTTCGTTCATATTTTTTTTATAAAATGGGTCTGAACAAAAAATATATGGCGAGGCTTAAAATTTGAATAGCAATAGAGATAGTCCCAACAGACTTGTTGCTATAGCGTTAACCCTACAATTGCGGTCGAGTTCCACAGCGAATATAAATGGAACTCTCTTTTATATAACTTCTATTGAACTCAGAATTACGGAGGTTTTATTCTGAAGACTGAAGTTAGGTTTGCAGTGTTGGAAGGCAAAACAATTTTTGATAAGTTTTCGGTTGCAATCTTTTTTTAAACAAAAGTTTGTATCGAGTTCTTATTTCTAAATATTTATTCGTTTTGCTATAAATAAGTTATTGAATGATAGGAAAGGGAACTGGATAAAAATGTTCACGATAATATATTTAATAACTGCGCCCCTTGGTTTTACTCACGTTGTGTCCGTTTCCCAAGGAATTTTGGGATCAAAAATACTCAAATCAGATTGGTAGTTTCCGAGATTAGCGCGTTAAAACAAACAAAAGATCAAACTCTTCGGCATTTCTTATTATATTAGTATATATTAATCATAAAAGTTTTGTAAGCAAATGAAGAAACTCAGAGCTCTTATAATTCAAACAAATACTAAGACAGTAAATCACAAAATAGGCATAAAACGAACTGAGAACCTTCTGAAAAACGTTTTTGTGTCAAAAGGTTAAAAACCAAAGATGCTTATTTCACAAGCGTGCTTAGAATAAGCCCTCATTCAGATTGCTGTACAGAAGAAGTGTACGGCTCCACGGTAAATTTCGATCACGTATATGACTCCGTTTTATTGTTGATAGCTTTTTTGTGGCAACCTGAACTCCCAACGGGATTGTCACGTGACATAAAATGTGTCAGTTAATAGTTGAAAGCTTTTTAAAAATGGAATCGTGAATGGGACTGTATTGGACCAATGCTTAACTAAGGGGTTAGGTGCAGTGATTTATTTCATGAACTGTGACGTTTTGTTTGCATTTCATGTTTTATTGTGAAAGTTTTTACATGTTTTGAATTTGGTCGGCGTGTTTTTAATGCGAAATATTGGTATTGATATCTATGGCGGTTGCTGTTGATTTATCTGTAGTTTCTCTCCGCACTGTTAATAATGAAGCCTGTTTTTCTCCCTAAAACATATTAGTCTTATTTTTAATAGTATTTTTTACCTAAATACACCCTTACTACCTAACTGCCTTATTGGAGGTTTGTTGCTTACCTTGTATCGAACTTTTGTATGTTCAAAGGCCTCTAACATGATCTATCAATTGAAACAATCTGGACATCTTAAAACCCTTTATTCACGTAACTAATCGGGACCTAAAATTAAGCCCCTTCTATTTTAATTATTTTTAAGTTAATTTTTTTTCTGTTGGAATAAGTTACAACTTATACACATTTAGTGCTTGAATTACAGGATTATGAAAGTCTGAAAAATCGGTTATGTAAACTCAACAAATCATGTATTTACTAGTTCCATAATTATTTATTTATAACATAGATTATTCATTAAACTACACATATTATTTCTTACAAAATAAACACAAAATCTCATACCAAGCTCCATTTTCAAACAATCACTGGGAAGCTTTGCATCTCGTCATGTCACAGAAGTTAATGTAAACAGACTAAGCTTAGTTTTCATTAGCAACATTCTGTTCCGCCCAGTTTAATATCAACTCCAACAGGGCTACCACTTCAAGACGAGACTGACAGCTCGTAGGGCTGTGACGAGTAATTATTTGTAGTATGTCATGGAATGGAGAGAAGAATTTGTGGAAAATTTGCACTTTAGTTATTGTTTTATAGGCGCAGTAGCAGTTTTATAAAGGTACTAGCCGTGAACCGCGGTGTTACCCGCGTAGTACCCGTTCCACGGGAATTTTGGAATAAAATGTGTTATTCTGATATATAAAATTTACATTACTGTAAAGTTTCATCCTAATCCATTCAGTAGTTTTTTCGTGAAAGAGCAACAAACATTATGTACAACCATACATCCATATACATCCATCCTCACAAACTTTCGCATTTATAATATAAGTAGGAAGTAGGATAGGATAGTATATTACAGTAGACGTATGTAGTGTTCAAAAATATGGCTGAGTGCAAGATTTCCAAATATGACGTTGCCGATAGAGAGAATCGCAGGAGAAAAATGACTTTTATTTGTGGAATGTTTTGTCTGAATGACCGCCGCACTCAGATACGTCCATTAAACCGACACTTAACTAATTAACGTAATTGTTAAAACATTACATGTCAAAATCACTCATTAAGTAAATCTCTACTAAGGAAGCATTTGACTTTTCTCTGAGTACGGTCATCATACTGGTCAACCTAGGTTCAAAGAAACAATAATAACTTTTAAGCTTGCATATACATTTCTTATCCTATTTGATGTTTGAAGATTAGAAAACTAAGTTTTAAAAAAAACAAAGAAATCTTCCAACTTTTTAACTATATCGCAAAGTCCTCTAATATTAAAAGAAAAAAAATCACTTACCTATATCCTACCAAACCCCATACTTAACAAAACTGTCACATACGCAAAATAACTTAACACGTCAACCAAATAAACATCTAAGATAACCTCACGAAAATAAAGGAAGCAAACTGTCAAGTGTCAAAAATCTGACAGCTGCTGTCATTCTGACTCATTCACCTTGGCGGGAATGATAAACGTCATTGTAGGCGTTACGTCATTGTAGATGTTGCGTCATTCGAGAGATGAATTATTAAACTTACCCTCTAGTATTTTGTAAGGGTTGTAATGAGTTTAGTTGGTTATCTTTGCTGTTGTGACGAGGGTGTAACTTGGTAAGGGTCAATTGATTCTGAGACATGCGCTTGGGGTTGTGAATGCGGTGGTTTAAATGGTAACTTAAGTAATAAGTGATGTTAAATACCTTTAAAAATATAAAAATTAAATAATCCTTACTATTAAATATTGTATCTTAAGTGATAATTGCTTCAGGCCACGATAAATTGTCGTACCCGGTTGTTTTAATCTAGGCCATGTGGAAGACCATGTTTCTATAATTGAAACCTCTGTCAGTATAGTTTGAATGGCAATCGTGACGTCACACTTGACGTTTAACATCCCACGTGCCTTCGATTGGTACCTAATTAGAAATACTATATAACGGAGCTGGGACGCCCAAATGGTTTTTAAAAACCGTGACGTCAGCTGAGCTGACGTCACTGATTTCATTTCCATTGGGATATTCCATTTTGGATGTTTTGAAATGAAACGCTTCTTCGATTTGGAGGTTATTCTTATAATTCTCAGGAGCTCTTGACTGTTCGACGATCCGCGCCAGATTGGCTCGCGGAGCGTTGAGCAGTCTTATTTATAGACACTCAATAACAACCATTTTCGTACGGAATTATTTTACAATAGTTTTTGATGTTACAATAGTTAAACCAATTAACTTTAAACATAAATTGATTATCAAATAATTATAAAACATTAAAATCAAATGTAAATCAATTGAATAACTGTTCAAACATTAAATAATGAAATAAATTATTGTTAAACATTAAAATCACCATTAATGTTAAATAAAATGATTATTATAATCCTATTTCTGACGCTTGTTGCCACAGTCACGCCGACACGGCCATTCTGACAGGCGGCGCGCGCTCTGCGCCTGCCTGCGTTGTGATGTTTTATTTCTGAAATTAAGAAAATGCATTTCTTTGAAGCGGGTATCTGTAAGCAATTCCTGTTGCTTATTTTGAAGGGATTATCGTCGTAAGGACAGTACACACAGATCCGTATTGTACTACCTTATGAGTTTAGAAACTGTGTATCTATAAGCAATTCGTGTTGCTTATTTTGAAGGAATTATCGTTGTAAGGACAGTACACATATAGATCCCTATTGTACTACCTTATGAGTTTAGAAACTGTGGTGTGTACGTGTCTGCTCACGGTCCCACAAGGCGTCCCTACGGTATCTCATGGTTCACTTGTGGATGCATCAAGGACCAGTGGTTGGCACAAGGGAACACATGGCTAGCTCAGAGGTACCACTCTCCAGCATTTTATTCTAGTAGATCTCCTCGGAGTCACGGGACAACCCCGGTCTTTTTGAGAGGCTTGCGAGGGGATACAGATCCAACTCGTAGAGGCCCTTTGGAGATGTTTAATGTAATGGATAACAACTGCAGGGCCACACTACGAGTAGTAGATTATTATTATAGCTACTAGGGGTGTAGTTGCAAATGTGATTTAAAATAATGAAGAGAATAAATGAATTTTAACTCAGCTTTATCCGGTGATGAGTGCTCGTTGTCGTGAGCCATCTGGACTGGCGGACCAGTTACCGGATCGACAGCAGTTTCATTGTTTTGAGGAGTATCTGGATCTTCACGCCGATACGGCACCTTCGGTTGTGGCGCACGGCGAAGTTGGTCATGTGCGACTTTTCTTGGTCTGCCGCCGCCAACCACCTTCACAAGGTAGCGGTCATTTTCTAGGATTCTGGAAATCTCACAAGGTTTCATAAATTTTAGGTATAAAGAGGTTTGATTGCGTGGGTTGTTTTTGATTAACACTTAATCACCACGCTGAAAATGTTGAATGTTGAATTTGGCTTTACGTTTATTAAAACGTTGCCGATCTTGTTCCGCTGACTGCGTCATGTTCCCATGCGCATATCGTGTGAGTGCTTCAATGTCGACTGTTGCTTCTTCTATATTCACCAAAGTGTGAAGCTCTGGTGGGACGCAATGTTGACGTTGGCTAAGAAGTGTGAGTGGAGCCATACCTGTGACGCGGTGTACTGTACAGTTCATCGCTAGATGGAGTTGTTCCAACGTAGTATGCCATGGTTCCACTTCATAATTGTTGATCATAAATGCATTCTTGAATGTTGCTCTTTCAACTTGTCCATTTGCTCGGCTGACTCCTGGCGCAATTGAGTGAATATCGATCCCAAAACTGTCGCAGTAACTTTTGAACTCTCCGAGGAATTCTCTTCTTCCATCCACAATTATCTGGACCGGTGTTCCGAATAGATTAGCTGAACTTGTAGAAATCCTAAGGTTCCTTTCGATGTTCTGCATATGACACAGTTGCCCGCAAATCTTCGTACTTGGGAACACATCTTATCGAACCAATATGTTTCCTTGATTTTTTTTAGTGTCGCCTCCCATCCAGGATGTTTCAATGCAGCATGTAAATGATTGACGATGCTCCATTGAAATTACTTGGGACCCACTATAGAAGTCTGTGGCCCAAAAACTGGATCTTGAACGGACTTCTGCAGCATACGGTCCTCCAATATGTAGCCGTCCATAGAGCGGTTGTCCCTCAAGTTATCCATTATAGGGCGAAATTCTTCATCTCGCCTTTTCTCGACCTTGATCTAGTCCATATCTCTTGTCAAAACGTTGACCATGAGCTCCGTTGGATTTCTACTGAAGAAGTCTGCACGCTGGAGCCGTTCGCCTGTGTTGGTACTCAACTGCAAAGTCAAAGTTTTAGAGAAAAGCCCACCATCGACGAATTCTTGGGAGGACCTCCTTCAGCAAACACCTTACATCTATTCATTACGTCATTGACGTATACCTGAGCAATTTTTCCAAGAAGCTTACTTAGAACTCTATTGAAGGTTCGTTGATATACCGGGCAGGCGTTGCAGAGCCCGAAGGGCATAGCGAGGTGCTCGTATAGTCCATCGGGAGTAAAGAAGGCGGTATTTTCGATGGAATCTTCAGCAATAGGAATTTGACGAAAGCCCGCTGCCATTTCAAACTCGTGTAGTAGTGCCCATCCGCTACCTGGTCAATCCGGTCAGATACCAGCGGTAGAGGACAACGATCAAGCAGGGTACCGGCATCGAGCTCTCGAAAATCCACACAGAGTCGGCCATCGCCACTCCTCTCCTTCACTTGAAAACTGAATATTGTTATCAAGGAGCTCCCCGACAACACTGCGAACGCTTTCTCGTTCGACCGGACCTAGACGGCAACGGATGACGTTCGACGCATCTATCAGGACTTCCAAGCCTGATTTACAATTGACTCGAGTCCTCGGACATCCCCGGACGAACATGTGCTGGGACCCCATCAACAGGTGACGCAGCTGAGAGACCTCTCCGGAATCCGCAAGGCCAGAGTCCGACCTGTCGAACATGGGGTCTTTTAGGGCAACTTGTTGAACGCGTCGCACGCGAACCAGTTGAGTCCCCTGTGGAGAAACCATCACCCTCAAGTTGGCACCATGAATCAAATTCATCCCAATCAAAACATCTGTCGCCATATCTTCATCAGGCAACACGAAAAACTGGAGCCCAACACAGACAGTATCGACGGCGCATATGGTCACCAATTTCATCAGTGACAGTACCGGGAACCGTCCGACTCCCCTCAGGCAGCTGACGGCTGAGCCCCCATGTCCCGGCAATGCAGCTGCAAAAGACTCCCGCACGATGGAACACTCGGCGCCGCCGCCGAACGCTGCTTGGATAGACCGATCACCAATCAAAACCATGACCGGCGCCCACTTGGACCCCGCCACATGGCTGACGTCCAAGTCAATGCACTTACTCTGTCGAAGCACACTTCATATGAATGGTGCGGCCTCTGGCAACAAGTGCAAACTGTTGCACTCGAGACCTTGAGTCCAGAACCTTCTTCAGAATTTGCAATAATTCCTAGAATGATTGGTTCTCTTGCAGATTTGACAACTTCGAGGCTGGTTATCCGAAAAGCGTGGACGTTTACTTGAAACCATCCTTATTGATGAAGCGACAGAGATCAGTTCTGGTACCAAAGCCGCTCGTGCGTCAAGGAGTTCAATGCGAAGACATTCATCATTGATACATCCTATCACGGCTTCTACAGAATGTTCATTGTCCAGGCTGTCCTTGGTTACCCTTTTCCAAAGGACCCAAGCGCGTGACCAGAATCCTGTGATATCCTTGGACGAATCGTAAACATGCTCTCGGAACCCGAGTATATCCCGAGAGTGTCTATTTTCGGGTTCAAAGGTGGTCATCAGGTTTTGACGTAGTTCTTCCCATGAAGACGTGGTCACCATCCAGTCATCAGCCCACATTCTCGCTTGTCCCTTCCACAAGCTGCAGGCTATGCTATCATACGGACTTCAAAATCGTTGAGTTGGTACGTCATCTTAGCCTTGTCAATATGATGACACCATTCTCGAATGCCAACATTGGTGTCAGGATCATATGACGGTAGATAGACGTCCTTAATCTTTATTTTATCTTCCGTCGGTGGTGAAGACAAGCGTTCGGACATTTGCTGCATCATCTCCATCATCTTCATGAAGAATTGCAGTGGTACATAGTCTCTTGATGCCACTTGGATCAGATGGTTCTGAGGGAGTTGTTTGGATCGAAGCTTGTTCCGATCCCACTTCTGATAACGGAGCTGGGACGCCCAAATGGTTTTTAAAAACCGTGACGTCAGCTGAGCTGACGTCACTGATTTCATTTCCATTGGGATATTCCATTTTGGATGTTTTGAAATGAAACGCTTCTTCGATTTGGAGGTTATTCTTATAATTCTCAGGAGCTCTTGACTGTTCGACGATCCGCGCCAGATTGGCTCGCGGAGCGTTGAGCAGTCTTATTTATAGACACTCAATAACAACCATTTTCGTACGGAATTATTTTACAATAGTTTTTGATGTTACAATAGTTAAACCAATTAACTTTAAACATAAATTGATTATCAAATAATTATAAAACATTAAAATCAAATGTAAATCAATTGAATAACTGTTCAAACATTAAATAATGAAATAAATTATTGTTAAACATTAAAATCACCATTAATGTTAAATAAAATGATTATTATAATCCTATTTCTGACGCTTGTTGCCACAGTCACGCCGACATATATATATAGCAATATATTTTAAAATGGCCTTTCCACATATAATTTTGCTTAATATAAAACACGTGGGAAAATGCTTTTAAAATGCCATATCAGATAATAAATTATTTTTACACATTACGGGGTAAAATAACTTTTATGGGTCATATAAGGAACGTAATGTTGAAATCTGAAGCTTTATAGAAGATGGGCTTGATATATTTTTAAAGGGAAATCCTCTTTGATGTATCTCGTATGTAGAGTAAAGTTTTATGGCACTTATTTATCGTACTAACTAAGTTCGAGTAGTTAGGTATGAGTATTACTTTTAGGCTTAATATGCCTCCTAACTTTAGGCCACTTAGGTAGTAATCACCTATCTATATCTATATACATATTAAGTAGCTTTATTATCATCGCGTGGTGTTAATAATACCTTGTCAAACAATTTAATATAACACCCTAATCTGTCAAAAAATCGGTCGATAATGCAATAGATTTTCTATTACAAAAATTTTGAATTTCGAATAAGTTTATGCAAAGCTACCAATCATTAAAAATGACCTTCACGACTGTTCTTTGTTTAAAGTAGTTAAATAAACGGATTAATCATACAAGTTTTCTCTTAAGTTTCGAATGGCATTCAAAAATAGAAGCAGTTAAGGTGGATAAATCACCGCGGGAGGCGACACTGCGTGAACGAAAGTAGGCCAGTAATGCCATAAATTGTCTACTATTTTCCGGTTGAAAGTTTTATTCTAAACTTTTTCCCTTCGTCAAAGTCAGTGAGTGGTAAATAAAAAAAGTTTTCTCCGTTCAAGTGTGGGCGGAGTTGGAATGAGCGAATTGATTTCGGCACGACCGTTTTGATGTGTGTTATTGTCAGTTTTGGGAGAGTTTTAGGATTATGAGATTTTTGGTTGTGTATTCTTGGGTTTATTGGAATTGAATGTCAGTGTTGGATCATTTTATGTCAAAAAAATTATGGCAACACAATTTTTGGATGGAATCAAATATTCTAAAAATTTTCAAGTTATTTTTATAGAAGGTATTGTCAAATAATCTAACAGTAAGTTGATTATTCAATATTTTTATTTTTTATTTTTTTTTTTTACCTAGAAAACTTACGGACTAATAACATAAATAAATAGAGAAAACAAATTAAAACTCTTATTGCCTATTACAAGTTTTCACAAATTAAAAAAGTAAAGAAAAAGGTTGTGAACAGCAAAGAAAAGAAGTCACACTACATACAAATAAACATCACAGAAATAAAAATGCAACCAAAAAAAAAAAAAAAAAATTGTACAACGAAAAAATAAATGATCAAACACCTGACTAGAAATAAATTTGTAGGTTACCTACCAGACGATGTTAATACGAAAAACTCCTTATTTAATTTGTTGCGCACTGATTTGGAACTAGTATAGAAAAGATCAATCTCCAAATGCAGAGGTAGCTTATTAAAACTTGTACAGCTTCGGGGAATGAAGGCATTCCTTCTGTAGTTGACGGACGAGAATGGTACTTCCAATAGTGGGCGTAGCCTAAGGCTCAACTGGTTGGTTCGCAGCGTGATGTATGATAATAATTGGGAGCAATCAATCGAACCGTTGGCAATTTTGACCAGATAACAGACGTCATCAACCATGCGCCTATGTTCCAATGGCAAGAAGTGATACCGGTGACATCTATCACGATAATCCTCGGAATAAACCTTGGCTTTAAAGTCCAGGAAACGCAAAAACTTTCTCTGGATACCCTCAATACGAGATATGTACAGCTGGTATTGCGGATTCCATACCTGCGAAGCATATTCAAGGTGGCTGCGAACGTAAGAACAGTAAAGTACTTTGATTGTTTTTAATGAAGTGAAGCTTGCCGAGGCCCTGAGTATGAACGCAAGTGATGTGTTACGCAAGTGATATCGTTGTAGTAAAAACGTTGAAAATAAGAAAAATAAACACCAGTGAACATTTTTTTTAATTAAAAAAGTTAACGTTCAATTTCCTTTTTTAAATCTGTAAAATATAATCCACAATTTTGAAGTTCTTAGAAAAGCTTGAGTAGCTTAAAAATACGTTTTCAAATGGCTTGCTAATAAGGCTGCAAAAATAAATTAATTCGAACTGATTAAATACTTGAAGGGGTATCTTTAACCCTTCAACGGCCCCAAGGGTCGAAGTTCTTCGTGCGGAAATTAGGGATCTTTATTTCATACATAGTTGTTGTTGGCGGGGATATTTTTATTAGTTGCCTTCCTTCGTTTACATTTTCGTCTAAAGAGTTACTTACGCACTCAGAGACGTTCATTAAATCGACATAATATGACGTAATTTTTCATACATTACATGTCAACGTTACTCATGTATCTACTAAGGAAATGTCAAATGTATGTTTTAGTAGAGATTCTGAGTGCGGGAGTCATTCTTACAATGTTAATCAAAGGTAATATTAACTTAATCTATATATATAAAAATGAAACCCGTTTTCCTTGGTCAAGGCATCACGCGTGAATGGCTGGACCGATTTCCACGGTTTTGCATTCGTTGGAAAGGTCCCGGGCTCCGTGAGGTTTATAGGGAATAAAAATCTCAAAATTCCCACGGGAACGGGGGCGCTGCGGGTGAAACCGCGGGGCACAGCTGGTTGTTTAAAAAAAGGGTGGAAAAGGCGAGGATTAGTAAAGTATTAGCTGAAAGTATTAGTAATGTTCTACTGCTTGGCAAAGGGCTCTCTCTCACTGAAGAGTATTGGCTATTATAAATAGCTATTATTAATAGAACTAGCAGCGCCCGCGTTGAGCCCGTTCCCGTAGAAATTTTCGAAAATCCTTTATTAGTATGCACTTACGTCACTTGAAGAACCTTCCTGCCTAATTTCATGTTTCTAGGTGTAGCGCTGTGCGTTGATTATCATTCAGTCAGTCAGTCAGGACTTTGAATTTTAGATATATATGTTACGGCTAATACCCGAAGTGCGGCTACACCTAGTTTTAGCCGGTTAGAACTAGGTGCATATATATGTCATTTTAATGAAAAGAGAGAGTTTAAACATGAAAAAAAAAATAACCCTAACCTACCGAATAGTAAGTAATTCGGTAGGTTAGGGTTATTTTTTTTTTCATGTTTAAACTCTCTCTTTTCATTAAAATGACATACGGCTAATACCCGAAGTGCGGCTACACCTAGTTTTAGCCGGTTAGAACTAGGTGTAGCCGCACTTCGGGTATTAGCCGTAACATATAGATAAGGTTTTCTTACTTGACTGCAGTCCTAGAGTTTGGAGAGTTAAAATATACAGAAGAACAATCTCTTTAGATTAAACTGTGAGGGCTAATTAATAAACGCGTATCAAGAACAGTTTAGCTATCAAATGGTTTGTCACTTTCTGACATACGCAATTTTCCGAAGAGCAAAAGAGACAAAACACAGTGTAACAGTGTTTTAGTGACACCGCGTTTATTAATAAGTCGGTAAATGAACTATAGCTATTTCACTATAAAATCATTACTTCCTATCACAAATCTAGTTAACTGAACCTCTTCAAACATTGAACATTAAAACTTATAATAACTGAAACGCAGAAAATGTTTAAGATATAACAAAGAAATGTATTATTATATCCATTAAAACTTTAGCAAAACAATCAGAAGTTGAAAAGTTGAACGAGTTACGAGTTACACTCGCGATATTCGAAGTTTGAAACATACCTTTTTGTTATTCATAATGTATCTTGTACATGAGATTACTTACATTATATGTTAAGGATTGAATAGATACATTCTGCTTACTAGGTGTAGATGAACTTAGCAAGTAACTTAAACACTGATTTCCATCAAAGCTGAGTGGAGCGTAGAGAAGTGTTTTAACTTTTGGGTAGCCAATCAGATTACCTTATTTTCTCTCCAAATGCATCTTTGTGTTTTGGTGAAAATAATATGCAAGTTTTTCTTTGCTGCAAGCTATATATAGGCAATTTTTTTATTCTGAATCTCTCACAAGAACGGACAGATTACAGGTAAAACCACGAGGCACTGCAAGTATTGAAATAATAGCGGTGAGATCGTAGCCTCAAGTGATACTACCCTTAACGCATGTTGCCCAGATTATCTCTTATTAATAGCTATTGACTAACTAACCAAATAAAATTGATTTGTGAATTAAAGCAGTGTTGATAGTAAATCATGTTCTCGATAACTTAACCGACAGTACAAACTGTTAAACACTATTAATATCAACACACAAATATATCAAACAACTTCAATTTAACCCACTTCAAATCATGATTCCGTATTGATATCATATATTAACCCTTAAACCTACAACCCTTTAAGCCGACCCTGTATCTCTGAAGTTGCGTTCATCCAGTTATGTCCGGATCGAACTGGTTTTAGATATAATTTAATGAGGATTTATGTGACATACAACCAATTTTATAAGTTAGTAGCGGCACCCTACCGTTATATGTGTCTCTGTGACCCGGTTTGATGTTTAAACGGATGGAAAAATAGGCAGGTTTTGTACTGTGGAGTGTTATAATATGAGTGTCTAATTTTCTTTCTTTTTTTTCAGGTAAGAAACTACCGTATAATTGGTCTGGAGATATTTTGCTGATGTAAGTTTTTACTGATTGGGCCTCGTTAATCACTGTAACTACTAAAACACTGTTATACTGTGTTATGTCTCTTTTGCTCTTCGGAAAATTGGGTATGTCAGAAAATATTTATTAATATGGACCTTAAGTACAGTTTCTTAAAATTGTATCGATTGTGTCTTGGATCTTCATTGTGAAGGAAATATTGTACCGGTAATAGTTATAAGGATGGTCGTACTCTTTTAGTACTAAGAGTTAACGTAATTTAATTCATTTATAGACCTTCTAGATACCTTTCGGTTGTCATATGGTTTTATCTAGGCATAAATGAAAAATAGTTTTCAGTGCCTATACCACTATCTAAGGCGGTCACCATAATAAGGCCCCCCTACTCAAACTTACCAACTTTACTTCAGTACCTACTGTCACGTCCTAATAAAAAATCGATACGAAAAATATGAATAAATCCATAAAGCTACCTATACCTACCTACCTATACCTACCTATAGTCTTGTACTATCTAAGTCGATGACCATAATAAATCTACTCAAACCGACCTTTACATCAGTACTGTCACGTCCTAAGAAAAACACTAGATACAAAAAATAAGCGAAAATCTCGAACAAACAACCAACCTATAACAATGTGTGAACGGCAGCAATATCAAAGCTATCAAAAAGAATGTTTCACCTCTTATTTCTTGTTGTGTTCACACAAATGAAGTAAAAATGAGAGTTGTGAAGAGCTCTCAATCATAACCCTTTGGATCCAATTCCCCACACCAACACGTCGATAGAATAGAACAGGGGAGGTGTGGAGTGGTGGTTAATCAGTTAGATTTTGTTTTTTTGTTCTTTTTATAGGAGTGATTGATTAAGTTTGTAGGTTAGCGGCTAACCTTGTTTTTTGGAGATTTTAGACTGCCTAAGGAGTGACTGATATGGTTGGCGTAGGTAGGGCTAAACCTATCTACGCCGTTACGGGTTAGCATCTAAATGCTAACCCTGGTATCTTATACCTTGCCTGGTACCTGGTATCTTAGGCTAAAAGTTTTTGACATGGTCTTTAGATTGAAATGGAAAATTAATCCTTCCATAGCAGACTAAGCCATAAATAGACTAGCATGTGATATAACTCTCTGCTGTTAACTTAGTTTGATATCAATCTTTATTTAATCTGAACACTGTTTTTTAGACCTTGCACAAAACCTATAGATGAAAGAATAATCTTTATTAGGCCAATATCAAAAGATGCGATGGCCTCCTGCTCTTAAATTACTTAGTTAAGATCAATCCGGAATAAAAAAAAATATGAAATTGTAATAATTATACCAATACTAATAGTCCTACTTATTTTTTAACAACTCACCAGTTTGCCCATCTTAAATGAAAATATAAATTAATTTTACGAAATATACTGACCACAATTATAACGAATAGTGACTGGTCTTGAAGACGTAAGCACAAAGCAAACAATACGAGTCTAATGAAACTGTCTGTCTGTCCAAAATAAAAACTCCTAAAGAAAGAATCAAGCGCTGGGGCGGTTTCAATTCGGTGCGAAACTCTCGAGTGGCTAGGGTTGGGCATGGGCAGAATGTAAGTGAGATACCGTATTTATTTCAGTATATTTACAGGACAGTTCCGCTAAAAAAGAATATTTTCAAAAAAGCCATTTTGATATGCCTTAACATGAAATATTAAACAATTACGCCTACGCCTTATAAAGTAGTTTTCCCTTATAAGTATTATAAAATGAATTATATCTTTAAAAAGTATAACGTCAAGGGCAATTTCCCACTACAGGGCTCAATCTGAAGATATTAGAGAGATATGCGGCGTGAGGATTGGGCGTAATAACTATGCTTGCCTACTAATGGGCAGGAGCATTTTTCAAAATGACAATAATAGCAAAAAAATATTTCTATGTCAGATTACTAAGTAGGACATACTCAATTTTGTTACTTATAAATGCTCACTCGATGAATCAAAACCACAAAGAAACAATGTTGTACATAATAAAAATCTTAAACATATTGAATTCAAACTGCGTTTACGGATACACTTCGCTTTTATTTCACATTTTATCAGACGTTTTGGCCCCTTTACAGGAACCGTGTTCACAGAAGACTGAGGTGTTATGCGTCAATAGGTACAAGAAAAAAGTAAAAATATCACTTGAGAAACCAGTATCTTAAACATAACAAAGACTTTAGGTAATCTTTCCTAAAAAACATTAACATTCTTATTTTTGTTACTAATATATGATCACTGGAAATATAAATACAAACATGACCACAAAGGAAAAGTGTATGAAAAGATCTAAAACATAATAAAGACGTTCATCTAGATTTTCGAAATAATCCCTTCCCTTCAGCGTAAGCAGACGCTCATAAATAAAACTTTTTCACAATCGATTCCTGTGACGATTCGATGTTTGGTATTTGTATATTCATAAAGTTTTCTCATTTTTCTTCGAAGGAAATTTTTGTTGAGGTATTGGTTTTGATGCTGTTAAAGTAAGCTGAACTTCGCTTGAAGTGTTTGTTATTAATAAGTTTAAACGTAAAAAGTGTAGGTTTTATATCCTGAAGGGATTGGATTTTGTTATTTAAATAACTTTCATCTTTTGACTCTGAAATTGGCTGATTGAAATATTGAAAGTTCCTGAAAGAAATCTTAAATAAGTTTTCTTCGGATAATGGTTATGATAGACCGTTCAAAGGCTTCTTTAAAGTATAACCATAATATGCTTTTCCAATTGACTAAGTATTTCAAAACGCTCGTAAAAAACTTACTAATCATATTTACTTCCACACAAACAATGAACTTAAACTACAGAATACCAGTGGTACTGTGTTTACTTTCTACCGTGTTTACCGAATTCATTTTCTCAAGTTCTAAAAGGCATATCTTATCAAAATGAGAGTTCGTTTTAAACCTAAGAAACCAGAAAGGCATATCGTCGAAAACACCATATAGAAACACACCAGTGTTCTTTCACAACAATTTTACTTCCAAACCATAACCTCTAAGATAATAGCATCAAATTACACGAACTCAGTTATTATACCCTCAACAGTACGACGCGGTATGCGTGCACTAAAAGTGAATTGCAATTGGGTACAAGTGCACTGAATTGCACCGGTTTGCACTACATTGTGTCGGATTGTAGTGCAGTGCATTGCACCTAGTTGCTAGTACTCAGACAAGACTCATTATACGGCACTCAGTCGCAATGAAGCTGCGTCGATAGGCAGAAGTGGGTTACAATTACTGTTACGGGTCGGTGACTGTTGACTATTTTGTTCTATATAATATGTAGTGGGAAAAAGAGTATGATTTACGAAAATGGGTATTTAATTTTGAGCCTTTATTTAATTATAATATGGGTACTGAAAAATTGGGATCATTCATTCGCTTGTTGTAGGTTAGTGGCCAACTCTGGTGTTGGTTTTTATTTAGACCGCCTCAAGGCTTCCGATATGGTCTGACGATTTTTGAACATCCGGGACCGACTGTAAAAATTCTTGCATAAGTATTTTAAACCTTTATTTAATGTGAAATATGTATTATCATACTAGCCGTCTTTAAGTCTTCTTTATAATTGCATTTAAATCCTTTACTAACTATAATTTTTTTGTTGGATTTATACAGATAAAAAGCCGAATCGGTTTATCCCTTCACAAGATATTTTCCATATTAATTCAACTACGTAACAGCGCCACCTACCGCAACACCATGGAACTACGTGTCCATTCTGAAACCGCTACCATTTGATAACGCTACTTTGAAATCATTCCACAACCCTCTCAGAGATGGCGCTACTAGTTCAAAACTGTTTCGTACAGGCAACGCCATCTACATTGGTCTGATATAACCATTTCAAGCTTGCAAGGGTTGTTGGATTTGGTTCCAAAAGGGAAGTTTTATCAACATACCCCGTACGGATAGTATCGGCTTAGTAAACTTTCAACTTGATTCGCCAACCACCCAAGAGATGGCGTTACGTGTATCAAACAGCTTTATGATACAGGACGTATTTTTTATTTGTATTAGTCAAAATTAAAAACAATAGTCTCTTTATTTACATTTTAATACAAGTTTGTAATCAAAAGTTGTAGCAATTCCGTAGTACTACAATTGTTACAATGTTTCGTAGCAAGATTTGGTAGCCTCGTAGCCGGTAAGATTCGTTTTTACACATTTGCGTTCACTGGTTTACGCCCGTACTCAGAGACGTCAAATGCTTCCTTAGTAGAGATTTAATGAGTGATTTTGACATTATAATCTATGATAAAATACGTCAATTAGTTAAGTGTTGATTTAATGAACGTCTCTGAATACGGCAGTTGTATCAATTATGTAATTAAATATACTAAAGTGATTTATGACATTATCAAAGTACTTCAGTTCAAATGTAAACAAAACATACGTACAGACTCTCTTGATCTTAAACAAATCTTAAACATAATTCAAACAAAAACGTCCAAAATTAATTCTGTACAAAATAAATTGATGCTTATTTGAATAAAGTTCCTATTTGTCGTGAACTGAGGTGATTACGTACCGCATCTGTTTTTTGGGTATACTACTTCTGTAACTCGATTTGATTTCAATTAGATTTTATGAGTATTTTATTTTTTAGAGTTACGACACTAACATTGAATTCAGAAAACTTAAACATTATACAAAACTTAGGTTTGAAATTATACAATGATTGTTTGTATGTATTTGTAAATAGCTTTGAATATAAATTAGTGTGCTATAATTATACCTATTAGAGAAATATACAAATGTTCAGATACGGTACAGATCCAATCTAAATCTACTTACCCTTGTCGACTTTGGATCGAGTTCCACTAGTACTATCGAAGTTTTTATTTCAAACATCTCTCCCCATTTCGGCAATAGACGATACTACATCTCACGCAATAATGAGATTTTAATGATGGAGGTTTTAACTCTCGTTTTTATATCTCAGTTGGACGTGGCAGAAATATTATTATGGACAATATTAAGTATTATGTCATTAAAAAGTAACGTATTAATTGTTCTAGGGTTGGCCACTAACCTACTCAAAATGAATGAACGAATGAATGAGTTGTTCATTCTTCTTATCATTCAATTTCTAATAACCAGTGACGTCATTTATTGTTTAAGAAAAAAGGTATTGTTTTATGTGCATGTAGATTTAACAGTAGTGTTAGGATAATCATCACAATTAGCTGATTAATATTTTAGTAAACGTAAGAGCCTAAATAAATTATTAAATGCCACATGTGAAGACAGCTTTATTCCCAAAGGCTTAAAGCTCATAATTGCGTCCCTCTGAGCATACAAAGCACTGAACTACATCCTCCAAAATACATCCCAAAACTGTTGATTACCCAACTCAAACTCTCACTAATTCATAATTACCAAAATAACTTATTAAATTTCCAAAGAGTAAATTGTTTTTGAAGCTAAACACTGGCATCTTACCGGCGGCATAACTTTGTGAATCGGGTCAATTAATAAACAAAATCTTACGAGACTAAACATTCTTGAAGATCCGTTGAGTTTGGCCCTTGCAGGGAAATTACCATAATCTCCCTCTGCTCAGCAAGGGTGAAGGTTCAGAGGAACTCCGGCAAATCCCCTAAGATCGTGATGGGATTACTTTTGCGAAGATTGAAATGAGTAACATAGTTCGTATCGTAATTATTTAGTTTCTTAATGTTGTTTGGGGATTATGTCTGTTTATTTATTTATGGTTTTAAGGAGGTTTTTTTTCTATCGACTCTGAATTACGGTAATTTACTTTGTGTGAATATTTTTATTTTATTTAACGATACTATCGACAGCAAAATTCTTAAATCAGCCCATTATATTAATAAATATTACAACTCTTACACCTCATATTGTCTGCGTGTTATAAAAAGGAATACCTTATTATGAAAAAAGCTCACTTAACAAATCATCTCCACACGATAATTCTAACACACATCAGCCGTAACTTACTACAATCAAAAACCATTCCAATAAACTTTACAAAAACTATCCCACTACTACACCACACTCAAAATTCCAAACCACTCGCCCAATCTTTTTTGCTGACGCTCAGACCTTTTGACTGCAGAGAGCAATGCGTACTATCTGCAGTCTAAGTTGCATATCCGTTCGTCTATGCAGTGTGCGCCCTTCGAATGTTAGGCGTAGACTCACAGTGCAGCAAAGAGGCCTGTGGGTATTTGAAAAATTCAACACGTCAATAGCGTGAGAGCTCGATTAGTTTTCAGGGTTGGCAGTTTTGAGTGTATAGAAAAACTATTCTTCTTTTTCATCGAGTGGATGGTCGACCTGACCAATCCTGGTGTCAGAGTTATTGAGCCGCCAAAAGCCTCTGACATGGCTCATGTAACGACTACTATCCGTAGAAAGTAACCGGGACCGACGGCTTAACGTGCCCTCCGAAGCACGGAATCATCTTACTTTTCGGGCAATCAGAAAACTATTGTCATGGCTACGTTTTTGGTTTAAAAAATTATGAGAAAATATAATATTTAAGTAGGTAGGTAGGCCTTTGGTATTGCAGTTTTTAGACCGCTTAAAGGCATCCAACATAAAACATGATAAAACCCTGAACAATATTGTCTTGTGGTGTACCGTGGGTCTATTTACGTAATAGTTTTAACAGAAAAAGATACAAGATTTCTGAATTACTGATCCATAATATGAATATCTTGTTTTGAACCGAAGCCCGTTTATGTAAAGTATATTTTATTGTTTTTATTGGAAAAAATAATAAAATTCATCTTTATTATTTCACTAGCAGCACCCCACGTTTTACCCACGTTGAGTCTGTTCCCGTGGAAATTTCGGGATAAAAATAGCATTCTAACCTTCCCGTTGAATGTGGCTATTCATAACAAAAAGAATAATTCAAATCGGTTTGTTAATTTCTGAGATTAACGCGCACAAACAAAACATCAAACTCTTCAGATTTATTTTATTAGTATAGATATTTTTTCCCGGATTCCTTCACTATGTTCCATAGCTCACACGCCTCTGCCAGCCCTGTCGCCAAACTAAGCGCGTTGTACACACGAACGCTCCCAAGCTGACTGCGCCGACGTTCCAATATTCAAACGTAGACCGATGCCCGCATAAAAATGTATATTCTAGCAGCCCCGTGTCTATTTTTAATACATTATTTAGTTATTCTCGGTGGTCTAGTAGCATGTGCACTCGCCCGAGGTCCCGGGATCAATTCCCAGGTCAAACGAATAACTCCCACCCATCCTAGTAAGGTCCGAGGTGCACGTTGCTTAACAAATGCAATGAGTTGACATTGTCTTATTCATAAACACTTATTAACAGCACTTTAGCTATCAAATGGTTTGTCCCTTTCCGACATACGCTATTTGCCAAAGAGCGAAAGAGACAAAACCCTTTAAACACTGTTTAAGTTAAATATCGTTAATGAATAAGGCGGTAAGTAGTTAGTACTACTATAAAAATTTGATTACTAAATCAAACTTCAAAAGAGAAACTGGTAGAACTATCAAAACTTTTTTCTGACGATCCAACTAAAGAGTCCACATCAAAGGGAAATTCACCCAAAAAGCAAACAAACGTAGGTACCTACATCCTAGAGAGTTCAAACAAGTACGGAGCGACCGCGGTTTGACAACACTCAAAATTCCTGAACTACCTCCTAACTTCAACCGGTGGGACAGATGTCGAAATATACCGTTGTATTTGGTAATAGCTGACTTTAGGTTTTGAATTCGAAGTTTAAAAGGTACGTTTATAGTATGGTCGGGGAAAATTCGGGGAAATCGGGTGAATTGGCAGTTGAACGGTATAGTACCTAGTGTCTTTTCATTCTAATTATGCTGGGCAATGTTGCTTTGCTACATATTATTTGGGACAGAATAGCTTTGGTAGCGTAGCATAGTTTTGGTAGTAAAAGTAAGTAAGTCCGAGTAGGTTAATGGCTAACCCTGTTATTGGAGTTTTAGACAGCGTATAGCCTCCATCTTAGTCGATTGAAACAACCGGGATCGACAAAGTGATGTGCCCTACGAAGCACGGCACTCAGATAGAAATACTATCGACCACCCATCCAACAAGAGACCGAGCTGCAAGTTGCTTATTCTTCTTCTTCATCGAGTGAATGGTCAACCTGACAATCCTGGTGTCAGAGTTATTGAGCCAAGTTGCTTAACAACCGCAATAAGCTAACGCCGCTGAGACAAACTAAGCCACGAGCGCTACGGATCGTTAAACAAAAGTATACGAGGCGTGTATATGATGATACCATTACGTACGTATGTATGCTTATTGATAGGAAAACAAATTGAAGCTCTTAGTAGAGACTGTCATATTTCAACTCTATAGGTAAATCTAAAATTTTGACACAAAATGCCCGCTACTAATAGCGTTACCTAATATTTTAAATCAAAATAGGTGTATCTAATGCTAAAAGCAATTCCTAATATTTTAACAGTTTAATATGAACCTGTAACCAAGGCAAAGCAAACAGTTTGCAATGGGTTCGTAAGCATGCTTCACAGGGCCACTTCCCCGTATGAGGCGAGGCGACACTGAAGTGGTAGCTGTGCCGAGGAACGGTTTTAAAATGGTTCATATAATAACGTTATTATAAAAGGTGCACCAAATGTAGTCAATCAGGGGCTTTGTGCCGCACAGTATCGCTTGCCACCTACACTCAGCTTAATTTAATAATATCGTAATAACAATTATATTCAATTAAAAGTCTTACTAAATACTTACAAGACTGAGCTTAATTTAAATATCACCAAAGTGAGAAGAATCAGATGTAATCTTCTCAATTTAATAAGTTCTGAAGATCGTACTAAGTGATAGTTAATAATATTAAAACAGTTTTCATATGCAAAATGCTTGGCTAGCTGGCTTACAGCTATGGCTTTAAAAGATACAACGCAGTATATGACTAATAAAAATGCATTTGACTCTTTCGACAGGTCAAAAACTGCGTCGAAGTTAGTCTAGCATATAATCTTATGTGCTAACTTTTAACTATTACCTAATCTAAATATCAAAGAACCAAATTAAAATACCACTTTTTGCAAACCCTTTTACGAGTACATTTTCGTAAACTATTTCAAAACCGTTCCTCATACAACAGCCAAACGTTCAAGTATTTAAGTTGGTCAAATATCGTTAGCGGGAGCATTAGGTGAGGTCATTATTTCTACGGAGCTCAAGTGTTTGGCAAACACTACACAGTGTTCGATGGATATTTAGTTATAGTAGGTATTCAAAATGGTAGCATAAATAAATACTCAGTAGATTGATCTTCGACCCCTTACAGCCTACGACCCGTTATTTTGACAAAATATACGAAAAAGCGCCTTTCGACCCGCTCTCTATAAGAATGACCCGTTTTTTCCACTGCAACCCTTACTGTAACCCACTGGCTTGCATCTCAACTCCACACTAAACTAACTTACAATCTGAACAAATCCGTTAATTATACAAGAACGAACTTATTCAATAAAACGAAAGGGTGGTATCAATTTTCATATACTGATACCGATATTAAGTAATTTCATGTAGATTAGTTGGCCTTCCCTGGTGTCGAAGTTTTTAGACCGCCTAAAGGCCTCCGATATGGTTTAACGGTTGCACACAACCGGGACTGACAACGTGCCCTCCGAAGCACGGTACCGACATACAGATATTTTACCCCACATAACCTACTATAACTAAATATGGAACGAAAACAACTAATAACGTAAAAGCAACATATTCTAAAATTAAATGGATAATGGTGAATGCTAAAATGATGTACCGCAGCGGCCGAAGTGCGGTGGATCTCATTAAATTCGTTACAGAATTAACCTAAAAATGGTTTAGCGTTTCGTAATTGTTACGGTAATTGGAGTGTTGTTATAAAATTAATAGGATGTTATTTGGAAAGTGACATTTAAGTACGTTATACGGCTTTTGTGTGTTCGTTCTGGAGTTTACTTTGTAATTTTCATGTTACTGTGATAATTACTTGAAAATAAAGTTTATCAAAAACCTAGCAGCGCCCCGCGGTTTTACTCGCGTTGTCCCCGTTTCCGTAAGAATTTTGGAATGAAAAATAGCTTATAACTTTTCCCGCTGAATGTAGCTATCTATTACAAAAATAATTATTCGAATCGGATTGGTAGTTTCTGAGATTACCGCGTTCAAACAAACAAACTTCAGCTTTTTTTACTCGTATTAGTAAGCTAACTATAGCTAAAACATAACTATAGAACAAACGACCACTAATTCCATAAATTGCATATTTAGATCACAATTACTAATAAACAATGATAATATACAAAAGCTCCTGTTACATTACGACAAATTCGCCATCAAATAAACCACAATCAATAATCAGATTTTACTAATAAATTAAGAGCTCGCAATAGCATTCCAATTAGCAAGCAATTAATGAACGATGTAAAACAAACAGCGGTTCACACATCGCTGGTTAGCAATGGGTGAGCCTCGTACGCTCGGTACTTACGCATCGGTGGATGTGTACGGGCTTATTGTGTCGTGATGACGTAGGCTTTTTAATTATAGGGTTAATTCGGTGAGTTCTAAGTTTGAAATACATTTTATTTTAAAAAGAGTGACGGCGTTGTCAGTGCTCGTGTATAAGATAAGTTCATAACTAGCCTGCAATGCCTTAACCAAACTGAGGACAGTCTCGCAAAGATATTGTGAGGTATTGTCCCCACCGGGAATCGAACCCGGAACTTCCGGATCGTGAGCCGAGCGCTCAAACCACAAGACCCCGAAGGCTGCTCTACCTTACCTTAAGTTGTAAGTGGTCTTTGTGTGAAGTACTGCTACGGTACGTTCGCTATACCAATTCCAAAGTTGTATAGTCCTCCATCTAATATAAGGAATACTAACCGATCTAGGCAGAGTGTTACTAGCGGGTTGAGGTTCTAATGTTCTTTAAGACTAATAACTTCACTTGTATGAGTAAACCAGATGCCTCTAACCTACAGTGGCATATCGTCAGTATAGAAAACAAGAGCTCATAGTTAAAGATCTCACAGTTAAATTTACTGTAGTGTAAAGAGGAAAAGCTTAGAAAAGAAATTGTTCAAAAATTCACTTGCATAATACGTATATAATATGTGGAATAAAAATCATTAAATTCGTAAATGAAGTCTAGTGTGCCAATTAATTATGTAGTTAATTACAATATGTTTACAGTAGTAATTACTTTAACAAATTAGTATCGGGTATCTAAATAGTGGGGGTGAAGCTATTAATAGATGAAAGTGCAAAATAGATTTAGGTGTTATAGAGCGCGGGAGTAACGTGCTTTGTAGTAAACTTAATTATAGAATCAACTTGAATATCTGACAACTACTATTACGGTACTTTGTATAGGAAAATTACGTCTATATAATTGAAACTACGTTTACGGATACACTTCGCTTTATTTTAAATTTTTATCTGACGTTTCGGCCCCTTTACAGGAACTGTAGTCACTAAGTTACCTAAAGGGGCCAAAACGTCAGATAAAAATGTAAGATAAAAGCGAACTGTTTGCGTAAACGTTGCTCGCGCTTCTATGTAGTAGCATAGTATAGCTCCCCTTCAGTCAGTAGTAGCTCTCGTGGCATAGTTTGACTAAGTTCATTGCGATTGTTAAGCAACGTGCAGCGCGACCCGTACTTGAATGGGTGGCCGATAGTGGCATTTCTATCTGAGCGCTGCCGTGGTTCGGAGGGCACGTTAAATTATCGGTCCCAGTTGTTTCAATCGTTAGACCATGTCGGAGGCCCACTTACCTACTCCAACTTGCTTTAGTAGTAGACATACATGTGCACATGTATTTCATACCATCCATTAGTGCAGTGTGCTGTGAGAATTGAAACGGGAACTCATTTCCTTCGGGACATATGTGGGATGCATCACTCTTGGAAAATATTACGGTATTTAGAAATGTTATGTTTGTAGGCAGCTGAACGAAAGAAGCGAACAGCAAAAAATTCATTCCCACAGAATGCATTTTTTGCTGTTCGCTTCTGATTTTTATGGTTGGATAAGCATTTTTTGCAGATTTTTTTCTAGTAAATATTCGAGGAAATAAAAATAGTTACTAGGTTTTTTATATCCTACGTATATTTACCCTTCACGTCTCGTGCCTATTACGGTGAGTAATTAAGGTGATATTTATTTAAACCCTCAACGAAAAAACGGCTGGATCGGTTTTATTCAAACAAAATCGACGAAGCTGTCTATGAAATGAAAAAATCGCATCGAAATATATAATGTACTAATTGACGTAATTTTTCATACATTACATTCAAAATCATTATTAAAGGAAGTTTTTTACGACTGACATATGACATTAAAAACTAACTGGAAATATTTTCCTTCATAGATCATTTACTTTTCGCTGACATAAAGTAAAATAAATTAAACATGAAAAAAATGCAGGTTACGTGAAATAAATTTGACTGCAACTAGATAACTGATGCGTCCAACCGGAATGTATCAGATATAACTAGTTAGTGATTTATTAATTTCATTTTTGTTTTGTTATTTTTGAACACGCTATTTGTTTTGTTAATCAATTTACGGTATCCTGTGTTTTTTGCGGTGGTGAACAGAATTTGGTTTATTTTTAACTTCTTTAATTACATATTTTCATTTTAAACATCAGGGTTGCTTTTTATATCGAACGACCAAGAGACAAGTATGTTAAAATGGATCCATTTGCATAAAAATATGTATCAATACTAAGTATATATATAAAGCTGAGCTTGATTTTTGATTTCTTTGTTTTGTTGTAAAATACCGATCCAATTTCAATACTTATTTTTATTACGAATAGCATTTAACGGAAAGGTATAAACTATTTTTCATCACGAAATTTATAGCACTCGTAGCGTAGTTTGACTAAGCGATGTTAGTTCATTGCCATTGTTAAACAACGTGCAGCTCGGATGGGTGGCCCGTAGTGACATTTCTATCTGAGCGCTACCGTGCTTCGGAGGGCCCGTTAAACAGTCGGTCGCAGTTGTTCCAAACGTCAGAT